>JAWNNX010000694.1:2880000-4155000 GCA_035044505.1 Zaprionus lineosus | reverse complement strand
GTGCGATGAACGCAATGCGATAAGACCGACGAAATTACTTCATAATTTTAACGTATAGTCCGATAAGCGCAACATGCACTAACAATATACACCGATACATCTACACATATGTAAATACACACACACATATACATACGCAAATATATATTCATATATATATAAATATATAAATAAAGCCTGCGACTGCCCAAAACGAGCTCACAGACATGTCTAGCCGCAGGCCACACAGTCTCAGTCTCAGTCTCAGCCTCAGTCGAAGACATAGACTCTGTCTTAGTTCCAGACCCAGACCCAGACCCAAGCCCAGGCCCCAACCCAAGCCCAAGCCCAAACCCAGACCCAATCCCGTATGCCCGACACTGACCAGGCTATGCCATATGGTGGACAGAGACCTCCTCCAGTCGTCGGGGCATAAAAATCAAACTAATTTATGGCAGCGCGAACATATTAGCAAACAAATCAGTACAAAATAAGCCCAGCCGGTGGGCAATCCATGTCCATTGCAGTCCGATGGCGGTTCCCAGTTCCCAGTTACCAGTTGCCAGTTGCCAGTTAGCATATTACCAGGTCGTAGTCATCCAGTTTTGGATTCAATTCCATGGTCGTCGCAGTTCAATGCAGACACCTAGGGACTATGGCTGCAACGCCGTGTGGCAGCGATATGTACAATTTATGCGTTCGCTTGTTGCATAAAGATTAGTTACCGAGTGATTTTCTAATCGCTGTGTCCAGATAAAAACAAAAAGCCCAAATAAAACTCACAAATTTACGAGCAGAACACGCGCTAGGAGCACATACAAATGCAATGTGTGTACAATGCCTATGTGTGTGCTCATACGCACACGCAACACACAAAATAATCAATTCTTAAAACAAAAGACTTAGGCAACAAACTCGCCACCATATATGCTCAGCCCAAGAACTTAGCTGCAGAACTAGTTGATGGAACAAATATTGAAACTAAATGCTCATCCAAGTGTCGTCCAGCCAAAGTACTTGAGCTTTAACGCTGCTAATCAGCAGAGACAACACTCAGCTGGCGTCTGGCGCCACCAGATGCCACAGCTTCAAAATTGCATGAAAAATGTTTGGTGCGTGTCTATCTCACTGTATATATTAGTATGTGTATCTGTTTGTGTATGTTTGTATGTGTGTGTGTGTGTCCATGTGCATTGGTATGTATATGTGTGTTTATTTGTGTTCGTGTGTGCGTTTGTGCTTGTGTGCTTGTGTTCGTATGCGCCTTGGCCCAAGCTGGGCGTGCGACGATGTTAACTAAGTCAAAAGCCAAACAAACAGACAGCCATCAGACGGTAGCCACAAATGGTGGCTGCCATTCGAAAACTACCGCACAAACTGTTAGCCAAGAGATTTGAACCAAATGTCCAGAGACATGGCCATTAGGCCGCTGATTCGTCTGGCATTCGTGTTGCCCCAAGGCGGGTGTAAGGCAATTAAATCAGCTTAGGAGATTTATAGTCATCCTGCATCAAGTGTAGCGAACAAACTAAAAGACTGGATAAAGGAGGAAGCAATAGAGACAGAAATATATAGAAAGAGACAAAATGACCACAGTGAGTCAAGCAAAATGCCCACTTTGGCTAAAAGCTTGATTTAAAAGTAAGATGAGTTCTTTAATTTGATTTATTTCATTATTTCTATTCGTTTCTTCGGCCTTTGGAAAACATAATACCCCAAGGAAATGATTTCTATATATTTTTTTTATCCATGATTTGAGTTTCTAAACGTTGACCTTTGGAAAGAATTAATCTGCACTCCATGAGGAGATTATCTAAGCTTCTTTAAATTTCTTTATACACTAGTCTGTAGCTCACGGATAATTTAGAGTAAATGAATTTTTAGCATCTTTAGATGCGTGTGTATTCGAGCTATATATGGTATATGTACATGTATACTTATATGTATGTGAATATGTATGTACTACGTATAGAAATTCCCCCGGCAGCTTTAAGGTCTTTTGAAGCTTCACCTTGACTCCAGCACTTGTCGTCGGTTCAATCAAATGTGTCGTTTTTCTTGGCCGGGCGTTAAGTTTATCAGTTAAGTGAAAATCAGCGGTGCGCAAAATCATAATAATAAAAATGTTTTTAATGCAGCATTTTAAGTTTTCGCATAAATCAGCTGGTCATGTGCGATTAATAAAACACCGAGGGGGGAGCGAGCTGAAGACCAACAGTGACTGGTATTGAACCCGCGACCGTGGCGGGAAGGGAGACCGTAGACGGGAAACGGGAGAAGAGAGACTGAGTTTGTGACTGAGATTTGGGAGTTGTGACTTGGGGTTGGGTCGGGAGTTGAAAGTCTGAAGTCGCAAGTCGCGAACCAGGGGCATAAAACGTGTGGCCCATAAAATGAAGACAGGTGATCAACATCCCAACATCAGGCCGAATGACCGAACGACAGATAGACCGACCAACCAACAGGCAGAGGGACAAGCAGGCAGACAGAGCCAGACAGAGACGGACAGAGGCGGACAGAGGCAGACGGAGGTAGACAGCGGGACAGGCAGAACGACGAACCAACGAAAATAACGTCAAGTGTAATCTGAGCAAGAAGGAAATGCAGGCCAAACGTGCGCCCAGCTGATGGCGTTGGCGATTGGCGATTGTTGATGTTGTTCATGTTGATGTTGCAACTGACCACAAAAAGCCGCACGGCAATGAAGAAAAAAGTCGAAAACAACAACAACAACAAGAACAACAAAAACAAAATCAGCAAGTACAACAACATCAGAAGCAACAGCAACAGCAACAGAAACAACAACACAACAAACAACCAAATAATAAAAAAAAAACAAACCGTAGAAATCACGATTTTTGTGGTTGTTGCTGCACTGCAACGAAATTGAAAAAAGCAAAAGGCGCTCCAAGCTCTTGGCAAATTATGTGCTGGCAACTACAAATATGAGCGCGCGAATTAATCAAAAGCCTTTTTTTCCGCTCCTACGGTTGCCCAATGCTGCAACTAAAGCAGCGCAGCTGTGCAGCCACTGCAAGCCGCTGCCTCAGCCACTGCCTCAGTCGCTGCCTCAGCGGTGGCTCATCGCGGCGGTGTTGTGGTAATAAGCCAACCAACGCCTACATCAAGGATTGGCTGTGTGCGTGTGTGTGTTTGAGAGTGTGTGTGAGTGTGTCTGATAGGTGGCTTGTGGGTGGTGGATATAGTAGGTGGTGGGTGGGTCAGTGCTGCAAGTTAACCATCAATAACCACTTACCAGTATGTATCCTTTGATGGGCCTTCAGGTGCGAGCTTTTGGTGTAAACCTTTGAACAACCTGAAATGCAAATGGAAATGAACACAGTTATTGGATTGTATAATAAGACGAGTGCCGAGATATGATATTAACTCTAATCGGGATAGTTCCCAGAACGAGTAACGACTCAAATGAGGCGGCTTTGAGTTAATCTCTTCCTGAAACCCAACTATTATCCCATCTGTAACGATATTAACGATCTTACATGTATGTGTTGCCAACCCGTTGAATCTCGATGTCAGGTTCCCAAAATTGAATGTGCAATTTATCTGGGCACACACACACACACACACACACACACATACATATACAAGCACAGGAAGACAACACAAATCTTGATAAGATGACTATGAAAAAAGAGCCACATAGCAAAGTGCAGCTGCTTGTGGCCATGGCTATAACCACGGCTCTGGTTGTGATTGTGGTTGTGCTTGTGGCTAAGGAGTGGGTCAGTGGGCGTTGTTTGAGACGCCTCGCCACAATCGAGCCTTTAATTAAGCCCATGCAGCTGAAGTTGCAACTGATGTTGAGGCAGCATTTGCAGCTACAACTGCAAGCAGCGAGAGCAACAATAACAGCAACAACAGCGGCACCAGTAACAACAACAAAATCTGTGGCTGGTGAAAGTTGCACAAGATTCACTTGCACAGCATGCGACATTTATGTGGCACTTAAAAGGATGCTTTGAGATCCCAGCACGTCCGCTCTAATTGAAAGCTGAGTACAACGTGCCTGGCATATAGAAAACAATGCCAAAAGTCGCGAACAGTGGCAGCAGCAGCTAAAAATACTCGCACCACCGACGGCACCGACAGCACCACCAGCACCACCAAATCGCCCGTAAGCAGCCATAAGACAAACATGGCCAAAGCGAATTGATAGCTAAAAAGCGAGTCAAGAATGTTGCGTCGACGCCAAACGACAACAACAATCACAGTAACAGCAGCAGCAGCGGCAGCAGCAACAGCAACAACAGCAGAAAGAACCATAGCAACAACAACAATCGCAACAACAATGATGACAGTTAGACGCGTGATTGGCTGCGGCTGTGGAGTTACGAGAATTGTTGATCACATGGCCGCGTGAGCGAACTTCTGAGACATAACTCACTTGCCGTTGCAAGTTGCAATCTTGACTACTACGTGTGTGCGTGTGCGTGTGTGTGTGTGTGTATGTAATATGCTTGCTTGCAAGTTACAGCAAGCTGCAAGTGGCAGTCCATTGACTTAACCAACGCTGGACTAAAGCCAGAGAGTCTCGAAGAGTCTCAGAGTCTGATGCGTGCGTTTATGGCATAATAACTTCATTTGGACAGCATTTTTGTTGCCAGCATGAGTTTGGCTAAGCAATCGGGCTCTAATATTTGTGCTCGAACGCGCTTTTTGTCTAAAAATGGCCAACGGCAAACGTGTCAGACAATTGTCAATTATTTATTAGTGGCAACGCACGTAGCCAGGGACAGACATATAGAAAGCACTGACAGACTAAAGAGACAGAGAGAGACAGACAGAGAAGGAGAGAGAGAGAGAGAGAAGGAAGGGAGACAGAGAGACACCGGAGACAGATGGACAGACGTTCAATTCAACAGACAGACAGACAGCTAGACAGACAGACAGCTAGACAGAGAGACAGCTAGACAGACAGACAGCCAGACAGACGAACAGTTGGCCAGACAACGTCGCATTTAGTTTTGGGTTAAGTGCTTTGGGGTTCTTTGATAGATCGTCCAGGCAATGTACTTAAAAGAAGTACAGCTAATGGACATAGCGCGGAAATATGTGTAAGATCTGACGATTCACCAGTTGATTGATCAACGATGACACTATTTTCCCTCTCACTCACACATTTGCTGATCATCTGATCAACCGATTGTCTGATCGTAGGTTAATGATCGTTCAAAGTCCTCTTTAAAAAATATCTTTCAACTGATTTTATTTACTTTAATCCTAGATCCTTAACACGATCCTTAACTACTTCCATTCTTTTGATTCATCATAATTATTTTAGATTGGCTGGTCCTAAACTCTATTGATTTTGGATCGGTACATCTTATCTATATATATCTATATATTTATTTCGTTTGACCTACTGATGTTTTATTTTTTTAATTTATCGATATTAAATTTTTTTTCAGCAAAGGATTAATGCTTACAGTATATCCCGTAAAATATGGATATCAATATATTGGTAAGTCATTTTCTATTCTATTCAAATATAAATTCTAATTTAAGTCAATTTTACTTCATTTTGTGTATATCCTTAATATTTTTGAAGTTCTATGCTTTTTGCCAGTTTCAGTTAAATGTTAATTGAACTTTAACTGCGGCTTGCTTCTGTCAGTTGTTGACAGGGACCGATCTTTGTTTGAATCGTTTGCTTCCCACACAAACTGCAGTCTTTTGTTCACATTTCTATTTTTTACCGTTAACTCTTGCTCTCGACAAGGTCCTTAGTCTGACATTGAAAATGCAACTAACCCAATGCGTAGATCACTAAGACACTTTGGGTGGCTTGTCTATGGGAAGGGGTAGAGGGGAGATGAGTCTGTTACATAAATATGGCACTGGCTCATTAGAATTACAAAGGAGGCATTAGAAAAAGCGCCACAACAACTGTCAATAGGCAAGTGAGACGACGGACAGAAAGATAATAAATAAATGTATAGATAAACGGAGAATAAATAAATGCCGATTGGAAGTACGCGTCACGCATGGCCAATGAGCGAATGGCCAATATCCCAGTTGGACACTTGGCTAAATGTGTAAGTGTCAGTTGAACTGTAATGCCAGCGCGCGGGGGGTATGGCCATGAGTATGGCCAAAGCAGAGAAGAGCAAGGTGGTGAGCAGCGAGGGGGAGAGCGGAGTCTGATGTGGAAGCAAGTGGAGCTGCTATCTGTTACGAAAAGCGTCGCGAAGCGCGCGAAATGATAAACGAGTCGCAATGCATGCAACGCATCTCAAGCAGTAGCTGAGACCCAGAGGATAGTATCGGGAACGGGAATGGGTCTCGAATTGGGTTTGGAATTGGGATCGGGATCGGAATCGGGACTGTGATTGGAACGGAAACAGCGGGCGATAAATGAATCTGACAATTGCACTCACCCACAAAATCACAGTGATGAATGCGGCGCTTCTCCAGCTCCGGATTGTTACGCCGATTGTAGCGAACGGTACGGACGCTCATGAGGCTCGCGATATGCGCTGGTGTGCCGGGCTGATGATGCAAGTGACGTCCTCGTCGCCCGCTGGTCTGTGGCGGTGGTGGTGGAGGTGGCGGCTGTTGAACTGCACCGACGGCTGATGCTGCATTGGCGGGCGTAAGTGTCGTTAAGGTAGTTGGGGTGCCGGCGCCAAGCAGCTGCAACGTGGGCGGCGGATTCACTAAGCTGGGACAGAGACCTGCCAAACCGTGGCCCTGCTGATAGGGCGGTGGGGGTGTACTGCGTCGTTGCGCCTGGGCGACAGCTGCGGCTGCGGCCACCATGGAGGCGCCTGGACTGCCGGGATCTGAGCTGGGCGGCGTTAGTGGTGGCACAAACATGTGACGTGTCGAGTTGGAACCCGTTGAGGATACGCTGCCCGACGATGAGGCTGATGTGGCGGAGGGCGTGCTGGGCGCGGCTGGCGGGCAAAGCTGCAACTGTTGTTGCTGCTGCTGCTGCTGCTGCTGCTGGTGCTGATGCTGGTGCAGCACATGTTGAGCTGTAGGCGTGGCAGTGGCTGATGCTGTGCTTCCTGCTATCGATGGCGGGTGTATTTGGTATTTGGTGTGAAAGGTCTGCAGCAACAAAAGGCATGGGGCAAGAAAAACCAGAAGAAAAACAAATGGAAAATAAAATGTAGATGTTGAAAGTGTGGCGAGTTTCAAGTACTAGGGGAATTGTTGCAATGGCTGTGGCAGCCGATTCTCACCTGACTGCTGTGCCAGCTGTAGCCATAGTTGCTACTGGAGCTGCTGGTGACGACGCTGCTGGTGGTGCCCCCAGATCCGCTGTTGCTGTTGCTGTTGCTGCTACTGTTCAGATAGCCAGCGCCTGATCCGCTGTTCAGTTGAGATGCGTATTGTTGCTGATAGGAGGCGGAGTTGCTGCTGTTGTTGTTGCTGCTGTTGCTGCTGTTGTCGCCCGTTGGATGTTTGGGGCTATTGCTACCGCTGTGCTGCTGATGCTGCTGCTGATGCTGCTGTTGATGTTGCTGCTGTTGCTGCTGCTGCTGCTGTTGTTGCTGTTGCTGCTGTAGCTGCAGCTCCACAACTTCAGCAGCGGGTGGCAGCCCAGGTAACGAGAGGCTGGGATGATGCTGGTACAACTGTTGCTGCTGTTGCTGATAATGTTGCTGATAGTGCTGCTGCTGCTGCTGTTGCTGCTGCTGCTGTTGTTGTTGTTGCTGTTGCTGTTGTTGTTGATGGTATTGTTGGTGCTGCTGTTGTCGCTGCTGCTTTTCAGTTTTAATCTCCATGGGACTGAGCATTGGTGTTGAGAAAGTTTCGAGCAGAGTTTCATCTATTGCTTCCATTTTGACCTGTGGCAGCAGCTGTTGCTGTTGTGCCGCTTGATTTGCCGCCGTGCCACCATCGCCGCCATTGGTCACCGTGTTGCCACTCAACATGAGCGCATTCTCCGGATCAATGTTCTGTATCGAGGTGGCTATATCGTCCCAGAGAGCCGGCCGCTGATACGGATCGTCCAACGGATCCGCAAAGAGAGCCTCTTTGTTTTTGGTTTCTGTTCGTTTGGCAAAAGATATGGTAAAGGAAATCGCTTTATAATCAAGCTGCTAATGCCTTATGCAAATCAATTGTCAGTCCGTTCCAACAGTCCCTGAACAGTGTGCGCAAGGGAATTATTAATGTAAACAAAGAAATCTCGCATATGCATGAAATTTATAAACAGCCATCGATTTGTTTGACTATTTTTAGACGAATGTTAACTTGAGACTGTTCAGTATTTGCTTAGACTCTCGATAAGACTCGACGGGCAGTTCGCCCGTCCTCACTGAGTGATGAACTCTCACTCTAAACTCCGAATATACTCTCGCTCGTAAGCCATCTTCCTATCCAAGAGACCCGTAACGTCACTTCAGCACATTTTCAATATCGTTCTTAGGTTTTGGTATTCGAAAACCTTTCGAAAATCTCTCCTCCCTTGCTTGTAGCTATAGCGGATTGTTAGTTCGCCTCTGCTGTACCCTTACATTTCACTTCTGCGAGCTTAAGAAACTTGGTCTCCCGCTTGTCTGCTTGGCTTTGGCCTGCTTGTCGTAGGGTCTCGAATTTCACATTCGGCATAGAAACGCAACTAAGAAACAAAAATACAAAACTTCAAAACGACAATTCGACAATCCGACAATCCGACAAAGCGACAATTTGAAAAGACGACAAAGCGACAGACTTCGAAAAGCGAACACGTTGTCGTTTCTGATTTTGCTATTGACTTGCGAGATTTCACCATGCGTGTAATTTTGTATGCCCAGCTTCCCGATCTTTCTCACTCTCTTTTTCAATCCCCATCACTATCTATGTCTCCTCTATATTCCCTTCTCATTCGTTCTCTCTATTTTTCTGTTTTCGTGCTCCTGCATCCCCCTCACTTCCGTCATCCGTTCACCTACTTACCATACAAATAATCCTTCTCGCCATTGCTGCCAGTTGTGTTTGTCCCCGATCCGTTGCCATTGCCGGCGCCCGTTCCGTAGCCCAATGCCACATCGTAGGGCGCACCATCATAGAGTGGGGCACATCCATAGGCGGAATTTGAATTGGAATTGGGCGAGCCGGCGGGTTGCTGTTGATGTTGATGTTGGTGCTGGGACTGATCACTGGCATAACTGGAGGCTGCCAGCTGCCAGGCATCCAGAGCTGCTCCACTCTCGCCACTCTGCAGGCTATGATGCAGATGCTGATGGTGGTGCTGATGATGATGCGAATGCGAATGCGAGTGGTGGTGCGAATGCAGGTGGTGGTGGTGAAACTGATGATGATGGTGATGATGGGAGCCGCCCGAGTTGTTGCTATTTGGCGTTGGGTTGCCATTGCTATTGTTGTTGTTGCTATTATTATTGTTATTGTTGTTACTGCTGCTGTTGTTATTGTTGTTGTTGCTGTTGTTATTATTATTATTATTATTATTATTACTATTGTTGTTGTTGTTGTTAGTGACTGCAGCAGAGGCAGTTAACACTTCCAGTTCAACATCAGCCGGCTCGATCTTATGCAGACGTCCCATCAGCTCATGCCGATAGTCCAGTTCTGGGGACTGCAAAGAGATCAAGAGAAAAGAAAAAAAACTGAATGTTAGTAAATTGTGTGTTATATGGCCCATCGGGCAATGGGCCCATTGGGCACAGCTGAGGGTCGTTCTCAATCGGAGCCTCTTCATAAATTTTGATTAAATTTTTATCACTGCCCAACACTTTACGTCGCTTCTCTCTATCTGACTCTGACTATTCCCTTGCCCTTATCTTTATTTGGCCGTTTTCTCTTCTTTATTTTGATGGCGGGCATCGCTTTTTGTAGATCGTTTTCAATTTAATTTTCGTCGTTTGTTGCTTTTGCACCGAAATATTTGTAGTTCGATTTTAATACAAGCATTTTTATTGTCTCTGATGTTGTTCTTGTTTTTCTTAATGTGTTGGAATGCAAGTTCGTTGCCTAAGTCATGACAAGAATGCAAGTTTGTTGCCTAAGTCATTGCTGACAATCCAAATTAACAGAAAGGTGTTAAGGACGACAATCATGACATCGATCTATTTAAACTAAAAGTCAAGGGTTTTACTACGGCAAGATGCATTTTTATAAAGTTTCTTTTTCAAGTCATTATTATTAAAGTTTGTTGCTTAAGTTACTGCAAAATAATATTCATTACATTAAATTAACCACATATATGGAAACAAACTGATACCATGGACAATACAAATACATAGAAGCTTGTAAATTATTAGTTTGAAACGTTAACTGAAATAATTGGATAAGTTTGTTGCTTAAGTCATTTTATTAGTATGAGTTTGTTGCCTAAGTTATTTGCGTTGAGAAATAAATTTTCTTCAAAGTTACAAATTTAAACGATTATAAAATGTGTAATATTCGTGAAAAATATAGAAATCTTTGCTTTTGTGTTTTCTTTAAGCCTTGAATTTGTCAAAGTGCCATATATACCAAGGATAGATTTTTGAGAAAGATTTTGAGGAGTTTCAAAATCAAACCTTAAATCTAATGGAAATTCCTGCGGTTGCTGTCTACCTTGCAACAATACCATATATGTTATATTCAGTCCGTATCATTTATAAATCATCGAGCTAAACCTATCGATTACCACTATAATCAGTTTTTTTTTACTCTTTGTCAAGAGAAATAAAAATATAATTTGATTTTTGTTTCCTGTTTCTTGCATGTTGTAAATGTTGTTTGTTATTGGCTTTTGTCTTATTGGATTTGATTACCTAAGCATTCTAGAGGCTATATCGCCGGCTCTCAGTCACATATCTCATTGGCTTTTCAAAGCCACAGTCAATCGACAGTTTCAAAAGTATTAACGCCATTGGCTTTAAGAAATTTATTGCCACTTTTTTTCATTTTTGTGGAGTTTTTATGGGAAATCCAGTGACAAACAACAACATTGTCTAGCAGCTAATTTATGACAACACTTAACGTTGTTTAGGCACACATAATAATCATTTGGCAAATTAGAGAAACTTTTTTTCCAGGCTTTTCACATGCAAATGATGCCCGGCCAGAAGGGCCAATATATCAAAAAAGAGCCAAGTATCGATCAGGGTGTAAAGTTGCCCCTCGTTCAAATGGACAAAAAATGAAGGAAAAAAGTTTTACCAAAAATTTTACCTTACCAAAGATCTGAGTCAATCTGAGAAATGCTCGCAACACTGACTCACACACATATGCACGAACGCACACACACACACACACACACACACACACACACACTTTCATATGATACCCACCAACGTAGTTCGTTTCTTTTTATGAGCTGAAAATTTACGAGCGTGGCAAATTATTTTGCCGCAATATTTTTGCCTGCATTTTTCATTTTATTGGTTGGTTTTTTTTTTTTTTTTTGGTTTTTAGGATTTTTTATTTTATCTTATTTTTTTTGGTATTTATTTTTTTTTGGTACACACTCATACACACAATTATTTGGAACGGTACTTGAATAATGTTTGCTCGCCTCAGAGGTCAACATGGCGTGTGATAATTTTAATAGATTTTTTGCTCGCCAGTGGCACAAATATGAGTAATATTTCGGTTTGGTATTTTCTAAGCGATTTCCACGAATTTTCTTTCGATTTGTTGGTCCAAGGAACTGCCGCCCTTCCCGCTTCTCTCGATATGAAAAATGCGGAGGTTGGTGGGGTAGATGGCTTATAGGCCGCATTTAGTGCGCTTCACACGCAAATGACCTCATAAAAATGCGTAACGCGTCGCCTTGGAGCGTCACGGAATCTTAAAGTGGCCCCTGGCATTAGTTCGACTATGACTTGGACTTGGACTTGGAGTTGTACTGCGACTGTAACTGAGACTGAGACGGAGACTGAGACTGCGATTGGGACTGAGACTGCGATTGGGACTGAGACTGAGACTGAGACTGAGACTGGGGATATGGACTTTGGAGGCAGTCGCAAGCTACAACCTCAACTTCAGTATTTGCCTCAGCACAACGGTAACTTGCGTCAAGTCCAACTAGAGGTAAGTACCTCAAGTTGTCTGGGCCCTGACACATTGACAATCAACAATAACAACTACAGCAACAACCACAACAACAACAACATTAACAACAATATGAACAACATGAATTTCAATTATGAACCTGTTCTTTTGGGCTTTCGCTTGCCAAGTTCTTTATTTTCAACTCTTTCTGTTTTTTTTTTTCTAAGTGAAAATGATGTACAGGTATTTTTTTTGATTATATTTATGTATCTGTGTATGCGTATGTACATGCATGCGTCTGTATAAAATTATTAATACGCGCGTACGCCAAGTTATTTTTTATTATTAAACTTTGATTTTTGTATTGTTTTTTTTTTGTTGTTTTTGATTCTTGAGCATTAAAATGCCGTTGTCAGCAATCGTCAGTTGTGGCGGCGATAAATGGGCATTACGTCCAGAAATCCATTTGCATAAATTGAGCAATACGAGGAGGAAGGCAAAGAGGGCGTGGGCAGGGGCATGGGGTGGTGGCCTGTCCCGTTTCCATTTCAGTTAACTTTTTATTGATATTGTTTCTTGGGCCCATTCGATGAGCACATGTGTATATGTGTGTGTGTGCTTGTGTGCTTGTGTGTGTGGGCATAGAATCACATAAAGTGGCTATAACGCTTATGGGTTATTATTTAATATCTATTTACTGTGTATTCTTCGTAATTCAATATGAAAAGGTATTATGCAGTAGGCATTATAAGGTTTAGTCGGTCGTTAGGTGAATATATAATCCCTGAAACTGTCAATTGTCCCGATTATATGGACATACATGCCAAAGACGGACCATATGCATACATGTATATAATGCATATGGTTAATATAGTTTCCATCTCATAGATATTATGTGTTAATGGAGACATGTTTTTAGAGGTTTCTTTTAGGCTGCAGTGCCTGAGTTTTCTTTCTTTACGAGGCTTCTTAATATTGCCGATTATATATCTATATTTTATTTTATGATAAAAATAAAAAATAAAAACAGAAACTTAAATAAAAGCTGACGAAGGATTTTTTTATCTTATAATAGACGCTTTAAACTAAACCTTATATGTGGCATATGTTTCATCATGTTGCCATCTGAAAGCCATGCCAGAGCTAAAGCTGAGTACAGTCGAAAACTGTATTAAATGTGTTTCTTTCCCATTTATTAGCCTACAGAGTATTTTCTAGTCTTATACAATCTCACATTTTCCTGCTTATTAATTGGAAAATTTGTATATTCGCAATCATTCAATACATCGAACTTTATTTATAGCCGCCATTAAATTTTATTTGCCCTATAAATAGTTCAAGTTCTAGTTCTGCGGATACACAAGAATAAATTTATATATACACATATATATTATATATTTAAATATTTATATATATATCTATCTATATATATATATAAATTCCTCAAAGTGTGTAGGCGAAAATACCTTCTATATAGACATCTATTCTCATTCTGTAGCCATCAATTGACGTAGAACATTTAGTCACTTAATTTATTGTATCCCGCAGCTCGAGGGCATTTCGATGATTGTTGGCTCTCGATCGGATGGGTTTTATTGGATATGCCGGATAAGATACGATCCCAGTTTGATCTTAAGCGGGTCTCTGACATTTATGAGCGCCTTTATGCGCAGCTGTCAAAATTCGAAATCCCAATTTGACAAAAACCTAAACGCAAAATGGCCAATTTTATGGCTCAATATCGCTAGACTCCCGCTCGAAGACTCTTGATCTTGTATAGTTGTTGTTGTTGTTGTTGTTGTCTTTTGTCTATTGTAACACGAAGAAAAAAAAATGTAGTAAAATTAATAATAAAAAAACAGAAAAAACAGTTGGCAATTTGACATATTTTTTGTTTTGTTTTCATTTTTTTTTTTTACATGTCGCTGTTATTTTTGGCATATTGATGGCCGTTAATAGAGCCGCGCGAGTTGGCCAAATTGAAAAGAAATGATGGCCAAGAAAGAAGCTCGAAAAGCTCTTTAAAATGCAAAGCAACAGCCACCGTTGCCACAGGGCAGTACAATAAAAGTAACAGAAACATAAAATTTATTAATTTTTATAGGCATTATTTTCATTTGTTAGTAATTTTTTTTCTGGCCCTTTTTAGCCTTTTTTCTCTTGGCTGTTTCTTAGCTGCTGTTAATGTTTTCATTTGTATGTCCAAGTGCCAAATTTGGTTCTTGAGGTTCTTGACCAACGCACGTGTGGCTCTAAATGTGTGCCCCATGCTGTATGTGTGGTGTTGTTTTTGTTGTTATTGTTGGTGTTGTAGTTTTGATTGCTGTTGTTGCTTTTGGTATTATTTTGCATATTTTGTTCGATTTTAAATGAAGTCACGTTGCAATCGTAAAGTCGATATTTATGTTTGTCATTATTTTTTATGCTTTACGTTTGTTGCTGTTGTTTCTGTTGTTGTAGCTTTTGATTTTTTAATCATATAAATATTCTTGTTGGTTATTATTGTTGTTGCTACGATTGCTGCTGTTGTTGCTGTTGTTGCTGTTGTTGGTGTATTAATATACACAATGTTTTTTGCGCCGTCTTATTGCGTTTAACAATAGTTGTTAACAACTTTATTTCAGGCACGTTGATTTTATGCGTTGAGCGTCTTGGCAACACCAATTCCTGTTCACGTTTCGTGAAATGCCAAAGTAACATGCAACATGCAACGTGCACTGTGCAACCTACAGCTTGCAACCTGTTAGCTATTGGCTCTTGGCTATTGGCTCTTGTCTCTTGGCACTTGACTGCTGGCTGTAAGCTCGAAGCTGTAAGCTGTTAGCTGTTAGCTTTTAGCTGTTAGCTGTTAGCTGCAACAAGTAACGTGGCAGCCACAAGTCATCAACAGCTGTCAACACTCATAAAAATCAACAAAATGTCTATGAAAAATCACCAAAGCGAATTGGTAAATAGCCGCTAAATGCATTCCGAATCGGGCATGAAAAATGCCAAATGCACTCGCAAAATATATTAGAAATGGATCGTGGAGTTGTTTACTTTGATATTAACCGACTTCTAAGTTTCTATATTCGGTTACAATTATTTACCTCGCCCGAGCTACCTTTCTCTTTCCCGCTCATAGCACGTGCTGGAAAACCCAAAACAATAGACCATAGAGATTTGTACTGTGATTTGTCGAAGAGATTCCTAAAGCAATTTTCGGTCAATTCATTGATAAGGCAACACGCGAAAGGCCTCCGTAAGATATTTACGGGATTACAGTTAAGTGGGTAGAGGGCGGCGAAGGCGGGCTGCCACGCGCCACGCGCCACAAAAATCAAATCTTATACAAAACAAAAGCACATTTTTTTTTTTTCGTGTGTATCTTGTGGGAGCAGAGGATGAAGAAAGATGATAAATCGCGGCAGAAAAAAAAAAAAAAAACAAAATCGAAAAATTTCTTTAAAGCAATTTTTTCATTTTGTTGCCGTTGCTTTTTGTGGAATAATCGTTAAATAATCCACCGAATGTTCGGTTCATTGTTTGGCTCACAGCCCCCCGGGGGAGGTTCAGTTGTGGCAATTGAGGCCCGAACGGTGCAAAATATTTCCTGAAATTTGTTTAATGAAAAGACCGTTAATGTTATTTCTTTACTTTATTTTTATCACTTTTATATTGAGACGCAGTGAAAGTTTCTATTGAGGTTAGCAAATGCGACAGGAAACATTTACAAACGGCTTTGTGTGTGTATTGGAATTTGTATATATGCATGTCTATGAGAACAAGTTCGTTGCCTAAGTCTTTTGTTTGTGCAGGCTCGCAAATATCGAATGCGATACTCGAGCAATAAAAACAAAAGCAACCAGAAATTTTCAATTTGCTGACCCCAACAACAACGCTGGCAGCAGCAGCAGCAACAGCGACAATAACTAATACAACAACAAACGACAACAACTACAAAGAATGCAGTTAACTTTTCTCAAACAACAATTTATAAACCGAACGCCATAAACGCAGCTCATAAAACACAACAACAAACGCCTCAAAGATCATAAAAAATAGTCGAAAAAGAAATACATATACACAAATTTGTATGTGCATGTGTGTCTACATTACATATACATATGTATACATGCGCATGACTCATAACACACAACAACAACGAAAACAATTTGCATAAAAAATCGCTGGCAATCATTTTATTGGGCCAAGCGCTCGTAAATCTTCAACAACGAGCATGCCGCAGCCTCAGCAACCATCAAGCAACAAACAGCAACCAACAACACCACCAACAGCACCAACAACACCAACAACACCAACTAACAACAACAACAAAAACGCAAGAACAACAAAAAACCCCCGCCACACAGTTGACAAAAGTAAAGGCAAAAGGAAAAGGAAAAGAAAAAGAAAAAGGAGAAGGAGAAGCAAAAACATTTAAAGTCAGTCGGAAAAACTATGCCAAATATGTTTTCCGCATTTTTCTTCTTTTGCATACGCCCCAGGGACTCAGTCTGGACACAAACGTAGCCACAGCCACAGCCACAGCCGCAGTTGGACCTGAGCTGTTGATCCAAAACCTTGCGGAGGCTCCAGCGTCTCTACAAAATCAGCAAAGCAAATCAAATTTGGAACAGTAGTTGACCAAAGGAACGGCTAAGCTTTGAGGTTCAGTTGAGAGTTGGGAGTTTGCAGTTGGGAGCTAAAGTTAAGAGCCAGCGCCGGCAGCAGGAAAGTAGGCGTGGGGAGTCTAGAGTCTAGAGTCTGGAGACTGGAGACTGGAGGCTGTAGGCTAAAGCCACCAACAAGTGCAGCGCATGCTGAACATGCGTTTGGCATCGTTTCGTTTTCACTGGACGTACATGCATACGTATTTCCACTGTAGTTGCCTCCTTACGCCCCTGGACAACCCTTGGCTTTAGCATTTCAAATGTCAAACGCAAGAGACGAAGCGATGATCAGGGGGAACGGAGCAAAGTTGCGGATTTGCAGTCAATTTCGTGGAATTGAATTTTGTGTCCATTTGTGCCTAAGAGAGATTACATGGTCACTTTGCATGTGACCAGCCGGCAAAGGCTAAGTGGCTGCTGGGCGGACCGAGGCGGGGCAGAAGGCGGGGTCCAGTTTTAAGGGGACATCGGTTTTTATGTGTTGTTATATGGCCTGACTTGGCTTAGGCGTTGATGGAGTGTGTGCGTCTGCACGTTAGTGTGCGCGCGTGTGTGTGTGTATGTGTGTGTGAGTTCAACACGTTTAGTCGCCGGGAAAATGCCCTATAAATGCCTTAATTGGAATTTTCCAATCAAGATCCAAACGGAAGATATGATAAGAAAATCCTCTGATACTAAAATTTGATGAAGAGCAGGAAGAAGAGGAATCTACTTGAATGCATAAGGATAGATAGAGAGTGCAACTATATGTGTTCCGTTATCAGGCGACGCTTTTTTCATGCAACTTCATGCAACCATTAATGTAACATAAGACGCCAACGTCATTCGATTTCATTCCCCATTTAATCATCTTGCGTTGTCGATATTATCTGGAAGGTTAGGGTGAGCAACGGTTCTATCACTCACATGCTTACATGCATGTACGCCGCTTCCCATGCCACTTACCACTTACCACTTACCACTCGCAATTGCAACTTGCAACTTGCAACTTGCAACTTGCAGCTTGCAGCTTGCCACATGCAGCTCAAAGCGTTGGCCAGAGTCTATGCGCATTCAGTTTTTCAAGCAGGCGTGTAGGTATTGACAGCCCAGGCTGCTACCTGTTGCATCTACAACCTGCAACACACAGAGACACACTCGCACACAAACATAAACATACACACAGGTGAGCACAGCGCAGCACAGCAGTACACCAAGTACCGTGTACCGATTGCTGTGCATGTTGCAACAACAAGCAACCGGGCAAAGCGCTCTGGCTGCAGCTTTGGTTGAAGCTGCAAATGTGGACATGTTGCCGAGAATCATTTACACGCGAACAGAGTCGCGCGGATCGGGGGAGGAGCGCTGGAATGAGGTTTATGGGTGACTGAGGACTGAGGACTGCAGCCAAGGCAGGGGGTTGCTTGGGGCTGCTGGCTAGCTGACGGGGTTGGGAAGGGGGGTCAAGGAAGCGGCAATGCATGCGGCGCTGAGTTGATTTTGGTTTATTTGCGCTTGTCGCCAGCCTCATTTGTCGGCACAGCTGGATGCGCCTTCAGCAACACCAAAACCTAAACATCGGGAGAGCAACAGCAGCCGAAGGAGCTACAGCAGCAGCAATTGCAACAACAGCAACAACACCAACAATAGCAACAACAGACGCAACAGCAACAACATCAGCAATAACAACGACAACATTCATTCAATGAACAACAATTTGTAGCACGCCAAGTTTGTAGAACATATTCCATACCCAAACTCAAACCAATATCCATACCCATACCCATATCCATGCCCGTGCCCGTGCCCGTGCCTCTTGTTGTACTCTTCCTCCCGCTACCCCGCCCACTTTTAACCAGTTAATATCTTAACACCTGCCTAGGCCAGAGCTAAACAAACTGAACTCATCAATTAGGCAAAGAGACGGCGCACGCTCATAAATATTTAATGTGCAGCAGCAGCAACAACAACACCGACAACGTCGACCAGAATGACGGCGACGGCGGTGGCGGTGGCGGTGGTGGTGGTAACCACCATTGGTGGAGAGAATGAGTGTGGGGGGAAATGCATTGAAAATACATTTCCAGAGCCGAGGTGTCAATTTGACATAAATAGCCCTTTGGCTTTTGGGGCTTTCGGGGTCTTCGTGCTGTCGTTTACATAATTAAATGGACAGACTAGATCTATGCGTTGGACCTCCGGCGGGCACTCCAATCCAATCAGTGGCGAGAGATCATCGCTCGGCAACAACAACCATGGCAGCATAACAACAACTTTGAAAGGGGGGCGCTAAGTGGCGGCGCAAACAGAAACAAAACAAATCGCACGCACAAATCTCTCGAAAAGGTGTTAAAAGAAAAGCATCGAGCGTTTATCTCGCGCTTTCTCGCCGACCCATTAAAAAGTTAAGAAAAAAGAGCTGAAAAAAAGGGTGACGACGATCATGACCATCATGACCATCATCACCATCATGACGATCATGATGGTCATCATGATCATAATGAGCAGCATTGAAGAGGATGGCGATTATGATGATGATTTTGATGATGTTCATTATCGAGGAGCAGCTGCAATAGTTTTGTGGCACGTTTCCATATGCCACCAATTCATCAAATGGCCTATAGGCGCTTCCTATGCCGCCACAGACACATAAATTATCTGACCGAGTCACCGCCCCCGTTTGTCCTCGTCTGTGTTTACGTCTGCGTTTACGTCTACGTCTACGTCCTCGTCCTTAACCTCAACCCTAGACTCATGTTCGGTTCATAAGCGCCCTGTTTAGCCTTCCTTTTGGTGTTGTTGTTGTTGCTGTTCACGTGCCCAGCCTCAGATCCAAATTTCACGTCATTTCCAACCGTTGTTCTTATTGTTGTTGTCGTTGCTTCCCTCATTGCTGTCGTTGTTGCTGCTGTTGTTGTTGTTGTTGTTGTTGTTGTTGTTGTTGTTGTTGTTGTCCCTTGTCAGTGTCTCTTTCATTAGCGTTCGGGTTATTAACCACCTTTTAAATATATTTTTTTGTTGCTTTCATTTCTGGCCTGCCCTTTGCCTCGGCCGGTCCTTGCGTCGCACCCTTTTGCACCGACATTTTAACACCTTTTCTTGTTGTCGACAGCGAGCAGCAACTACAACTACAACTACAACTACAACTACAACTGCGAGCGCGGCTGTGACTGTGACTTTGACTGCGACTGCGACTGCGATGTTAACATTGGCGTGTGCTATCATCGCCTTCGACGCGTGCGGCTCTTAACAAAAAGTTAAACTGAATGCCCACGGGTTTTACGAGTCACCCTATAAAGTTCTTCCAAATGCCCATTAAATGTGAAGAAGCTTTAGGTTTCAGCTCACCACACGATCATCTCGGGAGGACTTTAAAAGATGTATAAATATATACCCGAATGATATCCCAGCAGAGGCTGCAAGAAGCGTGCCCTCTTCTAAGTCTTACGGAAAGTTAATAGGCCGTAAAAAATAATAATTAACTTATGGCGCTTGGATGCCATTGCTCCTTGTGATCTTGATAACGAGAGCACTGAACTGCATAAGCCCTAAGGTGCAGAAAGGTCTTGTCTTCAAGGGAGTCGATCTTAAGTCTGGGATTAACGCGTGCCTCGCAGCGCAGAGTCAGGCCACATCTTCCACCATCTCACAACAAGAGACACTCAATGATATCTTTGGGAGAAATTTACTAATAGAAGAGATCGAGTTTGAGTCTGATTTAATTATTGATTATGAATCCATATTATTTGTTCGACTTCAATAAAGGAGGCAGTGAACAGTAAACAAAGTCTACCCCACCTCTACCTCATCCCACTTCTCTAGACATGCTCCTCGTAGCTAAAATATGCTCTTCCTTAAATGTAGAATAAAGAGTTACTATATAAAAAAAGTAGACTTTGGTTGTGACTGAAGTATGAACTACTTTCAAGTCAAGCGGCTTACGACTCGACTGGGTGTCCCACTTCCAGGATATTTTTCCATAAATTCTTTTGTCCTATATGGCAAGATATATCATATTGTGAGTCGCGCTTAGGCTTCACAGACTTGGCGCCAATGACTCGACAATTTATTTACAATCGATGTAATATATTAACCATATAAGACTTTCTGGTATATTTAATGTTTATTCTCCCCAACCCAAACATCCAATAGACCTTTTCAACTGTCATTCATTATGCCACTAAACTTATAAGCCGCAAATGTGTTGCTGTTGCTGCTGCTGCTGATCTTGTTGGGACTTTTGTTGTTGTTGTTGTTGTTGCTGTTGTTGCTACTGTTGTTGCTCTCAATGTGTCATTAAAATCCCCTGGCGGCAGCATAAATCACTTGGCAAACGGCGGCAGCAGCCAAAACCAACAATGGCAACAACAATTGTCTTAGACAGCAGCAACAACAACAGAAACAGCAACTACAATGCGAGACAAATACAACAAAAAAATCAACAGGAAAAAAACAACACAAGAGGAAAATAAGAAAATGCGTTAATCAATGCAGGAGCCAATAAACAAAATAAAAAAACGTAAACAACAACAACAACAACAACAACAATCACAACAACTACAAATCCAAAAACTTGGACAAAACAAACCAACGCAATCGCCCAAAATGGTCAAATTAGAGACCAGCCCCAAGAAACAAAGAAAAAAAGCAACGAAAAGCGAAACAAAACAAGAAAATGGAAGAGAAAAAGAAAAATTTGCGACCTGCAAGTGCGACACGTGAATGCCAAAAGCGAACCAAAGGGAAAGGTGTGGGCGGGGGAGGCTGCAGCATTACGAGGGAGTAACTGGTGGAATGGCGGGCTGACGGGTTTGGGAGGGGTTGAAGGGGGAACACTTGCTAAATATTCGACTTCCTCATTTAGAGGGTATTAAAAGTTAACTTACACACACGCACACACAAACACACACATACACACACACGAAATGTTTATTGTTAAGTGAATCTGAATCGCACTTCATTAAGATGCAAAATAACAAAAAAATAAATACAAAAAATGTAAAATAAACGATACAAAAAACGAGCAGAAAAACAAATTTGTGTATTTGTTATAAAAATACCAACAACAAAGGCAGCAGCAGCAGCAACAGCAACAAC
This sequence comes from Zaprionus lineosus, assembly GCA_035044505.1. Classification (NCBI taxonomy): domain Eukaryota; kingdom Metazoa; phylum Arthropoda; class Insecta; order Diptera; family Drosophilidae; genus Zaprionus; species Zaprionus lineosus. Next base: position 4,133,338 of record JAWNNX010000694.1, on the reverse strand, counting down.
AACAACAACAGAACGTTAAGTAAAACAGACTAAAAAAAGAGCAAAGAAACACACACAAATACAAAAAATTTAATCCTAAAATATTTGCGCTTTGTTAACGAGTTGCAAAAGTTCCAGCAGCAACAACAATAACAAACAACAACAATAACAGAAATTTTGCGTTAATGATGCACATTGTTCAATGAAAATGAAAGCAACAACGCCAACTGCAGTCGACGTCGACGTCGACAGTGACGGCGACGACGACGTTGACGCGTGCAGCGCCTGCAGCAAAGCCTCAGGCAGCAAAGACACCTGCAAAGCGGCAGAGAACAAATTGAGGGGGAGGCTTTGGGAAGTTAAACGCTTTGTAACAAAGCAGAGGCATTGTATAACTTTAACTGATGTATACATGTATTTAAATACATCATATATATATGTAAATATCTGATAAATATAAAACTCTTATATAAGTTTATCTGAAAGTCATTCATCAATCTAAAAAGACAAAAGAACAGAAATCTTTCAGAAATCATCAAAAATAATCATGAGGGGCACAAGGAGAACACTTCCTGCACTGCTTCACTTTTGGGCAGTGAAAGTCATAAGTGAGTGTGTGTGCGTGTGTATATATACATGTATTGCTTCTCAGCTAAGAAGTATCAGTTATTCGTTTCCTCAAAGTTGTTCCCTTCGTCCATTTAGAAATCACGAATTTTTCTATTATCAAACGGTTCAAAACAAAACCGATTCAATTTGAATTCGTTCCGCAGCAAGTTCGCATCGCTGGGAACCGGTTCAGTTTTGAAGCTTATGACGGGTGGGCGTTGGTTGCCTTTTGGGTAGTTTTGCCAACTGCTGCCCACTGACGTCAGCAACGGGAACTTTCCGCCTTAGCCACTAAGACCGCCGCCTTACCGCATCTTCTGCCCACCACAGGTGGGCGTTCATTCGGAGCAGCTGCAGCAACAGCAACTGCCATACCAACAACATAAGCAACAATAACAATAACAATATGATTACCCGCTTCCGGCTCGAACGGTGTCTCAATCTTCGATCTACGCTTAAATGTCTGGCAATAAGAGCGAATTATGCGCTAAGCGACTGTCATTACAATAAATTTCGCATATTGTGCGCATAAATTTCGCATAAGCTTCAAAGGAGTTGCAGCAACAGTAACAACAATAACAACAACAACAGCAACAACTTGGCTATAACGCAGCTGGGACATCCAAAAGTGGAGCCCATAGAGTGTCATGAGTCATGAGTCATGGCGGTAACAGCAACAGCCTTCAAAGTGGGTCAAATTGTGTGGTATTTGTACTTTTTGGCCAGAATGGCTTAGAATGCCGCCGACCCAGACAATGAGTCAGTGAGTCGAGTGTCGAGAGTCGAGAGTTACGTATACGCAGTGTGGGCCATTATGTGGCAGTAACTTCTTCGTCGCGCCCATGGGGTTTCTTTCATTTGTTTTTTTTTTTTTTTTTCATAACGCATACCGCGTACGACATTCAGCATTCGGTAGTTGGTACTCGGTACCCGGTACTCGATATTCGGCAATCGGCAGTCGGTATTTGACAATCGAGTATCGACAATCGATAGCTGACAATCGACAGCTGAGAGACGCATTTGGGCAGCTATCAGAGCTGTCAGCATGTCAAAACTGTTGCCTTATCGACATTTCAATTAGCTTCAATTTGAGCCCTGAACGACTGTCATTTATTCCATTTAAGATACTCGAACTTCGCATTTACATATGTACACGTTTGCTTATATGTATGCGTGTGTGTGTATGTGTGCATGTGTGTTTGTGTGTGTCTGTGTGCTACTAACGATACACGAATATAAATCGATAGTTGGCCTGTCAAAATCTCTTGGCATCTATCTATTTGGTGTCATTTAGTTAACGGGTGCGCTTAGACACGCTAAATATCAAATGAATGCCACAGACTCGCAGTTCATATGCAGATTGTGTGGCAAGCCAAATGCCAAGCTCCTCTGACGACCAAAGACGTTGCACATATGAGTCTCGGGTTTCAACTTGAAGTTGCAGTTGTTGCTACTTGCTACTTGCTACTCGCTTGTTGCTTGTTGATAGTTGCTAGTTGCTTGTTGCTTGCTGCTAGCTGCTCGGAGGGGCTATTCAAAAGTCTATCGGCTGTCCAATTAAATCGTTTTTAGCCTTTAATTAGTTTGATAAAACGTTCAATGTGTGACAATGTTGAAATACGAGAAATCTCAGTGATTGCGAAAAGATTTCAAATATTATATGAAAATCAAATTGATCGTATTGCCGAACGACTCGGAATCAGTTCGTTCAATCTGATTCAATATTGCAAATTCTAGATGCAGCTCCAAGAACCTGTTCACTATCATGAACTGGCAGACAAATTGTTTCAACACTTAAATAACCTTTCTTTCATTCAAGGCTCATAAAATTGAAAACCAAAAATAATTTTTCCAAATTTTTATTTATTTCAAAATGAACCACTTTTGAAACGAACCACTTTTGCAATAATTGGCTCTAAGTTGGGTACGGCTTCTGTTCTTCTGCATATTCAGTTTTGATTCTATTAATTTTTAAGATGATTCTCATTATAGAGTATTAAATCTTCGATCAGTTATGTTCTGGATTTCTGTGTTTCTTTTGTATCGGCGAATTCTTCATTCTTCATTCTTCATTGTCGTATTGTTTATGGCTCATTTAGCTAAATTAGTTGATCACCTTATATTAGAGAGATATTTACCCCACCCCCCCGAATGATTTACTCGTCTCGTGACTAATGATTTATTTTAATGAGCTTCCTGAATGAGTTAAATTAAATTAAACTGTATAAAAATGTTGTATGATTTTTATTTTTTTTTTTTTGTTTTAGCTGTTGTTTCAGTTGTTATTTGAGTGGATGCTTTGGTTGTTGTTTTAGATGCTGGTGCCATGTGCTAAATGCATTTAATTTCGTCAGTGACATATAAATTAGCAGCTCGTACTAACCTTGAGCGTTTAAATTCTATGCAATTAAACAAATTACACGGATAAACAAACAAACTTCCCAGGCAAGAGGCATGCGCTAGAGATGCTCGGAGGGACTGAGACAGAGAGAGAGAGAGATAGAGAGAGAGAGAGAGAGAGAGGAGGAGGCAAGGGGCAGTCGGTGGAAGAAAACATGAAGCAAACAGCAAACCTGCGGGCAAACATTCGTCGATCAAGTCGGGCAATTAATAAACAAAAATTAAAATCGCATCGAACCGAGACATAAATTATAAGGCTAACATATGTCTGGAATTCCCTGCCCTCCACCAATCCCCCCGCTGTCACTCTCCGGCAGCACTAACACCGCCCTCCCCCAAGTCGATTGGCTGCCAATTGCAATCACGACTAAAAAAGTCGCACTATGAAATCTGTTTTTTATTCGTATTGTGTGTTCTCATACATATGTGTGTGTGTGTGTGTGCTGTACTGTGTGTGTGCCATGTTGTGCTGTGTTGTGTTGTGTTGTGTTAAAATCATAGCTCTTGGTGGACAAATGCGGCATGATGGCTCCAGGGGACAGCAGAGCAATTACCTTGCAACGAACAACGACGTATGGCAAATGCAATGGTCGGTCAGAAGGGGAGGGGGAAACGGGTGCATGTGCAAGCCCGAACAACAGAGGAAAACATAAACATAAAAGGAGAGGGGAAAACAGTGGGTGGAAAGAGGTAAAGGGGGATCGAGAATAAAAGAGCGAGAGTAAGCCCGAGAGCGAGAGCAAGAGCGAGAGGGACAGATGCGTGTGGGCCACTCGCTGACCCCATGGAACTCTGCCATGATATATGTGACAGCTTTGACACCGACTAACAAATAACCGCAGCAGCAGCCCCGAACCTGAGGAAACATCGTGTACGACAAGATATTGGGCTTTAAATGCGAACAGGTTTCGCTTTTTCTATCTGCCGACCCAAAGAGCTCTCTTTTATTTTATACTTTACAGAAAATATCATTATGAACGTATATTTATATATATACGTATATACCCATACATATACCCATACATATACACATATATGTATATATATAGACCCGGCTGAAGATTATGCTAATGTTGAGTTTCATTGAGGAAAAAGCCAAGTTGAGGGCATTTCATTCAGGCTAAGATATGCGTACACTCGGCTTAATGTTGACGCAACCAGTTAACAGTTGGAGGGCCCCCTTCCACTCCCCACTGTTCTCCCCACTATCCCGCTGAAATACTAAATATAAGACAAAAACAAAATATACGTAGTATGCCCATAGATAAAGCTTAGAAACTCAATAAATCAACAAAAGACAGAATGACAGAAAGACAGAAAAGCAGAAAGGCAGAAAAACAGAAGAGACGGGGAGGCAGAAGGACAGAGGCAACGGAAGATGAAGAAAGGCTAGGAGTGAGTGAGGTAGTAAGTGGGGAAGAGGGAAAACAAAAGACGGGAATGGGGGAAGAGACGGCGACAAAATCAAATAGAGACCGAGAGAAAATCATACAAGAGTATCGAAAAAAAAAAAAAAAATAAAATAATAATTTGCTTAAATTAGAAAATCGATAACAAAAATCAATGATGCTGAAAATTTTCATAATAATAGCGTTAATAGGCATAATAACAACGGTGGCTCCGATATATTGATATATCCAAACAATGGAACCAAACAAAGAATCAACTAATGGAAAACAAATTGTTTCATGAAATTGATATACCTTGAAATCGGTTGGGGAGGTGAAAGAGCTGCCGAGTGATTCGATCAACAGAGATGAAAATATGGAAAATAACAACAGCAACAACAACAACAACAACAGCGGAGACACTGAAAATGAAACGAAATTTGATTCGCCTGCGTATATAGAATTTCATTTCATTTTTCCATCGGTTAAAGGTGCAAACATAAAGAGTTTCGATAAGGAAATGTGTTGGCCTATCGCAGATATATAAATTAATAATTTAAATTTAAATTTATTGTTTTTATAAATTAAAAGTTTGTTATATTTTCGAAACAGCTTTTAGATAAGTTTTCTCTGGGCTAACGCTTTGTATTTTAAAGCATTTGGGAATACAAAGTGTCTATTTGGAATAACGTCATATACTACGTTACAGCTACATTACATGCACACACACACACACACAAACACAAACAAATACTGACAAACGCACGCATATTGACAATACTCTACGAGTAAAACTAAGCAAAAAAAAATAAAAAAAAAAAAAATGGCGCATCACATTTCCCAGTTCGCAGTTCCCAGTTCGCAGTTCCCATTCCCCAAGCGTTTAGCTCATTCTCATAACTGTATTTCGTGATAGCACAATTGTCTTCCTATGTACTCACGCACACCAGGGCACAGCTTTCAATGTGTGCTCACACACATGTGTATGTACAGCAATAGCTGCGTGTGTGGCTGTGTGTCTATTTCTCTCATTTCTGTCGCCGTGACATGCGCACTTCGCGCAGCGCTCGCCGCTGAGCGCAGTTAAGCACCATTAAGCAGTTGGCGTGTCGTTGTGACGCCATATTGAGTCGCACCATCTCCGCCCTGCTGCCACCCCCCTGTCTGTATACTGTACATTACACACCCCCCGAACATGCCCGTCGTCGTTGCTGCTGTCACCCAACCAGCGGGCAGCAGAAAGCTTTTTGCAAGCGCAGCAAATCAAAACACATTTCATAGTTCAAAAACAACAACGACAGCAACGACAACAGCAAAAACAACAACAACACACACAACCAGAGGAATGTACGGACATATGTCTATATGTGTATATGCTTGTGTGTGTGTGTGTGTGAACTAAGCACTCGGTATGCTTTCAATGTGTGTGAAGTGAAAAAAAGACAAAAGTAGCAAGCTTTTTTTTCCCATTTTTTGTCGTCATTTTCTGCCTCATCAGCCCCTCGATAACAACAAAAACAAAGGCATAGCGATAAAAGCTGCTGCCGTTACTCTCCTTCTTCTCTATGGCTTTGTCGTTGTTGTTCTTGCTGTTGCTATGTTGTTGTTGTTGTTGTTATTGTTATTGCTATTGCTTTTCTCGTTGTCGTAGTCGATATTATTGTTATTATTGTTGTTGTTGCTGTGCATAGTTTTATTTGCTGTTTCTTTTTATCTGCTCTTACACATAGTTGAAGCGTTCAAAGTGACGCGCTGCCTGCACAGACACCGCCCCGTCGCCCGCATACCCGCCCACCCGTTCGTACGCTCGTCCGTTTGCCCGTTCGCCCATTCGTTCTCCACATTGATCCACAAATCGCCCTCATTTGCCAAGACGCCATTTGCCGAGCATTTGTCGCTGTTGTTGTTGTTGTTGTTGTTGTTGTCGCTGTTGTTGTTGTTCTTGCTGTTGTTGATGTTTATATTTTTGTTTTTGTTCTCGTTGCTGTTGTTGGGGCTGTTCTCTGTCGCTGCCACTACCACTACCACTACCATTACCTTTGCCTCCGTCACTGCCCCCACCTCTGCCGCTGCTGCTGCCTCTGTCGCTGTCGCTGTCTCCCTCGCTGCCGTTCTGCTCATGTGCGCATGACGAATGACCGCAATTTGCGACAGTTTTTTTTTATTTATTTGTTGCTGGCTTTAACTATTTTTTAGTTTACATATCATTGACTGATGTTATTGAGTATTTATTGTTATTATATCTCTGTCTGCGTTAACGTATATGTACACCCATACACGCATGCATTCATTTACATATGTATATGTCGTCATTATTGGCTAATTTTAAAGAGTTTTTCCATTTGATCTACTTTGGGGTTTTGAAGTCTGCCCTCTGATTGATCCTCGACTCGTGACGAAATACTTGTTAATATTGTTTGTACTTTAAAATCAATTTAAATTAAAGCTAATTTAAATCATGACACAACGTATTATTCAAGTGAATGAATTAAATTTAAAGAGTTACTATATTTAGTATCTCAGCTCAGCGCTTAATCAGCATTATTTCAATTGCAATTGTTTGAGTTCCACTCGTATTTCACAATCCTCACACTGATATATATCATACGTATCTATAGGCCATACTCCTCGTAGGTATATTTCGTATCAGTCGTACATCGATAAATTTATAGGTATTATATCATTTTCCTAATGTACCCATTTCCGCTTTTTTGTCACAAGCTGAACGCCAGACATTTAAATCGTTTCCGTATCTAAAAGTCTTCAGTTTTGAATCTTTATCTCATATATCAAAATTTAAGACATTTTCGATTTTTTCGATAAAATAAAAAAAATTTTCTGAACTATAAGTGATTTATAATAAAAAGAGGATCAACACTAAGAGTTATTTAAATTGAATAAATTGAATTTAATGCTTCTGATTTTGATATATGTCTTAGCTATAAGAAAATACCAAAATATCAAAATTATTTTTAAAATCTGAAAATGTCTTTCATAGTTAAGAAATTTTAAATTGCAAAATTGAATTTATTTCTTCTTCAATTCAATTCATTATTTACGATAATTTAATTATATACGATAATTATTGTTATATACGATCTTATTATTGTGTCCTTTACCCGACTTGATATGCATTCATCGAAAATTCGGAAACAATTGTTTTATTGAGCAATTCCTTTCATATATCAATTAATCACCATCATCATCAATCAAATCTTAAATAATCGTTATGGGTACTATATATCAATTAAGAACTAAATAATCGTAATTTCATTCATTTATAAATCAAGTGTTAAATCTTTGTTAAGTTGTTTAACAAATTATTATTAAAATAAGAATTTATTCAAAATTTCTTTTTATAAGCCTTCGATCTGGAACTGTGGATCTGTCTGTTTGTTTTATATGTATACGATTTATTCCCATTACATAACATTTTTTAGAGAATAGTTCAAATATTTTCCTAGGAAAACGCACCCCCGTTTTCAAATTTGAATACGTCAATCGGTGGATAGAACGTTGAATATCATTTCAATTTGGCTTTTGGGTCTTTGTGCTGGGAAACTCATTTGCATAGGAACCTTCGCACAGCTATTGCATTGCAGTCCTTGGATGATATTGAATATCCATTGCCGGGCGAAGGGTAAATAGAATCCATAATTAAACATAATTTGATGGCAGAGACTTTGGAAATGTTCTCACAATTTCACGCTAAGGCAATCATAACGCAAACATCGAGTTGGGTTTTAGTTTTTAGTTTAGTTTTTTCTTTTATTTCGTTTTTTAGGGTGTCCACTCAAGCTATTAAATGGCAATTCCTCCTCCTTCTACTGCTGCTCCTGCATCTCCTTCGCACTTACCAGCACAACGGGGGTGACAGGCAGCGTCTCGTCGCGCAGACACAGGAAATGTGAACAGTCGATGGAATTGAGGGCATTCTGGAAGCTATGCATAAAACCAATTTCCGATCAAGCGCGCATAAGCGAAAGGGCAGCGGTTCAGTGAGGCTTAACGAGTAGCTGGAGCTGGAGGTGGGGGCGGGTGCGGGTGCGGGCAGTGTCAGGGATAGTGCCTAGGGAAGTATGTAGAATTTGAGGGCTACGCATGCGCAACATGTTGCAGTGCTTGAGAGTTCAACTCGGAGCGCTGATCAATAAAAATTTGAAGTGAAAACTGTTGAATAATGTGGCAACAATCGGTGGTCACCCTGCAGCATGATAATAGGCTAAGAGTCACAAAGGGAGGGCAATAGTTAGTGGGGAGACGGGAGAGTGGGCTAAAAGCGCAGGGGCGGGGGTGCAGGATTTGCGGGCAATTAATTTGTGTATACATGCAACAGGAAACAAAATACAACAAAAATATAAAGAATCGATGAGCTTGAAGAGCGCGAACGAGAGTGGTAACAGAAGGGGCAGGGGGTGAGAAAGGGGAAGAGGTAGAGGAAATCGTAGAGGGAAGGGAAGTTGTTTGAATGGGCAACAAGCGTTTTGAAAGTTCAACGGCCAAGCGAACGAGCAATCAGGCAATGAGCCAACACAAGTCATTCAGCTCATTTTGGCCAAGATTCTTATTGACAGGGCCTATTAGTGGGTCAATTGGCAAAAGATTTCGGTGCTTATTTGTGGGCCAAGTGCGTCGTGTATGCGCAGACAAACACAAATGACCATACTCATATATGTATATATATATAATATATATATATTCATATGATCACATATGTGGATATCTATGAATCGGAATCTGACATCTGGCTACTATTCGGGGTCTACTTTGATTTCTATTATTTTATCTCATTTCATTTCAATTTATTTCATTCCATTCCGTTTCATTTTGTCTATTTACCTTTTGCATACTCCGGCAATTAGCGTAACTGATCGATCAAATATAGCAATGTCCGTGGCAACAACAACTTAAGACGTTTTTAATTGGTGATAAAAGTTAAATAAGCAAATAATAAAAATCAAGTAATTTTAGGCCGACAAGCAGCCTGGCGCATGTGTGTCAACAGTATGTGTTTATTATGCATATGTGTGTGTGTGTGTGTGTGTGTGTGGATATGCGTGTGCGCCGACGTGTGTTGTGGCTCGTCTTGACTTGGGCTTGGGATAAGCTTAGCTTTCATTGCTACATGAAACGCATCACAAAATTCGTTGTGAAACTTGTGAATGAATGAGTATAATTATAGATTATATACGGAAAGTATCAGCTGACTGAGAAAAGTGTTTCTCCACTTGGAGTAACCTTTAAGATTGATGGAGCTAAAAAAGACTTCCAAGTGATGAAAAATTAAATGGAAGGGTGGGAGATTTGTGACATGGAAGAAAACATCATAAATGTATGAAAGGGCAAACAGAGTTCTTAACCCTTGTTAATTAAGCAAACGTTTAAGAAAGTGAGTAAAAGGGAAGATGAAGATTAAAGATGAAAAGAGAATAAAATATCGATCAAAGCAGAATTAAAGAGAAGCAGAATAAAAGCGAAGCCAAATAAAAGTAAATGTTCGCAATTTGACAGGTTTTCATTTTGTGAAACGTTTAAGAACGTAGCACAAAAGAGAAGTGGGTAATGAGTGTATCTAACTGAAAGCCTGGAATCCCAGAGAAAACCCAGAGAGATGTTAATGCGTTATTTTAAAGGAGCAAATAAATTAAAATATTTGAGGTTTATGGATCGCGATCGACATTCCAGTTGCACTTGGCGATAAATAACATAAATTTGGCTAGAGATTTCGAAAAACTGGAATGAAAGCTTGCGAATTGCTGGGATCTCATAAACCTAATTGGTTTGCCATTAACTTGATTTCTTGAATTAAATTTTGCAATTTGAATTTATTTTTTTTATTGCCTGGTTATTTATTTAAACTTTTGAGTGGCTTTTACGAATTTAATGCTGTTGTTTGTTGGCAGTTCGATGTTAGCTGATGGCTGTTGGCTGTTGGCTGATGGCTGTTGGCTGATGGCTGATGGCTGACATCTGATGGCTGATGTCTTTATCAACGTTGAACATCGGCCGTTTCACAGTTTTTCTCACCTTTAAAGTTGCTTTGTTGTTTGTTATAATTGTTGTTGTTGTTGTTGATGAACATCGTTTGTGATGCTGTTAGAAATGAATGTGAGTCAGTTTAAAATTAGAGGCGCCCACAGTTGACATCGTTGGGTCGGTCGCCATAAGCTGGTCAACTATTTGAAGATTTCATGCAGATTTGATTTCATAATCAAATAATTGATCTTAATGCGCCATCAAATGAGATCCGAGCAGCCGCACTCTGTAGCCTTATAAAGAGATTTCATTTGCTTTATTTAGGTTTTTTTTGTTTTTTTTGTTTCTGAAAACTGAAAACGTGTCTGTCAGCTGCTCACAGATTTTGATCCAATCAAACTTGAAACGAATTGCGATTCAATGTTGAGCTTAGACACAAAAACAAAAACAAAAACAAAAACAAAAACAAAAAAAAAACTACTGCGATAACAACAATAAAAAATAGCAGCTAAAATTGACAATAGTCTTCCAGCTGTTGTTGTTGTTGCTGCTGTTGTTGTAGCTGTTGTTTTTGTTGCCTAATGTTGCGCTGTTTTAGCACCTCAAAAGAAACATTCATTTTGCCAAAGTAGTTTCCGCAATCATTCTACGAAATGGGTTCGTTTTTTGATGTTTTTTGGCTTTGCACACAATCATCCATCAAAAATTATGGAGCTCATAAGTTTTTTGGGGACTTTGAGTTGAAGAAATGCGGATTAGATGGGTACAGATATAAAAGCTCAGCACACACGTGCCACAAATAGGAGGCACAGTGGAGAAGAAGATTCGAAGGACTTTCAAGCTGCAGATCACTTAAGCTTAAAATCTCAAATCCAAAATCTCGATGATTTTTTGGACTTATGTTTCAATAGTTTTTAACATTCCATCGCAATGTCTCATGTCTTTGACAACATTTCAATACAAAACTTTTCTGCAAACTCATTGAAACCACTGTGCAACGTCATATACCCCCCGCTCCCCTGGGGCATCTAACGTCTTTTCGCATGTGATGCCTGGCCTCTGGCATTGAGGCTCCTTGACTCCTCATCCTTTCGGCGATTGTTGTGCATTCAATCAATTGTGAGTGATTGATTCTCGTTGCCCAAATATGAAGAAAAGCAATGAAAAGAGATGAAAATGAATACAAAAACAAAGAGCAAAGCAAGTTAAGGAAAAAAACAAATGAAGTCCATATGAAATAGCAAACTTGACCTCCAGCCTGTCTATGCGGCATATCAATCAAAATGCTGGCCAATGATTTTGAGATTTCTGCGCATTTCTGTGCCAGTTTTCGTTTTCATTTGCATGAATTTGCGAAAATTGAGATCCCAATTGCTGCTCTGCTCCCCCGCCCCGACTCCACCACTCCCCCACTCACCGATTCCATCACCAAACCCCTATACCTATACACATCACCCCCATCACTTTATTTTCCCCCAGTCCCTGGCAATATGGTCAGTATTACGGGTGTGCGAATGGTGAGTAGGAAATCGGCTATAGATTTGCATAGAATTGAATCGATCGCGATCTCCCACTGGGCACTGCGGCGTTTTAATGAGATTTTTTCTCTTTATTTTTGTGTTTTTTAGTTTGTGTTTTTTTCTTTTTTGTTTTTTTTTCTTCTCATTTTATACATAAACTCTTCCAGTTGTTGTTAATGGTTGTTGTTTTTCTATTTTGTCTATAAGTATTCAGTTTTTGTTATAGTTTTTGGCCCACTTTACTTATTATTATTTAACATTGATCGACTTGGGGCTTTTGTAATTGGCATTTGGATTCGGACTCAGATTCGGACACAGATTCGGACTCGGAATCGGATGCGGACTCGAGTTTGACCCAATCTTGAACTCGTTTCGCAACATTATCGAAATGGAAAGTGTTTGCCCCTATGGCATCCCAAATATCGAAGTATGACTCCTTACTATATTTATTATTATTATTATTATGTGTCCAAACCGAAGACAATGGCAATATAGAAACATTTCACCTACAAGTACTTCAAAGCTAATTATCTTATCGAGCTTTGTATCTGCTTTGGCCACAAATTTTATGACCCAAATGATGTATCTATGTATCTATGTACCTGCTTTGCTTATTGTGTATCTGCAAGATATCAAAATGCAATTCCTGTTAGCTTCTTTGAAGGCGGCCGCCTTTGTTTTATATACATACATATATATATCAATACAAATACATGCACACATAGAGTACATACATTCGCATATTAATATGTGTACATAAACTTTTGTTATTTTTGCAAATGCAAATATGTTTTATTGATACGATTTTGATATGTACGACGTTTCGGTTAAATTTGTATGCGAATACATATATTTTCTGTATTTGTTTATAATTTGCGAATATTGACAAATTGCTTGAGCCGAATCGCGAAAAGTTTTGCTGCATTTTATGGACAATTTGCATAAATCGTCGGCAACCGTTGACAACCACGCCCCGTTGTCGATTGCTGGGCAGCGATCTATTGCCCGGCAACATGACGTATGAGTAATCTGATTTTTATCTATATTTAATTATTTGCGCATATGTGATTGAAGCACAATGGCCACGGCCATTAATCAGTGCACCAGAGGCTAGTCGATGCGATACCCGAAGCCGCAAGCCGCAAGCCGTCAGCCGTAAGCCGCTAACCCAAAGCCCCAATCCCCAAACCTAAGACACCAGCCCCGGGAACCCAAAAGCCAAGACCCCAAACTAGACCGAGACCAAGAGCAAGAGCAAGAGCAAGAGCAAGACCCCAAGCCAAGTGCCTATGTGCTTGATTAGCTCAATTATTCATGCAGTTCGAGTAGTACCAAAGTCCGCAGTACCGGGTACGATCGTAACTTATGGTATCCATCCATAACTGGCCATAACTGAGCAGACATTAGCACGCCAATTCCGTGTAAGAAATCATAAACTAATTTCTTGTGTTAAATGCCATAAAATATGAAAGTTTTCGTCATAATCGACTGTTGAGTGCGAGGCGTGGGAATTACCTATATTGTGTGTAAGTGTGTGTAAGTGTGTGTAAGTGTGTGTTCCTGTGTGTGCTTGTGTATGTGTGTGTGTGTCTTTTTCCTTTTTCCTCTTGACATTGTTTCTGTTTCTCTTTGGGCTAAATCAGTGAAAACGGAAGAAGAAGCCCCCTTACCCCCCAAAGCGCCGCCCCATTCATTCTACCCTATCAGTTACGGGAAGACGTCAACATCGCTTTGTACTTTTGCGGCCGTGTGTAAATATTTGACAACACATGCCTAATTAGTGCAGCTATTGATGGTGACAGCGGAACAACGCCAGCAACACCAGCAACACCAGCAACACCAACAACACCAACAACACCAGCAACACCAACAACAACACTTGTCAAACATTGAAAATTGGAAACTGGAAATGGGAACGGATTGGAACGGAACGTCAGAGTGTGAGCCTCTTTTACGATGTCGTTTCCCAAGAATTGCCATCACCTCAATGAGTGTCTGGTTGGGGGCTTCTTATCTCCATTTGGCACTACGTCCACGGCCACAAGCGAGTCCAAACTTATCGCTAGGGTCTCTTCTACGTCTGTTGAGTAAGGCAATAGTTCGGTTATGGTTATGGCGAAAAACTCAACTTATCAATGGGTAAGACTGGTGAGCATGTCAACACGCATAACAGACAAGTGTCTTCATTTGAGGAGGGACAGGGGAAGGGAAAACCATTAATGGGAAAACGAAATTCAAATAGATGATATCAGAGCGAATAATGAGTGTTAAATTGAATTTGAATTATCAATGACTTAAATTAAACTTAAATTTGAAGCTTAAGGGATCGATAGATGAATTTTTGCCATCTTAAGATACTTAACCCCAATTGGGACGTTTCTTAATAATAATGTTTGCTGAGTGATTCGATTATGAGATCAAAACACACTGAAGATCCTCATGGACTATTTGCAGTTGTCAACTGTTCAATTGTTCGGTTGTTCGGGTCTTCGATTGTTCGATTGTGCGATTGTTCGACTGTTCGATTGTTCGGTTCAAGTCATTTAGCGGGTCTACCGGAAAGTCCACAGTCTTCTTATTAGTAAGCCAATGTTGAATGCCACCCAGATGACGATGATGAGACCGACTCACCCACTCACTCGGCAACGAGGCCGGTTAAGGCTCAGGTCAGAATCGAGTGCCAACAACAGCAACCACACTTACAACAACAGCAACGCCAGCAACAACAGCAACAACAGCAACAACAAAACGACAACGACAACGAGAACATCAACGTCAACGACAACACTTGGCACATTGGCAAAGTGTTGTGCACAAATATTGACCCAGAGCTTCGCAAGTAAGCGCGATTCAGGCATTGGGTAAACAGAGGGGAACGGTTATAGTAACAGAGATGAAGATGAGAAGCAGGCAAAGGAGAAGGAGAAGGAGAAGAAGAAGGAGAAGGAGGAGCGAGCAGTTGGATGGACTAAGGGCAACAGGAACTGACAAGCGGCCGGACAACAAACCTGCTGACAAACATTTACAAGACGTCAAAACACGTTACAATTTCCTTGTGGTGCGCGTCAAAAGTGCGACCAATGCTATACACCCGACCCTTCGTCCCTGTGTCTGTCTCTGTCTCTCTGTCTCTGTCTTCATCTCTATCATTGGAACGGAGTACGTCAGTGTTTTTATGTCCGTGCTGGTCTCCGTTTACGGACTGACACTGGAAACTCAGACTCGGACGCAGTCTCAGTCTCAGTCTCAGTCTCAGACTGACTGAGAGTCGAGGCTCGGGCCAAGTTCAAAAGAGTTGACCGACCAAATGTTTAAGAACGACTCAAATGGATTTGCCTTTCGCTTGGCAAGTGATAACAAGATTTACAAATCGATTGCCGACGGCGCTTTGACAAATATTCATGTTCATAAATATATGCGAGATACTACGTAAATGCGCTTTTGACGAGCCTAAAGACACCTGGGGGACACCACCTGGTCACCTCCACCTGAGGCCCAAGACCACTCAAGGTGTTAATCCGCTCGATTGCATTGGTATTAGTTCTCGAGCCTCAACTTTCGACTCTTTCCTCCTCGCTCCTCGCTCGCCTCTCGTCACTCGCCTCTCTCCGCTGTCCACACTTTACTCTTTACTCTTTAATCTTCACTCTCGAATCTGGAATCTCGGATCTCAAATCTCGAATCTCGAATCTCGAATCTCGAGTCTCGTATCTTGTTTATTATCACAAATGCATCCGCTCGATAATCAAGTTAATGCGTTTTTGTGTTATTGCCGCGTGTGTTTTATTTATAAATTTCGATCTCAAATTGATTGGGAAATACGTAAGAAGACGACCAAATTAGCCGGGAGGCAGTGCGAGATTTAGACAGGGGGTGGAGGAAGAGGGTAGGAGAGAGAGAGAAACAGAGACAGAGACCAAACTTTGCATTTTGATAAGAGGAAGCATTGAAAATTTGCAATACATAAAGAACAAATAAAAACAACAATAAAAAGAAAGAGAAAAATAAAGAGAAAAAGAAAAGGAAAAAGAAAAGAAGAACCGAATAATAAAATCGTCATTTTAAAAATTTTTTAATTAGCACATTTGGCATAATTATGGATAGTAATTGCTTAACGGCGATTTGGTAATTTTTATGAGCACTCAATTTGGGAAATGAATCACTTGCCTTTTGTTAACGGGAAGTGACGATGATATAAGGAAAGGCAATATAATTTCAATTATTATAAGGTAATTTTGCAGCTATAAATATCGGAATGACTTAAGATTGGAATTTAAAATGCATTTAGATTCAGCCTGAAGATTAGAGATGTGATTTCCGAAAAGAATTCTGCACTGTTTTATTTATAGTTTTTATAAAGGGACTTTTATTTTGGGACAGACCAGAGGCCTTAATGTCTTAATGTCTGAAGAATCTAGAGTTGATTTAGTTTTTATCGAACTTCCCAGGCTGTAAAAAATGAGAACTAGGATTAAGTTCTTTAATCTTCAGGTAGAAGACACTCACACTTATAAAGTCTTCATCGAATCAATAATCAATACCGAGCTTGCGGTTAAATTCTTTAGCCTCGAACTTTGTTTTCTTCGCTGAGGTTCTTATTATTAAGATTTTTATATCATGACTTGGAAGTTGTTTATTGACTTATCCATTTTCAAATCACTGTTGATTTTTTATATTAAAGCTATAAACATGTATAAATGTATATATTCTCTATTTATCTGATTATCGTCTCACCTGCATCACCCAATAGTTGTTGTTAACGGCAAATTGATCACTAATTATTATATCCGTATGCATTTAAGCAGAATTTTTATCATCAATGGAAATCAGGGATTAAAATTTAGAATTTGATTTTGATTTTGATTTGATTCTGATTTGTGGAATAATTTAGCAGCTCAGCTGTTAAATGTATTACTTGTTTTTGTTATTATTACTTTGAATTTTTATTAGCCAAATGATAAATATTTTTATTTATAATCTTATTAAATTATATTTATTTTTATTTATGTATTTTCCTGTGTTGTTTTTATTTTTTATTATTTTTTATTTTTTATTTTAATATTATTCGAGTTTCTTTGTGGGTCACAAGTCACGATTGGGTTCAAGGCACTTCAATGAAATTTCACTTTATTTGCAATTTTTTCGTATTTTATTTTTTGCATGGCACTAAAAATGGGAATACCAAAAAAAAAAAAAAAAATAAGTAACTTCCGCTACTGAACGTTTATAATTAATTTTCCCTTTTATTTTTAGAAAAATTGTAAATATTTAATTTTTTTATTATTGTTGCATTTCAGTAATTGAATAATTGTAGAATCGAAGAATTGCTTTCTTAAGGATCCGCCAAATTCTTTGAAAATCACGCACTCACCGACACGCGCGCACGATTTAATTTGTTTTTAAACTTTTCAGGAGTTGAAAAAAAATTGATATTTTTATCTTATGATTCGGTTGGGCTTCTGTTTTGGGAATTATTCACATCCTTTTCTCGTGTTGAGAATCAGTTTAAAAAAAAAATAAACGCCGGCGGCTTTTTTCACTTCCGCATTGATCATTTAACGTCGCATCTTGGATTCAATTTGTTGTTTTTGATATTCTTTTTTTTTTTTATTTGAAGGGATCGAGTGATCGCAAGGTTTGCTTGGAATAGAGTTGTCTGCAAATGAATGGGAAAGTATCTTTCACGCGTTGCAGTGAATGCACGCGGAACGCGATTGCATTTCAAAGTTTCGAAAATGTGATTCAAAAACTGTTTTTCAAGTCGATGCCGAGCGCTTGTCTCTGTTGTTGTCTCTTCGCTGGCGGGAACCGAGTTCGTACTGATTGGACGAGCGAAGGTTTTGCGCAGACGAACCTCGCCAGTCAGCTAGCGGGCCCAGTTACAAACACAGGCGCACAGTCACACAGTCACACAGTCATAAACACTCGGCACACACAACGCTTACACTTATACGTATACGTATACGTATACGAGTATGCGTATACCTGGCCAGGCCTGGCTAACCAGACTAAGCGGCTCTCCCCCGCTTCGTCACCTTTCGCTGTCGCGTTCGCTGCTATTGCTATTGCTGTTGTTGTTGTTGTCGTTGTCGCTGTCAGTCGGGCTGAGCCGAGCCGAGTAGCCGCTTCCAGCCCGCACTTCATCTCTCATATGACCCTCCTGACTGCTGACTGCCTGCTGCCTGCTGCCTGCCTGCTGCTCAGTGACTTTATCGTTTTGCTTGCTTAGCTAACTTAACGCTTGTTGTTGTTGTTGTGTGTTATTTTTACCGCTCGCAACCAGGTGTTCTCCCTCGGCTCTCCTGTGGGTGCGAGCATTCTGCTTAGCCTCAGTCTCAGTCTCAGTCTCGGTCTCAGGCGCTCAGCTCATCGATCGTCGTTGTTTCCACTCTCTTATACTGCTCTCTCCCGGCTCAGGTGTTGGTCGCTGCTTTTCGCTGCTGTTGCTGTCCGGGCTCAGCTGTGCGTCAAGCTGATCTTATTGGATGATATAAGAGAGTCGCTCCAACAAACGTATTTGCTGGGATTCGCCATTTTAGATTTGAACATCAGCGAGGCGCTCCAAGAAGTGAATAAAAAGCGTACAATTTTAGATAAGCAGCGATTTGCATTATGTAAATGAAAACATTATATATTAATAATAAAATATCAAATATGTTCATACACAATGCATAAACATAGAAACACTAATAGACCTTCAAATCGGACTACATTTTCGATATATGCGGGCACTTTATAAATTTTAAAGACATTTTCAACAGTCGACGAATTTGAGATTTTACTGTTCCACTTTTAAGGTTTAACATTAAGTGTTATTTCGTTTCTTTATTGAAATGTTGACATTATGAAATTGAATTTCCTTCTTTTATCAATACATGAATAAACTTAATATAAATATGAGAATAACAATAGAAATTGAGAGATTCCAATCGTTATCATTATTACCAACAGTTTACTGAAGTTGAAAATGAATCTATCTCCAAGCACTTCAATTTTATCTTTAATTACCCTGAACTTTTTTTGATCACATAAATGATTGATATATCTTTATAAATTATTTGCACTCATTATATATATATTTTATTATTATTAATATAAGTTGACATTGGGCTAATAAAAGTATTATTTTGCCAGGAATTGTCTTTATATTGATATATAGTTTCTCTGTCGCTTTTATCGACTTCAAAACCGTGGTAATTATAATGAAGGTAATGAAAATAAATTCATAACATATTTTTGATAATAAATTTCTTGTTCACATGATTTTTCTCGCTTTTACTTGAGCGACTTAATAAAACAAATTTACAGCGATTATTCAAGTCTCACCATATTTCATGGGGTTTTTTATAGTCCTTTAAGCTATGCTTTTGTAGACCACACGCAGCTTTAGCATAAAACATAATTAAATAAAATAAAATCATAAATTTCTTAGATAATTTCATTTAACGACTTCACATGCAAAAGTCGCCCTGTGTCCGGCGAGCAAAATCGATAAACCAGCCATTAAACATGTCCTTACTCTGTGTAGTATACCTTTACACTTATATATATACATATATACATATGTGTATATATATATAGATATATACAGAGAAACAGAGAGAGACAGATAGATATATATATATATATATACATAAAGATAGCCATGTATGAAGATTGACTGGAAAGGTTGTGGCAATAAGCAATTCCCTGAATCCGAGGAGTCAGGCATAAAATTATCCCAACGCACGCCACAAGCATAAAAGCCATTTTCATTTCAAGGGAACGGAAGAAGAGAAATGGTTTGGGGAGGAGGGGGAACGGTTATGTTGGGGTAAGGTGAAAAGTGAATGAAAGGCAGGGGAACGGAACCGAGCGACTAGAACATGAACAGCCCCCTCGGAAGTCGCCAACCCTCTGGAGGCCATTATATACGGTGGCTGGAGCGTGGCTTTCGGCGCTGCTTCTGTGCCTGTGGTTGGGGCTCCGGCAGAGGGTTTCATTTCGAGCTTGAATTTAGATTCGGAATCGGGTTCAGGTAGGGGGACGACACGCGACGCTTGTCTAAACATGAAAAGAGGTTGAAAGGGGATGGGTCGATACGGTATGGGGAGGGGAGAGGTTGGGGTACAGCAGTCAATAGAGGTGTGGCCTGGTAGCGGCGCAGTCGCCGGTGCCAGCCAATCAGCTTGCCGAACGGCCGCTCGCACAACCAACAAGCGGGAGCGAGAGCGTGCGCGTGCCAGCTGAACGAGCAAACGAGAGAGCGAGAGAGCACAATACACATATAGAAAATGTTGCGGTTAGTTTTGCGTGTGCAGTGGCACCAAACACACCAACAAAATGAAATTGGAAGGCAAGCAAAAACAAAACGTACTGAAAACATGACACGCAGGTGAAGTAGCAGACGGCGGCGGACAAGTCCAGATACGAGGGTGGCATCAAAGTTAATGCGAACGAATATATAAACGAAAAATATATAGAAATGTAGAAGTTGTATTTATCAGTTTAAAATATTTCAAAATTTTTCATGCTATAGAAAATTCTATGAGTGCGCAATTAAAATTAATCACAGGATTAAAATATATTTTAATTATTATTAAAATCGGGTATCACCTTCCATACTAGATTTAGTTACATAAGTTTCAATTGCAGGAAAAATTTTATACTATTTTGAAGACTTCCATACTTGTTTTCCATTGATAAAAATGCTTTTGAAAAATGACGAATAATCAAATATGTTAACTTCCCCTTAGTGGAGACTAAAACTTGTCGAATCACCCGCGCTTAGCTGAGAAACAACCATAGTGATACGTTAGCTACATTTACAGATACAGTTACAAATATAAATACAGATACAAATGCAGATAAAGATACAAATGCAGATAAAGATACAAATGCAGATAAAGATACAGATACAGATACAGATACAGATACAGATGCAGATACAGATGCAGATACAGATACAGATACAGATACAGATACAGATACAGATACAGATACAGATACAGATACATATACTTTTACAGATACATTTACAGATACATTTACAGATACATTTACAGATACAGATACAGATACATTTACAGATACATTTACAGATACATTTACAAATACATTTACAGATACATTTACAGATACATTTACAGATATATTTACAGATACATTTACAGATACAGATAGAGATACAGACACAGATACATTTAAAGATACATTTACAGATATATTTACAGATACAGATACAGATACATTTACAGATACATTTATAGATACATTTACAGATACATTTACAGATATATTTACAGATACATTTACAGATACCGATAGAGATACAGACACAGATACATTTAAAGATACATTTACAGATACAGATACAGATACAGATATTTATTTAAATACAGATATGTGTACATATATACAGATAAAGATAGAAATGAAGATACGTTTGTACACACATATACACACACACACACACACACACAAAACAGTAATATAGCTGCCTGTCTGTCTATTGATAATTGACTGCCGTTGCGGGCACTTCACTCTCTCATTGTCTATCTTTCTCTCTGTCTGTCTGCCCGTCTCTATGATGATCTCTCTGTCGCTCTGTCCCACTCTCGTCCGTCTCTATGTCTTACTGTATGCCATTTATTTGTTTTTTCATTTTTTTTTCTTTTTTGACTCGTGCAATTTTGCCATTAATGGCAAAGCAGACGCTACACTTTCGTTCTACACACATAAGCACACACACAGCTTGTGTACACACTCACACACGTAGACTGAGATACAAATGTATCTGCTTTCGACAATGTCAGTTGCGTGTAGTTACCATTGTTGTTTTCACGTCAGTTACTTTGTTTGCCACATCGCGCTGCCTGTTTTACGTATCTCGTAGATAGATACTCATATCCAAGGCTGTCACTCATATGTTCCTCTAGTATCTGAGGCAAGTTATGAATCCTTTTGTCGCCATGAATAAAAAATATTTCAATATTTACAGCTTTGAATGTGAATTCATTTTTATTTAAATTTAAGCCTGATTTGTTAAACTTTTTAATGATTTCTAAATTATATAAACTGATCATTTTATATATATATTTTTAATTAATTTATATATTTAAATTTTTCATTAAAATCGAAATTAGACAGCTTAAGACACGAATGCTTTGACGTTTGAATAAATAAAATTTTCGGATAATGGGAGCGGAATTTTTAAAGCCCAAATCTTAAAAGTTTGTTAATATATTATTATTTTTTCATAACTTAATACTTAACAAAGGATATTAAATTAAATAATCAATAACATTTGCCTTAATGCGACTGGCACAGTTTTATTATTGCAAAACAAATGTTAAATATTAAATTGATCTATCTCGAATGTTTCCCAAAAAAAATTGAACATTTTTAGCTGATTTTTAACTGTGCATAATATGTAATAAAATAATTAAAATTAAAACTAAACTTAATTAATTAATATTACTCATAATTATAAAATTACACAATCAAATCGTAGCTCAATAAATGTATAAATGATTGAATGTCTGGGGATGTATATAAATTAACATTATTTGTATTTATTTGATTAAAATCAATAAAGAATTTTTATATACTTATAAAATATGAAACTTATATTAATTTTTATGTTATAATTTAATTTTAATAAACTATTGAAAATGAGGCTTTATTTTGATTTAAGCTCATTTTTCTTTCACTTGTCCGAAAAACATTCAAATAGATTTTTAATAAATTTAATATTTACCTTATATTTCGATACAAAGGATTACACAGTTTATAGACTTAACTAAGTAAAAATAAATAATAAGTTTTTTATCTATAATCAAAACTCGATAAAAATCCCAATCTTAATATCCACTTCCATTTCCACTTATTTTAATTATGTCCTATGACTTCCAGCATATATTTTAATTGTTTTATGTTTTTCAAATATCTCTTTGAATATCTTTGGGGAATCGAATCACTTCATTATTCATTTGGAATTATTGTTTTGTTGCCTTTTCCCTGTTGCCTGTTGCCTGTTGCCTTCTTGATCTGTAAATGTATCAATATTGGCGCTTTTATGTCAAATTCTTCAAAAGTCACAATAAATATTTAAATTCCTTGTAATCCACACCCGCAATCCTCTGACCAGTGTCATTCGGTGATTTTCTTAATACGATATCAGTAGGATTTATGGATGCCCTCTTCTGTCCTTTCCGTTTGCCCCCCCACAAACACATTCACTCCCCCCCGTCTCACTCTCTCCCACACTCTGTGCTCTCTCCTTCCCCGGGGACAAAGTACCTGTTGTTTATTATAAGTATTTGTTCTGAGCATTGCAGCTCGGTTCCAATGCAACCTTATCGTCCAAGTCTTAATGATTAATTACACTACTCAACTGTCCCCGAGGCTCCCGTTGATGTTATTCTGTCCCCTGCCCATGTTCATGATCATGCCACGTCCCCTGCCCCTGCCATTGGTCCTGCCTTCACTTGTTCGGCGATTCGTTACATTTGAATCTGTGGCCAAAATATTGTCACGCTCCGAGTCAAAAGAGTCAAAAGAGTGAAAAGAGGGTAAAGAGGGAGAAGAGTGGAAAGAGTGGAAAGAGTGGAAAGAGTGGGAAGAGAGGCAAAAGGCAAACGCTGCCGAAATTCTCGGAGGAATACTGAAAATCTCTCGGTCTGGATCGGTGGTATCGCTTGATTGATTCCACTTGGCGGCACTTGTTGATGATGATAAGAACTAAAGGACAACGACAACATTTTCGTATTCGAAAAAATTGATTCAATTTATTTTTTGGTCGCTTGTCGCGTCCATTGTCGTCTCGGGGCGGCGGACGCTGTGCGACTCGGAGGCACTTGAAGATTACGCGGCAATTTGTTTTGTCCCACGATTTTCCACAGAATTGCTTGTTTATCCGTATCTTCTATGGAAAGACTCCAATCAAATCGAATCCAATCGAATTGAATTGAACTCGAGACCAACCAATCCAATCCAATCCAATCCAATCGAATCGAATCATTTGTTTGCATAACGCATTCTAATTGAATTCTCAGCGGATTTGAGGGAGGCCACACCGAAGATCGGTTCTAGCTAAAGTCTAAGACTCAAAGAGGTGACTTTAGCAGATGTCTATCTACTATGAGTCTAGGAATCTATTCACCTTTCCAACAATCCAACAATCCAGCAATCCATCCATCCATCTGGTAATCTGTGGAATTGAAACATTAACCCAAATGGCAGTGAAGCTGTGACAAACATCTTTCAAGCCAAATGTGCATTCTATGCAAATGTCAAGATGTGCAACTGCCATTGGTAAGATCAGTAAAAAATCAACAAACGCAATTTATGCGAATGCTAATCAAGTTAACACCAAACGCTGAGGCTAAGACCGCGAGATGCCTCCGTCTCGGCAATGTCTGACAATTTTTAAGTGCGTATCTGTGTCGCTGCTGCCACAGAAACAACAACGGCAACGGCAACAGCAACGGCAACGGCAACAGCAATGGCAACAGCAACGGCAGCGACAGCAGCAACGGCAGCAGAAACGACAACAGCGACAACGACAGCAGCAACAACAATAACAATAACAATAACAGCAACAACATGACCAACAACAATTATTAATGATTTTGCTAAATGTTACAGAAAATAATGACAGCGACAGAGCAACGAGCAACGAGCAACCAGCAAAGAGCAACGCGCAACGCGCAATGCTCAACGTGAGACGTACGACGTGCGACGTGCGTCGGGCGACGGGCAGAGCCTTTTAACAATTACAAATGCACACAAAACGCTTAAAGTCGATGTAGTCGCCGTTTTCAACACCTTGAAGGCCCAATAGGCCCGGCTATGTGGCTGGCTATGCGGCCAACGGTGTTGCCGCCAGCGCCAGCCCACATTCTGTGCAATGCAATGAATGATTCGACATGTTCCAGTGGGCGGCATGCCGCTGAGGGCGTGCCCATGGCACTGACACAACCAAAGCACAACTACAGTTAGAGCCACAGTCACAGTCATAGAGTTAGAGAGTCTGCTCCAAAGCAGCAGCAGCAACATCAAACATCAAACACCAAAAGCCAAAACAACAGGCGGCCCAAGTCTATTCTCTATACCCTTTCCATTCAGGGTATCCTCCCAAGAGCATGCAGCAAACAAATTAAAGTTTCATTTCATTTGTAGGATCATTTTTAGCAGAAAAGAAATATAAAAATAGTAAAAGATATTCGATTAAAAATATAGTGATAAAAAGTTATCCTTATGTATGCCAAGGATTTTTTATATCGGAACTAAAATGAGTATTTTGGAAATCGAATTTCTTTGAAAAAAATGCGTCAGCCGAAGTGGGAAAAAAGACAGTCATTAAAAGAAAAATAAGGAACTGAAATAGTTATTCAAAGGACATAAAACCAGCATGCGCTGTAAAACGAACAAAAGGATATTTCAACAAAAAAAATAATTAAAATTTAAGAAAATGCTTGCAAGTTATTTTAAGAATAAAAAATGAGGTTTTTAAATTTCAATAGAGTGAGGGATGCTAGAAATTTATATTGAATGAAAATGTTAAATTAATAAAATTAAGAATAAATTAAAAACTAAGACGAATGGCGATAGAAGAACTTGAATAGAGGAAAACCAATAAAAGATAATAAAAAAAAAAATTCTATCGACTTTTGGAAGAATTTTCAAGATAGAAGATATTAAAAGTTCATAGGAATAAATTAATTAAATAAAGGATATACGCGATAAAGTCTAAAATGGGTAGTAATTTTGAAGAGCGTAAAAACAGAAGAAAGAAAGTACTTAAAGAGGTCTGGAATATATTCAGATCTGAAGGGAATTACGTAAGGGAAGGATCAAACGATAAAACTGAACAACAGTTAACGAATATTAAGAGGATAAGGAGTGAAATGTGAAATAAGTTGACAGGAATAAGGATCGTAGGGTACCAAGAAAATGTGGGTGTATTTTATAGGGTATCTCCGTATCGATGTGGCATCGATGACACAGTATTTAATAATATTTTTCGACTCTGTACAATTTTGACATTTAGCGCGTGCGCAAATGGGGAAAGAAAGAGTCATGATCAGAGCCAGCGATCAGCTTGTGATCAGTTTGTGATCAGGGCGATCGTTTGTAGGGGCCACTTCAGGTGTTGTTAGCATCGTGAACCGAAGACGATCCGACACACTTACGCCGAGCGCTGTTTTTGGTTGATTTTTGAAAACATCGTTTCTATGATCGCGTTAATCACCTTCAAGCCCACTCGAATATGACACTCGAGTGGACGTGGCTGGAGCTCGAGGATGCGGGGCGAGCGATCTCCATTGCTTACTCAGCGGGTTTTTAGGTCTTTGGCTGGCTCTATGACTGGCTGTCTGTCTGTCTGTCTGTCTGTTTGGCCTGCTGGAACTTTGGTACTTTGAAATTATTGAAGTTTTTTTTTTCCCGAATTTTTGGGTATTTGGATATTTGGATTTTTGGATCTGCGGAGCAGCTGCTAATGATGCGCCTGCAAGACGCACAATTGAAATGAAATTAATTTTGAAACATTTTTTTTATTTTTTTTCACTACATAATTAATTAAAGCCAGCAGCGTGGGCAGCTTCATGGAGAAAGCCAATGCCACCAACAGTAATAATAACAATAATAGCAACAACAACAACAACAGCAAGAAGAACAGTTACAACAACCGCATCAACATCAACACCTACACCTACACCACCACCACCATCACCATCACCATCACCATCACCGCCATCGTCATTTGCACCACCTCCACCTTCCACCTCCAATTCCAGAAACAACTCCACCTTCACCACCTCCATCACATCCACCTCCACCTCCACCTCCAGAGAAGGCAAGTAACACCCATTGAAATTTACGTGGAGCCCTCGTATTATTAATTAGACCAACAACCCCCCATAAGGCATTGGCTCGTCATTGGCCCGGCGATTGTGAAATCCGAGCTGCCCAATATTTTGCCTTGGGAAGAGCCGTAAAACTGATAGATCATAAAAAGGCGACGATACACAAAATAATTGCACTACAAAATTTACTCCCCAACACACACATGCGTGTGTGTGTGTGTGTGTGTGCGTGTGTGTGAATAATTATATAAACTTTCGTGTAATTAAATCATAAAACAAAAACAAAAACAATAAGAAAAACAGAATAATAATAATAATGAAATCGTTTGCCAAACCCAAAAATCAACATGAAAACAACAAACGCAGACGCTACAACAATTGACACTGACACAGAAAACAACAACAGCAACAACAACAACAAGATCAAAAAGGAAGCAACAACAACAACAATAATAATAATAAAAGTAACAAAATTTATAAGTCAGACAAATAGTGAAAAATTTCCATAAATTTGTCTATCGATTTTACGATCACCTGGAAAACTTTATAAGCGATAAAGAAATGCCTGCAAGCACCTTGCAAAATAAGAAATTCAATTGAAATTTAAATTCTGATAAGATTCCCGATTGTAAGCCCCAATAAACAGTGGGTGATCAGAGTGGGCGTGGCAACTGGTGGATATGGTGAAATGATATGATAAAAGTACAAAATGTTACGTCTCTTTATCTGTGGGTAAAGTTTCCACAGCTGGAAGATTCCCAAGAACTTCGTACTCCCATCAATATCGACATTACATAGGGATTATCTTTGCTTTAAATATATATTTTTATTTATATGTTTCATATACTACACATTTTTAATATATCAAATCTGTACTATAAATCGGGAAAATCAAAGAACTGAGTCTTATTATCGGGCAAGCTTTAAGTTTAACTTAAGCTTCTCAAAATCAACTGATATTGATTTTATAAATGATATTATTAATAATTTATAAAGGATATTTTATTAAAATATCAAATGTAAAAAAGTTTCAAATTAAATCATAATAATTTATTATTTTGACTTAGATACCTATTTAATATTTATTAAGGATAAAAAAAAATATTAAATAATTTCTAAATTATATATTATAGTGATATATATAACAATTTATTTTATGCATACATTTTACTAACTTAATATTAATATTGAGATCTTATATTTAAATTTATTTTATTCTTTACCTGAAACCAAAACTAAACAAGACTCAGAAAAGGAATATTTACCTTTTTACCTTTAGAAATTATTTTTACAATAATTTATATTTCATTTAAATTAATATATACATTGGGTTTAAATAATTTGTAAAACGTTGAGATCCTTTTTAATAATTTTATTAAATTTTTAAGTAAAAAAATGATTCATTTAAGGATTGTCAAGATTCTCCCAAAACCCATTGCAAGCTTCCCAATTCGTATAAATTGGTAGACTCAGCTCCTGATACACAATATTATTTGACTACATAAAGAACTATAATTGAAACTATCTATCAGATCACTTAACCCTTTTCCGCCTCTACACACAACAATGTTAGGTGCATCATAATCGAAGCCGTCAAAAGACAGGGGCTGCCCCTCGCGCAGAAAGTCAGTCATGTCTTTGAGACGTTTCCCACAAATAGCTAAAAACAAACAAAAAAAAAACAACAAAAATATATTTATTGTTGATAAGGAAAATGTCATATGAACATTTGGGGGCCACCAAGAAGCTTCAATTAAATGTCGGGCCATGGGTCAAAGATATCTTCAAGCTCATAAGCGATGCCGCCAGAGATCTCGTCACCCCGGCGAGCGGCGGCCAGCTACCGGTTGATCCTCTATAAAGCATTCAATTCGTTTCAATGACAATAAAAACAAAAACAAAACAAGACAAAACAAATCCGAATTCGAATCCGAATATGAATCGCCGCCCGAATCCAAAGTCGAATCCACATCCGAATCCAAATCCGACTGCTGCAATCTTGTCGCCTTGGTCTGCAGCTCATTTTAATGAGCTTATCCATCATCGGGCTGCTGCTGGAGTGAAGGGGACAGGTATTGGGCGGGGGTGGAGATGCAGACTCCGACTCCGACGGACACAGAGTCAGAGACCGAAACTGAGACGGAGATGGAATCGGAATCGGAATCGGAGTCCGCTCATCTGTCACAGGGCTAATAGGTTTCATTAGTCATCGGCAATCGGTCGTTGGTCAGTTTTTGACCAGCTCTCCGAACTTTATCGGTTGCTCTTTCGGTCATTTCTCAAAGGCCAAAAAACAAAGGAAAGAGACAAAACAACAAAGAGAAGAACAGAAAAGCAGAAGAAACAACAAAATCAAACAGAATTCCAAATGTTGCACCGCCTGCCGCTCGGACTGTTGCCTGAGCCATTGGGTTCCTGGGCTTGCGTGTCGACAGCAATTTTCACCTTAATTATTTTGGGGGTTCTCGTCAAGTCGCCGGTGGAGGGGACGACTGCACAGGCGGGGGTGTGCGGTGGGAGGGTTGACGTGTTGTCCAGCACGCGCTAATGTTTAATATCCGCCATGGTGGCCACAATGGCAGACAGTTATGCAAATTTCCAGTATTATTTGTGTGCTCAGGGAAGAAGCCTCGGCGGTAGAACGGGAGCACGGCTAGTGGTGGGTGGGGTAGGGGTAGGGTAGTGGTGGGGGTGGGGGTGGGCTTAGACCGCAAGATGGGAACTGAAAGACAACGAAGATTAAAAGAGGAAGAGGAAGAGACGGAAGAGTAATAGAGAGTGGAAGGAGAAAGGAGTGAGCGATTGCGAGTGCGAGAGTGAGAGAGGAGAAAAATGTGTGGGTGTCTAGGAGTGTGGAAATGACAGGATAAAGGTAAGGGGGAAGCGGGGGCGAGAGCTATTCGACCACAGGGTGTCCTCGTAAATTATTGAAAAGACACCGACACAAACTCTCGCATATACGTAGATAGTTGTGTGTGAGAGTGTGCGCTCGTTCATTTGGGCCAACGTCCTTTCATGTCCTGGCTGTCCGTTTGCCATGGCCCGTTTCGTTTTTTACGCCTGTCGCAGATTAGGCCATTCGCATGGCGGGGGAGGTGTGCGGCCAGGGGTGAACGGGTCCCGGTCGCTCTTTGTTTGCCATCAATATTGGCGCCATAGCCGCTGTCTTAGTGCCAACTAACAGTCGTCCAGTCGAGTCCTTAGCTGAATTGTTTGGCGACCTGTCCTGCCATAAAATGTTCAATTAGTTAATGAAAAATTTTCCAATTGGATGGCAACATTGACTTCAACTAACGACCAGGACGGCGAGCATATCCAAGTTGGAGGGGCGTATGGGGAGCCTTAAGTGCGGGCTGAGCACGGTCGGTCGTTGGGCGGAGGGCGTTGGGTGGAGAGGGAAGGGTGGGGAGGCCAAGGAACGCGTTGGTGTCGCTTCAAAATGTCCGTAGGTTGAATTTATGCATGTGATTTATGCACGACAGCGATTGCCAATTACAATATCATTTCTCTTCTTGTCTCCTTGGCTTTGGGTTCGCGTTTGTTCATTTCATACGCATCGGTTGTTGCCTCTCGAGTGTGCGAGTGTGCGAGTGTACGAGTGTGTGTGTGTGTGCCATTAAGAAATGTGTCAAAAACAGTTGAGGAATTATATAATTTAAATACACCGCGGGGCAAGGTTCACCCTCAGGTAAACGTGTGTAAACATTTCATTTGCTGACGATCTTTTTGAGTATTTCTCCTTTTTCTTTGATAAGAAATCAATTTTCGATAATGGCCCAAGGGGGGACGAGGACATAAGGTAGCTAATTATTCAAGCGATTTTTATAGAAGACTTACGTCATGCCAGCAACTTTTAGACTTTAATCCGCATAGCGAAATATTATTAAAGGATATTCAAGAAACATTCAATTTAGAAACATATCAGTCGATAAAGGATCAGTTCAATTTCTGTAGTCAGATGCACAGATTTCATTCTCATTTAATGACTTTTAAATCAATAATTTATAAATAAAATAAATAAATAAAATAAATAAATAAATGTGATAAAATATCATTTAAATTGCACCAAATTTCTATTCCTTTATCGATGGCGATGAAGTTGATAAAGGAAGTTCCTTCCTGATTCTCATATTTATATTGATTACCTAAATAAAAATTGGCATGTTTTTTTAATATTTAATGATTATTTTTTTTATTTGTAAAACCTTTAAATTTTCCCTTGGAACAACTTCAGTTAAATTAATTCTTATTTGATTTTCAAATTTTTATTTTTTGCGAAACTCCAATAAAGTTTTTAACATCCTTTCAAAAATCAATCAATGCTTCTCATTACATTTTTTAAGTTATTTAAAGTTCACAGTTCACATTTTAAAATTATTAAGTCTTTCATTTTTAATATAAAATTTAAATATTGAAATTTGGAATCATTTATTATATATACGTTATGAAATAATAAATTAAAAACAAATGTTGCAACTTTTTTTAATAATGTCATTAAAAAAAGTTCGATGACAAAATATCCCAAAAGCTGCTCAAACTTTCAAAAACAGAAGCCCAAAGACGAAGGAGTAGAAAAAAAACTTAAATTTGTAGACCACAAAAAAAAAAATATAATTTTTTTTTATTAAAAAAGTGTACAAAATAATTTGATATTTATATTATAATTAATAAATATTTAATCCTTAAGGATTGTCACAAACCAACAAAGTAGATAAAAGCGACGCATCTCAGTGATCAGATCCTTTAAAAACGAACACAATTTTATTTGTCAAAAATCAATTAAGAAAATGTTGCTTATATTTTTTTTTTATATTTATTTTTTATATTTATTTTTTATATTTTATTTTATATTTCATTTAATGCGAATTAAGAATATTTAATAAATTATTAACTCTGTGGAGGGGAAGATTTAACTTCAGGTCTCAGTTGCGATTCCTTCGCATTCTTTGACCTGTCGAAGTAGAGCGGAACCGCTTTAAAGGTAGACACCCCGCACTCCCCCTCGATAGTTCAATGATGCTAGAAAGTCAACAACTCTTTTTATTTTCTGTATGCGTATGTGTGTGTGTGAGTGTGTGTGTGTGTGTGTTTTCCTTTCCCAGCAAACAGAAATTAAAGCCAAGCTAGAAAAAAAGAACGAAAACGAAAACCAACAACAGCGCAAGAGCCAACGAAGAGGAAAAACCGACGCATGACACAAATTCACAAAAGGTGGAAAAACAAAAAACACAAAACGACAAAAATATACATGGAAATGAAATCGAATGAAGGGAAGTTAGGGGAAAAATGGGAAAATAGGAAAATAGGAAAATGGGAACGTATGCGATATGCTTAGAGCAAAAAACAAAGACTAAAGCACCAACAACAACAACAACAACAACTCGACGCTTGACCAAGCGTAGCGCATCAATACGGCGAGCAACTTGCTTGATTAAGGGGCAGGGGGTGGCCGTAGGCGGTGGCAGGGGTCAGAACCAACAGCTTATCAGGGGAAGGGAGAAGGGAGAAGGAAGAACGGGGGGTGAGCGCAAGCTTTACGCATTTCTGTTTGCCGTGTCAACTATGCGCCAAAGAATGAATGAAAGCCGCTGGTCACTGGTGATATATGGGGGTGGGCAGCGGCGGGCAGGGGGTCAGCTTGGAAGTCAAACGATGTTGTGGAAGGGGAGTCAAAGAGGGGGGTAACAAAACTATAGCATAGCGCAAAGTGCGGGAGTTTCCTGTGCGCTTATGTGGGGCTAATGAAGCCTGAAATCGATTTGTGGAACAAACTTAGACGGATAGTTGTTAGAGGGGTGTGTGGGGGCTTCGGGGTAGCGGGAGACCTTCTCCCAGACACACAAGTACCTGACTTTGTTCCATGTCAAGTGAGGCAATGAATTAAAGCGTTACAAGAGGAAGCGGGGTAACAGTCAGCGGAGGAGTTAGGAAGAAGAGTGGAGAATTAGCGGAGGACGATGCACAGGAAGAGGGAAATGGGGCACGGGCAGATGAGCAGATGAAGAGTCAAGGAATCCATGAAAATAATCACCCAAAAGCCACCCACATGCGTAAATGAGTGGACTGGAATGCCGGAGGAGCCGCCAGCTGTTGCCGACTGAAAATCCTCAAATTTACAACATGTTGCCCTCCTTTTAGTAGTTACGACTGCCACACGCTCTGCCGCACACACACATACACACACACACACACACACACGCACACACACAGACATAAACACTCATATACACATGTATAAATGTTGCTGCGCACCATTTGGGATCTTTTTATTGTAAATTTACGATCACTGCGTTTATTTGATTCTTTCGGTTTTTATTGTTACGCTGCGCAGCTCGACTCCGGGTGCCTCAGATGCCTTGGATGCCTCAGGTGTCATGAGTCGCCGTGGACTCTCCTTACCTTAAAAACACACAAGCATACAAACACATGCACACACACGCACACACGCACACTTGGCAACGGAGTCGCCCGAAGGCTCACCAAGGTGTCAAGTGTTTTGTGTTATCTTCTGCGGTTAGCTTCTTGGTTTTCTCTTTAGACCAAGATCAACACCAAAGCCAAAAGCAAGACCACAAGACCAAGACAAAGACGAAGACGAAGACGAAGACCGAGTCCAAGACTGGTCTTGGATCCGAGTGAACACCAATGGACCGATGTGCCGATCGACCGCCGCTGTGTCTGTTTCTCAAATTGCGTCAAAAATTATCGCCATTAAATGTAGATGAGCGTTTTGTTGTTAAGTTATTGGCCCATAAATAACATCCATGTTGCTCACCTGCTTCCTCTCACTCGCTCTCCCTCACTTACACCGTCGTTCCTCTTCACTCTCTCCCTCTCTCTTTCACTCCGTGTAGGCAAGGAGGCATTTGTAGAATGCAGTCAAAGTTTCATTCATAAAATTCAAGTGATTTATGGCGGAAATCCCTTTGTTGGTATAAAAACTTGACTTAAATATGATATGATCTATGTAATATACATCATCATTTTCTAAATACCACTATTTATAGCTCTCCACACACATAAATTTTAAGGATCTCAAATATTTGGTATAATTTTGAATATAATTTTATTTTGAAACGCAAATTAACAAATCGTGGGGTATTGCAAATCTAAATATGTAGAACTTACATAGTTTCGTAGCACTCAGCTTTTGGGTGCGAGGGTTTTGTTTCTAATTTAGACTAAGTGCTACAGGGCGCCATCTATTGCTCATTTTACATAGCTGTCTGCACTGCTTACTGCAGGAAAATAATTTATTCGAATTTGGAGTTCACTCCTTGACCGAAAGGTGGCTCAGCATTTGTTGACAAGTAGAAATAAGCAGTGAAACTGTAAATGAAAGGAAAGCATGCAGTTTTAAGCAGTAGAACGGAAAATTTTTAAAAAAAATTTTTAAAATGTGATAAAATCTGTATTGAAGCTAATTAAAAAGATAAGATAAGTCTGTTAATATCGCAGACTATAATTCATATACTATTGCCTAGAAACTATGCAAACTAGACAGTAAAAAGCAGCATATAAAGCAGTGCACTGCTTGCAGCGTAGAGCATCGAA
The DNA here is from genome assembly GCA_035044505.1 of Zaprionus lineosus. Lineage (NCBI taxonomy): Eukaryota > Metazoa > Arthropoda > Insecta > Diptera > Drosophilidae > Zaprionus > Zaprionus lineosus. Next base: position 4,099,063 of record JAWNNX010000694.1, on the reverse strand, counting down.
TTTGTATTCTCTGTGCTCCTCACCATTGCAGATGAGTTTGACTCACCTGCGTGTTACCTGTTCGCCCATATAGACAATCTGGGAATCGTCCAATCTTCCAATTGCTGCCCCAAGCACAGTGCTATTCCAGCCGAACTCTGAAACCTTTTTCATGCATTTGCGATTGCTCCTCAGAGTTTTCCAATTGCAAGGAATGGCCGGAAAGTTCTTCGGAAGTCCAATGGATTCGGCATAGAAGAGGACAGCACGATTGTGACTGCAACTATCTGCAATAGATCGAGGCTTAGGGTAATCTTTGCTTTGAACGCAACTGCCACTCACAGGCCTCCAAAATAAGCTTACTGGCCGCCACCAGATCCACCTCCTCGCACCCGGGCTGTGGAGCATGTCCAAAATTAGGATAGAAGTCGACATGTCCGCGGGGTGTTATATCACCAAAGAAGGGGTAATCCGTGTGTATGACGTCCACAAATCTAGCAGCACTCGCCTGGAGACTGTCCTCTGAGCGGGGCGTGAAAAGTGGCAGCGCCGGATCGAGGCCCGTAACGCGATTCAGGGTTCCATTAAAGTATCGCCCGATTCCACCGGCAATGTGGGCGCCCAAGCTGTGGCCAACGACGTGCACTGCGTCAGTGGATATGTTGTGCTTGTCTAGAAATTGTTGAAGCTGCCTACCCAGAACCATCGCCACCTTTGCCAAGGCACGACGCGAGGTCGGATAGTCCAAGTTGGCGGCGGGTGACCAGTCAGCAATCAGTACATTCCTCTGGCCCTGCGCCTTGTAGGCTACGAAGGAATGAGCCACAAGGAGTGAGCCATAACTGAACTGAGGGAATTTTATTTACCGTTTCTTAGAGGCATAATGGAGCTGTGCGTGCGGGAGCCCAGGTAGCCATGAACAATAAGCTTGAGCGTGTCCACAGGTGCTGCCAATTCATCCACATTCTGAAGCAACATCTCTCCGGGTTGTCCCTGATAGTAGATGCTGCTCTCGCTGATCAGTGTATCCAGGCTCAGTGCCAGGATGCCCCACAGCTGGCAGAGATGCAACAGCCAACAGAAGGCGAACTTCACCATGACGATCGATTGCTGACCGCTGGAGACTGAGAAATGCTTCCAGGTGCTGTTAGAGGTTACCCTAAATATCAAATTGTCGATTGGACTGGCCGCTGCACGTTGCATGTTGCATGCTACGGTTAATCGAGTCGATTAGACTCGAAGCACCGAATGACGCACAGTGCGTCCGGATTAAATGGAAAGACGCATGCGACACATCTACACGACATATAGCACAAGTTTATTAACTAAGGAGATTCGTAGGCCTAAAACATTAAGAAAATTTCCATAAATACAAAAAATACGAAATACGAAATACAAAATACGAATTACGAATTACGAATTACGAATTACGAGATTCGAGGTACGAATTACGTAATACGAGTAAGAAACACGGAGAGGAGGAGGAAACGTACACGCGATAGTCAAGAGCTTAAGTTAAGTATCAAATGCAAAGCGAGCGAACATTGAGCATTGCTGCTTCCCTGGGATTTGGCAGTTGCTGCTGGGCAGCGGTGCGTTCAGCGTCTGGCATCGTCCTGGGCGAAAATCGGACGTATGTACATCTTGACGCTGCGCAGCGAGTAGTCCTTGCCCTGGAACGTGTCCCAGTAGATGCCCGTCTCCCCGGCCTCCTCGGGCTTTGTGCCATAATACTTGCCCATGAGGTTGCTGGTGCCGCACGAGACGAACCACCCGCCGCCCCTGTGTATCTGGGCGCAGTTGCACTCCACGCAGTTATCGTTATCGACATCGAAGGCGCTGAACTTGGCACCGGCATGATAGGACAGGGAGTCGCCAGCCGAGGGCGTCAACTCGTCCTGGAACCTGCCCAGCAGGCTAAGTGTGTACAGCTCCCGCTCTCCGGTGATGGCGAAGGAGTCGTAGCCGGCAAAGGCAGTATTTCCGTTAAAGTCCTCAAGGACAATGCGCAGCTCATGCAGCTCGAAGTGTGTCAAGGCGTGCAGCTTATCCAATCCGATGAAGAAGTCTCCGGCCAGATTGCCGAAGCCCTCCTTGTACTCCAGGAAGCTGCGCTCGAAGTTAATGTCATCCGAGGAGCGGTTCATGATCACCGTCCAGCCATCTCCCTCGCATGGCACATAGAAGGGTTCACTCTCGGGCGACAGCTGAATCTTGACGAAGCCATTGAATACCAAGTCGGTCTGCAGGCAGCTGGTTGCACGCTCCTCCACATCGGAGCCCTGTGGCAACTTCGGAGCATGACTGTTGACGCCCTTCAGACGGCGTTTGATGTTGCTGTTAAGGTTGAGAGCAGAGTTTCGGATGAATCCCAAAAGGATCGTAACAAAGTCTGGACGAAACTTACTTTGTATTTTGGATCAGTCTTCCAATTGATTTCTGCGAAGTCTGCACATTTTGAGCCACCGAATAGATGAATGTGGCCAGGGCATCCAGGTGATCCAGGATAACTGCGTCGGTGCTTTTATTGCCGTTCGATTCAGTAGGAGTCTTGCTGAAAATCGAGTCGACGTTTGCCGCCGCATGTGGGGAGGAGGCCTCACGCGTGGCACGCGATAGTTCTGAAATTGAGAGATTCGAAATCGAAAATTAGAATTGCGTTTAAATTTCGATGTGGGACACTTAGGCAGTTCGATTAGTTAATCACAATCATTAAAGCGGCACAGATACAAAGCGCACATCGAGTAGCAAGCAACATTCAGTTTTGGATTTAGTTTCAGTTTCAGTTTTAGTTCCAGATTCAATTCAATTTTGGTTTCAATCTTGAACTCATTTCGAATTTATTTTTTTAGTTTCAATTTTAGTTTCAATTTAAGTTTCAATTTTAGTCTCGGGTTTACCCAACAGTTTTTTGCGATTCTTTTGCTTATGCATCTGCTCGTTGGCCGCACGTGATCCCAGGTATTTATCGGTTTCACCTTTCAACTCGTCCAGCGTGTGCCTCGTCAGCCGCTGGATGTGCTCGAAGCTGTCCATGCGCTGCTGGAAGTTCATTTGCTGCGCCCTCAAGGACTCCATTCGTCCTTGGTTGCTTTCCAGTATCTGATCTACCCTGTAAATGTTGAGAGCGAGTATCAGACTCTGAATATGAAGGCAGAATACGTATAGGCGAAGGTTTCTTCGGTATTTCACCTTACAGAATGCACGACGTGCAGATACCCTGCACTCTCTTTCACTCCACGACTATTCAAATATCTCCGAGTTCATTTACCATTTTAAGTGGCGGATGATCAGATGATACATTGGCTTTATTTATCCCCGGAAGTCCAGGGTATATTCTCTGTCCACTTTAATTCTTCTGCCCCCCTTCTGTACCGCCAACTTATTACAAATATTTAATACCCTGCAAATGAATATTCATGAAGTGAAATCGCGGATTTCCCCGGAACGAATATATATATACCACATATTAAGTCATAAATGATCTTTATGTTCTTCTAATGTTCCATAAATATTTATGCCTCTTTTTAGTATTTCATCAAAATGTTTTTTATGATCATTTTTAATGTTTAAGTTGAGGCTGAAAAATGTGAATGTAGTGGCACTTCAAGGATATGAGCGAGTGAAGGGCATCGCACGAGAAGATAAACTCGCACCTGCCAAGTGTCTTCTCTTTTCTCTCAACTCATTTTCTTCTTTATCTCAACTTAAAATACCTTAATAAATTAAATATTTAATATATTATTTAATATTTTTATTTTATTTATTTATTTATTTATATTTAATATATAGAATAATATAAAATTAATAAATTAATAAAAATACCGTACACATACGACCCACAGATACTCTATACTCTATACTCTATACTCTATACTCTATACTCTATACTCTATACTCTATACTCTATACTCTATACTCTATACTCTATACTCTATACTCTATACTCTATACTCTATACTCTATACTCTATACTCTATACTCTATACTCTATACTCTATACTCTATACTCTATACTCTATACTCTATACTCTATACTCTATACTCTATACTCTATACTCTATACTCTATACTCTATACTCTATACTCTATACTCTATACTCTATACTCTATACTCTATACTCTATACTCTATACTCTATACTCTATACTCTATACTCTATACTCTATACTCTATACTCTATACTCTATACTCTATACTCTATACTCTATACTCTATACTCTATACTCTATACTCTATACTCTATACTCTATACTCTATACTCTATACTCTATACTCTATACTCTATACTCTATACTCTATACTCTATACTCTATACTCTATACTCTATACTCTATACTCTATACTCTATACTCTATACTCTATACTCTATACTCTATACTCTATACTCTATACTCTATACTCTATACTCTATACTCTATACTCTATACTCTATACTCTATACTCTATACTCTATACTCTATACTCTATACTCTATACTCTATACTCTATACTCTATACTCTATACTCTATACTCTATACTCTATACTCTATACTCTATACTCTATACTCTATACTCTATACTCTATACTCTATACTCTATACTCTATACTCTATACTCTATACTCTATACTCTATACTCTATACTCTATACTCTATACTCTATACTCTATACTCTATACTCTATACTCTATACTCTATACTCTATACTCTATACTCTATACTCTATACTCTATACTCTATACTCTATACTCTATACTCTATACTCTATACTCTATACTCTATACTCTATACTCTATACTCTATACTCTATACTCTATACTCTATACTCTATACTCTATACTCTATACTCTATACTCTATACTCTATACTCTATACTCTATACTCTATACTCTATACTCTATACTCTATACTCTATACTCTATACTCTATGCTCTATATATATTTAATATATGATTATTTTTTACTGATAATACCCTATATATATTTTCAGGTTAGAGTCTATTGAGCAAAGACAATGGGTAAGTTTTATAAAGAATATAAATTTATAATCATATCAATTAAGTGCCTCATGTTTTTTGCTCTCAATTCGATTGGATTTCCTGAAAAACTGCCCCAACTTGTTTTTCCTTGAGTTCGAAATGAATAACAAATGTTAGGGTATCTGCTGTCTGCTGTCTTTGTTCTCAGGTGAATTTTATTTGTTATATTCGATTGTCAGTTGAGTCCTCTGGCTCTTTTAATCGAGAGATGAACTTTAACTGCAAATTTTCGATTATATAATAATTGGCCAAATTAATTTATTTTCGGTATTTATTCTTTTATTATTTAATATTCGCAATGCGAGTTTAGCTGCTTGTTTTAATGTTGAGGCTACAGAATTTAGAATTTAGAATTTAGAATTTAGAATTCCGAATTGAAATGCCAAGATAATTTTATGTTAATTTTGCTTTTTGTTTATCTTCTGGCTTTTGGCTTCTTAATTTATGCGCTCCCCTTAAAATGTGCCCTGGAACAGGTTTTCGCTTAACAATTGCCGTTCTTTGGTAAACAAAAAAAAAGAGTATCGGCCTTTTATTAGCACCGAAAACCGAGACTCGACAAAGGAAGGCAAATATGTGCACACCCTCACACACACACACACAGACATTAAGTCGTACGTTCTTTTTTTAATAAATAAGAAGATCTGGAAATTGTTTGCCAAAAAGGCAAATATCGTGAAAACGGACGAAGAAATTAGCGAATGTATACACAGACGGTAAGACGGACGGACGGATGAATGGACTAAAGAGTGGATATTCAGGTGAGACAGGGATGGATGGACGGACGGACAAGTGTTCGATACGCGTTGTTGAAGATGCGCCGAGGCTGCCGCTCAGCATCTCTCAGATACTTTGCCTGAACGCTTGGATAATTGGAGGCTGTTTGTATCTTCAATTATTTTGATGTGCGCATCTTTAGGTAATCGTGAATGTCATCGATGTTATTGTTGTTGTTGTTGTTGTTGTTGTTGTTATTCTTGATTTTTAGTTGTAATTATTGTAATGCCAATTGATGCTGCAATTGGCGTCAACCTCTGGCATCGTCACAAATTCCTACCAAAAACTCAAAGCCAAACGCCGAAACTGTCAAAAGGCCACGGGAAAAGCACAAAAAATGTAAACGCGCAAATAAGCTAAATAATAACACGAAAAGTCTTTGTTTTACCGGTTTTCTAAATACCCTACAGTGCGTGCAAAACCTGTTCCCCAACCACGCGTCTCACATCTCACATCTCAAGTCTCACATCTCAAGTCTCGAATCTCCAGTCTTAAATCTCGAGTCTTGAGTCTCACATTTTGAATCTCAGGTCTTACTTCACGTGTTACGCATTACGCATTACGCTTTACGCTTTACGCGTTTCGCGTCACTTATTCTCCATTGGATGAGCTATTCGAAGACTCTCCACTTACTTCTTATCGATGACTTCCAGCCGATTGCGCTGGTCCTCGTCCAAGGTCGCCAAGACGCTGACACGGTCGTGCAAGCTCGTCATCAGCTCTTTTATTTCGCTCTGAGTTGCGGGCGTAATGGGCGTGCCAGCCAATGCATTATTATAGTACTACAAAAATACAGACATTAGCAATCAGCAGACACAAAAATGACATTCACAAATGTTGCAAAAAAAAAAAAAAGAAACCAATTTAAACAGCAAAATGAAAAAATCGCGTCAAATAAATTCAAAAACAAAAAATAAATAAATAATGTAAAGAAATCAATCAACTTCTCGTACTCGACCGTTTCGGGAAGAATGAACCCGGGGAGCGACTTGTTGGGTGCGGACTTGAGTTCCGTTCTGTGAGCCTGGGACAATGTCCTGCAATGCGCTGACAGGCTCGTAGCCTGTGCAGAGCAGCGCCGCCAGGAACATCCACAGAAGCACCACTGACCGCATTGTCTATTTATGTATTTTTAATAAACTGCAAATTTCAAAGATCGCGCAAAAAAAATGCCACAAAGACTCAGATCGATCGAGCGCAACGACTGCCCGGCGCGAGATTCGCGTTAACACTGAAATTGGCTACACGAGCAGACAACGCGCGAGGCTTGCTTGTTGTGGGTAAACATAATAGACACACACAGAGACAGAGAGAGAGAGAGGGAGAGCGAAAGAGAAAGAAAAAGAGAGAGAGAGAGAGATAGTGAGAGGGAGAGAGAAGAAGATAAGAAGCGCCAAATCATATTTTTTAATGAAATGTTTGATATCATAATTAATAAACATATCATGACCTTAGCCCTATTCAAGTGTCTGGCCGATCGTCTCTCCGATAGTCCACTTTGGCCAAGGTGACGTCAAACCACAAAAGACATTGAGGTGATCTAAAATTACGAATGGCAGCATCCAAGATTCCAGGGAATTTCCAGCCCAACCCACCCACGAGGGTGAATCACAAAACGTATCACACTTTGCATATTCAAAATCGATGGTAAGGCGAGCGAATACTTGAGTTAATATATTCCTTAAAACAACAACTAAGGCCCCTCCACGTATGTAAATAGCGAACTGAACTCTACCCACAGCCTTCGGTTTCTGTGTGTCTGTGGACTGCTTGTAATTCATCAATCGTAGGGGCAGTGTGAGTGATATGAGAAGGCGGTCGGTCAAGCCGAGAGCTGAGTCCACATTTGGAACCTGCCTCAATGTGGACGTCATATGCAAATGTTCTATATAAATACACACCCACACACACACACAAACATACACCCCACTATTTTCATATGTCTACACTTGCATCTGCACCTCTCTGTACACACACACGTATACAAATACATGTACACCCTTACATGTCGCATGCCGTGAAGAAAATCATTGCCCATGACTCATACGGAATTACAACAAGCAGCGCTTTAAAAAGATCGACGACGTGCCAAGAATAGCTTTATACAGATATATATATATACAGATATATATATATACAGATATATATATATATATATATATATCTATTTATATAGATATATAGATATATTTGTATCTATATATACCTAAGCCTGTAGCTGATCGAGTGTTGTAATACAACTATTATTAACATTACTGCCATTTTTGTTGTTGTTATTGTTGTTGTTGCTGTTGCTGTTGTTGTCAATTACCTGGCAATTGTTGTTTCTATTTTCTTTATGGGTTTTTGAAGGTTCATCGGTCATCGTGCAAATATGGATACCTTTTACCTTTACAGCCTCTCAGTCGTGCAGAGATGCACCAACTCAGATAGATCATCGCCTCCTCCACCTCTAACCATCCGCCCCAGCCACCCAACCCTATTACGCCCGGCAGCCCGACAGCCGGCCCAATAGATGACGTAATCCCATGGGGTAAAAATTTACTTGATGTCATGTCTCGGGGGCAATTTGTGCCAAAAAAAAAAATAGATAGAAAAAAGTCAGATATAAAAAAAAGCGTCTTGTCATTTGCATAATTACGGAGCTTTGTAGTTTCTTTCGGGGGACTTCATACCATTTATAGCACTGGAGATCGTCGATTGAAATGGGCTTGAAAGCGCGGCTTCCAGATGATATTTCAATTGAGATCGCAGCCCATTTAATGGGCCTGCGAGTCCATCAAATAAAAACATACGAAATTAATTAAAGCTCTTGAACTCATTGTTATTTATGGGACATGTACGCAAATAAATAATAGCTTTTCTTATGTACATATATATCATGGTATATACCTTACATGTGTCTATATATATTTGTATATATACACACATATATATATTATATGTGTGTATGCATTTAGGAGCTTGAAGGCTTTCGCCCGCATTTGGAAATTCTTGAGATTCTTTCAAATATTGAGATCGATGCATTTTGGTACACATATACGTGTATGTATGTGTATATACGAGTATATGTATATGTGTGTTGTGTGTATGACATCGCGTCAATCCTGATCAATTAAAAAAGTTTAATTGAGACTTTGAGTTTTGAAATAAATATTGAAAATGTTTGACAATAATAAATGAGTCTTTTTTTTTTGGTTTTCCGCATTTGCATTTTTATTTGTATTTGTATTTGTATTTGTATTTTTACTTTTATTTAATATTAAATTATTGTACAAGGTTGAACTTATTATTTTTTAAATTGTATTTAGTTTTGCCATTCATTTCACTTCAAATCATAAACATTGAGATTTTTCATTTGGATTTTCCTTTCGCTGGCCTGACTTTCATTTATGATTCTTTTTTTGGTTTTTAGTTTTTTGCTACTTAGAAATCAACTACAGATATTTACAAAAATCGATTTGTCATTTATCGTAAATAATCGTTTATCGTTTATCGTCGATTGCCTGCACAGTCCGAGCCCGAACGACCGACGACCGAGCGACTGAGCGATTGGCGGCCGACGGACGTTGGGCATTGGGTGGTGGGCGGCGGGCGCTGCGAGGCGAGTTAAACCCTTTTTTGCCTTTTTCCATTTTTTCAATTTTCTCCATTTATTTACTTTTTTAATTTTTTTTTTACTTTTTTTTATTTCTCATTTTTCATTTTTCATTTTTCATTTTTGTTTTTCATTTTCTTTCCTCAACTATACAAAAAATGCTTACAGTGTAAACATAAAAACTACACGAATCTACGTACTGTCAAAAAGAATTCATATTCATATTCATATTCATATTCATATATACATATATATGTGTATATGCATATGTATATGTATATGTGTATATATATATATATTCATATTCATATATATATATATTTATTTATAATAATATTACTATTGAGTTTGTGTTGTTGTTGTTGTTTTTGTTTTGCTTCTGCTCCCGCATTCGCTTCGGCTTCGGCTTCTGTTTCCTTTTCTGACTTTGCATTTAAAGATTTATTTTTTTTACTTTTTACCTTTTATATTTTTTCATATTTATATAATTTATGCTTTTGTTTTGGTTTCTTTTTTCTTGTTTTTAACAAAGGTACGTTAAATATTTACGACAAATTCAATGCATTAAAAATAATTTAGTTACTCATTCTCAAACCCTCGATACGAGTATCGATCGGACGATCCGACGATCCGAAGATCCGACGATCGACGATTAATCATTCAATCATTCAATCGATCAATCAATCAACCAATCAATCGCTTAATCGCCCCAACGTGTCATCGATCAAGTTCTGAGATTCATTTGCTTTTCATTTAGTATATTTGATTTCTTTATGTTTCTCTTTTTAGTTTTATTTTTTTGATTTTTTTTCTTCAATTTTTAGTTTTTGGTTTTCCTGTTTGTTTGTGGTTTGCTTTGTTTTACCTTTCGTTCCTGCGGATTCACAAGGGGAACCCTTACCGCTTAGCTACTACAGAGAATACAACTAGAGACACGTTCATCGGCTAAAAACATTCTTAGTTAATACGATTGGGTTATTACTTTAGTTAATATACTTTATTTTTTTTTTTTTATTTATTTTCAACTTTAGCTTAAGTTTTCTTTGTTATTCCCCTCAAACGACGGCTTCTTTTTCCATATTTTCATATTTCCATTTTATCTCATTTTTTTTTACTCACTTTTACTTTTACTCTTTTTACCCTTAAATTCATTATTCTTACTTGCATTTTCGTATTTTTTTTTTTTATTGTGCATTAAAAAAAAATTCACAAAAAAATGTAGATTTATATACTAAAAACAATTGAGACACAACTACGCGTATAACTAATGCTCTTCCAGAACCTTAATCCTTAAAACGAAGCCTTTAGACAGAAACTGAGTAAAATGAATGAATACCGAATCATTGTCTCATTCATAATATGTTCGATCAATCGAATGATTCATTCGACTCGATTCGATTCGATTCGATTCGTTTGATTTGATTCGATTCGTTCGATTGGCTCTTTGGCTTATAAACTATGGACGTAACCTCGGGATGGGAAAAGTGCAAAAAAGTGCGTTGCTATTGCTCGTTACAGTTTCAAGTTACAGTTTACAGTTTACAGCTTACAGTTTACAGTTATAGTTTTTCCTCTTCATTTTCCTGCTAAAACTCATCATCGAATGTTTGTATTTATTGTGTTTGAGTGTGTGTCTGTCTGTCTGTCTGTGTGTGTGTGTTTAACGTGTGTTTACTAAACGTGAACTCGCATAAACTGAGAACTAAGTACAAACTGTTCGGAAATGTTTATACGAGCAAATTTTTTGTTTATGATTTTCTTTAGTTTTTCATTGTTTTCTTTATTAATTTTCTTTTTCTTTTTTTTTATTTTCAATTTACTGTTTCCTCTTAATTTGTTTTCATGTTAAGTGCGTGCAATTTTTGGGCTCCTATTGATTTCAGCTAGCAAATAATTCTAAACAATTTTCTTTTGGCTCTGACTATAAATTTCTTTCCTTTCACTAAAGTGCCTTTAATGAAAATGATATATGTATTTTCATTTGCATTTTCATTTTTCATGTTTCTCCGTATTTTTTTGTTTTTATTTTATTTATTTATTTTTTTTTTGGTTTTTGGTGTGAATATTTTATTCATATTTATGCGGTTTTGTGTTGTGTTTTTTTTTTATTTTATTTATTTCCTTTTTGTTTCTTGCATACTTTTTTCATAAATCACAGAAAAAGTTTTTCTCATTTAATTTCATTTTGTTTTTTATTCATAGTTTTTTTCTTGTAATATTCAAGTTCACTTTTTATTTCTACTACAAAATAGAATTTAATCATTTGTATTTTATATTTTTGTTTTTATTAAATTTTGTTTTTGCTTAATTTTTTTTTTTTTTTTGGCGTTTTTAAACGTTGCTAAAACGCGTTTAAAACCGCCCGCTGGCTGTCGCTCGTACAGTGCGTGCCCAAAGTAAGCGGACACACGAGATGTCAGCAAACTCGACTTAAAAGTATTCATAATTCTTGATTATTCCGAACATTCCCATTCATTTGCCGCTGCCAAAGTTCCATTCAAATTTATTCTATACTCGATTAGTTCATGTTTTTGATATCGTCTATCGGGCCTATCGATTTGCTTCTTAAAAGTTTATGGGCGCCATAATCGACCTATAAATATATCTTCTTTAAGATTTCTTTGCTTTTTAATAAATCATTGTTAACATATTTCATTATTCTTATGCATTTTCTTCTACTCTTATTCATTAAATTTTATATTTATTTATTCATTTATTCATTTATTTATTTAGTTGCTTTCACTTGCTACACGCCAATAATTCATATAACTCCTTTTGATTCCTTTACTTTTCAAAAACCTTTGAAATATCCTTTGATTTTACTTTGCACATTTGTTGTAGCTTCCTCACTCTCACTCTCTCTCACTCTCACTCGCTCCCTATTTCTCTTCTCTCTCGCTCACTCGCTTGTGTCCTCCCTTGAGTATAAATGTTGCGTAACGTTTCATTAAACATGGAAATGGATCATTTGGATTTGTTTCGATTCAATTTGATTTGATTTGACTTGATTTGATTTGATTTGATTTGGTTTTTCCTCTACGACACTATGTAAAATACTTGGTTAGGTTATTTAAGTTTTAGTTTTAGTTTTAGTGTTAGTTTTAGTGTTAGTTTTAGATTTTTACTTGCTGACTATTTTATTTGGAATTTACTTGCGGTTCTTGCTAAAAATTTTCTACTACTTTTCAATTCTAATTGGTAATCCTTTAACTATTCGTTTAGACTTGCTTTAAAAATGTTTAGTGTATGAAATATGTTTCAAATCTCCTCCCCTCTCTCTCTCTCTCTCTCTCCTATTATCTTTCTCTCTCTCTCTGTCTGGTGGTTTCATTTAGTTTTTAGTTTCCTCGACATTCCTTTTAATAATCTTTAATATAGTTCGATTTAATTGTATGTTGCCAATTTAATTTATTCGGGGCAGCAGCGAAAACAAAATCTAAAATCATAGATTCTCTTCATTTAAAAAATAATAATAATAATAATAATAATACTGAAAAAAAATAAGAAACCAAAAATAATAACAAAATCAAGTTACATGGTATAAATGTTTTAGATTTATTTGTTTGCTTTATACATAAATTCATTAATTATTTATAATTATAAAAACGTATCACTTAAACAGCGCGGCAAAAGTTCTTCATATACAAATATAGATTTAACTTCTCATTTGTGTGAAAAAAGCGTTAAAATTTATTAATTATATTTATGCGAAAGAGACGTGAAGACCAAAAACTGAATACCTCTCCGAACCCCCGAAAGGAGGAATATGTGTTCAGGATCCTGTAAATTCTACTCATGGGACACAAATATTTAAAACCCACTGTAGGCTGTGATTGCCCAATCCTAAATATGATTTAATTCCATTAAAAGTGGACCTACCGTTCGGAGGTTATATTTTTTCAAATCCAAAAACAGACCAAACACAAAAAAAAAACACAAAAAAAAAGGGAGGGAAACTTTGAATCGACTACTTAAATTAATATTTTTGATATGAGAAATTGAATTGAAAATTGCATTCATTTGACATCAGATTCAAATGTTTTTTACATCAACTTTTTTCTTAAATATAAAAAATACATATTTGATGACATAACAGTCAGACGAACAGACAGACTGACAAACAGGCAGACAGACAGACAGACTGACTGACTGACAGACAGCACACAGCAACATGAAGAATTACAATTTACATTTTTTAAATCTAAAAAAAAAAATAAAGAATAGGAGTATAAAAAAATAAACAAAAATACTCGCAAAAATCCTTGCGCCTTTTTAAAATCATTGCAAACTCTTCGAATTCAGTTTATTCCTTACAATAACAGTTTATATATATATATATAAATATATATATATATATGTATGTGTGTATATATATATAATCCAAATCTGCGTCTGCATCTGTATCTGAACCATCGTATTTTGATTCTTATCTGTAGATGTAACTATAAATTTAAATTTAAATTTAAAGTATAGAAAAAAAAAGTCTGTACTTCGGCTTCGGGCTGCGCGGGCCCAAAACTAAATTTGACTATGCTGAGTATCCCTTTGACACAAGGCTCTAAGAAGAGGATATGCTAGCCTAAGTAAACTAAACTAACTATCGTCCAGGCACGAGTTTGACTGAAATGCTATCGCTATCGGTATCGCTATATGTATCGGTATCGGTATCGGTATTGGTATCAGTATCAGTATCGGTATCGGTATCGGTATCGCTGCCCCATTTACAATCTTTTTATACTGCACTCACTTATTCACAATTTCAAAATCGAACTATCGAACTATCGAACTATCGAGTTATCGCACAATCGACCTATCGAAGTTCACACAATTATTGTACATTCTCATCGTACATATTTTATCATTATGGCTGCCGACTCATTGAGTTTTCCTATTTTCCTATTTTCCTTCTTCACTCAACTATTTGTGGGTTTGTTTATCGTGTGTTGTGGATTTCTGATTTGATGGATTGCTATATTGTTGGATTGTTAAACTGTTGGATTGCTGGATTTTTGAATTGCTGATTTGTTGATTTGCTGGGTTGTTCTTGGTTTTGGTCTAACAATAGAAACGTACGCCATCCACTGAGAGGACCTGCTTTAATTTTCATTTATTCTGCCGATTTGGTTCCGTATAAAGTTGCACGCCTTCCACGGTGAAAATTGAGGTTTCTGGAAAATGAAAAGGGAAATATATACTTTTATATGTGAATACAAATATAAATGATATCAATATTTATATGTATATACATAAATGTGAATACATAAGAACATGGGCTCGAATACAAATGTGAATATAAATGCATTTAACGTATCACATAATAGAATTCACATTTTTAATTAAAAACTTCAAATTATGACAACATTTGCGTATGGGCAATAATTTAATTCACCGCTGACAGGGCTGAGAAATGAAATGCAACGTGAATTTCATTCTGAAACTGTAGTCCAGCCGAAATCTCCCAAATACACCTACCACCCGTCCGACCGCTCAACCACCCAACCACCCAACCTCCCAGCCACCAATCATCATCCTTGCATCAGGCACCCGATTAACCACAGGCTCCACAACACTGCCGGCGGTTGCGGTCGTTCGCTGTGCGTTGACCTTTTCCGGCCTCCCATTGATTGCCCGCTGCATGATATATGCCAGACATTAGTTGGATTTTAATTGATTTTATCTCGATTCAGTTATGGATGTGGAGGTAAACATAGATACTTGTGGGTGGGAGGAGATGGAAGAGCCTTCAATGTGACTAATGATCCTCCCCTCGTAATGAGTTCCCGACTCTGATGAGCTCTGATTTCAATTTCGACCAAAATTAGCATATTTTCAACTTTATAAATAGTCGAAAGTTGGTAAGGACTCTGGACGGACGGACGTGCATACAAATCACCGTTAATCACATTTTAAGCGCACATTAAGCCATGTCCAGCCATTAAGCGAAGGCAGCAACGACTAGGACCAGCCTTGGTCCGTTCACTCATTCATTCATTGCCCCAATATGGCATTGCCCCGCCCCCAAGGGATTCGGGATTCGGGACGCTGGACTCTGGACTCTGACTCGGAACTTTGATTACGTTTTTCATTGCATTTCTGCATTGAGTGCTTAACTTTTTGTTCAGCCATAAGCCAGCTTCTTCTCCTTCTTATACTCCTGTTGCTGCTCCTGCTCCTGCTCCAGCTCCTGCCTTCGCTATAGTCCTGATCCCGCCCACCGCTCTGCCTGTATTCCTGCTGCGATGAATGCAATCGCATTTGCAATTGCACTTGGCCAAATTGCAGAGTTCGATGTGGCGTTTGGGATTTGGAATCCTTGGCTCTTCGGCTCTTGAGTTCTTTGGAAACTGACTTCCGGGGTGTCCCTGCTAAATGTTTCCATTCACAGATGCAAATTGCACGCAACAACTGGGGAGCTAAGTCTAATTAATGCATTGCTGCAACTTACTAAACCAACTCCAGTTTCAACTATCTGTGAATCGAGCAGCGATTTGTGTTCTGCTAGCTTTGCATTCAATGAGAAATGGCCAGCGATATCCTGCTTCAGCCAGGACCAAGCAAAATGCCTCGTTGCAAAAAGAGCAAAACGAAAGGCGATATTTTAAGTGGAGACTTGCAAAAATACACAATCTGCAAGGATTTTGACTCGCTATTAACTAAATAACACTTGAGTTAGTTTATGTTCCATTTATTCCATTTATTATTCGGAATTTCCCAATCCCTTAAAGTGATAAGGATAAGTGCTAAGGATAAGGAATAATTCGATAAGTTCCTTCATCTTGTTGGTTGTACTTCAAAGGATATACAACCTGAAATCTGGTTACTTGTTTGCTAATCCCAAATGGAATCTTAGCTCGGGACGCAGCTTGGACGAAAGGAGTGTAAATAAATTATAAATTACTTATCCTTGCTTCTCACTTAAATGGATTTCATTATTATTCAAGCCCTGTTATCCTTTCCCTCAATGTTAATTAACAAATTCAACGAATCATCCAAATTATGAAATTTATTTATATTTTCCTCCCATCATTTTGATTTTCTCACTGTTTGCTTAGCAACATCTTTTACCGAAAGTATCCTGATCTTAAAGGACATAACTCTTTCAATGTTCTTTACAGCTTTAATTGCGAGTGCTGCTCCTTCAATGGTTGCACGTGCCTCCAAATGTGAGTGTCATTTTCTCATTTCGCATTTCTCATTTCTCTTTTGTCGTTTCTCATTCCTCATTTCTCGTTTCTTATCAGTTGCTTGTTACGTTCTGTGCTTGTTGCTTCTCAAATTGCAAGCAACAAAGACAAAGGCAAAAACTGAATCAGAATCTGAAAAAAATTATTGCATATGCAGAGTTTCGTTTGTCACTCGTTGCTTGCAACGTGTGTCTTGTTTCTTGCATCATCCTTTCCTGTGTCCATCCTTGGTGAGGACTTTCTGCCTTGTCCCACTATTTGAGGGCGATTTAACTAGTTGCTTGCGAATCTACAACTTGCCACTTGCCGCTTGCCACTTGCCGCTTGCTACTTGCTGCTTGGTGCTATCTACTTGCAACTTGCCCTTCCGTTGCTACGTTGCTACGGGTAACTTTAACTTGTTGCAAAAACTTTTTGCCAAGATACACAAATGAAAACGTAGAGCAGCAGCAGCAGCAGCAGCAGCGGCAGCAACAACAATAAGATGAACAAAACCAAAAAAGTAAAGAGGAAACTAAAAAAGAAAAGTAATTACTGTTAACTGGTATACCAAGGTAAACATTAGTTAAACAGACACCAGACAAGGCGGAGAACATGGCAGAGCGAGCGGATGTGAAGGACGTGGAGCGCTCAACAACCTGGCAACCAAGTTGTTGCAACAACTTAAATAAGTTGTCGTCCGTCTCCAAGTCGAATCTGTGCCCGAACAGGGACACAGCCGGAGGCCTACCTGTGCTTCAAGCCAGTTCAGTTCAGTTCAGTTCGAGTTCCAGTGACAGACCCAGTCACAGTCCCAGTTTCAGTCCCAGTCAAAAGCCGAGGCTGTGCTTCTGTGTCTGTGTCTGTGTCTGTGTCTGTGACTGAGACTGAGGCTGAGTCCGAGTCCGAGTGGCGTCTTTGTTTATGGAGCAAGTGTAAAGTTAAGGACAAACAGTTCGCAGTGTTGCATTTTAATTGGTTTTCTTTTTCTCGTTTTGGGCAGACAGAATGCGGCAGACGGTGGGGCATGAATTTATCTTGCAACTTTTTGGGGGGCCTCTTAAATGTTTAATATATTCATTTTGTTGATAGAAGACAAGAAGTAGGGGAGGTGGGAGGGTTGGGAAAAAGGAAGGAGTGGAGTGTTTGAGGAAGAAGGCGGGGGAGGGGGAGGTGGAGAATGGGTGTTAAGTCTTGGTGAATATTCGAGACTCACCGTCTGGCAATTCGTAGAGTTTCTTTGGCAATTGCGCAAAGTAAGGATGCTGCAGTGCCTCGTCGGCGCCGATGCGCTGCTCGGGATTGAGCTGCAGGAACGCGTTGGCTATCGTCTCGCCCTCAATGATGTCGTACAGCCGTGGAAAATTGTGACCCAGTTTGCGTGGTCGATAGAAGCCTGTGATGGGGGATGGGAGAAGAGATGGAAGGATGCATTCCAAACGAATCCGAATTAGTTACCGGAATGGCAAATAAATAAGTAGATGCAGCTGACCAACCGGAACGGCAGAAAGCCACTGGCTGACCGAGCATCTGTTGGCCAATTACTTACCCAGCTTGTGCGGTTTGTAGCCCGGAAAGTGTGTTACGCCCTGCCACGTATCCTCGGTAGGCGTGCCCAATAATCGGAATATCTTATCCAACTGATCGTAGGTATCACGTATACCAGGAAATGTGGGCATCCCGGTCACCATCTCAACGAATATGCAGCCCACGCCCCACATGTCCAGCGACGTTGAATACTCCGTGCTGCCCAGTAGTACATCTGTGTAAACAGGGAGAGACAGAAACAGAGAGATGTAGATATGTACCGACCGTAGAGATGTAGAGACGTAGAGATGTAGAGATGTAGAGATGTACAGATGGATGGAGGCAGAGCGGAGCAGAGAAAAAGCGATGAGTGGGAAGCAAATATGCTTCGTTAGGTAAATGCACTTTTTGTATGAAAATAAATTGCAATTTTAAATAAATAAACAGAAAGTCCAAACAAGGCACTACCCAAAGCCAGCCAACAGTCGACGGTCGACGGTCGACGGTCGTTAGCTGCGAACAACCTGTACAGGTGACCACCACAGAAATGTCAGCATGACACACTGACTGACAGCCATGCAGAGGTCGCCTTAACGCTTATCTCAGTTGGCCCTTAGGCCAGCGGCTAACAAAGTTTTATGCACACACAAAAGCGATGCACAGGTGGCAGAGGCGGCGGCAGACACGCTCCTCCTTCCACATACCTGTCTCCCCCTCCCCCTCCATATGTAGCCATATATTTATATGTATATGTATATATGTATTCATGTTTGCATGAGCTCGAAAGCTGTCCATACTCGCTGACCAACCACATCCGCACGTTAGTCAGGCATTTGCTTTGCATTTCGGTGCTGCTTTCAGTTCACCTACCGCCCCGCGCCGCCCTCTGGTCAAGGGTCTGGTCGTCTGCTAAGAAGTGCAGATTAAATTTGTTTAACATGCTTTGACTTGCCCGTTGAGGTCAGTCTAGGTACAAGAAGCCAGGCACCAGGAGCCAGGAGCCAGGCACCAGGAGCCGAGCACCAGGAACCAGGCACCAGCAGCAAACTCCTAGATCATCAGCCACAGACACAGGAGCGGAAGCAGAAACGGAAACAGGAGCGGGAACGGATGTGGATGCCGGAGCAGGAGCAGAGCCATTGGATGGCGATGCTGACAACTCAAGCACACAGAAACTGTTTATGTCGGGGAATTGCATATTAAAAAATTAACTTTATTCTCTCTGAGACGGCCATGGCCATGGCCACCCCTGTGCACCACCCCCCAGCTCGCCCCCCTTTCCACAGTCTCACGAGTGCTTTTTCAATTTAGCACAGCAAATTGATAGAAAATTTGTATAAAAGCAACAAAAAACTAGAAAAAAGAATGGGGAGACCTTCAAATGAATTGTTTACCCATCGGACCGAACGGCAGCCCCTTTCCTGCTCCTCGTTTCTTGTATTAAATTAATCTGATTTCAGCTTTTTGCCTAATGAATTTTGTCTGATGAGAAACACAAACAAAAACTCAAATCGCATTTGACGCTTAGTTGTTTTTACTTCAGTTCTTTTTTTTTTTTTTATCAAATTATGAAGGAATATTTTTCTTTCAGAGTTTTGGAGAAAATCTAAAAGAGTCCTTCGTCATTTCAGTCGGTAGAAGTTGCGGCGCTTTCATTTTATGAACTTTTTCATAAAATTTCAAATGTTTTAATTATAAATTTATAAGATTTCTTTTTTGATCTGAAATCAAAAGAACCAAGCGTCATTTCGTTATGAACTAGTTCCACGAGATGTTTCATTAAGGGTGATATTTCTTATGATTTCTGCTGCTTTAAGTTTCCTCAATCTCTCAAATCTCTGTTCTCTGAACTATCCCGAATTGCATTGCTCAATGAACTAGTTCCTTGAAATGAAGTGACTCATGATATACTTGCACTCACCTGGTGGACGGTACCATAACGTAACCACTTCGTGGGAATACGTGTGGCTGGGTACGCTCTTGGCACGGGCCAGACCAAAGTCGGCAAGCTTTAGTTCGCCGCAGTCGCTGATTAGCAGATTCTGCGGTTTGACATCGCGATGCAGGACACGACGCTTGTGGCAGTAGGAGAGGCCGCGCAGGAGCTGGAAGAGGAACAGACGCACATTGCGATGGTCCAGTCCGCCCGGATGCTTCTCCATATATTGCGATAGATCGGTATTCTAAAAATACAAAAATCAAGATTCATTCAAATCGATGATTTTGGACTCTGATTCTGTGGACTTGAATGGGACCACTTACCACATATTCAAAGACAAAGGTCAGCGTCTCGCGGGTGTGCACAATGTCGTGCAGGGTCACAATGTTGCTGTGTTTCAGTTCTTTTAGCAGCGAAGCCTCGCGAATGGCTGTGAACGGTGCTCCCTCCTCCTCCTGCAGGCGAATCTCCTTCAGTGCGACGCGCTGGTAGGTTAATCTGTGTGTAAACGACAGCGGAAAATTAATAAAATAAATACACAAGTCGAGACAGCAATGGCAGGGGAACCTCTCAGCCACTGAACCGACCAAACAATCCCCTACCTACCATCCCGCCGCCCATAGCCCCCCACCTGCTCGCCCACATCTCATCCCCCATATGTAAGAGAAGCAAACAGTTGCCCAAAGACCAACACGGAATTAGGCTGGCAAGTTTCTGGGAAGTGGATGAGGCTACCCTCCAGTTAACGGCACCGCAGGCTTTGTGTGCCTCCTATATTGTCCTTGCCGAAAGTCATATAGTGTATAGGGACAAAGATGGAGATGGAGATAAAGATGGGGCAGGAGCTGCTGCCACTGGAGTCTGCGAGCTTTGGTATACATTAAACAGGCATAATGAGCCAACAAAAATACGCACAGAAATGTGCGGCAACACTTAAATTAGGATAAAGCCAGGGACAGCGCAGATACAAAGATACACGTACACACATACACACATACACACAGGGAAACATTCACATCCACATCCATATCCCTCCCTCCCCCGCTGGCACAACACAAGGCCGCACATTTGAAGTGTCAAATTAGGTTAAATTATTTGACACCGCGCCACAGACGCTGACAATTTATGAGTTGCCTTCGCTCTTGGCCCAGGCACAATTCTAATTGGAACTGAGACTTTGCTGTGGCTCCATCCACCCGCCCATCCTCCATTCCATACGCCCCCCACTTCTTCACTCGCCATCCTTGCCGTTCTACTCTGAAATGTTGTTGTAGGTTCCATGAAATATAAAATCCCAGTCATAAAGTAGTTTTCTCGAGCCTTGTGTTGGCATAGTTCTTGACTCTGACGTTGCATGCAAAAAATTGAGCAACATTTTTAATGAAAGGACCAGAAGGATCCTCCCAAGAATCCTCTTAAAGTGGATGTCTAGATGTACATATAGATAGATGGCTGGTCCATTCGCACACTCGAATGTGTCAAAGAGCGCGTTCGAGTCGAGCAGCCGAGACTTAATTCTGGTAACGAACCCCGTGCGACGCGATTTCAGCTAATTGGCAGTTGATATTAGGCCCCAAAGTGCGTCGGCTAAGAGCTCGAAAAGATGGCTAATGATGATGACATGCGGCTAAGTGGCAGCTACTGAGTGATAGATAATGACTATTAAATACACTTCTAACATCCAACAATCCGCCAATCCACCCACCTACACATGGCCAGGACCATAATTAAAGGAACTTGGCTAAAACGCGCCATTCAAGGCCCGATTAACTAGATGAGAGTTGCACTAGTTTCATGTTTTCAGCCAATTAATTCAACGAAATATTCAATTAGGGACTTTTACTCGATACAAACTTCTGATTGGTAATGGGATTTCAAGTGAGTCGGAAAACGGGTGAGGAAGGGGGGAGAAGAAATCGATTCAAATGTGGGAATAAGATATTTGGAGCTTAGCGAGAATAATCACTCATCAGCCATAAGTGTGAGTATCATTGATTAAATATGTGAATGAATTGAATAATTTGAATAAATCGTGGTGAAGGGGGAAGTGAAATCAGGGTTTAAAGAACTTCGAGTTGAAAGTACTTAAAACTGATTCCAAAGGCACAACTTGATCTAAAAATGGAATATAAAACAATGAACTAAGTGAAAAATATTCAAAAATAATATTTTGAATGCATTTGTGAATGAATTGAATAGATGAATATGAAAGCAATATCAGGGTTATGACAATTTCGAGTTTGAAATGTAATCGAATTTGAAAAATAAACACACTTGATCCAAATATGAGACATGGTGGGAATATTGAAGACATCTGCAGGACATTCAGAATGGGAATGAATTGAATAGATGAATGGGGAATTAATATCAGGGTTAAGAGTGCATTCAAATTCAGTGAAAAGGATAATGAGGTAAAGGAGCAGGTACATGTAGTATCATGTAGTATTGGGTACAGAATATAGGGCCACTATGAGTGTATATGAGTCAATTCATGAATAAATTAAAATATCTTCAAATTTCAAATGTCCTACATCGGCAATAAGAGTAATTCAGGCATTTACTGGATTAACCGACTTCATATCCCAGAGCAACAATAAACCTCTACCTTCTGGTACCTTTCAACTAATTAAGCCGCGACTTTTATCTGCCTCAATTCCTTATAAAATCTCTAAAACTTTTATTAAACCATAAACCCATTTTCATGAAGAACTAAGTATTCATTTCTGGTACTTTTGGTAGGTTTTATTTGCAAGATTTTTAGGACTCGTTCTTATAACATTATCAACGCTGAAGGATATGCCCTGCTTGGGGCCGTAAAGTGGCGCTCATCTTCTATGCATGAAAGCCGCAAACCTTATCAATTAAGCCCTTTATGCGATGGCGAATGTTGCGACTGTTGCGAGTGGTGCGAGTGTTGCGAGTGTTGCGAAACACGCGCTCTTTTATAACCTCCATAAAGAACTTATGTCTTTGCACATCCTGCGACAACATCCTTTCCCGATGAGCGCAATGACGGTCACAAGACCAACCACGAGCCAAGGCACGTTTGCTGGGGAGTGATCCTGGGGTGGCGGTGGGAAGGGGGCGCGATGTAAGAAAATTGGAAGGAGAAGCGCATGTGACATGCGAAATTTTCATGTAACAAGCAGCTGCTGTCTGGATGCGAGTGTTTCTCAGGCAAATTACATGAAACAACAACAGGCAGCAGGAGCAGAAGTGGCAGGAATGTTATTTCGGTCGGAGAAGATGAAAAACATGAGAGGGCAGAAGAGTGGATTGATGGGCGGTCGGGTGGACGGATGAATGGGAGGGGGGAACGGGGACGGGGGAGGATGAGCACCTCAAAGTGCTATGAAAAATGTATGAGAAGCTGCAGAAAGTGCCGCCAGCGGTTGATAATTTCTAACTGGGTCACCAGTGGCAGAGGCTAAAAATTTGAGCTGAGGCAGTTATGTGGGCGTGGCATGTATTCGATAAGGCTTTGGAGTGTTCCATCCGCTATTCACCATCGGCCTTCCTGCCTGCCAACTTTGGCTTGTTAATGTAAAAATAATACGATTTAGTTAAGCGTCGACTCGAAACTTTGCCCAAAGATGTCGACAAAGTTTAGTCCTTGGGTTCCGAGCTCCGAGCTCCGAGCTCCTAGTGCCAGATGACGCCTAGTTGCATAGCCTACTAAATGCTAATCAGTCGTTAGTCAGGTTAAAGTTCAAGTGTTCAGCCGTCCGAGTTATAACCAAAAAAAAGGGAGAGGGAGAAGGAGAATGAGATGGAGAGCAAGAAAGAGAACGAGAAAATCCAAATAGAAGGAAAGGACAAAGGCAAACGAAACGAAAGTCAAATAGAAGTGAAATCATTCATGAAATCTTTCACAATTGACACAAGGAAGGGAGCAGCAGGAGCAAACTTTGGATAGAGCCTTGAGATATGGCCAAAAGCTTTTGAGTATAAATCTTGGCCAAATTAGTGAAGGTTCTGAGGGCAGATTGAAAGAGTGAACGTGCAGCAGCAGGAGCATGAGCAGGGCAAGGAAATGTAAAGGGAAAGGGAAAGGGAAAGTAAAGAAAGCACTGACCCAAATTTTCGTGTTTCTGCGTACGAAAAGCTAATCAGAATGTCAAGCCGAGCGCAAGGAGGGGCAAAAAAGTGGCTCAAAAGTTGTCATGCATCGCCTTTTCATTTGCATCTGCATTTGCGTTCGCATTTCCATTTTCATTTTCATTCTCATTTTCATTTTTAATTCTGCTCCTGTTTCTATTCTCTGTCCCCCTACTCCACCCAATCCCAATCCCAATCCCATTTCTATTCCTATTCCTATTCCCATGTCCATGCCCATTCCCATTCCAATTGCATTGCACTCGCATTTTTACTTTTATCCCTCCACTTGCCAATTTTCTCGATTATTTTTTTTTGTTGCTGGACTTTTCATCTTCATCTTCCATTTTCCATCTTCCATTTCCTTTTGCCAGATAAATTAGAGCGAATTAATTGCATTCCGAATAAACAAAGCTAATTGGAACTCATTTCGCATGTGGCCCGCACCGCATGCCAAATGAGGAGATGCCGAAGCGCCATGGGAAGAACCTCCGAGGAACAAGTAGAAAGATTTCGAACTTTTCTTGTTTTTCACGTAATTCACATTGTTAAATAAGTGGCAGGCGGGGTAACAAGTGGAACTGGGAGTGGGAGTGGGAGTGGTAGTGGTTGTTTGGGAGAGGAGCGAAAGCTACAGAGATGCTGAAGGATGCGGAGGCGTTGTAGGATTTTGGGTCGTGGAGCTGTGCAAATGATTGTCAAATAAATCACAAGGCAAAAAAGGCAACCGAAAGTAAGTTTTCGGGGGCGATTCGTGGCCAATGCATCTGACAGTCCGACGAATCCATCATAAGGCGTTTGGGTTCAAACCAGCCTACAACCATCCAACACCCAACACCCAACACCCACCCGGATATCCAGGAGCAGTAAATATAAGTTGCCTGTCAAAAAGGTGACGATGCTTGTTGTTGCTTTGCCAGGATTCGAGCTCATTTGTCAAATTATGATACGCAGGGAGCACAAATCAGAGGAGGCGCAAATGAGGCATCATTTGTTAGCAAGCGGACACTGGGGAGCTGGAGCGGATCAGCCGCTGGCAGCTCAATTGTTGTGTGTCCAAAGTGACCGACCATAAACGAAAGGAGTTGCCAGTCAAAGGGCGCGCCGCAACGACCTCAAAGTCAACATGTGCGAAGGGTAACGAGTTAAGAGGGAAGAGTGCAGAGAAGCGGGTAGCGGGTAACGGGTAGCACAAACGAAACAAAGGACATTCGGGTCGATGTTGGATACTTCGTCCTGCGAAAGGAATATGTACTCCTTGCTATTACAGTTCTTCACTATCAAAATGTTTTATTTAGCAAAAACGAAGAGAGGCCTCTCTAGGGTTTCGCTTTTCTGTGCTGCTGAAATTGATAGCAATCCAGATTCCTGGTTCAGAAAGGTATGTTACCTTGTCTGTGTTGTGAGCCTCTTCTGCTTCCACACATACACACACATACACACAAACACACACACAGGCACGTAGAGCTCACTGCTAAGAGCTCCTACACAGCAATGAAAACAACGACATGGATAAAGTGCAGGATTGTGCAACGGACATGCAACGGGCATAGCTGGAACATCACTGAAGTGACAGGCAACACGACAGGATAAAGCGTCTGAATCGGAGCACTTCAGGATACCAAACTGATGAGAAGTTTTTTCTTCAAAGGATTAACAGGTTGAAGCCGAGAGAATTGCAACGAGATCAAGAGTTGAGTGAATATCCCCAGGAACTTGACGTGTGTTTACAATAAAGAGTGGATAAATTTCGGACATCTGAACACATCACAAAGCACCAAACATCTTCTTCCATCTCCTCCGCCTCCCCCACCCCCCCACACATGTCAAATGTGCACCCATTAACCATATACCTTGCAAATGGAAAAGGGTATATTTCGGCTGCGTAGACCTACTTTCCCGCCTATTCATTTTGTGTATTGTGTTGTTGCGCTGCATGGAGGCTGCTGCCCATTGTTGCTGCAGTAAGCAATTGTGTGCCATTTTTTGTGTGCGTAGCTTCCACACTTTCAGTCTTCTTGCCCCCTTTTCCCCTCATTCCCTGCCTACCCACCCGGCACGTGTCCCTGCGCTCACCCACCTCATGATTGATAGCCACATTTGCATGGTAACTGAAACGCTGACTCTCTCTGCAACTCGGCCTGCCACTGGGTACTATGCTCTGGATTCTGGGCTCTGTTTTCTGGGTGCTGCTTTCTGGGTTCTAGGACTTCGGACTAGTAATGAGCCTGCCAGCAGCTCCATATAAATATATGGGACGCAAGTTGGCTGCATGGCAAATGAGAACACAGCCGGCAAGGAGCCGGTTACAGGACAATAACACGAAAAAAAAAAAAAATACAAAAAAATAAATGTATAAAAAATGTGAAAAAAACGGATGCAAAATAAAAAAGGAGGAAGGACAAAATGGGGAACAACATTTGTAAATAAATCAAGAGAAAATGGCGGCCATGCCGACAGCGGCGACATTGTCACACATTTTGCTTAAAAGACATTTGATTTAGGCAGAGCAACTACAAAACTGTCAGTCGGTCCGTCCCCCAGTCCGCCCCCTCCATCCATTCGTCCATCCATCCATCTGTCAGGCTTGGGCTCGTCAAAATTCATGGGAAGCACCGCCCAAAAGTCGACGGCAATAATTTTGTTTAACCCACTGACATGGCAACCCAATTTAAGGCCACAAAGCGTTTGCCTTCGCATCCGCATCCACATCCGCACCCTTAACTATGTCCGCGTCTGAGTCCACGTCCGTGTCCGCGTCCGCGTCCGCGCTGCTGATTTATATTACTCAGTTGGGCTGTTGGGTTCCCGTCTCCCGATGTCTCTGTTCGAGAAAATGTGCATGTGTACATGTTTATGTGTGCATATTACTCACTTGCTAAATCCTTTGTAGACTGTCGCATAGGAGCCTTCACCGAGCGGTTCCAGTTTGACGTAGGCTTCCTGCTTGCCGAATGGTGAATCGCCCTGTGCCGCATTAGATAAATGGAATAGAATGTTCTCTAATTAGTATGACAGTAACAGATTTTCGTATAATTAAGAAGAGTAAAAAAAAATAAAAAAAAAATAAACCATACCATTTTTTTTTTTTAAGTTTAATCTTCTTCTGGTTATTTTGTAATCATAAATTATAATTTTGTTTTAATTTTGGGTGCGTTGGTGATTAATGAAAATGCCCAAAAGTATGCAATGAAATTTGATCGTTTAGCAGCACTGTGGACTCTCAGTACGTATTAATTTTCTCCCTGGTTTAACTTAATTACAAGAAATTTAAAGGAAACTCTGCAAAAACTGGACAAAAAAGTGTTCCAGTGTCAAATAATAATAAAATTTTGACTTTAAAATATTTTGCTACTTTTATATATATTAAATCTTAGCTTAACTTTCAATCTACTTAAAACAATATCTTCTCAGCTTAAATTTATAGCCCAAGTCCTCAGGCAAAGAACACCTAAAATCGCATCGCTTTTCCTTTTTATTTTTTCCCAAATGTAAGCAAAATATTTTTACTTTACTTTCCGCGAGGCAGAACAAAGCAAAAGCAAAAACAAAAGCAAAACCAAAACCAAATCCAATTGTTGCTCGAATTAATTTTCGTCCGTTAGCAATAAATCAATTTGAAAGCAGAAATAATTATAATAATTAATTTAACGTGCCCGCAGAACTAAAGTTCCGCCAAACGCAGAAGGCTCCTCTTCGATATTAAAAATTCCTTGCATGTAGACTAACTGATGTATCGGCAATTATATATATGTACGATGATACGCGATACAAACAAAAACAAAGCTGAACAAAACAAAAAAGCAGGAACTGAATAAATTATGTGAAAATATTGCCTCGAGCATGGATAAAGCTGTCAAAGTAATTAAATTATTATGGGGGCTGCCAAGCCGATGAACTTTTGGTATTCAATTTTGGATTACGCTTGGGAAATTAATTCAGGATAATAAAAGGCTCTACTAATGTATAACTAAATTAACGCATACTCAGATTCTAAATGCCTTAATCGTTGGCTCTTTAGTTTTGCATTATTTAGTACAAATAATGCATTTTCCAATATTAAATCTTATCCTTATATCTCAAGGACGTTAGCAGTGATATTTATTAGTTCATTCGGAACGCTCAGTGCCAAAGACAAAGGGTCCCAACAAGACAAATTTCAAAGAGATTAAAAAATTTTCAATGTTGCAGTGTCTTTGCCTGTACTGAAGTCTTGTGCAAGCTGCTTAAACCGGTTGTGAATTGTAAGTGCTGAAAAGCGCAAAGACGACGCTTCAAAGTATGCAATGGCTGCGAGACGAATACTTGCGACGTACTTGACGTACGACGCGAAGAGCCACAATAGTTGACAGGACAAATGGACAGCTATAAAGTGCAGTTAGGCACATCACGTGCTGTGGGTGTTTGTGTGAGTGTGTGAGAGTGAATAAATGGAATTTGATGAAAATGAAAGGGAAATGGGAAAATGAGTGAAAATGAGAATGTGAATGAAAATGAAAATAGTAATAAATGTGTGGATATTTATGTTTGGAATACTTACGCCAAATGCGCTGAAGCGTTTTCGTCGCGGATGTGGATCCTGTTTGTTGAGGAAGACCTCGGACTTGGGTCTAGGCGGCTTCTTTGGTCGCATAACGACATGCGAGTGGTACTTCATCTCCTCCCTGATATCATCATCCAGCAGTTTACTGTCCGAGGACACAGACAACTGTCGCTGTACGCGATCATGATGGTCGGTGCTGTCCGTGCTGCGCCAGTCTGCAAACGGAACAAATTAGAAGGCATGAGACATGACCAAGAAATGAAGACTTCAATTTCAAATGCCAATGGAAACGGAAGAGACAAAAGCAGATCCAATGGCAAAGGCATACCAAAGGCAGAGAGAAAGGCAATGACAACAACAAAGGTAAACCCAAAGGCAGAGGCAAAGGCAAAGGCGAAAGGATATCATAAAAATCTGTGCTGGCTTAATGAGTTGTACAAGTGCTGGCGCAGAGAGCAGCCAACTGAGAGACTACTTAAAATCTAAATTAGTGGACACCGCCCCCTTATAGTTCCTCTCTTATTCACACACACACACACGCACACACACAACCTTACAAACGTGAATAGAATGACTGACTGAGAGACCGAGAAGTGGCACTGCAAGAACAAAGCGAAAGCCGACAAATGGCCAGCAGAAGAGAGATGAGTCTTGAAGGACCTCTGAGTGCGGCTGTAAACTACAATCGGGCCAAGGGATTGTTGGCTTTCCATAATGAGCACAGGCAGGGCGAGTTGTTAGCGAGTTTCCTCATTACACGGACCAGAATCTGTATCATTGAGATCATTATTATCATCATCGTCATCATCAAGATCATCATGGTTCTTATCAACGTCATCAATATGGGAAGCACGGAGGGGGTTATGGACTATCACGAGCCTTGAAACTTCTGAATGCAACTGTTCAACTTAACGAGCTGCAACATGGATGCAACACTAGTGCAGATTATCAGACTAAAATATACCCTAACTCCAGACACATATACTCCCATATTATACATATGTAATATTATCATATGGCATGTTGTAACTCAAACGTTAGGAAAAGGTTTGATGTACTTAAAAGATCTTCTTCAAGTATAAGGGAATTAATTCAATTAATCTTCGTATATAGAATATGGAATATACAGATGCAATTGTATATATACATGTGAAAACTACAGCTTAACCAGATCATTAGGCATTCCTCTCCTTGGTTCACTATCTTCTGGTCAACTCAAAGAAATCCTTTATATATTGCTAATTAACATATTCAGGTTATACATTGTGAGGGTCCTTGAGCATGTATAAAAAGTAACATTCGCCGAAGCCTTTAAAGATGCCTTTAAAAATTTGATCAGAATTGAATACCGGGTTGTAAGTCCGGGTCGACGCTGCACCGTAACCATAATCATAGCCATTGCCAAGTCAACACCCAAGCCCTGGCCTAGGTGCAGGTCCGAGACAGGAACCGAAAACCGAAACGAATCGAATTGGAAGCCCGTGAATTGTGAATAATAAAGGAGTGCAAATAATAAAAATGTTTCAAAGTAACAAACAACATCAGGCGGCAGGCGGCAGGCGGCAGGCGGTGTGCAGCAGCCAACAGCCAACGGCCAACAGGCAGCAGGCAGCAGGCAGAAAGCATCTGGCGTATGCGGTATGCGGTATGCGGCATGTGGCAAGTGGCGAGCGGCAGTCAGCAGGCAGCAGTGGAAAGTTGGTCTAGGACAAAGTTTTGCGCCGCCAGCTGCTGTTTGTAATTGAATGCAATGCGACGAGTCGAGCTACCATTCAACGCTAACGGACGGAACAGGACAGAGCGGCAACGGGAACGGGAATGGGAATGGACAAGGGAACAGGACAGAACGGGGCAGGCAGGACATTCAAGTGGGCGTACTGGGTGTGGCACTCGGCGCACGGCGCACGGTACGCGGCACTCTGAGTACTGAGTGTGTCCAGAGTTACGGCAGTGGGTCACCTAGTAACCTGGTGATATTCATTGACTTGGGAGCGTTGCAGCTTTCATTTGCTTTTGCAATTTGTTTGCATTGCCACTGCCACGCCCACAATGACACACACCCAGCAATCGCATTCAGCAAATGGCAGGTAACAACCGAGAGAAGCTGCTGGTGCCGCCGCTGCTGCTGTTGCTGCTCCTACTTCTGGTTCTGAACTGCAACTGCCTCTCCGCTCCCTCCCCCCCGCACATGTCCACCCATCGGTTTGTTTGTTTGGTTCACTATTTGAGCACTAATTACATTTTAAATTATGTTTGCTTTTGGCTGCTGCCTCTGCCTCTGCTGTGGATGCAGTTGCTCCTCCCATGACTGCCGTCCGGTGAGTCCCACAACCACCTGCAGGCGTCAACTCTATGTATGCATGTATGTATGTATGTCTCTGCGTGTATGTGTATATGTGTGTGGCTTTATTGAAATATTTATATAATAAAGTTGTGGCTGGCGGCTGTTGCCAGCTCGGTTTCAGTTGCACTTCTCGTAAATTGGTTTTGTTAGAGCTTAGAGCATGGCCTGGAGATGAGGGGGCAGAAGTGGCAGTCAGTGCTTCACCAACGGCAAAAGAGAGACAAACCGCAAGGGCGAGTGAAAGAGAGGGAGATAGAAAATGACAGGGTGATTGGGGGCTATAGGGAGAAGAGGAGTGGGGGAGTTGGGGATGCACTCACGATATATTACACGTGTATCCAGGTAGAAATACGAGCTCCACACACTCCAACTGAGCTGCGACACAGCGGATCTACTTATATGGAAATAGTTATTATAACTGCTGAAAACTGTTCTTTAAAGTTGAAAATTCAGTTGGAGGGCAGTTGAAGTTTTGTCCAGGGATCAGGCATGCAGCTTGCAACTCAACTTATCTGCATATCCACTTTGCAACAGTTCCAAGAAAAGGATGGGCTTGGCCCAAGGATGCGTCAGTTACGTTAAGCCACACATAACTCAAACTTTTCAGCTTGAATTAAGGCGAATGCAATCAACTCTGTCAGAGTTTGGAACTGAATTTTAAGCTGCTCGCTTTTTAATTAGCTGACTAGATTAAAGGATAATAAGAAAAGTACTACTAGACTACAAGTTGCAAATTTATGGACTGCTTTAAGAATCTTATCCAAATTCATAGAAATTATCCTTTCAATTTCGTTTTTATATTCAACTAATTGAATTAAGAATTTAAATGATATTTTTTTTATTAATTTTCCTCTTTTATTTATCCTTTCAGATAAAGCTCTAAGGAGTTAAAGGAACCGGTAGGTGAGTACTTTTTAAAAATATATCCCTACTCTCTTAATATATTTTTATCCTGCAAAATATTGATTTGAATTATTTTGATTTATGAAGTATTTAAATAACTATTTTTATAAAAAGGATATCTAAAGTGTATACAGGGGTATTTGGTAAACTTAAGATTTTTTTGGCAAGTTTTTAGAGACTGTCAGGACATTCCCATTTTATTTTGATAGAAGACATTTCGAAAGTAGTGCCTTAATTCTGGCCGCTATAAAATTTCATTCCGCCCAGTATAAAATTTTGCTTAATCTTCGACTGTTGGTTTCGTGACACCAAAAGGACTTCCTTTCATTCGGGGAGTTTGGTCTTTAAAATTTGTAGTTTAATCTTTTTGACAACCTTTTGAAATTGCATGGCTGTTGGGTTGGTAACCCATATTCTCAGTTTCGTTGTCGGCCCACATGCATATCCTCGACATCCTTAGATCCTTACATCCTCCTCGTGGCACTTGTATTTATGCACATAGCTGCCACAGTCAATGGCCTGGCCACACTTAAAACTCCACTTACAAAACTTGGATTCAAGAATGTCTACTACAACTACCATAAGCCCCGGGCCTCAGTCTTGGGTCCTGAGTTCTGGGTCCTGCGTCCTGAATCCCGGGTCTCAGGTCTCTGGTCCCCAGTCCCGTTTCCCGAGCCCCCATTTTATTTCACGCCTCCCCCAACGCAACAGAAACGGGAATAAAAGAATAAAAATAGAATAAAAGGAAAAAACCGAATGAATATAAAAGAAAAAAAAAAAAAAGAAATGAATGAAAAAAATAAAACAAATTTAATATGCGCGCACAAGATGTTCGCCCGGAAAGAGCTTCCTGTTGCCGTTTCCACGCCGCCAGACAGTCAAACAGAATGTTGAGAAATTACTAACATAAAAATTAAAAATTCAACAGCAGCTGATTGTACGGGGGGTGGAGGGAAGCACCACCGGCACCAGTTACAGTGGCAGTTAAAAAAAAAAATGAAATAAAATAAAATAAAAAATAAAAAAAAGGAAGAAAACTTTGGGCAAACTTGTCGGCTACAGGATATGAAATGCGAACGCTCGTTGAAAGCTAATCCGATGGCGAATCGCATGTGGGACAAGGAACCCAAGGATCTGCCATATGTATGGCGCATTAGAAGGGGCTGAGGGGGAGGGCAAAGTACATATCCTATGCCAGTTACATGGCAAATGTTGACGGCGATTAAATGCGCAATATGCGCCATAAATGAGCCAAAAATAAAAGAAAACGAAGACTTCAATAAAAAGAATTGAGCCAGTGGAGTAGCATCTATGTCCTGCTCCAGTCCCCTCTCTCCGCTTCAGCCATCCCCTTCATCAGCCGTCTTCTATTTCAATATCTTGTCTAGCTCCTCGAGCGAAATGGCATTGGCGTCGTCGTCGTCGGCGTCAGCGTCAGCGTCAACGTCGGTGTAAGCAACGACGTCGGCATCGTTGTCATGGTGAATGGTAGCGTTGTCCTGGCAGCCGTCTTGGCTTCAGCTCAACAATCCTCATAAAGTGGAGAAGGACTAGCATTTGATTTGCAAAATTGACTGAGCATTGGAAAAGTGGCCGTAAAATGGATATAACGGTTCGCCTTTCCAGCCAAAATATACAATTTTCCATCGCCTTCCTGCACTTACTTTTTGCTCCACATTAGAAAGTTCTAAAAATCGAACACATGTACTCGTACTCGTACTTATACTCATACTTATACTCGTACTCATACTCATTATTATCATAGGGGCAAGTGTGCCAGCGGAATGCCAATGGCAATTCGAATTGGCGAATGTCAAATGCTTGGCTATAATCATTTGGCAATGATTATGCCCCCAAATGGGCCAGACTGGCCGGGAGCTCAGTAATGGAAAAGTTGGCAGCGCTTGGCTTAACGTCCACATCCACATCCACATCCACATCCACATCCGCATATATCCTTATATATCCCTATATATATATATCGATTTTCGAATGTAAGCCAAGACGTTTGAACGTTAAAGAGCTGTGCACAGATTGCAGACTTTCATAATCAGCGATTGATTATCTGGCAACCTTAAGTAGTAGGATGTCTGCTTGGAGTGGAAGAGCGAGAGAGAGAAAGAGAGAGTGAGAGCTGAGGTTTTATGGGAGTCGATGCACCTGAACTCTGGAATAGCTTACTACGAATTCCTAGTGCAATTATTATTTGGCGATTTCTGGCTTTAAATGAGCTAGATTATAGCTTATATTGTTATCTGGCAGCACTTTTTATTTGAATAACGAAGGCAGAGTATTTAGAGCCGTGTATCCTTTGAATGATGAAACAAACATTTCTGTTGATGAGATATTGTCACAGAGTCCTTTTCAATTCAATTGCCATTTTTCCTC
The DNA here is from genome assembly GCA_035044505.1 of Zaprionus lineosus. NCBI lineage: Eukaryota > Metazoa > Arthropoda > Insecta > Diptera > Drosophilidae > Zaprionus > Zaprionus lineosus. The sequence continues at coordinate 4,064,786 of JAWNNX010000694.1, read as the reverse complement.
CTTCCTTTTGCTTTTCACAAATATCCTGTTTCCATCCTTGAGACTATCGTAAACTATCGAATGACCGCGTCTGTTCAATCCGTCAGCACAATGTTTGCTCCTATTTATGAGCCAATTAACTTTATGTTAAGGATATGCTTGATATGTCATCTGTTCGACATCAGTTGATACTATTTCAGAGTTGAGAATCAGGACTTGAGGCGATTCCAGCTTGAGGCACGTTTTGGGCATTAAAATTAAGTTTATGTAGGTTTTCTTGAAGACTGATTTTTAGCTTGAAGCTTGAAGCTTGAAGCTTGATGTTTGAAGCTTTCCTCGGACACTTTGGCAATACTTTGATATTTTCCCCTTGCTTTTCCATAAAAACGGGTAACTTCGACTTTTACAGCGTTCATAAAGTTATATGACCAGTTACGGGGATGCACTCAAATGTACAAGGGGGAACTTATAACACGCCCCTTACATTGCAATACACACGACGCCCTGCCTCACGCCGCCCCCCTGAGCTTCTATCATCTTTTCATCTCTGACAAGTTTTTAACTCCTTTAACGCCTTCATCCTTAAGTTTTATTACTTTACACACTAAAATCTTTCAAGCGAATAACTTGAAATGCAAACAGAAATCAGAACAGGAAACAGTCCACAAAACAAGAAAAAGATATAATAAAAAACGAAAACAAATGAAAACTGAAAATAAAAAATAAAAAAGGAAAATACAAGTACACACACACACACACACACACACACACACACACAGAGTGCAGAAAATTCGCGTGTAAAATGAAAACAATGAAAATTATGCAAACGCATTACGACATCGCAGTAAAGGAACAAAAAACCACTATGTAAGCTCTAGTCGAGTGTCCTTAGCAGAGATATACCCTGGAATCTAGAATCCAGGATAAGTGCAGAGTGGAAGGAGACGTGGGGAAACTAAGAAAAGCTTCAGCGGGAGAAACACGAATGAAATGATGTCAATCGAAGATCGGGACTCGTTTTCAAAGTGGATAACTGATCGAATACTTATGTGTATCCTATATCCTGGATCCTGCACATATGTAAATATACGATTTTAATTATTCATTCAGAAACGGTTGGATAACCATTTAAGAAGGCCTCCAGGGTATTTCAGATGTGACACACAAAAAAAGGAAGGGAATGATAAAAAATAGCGGGCGCTCGAGCAGCAGACCGTAAAAGGGGGGATTTTGCGATCCGTGAACGGTGGGTGGAGCGGGGGTTGGGGATGCGTGCGGCAACGGTGGATAGGACTGTCGCTGCTGATGTCGCTATCGCTGCCTCTTGGTGGTCATAGTTATGCAAATGCTATGCAAGGATGTCACGTCCTGCTGTGACTTAAAGCCGAGCCAGCACTCGCACGCACACATGCGGCCATTCAGTGGGTATGCGAGGTGGGCAGTAGATAGTAGCTAGAAGGGGGGGTGGGTGAAAAACTGGTAGCTGGTAGCTGAAAGGTGGCTCATGTGAGGGAGAAGGGATGTGGGTGGTGGTAGGTGGGTGGTGGTTGGTGGGAGGTGTGTGTCGGATGTAGTAATAGCATCTTCCTCTTTCGCTTCACTGACACACCGCTCGCCCCTTGAGATTTTCAGTTGGCCACCGATTTTTCTTTTTTGTTTTGCATATGTGCATTCTATACCAGCTGAGGCTTCCCTCCCATCGTTCATCTCCTCCCCCATTACCGCCCCTCCCTTCACGCATCGCCCGCTTTTTGTTGGCCTTTTGCATTATTGCATATTATTCGCAATTTCTGTTTACTACTCGTATTTGTTTTTGGCTTTGCAGCATTATTTATGACTCTGTGTGTGTTTGGTTATGTATAAGTGTGTGTGTGTGTGTGTTCGTGTGTAACACAAAAATCACCACACACACTACTCAGAGTGGGCCAGCATAGTCCACCCCCTGAAACTAGCGTGTCTCCCATACAAAAAATTTGGTTCACAAAAAATTATACTTTTCATTTGCATAAGTGTTGGGCGTTGCCACGCCCATATTGTGCGTTGTATGTCATAGATGGAGGTACACATATTGACGGTATTAGCGGATTACACTATGCAACAAAGTTGTTGCTTAACTCTGAAAGGCCGTGATAGACCAAGCGAATGAACTTTAACCTTCCTCCTCATGCTCAAATGCCAAATTGATCCTGATCCTCGTCCCTTTGAAATTAAAGCAGATGTATAACAATTTTGAATGTGTCCTTCCCTTTATATATATATATATCTATATTTAACTAACTGTGAGATTAGGAAGGATTCCCATAGTTTGTTTAAAACAAATTATTAGTAAATTTGTGACACAGATAAGAGACTCCTTTTAAGAAGTACAGTTACTGAGGTTATCCTCTCAAAGTTTCCATAAAAGGGATATCCTTTTTTAGAAGAAACTCTTTTTACACTTACACTCTTTACTTTCCTACTTTTCTCTCTACTCTCCTTTTGTCACTTACTTGACCCCCAACTCTGAATTGGCAGGAGTTCAAAGTTGGAGTCCTTCAACAAAATATCTAAAGGAGCACAGGCTGTTCTGCAGTCGTGCATACCCTTCCCTTTATTATTTATATGCGTGCATCGCACATTTGCGTAAAAATTTAATAAAGCAAAACATTTGGGCAATTCGACGAACCAGAAGGAGCAACCGCTGCGTGTTCCTCCTCTTGGCCAACATAAATAAAATGTGTGTACCGATGGTCTCAGTATTTGCGTATGAGTGTGTGTGTGTGTGTGTGTGTGTTTGTGTTTGTGTTTATGCGAAATGGAAGTGTGGAAGGAGTTGCGCCTTCTGCACTTCCTTGGGCATATGGAAAGCGACAGGAAGCACAATTTTGATAAATGCAATGGACCAACGCGAACGAACGATTCGACGATGGCCATCGACAACGCATTTTAAATTGGGCAACAAACTGGGGGATTGCGATAGGCGATGTGCCACACCCATCAAATATGACCCAGGCAGGGACAGAGACAGAGGCGGAGGCGGAGGCGAGGACAGAGGCTGTAGCTGTGGCTGTGCCTGTGCCTGTGACAGGGACTGCCTTATCTCTGGCGACATCAAGTGCCCTCCAGTTGAACATTTGTGCTGTTTTATTTGTTTATGCCCCTTTTTGCCACACCACTTCCACCCTCCCCCACCCCCTGTCACACATATCCACCCACCACCCACCACCCACCGCCCGGGCCACCCTTATTTCAGTTACTGTTATGTTTGTGATTTATTATTCAGGCAAAGAAATTAAATTTTCTCTTTTTACTGCAGCGCAGCGAACGGCAATGGTCGCCGTTTTTGGCAGCCCTTTTAACTTCCATTGCCACGCCTACACACCACACACAAATACCCATACACAAGCACATACACATGCACACAGTTGAGTGCCTTAAATGTATTGTGTTCTTGCTGGATTCAATTACAAAAATGATAACCAACCGCCTGACGGCAAAAAAGTAACAAATGTTTAAGAAAACGGGTAGGAGGAAGAGCCCAAGCAGATATGGGTGGAGGGAGGGGGGAGTTGTGTGTGGTGATGTTCTGTAGACGGGGTATTGACAGGGTTGGGTTATGACAAGGGCAAGTTGGAGACAAGAACTCAGAGTTGAGACTTCAGACAAGTGCAGTCAGTGCCAAAGGGATTTTCAATATTGCATCCTTGAATGCGGCCCACCCATCACATTTATGTGGCTTTTCCCTCCCCCTACCCCAACCCCATTCCTCAGTCATTTTCCATCGACTTCTAAGCCCAGGCTTAACTCGAAGGCCGTTTTGGGTCTTGCAAATGTCTCAATATGAAAATGATAACCTGCTGCGTTTAGTCATTACTTTTGGCTGTCGGCTGCACTCGGAGCGCAAGGATAACAGAGTGGCAACAAGGACAGGGCCAGGGACAGGGACAGGGACAGGCACGAAGACAGAGATTGAGACAACGACAACCACTGCGACACTGATACGGACACGGACACGGACACGAACAAGGACTATAACTATGATGACTATGATGATGATGACAAAGGAAACTTCTAATGTCAACTGCACAAACAAAGGACAAAGGACTGACGTCTATTTTAATGACATTTTGAAAGCTTTGCGCATAAAAAATGACCATTACAAAGCTTATCAAACATAAATACCAAAAAAGGAGCAGATAAAAAAGGACAATAAAAAATACTAAAAGTCTGGAATATTTCCGCCTTTTAAGACATGCAAAGGACTTTTCTACAGCCAACTACGAGCTACGAGCTACGAGCTACAATCTACAAGCTAAGAACTAAGTTAGGAATTTTTTTAAGTGCATTACCTTGTGGTTTATTATTATCATTTTTCGCAGATTCATGTGCTAAAAATAAAAGTTAGAAAAATAAATAATTTCAAATTAAAATTTTGTATGCAAAAACAAGGCGAGGCTTAAGGGAGGCGATAATAAAATTTCAATTTAAGGCTAGGTTTTAATTGGCGATGGGCTCAGGTTTGGGTTGGTTACTGGAAAGGCTGCAAGTGTACTTAAAAGTGGATATGTCTTATGCAAAGCAAGGATATACCTTATATATAGCATGGATTATAATCTGAAGCATACAAACTGAAAGGATAGAAGCTTAAAATGCGTTAAAGATGAAGCAAAACTATGCGCAGGAATTAATTGATTGACTTTGATTATTGCAAAAAAGGACATTCTGTAAAATGCTCTGTATAAATAAAATAAATACCAGGACATCAAGGATATAATTGAATGAAATGCAAAGTTTAAAATAATCGAACATTTAATATCATATTCTATTAATACAAGTGATCCTTTGAAGGTCACTTATGTCTCCTTCTTAAAATAAATATTCAAAGTGTTAAAATATATTTTCTACTGCAGAGTATAAAAAAACGTGTTCAAAACGAAGGAATTCTAAAATTATGGCTTATAGTAAAATTTGAGATGAGTAAAATTGGTTATTTGATTCGATTTTATTTATTTTAATATTTTGTAAAATATATATTGCGGAAAGGTATTCGAAAGGTCCTTCGTTGAGCATTTTCCCAACATTTCCTAAGTCTTACTTTATAATTCTTAATATAACTTAACTTATTCAAAGAGTAAGGAAATTAACTGATTTTAGTTAACTGTTAACTGGATGATCATACATATATTTACTACGCATCCTGTCATCATTACGATCTTTAAAATTCGATGCCTAAAATACCCTACCTTTCAAAACCCCATCCCACCGTCAAAAATCCTTTTAAGAGTCTCCTAGTTTAATATTTGTTTTAAAGTCGGTTATAAAGTCATTTATAATGATTATAACTTTCGATAAAGTTGTGTGCATTTGCACACACACACACACACATACGCTCATACAGACAGACCGACAGGGAGAAACATAAATTTATCCGCTTGTGTTCTATGATCCTTTGGAGTCAAAGGTTAAAGCCACTTCCGAATGCATCGAAATTCTGTGCGAAGCTCCAGAGCTTATTGAACAATTTATGTGGTTTTACTGCATTGTGCAATTACGTTTGGTTGGTGGGGTTGGTGGTAGATGGGAGTGGGCGGTTGTGGGCGTGGTTGTGGAAATAGTTGACGTGTGTGTGTGAGTCTGATTTTAAGTGTGGATGTGGTAAAAATGTATCAAAACATTGCAACCATTTTCCCATGCACAATCAATTATTTATTGAAGGTTGCGTGTGTGTGTGTATGTACGTATGTGTGCGTGTGTATGTGTGTGTGTCTGTTTGTTGGTTACTCGCTTTGAAACCAATGCAAGTTCAATGCGATTAATCCACCCACAGACACTCGCTCAGTGGCCATTACACGCTTGTTGACCAACAAACGAGAAGCACTTCCACCCAAATGTACATATAGAAATCTTTGTATATAAAAATCACTAGAGTTTTCCCGAATTTCCCCAACTTCGGCTTCCCTCCGTTTATCACTCCTTCCGTTTTGCCGTTTGCTTTCTCCTGTAGTTCGGTGCTGCCAACTTTGTTGACAAATAAAAGCATAAATCGCGCGTAATAATTGGCCAAAAAGCACATTAAATGGCTTATTCGACATCAAGGACATGAACATAGACACACGGACACGCTGGAGCAAGGACAATGTGCGAGAGCAACTGCTCCTATTCCACGCGAACTTCTGCGTCAGTTCGTGGCTCCAATGGACTGGAGTGCAGGGCAAGCCGTTAAGAGATTTACTCCTTGGTAATATTTCTCTCCTTTCGCACGCCCGCACACTCGAATGGTCCTAAGTGAAGAACGATGTTGAGCGGAGCAGGGCACGAGTGAAGGGTTTGGGAGGAAGGGGTGGGAAAAGTGGTTGGGTGGGAATAAGATGTTGTCGAAATTTTCCTCGTATGTTGCCATATTATTGAATAAAGAATTGACATTTGATTAGAGATTTGGACGTAACGTTGGCTCACTTTGCTCTACCAGCTAGTCTGTCCGTGTAAGTGTGTGTATGTGTGTGTGTGTGTGTGTGTGTGTGTGTGTGTGTGTGTGTGTGTGTGTGTGTATGCGTGTGTGGCGTCTTATGTACGTCCTGCGGCTTGCTCTCGCCTGGGAGCATATCCTTTCGTTCATCACTTCCAATTACCGCTTATTTATTGCTTCATTCTCGCTGGACGGTTAGAGCGCGGGTGCAAGGGGATGTGAGGAAAGGGCTAAGCCTGAGGCCAGCAAATTGATTTGTGTGTGTGTGTAAGGCCATGGCTGTGTGTGAGTATCTATGTCTGTATGTGTTCGAGTGCGTGTGTGTGTGTGTTTGTGTACGGATTAAGGCGACGACCGTCTCAGGATTTCTAGTTGCCCTTCCCAAACTCTTTGCCGGCCAGTAACGGGATTTATTAAGCCTTCTCCTGTCCAAGGATAACAACAATAAGACGAAAGGCAGCAAGAACAACAAAAAAAAGCGCTTCCCAGTTGTTGATTGTGTTTAATTACTCAAACCAAGCGACAGGAGCGACGGCCATCGATTTTCATTTGCCATGTAATGAAAAGCGTTTCCAATTAGAAAACAGCAAAAGGGCCGAACGCTTCTTCTTCTTTCCCTTCTCCTCCCCCTTTTTGTTGCTGTTGTTGTTGTTGATATTTTAATTGCAACTGTTGTTGTTGGCTTTGTTGTCGTGGCAACTCACAAGATGAAAAACACGTACAAACAATTTGTCGTGTACCAAAAAGGCTTTTGACACGATGCACACACCCACACATACGCACACGCACACACACACACACACACACACACACACACACAGACAAACACATACACATATTGAAGTGCAAAAATTGTAATTGCTAAAATTGAGTTTGAGGTTCGTTCCTTGGCTTTGGAGCGGAGCTTGAAGCTTGAGGTCTGGGGTGTGGGGCTAGCAGTCTAAGTCCGAGTTTGAGTCTGAGTCTGAGTCTGAGTCAGAGTCAACGACAAAGTCTGAGTCTGGGGCTTGGGTTTCGGTTTGAGTTCAATCTGCTTGCCATCATGTTGACAGCAATTTTATTGGGCGCCAACACATAATTACTCATGCCACATGTTGCACGCGACAAAGCGAGACAATTTCAAAAGCAATATATACGTTAGAAACAGCAGCTTGGAAGGCATGGCTGGGGGCGGGGAAAACCAATCAAGAAGGAAGGAGATTACTCATCAAAAAATTTAAATTAAAGCGCTTTATTAAGTCCATAAATCAATTAGGATTTCGTATAGGAGATCGCTGCAGGCTATTCTGATTGAAAGGATATCCCTGCGAATGTTTTCAATTAGAGCAATAAACAATCACATTAAACTGTGCTCGAGGCATAACAAGAGAGTCTTCATAAGTAATATACAGACTTAAGTAAGTTTGAAAGTTTTTACGTCCTGAAGGAGCAAAGGAGCACAAAGTGGGATGGGGTGTGGGAAATCCTTTCGGTAATTGTTAAAGCCACAGCAGGAACGGGCTTAAAGCATCGACAATGGCACTTTGATGTTTTCGTTTTCTAATTAACTTTCCTGAAGTGCAGCAGCATCAGTCGTAGCCGCAGCAGCCGCAACAATAAATCCTTCAATGCCCAGCAGCAGCAGCGGCAGTGGCAGAGGCAACGGCAGTGGCAGTGGCAGCGGCAACGGCGATGGCAGCCGCAGCAGCAGCAACTTCAGCAGGGAGAGTCGGCCACATCCTGATGGAACAGGAAGGCAAACACACACACATACACATACACGTACACCCGCACACACACACACAGCGAAAGATATTACTTAACAAATTACATAAAATTACTTTCCTTGTTCGGAGCGGCAGACAAACAAAAGAAGTCAATGCCTGCCATGAGGAAATGAGTGCTGAGGGGATGAGGGAGGAAGACAGAACACAAAGAAGATGGTGTGGTGTTAGGTCTGCTATGTGTGTATGTGTATGTGCGTGGGGGGAGGAGAGTTTAATCTAACATGGCGGAAGAAGGAGTTGGGAGTGAGGAACAAGAAATCGCTTAACGATTACAAAGTAAACAGCGTTTCGCCACGACTGACAGACATCAGTTGCTCGTAAGCCTGGCATAGCTTTTCTCATAGGTTTTCCAGAGCCTTTCTATACTTTTCCATAGCTTTCCATACTTTTTCGTAACTCATACGTCATCAAACTCTTATGTGCTGCCTGTCATGTCAGACTGTTTACTTCGGAAGGGCTGAAAGCTGTAGGTTATGCGTTACGGGTGGGTGGATGGTGGGTGGCGGGTGGTTGGCTGGTTGGCGGGTTGGCGGATTGGCGGGTTGGCTGGTGGCGGTATTCTTATAGATGATTGCTATGCTTTTCCCGCTTTTCGACATTTGTTTGCATTGCACAAACAGAAACAACAACAAATAACAGCCAAAAACAACACAACAACAACACAACAACAACACAAGAACAACAAAAACCAAACAATTGGCGTGGCATCATTCATCACGATCCGAACATATGACAGCATATTTTGTATAAAGGCTTGAAGTTAGGAATCTATCTATATGCGTGTGTGTGCGTGTGTGTGTGTGAGCACTTTACTTAAGCTTATATATATATATATACACATATATATGATATGTGTGCGTGTGTGTAGACATTTAAATTGGCCAAACAAAGCGTTACACAAGGCAACCGGAAATCTAAGGGCAGACAAATGACATTGATGCTAATTAAAAGTGGTGTCTGCTTCACAAACAGACACTAATACCCACAGACAGTTGCGGGGAGTGGGACGAAGAGTGTGTAGCATTGATGTTGGTGATGTGGATGGTGTTGGTGTTGGTGTTGGTGTGTCTGACGTTACGCAGACACTCACACACCTCGTAATGGATATGCCGAAAAGTTGACGACCGCAACCGGCGTCGTTTTGGGAGCGCTTTTGGTTACATTTAATGAAATGCCCGTAATGAATATGCCAAAGTAAATGGAAATGCAAGTTAATGGGCCAAAAGGGTGCCGTGTGCAGAATGTTGGCGAGCGTGGAAGGGGAGGGAGGGGGGCCGAGCAGCAAATGCTCTAAAATGTAAGCGTCTTCGGTGCGGCTGTCCAAATGCAATTACCAGCGGAAAATTAGTGCTCGTATTGTGCATACGCGGCGTATACTTAATTTCCGACTGCGCTTTTGTACTGCTCATAATATCCAACACATTCACACACGCACACACACATGTGCTTCGATGTATATGTGTGTGTGTGTGCGGGTAGCTTGAAGTGTGCACAAATTATGCTCATCATTGTGACACAATTAGCGAGCCAAGCCCAGGATGTACGTACGCAGGACATGCAGGACGCAACTTAACCCTAATGGATGCATTCCCAGCTCCCACTCAGACTAGCGCGCCAGGCTCCAACCTCATTTCACATTTTACATTTCGCAGCCCACATCCCACATCCCGTATCCCACATCCCGCATCTCACAACGGCACAGCAGCAGCAGCAGCAGCAGCTGCAAGCGTCAACTATGCAATTTTCTCATTTTTACTTCTATGAAAGCCATTTCATGCATGCGAAATTAGTTTATGGCGCTATTTCAAAAGAAGTGTTAAAGGGCGCACATGGCAGAAGATTGCGGTGAGGGTGGGGGAGGTGATGACGGAGGTGGAGGTGGTAGTAGGTAGTAGGTCGTAGGTAGTAGGTGGCTATAGCGATGGTAGAGAGAAACCGTAATGAAAAAAGACCAAAGACGAGAGTCGTGAGTCGAGGGTAGTGGATTGGGAGGTGGGGGGAAGAAGAAGAAGCACCTAGTCAAAGGCATGAGCAACCGCAGAAAATTTCACACTAAACGTTCCCATTATGCAACATTGTTGCGGGTGTGGCCAACACCGGCAATGGAAATGGGAATGATAATAGGTATGGGTATGGGTAGGGGGCGGCAGGTAGCAGGCGGTGGGTGGTAGGTGGTGGATGATGGGTGAAATGGAAAAACGACAAACGGAAGACGGAAGACGGAAGACGAGTGGCGCTTGGCGGGTACGTTTAGAGGCATCAGCAGCCAAGCAACGAAGCAACCAAGCAGCCACATCCGTTAGTTTGCAGAAGCTGCCTGCTTTGGTTACTTTTTGGACGCCTGCATTTATCTAACGCCGGCCTTAGGCCCTTGCAATGCAGCAAGATCCTGTGACACTTAACGTGGCACAAACTTTGGATAAATTGCGACAGCCACTCCCCGCCCCCTCTACACACACACACGCGCACACCAAACAAACGGTGGCAAAGATTTATTTAAATTTCTTAGAGCTCAAAATCTTCTTTACAATAGCCACTTAAAAGGATAACAATCTCCTGCCTACCCCCAAGGCAGCTATAAAGCTGAACCGAGAAATACCCAGTGATTAAAACTAAAATATTCCTAGTCATTCGATGAGTTATTAAAATATTAAAAACTAATCTGCAAACACATAAATCCTTTAAATTTATCCTTATCCTTTGTTGGTGTACTTTCCAGGATGCCGGAAACTTTCTTTTTTGCGAAACTTTCAATGAGCATCAAATGTGCTATAAATCTTAACATTGAAATCTCGACTTTCCTTTTGACTTTCTAAATTTATTATGCATTTCCTTCATTCGTCAAACGTCAATTGCCTGAATTTTCGTTTCAATTGAGCTCCCTAAAGAGCGTGTCCTTTGGCTGAAGCTAATGGAGGGCTAAATCGCAAGTAATTGCAAAATCCGACAACATATTGGATTGAAGGGCATTATTCGTTGTATCCTTGATTGAATTTTTGCTGGCCATTGCCTGGCATTTCACTTACTCCCAAAACATTTCCCAACAACCCAACAACCCAACAACTCGACAGCTCAAAAGCTCAACATCTCAACATCTCAACATCTGAACATCTCACTCTCACATCTCTCACTTGTATCCTGGATCATTCGCTCATTCGGTCTTTCTCATAAAGTATCCTCGAACGGTATTTATCAAAATCCCCCAGCATCAATCTCAGTTGCAATTTGTCGTTGATTATTTGCTTTTAGTTGTAGTTGTTGGACTTGCGGTTATTTGTTAGACGAGTCGGAAATTGCACAATGGGAACGAAATGAATTGATTTCTAATACACGTATTGTTGGAGCCGCAATGTCCTGTATCACAGGATACAACACGGTATGACACGATACGGCGTGCTGCAAGACGGGACAAGGCGATGAAAGGCAACCGAAGGTGACTTCAACACACTCAATCAGCAGGCAGGACAACGCCAAGGAGCTGGCCAAGGCGATGACCAAGCATCTGGACGAGGAGTCGGTAATCATTCGATTTCTGGCCGCCAGCAGTTCAAAGCCAAAGGATGCCCGCCGAGAATAATATTGTGGAGTAGCCAAAGAAATTCAATTTACTTGCAACCGATGCAGCTGACGGCGCATTCAATGATAATAATGGCAACAAGGAGAGCATTCCAATGGGAGCACTGCAGGCATGGGGAGTAGAGGGAGCCCTGGGGCAACGGGAGCAATGGGAGCAATGGGAGAATATTAATAAGCAATAATATCCTTCGTTCGGTGTTGATACAGCTGAAGATTTATCAATAATATTTTTACTGCCGCTCGTTAAGCGCAGAAAACGAAAACGGAAAAGGCTCTTCGAACGAGCAGCAGGACTTCGTTTCAAGTGATTAAAAAATGTGCGAGTCCTGGGCGATGCATTTTTTAATTAACTTCAAAAGGTTTGCTCTATAAACAGGGGCTCCGGGCGGACAGGATCTGATGTCCGACGTCTGATGTCTGCCGTGTCCGAGGCTATGCTCCGTTATTGGCCACTGATTTGTGGCATTGGCAAATAAAGCTCCCGGGTGTGCCAAGGCGTGGCATGGGGAAGGAGGGGCGTGCAGTCGCGTAACTGTGGCTGTGCTTGTGGCTGTTGCTGTGGCTGTTGCACTGAAACCCATGAAATGTATCATCAATCTGCAACATGCGAGCAACAAAAACAGCAAAGGGCAAAAACAACAACAACAAAAAAAAAATGAAATGGAAGAACGATACACGTATCCGTTAGGGATTCCATCATAAAGGACTCGCTGGGAAGGAAGGATGGTCGGATGGCTAGCAGCGGGCTAGGCACAGAGAAACAAAAGGCACGTAGACAATTTCAGGACAACAACGACATTGGCATTGGCAATGGCAACAGGACGCCCGCCAACAGGGACATGTACAGGACACTAGGAGCACACGCACTCAAAGGAGAGAGACAAATTTTTTGCTTGGTCAATAGACGACCAACACGATTACAAGTGAGGCGCACAGGGGGTTACCCCCCTCTCACGCACAGTGGTATGAAAAATGCAATTTACACTCGGAACAATTGAAAACCGAAAGTTCATCAATGTTTAATTGCTAGGAAGTGGAGAAAAAGGATATTAAGGCTATACCATAAGCTGCAAACACACACTCTATTCATTTATGGAATAATCGATCTATTGATCGTAATTCCATGTTTCTCATTTATCGATAACACTTTAATTCATAACAATCGAATGCTCAACCAACAATGAACAGACTTTGAAAAGTTCACGTTCAATTGCCCATAGGAATCTCGAATGGACACCCAATTATTATTGACCGATTAATCAATAATTGTCTATTCGATTGCATCTATGGACACGAGTCCTTTGTCGCTGCGCTGCCCACACGGTGGCATTCGACTCGCCTATCGGCCTCTTGAAAGTCCAATCAGGCGCCTAAACAGAAGCCAAGCTCCAGCGCTTTGTTCACATGTAAACGACAATCAACTTCGGAGAAGGAAGGACTCACATCCCCCCCCTTCAGCCACCTCCGAAATTGTAATGGGAATAATTTGCAGCAATTTCATTCAAAAAGCCTCTTACACAGACAGATACCAACATTTATCTATATGTGTGTGTGTGTGTCTACGCCCAGTCACGTAAATGACAATCAAAATTTGAAGTAGTCTGCGTAGGCAATGCTCCAGGAAGGAAGCGACTGGCCTATGTCCTGGTCCTGCAATGTGTTGAGCTGACCAAATCAAATGCGTGCGCTGCTGTGCCACATGCCACATGCCCCAAGGCTGTCAGAGTCAACACATATAACGAGCGTTATCTGCAGTGGCAGACGGCAGGCTGGGGATACGATATATGCGGGGGGTATCGGCTAGAGGGTCGTATGAGTAGGCGGATAGGCAGATAGACGTCTAGGCGGATAGATGGACAGACGGAGAACAGGACAGAAGGACTAGCGGACTAGTGGACAGGCGGACTGGCGGACTGGCGGACAGGCGGGTATCCATCTCCCCAAAGACCAATACAAATAGAGGCAACCGCAGTTGAAGCTGCTTATGTTAAAGCACACACACGTGTGTGGTACGTGTGTGTGTCTATGAAAGCGGGAGTGTGCGTGTGTGTGTGAAAAATTGTGTGGAATGTGTTACAAGGATATCGTGCACACAAACGCACGCACGCACTTGCACACCCATGCACACACACGCACACACACACACTCAGAAGCACTTCTGTACATGTATGTGTATATACAGGACAAGCGTTAGTTACATGGCCCGCCCGTCACTTTGTCATATTATGAATCCTAATTCCGTTGGAGGCCGTGACCTGAGGCTCCATTTAGTTCACACACAACATCGCCCCGCTGTGCCCCTACACGCCTCACCTCCTCTGCTGTGTGAGCTCCTGATGACGTTATGGATACTTCAGATGTCACTCAAAATGTGTTCGAGGTGCGCGTTGATTGCAAAACGAAGCAGAGGCCCGCCCGCACGATACGTCGACAAGGACTTTAAGGACATCGCTCTTTAAGCTTTAGCCAACGTTTATTATTATGTTCTTTGTATCTTTCATGTGTCCCCTGTCGTCTGTCCCCTGTCCGCTGTCTATGGCCTTCTGTCCTCTATCCAATATTCTGGGTCTTATGTCCTGTGGCTTGCCAAAGAGGTGAAGAATGGTGGGCGTTTAGAGGGTGGGGCTGGTTTGAGGGGATGGACATGCAAGAAAATTTATAATGACAAGCGTAAATTTTCATATTGCGCCACTTTCTTCAGCTAGACAGTTGAGGGGGCGTGGCAAACTGCCCAGCGGGCATTGTTAGCCAACCAGTTTCAATAAAATGCCCGTCAAATCGTCCTGCTCGGTGTCCTGGTCATGGCCAGGGCTGCCATACTATTAAAAACTTTTCCATCCCCTTCAGCGCGTACCAAAATAAAAACTAAAAGAAAATAAAAATAAAAATGAGAAGAAAACGAAAAAGAAAAAACCGAGCACGAAAACGAAAAATAAGGACAACGAGTTGTTCGCCTTTTGTACGCGTCCCCAACTCTACTCCATATCCTTCAACCTCGGGTTCCATAATGAGCTTAGTATGCAAAAAACGGCGAATTGTCAAAAAGATTCATTCTGGACAATTTTAGAGTCCTTTCTCGCCCATCTGTGGGTGTGGCAATGATGAAGCAACGGAGTTGCTTCGACTCTCGAGGTTGGACAATGCTCAAAATTAGCTCCCAGCAAGCGGGAACTTTAAGTTTACGTAGTTTATAAAGAAGCCGTAAGCTTAGGGGCTGAGTATCTGGGGGATGGGTGGATGGGTGGTGGGTGATGGAGGAGCTGGAGGTGCTGCCGGGGGCTAGGGAGTCGCTAAAACTTTGGTTAGTTGTGTGTGGACAAAGTTTTCAAAGAAAATTGATTACATTAGCGAGGGAAAAGCAGGAAAAGCGGGAAAATGATATTATTAAACTGCAGTGTGGGAAAATGTAATGTTATGAGCTGCGCTTTTCAGTACATCGCCATTTTTCATAGTTATCCGCACTTTCGTGGCGACAGTGGCAACCAAAAATATGCTGACAGCATAATAAATCGGCAATATGAAAAAATATATATGGGATAGAGTAAGATTGGAGTGAGCAATTTAGGAGCCGCAAGCATTCCACTTCCACTCCACCCAAAGGACAGTTGGCAAACCTAGCGAGGCAAGAGTGTCCTCAAAGAAAGGATTAAGGATACTTGAAGCATTGATTTGGACATAAAGCAAAGGGCATTTGACTCCTTGTCGAACGTCGCCAATTAAATGCCTCCGGACAATTTTGGGAGCCCAATTAGCAAAGTTTTTGCTTCGAAGTTTATAGATATTGACAAATCCTTGACCCTTCCGACAGTCTGATCCCTTATTGAAAGGACCTTTATGCAAATGCCGTGCGAGAGGCGTAAAAACGTCCGAAAACGATTCTGGCAAAAGCCACAAGAAAACCGCAAATTTTCCATGTCATTGCATAAGTCGCTTCATTAGCCAACCCGAAAATAAAAAAAAAATGTATAAAAATGAAATAGAAATAAAAATAAAAATAAAATGAAGATGAAAATAAAAATGAAAATAAAATAAAAAGTGAAATGACATCAAAGGCAGAGCTGAGCAGAAAGCAAACTGAGCCGGGGAAAACACTTCTTCGGCTAAATCATTAAAAATGCGACTCACAAAATTTTAAATAAAAAAAAGAACCGAAAAACCAAATAAATAAAAAAAAAATCAACATGGGAAAAAAACGCGAATTTAAAAAACATTCCAAGGCTCGAAGCGGTACAGCGGAAACAGGAAAATGCGGAAAGGCGACATGTTTTTCCTTCGTTAATAAACTGCAGCGAATTTGACAAGGGGTAAGAAGTGGTGGAGAAGGGGAGGGGGTGGGGGGTGAAAAGGTAGTCGGCGTGGTTTTGGTGGTTGGATGGCCGACTGGGGGTTGCCGGGGTCGGCTGTGTTGGGGTGTGAGGTGGCAAAGCCACAAGAAGGACTGTCTAACCACAGGACTACAAAACGCTCGGAGGGCTTCGTGTTGGAGCCACAGCAAGAAGTCTGCCTAATGGTCGGAAGATACAAGAAAAACCAACAGAAACTGTCAAAGGGTTTCCCAGCAAGATAGATAAATGCCACCCCCTCCGACACATGCACACACACACACACACACACACGCACACACATAGATACGAGCACACAGAAGACTCAAACAAAGGAAAACAAGCCAAAAAAAAAGTTACAAAGCGAGGGAGAAAAAAAAATCACTTAAAGTATTTGGCCAATAAATTTAAATCACAGACACCGACAGGAGGCAAGGAAGTAACGCGTTTGCCAAAACAATAGACAGCGAGTCCTGGCGGACAAGCAGCGCGAGTGGTGAGTGGTAAGTGGTGAGTGGTGAGTGGTGAGTGCTGAGCGGTGCGAGGATGCAGGGGAGGTGCACAAGAAAAGAAAAGCTCGACGCGTAGGCAGGAAATAAAAAACAAACGATGTTATGAGCTGAAACTAAAGTGAAAATTCTAAAAATAGACAAACAAGGAAGAGCAGATACTCTGCACTTTAAGAAACATCCTTGAAATCTTCAGAGTGAGTGCCTGGGAGGAGTCCTAAGCAAATGCCAAACGTTTTATGCAAATCAGTCCTTATAGTCGAATGTCTGTTTAAGGACCTTAAGTATTTACCCGAAGAACTCTTTTTCGTTAGAAAAACAATATTGTGTCCTTTATGAGGTGAGGGTATTTATAAGGACAATAAGTTAGTTGAATAAAGGCTAAATAATGCGCTTAAAGGACTTATTCGCACGTGCACATAAAGCGCAGTCACCTTTACGGCGGGGGTGACTAGCCACATAATAGGAGCTCCTGGTTGGAGGATGAGAAGTGACAGAAGGAGGGGGGAGGGGTTGCTTTCTTTGTGGCACTTGGCTGCGTAATCGTCTTGAATGATACATAACTGACATAAAACCCACGCAAAATTGTCTTACACACATACCTACACACACACACACACACTCAGTCTGCTACCTCTTCTGAGTCCTTAAGAAAGCGGCTTACAAATGAGAGTTCTGATAATTTTATATGTCGCGCATAATTGTTCGGCATGATTTACAATTCGAAGGATAAGTGAAGGACATAAATGGGGGCGGGGGCAAGCCAAGTTGAGAAGGTTGGGGAAAACGGGGAAAATGGAAAAACTGGGTAACTTTCGCTTTGGGCAGTTTGTCAAAATTTTTATGCGAATTTGGCAAATATGTTTTTCACGCATTTTACAATTTTTCACAAGGACACAACTTTTGTAATGGCCCAATAAATGGCATAAACCATAGGCAGAGGAAAAGTCTGGGCCAGGGACGCAGAGGGGAGCAAGGGAATTTTAAAGGTTTTTCTGGCAGCGCATAATTTGCGCATATAAACCATAATCTTTGTTGGAAGCGGCGAAGGATTTCAGAATAAATTGCGCATATCCTGGCGAATGGCTGTCTGCCATTCCGCTTTAGACTCTCCCCTCCCACACCCCACACCCCCCACCCTCCACGCCATGGGCACACACCATACGCCACTCCTCACTCTCGAGTCGACGCGATGCCATTGAGTATGCCTCTAATAGCAAACAACGACGTTGTTGAGTTGCAGATAACTTATAAATCATATAATCAGAACAGAAACAACAGTAGCAGCGAAGGGAAAGGAGCTGCAGGAGCAGCAGAGGCTTCAGGAGCAGCAGCAGCAGCAGCAGCAGCAGGAGTAGCCAGAGTAGCAGCAGGGGCGGCAGTTGAGGGAGAGGACGTTTCATTGCTAAGCCGAAATTGCTTTTGGCTGGAGAAGCCATGGGGAAGTGAGCTTGTGTGTGGAGTGAGGAAGCGAGGGAGAGAGGGAGAGGAGAGGGAGACCAGAGTCAGGGCCAGAGCCTAGCTGTGGCTCAGTGGGTGAATGTGCTTTCAAAGAATGTAATTTATTGTGCGTTACATAACTTTATGATAACTGACTGCTGGGTAGCTCGAGAAAGTTTATTGAACACCCACGCGAATGCAGAGACTCGGGGACGAGCGAGGGACTCGAATGGTTTAGCGAGTTGGAAAAACCAAACAGGAACTATCAATCATCGAATGGAAGAGATGACGAGGGCAAGCAGATGACAGAAAATGGATAATAATAGAATTTGCTTTAAACTCGCAATGAAATGGAAGTTACATAAATGTAATTCCTATCGAAAGGACAATAACATTTAATTCAATTCCTTTTCCATTGACATTCGTTGGCGTCAGGACACCGCCCGGACACTGATAAGACTTAAAGTGCTATAAACTTTGACTTTCAAAAGTTTCGTTCATGGCATTCACACTTTTTTTTCATTTCATTTTTTTCATTTTGGGTCAGAAGTCGCAGTCAAAGTCGTAACAGGTAATCTTTTCGCTAAGCTTAGCAGTGCCCCTCGCAAAATGCAATAAACAAGCGCGCCATCTAGCGTCGAGCGGCGGCAACAGCAAAAAGCGACGACTCTCGACGAGTGTTACTTCGGGCTCAGGTATGAGACCTTGGCAATGCTTGGCATTTCACGTGCGCGCCACGAAAGTTAGCGGAACGGGAGACCGAGTGTAAAGTGCTCCATGGAAAGGACAATGGAGCGAAGATATATGAAGTATGCACAGTTTCCATTTAACTATGAATAATTCTGATTGTTTCTGTTATCGTTGTTGTTGCTGTTGTCTTCGTTGCTGCTGCTGCTGCTGTTGCTGCTATTGTTGTTGTTGTTGCTATTGTTGCTGCTCTGGGACTTTGTTGCTGCTGCTGCTGCTGCTGCTGCTGCTGCTGCTGCTGGTGGTGTGCATTTGCTTGTTAATATTTTCATTTCCGTTGCTTTATGAGCCGATTCCGAAACGCCTAGACGCACCCGCAAGGCGTGGCTCAAAGAGGGGCGAGGCTGTAGAGCAATTGTAGGAGCGAGACATCATGAGAAAGTGACAGAGAGAGAGAGAGAGAGAGAGAGAGAGAGAGTGGGGGAATGAGGGAGGGAGAGCGATGAAAGGAGATGGCGAAATGTAAACGGCATAGCAGGCGAGTTGAGTGCCCCGTTTTACAAGGACAATAACAAGAGCAACAGCTTCAAGTACAAGAGCAGCAGGCAGCAATTGTGGCAGCAACAGCAACACCAACAACATCAACAACAGCGACAACATGATGTTAAAATCATTCCAGGATACATACATACGGGGTCCTTGTCGCCATCATCAGTTGCCTTATCGGGAATGTCAATGAGTCTGAAGCATGAGTCTTATGTCCAATGTCTGAAGTCTAAAGTCTAAAGTCTAAAGTCTCGCCTCTGCCAGCTAGTCTGCCTGCCTGCTTGTCTGCCAGTCTGTCTCCCTGTCTGTCAGTGCGTTTGTCTGCCCGTCTGCCTGCCTGCTCATTGCCTCATTGTTTGCATAAAATTGCAATTTACAATTATGACAATAAAAACCAAGTAGATGAAGATGAGGGCGAAGGCGATATGGTGGAAGGGGTGGCCTTGGGGGATGGCCATCAAATGGGGAGCGAACAAAGGAGCAACGCATTGGAATTTCAGAGGATTAGCAACGGGATAGTATGATAAACCATTTAAGGATGCGCTTAAATGATGAAATTACAGACAAAATTCTCGCAGATAAACAAACGGCAAAACGGACGTTGAAGAAATGATGAAAAAGCAAAACGATACAAAGAAAAAGAGTGAGAATGGGAGGAAAATGAATGGAGAGGGAGGAGGAGGGGGAGGAGCAGGACGAGGAAGGGAAGGGCAATATAATGAATGAGAAGCAAAATGTAAGCGCTGCTAAATGAGACAAAAATTTGATAAATTACCCAAAAATAAGGGAGAGCGGAGAAAAATAAAGAGAGAAATCAACAAAAACGTTCCCCGAATAAATCGAGTGTAGGAAAATTTTCGGAACGCTTTGGGAGAATTGTTTATCTATGCCGCTGGGGAGGACTTTCCATAATTAGACACGCGGCTCTGTACGCTTGATGCTAGTTAGGACCTTAAGGACCAAACAGCATTATCGTCAGAGGGTAGAGGAGCATAAATTATGTCAGTCACTTTGTACGTGTGGCGGGACGAACAGAGGGGAAGGCGGGAGGAGCGCTTGAAATATCAATAAATTAGTTTGTGGGCCAAGGGTGTGCCTCGTGATGCCCATGGGGCGGGCCCTAAATGAGAGATTAGTGCAAAAGTGAGGCAATAAATTAACTAAAATCTTTATGAATGAGTTCACTTAAAGTTTTTCCAGTCTAACGCCTCTAAAAAAGGAATTTCCCAAATCGTTTTTCTCTGCCCTTCTACCTTCTACCTTCTCGTTAAGCCTAAAAGTAGGCAACACTTTTTTATGTTTCACTTTTTTAGAAGTTCGTTCCCTCCACACAGATGAAATTTGTATATCCTTAATTTTATAAGTATATATAAATATAAATATATATATATATATGTATATGTATATGTATATGTATATATTTTTAATCTGTGGGACTTACCGCCATATCTGCAATTTGTTTTATCAGCGGGTATATTGCCATTGGGCTCCAGGCGATCCAGATACTCCTCCGAGTTGTAACCATTGTATGGAACTTTATTACCGTGATTATGATGAGCGCCACCGCCGCGATGATGATTATGATGATGGTGATGATGATGTGTGGAGTCGTCGCCATCCTCGCGGGAAATGGCTGCAATAAAAATGGAGAAGAGGACCATTAGGCATATATCGAAATGTTCCGATTTCGTTATCGAACTTCCTTCCCATAAATACTATAAGTGGCTTTTATGCAAAATCAATTACCGCACGGCACTTAAAACTTGGCCCAATAAAATTTAATTTTATACATCGAAGTCAAAGTCGATGTCGATGTCGACGTCGATGTTGATGTTGATGTCAATGTTCAAGTGGAGTTGCAAGTATCACACCTTCCGCCCTTCCCCCGTTTTGGTCTTCAGTTTGTCGACGAACTTCTTCGAAATGCTGAAGGATATGAAGTGGGAGGGGATTTGGATACTTGGAAGCAATCAACGCCTTTGTGCCATCAGTTTGTTTGTAGGCCAATATGCCAAGGACCACTAAAGGACGAGGCCTTAACCACTGGACCACAAGAATGCGGTTGAGGGGCTGATAGGGCTTATTGGTGGTCGGAGGAGGGGGGCTTTCACTCGCTTTCACAAGTCAATTGATGGGATGGTAGATTTTGGGCTCTCTTCTGACTGCTAATGGCTTCATTTAGTCACCCAAAACTCCTCCACCATCCCATCGCTGCTTCACCCGCTCCCTCAACTGGTCGACTACCATCCAAAGCTAATGTCAATTTTGTTATTATTTTATAAATTTTTAGCTTAAAAGGCTTAAAATCCCAAATGGCGCCACAGCTGCGCCCAATTTATAGTCACACCTCGTTTTGGGGCATGTTTTCGTTGGAAAACCTACGAGCGTTGGGGCAATTCTGAATGTGTCGAATATGCAAATAAGGACAGCGGCAAACAAGAAAAACATGAAAAACATGAAAAAAAAAGAAACGGAGAAAATGAGAAAGCAAATGTACCTAAGCCTTTGTACAAATTTGTATAGATGGCCGGGCGGGAGGTGGAGGAGGCACAGAAGTCGCTTAAGTGGACGGGGGGATAGTAGACAGTAAGGCGCGCCGCCTTCTAATTTCCAAACCGGAAATACAAAAGGCAAGGATAACGCCCCAGGAGCACCCCAACAATAACTAACACAAAAGCGAAAAAAAGGTGAAGAGTTGTCCGCGTTACCTGCGCAAAAAAACTGAAACGAAACACCAGCCAACGGAAATTGGCTGGATATTAGCTTACAGGACACATGCGAGCACAAATGTGCACACAAACACACACACACACACACACACACACACACACACACACTCATACTCATAGTCATGAGCTCACACGTCGTGCTTGTCATTTGGACCTTCTGAAGCTTTTGACTCATTTTCTTTCCTTTTTTTGGCCAGAACGCGGTTGCTTTTGAGCCTGCAATTTGCTAACGATATGCATACAAGTGGATGGCTTCGGGGTGGGGGCTGCCATATGCAAATGGGAAGCGCAGAAAGGATTACTCGTTGAGTATCTGAGCTCAAAAAGCCAGTCAATAAACTGTGATCAGGGACCACAGCTGTGGGCGGCGAGGGTGAAGATGGAGCGTCGCTTCCACCACTCAGAAAATATGACCAACCCAAGAGGAATAGTCAATATGTTTAATTAATGGCCATAAGCGAACTTCTGTTCATTTTTGGGGGCGGAGGATTGGATTGGAGGGATGTGTTGAGGGCGGGACGGCAACCCCAACACAAATCCTGAAGCTTAGCTCCAGACACAGGGTCGGACGCAGATGATGTCAGTCGGCAGAGCACAAATCACAAAATTACCGCAAATTGTCGCTACAAATAAGCAATTTCTTTGCTTATATAATTCATGTAGTCACACACACGCACACACACAAGCTGCACACACATACACATTCAATCGCATAGACACATGTGTAAAGGCCACAGAAATGCAATTCCACTAAATGTGGTCCTGCGAACTTTCAGCTCCTTTCGTGTGATTTGATTTTTGGGGTAACCACAAACGAAAATCTCATAAACTTGTGCAAAAACACGCAGCGACTGGGGGATGGAGATGGGATGGGGATGGGGATGGGGATGGGAAAGGAAATGGAGACGCAGATGTAGATGTAGATGTAAGCGGGGGCTGACAAGTCCATGGAACTTGGGGAGTTGGGAAATGTAATCAATAAAATATGTTCAGCATGAACTACTCCTCGAATGGATGGAGCAGAAAAAGCGCTAGGTTAATGGCATCCCGTCATCTCGGCTTCTCAGTATCACAGTATCCCAATATCCCACTATCCCACTATCCCATTTTTCCACTTTTTTCAGTTTTTCCGCTTTTCCGCTTTCCCGCTTTTTCCCGTATCCCCGACATGTGCGGGCAAACTATTATGCAATTCCGTATGCAGTGCTCAAAAACGAATATAATATGAAATGAAAAAGTGAAGGAATGGAAAAATTGAAAAATGAAAAACTGTGGCAACGCCATGCATTTCAATATTCAATGAATGGAACCTTTTTTTTTTCTTTTTTTTTTTAAGCTAGGCAAATGTGTGCAATATCTTAAAGTTAATTTTACTATTTTTCCGGCTTTTCCGGACTCGCCTCGAAGAGCACACATAATGGTTGCCTACTTTTTGGGGCCAGCGTTTGAAAGTTGCTGCCACATTGAAGATTTATTTTGCTGACGAATGAATGACAAGAGTCCGGGTGACGGGTGACGGGTGTCGAGTAAGGGGTAACGTATGACGAGTAACGGGTGGCGGGTAGCGGGTAACGAGAAACGAAAAAAGGGATAAGGGACGGCAAAGCCAATTGAACAAAGCTCACAAATTGGGTGCAGACAATAAAGGAATGGCGAGCAAAAGGGGAGCGGGGGAGAAGGCGACATGAAACACGGCTTCAACAATGACAAACAACCAACAGTAAAAGCAAAATTAAATCAAAGCAAAACCACACCAACAAAAAAAGAGCAAGAAAGAGTGACAGAGAGAGAGAGAGAGAGACGGAGACAGAGAGTGAGAAGGATACAAATAATAGAGAAGAAAGGACAAAACCATCGACCAAATGCAATCGGTGTGGCTGTGAGTGACCATCCTCTAGGAATTGGACTGTCGGGTAGTCAAGGTTTTGGTTCCCAGTCGGATGGTCGGATGGTCGGATAGTCGGTCGGACGGATGGCTGGATGGCTGGATGGCGGGGTAGTTGGGTAGTCGGCCGTTTTAATGCGCTTTAGTCTGAGGCTAAAGTTTTATTGTTCGCATTCCGGCATAGGGATTCCCCTGGACTTAACGGGTAGTTAACGTAAGACGACGAAACTTGGGACCGAACACAAGTGTTGAGCAGACAAAATCCAGCGTCACTTACATAGATAATGCAAAGTGCGCCATAAAAGTGGCCATGGTGGATGCCTGGCAACGGGATTGCGAGCCGAACTGTTCCATCTGTGATTGTATTATCGACTCTTCGGGCAGTGGAGCATCGAATGACTCCTCCATTTGGGCACTAGCATTAGATGCTTATACTTTCAGTCAACGTTGTTTCTACGTTTGACCTTTGACTTGGGCAACAATTTTAAGGTTCGGAATTGAATTCCTGGCATCGTCGTCCAGGCGCCCAGCAGCATCCTCTCAGGGAACGTACATACCGGGCAATTGTGCTTTTTCGGGAAATCGACTGAAAACGAGGAGAGACAATGGCAAAATCAGTTGACTTGTTGGCACCCTGCGGGCAGGGCAGCCAACGAAAAGTATCGATACCATGATTGGAGGCATGGCTCTCGCCTGCCAGACAAAGCAATTCAATCCCCTGCATACAATCCAATTGGATTGGATCGGATCAGAAGGAATGGGATCGGTTAGGCACAGCGATGACGAGGAGAAGGTGCAGACGAAGGCAGTGGCAGTGGCAAAGGCGGAGGTGGAGGGAGGTGCCACTTCAGGATAGAACCTGATGCGACACTTGAAATGCTGACAAATAAGTCGCATTAACGAACGGTTGACCAAATGAAGGCGGCGAACAAAGCGAATGTAATTTGCCCGAGGGAAGGAGCAAGGATGCCAGAAGGTAGTGAAGGATCAAAATCAATGGGGCAACAAAACGAAATGTTAGAACTAATTTGTTACTGTTTTTGTCACCAGTGATGCGTCATGTGGTCAGTTGACCAGTCAACTGCTCAACTCCTCCGCTCCTAAACTAGTCAGCTGGGAGAATGAGTGACTGGGCGTCTGGGCGACAGGGCGTCAGGGCGACTGGACGAGTGGTTGACATTTTGAAGTGAAGACAATGAAACTGCCAAGCAATTAAGGCATGCAATTTAATCAATTTATCAATTAAGCAGCAGAACAGAGACGAATGAAACAGAATTAAGAGGAGCAGCAGGCGCTCCACCCAGGACGATGTTCCATCAAAGTCTTCGTTGAATTTCATTCATTTATTAACCATTTTCCAGCACTCGACTCGACTCCGGGCTTTAAAAGCCAATTTCATTAGCATTTCAAAGTGACGTCCGCTGGTTAGTTGATGGTTTCTGCTGGTCGAGAGTCAATAATGTTGTTAATTGCCAGCAACAGGGGCGGCGCACTTTGCACATGGGCGTGGCATCTACATACATCCGAACACATGCACGTACTTGAACGAACAACAATGTTCCTGCCCCGGCGGCAATTAACATTTGTAAATATGCATAATTGTTGAAAGAAATGTGCAGACAACACAAAATAAAATATAAAAAATAAAAATAAAAAAAAAAAGAATTAAAATAAAATAAAATACAAAAAAAAAAGGGAAAAATGTAAAAACTGATGGACATGTTGGAAGCAAGGAATCAATTGAGGCGGAGGCGACAGCGGCGGCAGGAGAACTGCAGACGGGGGAGTTTCAATTGAATCAGTGGTTCAGACAGCGTATTAACATGGCCGTTTAATTGTTAAAAGCCATTTGCATAATTGCAAAGAAAATTGTAAAAGTGGCCAGTGACTCTGCAACTGTTTTGAAGGGGGTCCGATAAAGGAGTGCAGTTTGAGAGCGACTGCCGAGCCGGAAACAATAACTCAAAGTAGGAGCTGTAGAGGAAGAAGAAATTTAAAGTTTTGCACTCAAGCGAAATTTCTTTATTTGCAATAATTGCAAAACTGTGTGTCAGCTCCCAAATTAAAGTTGCTCTCAAACTGTACGAGCTGCGACTTCGCATGATAATTTTGCATGTTTGCGCATAGTTTTAAGAACAGTTACGGCTCTGACAGGAACAATAATAGCAACAAAAATAGCGACGAAGACGGCAACTAAAACAAGAAGAAGAAGAAGAAGAGTCAGAGGAAGAGAAGCAACAAGAAGAAGAAGAACCATAAGGATGGCTGTGAACTTTTTAATTTAATTAATAGACGCCAACGATGCCGCAACGAGCAGCAGAGTCGAAGACAGGAAAGGCATTGAGTTACACAAAGTTTGGGGATGGTTTGGATACAGGAACAGCAGAGGAACTTGGATGGGTTCCAAATGGATAGGACATGCACACGTTGTGTGTGTGTGTGTGTGTGTGTGTGTGTGTCTGTTGCAAAGGCTCCTATAAACTTATGATTAATTTAAAGTAATTTTTGTCAGGCACACAACATGTGCTGAATATTTATTGAGGCTTCGTCGTCCTCCAGACAATTTTCAAATACTGAAATCATTTTCAACCAAAATTGAATCCACTTGTAACGACTAGCAGATACCCTACAGATAATTAAATTGCGAGATTCATTAACGATCATTAATGAAAATGTATTGGGGCTCCTGGGATCCTCTCGGTTGACTGTCCTGCCGAACGGTTGGCCAACTTTATTGCTATGTTTGTCAGGCACAAGAGTGCGGCACGTGGCAGGCAATTGTCAAATTATAGTTCCCAAGTTGTTGTTGGCCCACAGGATGTGCCCTCAGAACGATACCACAAGGACCTTCGACTTTGCAGGTGGGAAAAGGGAGGCTCGTGATGGCATGCGGGGATACGAGAATACGTGAAGGCACCTGGGGTGGGAGGCGTGGAAAGGGGGAGCAGCTAGTTGTTGTAGGGACTGCTACCGTTAGCTTTCATTTGCTGCTTTGCTGCGCTGTGAGCATTTTCTCATTTCTGGACAATTTCATGGGCAAAGGACAATTAACTTAAATGACTGTAAAAGAGCTGCGACAGTTGAAATTGTTGTTGTGCGGCATGCGGCATGCGGCATGCGGCATGCGTCATGCGGTGGAAGACAGAAGGTATGGGGCATGTGACTAGAGTGCGGTAAGTGGTTTCTCCTTTTAAGGTGTCGTCGACTCCTGCCAAATGTCCTTGTCAAAGTGCTGTCGCACTTTTTGACAGAAATTGAAAAGTACAACAATTTAGTTGCCAAATGCCACTCAGAGGACACAAGCAGGACGCAGGTGGCGGATAAGCTCGCCAAGTTCTTGTCGCTCTTGGCATTGCTAGGATTTTCTTTTTGTGCTTTTCCTTCCAATTTCTACAACCACACACCACACACTACACACCACTCACACAAACACACAGACACACACACTCCCACGACCGCACACATTCAGACATTGCTTTTGGTTGTTGTCAAAGTTCTTGCCCCACCGCAGGAAAATCACTTCAAAAGCAACACCAAGTGCAAATCAGTTGAGTCTTAGCCGATTTATGCCTTTGTCAGTCACTCAGCCCTGAGGGCGTGGTCGTCATCGACATCCTTCAGACCTTCGACAGCTGTAAATCTTGGCCAAACAAGTTAACACTTCTGCAAACGCACCAGAGGCCACAGCGCAGGGGACGGTAAGGGTGGATGGGGGCGGCTGCAGGTGAATAGACAGCAGCCAGATAGATAGACACTTAGACGAAGGAGCAAAGTACCAAAGTACCAAAGGACAAAATGACAGACAAACAGACCTCAGACAGCGCCAGCAGGCATTTCGGGAAAAAAGCATGACAAGAAAAAAAAAAAAAATAAACGAAGAAAATCCTTGAGCTACGCATGGGAGTAGGCGAAATGACAATGAAACGGGGGCCAAAAGTAACTCAGCTCCGATTCGTTCTATTTGCGGCAAGTCCATTATGAATAAGGACATTTGCATTGCAAAATGCTGGCAGGATCTTAACACCGCTTAAGTTTAACAACTTTGAAAACACTTAAGGGGCGCCACTTGAACACTTTTTATTTCTTATTATAATTTTCGCGATTAAATCTTGAATTAAGTTAAGAGAGACTGCAATTCCTTCAGAGATCATCAGAGCATAAGAATTGTTGGAATTACTGAAAAGGTGACACTTTCAAATTATACGAAGGATTCTTTGGATTCTCATTAAGTTGATGGTTAATTTATTCCATTTCTATCAGAGGTTTGACAGGCATTGCTCGTTGAAGTTCATCGATCTCAGAGCCGAGCGAAAGGCGCCCGAAATATTTTGTCTCGATTATGGATTCATAGGTTCATCGATCTCAGAGGATATCGCGTGGTATCCTTGATGTCTTACCCCCCTACACCACCCACACCACTATAGATTATTCATTGAATGTGTGTAACTTAGGGGGAATTGCAAGCATTTCGATGGAAAAATGTCTTCAGGTCTTGGGTAAAGAAAATGTTATGGTTAAGTTTTCATTGAAGACCCGAGGCTGTGCGGCTTATGAAAGGACAACAGCTTATGTCCCTAAACAAAATGTTGTTTTCTTTCAACAGCGACAACAACAACAACAACATCAAAAGTAGAAAGAGTGTAGCGAAAAATAAAAACCAGTATAGGGCATAAAATATTTAAGGCAATATTGCGACAGGACAAGCCAAAATTGATGTTCAATTGGAGGCGTTGCCAAAACAGCCACTAAAACGCTTTGCAAAATTATCAGAGCCCAAAAAACTTATCCTTTTCCATAACAAAGGGGCAATGGTGGGCGCTGTGGGTTTGGGGAACTTGGGGTGTGAGGTGTGAGGTCTGGGGGGTGGGGTGTGGGGTTAGTCTTCTGTCAGGCAAACCTTTTGGCTAAAATCGATAAATATTTAAGGAGTCTCTCGCCCAGGAGACTTAGTTGAGATTCGCCTTTTGGCTTGGCAGCTGTCAGGAGGCTGGGCTTGGGTCGTCGGTGGTTGGGTGATCGGATGGTCGGGCGGTCGGGAGGTGCCCGAAATCGCATTTAATTTAAAACTCATAAATACGAAATGTGCCGCCAGGATAATCATAATAAAATTTGAGAACACAATTTGCTTTCTGTTCGAAAGGCAGTAAGAAAATTGCAAATAAGATTTACACCCAAGACCCAAACCATCAGAAATGTGAATTGAAATTGCGATTCGAATGTCGATGATGTTGGCAAGTCGGAAAATCGGAAAGTCGCAAAATCAGAAAGTCGGAAAGTCGAAAAGTCCAAAAGTCGGGAAAAACTTTGCAGCTTTTCAATTCTCTGAGGCACACACGAAAAAAACAATTTGTATAATTGCATAAAAATATGACAAAAAAAAAAAAAAATCAAAAAAATAAAAAAAAGGTGACTACAAATAAAGAAGGAGTAAGTAAACAGAATTAAAAAAATAAATAAATAAACGAGAAAAGAAAAGCAACAACAAAAATGGAAAAATGGAGCAAAAATAAATATTATTTTCCCAGTCAAGTCTCGGTGGAAGTGACAGTCGGTGACTGTTTTTGACAATCTTCCAAATGAATGCAGAGCAGCGACTGGCAATAGAAATGGCAGAGGAAGAGGAAGAGTGGGAAGAAGAAGGGGAATGGGAAGGGGGAGGGGGATGGGGAACGGATAACATAGAGCGGAGAATGGAAGATGCAAAATTATTGAAAATTCAAGTGCAATTGAGTGTCAAATGGGATTCCCAGCCACAGAATAAAGTGGAGAGTGGAAAATCAAGGAGCAGGAGTAGGAAGAGGAGGAGGAGGAGGCGGAGAAGTACGAGCTGAAGTTCTGAAGTCAATTGGAGCGTGTTGAAGTGTTGTTCCAGGAGCTGAACCGAAACTAAATGAAGTGTATATCTCTTTCAATACGGATATGGCGGATAATGCATGGCAATGGCAATGGAAACTCTATTGTCGACCCTCGCAGGTTGCCAAAATAATTAAGAAAATGTTTACCATTCGCCATTTACTCTGCATTTATAGCCATAATGACAATCAAAATGCCAGACAACCAGTTGCCAGTTAGCAGTCAGACTTGACAAGTTTTGCTGACTTTGGCAAGAACTTCGCACAATTCATTTTGGATACCCTCGGCGAAGGAAAGGACACAAAGCGGGCATGAACACTGCACATGCAATGCCAATTTATATAGGTCAATTCCATTTTCAAATCGATCCTTCTCGATCTCCCAGGCCTTTACCCCCACCCATGGAAATCGAAATTCTGTCGAATCAAAGCTTCAACCGTTGGGATTCACTGTTAATTCTCAGCCTTGTAGCGGTTGATTTCCTGCATTTACAGGATATTTTGCAGCGTGTGTTGCCTGCGGCTTGTACTCACTTTTGTTGCTCGTTGACATTTACGAGACATTTCACTGAATAGC
Source organism: Zaprionus lineosus (assembly GCA_035044505.1). Lineage (NCBI taxonomy): Eukaryota > Metazoa > Arthropoda > Insecta > Diptera > Drosophilidae > Zaprionus > Zaprionus lineosus. The sequence continues at coordinate 4,034,473 of JAWNNX010000694.1, read as the reverse complement.
AAATTGAAAATTGCACAGAAAATGAGCAACAGCACGTAAAGTGAAGCAAGAGATGAAGGGGGCTGGGTTGGGGTGGAGGTAGGGCGATAGTAAAAGAGAGCGAGACGAGAAACGAAAGCCAGACAAAGAGTGTGAGTGAGAGGGAAAGCCAAAGAGACCGACAAGTGGATGAGAAATGACAAACTAATTGAGCCTAGGCGAGATTCAGACACTGTCACAGATACACACACAGACACACACACACACATTCACAGAGAGACAGGCACAGACACGTGCCTGTTACTGGCAAACTACTTGAGACACTAGTTATATTAGGAAAGCAATTTGAAGAGCGATGGGGGGCGGGGATTCCCCTAAACCGAATTATAACGCGTGATTTATGCACAAAGGGCGACTTTAAAGCGATTCCAGTGCGAAGAGTCAACTTCTGGAGAGAGCGAAGGAGAGAAAGAGAGAGAGAGAGAGAGAGAGAGAGAGAGGGGGAGAGTGAAGGAGAGAGATGAAGAGAAGGCGAGAACGCAAACAACTTGAGGCCTTCCCTCAAGTTTCTCTAATTTATGCATATTTGAATGCAACATTTCTTGATACTAGACAAATGAGTGTGTTTGCGTGTGTGCGAGTGTGTGTGAGTGTGTTTGTTCGTAAACAGCAGTTTACAGCATTTAATTTGGCAGCGGAATTCGAATTCGCGATGCCCTGCACCACTTGTGTGCATAATAATGAGGATTTCGCTCATTATCATTAACCAGGAGCTCGAGTGCCAGGACGACGCCGCGTACTACTGAAGTGCCCTCCAGGGTCTGGGCTAATGGCCCGCGGCGCCGGAAGTTTTTCTTTTTCTTTTTCTTATTTTTCATTTTTTTTTTTGTTTGTTTCATTTCGTTTTCATTTTTCTTCTCTTCTTATTTATTTTGGTTTCTCCATTTTGTTTTTTTCTTGCGGAGCTGTCCTCTCGCTTGTCCCAGACACAAACCTGGGATGACTTTAGTGCACTCGGCGCAACAAAAGCCGCTTCTCGCCCATCTGAAGTTTGTAAATATGAAGTTTGATAAGTGAGGGGGGACCTAAGGGGCTAGGGTGTGGACAGGGGCCTGGGCGTGGGCGTGACTGCTGGTGTGGACGTGGGCCACCCAGGACTCAAGCTGCCAACCAGTTGAACTCTTGACTTCGCACAACGCAGACGCCGCCAAAAACTTTTGCAGGCGCAGTTCTTTATGAGGGCGCTTAACTTCCTATGATATGGGAGTTTAGAACACTTTTTAAGCAAAAAAAGCAAAAAAAAATAAAGAAAAAAAAAAGTGAAGATGTGGAAAATAAAACTGCATTCCGTGGGGATTACTGCGTGGTGGGAGCGCACACTGTGATGGAAGAGCCCAATGAAGTCTGACAGCTGAGCCACTGAGCTGTGTGATAAGCTCTTTTACAAAGTAACAAAGGTTGTCCTTAAATAGCCGAAATTTGTCTATGCACAGGTGAGGAGGAAAGTGCAACACCAATGAAAGCTGCAAGAGCTGCCACAACTGCTAAATTTGTGAAAAGTAGGAAAAGTGAGAAAACCTCAGGAACTAAGGAATCTTCAACGGGAAGTCTTTGGCTTCCTTCGTTGTAGTCCTTGCTCCTAAAGTCAACTGTGTTCCCAGCCATATTCCAACCATTTTGTACCAGTGTCCACACACACACACACACACACACACACACACACACAAAGGAACACTTCACCACAACGACTGGCACTTGTACTGCAGATTCGGTGGCTTAAGTCGGTGGTTCCTTTGTTTATATTCTCCAAAAGTGGCAATCGCTGCGCGACTGTGGCAAATGTCGTTACGTGCACAAGTTGCGCTTTTAAAATAATTACAAAAACCCAAAGACAGAAAATAGACAAGCAAGAACAAAAAAATAAAAACACAAATATAAATATAAATAAAAATAAAAATAAAAGTCAGAATAAAAACTGTTGCCTGTTTGGGCAGAGGAGAAGAAAAACGCAGGAAGATGACAACAACAAAATGTTGCCTGCTTTTGTGCGCACCGCTTAATGGGTTTGACAGCCACTGGCAGCTGTTTCGCAGTAGCCAGCATATTGCCAGTAAGTACGCACTCACACTTTGATGGTACGTCGTTTAGGGATATACACATACATGTGTGTGTGTGTGTGTGCGGTACACACTATAATGACATCAGTTACCAACTGATAAAAAAAAAAAAAAAGAAGAAAGAAAAGAAAAATATGAAACCCGAAAAAGCAGGCAAGTGTGTCTAATGCGCCGCGGAGAATCGACTGCAGGCTGTGGATACTCGTGGATGCGCCGGATGCCGTTGGTCTTGGTCCTGTCAATAACTTCATACAAAAATTGCATATAAAGCGACGCCGTAGCTCGAAATCCTTGGTCACGACACAACAACAAAAGCAAACTCAAATTTATTATGCACAGACGATAAAACGTTTTGTGTTTGTACATGCGTGTGTGTGTGTGTGTGTGTGTGTGTGCGTATGCAAGACTAGCAAAAAGATGAGAAAAAAAGGTGAAGAAAAAACAGGACAAAACTTGCAGGAAACAATAGACAACCCCCGGGGGCATCGAGGTGCTAAAGGTGGCTTTGGGTGGGGGGGCATTAAAATGCCGCAAACGCAAGTTGACACTATTTTTCTTGAACAACTTGCAGGAAAGAACAGCAGCAGCAGGAACAACTACAACAAACATCAACAACAACAACAACAACAATAGCAACAACAACTCTGAATACTGGACGAGTTTTAGCCTCGTCATCAGGAAGCAGGATTGCATTTTAGTTGCCATGCGGGCGTTAATGGGTTAAAAGTGCGCTTAGAGCGTGTATAGATTTTATAATGTGTTTGCCATCCGCTCTCTTCTTCTAACCCGCCCCCCACCCGCCTACCACACTTCAACTTCACCCCTCCCACTCATCTCTTTCCCCTTCCCTTTCCCAGTCTCTCCCTTTCTTCGCCTGTGGCCGTCATATGAGTTGCAGTTTCCAAGAAAAGCGACACCTGAAACACCATTTTCAAACAGCCGACGAGCTTTCACTTCCGCCTGCTGAGTTGGCAACTTTCAAGCTGTGCGTGCGCTTGTAAATGTATACATATGTGTGAGCAAACGTGTGCGTGTGTGTGTGTGTGAGGCTTGATTACAAAATACAGTTTAATGTTGATTACATATGCAGCAGGCAGCAGCAGGCATCACCATCAGCAGCATCACCAGCAACAGCCTCAGCGGCGAGGCCGCTTTTGCTGTGGTTCTACCTGCGGTGAGTTGGCTTATATAACAAAGGCTGACACTCAACCACCGGGCACCTCATTACGCGTACAATGTTGACACTAAAGCCACCTGGTTATCTTTTAAGCCTTGTTACGGACACACACATGTATTGACGGGGCTTTAAGTACAGTTTAAAAGCCACTTTACGTGTCCTCCACGCACGCCTCAAATGAGCTTTATTAATGTGCATTCATGTGCCAAATGACCCAAATTGAACGTGAAGCGTGCATAGGGGATGGGCAATGCATATCATTAACAATAGTTTGGTCAGTGTCCTCCATGTTCACTCGGCTCTGCTGGCTAGTGGTAGTCCAGCAATCGCTGTTAGCCTGAGCCACAGTGTGTTAAGTTACGTTAAGCCCGCAGAGGCAGTTGCTTGCCGAACATGACCAACATATCAGGTTTAGTGTCCTCCATGGTCACTTTCAAAGCTTCAATTAATGAAGAAGCCATAAAGTAAAATACCTAATGCATTGGCCTGTGCCAAAATGAAGTTCCAGCTATGAAGTCATACAGTTTGGGAGTCACCCCAAGTGCCCGATTGACCCTTAAGTGTGCCGTGATTACTTCTCGGCCATCAAATTAAAACTTTGTGGCCGAAAAACAAATGCAAATGCCTTAGCCAAAAATGCGTAGGGTACCTAATGACCATCCCGAATGTGTCATAAGTGGGAAAGTGCTCATAAACTGTAGGAAAATCTCGAAAATTATGTGTTATATGTAAATTGAATAATTTATATTATTTTTATTTTTTACTGGGAAATGAGGTGTTAATCACTTGACGACATTTCAGCTTTAACTGGCGAGTAAAATGAATGCGTGGGGGGATGGGGGGTTCCTTTTTCTACGAATTTTGTGACTGAGATGCAAATTTGATTTACGCATTGAGCGATGACGATGAAAAGCGGCAAATTTCGTGTCAATTTTCATTTTCATCAACAAAACCAAAACAAAAACAAAAACAAAAGTAAAACCAAAAACGCGACGTGAATGCGAATTTCAAAGGAACAACAATAACAGTCACATAATGGAAATTATTATAATGATGTTAGAAACGATGATGGAAATTGGCAATGTGCTAATATTTAAATTATATTAAATTTTATGCAATTTGTAAAATTCAAAGCACGCAATGTGAGCAGCGCGCAGTTTGAGAGGCACTGGAAACCTGAACACTTCAAAAGTTACACGCAGTCTTAGGTCTGCGTCGCATGTCACTCAATATTTTGCCGGGCCAAAAGGTGTTGGCCCGCAATCTGAGCTGAGTAACGGGGCACGGGTGAGCAAGGCAAGGTGCAACAGTATCTTGCAACACCTGCAGCACTTGCAACATTACACAAATCACTTTCTAAGCCAACGCCGCCTAAGGCAACCGTTGGGTCGGGTTGGTTGGGTGGGTTTGGTGGGTTTGAGTCTCTGCTCGCAGCGGCAGGGACTGAGAAAGGTTTAGATTTCAAATTAATTTAGTTAATTTATATGGAAAAAAAAGAGAAAGTTTCAAATATGTAAATTACAGGAAAGAGAAGTTAGGGGGGTTTGGAGAGGGGGAGCAAGGGAAAACCCTTTGTCTGCTGTTTAGTTTATGAATTTGAAAAAGTTTCCTCTGTTGTCTGAAACTCATTAAATTTTGATACAGCCTGCAACCTATTCGGGCTGGGTGGGCTTTGAATTTATAATTGGGTCAAAGGGTACGTTACATTTGAACTATTTTCGCATTTGGTATGTAATTCGTTACGTAATTCATAAATAATAAGTTTTGGGTCAGAGCATGAATTTCACAAATTTTGTGCTCATTTCATGATTTTTTCTGAATTCTCTCGGTAACGTTTTCGCAATTGCAGGAGCCCTGCTTAAGTGCTAATATCCTTGAATCCTCTTCTATTCATTTCTTGATTTCTACCTTAAATCTGCCCTAAACTGTATTATCCTTGAGTCAGTCCCTTCACAATCGTTGCTCCTTTGTCCCTCCCTCCATTGGCTCTGTGATTTCTTACATTCAAATATTCATTCTGAAAAAAAGGACTCAAATTGTGTGAATGCCACTTATCTACTTATGTTTCTCTATCCTCTTCCTTTTAATGGGTTTTTCTTCAGTTTTTCTTCATTTTCAATTCTCTTTTGTGTTTGGCATGCGGAAGCGTTTAACTGATGACTTATAAAGGATACAACTTGTCAGAGCGCAAACTACATTTTCCTCGAAATTAGAAACCAATTCGGAGATGTTTCGACTTTTGTCTTACTTGTAACTTGAGCAAGGATACAATTTGCATTCGAAGTAATAAAAATAAAAAAAAATGACAATGAAAATTGATAATGGAAAATGGAAAATGAAAATGGAATTTCAATTGCTTGGTTTACGTAGATGGATTGGCTTTTCCCGAAAGCTTTCAATCGCAGACTCTTCTTCCCAGGAAGAAATTAGATGACAAAGTCAGACGCGAGCGTGAAACTTTCCCTATATGCTTACGATGGTCTTAAGGTCCTGGCAAGGACAAGAAATGTCCCATCAATCAGGCCGCCCATGGGGCAGGCCAAAATTGAATTTCTAACATTTCGTTTCGATTTTACTTTATTTCATTTCACTTTCCTGCCTTGCGCCTTCCTCTTGCCATCCTCTCTATTTTCGTCCTTTCGTCCTGGTAAACGAGAAACAAAATAAACACAAATTTTGTGCAAATGAAATTTAAAACTTTGGCATCTTTAATGAAAACAAATATGTACAGGGAAGGGCCACGCTTGGCGGGTCCTTGGTCCTGGGACCTGGGTTCTGGGTCTTGAGCCTTGGCCTTTTGCGTGGTATATTCTGGATTTGAGCTGGGCCTCTCCTGGGCCTGAAAATGCCAGGATTAGCTCGTCAGCCAGAAAGTTGCAACTTTGACAACTTTAATTGGTTTAAAATTAGAAAATGTTGAGGGCGTCGCGCGCCTTCAATAAACAAATGCAAATGGACGAACTTGAGACTTGGGACCGGGAAAAAGTGTGAAACAAAATACGTTGGTAGCCAAATAATTTGTTGGCGACATTTTCGTTATCAAGGGGGGAAAAGGAAAAGGTAAAAATACAAAAAATAAGTGAAAAAAAGTGAAAAAAAGCTGAGCAAGAAATGAAAGGAAAACAACATCAATGGATGTCAGGGGCAACGGGGAAACATTTGTATGAAAATCATAAAAATAAACAGAGGCTCGCTTATCAAGTGCTTAACTTGGGGGTAACTTAAGCGTTGCACTTGTGGCGGAAGTGGGGCCCAGTGGGGCTTGAGACTTGGGGCTCGGGGCATGGGACTTGGGATGACACGGGGGCTGTGGGTTGAGATTGACTGGCCCTGCTTCAGATCCTGGTTATTTGACCAGTTGTACCTACCGCAAAGTGGAAGCCTGGCGACGGTCTAAAATGTTGCGAGCTTTCGTCAGACGCATATCGATTGCAGGCCATCCCCTAAAATGCTAAACAACCCCCAACGGGGTGGCAGGCAACGTGCGCTGATAAGCAAAGGCAACAGCAACAGAAGCAGAAACAAGAACAACAACGTTAGCGGCAACGGCAGCGGCAGCAACAACGGCAACCAAAACATGGCTACAAAATGTTGCAATGTCAACGTGTGGCAGCTTGTGATAGCGTCCAGAACAACTCAAATGGGTGGTTGTGCATATTTTGAATGATGTATGTGTGGGTTGGATGGGTGTGTGGTTGTGTGTGTGTGTGTGTGTATTTGTGTGCGTGGCATAGAAGTGGGTGGTTGTCAGGGTGGTTGGGCAGGTTAGGCAGGTTGGGTGGTTGCTACGTGGCTTGTGTTCGCCAAGCCATGCAAATTCGGTATGGAACGTTGTCGTACAATGAACTGTACGCGTACCCCTCCCCCTCCCCAGCACAGCTCACCCATCCTTCCCACTTCTTGCCAAACGATTCCAAATAAGCGACGACAACTTTGAGCCGCAACACTGTATGTTTGTGTGTGTGCTTCTGTGTGTGTGTATGTGTGTGCAATATTTTTGGCCAGCAGTGTAACAGTTCAATGTGGCACGTGTCTGCACTTTGAACGCAAACGAAGCAGCAGCCAACTCCATTAGCAGCCGTCGGGGGCATAAGCACGGACATCGGGCATGGGCTTGGGCTTGGGCTTGGGCATGGGTACGGGCATGGCATCGAGCAACCCTCGCAGTCCAAGCAGCAATCGCGGCAGTCGCAGCAGCTCCTTAACAGCAAAAACAACACTTCACCTGAGGCCCCGAATCCAGTTACGAGTGCTTCTTACTGTTTACGTTGTTGTTGCCGTTGTTGTTGTTGTTGCTGTTGTTGTTGCCGTTGTTGTTGCTGTTGTTGTTGCTTTTGGTGTGCTGATTTTTCCTCCTCTGAACATTTTTTTTTATGTTTTATTTGAATTTTTTGCAAGTTACCTACTGCACTTCAAATGCAGTCAGCGAGGCGTGAGAAGCAGCCAATGAGCCGGAGCTTGAAATTTTGAGGACCTGGCAATCCTTAAATTATGTCATCCTTTGGGGTTCAAAGCACAAATGTTGTTCAGTTTAAGGAGTTGCAACAAATTCATTGTGAGTACAAAGGACGAAAGAAGTTTCAGCTTGAGATATACATAATTCACTCCACACATCAAATGCTCCACTCGTCCTTAGTCCTTGGCAGGCTTAAGCTGTCAGCTTAAAGAATCTTAATCTTCTTTGTAAACTTATTTCGGTTTTAGCCTTGGATCTAGCCTCTAAGAACTTTAACTTTAACTTTTCTTTTTCCTTTTCCATTCCCATTCCCATTTCCATTTCCTTTTCTTATTCCTCTCTTGCTGCCTGTTCTTCTGTGTGCAGACAATTTCTTGGTTAAATAAGGATACGGGGATCTGCTGTGATTTTTCGCAGGCACGTAGAAGGCTGCGCCTCATTATTTTTTATAGAGACGCCATTATTTCTTTTACATATGCCGATGCCTTAGCGATTGCTCTGGCCCCAGCTCCAATTGCTTCCCAACTGTAAATTGCCATTTAACGTACATTCAAATTGCCATCCACAGCCCTGAGACCATCGCTGACATTTACCAGTATTCTAAGCTGTGTGCTTAGCCGTTACTCCCCCTCCCCCTCCTCACGCACACTCACTCATTCACCCACTCACCCAATCGCCCATCATCCACTCTCCGTCTTCGTCCGTGTCTATTCTCTATCTCTGTCCCTGTCACTCTCTATCCATCAGCTGCTGTACCCTCAGCAATGACAATTCTGCTTGCAACTTTCAGTGCCTCGTGTTGCTCCATCTACGCGACTCTCAACAGATTTACATGAGATTTGCATAAATTGAGTGCTTCCTTTGAGGCTCGCCTGGCGGTGCTTTAGAGTTGCTCATGTCTCCCACTCTCCTAGCTTGCCAGCATCCACGCTCAGGAGGCCTTGCCCCTCATGCCTTCAGCCCTCTGCCTTCTGCCTCATGCTTCCGCTTGTCACGCTCTTTCAAATGTGAGTGCCCCGCGGGCCGCTTTCGCGTTGCCTCAAATGAATTTAAATCTTTTATGCAACACAAAAATTGCTGCCGTTTTTCAACAGTTAATGTTTCAATTAAATGAAGGGTCTGCCCCGCCCGTCTGAGTCGCAGACACTCGCAGGGGCAGGCGACTTTCTTGACGCGATGTCGATGTCGTCCTGGCAATTAGTTAAATCGCACATCACCCAAGGATCTGTCCCCACTTTCCCACACCCTAAATTTTCCACTCTATAACAATCGAAACAATGGAAACTCTCAATCGGAATCGGAATCAGAATCGGAATCGGAGCCGGAGTCGGAATCAGAATCGCAATCGCAATCACATTTTCGTCTTCCGCTGGGACACAACAACATCAAAACTCGACTCACAGTTGATTTTGATTTTGATTTTGATTTTGATTCGATGTGATTTTTGAATGTGTGTGAGGATGTGAATGGGTATGGGTATGGGTATAGATATGGGCGTGGCATGGGGCTTTATAAAGGGTTAACAATATTTCGCACAGCTCAGCGCTTTTCCGGGCTCCTCAACGAATCTAAATTGTCCGCCTCCTGGCAACGGATCGACCGGCCGGCAGGAGCATTTTATTTCACATAATTGGCGCAAAGTCAACCGGAAGCGATTACTTCCATCACAGTGTGCATGTGTGTGTGTGTGTGTGTGTGTGCGAATTAGAGTGTGCGTGTGCGTGAGCACTCTTAAATGTCATTCAATTTGTGCGGCACACTTTTTGGGGCTGGGCATCGGTCAATTTGAGTTTCTGTTTTGACCAAAAACTAAAGCTAAAACCGTCGCATTGCGTCAGCTTAGCCGCCACGCGACACGAAATGGCGGCGCCTCCTGCCACCATTCACACAAAATGTCCTGTCCCTGCTCCACATTTTCACATTTTCACATTCCCACCCACTCCACTCCACTCCACTCCATTCCACGCCGGGAATAGGCACTTGCCAGCTTTCAAGTTGTTTGCTGCTTTTGCATTAAAAATGCATGTGAAAAACGCCCCCGAAATTGTCTTTGGCAAAGTTTGTGTCAAAGGTGCGGATGAGGGCAGGTGGCAGATCTGCCATGGAGGCCAAAGCGTTTGAAAAGTTCAACTCACTCACCCAACTCACCCTACACCCCTCACCCACACAACCTTAAACTGAACTGAACTGACAGCTACATGCGGGCTAGACAAGATGGTCAAAGAGATTGCGCTGGGAAATGCATTCAAAGCAAAAACTTTTCCCCTCCCCCTACCGCCGGTCCCTCGTCGATGCGACGATTTGTGCAATGAAAGATCCAAATATATATATGTATATATATGTGTGTGTGTGTGGCAATTTGAGAGGTAAATCGAAAATTACTGCAACTTGCTAGGTTCGCATGTAAAGTCAATTATAAAGCAGCGACGTGGCACATGCCACGTGCCGCAGCAAATTGAAATTCCCAGGCTGACGTTTGCGAGTTGCAAGCCCCAAAAATAGGAATATAAAAAAAAACTCAACTAAAAAGCACTGCATAGTTTATTAGCAGACGCGAGGAGGCAGCGATGCATCAAAGTCGCTGGAGAGAGTCGTGAAGAGCGGGGGGTTGACAAAAATAATTTATTACCAAGGACAAAATAGCAGAAAGGACAAACATTTGTGGAGCCAAGCGGCGATAAGGAAAAAATTTATAAGAAAAGTAAAAAACTGAGAGCTGAAAACGGAAAACTGAACACCCAAAAAATGTTGAACAAAAAATGCGCTGGCAAATGTCCGGAGATTTCTCTGGCAGGCGAAACGTTGACATTGCTGGGTTAAGACATAACTCTGAGCATTTACCCACACACACACACACATACCGAGAGAGACAAGCTGTGTCGGAGTGGGTGGAGGGATTGGTTTGTTGCAAATCAAGTTGTTGCATAACGTCAACAGAACTAAGCTGCATACAACATTGTTTATGTTGCACGGCAGCAGTGGCAGCAGCAGCAGCAGCAGCAGCAGCAGTGGCAGCAGCAGCAGCAGCAGCAGCAGAAATGCAAAAGGAACAAAAGGATATAAAAATATGAAAGCGATTTAAGGACTCCTACCCGTTTTTTGTCCCCCATTTACCTTTACCCTCGACTTCTATCATTCGCTTTGGAAAAATAATTGGATTTTCTAAACATTTTCCGAGAGCTCCACTCTTCTTATTATGAATATTTCAAGTGATTATTTTGTACGTTGGCAAAAGGATACAACGGATGTTGCACTGTCACACACTGCAGTCCTCCTGAGTGCTCAAAGAGGTAGCTCAGCTTTGTGGAAGCCTTTGCAACGGCTCAGCAACAAAGAGGGAGAGAGAATCCCTAAAGCCGTAAACTAATACTTCATAGATTGCAGTTAATTAGGGATTATTTACCAAAGGGATGAGCTCTTGAAAGGAGTAAAAAAAAATATACACATCCTGGCAAAGTGTGTGACGCAGTCTATGGACTGTGAGTGGCTGCATTAGCAACAATGCAGACAAGCAATAATGTTGCACAATCATCGAGGCAAAGCATCATCATCGTCCTTAACATCGTCCCCATCACCATCCCCATCCCCATCCCCACTCCCCCTTCCATCCCCATCCCCACTCCCCCTTCCATCCCCATCCCCATCTCCATCTCCATTGCCATCGCCATCGTCATCATCATCGCCAGTGGAGAGTTTGGAGCATGAAGTTGAATGCTTGAAGCATTCAGTTGCATATGCGAAACATACGCTGACTGACTGCATCCTTTTATTCAAATTGTCAACTGGCTTTGGACGAGCTGTGCAGCTCCAGCGAGTGGTGCTAGTGCCACATTTGGTGGCATCCAACAAACTGTAAAGTTCAACTAAGCGTATGTGTAATGTTTGCGAATAACAATTTTGGTATCCAAACAGTTGCTCCACGCCCCCCATTCCTCTGTCCCATATTCTGCGTCCTCCTCACTCCTCACTCCTGCCCCTCGCTAATTGCCTCTTGAATTGCAATAAGACAAACTTTACAAGTGTTGTTCTATTTCATCCCCCCTTCCTCCTTCCTTCGTCCACCTAACGCTCTGTCACTCATTGTGCGCCTCGCGTTTACTCTAGGATACTTTTAAGTGAAATTGCCAAAGCGCCCAAAAGTCGACTACACATTTTTCAGCACGCCTCGTGCGCCGTTCATTATTAATGGCCAAGTAAACGGAGTCGCAGGAGGACATCAAGCGGACAACAGGACAGACATTGAGCCATGAGTCATATGCTAATTTAGCGGCCACAAATAAACAGTAAAAAACAACAAAAACAAGGGACACACACACACCTATACACACACACACACACACACGCCAGCTGACGATTTTCTAGTCGATGGCATTGAACGATACGACGCCCCCTAATGGGAGGGACAGACAACAGCTGTCAAAAGATTTGCACAACAAACCAACAGCGCACACACACACACACACACACATTATCGCCCTGCCCCTCCAGCACCCCTCCCCCAGCGGTTAACCACAAACAGTTTGATTGATGGTCGCCCAGTTTTTTGTATTTACTTTTTTCCTTTTCCCCATTATTTGTATTTTGTGTGGCGCTTTTCTCAAGGACATCGCGGTCTCTATTTTCACATTGCATTTTCTTTATTTTATTTTTTTTATTTTAATTTTTTTTTTTTTTTTTTTTTTTGCTACCGTTTCCTTTGTTTTCCGCATTTTCTGTTTTGTTTTTGCAACTTACTCAAAGGAAAACAACGGAAAGCACTCAGGCAAATGAGTTACAAGCACCTGTGCCGCCGCTTACATAGGTAAACTACAACTCCACCCCTCCTCCCCCTTACACACTCCACACAATTCGTCATCCATTTGCAGGCCCATGGATCCTACGGAAAAAACTGTCAGCCAAAGTGGCAATCAGTGTTTCCGTCCGATCTAATGAGTAGGAGCATCGCATAAAAAATGTACAGATTACACGCGATGTGATTGTTGTCAAAGTTTTCCGTGTTTTCCGAGTTTTTCCAGCGCGCACACACACACACACATATATATATATATGTATGCAGGCACGCACACACACGGAAGAGTCGCGGGATATTTAAATCATCCTTAATTCAGTGTCAACAGAGTTTGATAATTGGAATGACGTGGCAAAAGTAGTTCTAGGCGTAGGAGACAATCGAAGGACATCAGAGGCAAATTATCCTTAAATCTCCTTAAATCAAAGTCAATTTAATTGCACACATATTTTCAGAGTGGAAGCCACAGGAACCGCGCTTGACATATATTCCGAGTATTTATAATTGAATTTTCGAGAGTTTCGAATAGTTTATAAAAAGCTTTCAACATTTGTTTCCATATTTTCATCACTCGAATCTCAAGTTGATCTTTCGAGTTCTAGATTCGACTTCCTCATTCGCCTAATCCCAACAATCGCAGCAGTTCGATAATCCCCCAATTGGAGCCACTCATCGCCCCAAGTACCCAGGGCACTTATAATGAGCTCGTTGGGGAGCTCCCAACTCCCGACCTCCCGACTGCCGAACTCCGTCTCCCGCTCCACGTTCCGTTCGCCGTTCTGTCGCCTCCGTCATCTCCTCCATCATCACTGCTGCCATCACCCACGCCATCCACTAACTTGACAAGTTACAACAACGAGCAGAAAAAGTTGCCCAAACTTTTCAGTTTGAGTAATTTAGAATTTATGACTTCATTGCAGGTTGCTAAACCACAAGGGCGATGAACAGGGACAGAGGCAGGGGCAGGGGCAGGGGGAGGGTGAAGAGGAAGAAAAAATGAAACACGAAATAAGCTGAAATAAAATAAAGTTAAATAAAAGGAGACAAAAAAAGACACAAATCATGCAACTGCCGCAAAGCCACAAAACAAAAACAAAAAAATTGTAAAAAAGATCGAAAAACTCTTGAAGCTAAAAAAAAAAATATACATATAAAAATAAAAATAAAAATAAAAATAAGTAAAAATAAAAAACAAAAACAGAAACAGAAACAGAGACAGAAACTAGAGAAGAAAAAGGCAATAAGCCAAGAAAACGCAGGTAAAGTAAAAAGCAAAAACTTGTTTATGACTTGCAAATTTTCTGTAAATGCCAAAATGTGCAGGGTGAAACACGAGAGAGGGGGGATGTATGGTAGGGGGAGGGGAGGTCAGGCAGATTGAAGGTAGGTGAAGTTGATACGAAATGAAGAAACAAATCAACTTTGAGTGCGAAGTAGAAGTAGAAGTCAAAGTGGCGGGTGGACGGCTTTTGCTGATGGTGGGGGTGGGGTTGGGGTTGGGGTGGAGAAGGCCAAAAGAACCGAGAGCTGAGAAGTGCGACTTGTGGATTGCAAAGACTAGAACAACGGGAGGTAAGCAGCACACCTTGCGGTTGAGGGAGCAGCCCGAGGGGCGATAGGGCGTCAGGGTGAAAGGGCGGCAAGTAGTCCAGGATTGGAGTAGGTAACGCGGAGGCGTGGAGCAGGCGGGAATGAGGTTGACAAACGAACTAGAAATCCCGCACTTGAGTAAATAAAAGTGGCGGAAGTGTAACCACTAAGGCAGAAGGACATCGGGATAGGGCAGGGCAGGGCAGGGCAGACCTGAAGTGTGCCAGCGAGGGGGCGTGGTAAGTAAATGAACTTTAAAATGGATACCCGGCGGCGGCCTGAAGAACTTGACGATGATGATGACGGCGAAGAGGACGATGACGATGACGGCGAAGAGGAGGGGGACGGAGACAGGAACGGGAACGAGGACGACGCCAACTAATGTAATCAAATCAAATCACAACGACCCGACAGGCAAATGCTAGCAACAGCAACTAACCAAAGTCAAACTGAGACTCCAACTGCCGGAAGAGGAGGTGAGCGCTACAGCTGGAACTGAAACTGAAGCTGAAGCAGGAGCTGGAGCTGGAGCTGGAGCTGGAGATAGAAGTCGAGGTTGAGGTTGAGGCTGAGGTTGGAGCTGAGGTTCAGGTTGCGGTTGGGCACGAGGACGATGATGATGAGCAGAGCAGAGCAGAGCAATGGACTCTCGACTGTCGACTAAAGTGCCCCTGGCCGGGAAATATTGTCATTGAAATGCAACGCCCGTGCTCGTCACTTGGCTCGGGTTCGCTTGGATTGCGTTGCGATGCGTTGGGTTGGGTTGGACTGGGCTGCCTGGCCTGGCCTGGTCTGGGTTTTGGTTTCGGTCGCGTCCTGGGAATGTGAACGCTTCTCACCTGGGCAATGGCTATGCAAATTGAGTGCAGCAGCAGACGCAGAAGCGCAATAGTCATAATAATAATAATAATAATAATAAAAATAATAATCATAATAATAATAATAATAATAAATCGCAACAAAAGTCAGTCAAGTGGTTTGCGGTCGTCGCTGTACCCCCCCTCACCAACACCGCAGTGGAGTGCACAGTTTGCCTCTTGTTGTCTCTGTCAATATTTGCCAACGGCAGCGCCAACGCCATCGTTGTGGACCCTCATCAGTCCCTGAATCTGGTCATGGCTCCAATTGCTGTTTCCCCCCCTCGGTGCACCTATGCCCGCGCTTCCTTCTTGCCTCTTGTCAGATGTCTGAAGTCCGTCCATCAATCTGACGACTTGGATGAAGACGACAAAACTCATCGATATGCAGCGGCGCAATCGCCGCCAAAAATTGTGTTGCCATTAGTGGTAAAGGAGGAGAAGGAAGAGCTGCGGGGAAGAGGGAGGAGACGAGGGTTCATGGCACTGCAATACCTTGGACCGAATCTGCGCTCCTCATTTGCATTCGCACATTCATTCAATCATTCGTTTATTCGCGTGCAAATAAACTGAGACACCAGCGGCCCACAGCCGAGCGGACATCGCAAGAAGCCTTCAATTTCCATGGGAAAAATTGAAGAGATGTGCTCATCCTTATGGCAATGGACAGTCCCAAAACGAGCAGACACATCGTTCAACTGACAAGCACCCGGAGAGGCGTCAAACGCGTCTCCCGGTTGAGTCACGAGTTGCGTGCAAGGCGTTCTAGAGGAACAGAAGATCATAAAACTGAAGACTCTATGATTCAGCCAAGTCGTATAATTAGGAGTGACAGGCAGCTCAAGGGATGGACTACAGAATATCCTGTAAGAAGCAGTGGGTATGGAAAAGTCTAACAGCAAAAGTATCGAGATAAGCAAGACAGTAGTTTGGGTGTAGCAGGATACTCTATAAAGACACAGCTCATAGACAGCCACTGAAAGGCTGAGCCCCTGGTCTTACAGCCATAGGAAATAAAAAATCTAAAATAGAACGAGGATTCACCCCCTTCTATATAGTCACAGGATACCCGATTTAAGAAATATTGCTGGGTATAACGACTATGAAGTGCTCGGAGAAAACTCACAGCTTGAAGTGCTTGATAGATCTCTTTGCAGGATACCCCAGCTATGCAGGATCCCGGGGTCCGCCAGACAGGTATCTCGGCATCCATTTGCAATACAATTTATTCTGATTAGTCGTTCAGACTCAAGTTTGCCGTTATGATTAATGGGTTGTGGTTTTTAGATGGAGGATATGAAGGAGTGTATGCCATAGGCCCTCGTCCTTGGTTAATGTAGCTTTAAAAGTTAACGGCAGCAGCAGTGCAAAGGTGAGTGCTTTAAAGGTGAAATGCGTAGAGCCTTGGATCTTATCAAATGAATGGCATCCAACATATATGCACAATATTAGGAAAGCCAACGGTCCGTGAGGAAGGCATTCGAAGTAATGGCCAATCTAAATTCTTATGACCATTATTTTCACTTCCGCTCCCGTGGAACATTTCCTTGGACGTGCCGGCAAACATTTTCATAATTTCTGCTGACCCTCTGCCAACTGCCCTTTGCCCTGGGACCAGAGAGCAGAAGATGGCAGCCAGAAAACACAAGACTCAAGACACAAGACAGAAGACAGAAAAGAGAAAACATTTCGAATATTGCCATAAAAACTAAATGGAAAATAATTTTCAATTTACAGGTGGAAAACTCAACTTAACTACTATCCAGCAGACATCAGCAACCTCAACCATCCACCATCCACCATTTACCACCCACACCCACACCCAAGCTGACCTCTGCTACTGCTACGTACTGTTATCCTCCCTAAAACATGACCCCCCACCCCCCATCCTCCTCCTCTACGACGGAAAGTAGCCGCTTCCGAGTACAAGGAAAATGTCCGAGAGTTCCTCGTGTTTTTGTTCTCATTTCTTGAGGCTTCTAAGTTGGGAATTGTTTGCTTGGTTCTTGGTTCTTGGTTCTAGGTTGTTGTTTGTTGCTGTTCGGTGGGTTGTCTGGGGCGGACGACCCTTGGATAAACTGAGATATACAGCGGTAATTGTAGACGCTTGGTATGCGCGGCTCGTGGTTTATTACTGCCAGCGGTTTCTTGCCTCGTGGGCGTGGCAATGCTCATCTCAGTCGAAGCAGTCAAGCAAACATTTGCAGTAGTGCAGGAAGCGCATTCACAACACACAACACACAACATACAATATGTACACCTACACACACACACATACATACACCACACAATAGAGTATAGTAAAATTTAAAAAAAAAAAATTGCGCTTCGGGCGTATCTGTTTGACTAGCAGATACCCTACCCAAAAGTTCAGGAGAAAAGTAAATCGACTCTGGGGAAAAGAAATAAAAAATTCAAAAGTCAAATTAAATACGAGAAAGTCTTGATTTAACTTTATCCACAATCAAACATTTTAATTGCTTGAACTTGAAAGTAATTATACAAATTACTTTCCAATTTAAGCAATTAAAATGTCTATCGATTTTACAGCAATCGATAAACTAGACCAGATGCTATAGTCCTTCGCCCCACGACTGTGGGAACTATGGGTTATGTGCGATTGCCTCGAACGTGGAATTCTTAGCTGGGATTTATAGGGACCGTTCGTTAGCTCAACTTTATGATACCCCTTGAAAGGCGAGTCGACTCTGAGGGGGGGGATTATAAAACGCTGGCCGGGCTCTAACGAGCGAGACAATAGCCACGGGCTGTAAATTGTGGAAATGGCTAAATAAAAGTGGCCACCAGTGCAGTGGAAGGTGACTGGATGCGTGTGCAGAACAATGGGCGTCTGCAGTGCCAGTGGCTGCCAAACTGTAATTAAAGCTGTGCAACCCAAACTGTGGCGTAGACCGTGTGCTGCAGACTGCAAAAGGCGGCCCACCCAAGTGAAGAGTGTCAAGTGCAAAGACATGTGAAAGAAATTTAAAAGCAAGGCGAAACAGTTATTCGTGTGTAGGTGGTTCTATGTACATGTGTGCGTGTGCGTGTGTGTGTGAGTAGGTGGTTGGTTGCCTGACTGCCTGCCTGCCTAGTTGCTTGGGTGTCATGTCGTAGAAAAGGTGAGCGCATGACGGAAATCATTTTACGCCATGACAGACAATAAGCGAGCACATGGAAAGGGCGGACGGAAGCCATTAACAGGACAGCAGAGTCCCAAACAGCTGGGAGCCGGTGCCCGGGTGTACATATGATGATGGCGGCGTAGGCAACCGACTACTCACTTACTTTGTGCTACAAAGTCAACACCTTGAACCATTTAAGGAGCCTCCTCCACGAGGAGCCAGGAAAAGAGGAGCCCAAGAAGAATTCATCACAGAAGCAACTCAAAATAATGAAGTGCCATTGGGTGAGGGGCAGCTGCCGGCGGGTAGGTGCCAGGTAGAAGCCAGGCAAGCAAAAGTCATTAGCGGAAGACGCCTAGCTTGGCACTCCACAAATGCACACACACACACTCACACACTTGCACACACGCACATACACATACCCATGCACGCAGTCGTTGTTGCTGTCAGGAAATGCAGCAGAGTTGTTTCGCCTCGGGGACCAAGAGAATTTTCGACGTTGTCGCCAATGTCGCCAACGTCGCCGTCGTGCCCATGTCAAATATTTAACACTTGGTTTATTTTGCATTTGTTTGCACTGCCACTTCATGTGGCACATGGAAATTAAATGTTTACGCCTTTTGTGGCAGCAAGTGGGCGACACATCGGATTAGGAGTCTAGAAGCGGACCAAATGGCAGCCCAATTTGACTTTCAGTTTGAGCCCAAAATCCTCCGCAGCAGCCATCAAATCCCGAGCTACACTACAATTTAGAGATTCAACCAGAAACAGGAAGGAATAGTCTATGGTCATCCGATTGATCGACCCCGTGATACCCTGTCTCTCCCTTTTCCATCGATCACAATGATCAGTGCATCTCAAACCTACAGTCTGCAAATCACACCTTTAAATTCCATTTTTAAATAGCTGACATTTTTGAGATTCGTTTATTTCCTGCCGCCTGTCACCCGCCGCTAGTCATACCCCTTCTATGGGCCTGCAGGGTATACAAGTTCACAAATTCAGAATGCAATCAGCATTCATTCAAGCGCCAAATGCTGCTGCAAATCACGTAGCATAATATTTTGTTATTTGCTCCCCCGGAACTTTGACGGGCCAAGCTCTGAACAGCCTGAAAATTCTGTGAAATATGCCAAGGGAAATTCTCCAAGCGCGCACACTTACACATATATGCACACGCACTCGCGCGCACACACACACACATAAGTATTCTATTTATGTATATGAAAAGCGTTTTTCAAAGTCACGCGCTGACAAACATGAGGGAATAGACAATCGATGACAATGCTGGGAAATAGATAAAGGGAAAGAGAGAAAAATGAAAAGAAAAACAAAATCGAAGAAAATACGAAACAAGATGAAAAATCTTCACACTTCATGTTCAAATGATGACATCATGAATACCCTACACTCACATCCAAGACCCAAATTTATGATGTGCTCTGAATCTGAATCCATTTCCTTGGCTAAGAATAAAATTATTTACAGATTTCTTTAAATGAGACTTCCCATAACTTTCCATTCCAATTCCGATCTTATATAACCCATAAAAAAATATTACTACCCGAGTTATATACTTGTGATTCCTTAGCGAATCATAAAATCCAAGGGAAGAAAATAAATTGCTTTTTGATCCGGGGATTTTCTCTATGAAATTAGCGTTTAGCTTAGCGCTGCAATTACAGTGCTTCGTCCGCGTAGAGTATAACAATAAGTACGAAAGAGGAAGAGGTGGAGTAAGAGGGAAAGAAAGAGAAAGAGAAAGAGAAAGGACTAGAGACTCTGCAACAAGACGAATCACATTTCTATTAAAATGCGAAAAGCCTTTTGCGGTTGTCGCTGTTTACACTCTTTGTGCCCTCGCGTTTCGTGGCCCGCCGCCCCGCGTTCCGCCTCTTGCTTACTTCTCCGTGCCACCCCACACTCCCCCTCTTCCTGATGCCCAAATCCACACTCTATCATTGCGCCTTATCCGTCTCTGCATTCGTTGCATGCTCTGCGCCTTGTTTATGCGCTGCCTGTCTGTTACGCTGTTTATCGCCGCTGCTGCTGCGTCGCTGCTTCAGCTGCTGCTGCTGCACTTTGCATGCAAAAAACATAATAATCAGTCAGAGAGAGAGAGAGAGAGAATGAGGGAGAGAACTGAGCAAGGGCAGTCGAAACTGTCTGCTTGATCGTCGACGTCGCATAAGCCACCGAAAATAAACAATGCAAATGGAAAGAGACATAGACAAACAATAAATAAACAGACGCAAGCGACAAGCAGAGAAGCAATTGAAAACTACATCGTTGGATGGCGGATAGCGGATAATGGATAGTGGATAGCGAATAGTGCATAGTGGATAGATGGATACACAGATGCAAGTACTGGGCTGGGGGCTGGGGACGAGGGGCACGGACACGCTCACCAAGTGGGCATTAAAACGCGAACAGAACCGACGGCGAGTCATTGAACGGCAGAAGATGCTCAAGAGTGCGAGCGAGAGGGGGCCTAAAAGTGCGAGAGAGTAAGGGAGTGAGCGAGCGAGCAATGCCAAAAGCCAAATGCGAGACAAGTTGGCGGCGGTGGCGTCTGCAGACGATGACGGAGAAATCTTTCAAAATTGCTGCTGAGGCTTCCAAGCTAATTGTAAAGTGACTCTCAAACTGTGCGAGCAACGAGATGTAGATGCCAGGCCAAGCAAAAGTGTCGAAAGAAAAAAAGGACGGAAGGAAGGTAAAAGATGAGACACCAAAGAGAAGGGGTGGGGTTTGGAGGTGGAGGTGGGGCTCTGCCTACAACTAATTCAATTCTGGACGCGTTTCACTGCGGATTTGCGCCTTAAATGTATTTGTAAGTAGTTTTGTTGCAATAAAACACAAGAAATATCGCCGCTAACAGCAGTCGGCAGACAAGCGATGGCAGCACCAGGGAGCAAACTACAACAAAAACAATGCCAAATCCAAAGCCATAGCCAAAGCCAACGCCAAAGCCATAGCCAAAGCTACAGCCAAAGCCAAAGCCGAACAGCAAACAGTAAACAGTAAACGGTAGAAGCCAAAAAGATAGAAAAGAGCTGAACAAAAAATAAAAACAAAAGTTGAAAATGGAAAAATAAATAAAAAAAAAA
The DNA here is from genome assembly GCA_035044505.1 of Zaprionus lineosus. NCBI lineage: Eukaryota > Metazoa > Arthropoda > Insecta > Diptera > Drosophilidae > Zaprionus > Zaprionus lineosus. The sequence goes on along the minus strand of JAWNNX010000694.1, from coordinate 4,013,273 downwards.
AAAAACAACAACAACAACAACAACAAAAAGGAGCCAAAAGAAAAAACATTGAAAACAGAATTTTACGATTTACGTTGAGGCACTGAATTTCACTTAAAACGCTTTTATTATGGGGAGGAGTTGCCAGCCAACAAATAAAAGAGTGTTCGAGTGTGTGTGAGTGTGAGTGTGAGTGTGTGTAGTGTGTGGTGTATGTGCGAGTTGGTTTGTTGACTGCTCGCATTCAGGGCACGTTTCAGGCAGCGTTGACGCTTCGCTTGCCAAATGGGCGCGAGGCAGAAGAAAACTTTGCTTTATATTCAAACTCACAAGTGTATGTGGTGACGTGTGTTGTATGTGCATGACATACACCTGTAATGGTGACCCGTTCACAACAACAACAACAACAACAATAGAGGGAACACATATTCCGTTTAAAAACAAATTATCGAACATGCACAAGACGTTTGGGTCTGTCATTGACAGAAATAATAAGTGCGATGTAAAAAGAAAGCAGGTTCATAGGAGAGACACAGAAAGGGTGATAGAGGAGGAGCTAGAGGGGGGAGGAGAGAAGAGACAGTCGGTGAAAAGTTAGTTCTCAGTTAGGGGGCGGGGGGGAGCACTCGAAATTGACATGCGCTATGGGAGACCCACAATGGATGCATAAGAACTACACAAAATTACCTGGAATACCATCATAAAAAGTTTTCCCATAAGAACAACAGAGGGAAAATCATGCCGATTATCGGATTAAGTTAACAGGACTTAATAGAATAAAGTGACAAGGATGGCTGATGTAAGGTTGAAAGGACTCGCAGCACAATGAAACTTCGAATCTTTTACTTTAAATCAAAGTTGCATGCAACACTTTAGCTTGAGGGGAGTTGAGTAATTGATTTCAATTCAAGGAAAAATATAATCAGGATTTTATATCCTTATGCCATGTGTAAAATCGATTAATTAAAATAAAGCTGGGGTATTTATATTTATATTGAACTGGAGTTCAGTTTATAAGTAAATAAAGCTGTACAGTTTGGAAGCCATTGCTCAAAAGCAACGATCACTTAAAATAAAGTTGATTAATTTAATATACGCGATCTGAGCTCACACATTACACCAGTATACATGCAACTGTAATCCAAGCATCTAAAACTGTAGAGTGACTGATGTGGAGGTATGAACGAGATGAAGACAAAGGGATGAATTAAGGGAATTATTTAAGTAGTAATTTTAATATTATAATTACTTCATTACTATTAATTTTATTACTGTTATTTTAACTATAATATTTATATGATTTTATATCTTTTAATTTTAATATATATATTTAATTTATAATCTTTATATGATGTCATATCTTTTAATTTAAATATAAATATTTAATTTATAATATTTATTTGTATAATTATTTTTGCCATTTATATTCATTATAATTAAATTAATAATAATCTCATTAGCTACCGTTATTATTTATTTTTTTATTATAATTTAATTATTGAACTGCTCTCTTTACTTTTATTTTTTTATACTGATCTATTCGAGTTCACAAGCTACGAGTCAGGGCAGTTCCTTGCCCTCGAAACTCGTGTCTTCCGGCTTCTGCGTTAACTTCTCATTATCGAGAAGCAAAAAGCTTTGCTCTGCCGCCGCGTTGTTTAAACACAATTATCTGTATATTAATATCTGTTTATGTAGGTGTATGAGGGTGTGCGTGCATGCGTGTATTTGTATAAACTATAGCATAAACAGACAGTTATATCGCATCCAATGTTCTCGCGCACTAAATTACTCAAATTTGTAATAAAAACATATATCGCACCTGAACTTAAGTATTTTTGGTTCAGTGGATGGCGACCAGGCAAGTCGGTGGAGGTGATAGATGCACGGATGTGAGGGGTAGAGGGGGTGAGGGGGGCTCTTTCATTTTATGATTTTCGTGCTAAACATTTGGGTTTAATGATATCTATTCGCGAACACTACATGTGTACATCCGACCAAATAAACATATATGAATATGTATAGACAAGTACAAGGTTTCTTTTCGATTTATTGTACGTACGTTGAATGCGCGAAAGGTCATGTGCGTGATTACTCATACGCCGTGTGGCATTCGAATAGGTTGCATGGATTGAATTGGTCGTGGGTAGCGGGTATTGAGGGTGTGGATGGAGGTGTAGGTGAAACAGATGACGATAAAAATGAAAAAAAAAAAAAAAAAAAAAGAAAAGTACTGCCTGTGCGGCAGGCAACATTCAATGGCAACTAAAGAAGGCGGTGGCGACGGAGGTGGAGGAAAGAAAGAGGAAGAGGAAGAGGCGTTCATATCAATGGGATGGTATAATATTAAGCGACTGCCAGAGCGGATTTGCTATATCTTGAGTTGGTAGTTGATAGGAGAACGACGACACGATGCAGGGAAGAGAAGAAAAAGTGTGGGTGGTCGGGGGGGTTGGAGGGACTTTAGCTGGTTTCTCTCTTCACAAATCAGAGCGCAAATACAATGAAGTCGACACATGATGCGATGCGCGATGTGTGTTGATAGCGGCAGCATAGACTGTGGCAGCCACTTGAATAGACTTTCGTTTGGACACTCACATATGCGGGCAGTTTGTTTGCAGTCATTGAGAGCTGAGATAGAGAACGGGATATCAGATACTGGGTCGGAGCGAGCGAGAGGGCGAGAGGAAGTGAAGGAGGCCATTAGCTGCTTATCGCGCTTTGAGTAGCTCTGGCAAATAGCACCAGCAGCAGCAGCAGGAGCAGCAGCAGTAGCAGCGGCGACAGTCACCCAAGAGAGCAGAATAAAGTAGTGGAGGAGCCGAGCGGGAGGCAGGAGGTAAGTCGAAGTAAAAGCCAGAGTGAGACACTCAAGTGTAAAGTTATCAAGTGCTGCCCGGGACAGCAGCCGTCGCTGTCAAGGGTTAAAGTCATAGACAACGTCGAGTGTTTGGCTATGGCTTGTGACATAAAATGTTATCAAAAAGGATTATGACAAGCGCCAGAGAAGCACACAGCAACCGAGAGCCGAGAGCCAATAGCAGAGAAGAGGCAGAGGTGGAGGTGGAGGTGGAGGTAGAGGTGGAGCTGGAGGTAGAGGTAGAGGAAGAAGCTGAAGATAGTAGTGAACTGAACTGAGCTGAAGTGAAGTGAAATGAAGTGAAGTGAAGGGAATGGAATGGAATGGAGACTGAAGATGAGATGAGTGCCAAGTGTATCAGTGGCACAAAGAGACGACTACAATGATATCTCGATGATATCGTTGACAACCCACAAAAAAAGAAAACACCAACAAACTGGCGAATCGAAGGAGTCCTCATCCCCAGCCTCCTCTTCCTTATCCACATTCGCTTCCACATTCACATCCACACCCACAGTCACAGTCACATCCACATCCACATCCACATCCTTAGCTATTGCCATTGCCAGCGCCCATGAAATATTTACACAACTTATGAAAGAGCTGGCAAAGTGGCGAGAAAAATGAAAAATAAAAGAGGAGAAATACAAACGCTGATATCTCAAGAATTGTCCAACGGTGAATTGTGAAGTGCCAGTGATGGTGCCGCCGGTAGTGACGCCAGTGTCGGTGCCAGTACCAGTACCAGTGCCAGTGCCAGTGTCGGTGTCGGTGTCGGTAGGTACCGGTGATGGTGACTGGGATAAGTGTCGGATTGTTGTCGCATTTCTACTAAATAAATTGCAGAACTCAACTTCCGTGTTTATATTGATATTCCCTTTTAAAATGCGAAGAGTATATACAATATTATGTCAATCGATATCGAGTGGCGGAGCTCCGTCCAGGCTTAAGCTACACTGGGTAGCAGTTCGTCTTGCCCATAGGCTCGAGTGAGTGGAGAGGCTTTAATAGCTTGGATAAATTTTGCATTGAATATTTGCAAAACATTCATTGACATTCAATTACTTTGTTTATAATTACATTTATGGGCATTCAATCGCCGGACTCAAAGCGCCCTCCCCCACCCTCTGATCACACGCCACTTTCCAATGGCATTCCAAGCATCGTTCGACACTTTTCCAGGGGGACTCTGAAAAATGTTATCAACAACAGCGGCCGGCGGTGGAATGAGGCCCAAGAATGCGCCGGTATCAGAATGTCGTATGAGCACAGCGGACACGACAAGAGACTAGACGCCGGACAAGAGACAGGGGACAAAAGACAGAAAAAATGATACAGAAGACAGAAGAAGAGATAGCAGGCATGGGGCAGGGGTGTGGGGGGGACAGGGCACTGGTGACGAGAGACAAGCCGCAGCAGACACGATGGATTCCCCGTGAGCTCCGGATGCGTCTCTGCTTCGTTTCTGGTTCTTGTTTTGTTCTTTTCTGGACTCATGAACGACACTTGATGCGTTCCAAAGCCTGGACTGCGGTCAACGTGCAACGGGCAGCAAGCAGCCAGCAGAGGGCAGAGGGCGGAGAGCCGAGACGGGAGCTCAGTTAAATGCAATTTACTTAATGCCTGAAAACAGTAGTAGTTACTCCGAGAGTCTTTCTCCCATTCCCCCTCTCTCTCTCTCTCTCTCTCTGTCTCTCTCTCTCTCTCTCTCTGCCACTCTATCTCGCTCTCCTTCTCTGCTCTCGCCCCTTGACAGGGTGAACGTCTGCTTATTACTTCATAACTTTTATTGCCAGCGAATGAAGCAGTTGAGCTTGTCGGGCATGTACATACATAATTGGAAGGAAAACCCGTTGAAATAAAAGCGACAACAACAACTAACGGCAATTAACGATAGTTAAGAGTGGCAGCAACAACATTGCAGCAGTTGCAGCCTTGAGAGACAAATAGAGATGGAGAGAGAAAGAGAGAGAGGGAGAAAGCGAGTGAAGATGAGCGAGAGAGAGAGAGTGAGAGGACAGAGCAAAGTTGCCACCAAATTGAAGAAGAAAAGTTGTTGCAACTTGTGCGACATTCTTTTGCTTTGATTTGTTTTGCTCTGGCTGCTGCAAGTTGCATCCACATCAGCAACAAGAGCAGCAGCAGCAGCAGCAGCAGCTGTTGCTGCAACTGTTCAATAATGCAATGAAAACATTTAAGCAGCAGCAACTTTGCTGCAACTTGCCACCAGTTTTCTCAGTGCCACACACACACATACACACACACAAAAGCACACACACAAAAGCACACACACAAAAGCACACACAGGCACACCACAATAAGGGTAAATGAAGGCTGCGAAAGGGGTGGCGAGTGGGGCAGTGGGCAGGGGGTTGCGGGCTGGCAAAACTGTTTCTCAATTGCAAAATTTATGAGCTGCATTCACTGGCAAAATCGTGTGGAAAATAACAATGAAATTGCCAAAAGCATCCCGAGGAAAAACTCTGATGGAGCAGTTGTCACGCTGAGGGAACACAGTCAAAGGCATAAAGAAAATGCAATTTCGAATACTTTGTTGCTTTTCCTTTCAAGTGACAGGCGAACGAGCTGTGGAAAACTTTACAAAAATAAAAAATCCAAATCCAACAAGAATTTCCTAGCTCACAACACACTTGATACAGGGCACTTTATTATCAACTTTTCCACACAAACACTCTGAATGCCAAATATAAATGCATTTCAGAATTTTCCCAAACTTCATTTTCCACAAATATTTCCTCACAGTAATTCTGACTCTTGTGTTGGGTTTTCTAAGGCAAAAGCGTTGAAAGGATGAGGGGGAGGGGGCATTTTCCTGGGTTGATCAGTGGATTAAACGCATGTGAACATAAATGCAATTTACTTTTCACTTTCCAGAAGTGGCAACCTCTTAGGAGTTGCCACTTAGTTGAAAGCAGATATCAAAAGAAGGGATTCAAATTAAAGATGAGTTTCTGGAAGGGAAGGGAAGAGAGAGGGAGCAACAATTGAAGAGGAGGCCCAAGAGATCTACCCGCAATTAGAGGGGCATCTGTGTAGGGTATCTTTTGGGCCAAGACAAGGAAGTGATTAGCCAAGTCTGTGGACTGACTAATTAAGTTCTCTTTGCCAGAGATAAATGCGTGTAAAAGCCGGCAGCTTTATGGGAGCCGCCGCTGGCTTCAAAGTGAAAATCAAAACAAAGAGAAGGAAGCTCAAAGCCAGCACATTAAATGCTTCAATTGAAGATAATTGCAAATTACCCAAGCGGAACCGCCAATAATGATCAATAATGATATAAAGTTGATTTTTATATGATATCCGACACGTGCTTATGTGCAGCACACTCACACACACACACACTCGCATAGTTGTGAAGAATTGAAGCTAAGCCAACAATTAATGTAGGGCATCTGAGTGGCGACCTTTGTCTTCGTTGATTCATTGATTGTCGTCGGCTTGAAACTTGAATTTGGCCCTCACCCAGATTTGGGCAATCAATATCTATTCAGATATTCACAATATCGAACCAAATATGGTCACACTGAAACTAAGCTACCACTGTGCCCAATCTGGAAAGCTAAATAATGCCCATTAGTCAATCGCTGAGTAACCCAGACAATTCTTGGCGACTCTTCGCTGCCCTCTCTCCCTCTCACTCTTCTTTCTGAGAACTTGGAACAGCTGTTCATTGTTTGAATGTTGAGTGTTGAATGTTGAATGTTGAATGCTGAATACTGAACGTTGGCTGAATGTTTGGTTGGTTAGTTGGCTGGTTAGTTGGCTGCTTGAATGCTATGCGGTCCGCTCACATAATTCCCTCCTTCCCGCCACATGAAGCGGTTTCTTTCTAGATACGAAAAGGCAAACCCGTTTCAGACCGCGAATATCGAGAGGCACTAAAACAACAGCCGATTGTGGGCGTTTGCAGAGTGAGAAAGAACGACAGAGATATAAATTGAGATGGCGATGGATATGGAGTGCGGTTGCGAGAGCGAGACGGGGAGACAATTAGCCGCATGCCGCAGCGAGACCCCAAAACGGGTTTGGTGAGTCAACAACTACGAGTATATGGAATCACTGTGGCGCCTCTAACTCGTGTCCAAAACCGATCCATGCATGAACAAATCAAACTATGAAATTCATAGAGGAAAATGCTAAATGTTCACCCTCCTCCTCCTCCTCCTCCACCATGTGAGTAAACGTTGGAAGGGCAGCGAAAAGTTGAGCCATGAAAAACCGTTTGTATTAGGGAACACATTTTGGATTATTTTCCATTTATTTCATCTTCCGTTTGTTGGTCCATCCGTCCATTCGCGTGTCCGTCCTCTGTCCCATCCACCCATCCACCCAATTGGCCTCATTCTTCCACTCTCCTGCTGTCCCCCTGTCTCCGTGTCCCCGTGTCCCCGTGTCCGTCTGTCAGTTTCAGCTGCTGCTGCATTCAATTACCATGGACAGCTGCCAGAGAGACGCTGGAAGCTGTTGGGAGCTGCTCCCAAATGTTTGACCATTAAAAATGCTTTGCCAAATGACTCAACATTGACAGTTTGTTGTTCGTTGCAAGCGTTTGTTTTCCATTTTTGATACCCTGGAAGCGCCATGGCTCCTCCGGCAGGGTACACCAGACTAGGACTCATTTTATTTATACGGAAGAAATTTAAAAGCAGGGCCACATCCACAGCTTAAAACTTAAGAATGTCCATTTATATATACTTGTGTGTGTGTGTGTGAGAGTGTGTGAGTTTAGGGGTGTGTGTGTGTTACTTTGTTTGTTCTAAAATGCGTTTTTATTCCGAGTATTTTTGTTATCTTTGACTAATAGATACCTTCCTGCTCCCGTTTCCAATTGCTCTCAAACTGCACTGACAGCATTTCCATTTGTTTTCCTAACTGACCATTCGCCCCCCCTCCCCTTTCACAAAAGGAGTAAAACAAAAGCAAGACCAAAAAAGACCGTAAAAATGCTCAAAATAAAGAAGGAAAAAGTAAACATATAACCCATTGGCATATGCGACGATGCGTTCCTGCATTTCGATCCTCCGTCCGTATTTGAATTGTTTTGACGCAACTCTGGCAGCTTTGACAGCTCACTGAATAATTTTGGGAGCTCGTGTTGTTTTTTGGGGCAGGTGTCTCATATTATCTATTGGTTTAGGAAAGTTTGTTTTTAGTTTCCGTTGCGATGGGTTCCATGCGAAGTGCTGCATGCTCACGTTTACGATTCCAGACTCAGGACTCGGGACTCAGGACTCAGGATTCAGTATCCAGGATTCGAAATTCACGATTCAGAATTCCGGGAATGGATATGCCTGTGCATTTGGGGCACAAGTTTTGGCAGCAGGATTTAAATTTTGGTCCTGATGAGTTTTGTAAAACTTTTGGCTCGAATTTATGGCTTTCGCCTTAGCCAATAAAGTTGTGAAAATTATGCTGAATTTTCATATTTCCCATTTTTACATTTCCCGAGTCCCAATGCCAAAAATCCTGGAAACTCAGAAGGCAAGTTCCAGGGGAAGCCATTGAAAACACAAGTTGTAAACTTTAAATAAATAATTGAAAAAATAAATTCAGCCCGCAAAACATTTACGGATGCGGCACAAAGAGAAACCACAAAAACCTAGAAAGTGAAGCTGAAAAACTAGGTTCCCATTTAGTTTGGGAATTGGGAGTTTTCAGCTGATTTTGGGGACTTATTAATCGCTTCACATCTGGAAAATATCGCTCGTTGTATCGAATACGATGATTCATGCACGACGTTTTCTCATTGTTCGATGAAACGCCCCAACCATCGGGTATCGGCCCAGACACAACTGTGTGTGTGCCCATTGTAAGTAAGTGTTGTATATGCACACACACACACACACACATATACCTATTATACATATAAAAACTGCACCCACACATCTTTTGCTCTGTTGTCATATATTTTCAGTTCTTTCCCCTCCCTCCCGTTTCCCCTCTCTCTCTTTCCCTCTCTCTGTCACGCTCTCTTTCCCTCCCATGCCATTTATGGCCCGCTCTTGTTGCTGATTTATCGTAGTTTAGCTTTTGTTTGTTCGGAGCTGACTTTATTTTTGTAGGAAATGAATAGCAGAGATTTTGCGAGAGGACAAAGTTTAAAGTGGTCCTTGACCAGGATAATCCAGATATTAGATGTTAGATATTTGATATTTGAAATTTGATATAAATTGTGTACTCACTCAATCTGCCAAAGCTGTGCGATAGCCTCTTTTTGAGCTTCTGCAGGGCGCCGCCTTTTTTCTCCCGCATTGTGACGCCTGAAATGAGGAAAGCAAAAAGTTTGTAACTTAATATTTAGTAACACAAATTAGTTAGTTGGTCAAGTTTTGAGCCATCACTCATCGCCCATTGCATAGCGTCCAGCGCCCAGCGCCCATCACCCATCGCTTGTCGACAGACGCTGTAACTTTAAAGCTTCTCATATCGACGGCATTTATTATATAATTTTTAAATAACTTCAACGCGAAGCGCATTTAAAGTGGAAACTTTTTTACAGTCCCAGCAACAACAATAATAATAGGAGACACAACAAATACAACAAACAAACATTGACATTATAAATTAACATAAATCAATGGAGCGTGGTATACCATAATAATAAATACATAAGTAGGGAGTGACCCCAGTGATGGGAACGGAATGAGCGAGGGGAACGAGAATGGCAAGGCGGAGGCGGAGGCGGAGGAGAAGGGAATGCGGTGGGAGTGGAGGGGGCAGAGAAGCAACACGCACATTTTCCAAATGAAAAACCAATTTCGATCGTAAAATTCAAATGAAAAACTACTCGAAAATAGAAATGCACTTTGTGGATGTGTTGGGGCGTCGCCCGCCTACCAAGCGCCCAAGCGCCCAAACGCCCAGACTCTCTCTCTCTCTCTCTCTCTCTCTGTCAGCCTATACCACGCCTCCTCCCCTCCCACTTTCTCTGTCTCTCCCGCTCCCTCTCCCTCTCCCTCTCCCTCGCTCTATTGCAGCTTATTTATGTACACACATGTAGGAACTCCATATATCTAGTCGTATACGTAATTGAGTTGTATAATTTTGTTGTTATTACGTGCATTGCTTTTGCTTTTGTTTTTGTTTTTGTTTTTTGTTTGGGTTTTGGTTTTGGTTTTGGTTTTGGTTTTGGGTTTCAGTTTGTTTTTGGATTTGAATTTGGATTTTAGCATTGTTGCTGTTGCTTTTGCTGGCTTTTGCTGGGCATCGCACATCACACATCGCCCAATAACATTTAGCAAAAGTTATTTTACCGCCCAGTGAACCATGCAAATTGTGAAAAGTTGTTGTGCATATTCCACGTACTAAGATTGCACATCAGAGGGCGGAGTCTCACCCTTTGTCATCCAACCCTCCCTCCCTCCATGTCTCCCTTCTACCCTGCCCTGGTAACTGTGCTGTTTCCTGTGCTGATTCCCATTTAATTGGAACCTTGATTGACCCCCCAATGATTCGGGCAATATCGAGAGAGCCAGAGAGATGAAATATTTGACTTAATCAAAGCACAAGTGAAGCACAAGTCTTTGGATGTGAGTTGGGTTTCAGGTATTTATTCATATTTTCACTGGAACTTCATTAATTACCATACGGGTATTTTTTTCTGCTTTCCTTTTGAGTCGAACTAATCGAACTGTGAATGCATTACATAACCCCGGGAATAATTTGTATCTATAATCCAGCAGATCTGACAGTCCCCCCTAATCACCTTCACATTCTCTATTCGCCTTATTCGTTGGCCTCGCTTTTGGGTCGCTCTGGTCGCTTCCTCCTTATTATATCATCTCTTAGGGCTAATTTGTAAGCTCAAACACGAATATTTTGTATTTTATTTCAATGCAAACAAATCGCGAATATAAATAATTGGCAAACCCGACGATGTCTCCACTTGAACCTCCAAACTGTCTATTTGACTGCTCAACTGTTTACCCGCCGAAGGTTCGTCCAATAATCGTTCTATTCGAATAGATCGTTTTCTTTATAATCATCTTGATATTCATTTATTCACTTGTATATCATTCGGTCTCACACTTATCGAATTTTGTTCAGTTGTCTATCGATTGATTTATGTACTCGTTCAACTACCCCTTCATTCATTTATTCATCTACTTAACTATCGATTTATTATGCATAAAACAAGCAATTCACTCATCTCCTTCTCAATTCATTTATTCACAAATGATCCGAATCTATTCTTATAGTCATTATTCAAAAATTTCAATTTATTAAGATTAGACTGACTGAAAGGTGCACTTATCCACAATATCCACAGAAATAATTCAAATTTAAAAAATACCTTTGATAAAAGTAGAATTAGTTTATGAGTGAATCAATAATTCACTTATTCATTATTCTCAATTATCGAATTGCTCTCTTAATGTTTGCCTAAACTGAAAAATGATTTGTATTTTCCCCAGCCTCCCAATCCTGTCCATCGAACACTTATATAATCACTTATTTACTCATTTCACTCTCATCCACAGGCAATGCGTAAGAAATCGAAACTCGTTTTCATAAAATTTGTTGATGTTTTATTTGCATTCCCCACACAAGAGACGCCAACTAGGAAATTGGCACTTGAAAACTCATTTATCAAGCTCTTCGACTATGGAAATGACCACCAAAACATTGACATTGATGAGACTCAGAATGAGATTGCGACTTGAGCCGAGAATGGGAATGGCAAATGGTAAGCGATGATGATGTGTCTGCCCAGAAAGCACCACAATCTCTCAGATACCCTCAGATCTACCACCTCTCAATCGAGTGGCACCTTAACGGCCCACGGGTGTGCCACAGACACCAGCGGATCGGCAATTATATGTAAAAATATTTCTTCAGAATATGTTTTTGCAGCACTAAATCATTTGATAAGTGTCTCTCCAGTGTCTCCATATATCTATGAGGCACTGTTATTGTTATTGCTATTGCCGGGGCTGTTATTGTAGACGTTCTTGTCGTTGTTGTCGCTGTTGTTGCTGTTTTCAAAAGCAATTTGGCTTAACAACAATGCAGACAAGTCAGCCAGAGCAATTTATGGCCATATAGATACATAGATAGACAGATACGTAGACACTTAGATACATAGATACATAGATACACAGATACACAGATACATAGATAGATAGATAAATGAATGGATAGATACATGGGTAGATGGCTGGCTGGTCGGTCGGTCGGTTAGTCGCTTGGTTGCTTGGATGTCGATACGTACATTAAAGCCCAACACTTCAACTCAATTACAAAGCCCACTCTCAAAGTCTCTGATCTCTTGTAGTTGTTATTATTGTCGTCAACTTGAAAACGGCAATTCAAAATCATAGGCCAACAACAACAGCACCACCACCACCACCACCATCACCAGCAGCAGCACCAACCACAACAACATCAAAAAACAACAAGGCCTTCCAATGAGTGCCGGCAAACTGATTAAGATCCTGCAGCACACGAAGAGGCAAGTGCGTGGCATGAATACACAGTAAAAAAAATATGAGTGCATCAAATCATTTGAATGAATCAAGTCACTTAAAAAATTTGCGAAACAAAAACAAGCAAAGGCTAAATGAATCAATTTAATAAATTGATTCATTCAAAAATTAATCGAAGTGTGCGAGAACATGGAATCATGTCACAGAGTTAAAAAGGATACGACTGATACATTCAAATTATTCACAGCAAGCGGAAGCTGCAAGAAGCGAAATAATTAAAGTGATTCATGCGAATAATTTGAATACAAATATTCTGTCATGTGAGTTAATCGAATCATTTGAAGCAACTGTTTGAAGTGATTCCTCACAGGATACTAACAAGCTACAAAACAAATGATTCATTGAGCTCATCTGAACAGCTGGCATAGATTTTTAAAGTCCTCAAAGTTAAGTAAATCTTTTGAAAAGAGTAAAAACTATTCGATTAAATAATTTGAATGTCTTTCAAGATTTGCAAGCAGCTCAATGAACTCAACTATTCAATTAACTTGTTTAAAGAAGTTCATAAAATTCCTTAACAAAGGATGCAAAGATTGAATATATAAGTGATTCATTCGAATAACTTGGATTATTTGAATCATTTGTAGCTCGATTGATTCAAATCATCGAATAACCTTCAATTCATAAAATTCTCTTTATGGGTAACCTATCAAAGTGCATTCAGGGAGCACCCTAAATGGGCAAAGGCATCAACTGAGTGCATACAAATTGCAGTCAGTGTCCAAAATATTTCCACAAGGCGACATCCCGTCCATTCAAGGCACTTGAAACTCTGGAAATTGATTGAATAAATATAAGTAAGGGATCCCCAAAACAATTCGCAAGTCAAACAACTGAAAACTTGGAATTCCAACCATTTGAATCATTCGAATGATTTGCAAAAAGGAATATAGAAAAACGAATAAAACAAAATGCAGCTCGAATATCGAGATACGAGAGACATGAGACAAAAAAAGTCAATCGAATGTGAAGCTCCCTTTAAATGGTACACGACGTTTAGGGAAATGTACGAGTATCTATGAAATGCTCTAAGTGTGTGCGCGAGCAGAGCTCCAAATGGGCAGAGACAACGCCCGATTGCATACAAATTGCACTCACTGTTGTTGTCTACAAAATTGGCGCATAAAATGCAATATGCAAATTCGCAAAACGGCGCCAAGTGAATAGTTTGCTCATCCGACAAATTGTTTTAAAGCCGCCGAACGACGGGCTTCAAAAATTGCATTACATTCAAATCAAAAATCTGCTTAAAAATGATTGCCAAACGGATGAGGGGCGAGAGAGTAAGAGGCTTTGCTTCGCTCTCCCTCTCTCTCTCTGTCTATCCCCCCCTCTCTCTCCTTCTCTCTCGCTCATTTTGTAGCTCGCAGGTCTCTCGTTCTTGTTGTTTTTAAAAGCCCATTAAAGTTATTTGCCATGCACAAAACTTTTGGCAAATGCAAGGCAAACAAGCAAAATGAGTTGCAAGTGGATGTGGCACGGGCAATGGCCATGATTGGGGGGTTGGGGTACGGCGGTACGGAAGGGGAATGCACTGGCGTGGCGTGGGCAGGGGGAAATGGCAGTGGAAGTTGCATCAACTTCAGATGCACAAAACTTATTTAATTAAGACTGCAAAAGGCGCTGAAAACTTTCAGATGCTTTTCTGTTGCCATTGCCATTGCTGTTGCAACGGTTGCCCCGAGGCGCAGTCAGAGCTAACGCCCCCAGCTCTGTTTCCGCCTCTATGCGTGCATCTACTGCTGCTGCTGCTGCTGCTGCTTCCACCCCTGATGCAACCTTTGCCATTGCTTGTTGCATTAATGAGATGCACACGCACATCAAAATCAAAGTTTGCAATCGGATTCAATGTCAAAGGCAGACAAATTGCAGTCATTCGGCGACAGGTGACAGTCTTGGGCTCAATAACCTTACCCCTCCTCCTTCCCCTTCCTTTCACCTATCCAACCATCTGAAGTCTCGAAGTCTCTTTCCCCCCCTGCTTTGGAAACCAATCATGAGCGCGACTACTGAGCCGTGCAATGCACAAAAAAAAAAGCATATGCAACCCCCACACACACTCACACACTCTCTCACACACACACGCATTTCATTACTCATTACATGAACAGTGGGCGACAGAATAATTCATCTTGGCTGCGAGCTCAATTCTAGTCAATCAATTCGATGAAATTAATTTCATTTTCATTGTTAGTCCCACAATTGGTTAAACTCATAGAAGGGAGCCGCTGATGTAGGGGAAAATGATGTAATGATGTAATGATGCAATGATGTAATCATGTAAAATGAGATACGCTTAAGTTGAGTTTCGGTCTCGTATCCAATTTGTCATTTCTGCTTCATTAATCCCATCTTCTCTTTAAAATCTCCTTTACTCTTTTGTTTACTTTTCGGTTGTCATCTTCATCAACTTTTTTTACATTTCATCTCCTATCTTCCATCTGTCTGTCCATCTGTCGATCTTCTATCTCGTAGAAGTTCGAAGCCATCATTAAGGCCCAATGCAGAGTTCAAAATGTGTTTACCCGCACCTTCCGTTATCTAAAATAAGCACTGAGATTTATGATATATCAATAACCTCTGCACAGACCTTATTTATCGATAGTCAATACATGCGGTTGTCCGTCCTTCCGAGTGATAAGGAAGCAGATGCTAAACAGACGCCTCGATAAGCACATACACACACACACACACATAGACATAATTTTTCTATGATCGGAGGCTCCATGGGTAATTCAAACAGAGATTAAAACTGTGGGAATCGACGAAGAACCCTTCAAGTTCTCAACACTCGGGGAAGAAAAATGCTTGCATGGTGACAAATGCTGTCTGCTATGGCAAAGGGGGGGCGGCAGTGGTAGTTAACTACACACACGTGACAGTCCAATGGGTGGACAGGTGAACAGGTGAACAGGTGAACAGGTGGAAGGACAGACAAAGAAATGAATTAAAGAACAATCCATATGATGAGCAATTTTCGAAATTCGAAATTTTTCGTTAATGACGTAATTACCAAGTGAACAAGATGAGTCGTAAACCGAGGGGGGAGAGGGGCAACATTTGAGGTTGGTGGAGACGACAATATGTGGCATACGACATACGACATGCGGCAATTGCTGACATGCGAGCGGCGAACAGGCAATCGAGGAACGGTCGAGCCACGCCGAAGAATAGTGAACGAGGAACGTGGAACGGGGAACGAGGAACGAAGCAGCCGAAAATGTTGCCATGCCACGCGGTGTGTTGCTGTGCCACACGACGTATACGTGACATTTTGGCCACGCCATGCAATTGCTCGCTCATCGCTCATGCAACGGCGACCCGTCCGCCCACCACACGCCACACGCCACACGGCCCGCCCAGCCCTACAACAGGGATGCGTCTGTCATTTGTGGGCGCGCGGCCAAGTAAAAATCCAAGCATGAGAAAATAGATTTTCTGTATAAAATTTTCATGCGAAATATTTTGACACTTGGCGACAGCAGCTGACTAATTGCAATAGCCTGGAAACCAATAAGAGAGCGGGACCAGAAGCAGGAGCAAGAGAAATAGAGAGGGAGAGGGGTGGAGAAAGGGGATGTAAGAACGAAAGAGTTGTCACTGGATTGCTGGGAATTCGCCCACTTCTCCTCCTTCTTTCCCGACCAGCACTTGGCCGATCATTAGACAAAAATAGCAAAGTGTCTAAAGGTTTAAAGTGCAGGCGAGCGCCACAGCGGGCGACAGCTGACGGAACCGATGCCCCCGATGATTAAACGCCTTATAAATGACGTGAACAATTTGGCGACAACTCTGAAAAGTTTGCTACCAAAAACCGAAAACCAAAAATAGCAAAAAGTGTGACGTGTTGAGATGCCCGATGTGGCGGCGACCGCAAGAGTGCAACAATGGGTGCCACGTGGGGCGACATTGTGTTCCTTCGGCGACTTCAAGGTGTTAATGACGCTCGACAGAGTCCGAGCCACAAACGTGGTCAGACCTGGCGGGTGCCCCAAAGCAGGGCAGCGGGAGGAGGGGAGGGGAGGGGAGTGAATCGATTTGACGATTGGTCGATTGGCAGTTGAAATATTGACATGGCCTGAAGTCCCTGTGAACCGACAGGTGAATGTCAATCGAGGGTCACTAGTAGCGGGTAAAGGACAAACGTGAAAAGGATAATTGATAAGCCTTGTGGTTTGTGGCATGTGTCAGAAAGCAGGCAGCATGTAAAGTGCCCAGAATAATCGATTGGAAATTGTAAATTCGATTTAAGTACCGACAAACACATGACAATCGCATTAAAATTTCATAGATTGCAAAATAATTAATGAGAAATTCTCTGGGAATTTGCGTAATTCTTGGCCCACCGTTACGCAGCACTCGCACAGCATCAGGAGTGGGAGCTACGGCGGCTGTGAAGCATTAATTAAATGCCATTTAATACTAATTAAACGCAAATAGGAAATAGCAAATAGCAAATAGGAAATAGCAAATGGGAAATGGGAAATGGGAAATAGGAAATAGGAAGCGTTTTGAGTATTTCGATACTTGGGCGAACTTTTTATTAGGGATTAACAGGATCATGTTGTTAACAGTTAAATAACGGACACAAAAGTTGCCATCGATATAAATTTTGATTAGTCATTGGCTTAAATTTATAACCTGATTAGTTTTGTTTATAAATATAAATTTGATTTTAATTCGACTTTCTATCTGAATCACTAGTTAAGTAGCCAGGAGGGTCGCAATGGATGAGAGATCCTTTCATTGTATTAAAAATAAATGTTTGATAATTAAATTGCATTTTTAAAGATTAAATTTAGTCAAGAGACTAATTCAGACTAGTGTAAAACAGACTAGACTCTCTTATAAACATCAACAATCAAGCAATGTTTTTGTATATGGAAACTGATGTGCCAAGTCAAGGCAACCAAAGCAGCCGCCAAATCAGCCAACTCAGGCAACTCAGCCAAGACCTTCAAATGCGATCCAGAACTTAAAGTCTTGTATACTTTAAAAGGCCATAAGAGGCACATAATCTGAGCATCAAGAATAAATAGTTTTCCTCAAGAATATTCCCATCAGTCGACACCTCCGTTCACACTCCTCCTCCCACACAACACACACAGGCTGTAAAATTTAAGAACCACCAAAAATAAAATTATCCGAAAATAAAACAGCCAGACAGACAGACACACACATACACACACATGCACACACATTCACGTACACCGTAGATAAACACTATTAGTGTGACTCTACGGGTGGAGTCGAAATTCGTTGAATTTTCCTCAAATTCATTTAGCATATTTCATCGATGATTTTTATGCAAAACACGCCCGACGGAGTACAAGTTTTATTACCATATAGAACTATTTTTTATCGCCGACAAGAAATCGCATCAAATTATCGTCAGACGAGTGAAAAATGGCAGTAAACCGATTCATATGTGTAAGTGTGAGTGTGTGCGTATGTGTGTGTGTGTGCGTATATGTGTGTGTGTGTGTGTATGTGTGTGTGTCAAACAGGGTAGTAAGGGTGATGAATGGGCGTTGGATACGATGGGGCAACAGCGATAAGCTATCCCAAGGTCTTCATTGCCACAAATATAAAAAAAAAAAAAAAAAAATACAAACAAAAAAAATACGAGAAACTCGAAAAATAAAAATTAGTCAACCAGTTGCATGCAATGAGGCGCCCAAACTCAAAACCCCAACTCGAACCCCAACCCCAACCCGAACCCGTGCCCAAAATCCAAGCACCAAGCACAAGCACAAGCCAAAGCCCAAGCCCAGAGCAACCCCCGCCCCCTTAAGGCGGCCGAACCCATTTATTGCCCACCTGTTTTAATAGTTTTTGCACACGAGAGCAGCTTTTTGGCCAAGTTAGCGTGCCGCTCGGCCGTTTATCAAGTTGCCAAATGGCCGTATAAGGCGACCACCGAACGGGCGAGCGAAACTTAATTAAAATTTATAAAAATATGTAACAGCAACTACAACAACAACAAACAAAAAACAACAAACACTAAAGCAACAATGGCAACAACTGCGAAATCTTAATTACTTAAGACTTTAGCTGAATTTCTAATTGATTTAGCCACCAGAAGATGAACAATCCACACAGCACACAACACACACGCAGACACACGCACACACACACACGCATAGCCAGACAAAGCCTTTACTCTGTAGGTATAATCAATCGACTGATTGTCATAAGTATCTGTTACTACCCGCCGCTAATACGAGAAGGTGGCTTTAACTAATTACAGCAACTAGATTTGTAATTAATTTTGTATACAACAAAGCCGAGCAAAGCAAACAAGTTCCTCTGCCGCTCGATAAATCAGAGGCTAATCGCATTAACGAGGGTGAATCCAACAGTATAGTATGCATGCAGCCAGCAGGCAGTGAAACGTTTACGAAAGCTGCTAAAATTCTAAGCTCACAAACACAAAACGAAGATAGAAATTCATAAAAAAAAAATGATGATTAAGAAAATGGAAAAAATGTTAAAAAGCGTAAGAAAAAAATTTGGGCACAGCCTGTGAAACGTTGACGAAGAAAAGAAATAAATAAATAAAACTGAGTAAATGAGTAATGAACTCAAAAATATAAAATGTCTTAATCATTGAATAAAAAGACGATCAGAAACGAATTTATTTAAGTGCTAAGCGGCGATAAATATGTAATAAAAAGAAATCATAAAAAGTTAACTAGACGCTTACGAATACAAAGTTAAGGATGAAAAGCAGGCAGCAGTAGAAAATAACTTTAAGAGCCAGTAAAATGATGACGAATCAAAGAAAAGCAAAAAAACAGAAAAAAGAAAGAAGTGACGAATTTTCGCTAAGAGTCAAGCGTGTAAATCATCGAGTGTATAAAGTGAATAAAAAAACACATTCAAAGCGTTGACGAACGTGTAACAAAAAGGGAAAATAATTGTGAGCAATAAATAACGTTTACGAACGCAAACAGATTTTTTTTTTTTAATAAAGAACTGGCAATAATCACTGTGAAAAAAACTGTGAAGTTCCGTTAACGGCAAACCATTTAAGAAGGAGGAAGGGTAGGAGCCGGAAAACAGAACATGTAAATCAGCTGCAGGCAAATGCAAACACAATTACAGGAAAGTGATTGCCCACTCCCCGTGCCTTACAACAACACATACAGCACACCCCACACCCCATATCCCACAACCCACAACCCACACCTCGGGCGATTAATTAAATGATGATTAATTTCTTGTCCACATGCGGGGAATCTTCTCATGGGAGCTCAAAATCAAAATTTAATTTATCCGCAAACTGAAAACTGTTTTCACGGATTGCCTTTTAATCAGCTTCTTCTTTGTTATTAATAAGATAAGATGAATAAGAAAGAAAACAAAGAGTTGAGCTCACTCAACATGCGACAACTTCTTGAGCCACCCACGCGACGTTTCGCTCGCTTCCCCGTTCAGTGTAATGACTTTTGATTACGATGTTTGCGTCTGTCTGATAACGGAAGTGTTTTCTGGCTCTCGGGCCTATGCTTTTATTTAGCAATACGTGTAGACGGGGCTGGGGCTTATCGTCCGCATATAAAGCTGATTAAACAAGTGATTTAACAGCTGATTAGGCCTCGGATTCGGACTCGGATTCGGCACTCTGAATGCTCGACAATGGGCACGCACACGCACACGCACACGGATACGGATGCGGATGCGAATGCGAATGGGAGCTGAGATATGGTCTCTGGCCCTGACTCTGACCCCGATTATGGCCAAGAGATGCTCTTAACCGGGATCAGTGTCAGCACGAAGAGAAGGAGAGGAAAACGAAGAGAGGCAGGAGAAGAAGAAGGAGCAACCAAAGAAGCCGCAGCGGTAGCAACAGAAAAAGGGAGCAGCTGGGAGCTGGGTCAATGTTCTAATAAAAAGTTCAATTCAACTTGAATTAATTTCAATTGCATACAGAACACAATACAATAAACCAACAACAACAACAACAACAACAATAACAAAAACAGCAGCAACAAAAATAAGAGGAGGAAGTGCGGAGCAGCCATAAAATTGAGTGTCGATACAAAGTCTTCCGCGTGCTGCTTTAAGCCGGTTTCCGAGAAGGGCACAAAGAGTGGCGTAGGCTCGGCATAAGGATTGCGGGTGAAGGGACAGGAACAGGGGCTGAGGGGACAAAAGCTAGTGGGTAGGTGCTACAAGCCGGTACACCCACCCGGAATGCCCAATATCGGGCATCGGGAGACTCTGCCACAGGCTTATTGCCAATCCGGGCATAAAATATGCATTCCAAGTGCTGCACAGTTTTTCAATTAAATGCAAGTTTCGTCCTGTTCATTTTCCGTTCATTCCCTTTTGTTCACTTTTGTGTTCACTCTGTGTTCATTCCCTGTTCATTTTCGGTTCACTTCTGTTCAGTGGCTCAGTTGCGTCTGTCTGCGCTTGGTGGCAAAAATATTTTCTCATTTCGTTGGACGTGTCAAAATATTTGCGCTTAATTTAAATAAAGTTTACGCTGATGTCTGACATTTGGTTTCATGTGTTCCCTTCAATTTGAATTTTTATTTTTAATTTTATTTATTTTTATCTTTATATTCATATTTATATATTTTTATTTATGGTTTTATTAATACTGCGTACATATTTTGCATTTTCATTTAAAGACTTTTATTTCCTCCTCCCATCTATCTGTCTGACTATCTGATGGTATGTCTGTCTGTCTGACTGTCTGATGGTATGTCTGTCTGTCTGACTGTCTGACTGTCTGTCCGTCTCTCAGACAGACACTGTGTGAATGTGCAAATGTGTTGTCCAGGCGTTTTTAATATTTACTCGGAATTTTAATTTAGGCTTTTACGCATATTTTTAAATATTTATACGTCTATTTATTTTTCCAGAATTTTTCCCAAATTTCCCTGCAAGCTGCACACACGATGTAAAATATCAATTATTTGCTCTGCTGCACGTGAAATGGCGGAAAATGTGTTTGAAGTTTTTCATTTCTCAATGAACTAAAGCAACAAATAATAAGATACACAGGGAAAACAGATCAAAGAATTTGTAATTTATTGGGAAATCTGTGTGGGAAAACAGTTGATAAACTAATCACTCACATTCATATTCACATTCATACTCACATTCATAGTAAATATTCAAACTAACCGTGAACAATGCAAAGTTGGCTGATTACATGCCTAAGAGATCTTCGACTCAAATCGTTGGCCAGCAAAGTGAACATGGAGATTAAACTAAAGGATTCCACACTAAAAGTACTCCAGAAGTTGACATGGAGGAAATGAGTGCACTCAATAAAAAAAAGTGATTCCAAAGAAAAGTGTTTTTCCACACAAGTGGAACTAAACCAAAACTGACAATGGAGAACGCATGTCATTTGAGCCATTTTCCTGGGATGCACAATGGAGGGGAAATGAGGCAAGTGCTAAATAAATGTTTATTACTCTTTATATCGAATTAAATTTATATTTAAATAAAAATAAACTTTAAACTTTTCATTTAAACATCCAATTTGAGTCCTTCAATTCCCGGGGAATAATTACCGATTTTCCGTTTAAAAACAAAAAAATATAAATTTGTCGAAATTAAAAAAAAATAATAAAAATTAAACGCTTCTGCATTAATGACTTCGATAAAGTGAGATTTATAATTAAAAGCAATTCAAAAAATCCAAAATCCAAAAAATTAAAAAATAAAAATAAAAAGTGGCAGATATAAAAATATATAATATCAAATTATATTTAATTCTTGTTTAATCAATTGAACGCCAAGGCGGACGTTAAAGTTAATGATTGTTTACTTAAAAAATTCCACTTGGTTTTTCTTTTCAGTTTTTGTGCTAGGTTTCCACATATCCTATAAAACGGGAAGGACTCAAAGGAGGAGTTTTGTTGTAATGGAATAAAATGTATCTCAAAGCTGGAAATAAAATTATCCTCAATTAACAGATATCAGAAATGTGCGGGTTTGTATCTTAATGTTAATTAAAATTAATTACAGGGTATCTAAAGTCGAACCTTTGAGTGTTTTAATTGGTTTATTGTTTCGCTGTGTTGTTGCTTTAAATCAAGCGTAAATATAATTAAAAAAAAAACAAACAGAAAGCAACAAAATGTGATGCGAGTTCATCCTGAGAATTTCATGGGATCGCAAATAAAAGTACAATAGATCGATCGATCGATCGATGGATCGGTCTTCTTATAGGTAATACGCACCGCCAAAGTTGTTGTTGTTCAGCTTCGTGGGTTGATTGATTAGTTCGGCAATTTTGAGGCCGTTATATTGCAGCTGCTCTTGCGATAAAATTGATAATCTTAAGCGGCAGTTACGAAAAGTAACTGCGATTTAATTTTATTGTTCTTCCTTTTGTCCGTAGATTTATTCACTGCTGCCTTTGGCTCTTCTTTTATTGTGTTTTTTTTTTTGTTTCTGTTGATTTTTGGTTTTTTGTTATTTTTTAATCATCTGCAAACCTTTATTTATGGCAAACATTTTTTTTAACTTTTGTGTTCTTTATTTTGGGCTTTCTTTCGGTTTTGTGTTTTGTGTTTTTTGGCTCAGTTTATGACACTTTTCTATATTGAACTTGTGCTGGGTTATCGTCCGGGACAGAAGCGTCGGGAGTCGATTCTCGAGCCTCGAGTGTCTCGCATGCAAACGAGGTCAAATTTTATCTGCAGACGGTACAACAATAAATATTGAGCTACGACCACAGACAACAACAACACACACAATAACAACAGCAGCAGCAGCAGCAACAACAACAACAGCAACAATAATAATAGCAGCAGCAGCAGCAGAAGCGGCAACAAAAAGCAAAGGCAACCCCAAAATAAAAAAAAAAAAGAAAAAGCCAAAAAAAAGCGAAACACGAAAAAAACAAAAATCATAATATTTTATTTTTGGGGTTGGTTGCCACTTCTTCTTTTTCTTCTTTTTGTTGTTGTTCTTGTTGATGCTCCTGTTATTGTTATTTTTGTTGTTGTTGTTGTTGTAATTGGTGTTGTTGACGATGCTAGTGTTGATGTTGCTTTAAGGGTGTTTTATGCCGTTTTAATCTTTCGATTTGCTCATCAAACCGATACTCGAGTTCAGTTACAACATTTTAAATATTCAAAAAAAAATATATAAAAAAATAAACACTTCAAAAAAATGCACTCAAACAGAAGCATTCACACAGACACACACACAGTCAGACACACACACTCACACACTCACACACTCACACACTCGCACACATGTAGTTCACGGAGACACTGAACAAGACGTCGACATTGATAAAGGAATTTGTGTGTTTGGTTTGTTACGAGAAGAATCAGAGGCGAAGCCGGTGCCGTCGTCGTAGTTGTATTTGCTGCCAGAGCTGCACAACCTGCCGCGTTGAGTTTCGCACACGAAATGAGGTCAACGAGATACTACGTTACGTTACGTTACGCTTTACGTGAAAGCTGCCCAACATGAAAGTAGCGCAAGGGCGACACCTGATTGGGGTGGGTGGTTGCCTGCACACGCAACAGAGAGCGCGCGAGACAGAGAGCGAGCGAGAGAGAGAGAGAGAGAGAGAGAGATAGAGAAGGACAGAGAGACAGGGAGGGAGAGATGGTGAACGTGTGTGTTGAAAAACTGAAAGAGAGCAACAGCAAGAACACAACATTGACTAAGTGAGCAGGAGAGGAGAGAAGAGGGAGACGTAAGCATACGCACGCACGCACGCACACACGCACACACACACGCACGCATACTAGAGGAGCCGGCTTGGGCTTGCATGTGGAACTTAAGAGAGCGAACGCTCATCATGTAATTGCTCTCTCACATTCTCTCTCTCTCCCTCATGTGTGCTCTCTCACTCGCGCTCTCTCTCTTTCGCTCTTTCGCTCCTTCTCTCGTTCCCACTGCCCCTCTGTGGGTCGCTCCTTCTCGTTCGGGCTCTTCAGTGTCTCCCTTTGTACGCCCGGGCAAGCGTGGCGTCTTTTGGCGGCTATCAGAACGCTGGCTTGGCTATTACGTATACGCAGTGTTGATTACATGATAGGTGAGTAGGTCGTGTAAGTGGCTTACGACGCTAGCGGAGGGGAGGGCACTGTTAAGGTAGGTGCAGAGGCATCACCACCGGGAACAGTAGCAAGCACTTAATGATGTTTTACTTGTGGGTCAAAGGCGCGATGTAAAAAAGAAGAATTACTACACACACAAACACATACAAAAACATTCACAAAAAAAAAAAAAAAAAAATAGAAGAAACACACAAAAAAAAAACACACACACACACACACGAAAATATCACCAATTGATAAACATCTCGAATGCTGTACAGTTTGAGAGGCACTGCTTGGACTAGCATTTGCGTCACAAGATGCTGATGCATGCAAATTTTGCAACTAAATGCCAACTTTTCTCTCAGCTGACAAATTTGTGCTTGTTCTCGTCTTCATTTTTTTTTTTGCTTTTCTTTTCTTTTTGGGTTTTTATTTCGCTTTCGGGCATAGATAAAAATCCAGATAAAGTTCGCAATTGTAACTGGGTCAAAGCAGTCGAAAGACCAGCAAAGAGTTTGCCTCTAAGATCCGTTTGGCAGCTTCCCACTTTTCACTTGCTTCAGGCACTGAAGGCGAGGCGCTAACGCAGAATGAAGACAAGTGCTGATCTGTTGTTGTTGTTGTTGTTGTTGTTGTCGAGCCAACTTTGAGATTGGTCCGGATTGGAAAAGTTTAGATCATGTTTTTTATATTCATCACTTAACGCGAACTCATTCGTCACTTGTACTCGAATATCGTGTTACTTCAAACTCTTTGTTTATGCAAATATCATCTTTCGATCGATTGATTGAAAAATGGCAAATTAATTGAAAGCATCGACATATGAATTCACTTTGGCAAAACGCTTTTAGCTTCAGTTTCTTGCAAATTGACTCAAAGCTGCGAAGCAGCCTTCGAGGAAGTTAATTGAACAATTAAAAGGGTACAAAAGTCGAAAGTGGGAAGGGGGCGTGGATGTGTGGAGCGGGGGAGGGGTCAGCAAGTGGAGATGTTCGCGAAGATCGAAGCTTCGGTTTGCAATACGAGTTTTGGCGTAGTTTCTAATTGAAACTGCTGCTTGGCCGGCTGCACAAATAAATAAATAAATAAACACACTCACACACACACACACACACACACACACACATGCACACGCACACAAATACAGATGAAGGCACTGATCCACGAGAGTCAAACGCGAGCACAAAGCAAATAAATTAAATAAATAAAAGAGAGAGAAAAAAAAAATAACAAAAAAGAGACCGAAACTAAACAGCGCACAAAATTATTAAATATGATTATTATTATTGTTATTTTTATTGTTGTTGTTGCTGCTACTGTTGTCGTTGTTGTTGTTGTTGTTGTTGTTGTTGTTGCTGTTTTGTTGTTATTTAGTGTTGATTTATGATGCTGCGGTAAAAGCGAACGGAAGCGCTTTGAAAGCACGTAACAAAACAGCGTGACGTACGCAACGACGACAATGGCAACAACAACAACAACAGCAACTGAAACAGCAACAGCGACAACGACGACAACGACGCGTACTTAGGTTTGAGAGTCACTCATCGTAAAGTGCTCACGTCACCAGAGTTAGAGTCGCAGTCAAATGGGAAGCAACAGCAGAGAAGAGCGCGACGCGTCAGGCACGGCGAGCGTTCAATTGTGAACTAAACTAAACTGAACGCAGCAACAGCAGCAGCAGCAACAGCAGCAACAGCAGCAGCAGCAACAGCAGCAGCAGCAGCAGCAGCAGCAGCGACAACGACGACAGCAGCAGCGGCAACAATCGGTAAAGAAGTACGAACAACAGTTGCAGCGACGCGTTGCGCGACGTCAGCAACGATTGCATTGGCCGGCACGCTGCCCACGCCGCTGTCGTGGTGAGTTTCTTGACGTACTATAAAAGTATTTCATTCAGTAAGCGCGCAGCCGGCAAACTTCTGTGTGTGGTATTTGAACAGCTGCACAGCTTTGCTGACTTACGTCACTGCAGGCGCAGCGCTTGCGCTTGCAGCGCAGTCGGCAAGCCGCTGCCAATGCAAAAAGTAAACAAATAAAATCGTAATTTCATTTACACATCAAACAGCAGCATGAAACATTAACAAAAAATTAAACAAATCAAAACAAACTCTTCACCAATGGCGGATAAATAAATTGTTTAAGCGCTACAATAAATACAACAACAATATATGAGGTAGCAAGCACAACAACAACAAAACACAACACAACACACACACACACACACACACACACACACACACACACACACACACATACACACACACACACGCACACACACACACAGCAGTAAACAGCCAAGGCAGCAGCATCTCCGTCAGAAAGCATGAATCATCAGTCGAGCGCAACGTGCGTGGTGCTTTGGGTGGGCGAGAGGTGCTCGTAATGCTGTCGGTGGCGGGGGACTAAAAGAGCACGCGAGCAACTGTCTGCGAAGGCATCCACAACAGCTTCCAACCAGCGTGTATGTGTGTGTGTGTGTGTGTGTGTGTGTGTGTGTGTGTGTGTGTGTGTGTCGGTGTTTGTGCTGGTAAAGGAATGCGCTACACATGCCAATACAAAGACCGAACCAAAAAGAGACAGGGAGAAAGAGAAAGAGAGAGGAAACACGACAAAGTTGAGTTCGCTCTTCGGCTGTGGGCCCTCGGCAATGGCATCCACAGCAACGAAACTCACCACGAACACGCGCCACTGGGGCAACACAGCAGTAGCAGCAGCAGCAACAGCAGCAGCAGCAACAGCAGCAGCAGCAGCGATGGCAAAGACAAAGGCAATGGTAACAGAGGCAGCAACGGCACCACCAGCAGCAGCGGCAGCGGTAGCGGCGGTAGCGGCGGTAGCAACCGAAGCTGCCAAACGGAGAGCGCGCACATTTTTGCTCTATTTTAAATTATTAATGAGCGGCTTGTTCAGTTATTAAAAGCTTGGGAATAGCAACAGCAACAATGAGGAGAGCAACAACAACCGCAAGCTGAACAGTAAGCAACAAAAGTAACAACAACAACAATAACAATAACAACATTTACAAACGTTTTCCCAGGTGCGACTAAATGTGTGTGTGCGGGGGAGTTGCCGAGAACTGAAGCTCACAGGAACCGAAAATGGGAGCCGCAGGAAGCGAATACCGCAAATTTGATTAGGTGACCTCCTGTCGGCCCTCGACCTCCCCCCCTGTCGGCCACTGGCCATGCCCATCTGATTGTGGCCGGGGCAATAAAAAGATATGACCCTAAGTACCGTAAACCCTCGCTGAGAATGGCCTACGGGTTGGGTTAGGTTTCCACTTTATTGTGCAACAGCGAATGCAGCAATAAAAACCTATAACATGTGAGCAGCAACAACAACGACAACAACAACAATACGAAGCATAGCAACAATTTTTAATCACTGATGAAGAAGAGCCAGCGAATTTCTGTGGAACTACTGGTTCAGGTGTGAACGAATGATAAGCGACGCAAACTCAATGAACGCAAAAGTGAAACTAGTTTCAGTTTGAGTTTGAGTTCGAGTTGAGCTGTAAACTAGTTCCGAGGCATGACTAGTTCAGCGCTGCTCTGAAAAGAATCCCCCTATCTCCCCCCCAGCCCCCCACGCCCACTGAAAAGTTGTTTAATCAGCTTTGGCTCCAGGTAGTTCCAGTTTAATTAAGGAACTAGTTCGACTACGAGGCTGCTTGTAATGCAGATTAAGTAAGTTTTTAAGATATTCCTAATTGAAAGCTACTTTGATGCCAGCGCACATGAAGTTCTTCTCAACGGGATGCCATTTTTGAGTTCGAGTTGGAACTAGTTCCAAACGAAAATTTAAATTAAGTATGAAATAAAGATTACGACTTACAGCATTTAATAAACCGTTAGGACTCATCATAAGGTTTTCCCCCCTCGTGACAATCACGAACCACAACAGAGTCCTTGCGGTCGGAGGCTGGACTCACGTTCCGCCGAGCATCATTAATCTTTTCGTCAGAACCAATTCCGAATTTTCACACTTGACCGTAACCCCAAGCCTCCAGAAGCACTGACATCCCGTCACCCAAACACCCAGACACCCAGACACCCCGACACCCCGACACCCCAACACACTGACTTTTCTGCACCCTAATCACTGCCAGAGTCTCAAAGTTTTCTTTCAATTATGTAACCCTTTTTTTATTTTGATTTTCTCCTCCTTTGTTATCCTCCTTCTTTTCCAGGAGTCGAGTCACAGTTATTTTACTTTACATTTTGATCGCCCTGCGGGCCCAAACCCTTTACCAACTGCATGACCGCACCTGCGCATGGCTTAAGCTTGGCCAACTAATCCTCGCTTCCTTCGCACCTCCAATCCTCCCCACGCCCAAGCAACCACCTACAGTGGCTGCTAAACAAATGTGGAGAAGAAGGCAAACAAATAAATTTGTAGTCATGCGTCGCCTGTTAAAACAAAGTGTTGCATTTGTTTAGGCTCAGGTGAGGCAGCAACTGTTGAGGATGGGAATGGGGATGGGGATGGGGATGGGGATGTGACTACGCCATCAAGTTGGAGACACGCACTCTGCATGAAGCAACTCCCGGGTGACCGAAACGGCAGCAGTTAAAGCCGCAGAAGCAACAACCAAACAACCAACAACAAAACAACAACCAACAACAAGCAACAACAAACCAACAACCGTCAACCGACAAGCGACCAACCGAGAGCCAAGAACAACGACGACAAACAGTGGGCGAGAATTGCGTGCGAATTGGTTTTAACTTTTGCTTTTCATCTTCAATGTGCAACAGCACGAGAAGCGGAGCAAAAGGAAATATTGCGAGTCCTTTGGGTCCTGCACGCCACATTACACATTACGCATACGCCACGTGGTCCACTGTCTGCCAGTTGACTTTTGCCTCTGTGTGTCTATGAGCACGTCTGTTTGTGTGTGTTCGCGCGCGTGTGTGTGTGTGTGTGTGTGTGTATGTGTCTACTTTACGTACACATAAGTCTATTTAAATATGCATGCGTGTGCCACAACCCATAACCCCCTCCCCATCCCTCCCACAACCCCATCAGCCAACCAGCGACCCGCCTGCTTTGAACGATAAGTCGAAGTTCAGGGCGCAAATCTCACGTGAGATTTGGGTTCAAGCAGCAAAAAGAGGAGCAAAAAAAGCCACCAAACTTTTGCTCGACATTTTTCGTTTATCTGCAGACAAATTTAATGGAAAACGACGTGTGTCGAAATCCACACTTGCCACGCCTACCAGCCACCAAGCAGGTAAACTGGCCGCGCGCACCAAAGAGTTGCCAGATCCACCGGATACCCTGTAATTTCTAAGCGCCACCAGTGACAGGACTCGGAGGATCATTCAATGAATTTAGTATAATTTATGTGCTCCTTAAATGGGCAGAATATTGTCATGCCCTTTCCAGCTTAAAATCGAAATACCCCTTCGTTGAGCCGATTTACAGGGTATTTAAAGTTTTATCATCTAATGCCCAGAATACGAAATGTGAAATAAACAAAATGAATTTATTGCAAATCGAAATGGATTAAGGCAGCCAAAAGCCAGGCAAACATTTCTGGGCATTAAAGGGGAATAGTAGGCGTGGCACTCGCTCAACTAAAAACCCATACACGCACACACACACACACACACACACACACACACACACACATACATACGCACGCATGTGCATATTGACATTCCGATGGGCCGGGCAACTGGTTTGAGTGTCCAACATTAATTGACTTCTGAAGTGATGGCCGGTCGAAAAAGTTGCCCCAAATTGAGAGGGGGCCCCTCCATTTTGGATGCCCATAAAAGCATTTAAATAATAAATGCGGCAAAAGTTTATTAAACTGGAAGCTCGTAATCAGAGCTCGCTACGAGCATAATGAAAACATTTACAAAATGTTTGCTCATAAAATCAATAAGCCCCAAATAACTGTAAATAACCAAAATTAGAGCATGCAAACTTTGTGCATACATACGCTCCACACTCACACGGACACACCTATATGACACACACGAACACACACACACACACACACACACACACACGTAGATGTCCAATTGCCGCAATATCATCGTAATTGACTCACATTCCTTGAAGTCCTGTACACTTTCTTCCCCCGGCAAATATTGAGACACTAATGAAACTTGACCAGTTCATTTTGTGGCACACACACACACACTCAGTCGCACACCTGACTGCAGCCGTGTGTTTGTCCGCTTTGCTAATGATGCGGATTAAGCGCGCTCAGAATTGCCTTTAAAAGTCGACAGGATGGCAGCCCCGGCAAACATTTGCAGGCCGCGTTGCCGGACAGTCCGCAAACAGTGCCTCAGCCTCAGCCTCAGGCTCAGTTTCAGTTTCAGCTCCGTTTCAGTTTTCATTTTAGTTTCAGCTCTGGGATATCATCAGCAGATGCGAAACCGCATTCATAATTCATGCACTCAAATTAGTATGCTAAATGGTTGTTTAGCTGCGGTTCAGCGGGTTTACGGCGGGTGGGGTTGGGGTCGTTGGGCAGGGCGCGATTGGGAGGCGGTTGGGTCCGTGTTTGCGGTTATGCTGCAGCCTGTAGCCTGCAGCTTGCAAAACGCAAAAGTTGCGGTTATTTTGTATTTGAGTTGAGCAAACACCGAATATATCTGGGCTTTGGATGTTGGGACAACAGCACCGAACACCCAACACCCAACACCCCACACCCCACACCAAACATCCAATGAGGTTTGCCGCAACACAATTTTCACTTATTAAACGGCGAACTTTTCGGAAACGATTATTGAAAAGTTGTAATTGCAATTATTAAATTAATTTTGCTAAAATGTCAAAGTTAACCAACAGTTGAATCATTTCAAAATGAAGACAGACACTGAAGTTGTTTAGCGATCGGAGAAGCATCTTCATCAAGCAAGGAAAGATCTTTATTCCCTGTCCCAAGAAAGCTTCTTATGTTCCCCTTCAGGTCGATTCCTTGCAACCTTTGTCACAACTCAAAATATCCCCCCCCCCCCCCCCTCCTTAGCTGTTCTCTGCATGACTGCCTCGTAGGATTCCCCGCAAGTTAATCAACTGGACGTATGCGCAAATCCCATCAAATGAAATCAAAGCAATATTCGAAGTTCCCCCTTACCATCGCCCCAGGTCTCAGCTCGCATCTCACAGCTCGCAGCTTTGTTCTCCGCTCCTCACGACTTCATTAATCAAGCGAGCGACTCTCAGCGTTGCTGCAGATGCGCGGGGGGCACAGGCACAGATGGAGGCGGAGGCGGAGGCAGAGGCGAGGGCGGAGATGGAGACGGAGAACGGCAAATGATTCTAAGAAATTCTTGTGTACATAATAAATTTTTAATGTGCAACACTTCCCGTTAAAACTGAGCAGCTGAGAGACTGCAGAGCTGAGAGACTGACCCAGCAGCAGAGATAACTAACAACAACAAAAACAACTCACAACAATAGCAACTCTGAATAACAACAACTCACAACTCAGCCCAACAACAACAACAGCTCAACCCAACAACAACTCACAACAACAATAAAAGAGCATTTGCAGCTAATAAATTTCATAACTCAAAACTCGAAGATATTTATTTCCATGTACTTTGCCAGTGAAGACGAGAAACTTTTAACTGATCGACTAGCAGATACCCTACAGATGAACTGCGGCACCTGATGTCAATATATATAAATAAAATATATATAAATTAAATATATTTTTGGAAGCTCAAAAAAAACCTCTTGGCTGTAGCTTTAAAACTCAAAATGACGTATCTCTTCCCAGTCCAAAAAGGAGGTAATTCAAAAGGTCCTTAATCTGACTTAAGATTAATTTAAAAATAAATTTAAAATTTAAATATAAAATATAATTTAGAATGTAAACTGTGCGTACCATTTATAATTACAGGGTATCAAAACAACAAGCAAAAGTTATGGTTTTTGGTTTTACCCTCAGATGCACGAAGATTTGTGGTCCCTTCTGATGGTGGGAGGAGCGGGAAGCGGGGGACTGCACTTTTTTAAGCTACAAACTTGCAGTCAAGAGTAAAATAAACAAATAAAGACTCTGAAAAGCGGCAATAAAGGGGGTAAAACCTTTCTGGCGGAGGAGAGGAGTGTGGGAGGGGTGGGGGTCGAGCCACCGACTGCCTGCGGTGGTTGGGGAACATGAAAGTTCGTTTATCAACAACCAGAATCCTGGGCAGACAAATTGTCTAATTATGCAAAAGGGGAATAACTGCAGGTTGAGTGGACGGCAGTAACAAGAAAAGTTTTCCATTTCAAAATTTTCAAATTTTCAAATTTAGAAATTTCAAATTTTCAAATTTCTATATTGGATTTTCCACAAGTCCAACAAGTTAAGAGCCAAATGAGTTTTAGCCAAATTAGTCGCCCCTTCGGGTCTGCCAGGCAATTAAGCCACTTGAGACGACACTTCGACACTTTTCCTTCGGCAGCGGAAGCTGTGGCTGACCAGTTTCAGGTGGCACTTCAGTGCACAGTGTTCCTTATCAGTTCTGGTTCTAGTTTCAGTTCCAGTTCCAGT
The DNA here is from genome assembly GCA_035044505.1 of Zaprionus lineosus. NCBI lineage: Eukaryota > Metazoa > Arthropoda > Insecta > Diptera > Drosophilidae > Zaprionus > Zaprionus lineosus. Next base: position 3,980,393 of record JAWNNX010000694.1, on the reverse strand, counting down.
TCCAGTTGCAGTTCCCGTTTAAGTTTCAGTGTTAGTTTTGCAAATGATTTCCGTTTCACTTTTATGCAAATTGAAACCGAAATTTAAATTCAATTCACAGATGCCCACAGCTGAGGCCCCCTACCACACACACACGCACACACACTCACACACACTCACACACACGTGCACACACTTGAGACTCACTCATACACATGTTTCTCATGTGTTTCTATGCTCAACTCGTCGCTCGGGGAACGGATCCATCCCCCAATTCCGGGACATATCCCATTAAACATTTGTGCGTAGCATTTGTCAGTCCCTCCATTTAACCATTCGTCCACTCGTCGGTCCGTCCGTCCGTCCGTCTGGCTACTCGTCCCTACATTTTGTCCGTTTTGTTTGTTTGCCTCAATTTCAGTTCAAATCGCTTGCCGGTAAATTGGTTCTCGTTCTCACGACCTCGCGATGACTCAAATGTGTTCATAGACTTTGCTGCGAAAGGTCGTGGTCGGTGGGAAAGGGGTGAGCGTGGGAAGAGTGTGGAGAGATGGGGAGCGGGGGGAGATGGGGGAAAAAGAGTATTTTGCATTTATGTGCTCTTTTCTCCCGTTTTGTTTTTCAATTTTCACAAAGTGCAGCAAATTGAATGAAACTTAAACCGGAAGTGTGTGCTTCTGATTCTAAACGGTGATTGGCATTACGAGTGGGCGGCCAATGCGATTGTTGAACCAGTTCATGGCCATTGAGGAACTGTCCGGGTTCCGGAGCTGCACTTCAATAAATATATAAAAGAGAAGACACAAAATACAAAATACGAAATGCAAAAATTATTACCGGAAAATGGTCAAATTGAAAGCCATAAAAAGCGTGTCTCAATGCGCGGGGTAAAAAAGTGGAAAGTGAATTTCCCATGCAAAAACAAAAGTTGCTTCCGTTAGCGGAAATGCGAGGCGCTTCTAGTTAGAAGATGCATTTATAATTATTTAATTAACATTTTTATTCATTTCTGCCCCTGACCACCGAAGGTGAAGTCGATTAGATGGCGAACAGTCAGTTTGCGAGGGGTGGGGGTGGGGGTGGGGTAGGGGAGTGGTCTTCCCACCCCAACTTCGTGTTCAATGCTTCAATCGATTTATTAGTCATGAGTAGAAAATTGTAAAAAGTAAATTGGCTAAGTAAATGGCTGTGTAATAAAAAGTATCGATACCATCAGTAGCTCTTACCAAGCAAGTATATAAAAACAAGCGTCTAACTAAAGAAAACTCGACGTGGAAAGCCTTATTTGCACATCTCAAAATATCCCGATATTAAATTAAATCATCGATTAAAGAGAATTTAATTAAGCGAAGCTATACATTGATTTTAAATTTAAATAAAGTAAAAATATTAACTTAAAATCTATATATATTTAATATTTAATACATTGTTAATAAAACACGAACTTGAAGACTTCTCGGAAAATCCCAATTTTATATCGAATTTAAACTCAAATTTTTCAATTTTAAAATTGATAGAAGAATATCGAATTGGCCATGTAAATGACTATGCAATAAAAAGTATCGATACCATCGGTAGTTCTTATCTAGCTGTTAGGCAAGTAAATGAAAACGAGTGTATAAAAACATATATCAATTTCTCCGAATATTTAAGAGATCGATAAAAGAGAATTTAATTAAATGAAGCCCAAAATTGATTCGAAAATGAAATAAAATATAAATATAAAATATAAAATAATAAAATTCATTTATACAAATATAAAAAATGTAATACAGTGTATATATTTTGCCTCGGGAAATCCGAATTAAATTTTGAATTTCAATTCAAATCTTTCAACTATAAAATTGATCGAAAAACAATAAAATTTGAGCTTTGGAGTTATTAAAATGAATGAAGGGCCAAAATCCGTTAATTATCTTTATTAACAAATTGAGAGACTCTTGACGCTAGCTTAGAACCAAGTTGAAGTCTCTGTAAATGGAGACTCACGTTGATTGCCTCTTAACTCGATTGATTGAAATTGAGTTAAAGTTCGCTTCCCACGATATTCACGGGCTTAGTACGTGGCAACCAACACGCACACACACACACACACACACTTAAGTATATTGCATGCTCAGATTTCCGACTTTATGTTTACCGTTATTCCAATAGTATTCAAATATGGTGAGACTTTCCCCGTAAGCAATTAGAACTCGAGAGCAATTCGCGCACTTGTCTCGTATTCAGAGTTTCGGCTTAATTAAATGAAATGCAATTTAAAACCGTTCATCGTTCATTGTGGAATCGCTGGTACGGTCGATCCCATGGTTGCGGCTACTTCACTGCTTCACTCTTCTTAGGTGCGACCCCTAATCCCCCACCCACACCCCTCACATTTTAAAAAGCACACGCCTCTTTGTACACACACATCGCACCCACGCAACTCCGCCCATTTACTGGATGAAAAACGACACCCATGACGTGTGTGCAGGCGGCAGGCGGCAGGCGGCGGGCGGCCGGCAGGCAAACAACAACAGGAGTAACGACGGCGACAACAACAACAACAACAACAACAACAGCGACAAGAACAAGATGAAGAAGAAGAGGAGTTACAACTATGAGAACAAGAACAACACGCAGCTATAAGGATGCATGTGAAGTGGAAGTTAAGGGCCCAACGCTGCCATTTTCTTGGCTTTAGAACGAAAGACGACGTCGTCTTAAGGCTCACACATGAGCTGCTTACGAGGGGCAACCCAATCCCTTCCACGCTCTCTCTCTCTCTCTCTTTCTTTTTCTCACTCTCTCTCCCCCTCAGTGGGCCCTATGGTGTAACATGGCCACCACACAGTCATCGTCATCATCAACTTGCGCGGTCGTTTAACTTTTGAGTCGGCGATAAAACGCAGAATTCTTGGACTCCACATTTTCATTGCTCTGCTTCTTATCACGTGTTTACTACACTGTAAAAAATTGCACTAAGCGCATTAATTGAATTGTAATTGCCGGAGACGAAGTCTCAACTGGTTTGCCACCGCACACACTACACACACCACACACACCACACACACCACACACACCACACTCCAGACACACACGCACCGCACACCATTCCTCCATTCCGCCAATGGATGCCATTACAACCAGCGGTTGCCTTGCCAGCTTAAAGGACGTTGAAGGTGAGCCACTCGGTGACTCGCCGGTTGCTCGTAGGAAGCGGTTGGGTTGCCCGCTGGTGGGGTAACTGGTAACTAGTAACTGGTAGCTGGTAACTGGTTCCCAGTCGGCCAAAAACAATGCGGTTCCAGCCAGTTGTCCACTCACTCAAAGTTGCACACTCACTGATTAGAACGTGTGGCAGGGTTCTGTCTCTCTTTCCCGCTCTTTGTCCCTCTCTTTTTCTCTTTCTTTCTCCTTGACAGCAAACATAAATTCGCGTCACTCATACGCCACGTGGGTCGCATTGCAACTGAGATTCGATTTTGAGTTTGGGTTCGCGTTTGGGTTTGAACGCGGCATCGGGATTGGGTTTAGGTTTGGGTTTGGGTTTGGGTTTGGCTTTGGGATTGGGATTGGAATTGGGTTGAGGTCTAGGAATTGTTATGTTTGTTTTGTTCTCTGGTCCTGCTGTAGGTTCTATGGCTTGTTTGCAGTTGGCGTTTTTCAATTATTTCGCCTTTGCATGTTGCAGTTGTTGCCGCTGTTGCATTGTCCGCTCCTCGTGTATTTGCCTCATGTTTCTGTGTGGCACAATCAATTTATTGCTCTATAGCGGCTGCATGAAGCACTTTTGCCCGGTCTCCTCCCTTTGCCCCTTAGCTTGGGCTTGCCCTTGAAGTCGTCTCCCCCGCTTCATAACTCACGTTTTTTATTGGCCACTTGCCACGCCCCACTCACTTCCTAGTGCCACCTCCTGCCACATACCACGTACCAAGCGTCCCCCACATCGTTTAAGCCATTTAACCCTTTGTGTATTCTCTCGATTGCGATGCCTTTTAATTTTCTTGCCGACTGACTGCTGCAGAAGCCACTAGGCCAGGCCATGTGCTCCATCAGTTCCAATCCCTGAGCACCACACACACCCCCTACAGCCCCACTCTGTGTATTCTTGCTCCTGCTAGTACTCCTACTTGCCCGACTCCTTTAGTTCCTTCAGTTCCGCTGCTGGCCACTGCATTCCTCGACTGCAGTTCAGCTTCTGCCATTTATGGGGCTCTGCCTCAGCTCAGTAAATTTCTGACATAATTGAGCTGTCGCAATTTACAGCGTCTCCTCGATCGGATCGGGGGCAATGGGGGGGAGCCCGCCGAAGGGAAATTAATGAGTTGGGAATGGCTATGGGTACGGGAATGGCAGTTAGTTTAATAAAATAGACACTCGGAGCAGTACCAGATACGAGATTCGAGATACGAAAAACAAACGATGCCAAGGGGACCCAAATCAGAAAGGAGTAAAAAAGGATTCGGCAAGCGAAGGAAAAACCCTAAGAAACTGAATCATCAGATGAGCCAAACTAAATAACAAATTAAATCGTTCAAGAAATTATTATTTAATTTAAGGTGAAAAATTCAGATTGAAAATAAATATTTAAAATGCACAGAACAGAAATGGAAAATTTGTGTAAATAAAGAGATAAAAGGGAATTGTCCCAGATAATCCTTTAATAACTCTGACGATGATTTCAATTATCCTGCTTTCAATGCCATTCGTTACGCCATCTCCTTTCTTCTCTCACTCTCACTCTCACTCTCTCGCTCACACTCAAACTCCACACTCATGTCTAATTAGCGGACAAATCATTTTCCCGTTACATCAAAATCTGACAAGAGTAAACTTTATAATTTGCACTCATCATGAACACACAATGACACAACACACACACACAAGCACACTCACACCCAGCCACCCACACACACACACACACACACACAGAGGACACAGAGCACACATTAGTTGCTCTTTTCATCTTTCTCTCGCTGGCTAAAGGCTCGCTCTCGCGTAACTGTAACTATCCCAAAAGTGACACAAAGCGCATGTAAACAGAACCCACAATACCAACAGCAACAACAACAACAACAACAGCAGCAACAACCAGAGGAAGAACAGTCAACGAGAAGCTGAAAAGTTACATAATAAAACTAATAATAATTATCAACGCCATTGTCAAGGCATCAAAAAGGAAACCAAAACCAAAACACAGACCGAAAGACAACGAAAAAAATGAAAGGAATAAAAGAAAAAAGTAGAAGGAGAGCGAGAGGAAGAGGAAGTGGAAGTGGAAGTGGAAGGGGAACTAAAGTTGAAGGAAGTGTGAGTGCGACGGAAACAGAAAGAGAGTGTCGACTGAACAACAAGCAGGGCGACAAAAACTTTGCCGTTTTGTTATTGTTTCACATTCCCTACACAAGGACATGTGCACAGGACATATGTGACTTCTTGGGACTATATACATGTTAATAAATATATAAATATATAACAAAATATATATTTAGATTCATAAACTGAATATAGATTGGGGTCCCGTCGACCAATGTCCTGCCTTTTAAAGGAGCTATGCTTTTCACTTATATATGAAGAGATCGAACCTTTAGTCAATTAATAATATCTTCAGAAATCAGGCGACTATATAATAAAAATGATGTCTTAAGAAAAGGATGCAAGGGTTCATATATCACATATCCTAGAAACACTCACTACAAATAAAAGATCCAATATGATCTTCGCCTGCAAGTCTTAGGGTCAGGACTGAACTTTTCAGCTAAAAACCAGGATATTTAAAATTAGAAAAAAAATCTCAGTTTTTCTTTTTGAAATAAAAAAAATATCGGAATTTAAGGATATTTGTGAAACATATGAAAATAACGAATAAAAAGAAATGGCCTTAAGAAACTTTAAGCCTAGGACTAGCAAAGAGCACCCACAAAGACATTCAGCTTAAAGTGCAGGGTATTAAATATTTGACATTCGCAAAACTTTTGTACCCTTTCAGGTTTTTTCCTCTGTTTTGACCGCTGCCTCTGCGCTCTGTTGACAGGACTTTTCTGGCTTTGTTGTCGTTGTTTTTGTTGTTGTTACCGCCCTCGCCTTCAGCTGTCGTCAGCTGGCATCTGGCATCCCCTATGTTTACCCATACACAAGCACAAACACACACACACGCACACACACACACATGAGAATTACTCATACATACTCATATCTGTGAGATGACAGCAAGCGGCAAATGCGCGTTTGACATTGCGATGCCCGCGCCTGATGTCCACCGATGCTGCCATTTGCTATCATATAGAACCGGGAAGGACAAGAGCAGCAACTATGTGATCCTTGGACACATGCAGACTTAAATGGTCGCCAGGACAATAAAATGGTATAATGAAAGTTTTGCAGCAGCCATTGAAGCGCTCGACATGCCACACTCCCGCCACCCACACCCACTCCCACACCCACACAAACGCCAGCGACAACTCGGCCATCCAGAGGCAGCGGCTCCACTAACCTCCCCTGTGCCATGTCACCTCCATCATCAACCTCATCACGGCCAGAGTTATAAATGGTGTTTAATGGGTTTGTTGACTGGTCGCTTTCCTGGCTGGACGAGTGCCTGACTGGCTGACTGCCTGCCTGGCTGAGTGAGTTCCACGGTTTGGTTCTGCCTTGTTATGGGTCACGCTTTATGGCTGTTTGAATCTGTTATTCACACACACACACTAGCCTACACACACTCATATAGTCATACACATGCGGGCATTCAAAGGACGATGATGAATGCATGTCCTTGAAAGCACTGCGAAGTTTTCAATATGCATAGACCTTACCATATGTCCTACGTCGACTAGGGAATTGCACATTCCAAATGGAACTGGGACTTAGCCTAATTGGCACTCACCTGAAATGGAAATAAAACAGAAATTAATTCATTTAATTTAATGTTATGAATTAAATTTTAATTTTAATAAAAGTTCCTAAATTTAAGGAGTCATTTGGTATTTTATTTTTATTATAAGATTTAAATCCTTGAAGCTGCATTTCTGCTCTTCAGACTCGTCACCTTGTCCGCACGAGAACCGTTAAGAAAATAGGGCAAAAATGGAATAATAAAGGATAACAGGCTTGAAGGTGAATTCATTTCAACAGATCCTTTGGATTTCAATTGTTCTTTTCTTTTTATCAAAAGTGCTCCTTTCAGAGGAGATCCTTTAAGAAAACGACAGATAGCCCGTATTGCAGATGACAATTTAAAAGACGACATGCGGTAAGGATATTGCATCGAAATAATTGACAAAGAATCCTGACTGCCAATTGAAGCGATTTCAATGGAAAAGACCTTGTGCTTGGCTTGAATCGATTTCCATCGAATGGAGACGAGAGTCGACATAAAGGAAACTATTTAATTACTCAATCATCATCTTCTCTCTTATCCTGAAAACAATGAGAAAAAAAAAAAAAAAAAGAAAAAAGTTTTTCATAATTCGAGATGAAAGGCTGCAAGATTTTGCATTAGATTTGACTTTGAATTGAATTTGGTTTCAGTTTCGGTTTCGGTTTCAATTTCAATTCCAGATTCTGATTCAGTTTTGATTTTGGTTTCGGTTTCGGTTTCAAACTGCATTTAGTTCCAAGTCATTTGATGATGCAATTAATGTATCTCAGAGAGCGCAATTGGTCAATACGGAGACAGACAAATGGCCAATAAGCAATTTGGCCAAATGAACATTTGACTTTCAATAAAATTTATCTGTGAATTGAAGTTAATTGCAGACTCTGCCGCATCTGTGTGCTTCTGGCTATGAATCTATGTAATTTTCAGAGTTTGTGTCTGAGTCACATACATACATATGTTTGTGCGTGTGTGTGTGTGTGTCTGTCCAGTATCTTATTTCATGAACATCTCAGCAGCTCTGGGCAGACTGAGCGAACAATAAATTTTCAACTGCGACCGGGCACACGATTTATATGAATATTTTGCCAGTAAATTTGCATATCATAATTGTGAATTGTTGGCCTATCCCATCGCATGGATAAGTATTTCCGCCATATGCCACACTCGACCCCCCATACGCCACTCCACTGCACTCCAGTCCATCTCTGTCTCTGTCTTTGTCTCTGTCACTGTGCTCCTCCCTGGCTTTTGTCTGTCGCATTCAATCAGCTCGTCGCCTGACGTTGACGGCTCTCAACACGCCTCCTCTCTCGCCTTTTTCATTGGCATTTTATTTACGTGGCTCCCAACTCGACACGCCGCTCAGTCGACCGGCCCACCGACCGACCGACCGACCGACCGACTGACTGAATGACTGACTGACTGAGTGACTGGCTGTCTGATTGAGGCAGTGAGTCAGTGAGCCACATCTAGGGACAAAAGAAGGGGTACTGGAAGAGGAGCAGTCGAGCCGCTTAGTCGAGATTCCCAGTCAGATGCTCGTCTCTCCGCCTCTTCAATTCGCCACACGTCCACCCTTCTAACCGTCCGCCCGCCCGCCTGCCTGTCAGTTGGCTTTGTTTGCCCTGCGGCAAGGCTAATGTCAAGGTTGATTCAGCTGTCGCAGTCTGTGGCGTGCCTCCGGCATCCGCTTGGATTTGTGTTGCATTCCAAATGGATTATAATTTACTTCATGTGGCGTTACAATCTGTCCCTAACCCGCAATCATAACGCAAATTGGAATACATAATCGCAATGTTAAAGCAGCCGAGGTACAACCCATCATTTGCCAGGAATTCTTACTGAATCTCCTCTACTTAATCCAACAACCATGAACTAGAATGATTCAGATTGATTCCGATATGAACCAGTATGCTTCAGAGTTCACCCAATGCAGTCAGGGGGCCTGCCTAACTTTGATTTGTTCCCATTTTAAGTCAAAAGCAACCAAATTATAAAGTGACTTTTGAAAAGCTAAGTATATATAGATAAAGATATATGTAAAGATATATCTTTATACATATGTATATATAAAGATATATATTAACACATATATAATTAGTCTCTTGAGGAGTCGCTCAACTCCCAATTATACTTTTGGCTCACTTGGGCATTCAACTTGTCCCGCTTACAAAGAAGACGTATTTCGCCAGGGCATTGGCCAAGGGCTGCCATGATCTGGCATGATCTGGCATGATCTGGCATGATCTGGCATGGTCTGGCATGATCTGACATGGTCTGGCTTTCTCTGGTATTATCTAGTGTTGTCTGGCATAGTCTTAAATGGTCTCGCTTTGTCTGGTACTGTCTGGCATGGCCTGACTTTGTCTGGAATGGATTAACCTTTTTGTCTTGCATGGTCTGGCATGGTCTGACTTGGTCTAGCTTGGTTTGGCATGGTCTGGCATGGTCTGGCGTAGTCTGGCCTAATCTGGCATGGTCTGGTGTGGCGTAAGCACTGGCCAGGGCTGAGCCGTGTGTCCAATGCGTCGCGGTGGCAGCTCATCACCATTACCACCATCATCACTACCATCACTACCATCACCATCACCATCATCGCCGCCATCATCATCATTATTATCGTTACTATCATCATCACCGTCGTCTTCGTTGTGGTATCCATGGCTTGTTAACCCCAATTAGTATGCATTTGTGTTGGCAACTTTTTCGAATGCCACGTTGATTGAGTGTCGAAGAGGCAGCTTCGAGTTGCAAGCTTTAAGCTGCAACTGCAGCGACTGCGACTGCAACTGCAACTGCGACTGAAACTGCGACTGCAACAGCGACTGCAACTGCGGCGGCGGCTGCAACTGCGGCTGCGGCTGCAGTTGAGGCTGCGACTGAAACTGAAACTCTTTCTTTGGCATGACACATGTTAATTAAAACTGAAAACTAACACACGCACACATACACAAGCACACACATTGCATTCTTTGCTTATCAACTGAGTGAGATAGTGGAAGAGAAGAGGAGTGAAAGAGTAGAAGCGAAAGGGGGATGGGGCAGGAGGAGGGGAAGCGGCTGAACATACCCTGAGCTGTTCATCTAACGTCATCGCTGGCTGCCTTTTCTTTCACTTCAATTAGTGGTTTCATGTTGTGGATGGCAGGCAACTCTTGAGATTTATATCAAGCATATGTGGAGCGTCCCAGCCAAGCACACACACTCGCACTCATGCTCACACTCACACTCACACTCACACTCGCATTCACATTCACACTCAGGCACACACATGCAACAAGAACTTCGCACAGGCAGCGAATTGCATGTCTGTTTGTTGGCTGTGCAGTTCTCTGAAGGATTAAATTGTATGCCGCGCTCCCAGTCGTTCATCAACGTCTTTGCCTCTGAGTTTCTGTCTGTGGCTTTGACTTCAGGTTTAACTTCATCCTCTTCCTTTACCTCTGTGTCCGCCCCAGCCTCTGCCTTCGCCTCTGCCTGTGCCTCGGCCTCGGCCTCAGTCCCAGTCTCAGTCTCAGTCTCAGTCTCACTTTCAGCTTCAACTGATTTGCCGATGCCAATTCCGATTCGCACTCAGACTCGAAATTCTACTCTCTGCTTCTGGTTTTGAATTCTGTCTTTCTGTCTTTCCGTCTGTGTGTACCATCGTCCGTCTTCCGTCTTCCATCTTCCATCTTCCATGCTTCGCCTTATGCCTTTTGTGTTCGTCTTTACCTTTGGCTTGAGTCTTGAGGCTTTCTGGCAAGCTGCCCTTGTAGCAGGTGCCGTCTGTAGCTACAGACTGCACTCCGTGATAGACAAAGTGTCAAATGAGTAATGCAAAACAAGTTGACGGAGGTGCAGGACTACCAATTGCAAGTCACTCGTCAGCTGCCATATGCCAGGCAGAATCTACAATCCTTTTCTTTATTATGACACGCAATTTGGGCGCCAGTGTTGATGCCTCCTTGCCTCCTGTTTTTGTTGTACCTTCTGTTGTTGTTGTTGTTGTTGTTGTTGCTGCTGATCTTGTTGTTGTTGGTTCTTCATCCTGCCAAAGGATTTTCGAGGCCATGCAATGGAAATTTCAACTACTGATTGCGCCTGGCTGGCTTCCTGTGCCGCCTTGTAAGTTAGTTAGTCAAGCAGAGAAGGAGTAAGAGAGTGAGACAGAGGAAGAGGATGACGATAAGGAAGAGAGAGGGTGGATGTGGGTGTGGGAGAGAGATAGAGATAGAAAATCTGTCTGGCTGTCTGGCTGTCTGGCTGTCTTGCTGCCTGGCAGCCGGATTGTCTGACAGTCTGGCAGACGGTTGCATCTCAGCTGTCATGCATATGAAATTAGGTCGTAAATCTTGGGCACTCGCCTGCACGTTGTATGCAACGTCTGATGTTGCATATTTGATGGACAGAAATTGTAGCACAGAGTGAACATTACTTTGATTAATAACTGCAAATTGCTGTAATAGATCGAGTGATTTTCCACTGCCTCTGCTTTCGCTTAACCTGTCAGTCATAAGTCAGACACCTGCGGAAATTTGAATTTGCAATTTTGGATACGTCGTCCCGGGGCCATAAGGAAGCACATATGATGATGGTTTCTATTAACAGAAGATACATAGGCGCTAATAACCAGCAATTAGTTGCAATTCGAAAAACTGTGAAACTCTTTCTTCCTTCTTCCTCTGCTATTTTGTCTTCTCTTCCCTTATATGGCTTATCCTTGAAGGTTCAATCGAAACTGGACTTTCATTACTCCATAGTTTTTTTTTCAAAGTTTTCCTGCTTAACCGACTTTAATTTCTTTTAAAGCCATCACGTTAACTACGTCGGTCGCTTATTAACCAACCAACCAACCAACAACGATTCGAGCAACCACCCAGCCACCCAGCCACCCGGCAACCCAATCACCCACTCAACCACCCACCCAACCAACCCACTCAACCTTTAACATTAACCTGGTAATATCTGGTACAACCGCTTTTGTTCCCACCATCAACGGCGGCAGAAGCATCCGTGTATCACCCACATCGACACCGAGACCGACACCATCATCATCTGTGCCTTCCTCTTCCTCTTCTCCGTCTCCCATACCCATGCCCACTCCCACCTCACTCCCACCTCACTCCCACTCCCTTTTCATAATTAGTTTCATTTTGCAGCTGTCACACAATTTGCCTTTTGGGCTACATTTACAACATTTTACATACCCGAGGTCTTGTGTCCACAGTTTTAATTGAATAAAGTGCACTTTGCGCCTCCCCAGCCACCTTGTCGTGTACCCAACTCAACATAACGAGCAACCATCCCCCAGCCGTCTCTTATCCCTTCCTCCCCCATCACTCAATTTCAGCCCATCTCCTTCCTTCCTTTCAATCCAACCCGATCTGAGCACCTAAGCACTGCTATTTTTTTTTTCGTCCTCTCGTCCTTCTCCGTGACTTGAACAACTTGTCACACTTCCATTGTGAAATGTCCTACAAGTTTGGCAGGACGGAGACGTGTTAGGTAGTTGTTGCAAGAGGCTGGCCAGAAGGCGTCAAGCTGGAAGGCGGAGGTGGTGGTGGGGACCCTGCCCAGCGTTGGACACCATTGGAAGCGTGGGACTAGCATTTGCCGGTCATAAAAGTGCGCCAATAACCCACTGCACTTTATAACCTCAAATCAAGAAGTGAGCAAAAGGAAGAAAGAGGAAGAATAAGAGATAGAGGCAGAGACAGAGGCGGAGGCGGAGGCGGAGGTAGTGTGGGGGTGAATGGGCAAGGAAAGGGATACCCCATAGCAAATTATCTTGTCTCTTGGAGGCCTCTACTCTACTTAAGGCACATAAAATGGCAAGTATAGACTGATGGTGGCTTGACGGTGAGTTGTGTGTGGGATGCGTGTGTGTGTGTGTATTGCGAGTGTAGTGTTGTGTGTTGAGGATTTTAGCCCACTCGAATGTTGGCCTCCATTCATTTTTGTTAATTTATAGCCAAGACTTGTGGCGCCTAAGGAGAGGAGAAGGTGGCCGGGCGCTAGGACGACGGTTGCACGTCGCAAGTGGCAATGCTTAAAACTTCTGGCTACGTGACTCGACAAGTGCGTGGCGGAGGAAGGGGCCATGGCAAGGATGCGGGTGCGGGTGAGGGTGTAAGGACTATGGGGTAGCATTTAGCTCAATACGTGGCTCAATACCACGCGCAACGCACACATAAACGCACACACGTTCACACACACACACACACACACACACACACACACACTCACATTTATATATATTCTTGTGCAGAGTGTGAGGGTAATTCACGCAGACACTGTGGCATATTCTTCTGTCTTTGGTTGCCTAATTTCCTTCACAGCAGCATCTTTAAGTTACACCCGCACACACACTGACACACCGACACACCGACACACAGACACAGTCATAGATACACACGCACACATCAACATAAAAATCAGGTCATGTTCGCTGCTCAAAGTAATGGAATTTGTAATGCGTTTTCCCCAACTGAAGTCTCGGAGTTGCACAACCCATCCAAGTTCCTGCCGCGGAATGTCGTTTTGTGTGCTCGTCTCTGTCTTGGTTAAAGGGGAGGCGAGCCCCCCCATCCTCTAGCCCGCGCGCTATCCTCTCATCCCCCTCCCTTCACCGATACGTTCTATGCCAACAAAATTAACTTCTTCGTGGCCCATTCCCCCCCACCCAATCCCTTCATGCTCCTCTTCACTTCTTTCTGGGTGACTCCAAGCATCGCGTAACTTCTTCTGCTGCTGCTGCCGCTGCCGCCGCCGCCGCCTGTCAATGGTTCGACTCTCAAGTGCCCGCATCTAAGACGAAGACTTCGAACCTGGGACCTAGGAGCTGTGGGCTGTGAGCTGCGAGCTGAAAGCTGCGAACTGGGAGCTGGGAGCTGAAAGCTGCCGCTGCTGCTGCTGGTGCTAGGAGTTGGAAGTTGGAGGCTGGGAGCTGCTGCCTCCATTGACGCTGCTCGTTTCGCTTGTTTGCCATTATTAACAATCTTTGTTGGCGCTTTTGTGAGCACGCCATGTGTTTCGGGCAGCCGCCCGGCTCCGTGGCAGATTCTTGGTGCAAATGTATTCAATTAGTTAACTGAGAAAAATTATATCATTAGCTGCCAAAGGGGAGGGGCTGCTGGAATTGGGAGGGCATCTCCGAGGTGGCTGCTGGTGGGCAGCATCTTCAAATCTCCATTCCCCATTTCCCATTCTCCATTCCCCCATTCCCCATTCCCCATGCCGCGCTCTTCGTTCTTCCTTCTCTTCTATTCTATTCAGGTTTATTAAAATTAATAATTGCCTTGCCAAGTCGTTGGGTGGGCAGCTTCTTCTGTATCTGTGTAAGTGTGTGTGTGTGTGTGTGTGTGCGTGTTTGTGTGTAGGATTCGCCTCGAGGGATGCCTTGTTGAAATGGGTTGTTGTTTACCTGGTCCCCAGCCAACTGGGCAGTTGTAATGATGGCACATTGGCAACCAGTAGTTCGGGCCAGAGATAAGGATGAGGATAAGGATGAGAAGGATGCAGCGTGGGCTATCTCGGATAAACTACAAAGCTACCCATGATTCGCAGATAAAAGAGCCTTGGAAATTCTTACAAATTATTTAAACTTCAATTTGAAAACTCAAAGCCAAAAGCTGCACTTTGGTGGTTCAAAAGAAAATTTTCATTTATTTAAGATTGAGACTTGAGCATTTTCATTTTTAGAACACGTAACGTGAGATGTGAATAAATTAAAAATTACTTAAAGACAAATCTTTACTTCAAGACAAAAATAAAAAATATAAATAAATCTGGACAAATCAAGTAAAAATTGTAGGAAACTACCAAGAATTTCAACAACGAGCAAATAAATATTAAATATTTAAAATTTATTGAATTTACTCAGAGAAATCTAAGTAAAATGAATAAAATGAATAAAATGAATAAAATGAATAAAATGGAGAATAAATAAAAAACTGTAGATGAAAAGAAAAAATAAATATATTTAAATGGAGATACTCCACTGAGTAGTTTTAAAAATCGATACATTTTTAAAGTCAATCAACAAAATGAAAGGTTTAAAATGTTTAAAATTGTGAGAAGGCTGCAGATTTAAAAAATTAATTGATTGAAAATAAATTAACAATGAAAATAATTATTATAGACTTCAAATTCGAAAGAGTTAAACAAATTAAATCCTATAACAATTGATATATGAAGTGACCACAAAATGAGAAAATTTAATGACTTTTATACACAATTAAAGTGACAGCGGATTTGAATATCGAGTGAAGCGATGGAAAGCAATTAAAATCGATAAAAAATGCATAAATGTTGATCGAATGTAAGTCAAGATTATGGTATGAACAATTTTCAGAATAATAAATAAATATAAATATATGTATATATAAATATGCGAGTATATATAAATCTAGATATTGAATTGGCATGAACATTTTTATCACTTCACTTCAACGTAGCGAAATGCTTAGTTGGCCATTGAAATTTTATTTTATCCCAACGCAATTTAATTCAATTGCGCGACTATTAAAAGCCGCTCTGTCGCTTTAATCCGATTAAATTCAATTGAGCGAGCATTTGCCAGGAGAGCACACGCACACACACACACACACACGCACACGCACCTAATAGATATATATATATATATATTGTACATAGATACATAAGTAAGCATTTCCTATATATACATATGTACATAGGTCATATCAGATGCTGTTCCAAAACTTTTCAAGTACTCGAGCTAATGGCGAAACTTTTGGGGAACAACAAAAACACTTGACTGCCGATTGGCAACAAGGCGGCAACAATAACGTTAGTCAGCCCGCCCCGTGTCCCTATCCCTGCCCGCATCCATGTCCGCGTCAGCGTCAGCGTCCGCGTCCGCGTCCGTGTTCGTGTCCGCCCGCCGAATGAGAAGCGAAACATCGATATTGGCCTCCTATGGCAGAATGGTGAAACCTGCTGTCGCTTGGCTGCCACTTCCCCATTCCATGCAACGCTCCTTTGAGTGCATGCCACAAATTGCAGCTATCAAACTTTGGGTTGGGAGCATTTTGCAAAATGTTTAAAAATACAAAGTGCAAAATGCCAACAAACAAACAAACGAAACGAAAACAAACCAGCAAGCAGCAACAACAACAACAACAACAACAACAACAACAACAACCAAACTAGCAGTAGTAACAACAAGAACAAGAACAAGAACAAGAACAACAATAACAGCAACTGCGACACATCGAAGAGAAGAACATGGCACATTCCAATGCTAAGCAAAATTTTCTATTTTCACACACTCGTTGGCCCAAATCCAAGAAATATAGCCAGAAGATACATCTAACTATCTATATGAATATATCCAAGCGCACACATCGAGTTGTCTGCCCATTGGTGGCGGGTTGCGGGTGAGGGGTGGGGGGTAAGTGCGAGGAGTGGGCCAGCGGGTGAGGCAAAAGCAAACTTTTCCTGGGCGTGTGAAAACAGAATTGCGAACAAAGTGAGGGAAATCCGCGAAAATAGTTTGAAAAATAATAATAATAATAATAATAATAAAAATAGTGATAAAAATAATAATAATATCATTCGGTCTGATTGCGTGCGAGTCAGTGGCAGCAAAGAGAAAATCACAAAGATAAATAGACAGACAGACTGAGAGACAGACAGGCACACGGACAGTTAAGATGCCACAAATTGTGGCACAGTGGACACACGCGGCGTATGAGTAACGCGAATGCAATTTGCGCACAGGCCGCGCGCTCTAGGAAATGGAATTCCACACGAAAGCGAAAGGAAGCAGCAATAAAACTAAAATAGAAAAACAAATTCAAATAGAAATAGAAATAGATAAAAAATAGAAATGGAAATGAAAATGAAAATGGAAATGGAAATGAAAATAGAAATCAAGATTGAAATCGAAATTTGAATAGAAAAACGCTCATTGAGCTTTACAAGTAAAAATGCCATAGGTCAAAGCTCCAAAGTTGAAGTCATGTGTTTGGGAGCTCACAGTTGATTTTCCCAGGCCGAGAGCGTACATTTAATATGATCAGTTCAACGAGGTGACAACACTGGCCGCTTAAATTATAAACCCATATATCATTTATAGAGCAGTAGCTCAAGTTCATAAAGCAATCGCCAAAGTTCATGCTAAACACATAAAAACTTACATTTTGAATGGCCAAGTCGTCAAGCCATTAACCAGCGCCCAACTTCAAGTCTAAGTTCAGGTCTAGTCGTTAAACTTTTGGGTCTTTAAGCAGTCAAGATCTTTATTATCATTGCTTAATAAACCATTGCGTAAAACAAAACGTTCCCTCCCCACTCCTCCCCACCCTCCTCCCTCACTCCATCACTCCATCACTCCAGCAAACACAAACGATGACATCAAAATAAACAATCATAAAAGCGGTTGTAACTCACGCAAAAACAACTCGCACATCCATTGACATACAGTGAATCTTGTAAGCGACTGTCTGGGAAAGTTCTGGCTGTTGAGGGGAAGTTTTAGAAATTTTCATTTATTCACATATCAAAAAAGGTTTCCTTATGTTTTCTTACATTGCAATGAAAATTGTCTTCTATTAGCAAAACTCTCCTATTATGCTGCAGTCTGCAGTCTGCAGTCGCTCCCAAACTGTTCTCAACATTTATTTAAAATATCTTATTTATTTATTTATTTATTTATACAGAATTCTATATAAACTAAAGCACATACTGAAGAAATCAATTTTGAAAAATAATTGTCTTATTCAATTCCCATCCCAAACTGTATTCATTTTTTATATA
The DNA here is from genome assembly GCA_035044505.1 of Zaprionus lineosus. Taxonomy (NCBI): domain Eukaryota; kingdom Metazoa; phylum Arthropoda; class Insecta; order Diptera; family Drosophilidae; genus Zaprionus; species Zaprionus lineosus. The sequence continues at coordinate 3,962,794 of JAWNNX010000694.1, read as the reverse complement.
TGAATTCCCAATAGTTCCAAGTCCTTGACCTACATTCGATTCGATTTGTTTTTTAATTGCTTCTTAATTAAATTCTAGAGTATTTTTAGTTCTGCTTTTACTCTGGCAATAGAAACTGTCATCAAATTCTGTAAAGTATCCGGCAAGAACTTAGAACTCAGAGAAGCTGGAAAATAAAATAAATAATAGATGATGTGACAGCCAAAACTGTTTCTTACTGTGGTAAGTACTCCCCCCCTCCCCCTCCCGCTCCCTATCTTTCTCTCTACTGGCAGTAACTTAATTGAAAAAAATAACTAATTGCCTACAGACAAAGTATCTTTGACGTTAGGTTGTAGATACTTTTTAATTATGTAGATACTTAATTATAATGTACTGAAACTTTCCCAGATAATAATATTTTATTATCTAATAGATAATTCTCGCAATAATATCAAATACTGCGTCAGTTAATGAGTGTTAAGCCAATACACAAAGTATCTTTTACGTTATATAATAGATAATTTTTTACTTTGCAGATAATTTGTCATATTGTAGTTAAGCTCATTGCATGTAATTCATCATCTGGAAGATTCCTCCCGCAATATTTATCTGTTAGTTACTGCTACAGTTCTTAGAGCCCGGACCAATGAATGTCAAACTGTCGCGTCCCCATTACTTCACTCCTTCAACGCGTCTAACTACAAATTTGATTACTAATATCCAATTACTATCCAAGACAAGCAACACTTTGTTAGTCTTAGCAACCTTTTGAAAGTATCTGCAACTAAAGTTAAGTACTCTTTACAGCTAAAACATCTATTCGCATTAACTTAACATAAGGAGATATATTATTAACTTGTTTAAATGTCAAGATAAGGCCTTAAACTTTACGACTTCATTTTGAAGCAACACACAGAGAGGTTTTACCACTCATTACATGGACGGTAATACCTGACATTGTAGAAGATTATCTTTTAGTTTCGGTTTTAGTTTGAGTTTAAGTTTAAGTTTTAGTTTTAGTTTCAGTTTTAGTATTTGAAATTGTGTTTTGAGCTTGTTTTAGTTTAAGGGGATTGAACACCTCGAAACTTGAGGCAACAGGGGGAGGGAGAGAATCCGTTGGTTTCCAGTTTTATGAGCATATCCTGCATATCCTGCACATCCTGCATATCCAGACAAAGTACTAACATACAAGGATTTGTTCCGGAACCATGTATGCCATAAAAATGGCACAACTCCCAACTGCTAATTGATATTGCCAGGAATGGGACAGCTTTGCCAACAAGGCGTCTAGCACTTCAAAGGGATTTGCAGAAAACTATTTAATAAATATATACGACGGACAGACGAGCAGACAGACAGACAGACATACAGACAGACAAACAGACAGTCAGTCAGAGACAGTTAGAGACAGTTGAAGCAAGAAAGAGACAGCAGAGGAGAGGGGACAATAGCTAAAGAAGTGCAGGACCATCAACAGGACGAACAGACGCCAACCCTTTGACTTCTGCCCTGGCGACACTCCGGGTAAATGCGACGATTTGTTGCATGTCGCATGCGGACACCGTGGGGCGTCCACGTTGTTGACACTGATGGACACGGGAAAACTTTGCCGGAGCCAAAAACAAAAGCCAGTCATGGTCTCCAAGGCGAACCTTACAATCTCTGACCACCCAGGGGTGAGGGGCAAAGGAGGTGGTTCCCATTTGCCGCCTGGCGATTGGTGTTGGTCTTTGGCTCGTATCGTCTATTCCTCGTCTGCGATGTTTGCATAAAATATGTAATTCAATTTATATTTTGTTTTTCTCTCTGTTGCTTTGTCGGTTTAGGTCCATGCGTGTGTGTGTACGTATGTGTGTGTGTGCCTGTTTGTTTGTTCCAAGGCTTTTGGTTTGTGGCAGGCGACAATTAGAATTTCTGATAAGCCACCGTTAAAGCTGCTGCCCGTCAATCGTCAGACAACTGTCTCACATGCAACTCCCCCTTATTCCGCCTCCACCGACGCACAACTGGTTGACCAGTTGCTGTATGTGCGCTCTTTGCGTGTGTGTGTGTGTGTGTGTGTGTGAACATGTATGTGCGAGTGTCATAAACCAAACGCCAAAACCAAAGCCAAAACTAAACTCCAAGTCAACTTGAGTCTTCACTTGTGTGAGTGTGTGTGTGTGTGTGTGCGTGTGTGTGTGTGTGTGGAATTAGTGCAAACAGACGCATAAATAACACGGAGAATAACACCTAAGACTTTAATGCCCACCAAAATAAGGGGCGTGACACAGATCGTACGCCAAACTTTTTACCTCTCTTCCTTCCCCCTCTCCCACGCTCTCTTTCTGCACTCCCCCCCGGTCGCCCCCGGCCAACCCGCATATCGAACCACTCTGCGTGTCTCCGCTTCTAATGTCTATGAAGTGGCTTTAAATGCAAATATTTTACATTGAAATGCTAAGCAGATGCGTCTCCGACTTCGTCTGGCCGTTTATAACGGGCGATGGAACAGAACTCTTGTCTGTCGACAGTCGACAGTCGTCTGTCGTCTGTCGTCTGTCCCCCTTTCGTCTCGCCTCTCACCTCTCGCCTCTCGCCACTCGTCTGTAGTTCCCTGCCGCTCACTCATCTAACATTTCTCGTTTCTCGTCTATGTAACTTGATGTTGATATTTCTGGTAGATGCGCAATGCATTTCAAGCAAAAGTCACATAACGAATGCAAATAGTTTATTGAAAATACTGCTAAATCCGAGGAGAAAATCAAATATCAGTTGAAAATTCAAAGCAAACACTTCAAGCAGTTTATTGCTTCGAAAAATACCCATTAAATGTTAATTTCGAGTACGTTACAATCGATAGCACAATTTATAATAAAGTCGACTACTTAAAGTAATCGATAAACGATAACTGAGTGAAACAAAATTTGTTTATTTGTTGGTAAGTTTCGACCTGAAAGCTAAAACTTTTACTTAGAATAATGTGTCTTGCATTCCATACAAAAAGCAATCGATACAAAAAAAACTATCGATAATTAACTATAATTATAATAATAAAAGACAGGAATATAATTTATCTATATATAATATATATTTATTCATTTATTTGTACTCGATAAATATAACTGTTAAATTTGCAACTAAGAACTCAAAGCGACATCAGTGCAGCTCAAACTGTGCGCAGACAAGGTATCTTGACGTTGAGCTCTTGGGCCATCAATGAAGAAGTCCGAATGGCAGAGATAAATAATTTAATTGACTTCAAATAATTTAAGTTTCAATCAAATGCGAGAAATTTCTATGCAATTTGGTTCACTAAATCACAAACATATTTCATAATTTTAAGCTGGGGATAATGAAAAGTTAAGCCGCCTCAAAGTTTATAATAATTATATCTATATGTCATCGGAATATATAATAAGTATCTCAAGTTCGAAGGCTTAGCCTTTTGATTGTCTGCAGCTGAACCAAAAACGAGCACAGTTCACAGTTCAATGACCAAAAACTATAGAAATACTTGACAGGTTCAATTTGTATAGAATTTTGATTGGAATGCCTTTTGATATGCATAAATTCACGCCTGTCTCCTATGAAGCAGCCCGATGACGCATTTCGCCCGAAAATATTATTAAATTGCATAAATTAAATCAATATCAAAGTTGAAATTAAAATTAAAATCCAAATTCAAGTCAAATCAAAAATCGCTGCATAATTCGCAAACGAAGAACAAATCCAATCAGGGAGCAACGTGAGTTGCCTGACAACTCAATTTAAATAACAGCACAGAAAAATAATTAAGTCGACGAAAAATAACAGAGGACGCAAAAAGAGAACGAAATAATTTAAATATTCGTAGAATGTAGAATTTAGATGTGGAGAGCGGTAGAACAGCACAGAAAAATAAGGATCACTTGGGAGTAGGGAGTAGGGAGTAGGGAGTAGGGAGTAGGGAGTAGGGAGTAGGGAGTAGGGAGTAGGGAGTAGGGAGTAGGGAGTAGGGAGTAGGGAGTAGGGAGTAGGGAGTAGGGAGTAGGGAGTAGGGAGTAGGGAGTAGGGAGTAGGGAGTAGGGAGTAGGGAAGAAGGAAATAAAATTAAAGTAATATAAAGTGAAATAAAATTTGTTGCATATATTTTGCTGAGCGAAAAACTAATTCAATTAACACAATGAAGATGCCACACAAAGGCCAATGGAGCAGCCTTTGATTGCTGCTTGCCACTGACAGGCATAGGAGTAGGAGTTGCGCTGAAGGTGGCAAGAGAAGCAGAGGAGGGTGAAGAAGGAAAGCAGCAAAGGAGTGAAGAAGCAAAAAGGAGCTAGAAAGGAAGGCCAAGCGTTGGAAAGTGTGGAGCATGGAGTTGCTTTTGTTGAGGTGCAGAGCTAAAGGCAAAGACGGGTCCTTGCACTCTATGGCGCCAGCTTGAAAGAAACAGACCGAAACAAAGCCAGTAGCCAGCCCCCAAAAAGGAGTCTAATGGAGGCCAACTGCTGGATACGATCCTTGGCACTTTCATCCTGCCACTGACACTGGTGGTGGACGGCACTGCAAATTTGTACACAGGACACGCAACGTGAAGCGCGTGAAGCTATTCGTATGCTCCGACACATGTGGGGCGGCTCACAAAGCCAGGAAACTGGCAGCCGGCAGGACGACAACGACAACGATGACGATGACGATGACGAAGTTGACGCTAACGAGAAAGGGGAGAAGGACGACTACGACGACGACCAAGAGAATGACGCTCAAGGCTCAAGTGCACTAAATGCAAGCGGCAACATCCGATTCATAAACGCAAAGCCAGCAACTACACTGAGAGAAACTCACTGAAAGCAAAACTATTCCAAAGTCCGACAAGCGGAATGAGCGTAAAAACGAAATAAGAAAATCTCGAAATTAATTTCCCATTTTTCTGCAACAGTAAAGTTTCCACGAGAATCATTAAATTTTCCTGCCTGAAAACATAAACTAAACGAAGATCTGCATCTGTCTTTGTTTCGTTTCGTTTTTATTATTTTTTATTATCGCATTTCATTTATGAAATTCATTTATGAAATTAGATTGTAAGCAGGAAAAGTTTATGATAATATTTATGGTGTACTTAATTTTCTCAGAATTTTCCCAGTGCTTTTCCAGCTTCCCGCAACTTCTTTTCAAGCTGAAACCGACCTGTGCAGTTTCTGAACTTTGCCATCCTGTGACAATTTCTATAGCAAGCAGCTCCGTAACTTATCCACCCCACGACTACACACCACACACCATACACCGCACACCGCACACCGCCCACTGCTCACCACCCACACAGCTACCTCCCACCATTCCTTTTTGTGTGGGTTTTGTTGAAGCCATTTTACGCTTTTACGCCACAATTGTTGTGGCAGCGCATTGAAAGGCGTTTCACATAAACTTGTGGCAGCTATGGCTTTAAAACTAACCCATAAACTGTGGCATTGTGTGTGCACAGTTTGGGCAGCACTGATGCAGGCTAGCAACTAACGTTGAAACCCTTTTTAGGCCGGCGTCAATGCATTGTGCACAGGTCACTGAAATGCCTTTTAGGCTGCCACCAAAAGTTCAGGGACCTTTCTGAACTCCAATCAGTGACTCTCAAACTGTTGTCAAATACATGTATCTACATATATCCCCCACACACCTGTGCGTCAGGATTGCCGTGAAAAAACTCATTAACAAATTGCCTAAACTGTGTGCAGAACATGACAGTCGACAATTTATGTTGTTATTGGCAATGCCAGGCGTTCGGGTCCCCAGGGACTGCTCCACCTGACCATGACGTAAATGAACTTGGACATCAAGTGAAGCGGGGGCGACAGCAACATACATAAACTCGAATCAGTCACACACAGACACATGCACACACACACATGCACACTCGTTTGGATATGCTCCACATTTGACTCTCATGCCGCATGTCACAAAGTCGCCACGTCACGACGATGGCGAAGTTGAAGAGTTAGAGGCAGAGACAGAGACGGAGGCGGAGGCAGAGACAGAGGCAGAGCACGACAAGGATAGCTGGGAATATATTCTGGGTATGGCAGGTAGCATGGGGCAGGAGGGAGCTGAAAAAATAACACCATTAATAACTGGGTTATGTAATCGAAAAAGTACGAGATGGATCAAAAAAAAAAAAAAAAAAAGTAGAAGGCAGCAAAAAAAAAACGGAAGGCAGGACGAAGAAAAAAGGGTGTAGCTCTTACGTGATGAGTATTAGTCCATGGGGGAAACTCGAGAGATAAGCAAACGAAAGAAACTTTGCAAGAACAAATACTGAAAACTATGTGGAGTACATTAGACGGCAGGATGAATGATCTCATATGATATATGAACTATGATATCGTAATTAGTCTGATTTAATAGAGTGCTCGTGGCCAATGTGGTGATACGTTGAGTGCTTTAGATAGGCGCTGGTGATAATTTGATGGTGAACCGGTTATGAACCGGTTACGAAGCTCAGGCCAACCAGCAGGCAGTCGCTTGAGGAACATTTTACTTAGAAAATTACAATTGAATCGAAGCAAAGCTAATTACAATTAAGATATTCATATTTCTGAATTAATCATTCATTTATTAATTAATTAATTGATTATATATCTGGGGGAAAAAAGTTGAACCCTCCTAATCTACCCAATTATTCATCCGTCATTCATCAGCATTCATTGAATACCCGCATCTGAATTGAAATTTCAAAACTCTGACAATTCGAAGACAAACACCATTCAAAAGTGTCATGCGAGTCACTTAAGAGTGAAAAGCACATGGCCACTTTTGGACACCCAACCCCCCATAGCCCCACAACCAACCCAAGCAACCCACCACCCTAATTGATGAACAGATGCCACATTTAGGAATAAAAAAGAATGAAATCAATGAAAATCTTTTACGAAAATAGAGCACAAAACAAAATAAAGGGCCACAAATAAACATAATTCTGGGCATTGGATGATTTCTGCTTTATGAGCTCATAAAACAAGATTCTGGACATTGTCCATCGGGGAGTTGGGGAGTTGGGGAGCTGGGGACTGGAGGACTGCAGGAGTTGGAATTGTGACAATTGTCGCACGTTTGTGCCATGATTTCAATTTAATTGCCACACGATGGCAAGTGTCAACAATTATCAAGTATACGCCACCTGCGCCAACCCACGGACGTGCGTCAATTGGCAGGGAAATTAATTGAGCTCCACTCATGAGACTGCCAATTAGCGGCACAGAGCAAATTTATGGCCAGACAGATAGACAAACAGTCAGTCAGTCCGCCAGTCAGTCAACTGGATGGACAGTCGGAAATTTGGAACGGAAAACTAGAAAAACAAAATCTGAAAAACGAAAACCGAACACCGAAAGCCAAAAGCCGAAAATCGTAAACCGTAAACCGTAAACCGTAAACCGTAGACCGTAAACCGAACATCGAATATCGAACCGAATCGAATATAAAATTAAATGCCTCGTGTGAAGCGGCTGTCAATTTGTGTGTGGCAAGCGCGAACGCGTGTCCAGATCATTAAAAAAGAAGAAAAAGAAAAAAAAAATAGAAAAGCGAAAAGCGAAAAGAGAACTAGAGAAAATAAATACATAAAAAGAAAGAAAAACAAATAAACAAGAAGAACAAGAAGAACAACAATACGCTAATAAAAAATGCCAAGATGAGTGGAAAAGATCTTGAAAGTATTTTCTGAGTGGCAACGGACATGAAAATAAACACAAACTGCGACCAAGAAAAATGTCAAAAATTAGCAACGAAAAATAAATGAGCCAGGGGAGGGAGGGGTGGCCGATAAGAGGGCGGGTGGGCAAGGGCAGAGGCAGAGGTAGATGGGAAGACGAGAATCAAAAGAAACATTTTCTATAAAGTTGCCAGTAGTAAACGAGAAGAGGAAAGAAGAAGAAGAACAGAAAAAAAAATACATTTATATTAACAAAACTTTTTTACGGCAAAAAATGCACAAAGTTTTTTTCACGAATTTTGCTTCATTTTCATTTTGTGATTTTCTTCTCTATTTTTGTTTCTCTCTTCCCTTTATTTTACTTCTTCGCTTTGGTAGAGTAATTTCTGCTATCTTTGGCCTGACGACAAAAGGCTACAAAAAACCGAAACCAGAAAACAGAAAACAGAACGAAAGGCAACAATGGGAAAAGGCAAGAAATGGTCATCAGAATGTTGCATTCAGAAAACTTACAAATAAGTCACTTTTCGCGGAAAATTCTCAAAATTGTCCTTTTTTCATTTCATTCTGTTTTCCTTTTAATGAGAAAATGTCGAAAAGTTTACGTTAATTTTGACAACAATTTGTAATTTTTACTGCCATTTGCACTTCTGCGATGAGACTGCGTCTAATTGAAAGCCGCACTAGAGATGAACGTCTAACCAGATCCGAGCACGGGTCGGGAAGAGGCACGAGTCGCGAGGAGGCGCATTTCGTAAGAAGGCACGAATCACAAGGAGGCACAAATCGAAAAAGGCAAGATTTTTCAGCAGGTACGAGTCTTCAGGAGGCACGAGTTTCCAGGACACACGAATCTCGAGAGCAAACCAGTTTCCAGGAGGCAAAAACCAAGGAAAGACCCGAATCTCAAGGAGGCACAAATTATAAGGGGTTACAAATCTGGAGGAGATACTAGTCTGTAGGAGGTACAAATCTTTAGACGGCATGAATCTGCAGGAGGCATCTAAAAAAGGCAGGAGTCACGAGAAGGCAAAAATCACAAATAGGCACGAGTCTTTAAAACACAAGTCTGGAGGAAGCAGAAATCTGAATCTGGAGAAGGCCTCAGTCTCGAAGAGGCACGAGTTTCAAGACGGCACGAGTATCGAAAAAACACGAATCACGACTCACGAGGCGAGTACTAGAGGAGATACGGGTCTCTAGAAGGCACGAACCTTGAGGAAGCATGAATCTGAGTTTCGAGGAGGCACGAGTCTGGAGTCTCTGGATGAGACACAAGTCTGGAGGAGGCCCGACTCTAGAGTGCAAGCAGCAGGCAGAAGTCCACAAATCCACGATGGCAACGCATTTGAATCTTCCCCCCGATTCCCTTAGCTTTTCTTATCAACGATTCGGCAGTTCGGCGCTCAGATAAGCCCCGCGCACACAGCAATTAAACATTTTCTGCTCTGCTATCTCTCAGTTTGTTTGGAAAACAAAAGATGCACACACACAAGCGTACATTTTGAGTATATGTGTGTGTGTGTGTGTGTATTTTTAAGTATATATTTTAAAAATAACTCAAGAAGATACCAATAATATCAAAAGTATCTGAAAGATGTGCACTACATACTCTACAGACAGCGGCAAGTGCTTTTGTTATTGTTGTTGCCATTGTTGCTGTTGTTGCTGTTGTTGTCGTTGTTGTTGTGCTTTCCGCCTTCTGTCAGCTGCTGACAAACAAATGGAAACGCTCAAGCAGCCGCCGAAAGCAAAAGTTGGATGCCCACGCACAGATAAAGAGGCAATGAATGGGCCAGCAGCCAAGCGGAGGATAACCAGAAGGCGCAACAGTGGACCGAGAGGGGAGGCCGACAGATGGAAGTGCGGGGGGCGAGGCAGAGGCAGAGGCGCAGAAAAAGATAGTGAATGAGGCAGCAGGAGGGAAGGGATAGGACAAAGGGAAGGGGCAGGGGCAGGGGCTGAGGCAGAGGCAGGGGAAGGAACGAAAGCGCAAACATATTATTACAGCCTCCAAATGACAGCTGAAGACCAACAAGAACAATGACAAGCAAGCACAATAACACTTTGCCTATCGCCCATAACAAAAAGCATAAAAAGCCAACAACAACAACAACAACAACAGAAGAAGAAGAAACAAAAAAAGAAACAAAAACAAAATCAGAAACAGAAACAGAAACAATAGTAATAGAGGGAAATTTTTGGTGCTTGAATACCCTGTACAAACAGTTAGTGGAAATGTCCACATTTTGGCTCGGCAATCAAAAGGATATGCAAATATTGAGACATTGATACCGAGCTTTTACGGCGAATGTCCTTGAGTGTTTAAGGCTTGCCAATGTCCTGTATTGTGTACACTACAGTTGCTACTTATTTTTAATCCCCAAATTTTATTCATTTAATTCGATTGGAACTCGCAAATTATATTCCTTGGATATCCTGTAAAGGACCTATGCAGCTTTTAAAATATAAGTATGTCACATATACACACACACACATTACACACACATAAATATAAGAAGACTTTTATTATTATCCAAATTTTGTTTACCCAAAAACTTTCTGCAGGACTTTTTCGGCCCAATTTATGGATTTTCATTTAAGCGCATCCTTTTTAAATTTCAACATATTTCTACTTCATTTTCAGTTTTGAAGGTAATTTAAGTAAGCCTCGCAAATGTTCACTACCTCCGCCACGTATTGGGAAAAGTGGAAGCAAAATTGATTCCTGGAATATCCTGGCTCCTTTTGATATCCCATTATGTTATTATTATATTAGCTTGTTAGCTTAATAAACGAGGCACACATAAGGATTTACTCACTCCAGTTGCGCACCTGAACAAATAGGCCCCAAATTACAGGGTACAAGACACAAAAGTGAACCGCGAGGGTTTAGAAATTTTTTGGTTACACAAAAAAAAAAAAAAATAAATAAAAAAAAAAAAAGGTTTTTGCATGGAAATAGTGAAAAAGGCGTTTTTCCTGGTGTAGAGAAAGGGTGAAGAGGGCGGGATTAGGGGCTAGGGGCGGCCGCAATAACAAGCGTACATTGAAATGGATGGCAGTGTAACGTATGTGGACGTTGGGGGCGTCAGGGCGTGGTCGAGAAGAGCGCAATCAAGCGTAGCCTCTGAACACATGCAAAAAACTACAGCGGCAACTGAAAAGAAAAGCAAAACTGCGGCCTTTCCACAAAAAACTAAGGCAAGGAAAAAGGTAAAAAATCATAAAATGCTTCAATGAAAAGGGGCGTGTAGATGGGGTGGTGTGGGAGGGGGAGGGGGAGGGGGTTGGTTACAAATTGCGGCAGACAGCAGAGCAACAAACAAACGCAATACTCATAAAAATTTTTACGCACATTGAGCAAAGAAACGGAAGGCGCGTGTGTGCCAAAAGGCGGCCAAAGGATCCCATTCGACCACCTGCTCTCGGGCCCAAGGACAACGAGGCAGCAGCAGCGCAGCAACGCAGCTACGTAGCGACAGGACACAGCTGCCGGCCGACGAGCGGAGTGGAGTGGAGTGGAGTGGAGTGGAGAGGGCAGCAAACGTGAAGGAGCAGAATGAAGTGGGCGCAAGTGGATGTTGGATTGAGGGGGCGGCGGGAAAGCAAACATTTGGTGTGCCAACAAAATTGAAAAGCAAAAATAAAAAAATACAAAAATATAAAAAATAAAAAAATAAATAAAAAAAAACAAAACAAAAACCGAAGCAAATTTAAGTATTACAAATTTTGTACTTTCGCCTCGGAAAGTGGCAGTAAAATTAAATGAAAATTGTTGAGCATATGCGGAATGTGATATATAAAAAGTGTATATGGAATAGGATATGACTTCCGCCCCAACCAGCAACACCTCTACACACACAAACACAAGCACACACACACACACACACACACACTGTTAAAAGGGCCAACAAACAATTTGCAATTCGCATGTACATTTGCATTTAATTAATGTACTTTAAATATTTACAAATTGCATTAAAATACCGCGCGCACACACACACACACACACACACACACACATTTACACCCGCAGACAGTGCACCTCAATTGATAGAAGCGGCAGGTGGATAGCAGAGAGGAGGCATCAACAAGACATGCGGCGGTGGCAACTGCTACCCCACACCTCCGATTGGACGATCCAACGGCTGTTTTCAGCCGTAACTATCTTTGCTCTTCCCACCCCCTCTATCTTCCTCTCTTTCTTTCTCTCTCTTTTCGTTATCAGCGTGTTATGTCCCTGTTTGCCATTTTCCGATTATTCGACATTGCATTCTGCGGCAAACTCGACTCGCGGCGCGCGAATTTCTAACAATTTGTGCGTGTTTCCCCTGCGGTTGCCACATGGACGCCAATGGACTCGACGCGAATTGTGGCAGCAGTGGACGGCGGCTGGCAAATGGAATCGAAAATCCCTATCTTACCTATACACACATGAAGCTATAAGAACGTTTTGGATGCTCCACAAAAAAAAAAAAAAAAAATGTAGGGAGCAGGAGAAAGCTGCGAAGAAAGGGGTAGAGCTGGGAAGGGGGAGGGAGAAAGTAAACATTTTTACTCCTATTGCTCTTGGAAAGTACGTTTAACCTTTAATTAAAATCTGTTGAGTGTAAAGAATCTGATTTCAATCAGCTTTGTACCACTGTGGCTCTCGAATTGAAGATTTTAGAGATTTGAATCGTGTCGGAAATACCTCAAATGCATGTTTAATTAGTTGGAGACGCTCCGTGAAATTCGCGTGAATTCGGCAATTGGATTTTGTTGCGGTTGTCAGTGGCAGCGACTGATTAAACCAAGATGAGACACTCTGTGTGTTCCGAAAATGGCAGACGTGGCAGGGGATGGCCAATGAAATGGGGAGGCGACGGTCGAACGGGCGGCGGGTGGGCGGTGCTGGTGTACGCGTACAATGACATGCACAGAGCGCAATTGAAATTCTCAAACATCCGATGCGTAACAATCGTTTATATAATTGCATCGAATGGACAGCTTCCAGCTTCCAGCCTTCTCTCTCCCTAGGCTTCTCTCAGCCTTCGAGCCTTCCAATCCATTAAGTGATCCGATTCTGCCCGAGGAGGGGGCTGGCTAAGGGTGTGGGAAGCTTCAAATATGCAGAGCGGAAGCAGAGACAAAAATGTGTGGGTGTATGTACGTGTGTGTGTATGCGTGTGTGTATGTGTGTTTGTGTGTGTGTGTAAGTGTTCCGCAGATACAACAGCCACTCAACGAAAAACGATTCGCAAAAAAATGAAAAATGCTTCAAATTCAAACAAAGCTATCAAAAAAAAAAAAAAAATGTAAAAAAAATGGTACGGGGGGAAAAAGAGGCTCGGCCCATTTGAGGTGCGAGGGAAATTGATGACAGTAAAACGAGCGAAGCGTCAATTAAAAACTGAGAATCAACAAAAAACCAATTTTGTTTTTGAAAAAGAACAAACAAGAGCACTTATCGGCGGAGTAGACAATATATTATACACTTTCAGGTACGAGCTACACAAATCGGGAATCAATCAAAATCGGCAGGTGAATCAAAAGATACGCTTAACGAGAAGCCAAATAATTGCTGTTAATTAATTGAACATTTTATTGGAACTGCCAATTGTGTTCATTCCCAAATTCCAGTTCCAAAAAATAATAATAATAAAAAAAATATATGGGTTGCATTTTTGGAGATGCAGATACATTTTGTATGAATCTAGATACATTTAGGAACAGATGTAGATACATGTGTGCAGATACTTGAAATTAAAATAAAACTGTAATTAAATTAAAATAATTAAATTAATATTAAAAATCAATATAAATTGACTAGTTCAACCTTTTTTTTCATCTTCAGCTCAAGTCTTAGTCCGAAACTCCCAAAGCGATAGGAAAGTGAGTGAACTCAGATCTGGGCAGAGTATGGCGCATGGATGTGGAAGTGGGAGCTGCCCATCGACAATATGCATTGGAAAGATTGTTAGCCGATTGCATCGCTGATGAATCCCGAATCCCGCCGCGATACGTCACAGAACATTCAGCGTTATTCGTGTGGAAAGTGCGCGCTAATGAGCGGAGCTGAGGAAGCCGCTCGATGAGTGGGATTCGGTCATTGGCAGGGGGAGTGGAGTGCGGGCCTTCAAGTGGATGCCCTCAAGGAGTAGCGACAACTGAACGAGTTTTGATGCAACCACGCGCCATTTGATTTATGCCAAAAGGAAAGGCAGGTGGGTCCTCAACTGGACGATACGCAGCTTCAGCCTCAGCCTCAGCCTCAGCCCTTGCCACAGCCTTTGCCTTCGTCTCTGTCTTTGTCCATCTTCATTAGTTGAACTCGACCATTGAAGTTCATCCAGCAGTTTGGGAGATTCGAGATTGGAGATTCAAGATTCGAGATTCTAGTAGATGCAAAGCCGATACGTCAGCCTCCTTGAGCAATGAATATTTTTGTAATCAACTTCCAGTCATTTCTTTTGAGCAATAAAAATTGTAATGAAGCGCGCAACATAAAACGGGACGCCAGAGTGGACATTAAAGGCGAAACAGCAGCAGAGACAGCAGAGGCAGCAGCAATCGAGTGGCAAGTTGAGGTAGGGGAGCGATGGAGCTGCCGGAGGATGCACAAATGGTATCCAAAAGGGATGCAGGGTGTGGCACCGTCAAAGCATTTTATGCGCGTAATTAGCAGCAATTATCAAAAAGGGGCAACGACTGTGCAAAGGGTAAAAAGGGACGAGTACTCCTGACTCCATACTTCATACTTCATCCTGCATACTTTATACTTTATGCTTCATACTTGGGATGGCAAAAGATAAAGAATAAAGGATAAAGGAGCATTTGCGGTCTCCATAAAGGAACAAGGAGCAACAACAAAAGTCATTAATTAAAGTCACCCATTGACATGTTCACAAAGTTTAATCCCAGAAATAATAAAAAATGTACTGCAAGGCGCAAATCAAAAGTCAAACGGATCCCAATCATTGGACTAACGGATTTCCAGGATTACAAAGACAATTCGGCCTGTATAAATCACTTGGTATAAGGAACCTGTTATCCCTAATCCCTGGGTTCATCCTAAAAAATGATAATAATGTATAATTGGGAGGACTTGTCATAAGGAGTAATTTTAAGATAATCAAGAGACTTTTTATTGCCGATTTTAATTAAAGGGTATTCGAAGTTCGGCTTGTTGCAGTCATTAAGCAGTTCTCGTTGTTTTTGTACTTTGTTTTTCTTCACACGCCTCAAATGGCGTTTGCAGAATGCAAATTACGCTAAGCAAATTAGCACGGAAGCGGCAAAGTGCAAGACGAGGCAGGAGCCGGGACAGGTACAAAGACCGCTACAGATAGCGGGAGAAAAGTGTGTGCGGTGTGTGTTGTGAGTGTGTGGTGTGGGTGCTGTAGATGGTGGGGTGTAGTAGGGATTATAGTGGGTGCCAGAGTGCAGTTGATGAGTTGTAAGACAAATTAGTTGGCAGTGGGTGAACACTCGAGTTACATTCCATTAAAGTGCCGAGCAGGTGGATTGTCTATCAAAGGGTCGGAGTACGGACAGAGGCAGCAAAGCGGGTGACGGTTGACAGGTGACGGAAGACGGGAGACGGGAGATGGAGGACAGGTAAGCGTACGATAGGGTATACCAAGTGAAGGTAGCACTTAAGTTAGTTAGCTAAGTTATCAGTGTACTTTTATATAGAAAAGTATTTCTCCGAACGAATGAAGAGCCTGTGACTAACTATGGAATGAGTAATTTACTGACAAAATGTTTAAAAATAATCGCAATGCGGGAAATTTGGACTGGCAGCTAGTCAATTTGTTTCCCCGGAATGATTAATTAGAACTAATTGGCCAGCTTGGACTTTCGTCAGCGAAAACAACGCAAAGTATTTATCTTTAAGATAGATACAAATTTTCAGTAATGGGAACCAAAGTGCAGTCTTTCAATTACTCAGCATTTTTCCAACGGAAACTGAAGCTTGTGTAACGTTATTAACTGGATTGAGATTAGGGATACAAGGACACAGGATAGTAATGGTCTAAGGACATCAGCAAAGCAAACATTTCTCAGACATGAGATCAGAACTTCAGGAAAGGAAATTTCAGATTAGAATTAAAGTAGAATTTTTCCAATTAAAATTTTCCCAAGTAGAAAATCGTTGGTATCCGAAGTCTGAATAGAATTAAAAACTAGTTAGCCTCCTCGGCGATCGTTGCCACATAATCTAGATCGTGAGGTCCCTGTCACCACATTGGGGATTTAATTTACTTAAAAAACGAAGTAGCAGCTGAAATTTTCTTTCTGTAGCTTCTTTTTGCTGTGGCGGAGCCGCCGGGCAGAGAGAGAATTTGTAATAAACCAATTCACAAGTGCAACAGTCTCAGGGCGGGTAATCGAGAGTGAGTGGGAAATTGTTGCACAGACAGACCATGCCACAAATCAAAAGAGCTGAGCCCTGACTGAGCACAGGAAGCCCGACGAGCACCTGCCGGGCATGCAACCTGGACATGGACATTGGACATCACGCATCGCGCATTGGGCATTGCGCATTGGGGATTGGGCATTGGGGATTGGGCATTGGGCATTGGGCATGACAAACTGCCGCCACTCTGAGGCAAATGGCATGGCAAATGAAAAATGATGCCCAGCCGGCGAAATGCATTTGGCGAATGAGCTCAGCACGTGAAGTGGAAGCCCAATGCAGTTTCCACTGGAAATGCCGCTCGCCTTCGCTCGAGCGGTCCCAAAGTCAATATGTTACATACGCAGTCTCTTTATCGTAACTCCTTTCCTGGTCTGCAACTATTCATCGTCCCTGCAACTCGGATTATTATTATGTTTGGTTATTTCCAGCGATATTTCCGTAGCATTCGTTTACGAATTTTATTTTAATGTTTACTTTTTAATTGCCAATAATTAAAAAATTATACAGCCAACGCCTTCTATTGCCTGTAAGGATCAGTAGTGACGGAAAGGAGATAAACACGACACCCATTAAAATGTATAGACGATAGAGTAATAAACCTTTTAAAAAGAGCGAAATCTTAATATATGATCATTTTACGATATTGGCTTCTGCGACTGTTGGTCTTTTATGATAGAGCATTTACGGTGAACTTACGATAAATAAATATACGGAGAATTTTAGATATTTGAATTTCTTAGATTTTATAGTCACGTTACGATATTAAGCTTACGATATTCAAATTTCAAGCTACACTATTTTAGTTTTTAAACCTGCAGGGAGCCTACGCAATTCGTGTTAAAAACCAAGTAACGATATTTAGCTGACGACATTTAAGTTTCCAGTGAAATTACAGTATTTGGGCTTTTCAGTAAACTTATCTACGTATGAGAAACGATATTCAGTTGTTGAAATTTCAACATTTAAGCGAAAAAAAATACATTAAATATTAACCGTCTGACTATCAACTTTGGTATGTGATATTATTTTTAAGTAAAATGTGCGCAGTTTTCGATTTATTATCAAGCTGTAAAATTAAATTTTTTATTGTTAAACATTTTTACTGTTTACTTAAGATTTTAAGATTCTTTTAAATAAAAGTGCTCCCAATAAATAAAGCAGTAAAAATAAATATAAATTTCAATAGTCAGAAAATATTTCAATAAGGGAAAATAATCTACAAAGAAAGGAGAGGGTATCGGCAGGTCGAGGTTCCTCCCAGCTGGATTAATTACCATAAATAAAAACAAAAAACAAAAAAACGATAAGCAAAAAAAAGATAAAAAGAAGTACTCGAAAGCAACCGAATTTTTCTTTTTTTCTTCGATACTCATAGCAAATTGTGGGTGACGACAATTTTTGCATAAATGTAAAGTTAAGGCTTATTATTATTTTAACTGTTATTATTGCTATTATTATGGATATTATTTCTGTTGACTTTTTGCCGTTCCGCACTAATTGAAAAAGGCAACAAGAACAAATAATTCAGTACGTGAATTGCCCATATTTGCCCCGAGCAAAGCTGCACTTGCTGATAAGCACGCGGTTCCAGCTGATAAAAAGATACAGTAAAATAGTGTAAATACACCTACACACATATTGGTCTATACATACATACATACATATATATATATATATATACATATGTATTTATATATATATATTCTGTATATATGAATGGGAACATGTTCGCAGCTAATGGCTGATAAAATACACGACTTGAGCCAACAATTAGTTGTGATAAATGTTGAAAACAACAAATGAAATATGCGAACAACGCCAAGAGGTCGTTTAAAGTGCACCCGGAGATAAGTGTGTGTGCGTGTGTGTGTGTGTTTATTATTTTGGGGGAAGGTAAGGGAAAACAGTAGTTGCACGCACTCAAAGATATGAGCTCTCCAATCAATCATATCAAGTCTTTTCCCCTACGATCCTTCATTTTTATGAGGGTCTCTATGCTTAGAAACTATCGAACGTTAAATCCACTTAAACGATAGTTCATTAGGAACACATTCAATGCATCGTATCTGAATAATTGGAGAACGAGAGATAATTAGAGGTTATTCTACCAATCATGTATAGTTTACGGTCGCGTTTACGATCTCTGAGACTCATGGATTGCTTTTAAGTATTCAATTATAAGTTAAGGTTATGAGTGAAGGTTATCTTCATCTTTATGATCTTAAAAAATTAAAATAGCTTTATATATCTGAGATAGAAAACATCGAATTAAAGTTTCGCACACGCCATATCGTAGACAAAATATAAATAAATAAAAGCCTCAAAAATTGATCTGATCAATTGAAAAAAAAAAAAATATTATATCTTTATTCAAAATATCAAAATTAAATTTAATAATAAAAAAAACTGAACACTTTAATTTCTTTGGAAATTTCATTCAACCGGCAATAGTTTTTATTGACATGAAAACATAAACCAATAATTATTTATTAAGTTTTCAATTACTTCGAACGATAAGACAAATTGGTTTTTAATTAACACCGCCAAAACGAGAAGTATTGAAAGTGAAACATAGAGAAAAAACTATGAAACTGAACTATACACATATATATATATATATATATATATATATATATATATGTGTGTGTGTGTGTGTGTTCTCATGATTCACTTTCTGTTCCGCTGCGATGATTATACAGAACGTCTCAGCTATCAGCGGGTTGGCGATAAGTAAAATTATAATTTAAACAGTGGGGAAAAACTTGAAAGTAGTTAATAAATTGGCATTTGAAGCATATCTAATCTGGGCAGTGCGTCGAAAACTGTAAATTGTGATTTAAAGAGTGGAAGTGAATTAAAATGAGCTATTAATAAACTGAAATTTAAAGCGATATTTAAACACAGTACATGTAAAACTGTACAATGGTATTGGAATTCATTGGAGTTTAGTCGTTAATTGAATCTCTGTTCACATATCAATGGTTTATTAAATGAATTAATATTATAGATTATGGCAGTGCATCAGAAACTGTAAAACACGATTTAGATAGTAGAAATGAGTTTTAAAAATAAATTAAATTTCAAAGCGGCATTTAATCTTTGCCGTGGGCTCTGCCGTGCATGTAAAACTGTAAATTAGTGAATCAATTAGAGTTTAGCATTTAATTTCATCTCTTCCCATATACAGATAGATTATTAAATGAATTAATTTTATAAATTTCGTTTTTTCTGTCTCTGGATTTCTTTCTGCACGAAAAAGCAGGTTTTCCATTTGGCCTTTGGCATAAGGTAACGCAAGAGCCAAAGCCGGCCCAGAAACGACTCGAGAGCCCGGTAAACCGCACAAAAGTCGCTCTGACGGCCGAACGAGAAACGTATAAAAAAATAGTAGAAACAAGTAGAAAGGCCTTAACATTGTAAAGTCGACGAGGTAATACCCTGGAAAAACATTTCATAGCAAATAAATCATAGCAGATTTAATTGAAGGTTGAATAAAATATTGGACAATTGTGGGAAGCAATTAAAATAATTTATAAGAAACTAATTTTAATTTAAATTTCCTGCTTTGCTCTGTTCACTGTGTATTTGTATAGACCCCATCTGTCTAATTATCTACAGGGTATAATGCAAACAAGCGCAATATACATGGGCTTATATTTTTTATATTCTGCGTGTAAAATCAATAAATTCGAGCGGGTTCAGAGGTGACGACAACGTCGAATGCTTCTGACCTTCAGTCAAGCCGTTGAACACTTTAGCGACCTTCTCCTCCCTTCTGCCACTCAGCTTCTCTCTACTGCCTTCTCCCCTCTCCCAGCCCACTTATCATCATCTGCTTTTCTTTACGCCGACAGACCGCGCCTGTACGGCCCCCGCTCACTCACAGCATTGCGGTCAATTAAATATATATACATATATATATAAATATAAATGTATGTGTGTGAGTGTGTGTGTGTGTGTGTGGATATTTCTGTGGGTATTTCTTAACTTATTTTGCACGCCGAACTGCTTAATTATACATCATACTCATTAATGAACTGCTTAAAAAAGGGTTAACCCGAACAGAGGTCGTCGTCGTCGTCGGCGTCGTCTGCATCAATTTAATCGCCTCTGAGAGATTTAAAAATTATCTTATTTATCGAAGGCAGAAAAGTGAGCAGATTAACTTAAATCTCTTTAAGCTGTTATCTAAGCTGTTCAAATTAAATCAAGATAATAAACATTGAGTGACTAAGCATTACAGGGTATTTGAGAGCCTTAACAATCTGTGATCTGTTTCTATAGATTTTATAGCCGTCTGCTAATTTTGGTGTGACTTTTATGCTGTCGGTTCTTGTTATTATTTTATTTATTTTTTGATTCCCCCGATATATGTATGTTCGGCTTTTGCGCATATATGTTTATATTTTCCGGCCGGCTGCCGTTTTGTAGACAGTTAATCATTAATTTCATACCGTATTTGCTGTTAATCCCGCGAATTCTTGAGATTATATACAATGTTTCAGTTTCAGTTTTTGGCTTTGATTAATCAACATTTTACGGCCAACACAAGACTTTGGGTCTTCAAACACAAGCAGTTACGTCAGCGATGTGATTTTCTGGTTTCGGCAGAAGTCTAATCAAATTTGCAATTAATCGAAACGTAAGACCGTTAAAACGAAGAATGTTCTAAACTTGTACTTTAATCAATGACTAACATAATATATATATATATATATATATATATGTATATATATATGTATATTTATATACTCAAGAAGTAACTTGACTTGTTATATAAGCCAGCAAAAAAGGATCAGAAAGTACAGACAGTCTCCTTGAAGAGAAAAGCCTAAAATTTACATAACTAAGAGCCCCCCAAAGGCATGTCCCCTGCAGTTTTGTGTTCACTGACTACTCAAACTGTAACGCAGCTGCCTTGAACTTTTAAGCTGCTGCGGCACTGACGCTGGTTACTGCCGACTGCGACTGCGACTACGACTGCGGCTGCGGCTGCGGCTGCGGCTGCGGCTGTGACCGCGAGTGTTTCATCGCTTCGTTTGACTTTATTTAAGCTCGGGAGAGTTTTGTGGGTCAACAGTTAAATATGTAAGTGAAGTAAAGTAGATTTATATTTGAATTTGTGTTGACCTACCGTCTTTAGCATTTGTTGTTGTTGTGGCCATTGTTGGTGTTGTGTTGGTCGAGGAAGCCGATGCCGAAGCTGACGCTGACGCCGATGCCGACGCTGACGCAGATGCTGCCGATGCTGCACTGAAGAATGTTGTTGTATCCGCGGCAGCTGAGAGGCTACGCGAGCAGTGCATTAGTCACGTTTTCAATTGTCGTTGTTATTGTTGTAATTGCTATGGCTTTTGTTGTTGCTGTTATTGTTGTTGTTGTTGTTATTTTTGCTTTTACTATCGAAGCTGCCGTAGAATTGACAGCGACGAACTTGAACCCGATCCCGTTACCGTAGCGCCGCTGATAAGACGTTGCGAAAACGCTTGACAATAACGGTTGACGACGAGCCAGCCACATGCACATATAGACATCAATAAGCAACAATAAATGTGCGTTTGTATGCCCATAAACACGTACAGATGGATGTACGCAATAGTGGGACCGAGAGAGAGTGAGAGAGAGGAGGAAGAACAGGAAATAAATGCACGGGACGAAGACGCTGAATCTGGCGCTGGCACTGACTACGCAAACAAAGGCAAAGGCAGAGGCAGAGGCAAAGGCAAAGGCAAACGCAAAGGCAAAAGGCAAAGACGAAGACGAAAACAACAACAACACGCAAACAGATAATAATTTCTCTTTCTTTACCCTTAATTTGCTTTATATTTATTTCATTTCATTTTATTTGGTTTATTTGATGAAGCACAAACGAGAAACTCGAAAAAAAACAAAAAAAATCATAAGAGAACTAAAACTGCCGCACATCAATTAGGCCAACGCTTGATTACACTATATGCATTTAATTGATTATTTTGTATTTCATTATTTTTTTTAAATTTTTTTATCTAACTTTTAACATGTACAAAAATTCGAACGCAACGAAGAGGGCGACGGTGGCGATGATGGCAAGTGCTCGCGATCCCGTTGATTGCAGTCCCAATTCTTACACACACACGCGCCCATACACTGTTAGATTAATATATAAGAAGCGACACATGCACAACAGTTCTTTTTGTAACTGTTCTTCTTGTACCGTGTAGGACAATAAGAAGAGAGGGGAAATTGGGAGCACAAGTACAATTGTTAATAAATTTTAGTTTAATACGCGATTTAGCAGCGCCTAATTAAATATTATTATTGTTGGCACTTTGTTTCTGCTGTGTTGCTTTTGGCTCTTCTCTCAGTTAATTGGTCTTATTGTTGTTGCTTTATTTCTACTACTACTGCTGCTGTTGCGGTTGCTGCTGCTCTTGTTGTTGGTGTGGGCGCAAGCAGCTTTACTAATTCATTATTCCCACTCCTCTTATCGCGCGTTCACTTTGATGTTCAATTTAAGCACACGCGACTTACGCGGGCATTTTATTACACAATGCACATGTTTTTAACAAATGATTTGTTTATTTGGCAATATTATAAACGCAAACGCGCGGCGTAAATACCTATCGATAGTTTTGCAGCCTCTAACCAAGGAACTGAACGTAACCAACTGACTGCTTTGCAGGCATCGTGACTGTTATGTTATGGCTATGTTACATTATGTTGGCGCCCGCTGATTACAGTCGATATATCGATATTTTTAACATACACAATGCACTTAAGGTTACCATGTTTGGGATTTTTTACATTTGCTCGGCGGCCAATATAAATTAGAATTTGAAATGTTTCTTGATAAACAAAATATTGTATTTTCATTTGCAAAATTTACGATTAATAAAATTTAATCAATATAACGTACTTATTCCTAATAACAATTTAATGATTAAAGCACATAAACAAATAAAGCAGTGTTGTTGCATAGTACACTTAGCTTTGCAAAAGATTGACGATAAGTCAAACTAATTACTTAAGTTAAATATGAGATCTGTGCATGTGAGTTAATACAAAATTTAATTTTTAACTTCTTGAAATATAATTGTCCATTACTGCTTGTTCAAAATTACTGGTTTAAATGAAATGCAGTCAGTCAGTTGCACTGTTAACTTTACAGAAGTAAGAAACTTAATAATAAAATATTCTTAAAGCATCTAAAAAAGTATTGTAAGTATTGTACAATATATATTTATATAAGCAAAATTAAAAATTCATAGCTTATTAAATTCATTAAACAAATATTTATTAATATATAATTTAAATGTGAGCTTCAACAAAAGCGCTAATTTTGACCAAAATAAATAAAGCACCTTTATAGCTCGCGCGCCACTATGTTTTAACAAAATGTGAAGCACACATAATCTACTTTAAATCTCCTAAAAACACTTTATCAAAATTGACATCAACTAATGAATGGTTAGTTTTAATTGGACAACTAAATTTTTATACTTTCCAAATCGTAATATTTCAGAAAAATACCAAATAATTTAAATTAAAGTATTAAATTTAATACTCTGTAAAGCATTTACGTTAGAAGGCTATGAGTTTCGTAGCATTAAGCATTTATTGGTAGAGCTTGTAGCTGTATAAAGTTTTAAAGAATTAACATTTAACACTTATATGACTAGAAAGATATTTTAACAATTAATAACATTAAGGACTTCATATTATTAATTATAATTACGTTTTTTTTTTATTGGGACACTTAAAACTGTTTTGGTACTACAGAAAATATCAAATTTCACTAGAGCGCATTTAGTGCTAATAAGAAAAGCGTTGATATCAACTAGCTATTGTCAGCCGACTGACCGACAACCAGCTGAGACTTGTGACTATGAAACATCGCGAAATTCAAACTAAGCTTTTTGTTTAAGTCAACTCAAAAGAAAGAAAAAAAACAAGTAGGAAAAATATTAGTTAACATTTTTTTTATAAGCTGAACATAAGCACAAAATATTTTTTACGTCCTTCTTAAAGTTGTTCCTTTAAATTTCGCGAACTGTAAATGAAACTTGCATCACTTTGGCACTTGAAAACAATTTATTCCATTGAAGTGTGACAAATGATACAAAAATGTTTAATTGTTTATTTATAGGTATTTTGTGGTTAATTTTTTTCCTGTTTTGTTTTTACGCACATATTTGACCTTGAGATATATGAAAAGAAAGAGATATGACACAAATATTGCGACAACAACAAAATTTCAACTGAAATGCGGTAATGTATTTGACGAGATCTGTCGACGCCTCCTCTGAGTTGCCCATTTATGTGTACCTTCCTTTTGTTGTTGTTGGTGTTGGTGTTATAGATATTTGTGTTGTTGTTGCTGTTGTTGTTGTTGCTGCTGTTTGCGTTTGTTATTCCGATTCCGCACAATTGTTAAGTGAAAGTTGCCACCGTTTTGCATTGTTGCTATTGTAATGTTGATTGTTGTTGTTGCTGGCATTGCCTTTGCTGGTGCCACGCCCCAAGAAAACAGAAAGAAAAAAAAGTGATTCGCCCACATGCGTGCCCGTATGTGAGTAAGGTGTTAATTTCGATTGCCAATTATTTTTACTAAGCCTCAGTTTGCCTTCCTTTACTTCACTTTACTTCACTTGACTTGACTTGACTTGACTTTACTTGACGTTACTTTACTTAGCTCACCGTACGGTAGAGCCCCGCGAGCCGTGATTTATTTTACACTCGCCATATGCAAATACCTCAGACGATGTCTGAAAATTCAATTGTGGGACAAACTGTGTGATAACAAAGGCCCATTGCATAATGGCACCTCGGATCAGTTGAGTTTGTCTATTTGGACTTGGATTTTGATTTGGATGGATCGTTGGGATGTGGGCTTTATCGAGGTGGAGCACTGATTTGCTGTGTGCTCGCTGATTCACAATCAAAGGAAAGACAATTAAAACGCCAAGCGAACAGCAAACATAAAAGCAAGTTTCATGATTATCGCAAATACGAAATACACTTGAGCCTCGAACTTGTTCTGCGCGCTGCGGAAATCAATTAAGAGGCGGCCGGCCAAGTGCTTAACAAGCCAGGCCAACTAACTAACCAGCCAGTCCCCCAGTCAGTCCCTCAGCCAGTCCCCCCAGCCAAACAGCCAAGCAGCCAGTCAGCCAAGCAACAACCACACCAAGATATCAGCCCAGAGACAGGGCCAAGTCTATAAAAAAATTCAAAGTCGAAGCCAAAAGCCAAAGTCAATGTCCTTTCGCAGGCAGGCAGAGACAACTCTTGGGCTTTGTTAGCCGCTGCTTAGCCGTTTGGCTGCCAAGGGCCGATCCGAGACGAGCCCAGAAACGGGTTATGCCAGTCCATGGGCCACGGCCACAAGCCCCAACACAATGGACATCCATTGAAATGGCCAACAATTTGGCCAAACAGTGTCAAGTTCAGCGAATGATTGGCTTCGGTTTTTCCTGCCACTGAGTTTCCCCATCATCGAACGGACTCCCATTTTTATTTTTTTTCTTTTTGGTTTTTCTTTTCTATTTTCTTTTAATATTTTTATTTGCATTTCTATTTGTGTTTTCTTTTCATTTCTTTTGTTTCATTTTTTTCTTTTCTCAATATTTCCCTCGGTGACCCATTTAACTACATTTCTAATCGAGCCCCTCCCACTGGCCCCCCATTTGCATATTCTATTGTCGATCGCGGGTGGGCGTCGCCTGTGTCTCGCGGAGATTCACAATTTCTGAGTCTGTTAATAAGTCACGGATTGGGTGAAAACGCATCTTAATGCACTCATCTTAATACCAAAGTCGAGTCCGGGACTTGTTCTTGCCTGCATGCAACTCCATCCCCATCCCCAACTCCAACTCCAATACCAATTCCAATTCCAATTCCATCTTCATCTGCAAGTCCAATTCCAATTCCAATTCCAACTCCAACTCCAATCTCAGCCCCAGTTCCAGGTCCAGGCCCAAACGTCAAGCTGCAGTCGCTGCATTTAAACTAATTGGCTCTAAAAATAGCCACACTTCGGGCTGGTTTCTTGGCCATAAACTTGTTTCTGGCCACAGCCAAAGAACCCAAAGACCAAGCTAAGACTTTCTTGTAAGACGCGCCCAGCGTCTGATCTGCCGATCAAATGGCCCCATGCGAGCAACGAGAGTGAAAAACCGACGACTGTGCGTGAGATGATACTAGACCAAGAGCCAGAGCCATAGCCAGAGCCAGACCCAAACTCAGACTAAGACTCAAACCTAGAGCCATGCCCATACCCTTGCCCCGGCCCCCGTCCATACCCATACCCATACCCATACCCATACCCATACCCATAGCTATTCCCAGACGCAGCGCCAGAAATAGAAATGGGCTGGGGGAGGCAGTTGGCGGCTGCCGGGCGGCGGGAGGCGGTGGGTGGGTCAGTTGGCTGCCTGGAAAATAATGTGAGATCCAAAGTCGATCCGACGATCCGACCAGATCGATAAAACCAGTTGCATAGTGGGGCAAAGTGCGTCTCTTGGACACACACACAACAAAGAAGACAAAGTTGAAAATTAAACGCCGATCGTAAAAAAAATCAAGAACAACAACAACAACAACTGACTCACAGTTGACTCAACCTTCAAATACCCTTTAAAATTCTCTTCAAGAACTGTAAATAAAAGTGGATTATTTTTTTTTTAATTTACATCGAATTATTTAGATTTCAGTGCTTTGATTTCCACCCGCAGAATTTTATAGTCAGAGGCAAAGGATTTCCTTCTCAGCTGAAGATGGAGGGGATTTCATTTTTCCAGGATATTCTGAATCAGTGCTGAAGGATTCTCTGGATCTCGCAATCCATGACAACTGCTGCCTGAGAGGAGAAGTTTTCCTGGAACTGCACCAAACGATCTCCAGCTGCAACTTGTGGTCATCCAGCGGGTACTCCTGATCGAGTTCATCTATAAGATGTGACTAGAAAAGGGACTCAATCCCTTTGACAGGCCTAGTCCTCCAGTGGTAGCAAACAACGTCCGTTGGGCTTGGGCAATTGTCCAATTATCCTCTGTGATTTCTTTCGTCTTCAATGCAAGGCTCGCTCTTCGATGAGGATGGTCAAGGCGAAGAAGCCAAAGGAGAAGGTGACGGAGCAGGAGAGGCCGGAGGAGAAGGCTTCACCTTCGTTTGGACCAGTTCAATGACATTTAGCACAAGAATTGGCCAAGAAGGCACCAGCAACGTCTTCATATGGTTTCCAGTGTTGGATTGTTTTTTACGCAGTCGTCGTCGTCGTCGTCGTCGTCGTCGCCGTTGAAATTGTGGACGAAGCAGCTGCCGCTGCCATTGTCGCAGTCGCAGCCGCTGCCGCTGCCGCTGCTGCTGCCGACGCAACTGACCGCCGACGCCGCTGAATCGGACTCCGGGCCCACGGAACGTATAAATGCGCCGAGGCTAAAGAAATTTCAAACAGTTGTGTACGTAAAGCCGAAAGAGTTCAATCTCAACGCGAGTGGAGTAAGAAAAGTTACTGAGAGTTAATGAGAGTTACTGCAGCCGAAATGAAGACAATCGCCCTGTTGCTACTTTGCCTGGCCGTGTCCAGCCAGGGACGCACGCTCCTGCCGCCCAAGGCCGGATTTGATTTGCCCGTAACCGTGATCCAAGATCCAGAGCCCCAGGCGCTGCCTCAGGCGCTGCCTCTGGCTAAGGCGGAAGCACAGACAGAGACGCTGACAGAAGCCGAGCCGGAGCCGGTAACTCAGACCGAGGCCCAGCGGATTGAGGAGCCAAAGCTCATTGAAGAGCAGCCACTGAAGGCTGCCAAATTGGAGGACACTAAACAAGAAGCCGAGCCTGAGCCCAAGCCAGAGCAGCCACAGATTATCGAGCAGCAGCCGGCAGAGGCGGAACCACAGCCGATCCTGAAAACCGTGTCCGTGGATGAGGTGGTAAGCAATGTTGAGCCCGTTGCCGAGGTGGCAGCTCCAGTGGCAGCCGCTGTGCCCGAGCAAGTGGAGGAGCAGGACGCTGCTCAGCCCAATCTACGCCAAGCAACACAAGCCACGCCCACACAGCAGACCTCCACGCAGCAGAACTTTGTCCAGCAACTGATCCAGAACTCACCCATTGGGCAGTTCCTCAATCAATTCAGTGGCCAGCAACAGCAGCAGCAGCAACAGAGGCCACAGTCCGACGAGGCAGCCGCCCCAGCTGCCCCAGCGCCCACACAGCCCGGCTTTCTGAATCCCCAGGCAGCCATCACCCAGGCCCAGACTGTTGTCCAGAACGCAGCTCAGACGGTGGTGAACACCACCACACAGGCCTTCCAGGGCATCCAGCAGTTCGCCACCAACCTGGGCACTCAGTTCCAGAACACACTCTCCGGCCTGACCGGCCAGCAGCAGCAGCAGCAGAGCGCCCTGCCGACCACCGCCCGTCCCCCAGGACCCATCCAGTCGTTCGTGAACAACGTGTTCGGTGGCGGCAGCAACGCAACGGCCGCCTCGCCGGCACAGCCACAGGGACCGCTGCAGGGTATCATTAACTTCCTTGGCGGCAACAGGCCACAGAGTCCACCAGCTGCAGTCGCCACCGAGGCACCCGCCAAGCCAGAAATTGACGACAAGATCGAGCCGGCCGCAGCAGCAGATGCCGCCGAGCAGCCAGCCGAGTCGGAGAACGAGGTGCGCAGCAGCGGCGAGTCCATCGATGACTCCTTCGAGGAGGCTGTGCCCGCCAACGAAGTGATTGTGGTCAATGACGATGCCTCCGCCGCCGAAATCGTCGACGCTGTGCCCATCAACGCCGTCGAGGCCGAGTCCCAGCCGCAGCAGCAGCAGCAGCAGTCGCAGCCGCAGCCGTTGGCGGCAGTCGGCGCTCTCGCTCTCTGAGTGAATCAATCTCAAATTTTGCACCTCCGTCTGCCGCCCCCCTCTCCAGTTTTTGGGGGAAGCAGAGAAGTCGCATTGACTGAAGCCATTTTGTCGCCAGTTTTCGATCCGACGCTTTGCAGCTTCGAAGCCTCGACCTTTCGATTTTTTCGACATTTTCGATGCTCCGAAGTTCGAAAAGCAAGAGAAAAACTTTCCCTTTAGTTTTTTAAGTGCATGCAACAAATTATTTATTTCATTTTTCGCAGGAACTTCCCTTTTTTTTTTAAATAAAACATTAAACATTATTCATACATTTTTATCGTCTTTTTTATTTCATCTGGATAAGTTCATGAACTATCTTTTTATTTTATTTTATTTATTTTATTTTATTTTATTTTATTTTATTTTATTTTACTTATTAACAAAACTTTTTTTTTTATTATTATTTTAATTTATTTTATTTAAATAATTTATTTTTTTTATTTTATTGGCAAAAGTTATTTTTTTTATTATCCGTATTTATTAGTGTTAATTATATAATCTTTTTGGTTTATTATTTATTTTTCTAACTTTCTCTATTTTAAATTTTATTTACTTTATTTGTTTTAAATTTATTTTACATCTTCTTTTATTTATTATTATTTCAATTTATTTATTATTACAAAAATAAATAGAAAATAAAGAAGTGTTTACTTTATTTTCTATTTATTTTTTATTGATTTATTTAATTTGATTATATTACATATTTTAGATTTATTCGTTCCATTAATAATTTTAAATTTTTGGGTTTGTTTTATTTATTTTAGATTTATTTAATTTTAATTATTATATATTTAATTTATTTTATTATTTATTTTACTTAAAAAATTTAATTTTCCTTAAGTTTAATTATTTTATATTTTATTTATTTATTTTTTTTTACTGTATTTATTTTATTTAAATAATTTTAATTATTTTATTATAAGCTGAAATGAAAACTAATTTTCGAAGCTCGAATCACAATCTGTTCCTGCTTCGAAATTCGGTGCTCGAATGGAGTTTCCAAATAATGTAAATTGATTGAGCCATCTGATTTAGTCACTTAAATCAATCAGATATAATAATCCGTTATAAAATACCAGATATTCGTATTCGATTTAAGACGAATGCTTATACGAATTTAATTTAGTATTAACCCAAGTATCACTTCGGTTTGCATTCTGAGCTGAAATTCAAGAAATTCCAAGCCCGTGACTGACTGTGGTTCAATTTGCAGTATTTATAAAATACCATATTTCCATATTTCCTTTCAATTGTCCGACCTTCAGACGGGCCACTTGCTTCTCGCTTGGATTGATTGATCCGATCGACTTACACGATGTAATCCAAGAGCTCTCCAATTCCATAAATTCCATGGAAATATTCGGATTTTAATACTAAAAAAATATAAGATCATTTGATATCTTCCACTCAACTGTTACTAGAGTAGGGTGTATGTCGGGCTCAGCCGGAATTGAGAGGAAGTCGAAGGGTTTCCACAAATTTATAAAATATATAGAAAAATAGAGAGAAAAGCAAAGTTAAAGAGGAATAAGAGGGTAAAGAGAATGAAGAGAGAAAAACATTGGAATACCTCAAAAAAAAAAATGTTTATATTTATTTCGGTTTTAGTTTCTGTTACACATTAAGGTGGTTCGATAGCTCAAAATTGTTAGATCAACCGAGGCGCGAAATGTACACTCACATAAGGCTGGGGGATAACTCAGCAGAACTCTTAAAACTAGGTATACGGCTGCAGAGAACTTATGCCCAAATATTTGCGCTAATTTATCATTTTACTTTATTTAGTCATTTATCAGTTATTCTTTGTTTATCCACACGTTCATTTCTCATTTCTCATTTCCTTTTTCTCTTTTACTTTGCTTATGTTTTCCTTTGCTATTTTATTGAAATTCCATTTCACTTTTTCTCGGTTTTCTCAGTTTTCTATTTCTTTTTTTATCTTTTATTTTCCTCATCTTTTTTTCGATTTCGATTTGGACTTCGAATTCGGACTTCTTCTTTCGGTTTCTCTCTCTCTCTTTTCTACCTCTTCTTTGTCATCTGTGTCTTCTTCTTTAGTTATAAGCTATCTTCTTTGAGATATTTTTGAGCTCGAGATTTGTTTTTGCTTTTGTTTTTGCATTTGCTTTTGCTTTTGCATTTGCTTTTGCTTTTGTTTTGTGGAGTTTTTGTTTTTTTATTTAGAAATAAATCTACTTAAAGTTAAATGCGTAGCTTAATGAGGTGTTTCTTGGGTAGAAGGAGATTCTGGGCGGGGTGAGGCGGGGCAGGTTTGGAGTGTGGTGGG
Source organism: Zaprionus lineosus (assembly GCA_035044505.1). NCBI lineage: Eukaryota > Metazoa > Arthropoda > Insecta > Diptera > Drosophilidae > Zaprionus > Zaprionus lineosus. The sequence goes on along the minus strand of JAWNNX010000694.1, from coordinate 3,931,577 downwards.
GCGGGGCAGTGTTCTATTGCTATTCGAATAAAGAGAAACTCAATAATAGAATTAGGAATCCGATCTGATCGAATATCCGATCTGATCTTATTCTACATTAAGATTAATAATGAACCTTTTCTGAAATGCGACTAAACGAGCTTAACATCGAATTCGACCTCAAATTTGAGTTCGAATTTGAATTCGGATTTGAGTTCTAATATAAGTTTAAATTAAAATAAAAATTTGAGTTCCAATTTAAATTTAAATTTGAGTTCGAATTTGAGTTCGAATTTGAGTTCGAATTTAAGTTCGAATTTGAGTTCGAATAAGAGTTCGAATTAGAATAAAAGGTCAAAATTGAGTTTTACTTTAAGTTCGACTTCGAGCTCGAATAAAGTTTGAAATAAATTTCGAGTTCGAATCCAACTTTGAGTTCGAGTTCGAGTTTGAGCTCGTGTGTGGAATACATTTTGATTGAGCAGCGATTCGGGGGAGCAATTAGGTTTCTCGGGTAGTGGGTGCTACGTGAGACGCGCTCTATTCGATCTTATTTCCTTCCTATGAACGTGATGTGAGTCTCGTTTATATATGTACGAATATGTAAGTTTTGATTGTGTTTACTTTAATATAATTTTATTTAGTTTTTTACTTTGTTTCTTTAATTAGTTTTCTTGTGTCTTTCAAAGAACATTTTCAAGTCTTTGGATTTGGTAATGGATTTGGGTTTGGTTTTGGTTTTGGTTTTGCTTTGCTTTTGTTTTTGGTTTTGATAAACAAAATTTATCGGCTTTGATTTCGATTTCGATTTCGATATCGATTTCGGTTATAAGATTAAAGTTCGAGTTGATAGGATCTTAATAAAGAGAATACAGCGATGTCTGTGGTTCTTGACCGATGCGAGAAGGTAAGATCTATATATGGCTGTGTATATACGAATATATATGTGTCTCTGTATATGAATGTGTGTGTGTGTGTTTGTTTGAGAGTATGGGTGAGTGTGTGCGTACTTCCGAGATCAGCGCAAAACACACTGTTTATAAGTATCAATAGGTTTTATATCAGAATTTTATCTAATCAATCGTTATAATTAGGCCAAACATAACAGTATTAAAGCATTTCCATTTAGCATTTCGCTCAGTGTAAAGTAATATCGAGATATATGGATATACGTGTGTATGAATATGTGTGTGTGTGTGTGTATGTTTGTGTATGTAAATAGACGAGTAAATATCGATTTAGCTTGGAATTAGAGATACGGGAGGGATATATGTATATATAGGAAACTGATTCGGTAGATAATTTGAAGCCGTTTTAAGATTTTCCATGGGATCGGGTATACCATACATACATACACATATATGTATGCATGTATATGCATGTGTATATGTATATATATATGTGTGTGAATATGGTTCTTGATGCGGTATTTGTATATATGTATATATAAATATGTAAATGTAAATGTAAATATGAATGTGTGTATATTTTGTGGATATTACATCATATGTCCGTTCAGATATCTATATATATATATATGTATATATATATATATGTGTTTATATATATATATATCTATGCCTATGCATATATAGGTTTACATATAGCAATGCATACGCTTGGTTTCTAGCAGTCAGCTCAAGATTACATTCTGATTTCTCTATATATCTTTCTATGTATGTGTATGTGTGTGAGTGTGTGTGCGTGTGTGTGGGTGTATGTATGTCTGTCTTTATATGAATGAACATATACACATTTATGTGTATATATGTGTGTGTGTGTGAGTCGCATGAGTGTGTATGTAGGCTGGCTTAATGAAGGTCATCTAATGGGCAGGAATGAGTACAGTTGCTGCAAATTTTACTAAGAAGGTACAGTACAGTTGTGTATAAGTAGATTAGTTATCGAGCGGCTGCTATAATCGTATTGAAGCTTATTATTAGGCAGGTTCTTGGCGGCATTTATATAGGTTTTTAGGCTTTAAGGTTTTTATAGGTTTTCTCGTTATAAGATTTTCCGTCGCAGAATTCATATTCAACTTAATTTATAAAGAACTTTCGAAAAAGGATTTTTTTTAGATTTTTTCTTTTAGCTTCGTTTTTTTTTTTTGTTTCTTTGTTTTTCTTTTTGGTATTTGGTATTTGGTATTTGGTATTTGGTTTTTTGATTTTAGATTTTTTGGTATTTGGTTTTTTGTTTGTTGTCCTTTGGTCGCGTTTTATAAAAATAAAAATTCGTTTTTGCTTCGCGCTAATAACAAATATTGCACAATTGGAATCTAGAAAATATAATATGCGCTTATCCGTTATCCGTTATCCATTATCCGTTATCCTTTATCCGTTATACATTTATCAATTATATTTGATCGACTTTAGCCTAGGCAAAATATACATATATACGCTATGTGTGTGTGTGTGTGTGTGTGTGTGTGTGTGTGGGTGTGTGTGTTTGTGTGTATGTATGTGTGTGTGTGTATGTGTGTTTATCTGTGTGTGTATGTGTGTTTATCTGTGTGTGTGTGTGTGTGTGTGTGTGTGTGTGTGTGTGTGTGTATGTGTTTGTGTGTATGTGTGTGTGTATATTAGGGTGATTAACATGCAGACACCAAAAAAAAAAATTACTTTTATATCATATGGAATAATCATATGTTCTTTATATGCTTTGGACTAGCCGCAGATCGGGCAGTCCTGGCGTTGGCTCAGTTTCCGTAGTATCCATAGTTTTCATAGTTTTCATAGTTTCCATAGTTTCCATAGTTTCCATAGTTTCTATAGTTTCAATTGCTTATATAGTTTATATGGCCAATATAGTAAATATAGTGGAATGTGGGAGGAGATCCTGGGAGATCTCAGATATTGTATATGTGTGTGTGTGTGTGTGTGTGTGTGTGTGATGGAGAGTATGGAATCGTTCAGAAAGGAAGACGTTAGTGTTGGGAAACTTATCGATTGCCATTTAAAGATATTTTTGTACAGTTTGTACAGTTCGCAGTAGGAGGAAGACGGAAGACTGAGGAACCAAAGGACTAAGAGGAAGTTTGAGATTGAAATTGAAATGAGTTAAACTTTCAAAAGTATTCCCTATGTATCAGATAGATATATATATGCACATATGTATATATATATATTATATCCTTGCCAACGCCAGGACTGCCCGTACAGCTGCAAGTTAAGCGCAGCTCTGAAGCTTCTTCGGTTGCTTAGGTTACACATATATCCTTTAATATATTAACTAGTTTTAGTATCTTAATCATGCTTATAGGCCATGTCCTCTGATCCTTGTATAGACGATGCTCGATCGAGTCCTGCGAACTTGAGCCCTAAACTAGAATACAGTTTGGTTGATCGTTCGCGATTTTTTCGTCTCTTGCTCCTTTTGCTCCTTTTACATTGTTTACTCCTTTTACTACTTGTAATCCTTTTGTTCTTTTTGCTCCGTTTGTTCCTGTGGCTCCTTTCGATTCCCTCCTGCCCTCTGCTTATAAATTCGTTTCAGTTCTGTGAGGCGCCAGGACACTGGGCGTGGCTGCCACAGCGCCACCGGGCGTGGCCATACGCACTCGCTCACCCACACCCGGTCCAAGGAGACGCGTGTGCCGGATCAGACGTTGACTTGCACCGATACCAATGGAGGAGCCACCACCACCGCCACCGCCACCGCCAACGCCTCCTCCCATTCCCCCGCCGCCCATCGATCCGCCGGGTGCTGTCTCCGCGCGCATCGACCATTCGTTTTGCTTGAGCAGAAATTGTTTCACGTTGTACTCCATCTGGGCGATGTCCACGTGCTGGGTAGTCGTGTGCAGCTCCGCCTGCACGGATCGCGTCTTGTCCGTGTCATTGGGATAGTATTTGTAGTTGAGTATATCACACGTGGGCTGTTCTGGGCACAGCAGCGAGGGGGAGCCCGATGATGTGGAGCAGCGCTGCGAGTCGCCGCCAGCCGCAGTTGCAGCACCTCCGCCCAGACCTCCTGCACCTCCAACGGCTCCTACGCCGGAGCCACCACCGTGCATCGTCGTCGTGGTGGTGGTCGTGGTATAGGCCACCGGCAGGCCGGATCGAGTGGTGCGCCTGTAGTAGGTTGTGCAGAGCTCCGCCTTCTTGGTCACTGGGACACTGGACTGGTTGCTGGACTGATTGCAGGGCTGTTCATTGCTCCTGGGCGTTGCCTCTGCCAGAGAGTTGCTGGTAATGTCCGTTTTGGGTGAGAGTGAGTCCTCGGTGGACTTGCCCGCATCTGTGTACCCGTTGGTCAGCTGCTGAGGCGTCGTCTTGTAGCCCGAGTCCATGCTGAGCTTCTCTATGGATATGGAGTCCATGCGATCCAAAGTCGAGTACGATGACTGCCGCTCGGTGCCGGAGTTCGAGTCGCTGGCCAGAGCCGGCTGCTGCAGTGCCCGCTGCTCCAGCTGCTGGGTGTTGTGCTGCACCCACTCGGCCACGCGGTTCAGCTGCTGGCGCCGCAGCAGGACACTCTCCTGGTAGTCAATGGCATCGCTTATCGAGCTCGAGTTGCCCGAGTGCTTGGGGGAGCCGTTGGCAATCGCAGCTGTGACCACAGCGGCCACGGCGGCCGCAACTGCAGCTGCCGTTCCTCCAGTCACTGCTCCCTTCTCCGCCGCTGGTATGGCCGTGCTCTTGTCCAGCTGCGGGACGATCTTTTCAGTCTCTTTAACCTCTACATGCGGCTCCAGCACGGGCTGCAGTGCAACATTCTCGTGCGGCATTGCCGATCCTTGCCAGGCTTCGACGGCGGCGGCGGCATTGCTTTCCTTGGAAGTGATGATGTCCTTGCCATCGTTGAGCTCCTCGTCCAGCAAGCGCTCCCGCCGCTTATAGATGACCGGCATGTGGGTCTCCACGGACTCCTGGTTGTCCAGAAGGATGTTGCTCTGACCATTTTGCTGGATGCGCATGGCGCATAGACGAGGACCTCGATACTTTGGATTCTCAGCCTATGAAAAGAGAGAGATAAAAGTTAAGGCCAATAATGGACAGGACATCATCTCGTGTGGTTCCCACCTTGATCGTCTTGATGAGATTCCTGTTGAAGGTCTCGAACATCTTAGCTCCCTCGCAGCTGCTCGTCTTGTTGCTCCAAAGGCTCTGAACGCTGCCCGAGTTGTTGGACTTCAGTTGGGACTCGGCGACTGGAGTTGGCTTCGCAGGCGGCGGCTCGCAGACGTCCTCCGGCTTGGCGACCTGCACCGGAGGCGGCTGCTCCGTCTCCAGTAAACTGGGCTGCGATATACCCGCCAGCAGCGGCTTGCTGACCTCATCCTCCAGCTCCTCGGGAGCAGCAGTAGTCGTCGTATCGTATTTGCTGAGCAGTTGCAGTGCCGTTCCACCTCCATCCAAGAACCGGCGCTGATACCCATGGCGCAGCTGGCCAAGATTGCTCGTCTCCAGCAGATACTTCTCGGCCGCATAGGCACCCAGATGTGTGGTGGGATACATCATGGTGGAGGCCGTCATCTTGCCGGCAGTGTAGTCCTGCACGGTGGTTCGCTCGCAGAGCCTGTGGTGGCCCAGTATGGGATTGACCATCAGATCGTCCTTCTTGGGCGGAGTGAACAGCTTGTCCATGTCATTGAGATCAGACACGGAACTCTTTGTCTCGGATATGACAGAATCGCTCGACTTGACCAACTTCATCAGATAGGGACTGTTGGTCCTTGAGGGCGAGTTGAGATTGCTATGGCATCGCAGGCAGAGCTGCGTCAGTGGCTCATTCAGGGCGGAGCCGGTGGCCAGCGAGTGGGGCGTTTGGGTGGCCACCGTATAGGAACGTGAGACGTCGGCGAGCACCGTTAGATCCTGCTTGCTGCATTGGCAGGTATCGCAGTGCTTCACCTCGTTTGCCTTCAGCTCATCCTCCAGAAACTTGGCCATGACTGTCGGCGAAATCATGTCCGGATCGGAGTTGCTGTTGTTGTTGTTGTTGTTGCTGTTGTTGTTGCTATTTTTCGATTGGCTGTTTATCGATTGGCTGGAGTTGAATTTGTTGCCGTTGCCGCTGCCATTGCCGTTGTGCTTGTTGTTGTTGTTGTTGTTGCTGCTGCTGTTGTTATTATTCATAGTATCCTTTGCGGAATTGTTGTTGTTGTTGTTGTTGTTTGCCGACAGTTGTTGTTGCTGTTGCTGTTGTTGTTGTTGCTGCTGCTGCTGCTGTTGCTGCTGCTGTCCGTTATTTGAGTTTCCACTGTTGGCATCTGTTTCCGTGTCGGAAAGAGGAAATAAACGAAAATTAGTTTCAAAACTTGGACAAGTGCGTTGTAAGGACATTCAGGGGGAGCTGGGACTAGGTACTTTTAAGGACCCCTTCTAAGGATCTAGATTCTAGCTACCATATTATTTCAAATCCATTTGAAATCTGCTCCTTTTGACGCTTTCCTTGGGTCCCAGGCAAATCTCTTGGTTGCCCTCAATTAACATCTTTTCTCGCCTCAAGACTGAAGTCCTTGCGCCTTAGAAATTTTTAAGATCCTTTTCTCACTCATCATAATTTCTCTTACTTCATGCACATATCTATCCACTGGTTTTCTATCCTTATGACAAAATCCTTAAAGAACATAAAATATTTCCCTCTTTCAATATGTTTTCTCTCCTGGTCTACAGGACCTTCTAGGATCTGAGTGTTTTACCTGTTGATATTTCTAAGCTCTATTTCTTTCCTTTTGCAGGACAAAATCTTTATAAGACCCGAACTCCTACACATTTCTTTATACTATAAAATATAAAATAGATCCTTTTATTTTAAATAAAATTAAACTTAATTAAAGTCCTTAATCAATCCGATTCCCCGATCCAAAAATTTCTCAAAGGACAATTCAGAGTTATTCAGGCGGAGTACAAACCAAACACGGAACTTCGCGTGTTAATCAGAATTTTCATTAAGTCTACGTAGGTTAATTAAATGAAAATTCATATGAAAATCAAAATGAAAATGAAAATGAAAATGGAAAAACAATGAAAATAATATCGATTAACGGTTAAATAAGAGGAAATGCAGTAAAATGAATACATTTTAAAAATACCAAAGACTTTTCATATTGAAAACTGAAAATTAAAAATTCAGATGGAAATTTCAAATAATTCGATAGATGGGGGAAGGGTGAAGCGGGGGGTGGGAGTGGGGTGGTGGGTCAAAGGGCGGGAGGAGGCGGGGGGTGGAATGCTGTGAATGATGTCGATGATTGAGTTAAGCTTAAAAACTCTCCAATTTGCCAGGACGAACGGGAACGGTAAAGCAAATAGGAAATGTTCTAGGAAATAAATGCAGAGAAAATTAAAAATCGAATTGCAGCTGCGGAAAATTCATAAATAACTGAAGGGAAAATTAAATTGAAAATTGTAAATTGCAAATTGTGAAATGAAAATTGTAAATTAAAAATTAAAAATTAAATATTAAAAATTAAAAATTAAGAGTACAAACTTATATAGCAACTGAATAATTAAGGAAGGAATTAATTAAAAATAAATTTAAATCAAATCAAATCAAATAAAAGGTCTACTAACACTTACCGAGGCCCCGCATCGAGTACACCATTGCGGTGGGCGGAAAGGGGCATGGCGCTGGGGGTGGCGAGTCCGAGACCGGAAGCACTTTGTAGGAAGCTGTTGTGGCCACGCCCACTCCACTATTGCTGCACTCCGAGTCCGAGTGCGAGTTGGTCTCCAGCCGCATATAGGCCGATACCTTGGACTGTATGTCGATTGGGAGCTAAGGTGCATATATAATATATAATCTCAGATATTAAATGGAATTCATATATTATAAGGGATTCGGATCCTCAAATCTTGAATGACACACACACACACACAGACACACAGACTTACCGAGGATACCTTCTGGGGCACAAAACTGTCCGGCTTACACTGCAGCAATTGTATGGCAAGACTTATGTCGGCCTTGTAGCGTTCCTGCAATGCGAGGAAGAGAGAAAGAGAGAGAGAGAGAATGAGTGATAGTAAATGAAAGATAGAGAGAGAGAGAGAGAGAGAAGGGGTGAGGGGCAGGGGGTGGGGGCAAGTTGGCGAGTGGGGGAGAATGTAAGCGACAACAATATAATACAGAGATAAGAACATAACGGAAGTTGGGGTCCACACACACGCGCACACACACACACGCACACACACACACAGAGTTACAGATACAAAGCACATGTGTGGTTTCTCTTTTTGACACTTTTCGTATGCAAATGTCAAATATGTTTGCCGTTGGTTTTACTTCTTTTCGTTGGCGCTGCTTTTGTTGCCTCTGTTATTGTTGTAGCCCTCCCCACCTTTGGCCCAGTCCCGACCCGATCCTTCCCGACCCGTCCCGTCCCGCTGTACCCTTTACCGACCCCACAGCAGCCAAGTCAGGACATTTCCAGCTCTAACCATTTCTCAGCTTCTTTACACATTGTTAAACAAACTTTTTGCTGTTGCTTTTGTGTTTTGGTGTCAGCCTCAGCCTCAGCCTCAGCCCCAGCCTCAAAAAGTTCATTCCTCTGCTCGCGTTGCTCTCCCTTCGCAGTGTGTGTGTGTGTGTGTGTGTGTGCGACACAAAACTTTAGATGGTTCTTAAATTTTACAAATGCGCTGCACTCGAACTTGTTAAACAAGGCAACAACAACAGCGACAACAGCGACAACAGCAACAACAGCAACAACAACAACAACAACAAATGCAACATGAACTACGACAACAACAAGAAGAACAACAAGAGGGGAAAGCGCAAGACGAAGTAAACCACAATCACAACCAAATGGCATAGGCAGAAGTAGAAAAGTGCCCGACAATGGGATACCCGCCGACGGGTACGATGGCAAGGATTAAAAGGATAACTTTTCAGATCCTGTAATTTATCAAAAGTGGAACTTTCAACTCGGAGAAAAACTATCACTCTTCGTGTTGCTCTTTATCCTTAATTCGTTATTCAGAACGTTAACCGTTTTAATCCTGTTGCCATTTCAATTGCTAAATTGCTCACTTTTTCCAGCTCGTCCTGGGATTCAATACAAAAGAATAACTTCAGATCCTTGTTAGTGTTTTTTTTTTTTTTTTGGTTTTTAGCAGCAATTCAATTTTATTGCCACAATTAAATAAAATTTTATAATTTTTCTCAATCGCTGCCTGTGAGGCTCTCGATTGGTAATTGGCCAACAATTGAGGGATTAGCAATAAAAATGAAAGGAATGCCTCAAAGGATATGCCAAAGCGAAACTTTTCAATTGCCCTCAATGGCTTTTGCAACACAGTTAATTGGCCGTTACTCAACACTTATATGCCATTTAAGGGGATCCCCTTCACTACAGGGTAATAATGGGAGAAGCTTCTCCTTCGCTGGCCCTGCACTGCATTGCTGACCTACATACACACACACACACACACACACATACCACATACACAGCTCACACACACTCACACACACTCACACCCATACAGACAAAGCAAAACAACAATATTTAATGGGGAGACAAAAAGTGTTGAGGCATTTCGCGCCGCGTTTACCAGCACTTACATGCAACGTCACACTGTTACCCGCCCCCGCCCCGCCCCCGCTTCCCATCCCTTCTCCACTCTCAGCATTGACATTCCCATTCTTCCTTTTTTCTTTTCTTCTTTTCTTCTTTTTCTGGTTTCGCTGTTTCTGTTTCGGTTTCTTTTGCCTTTCCTGCTGTTCGGTTTCCTGTGCATTTCACGCCGCATCGCAGCGCAAAGCTGCAAAATGCCGCCACTTGCCATTTTTTGCGCCTTCTTTTTTACAGCTGTCCTTTTTTTCTTTTTTCTGTTTTTTTTTTTGAATGTTGTCATTCTCTACTTTTTTTTACTCACTCCCTTTTTTCCTGTTGTTCTGTTCGGCTGCCGCATCCCCTCTGTGGGGAAGGGGGGAGGGGGACCCCACCGCCACATCACGTAGTCCCCAGCCTTTTTTTTTTTTTTTTTATTATTTCTGCCCGCTGCTTGCAGCGATTTTTAATAGAAAAAATGTATAAAACGCGCATCCAATGGAAATGAAATAAACTCCAATGGCACAGGACCAGCTGCACTAACAGGATTGCATTCCCCGGACACACACACACATACATATGTATATATACACATCTGGATCTGTATGCATGTGTGTGTGTGGGTGTGTGAGTGTGTGCTCGATGTCCATACATCAAGTGGGAAGCAGCGTAAGTGGCAGTCGGCGGCGTCAGTTTAAAAGGCCAACTAAATTAACAGCAATAATTGAAAAATGATTGGCGGCACGCAATGCCGGCAAGTCCTTCGTGTATCGAGGGGTTAAACAGTAGAGATTCACGTCAAAAAGTTTCAATTCAATTGCCCCTCATAATCAGACATTTTCACTTCGAAAATTACATTTCTCCAAAAGTTGGGCCACGGGCAAAAGGAAGCAAATCCCAAGCGAAGCCACAAACTTATTTCATTTTTATAAATATTTAATCGATTCAAGGAAAAGAGCAAGTCAATTAAGCCCGACGCCATTACAACTCAATTATGTTAGGTTTGACAGCAGGTCAAAGGTTAACAGAGACGCCTCAGAAGTGCTCAAGTTGCTTGGGATTTGCAGAGCTTCGAGTTTTCTTTTCGTTGTTTTTTTTTAAAATTAAATAATAATTGGAAAATAAAAGAAAAAAAATTCCAAAGATAATTAAATGAAGAAATAAATAACCTAAAGTTTAATTTTAATTATTTAAATTAATTTGAATAAATCATTTAAATAAAAATTAATTTTTATAAAGGCAAGAAATTAAAATATTATTAATTATTTTTATTTCATTTTAATGCATAATAAAAAAATTAAAATAATAAAAAAAAATGGAAAAGAAAAAAATATATGTATATGTATGCAAGTATGTATATATATACATATGTATATGTATATGTATATGTATATGTATGAGTCGATATTCAAAGCAGTCAACGCTTCAAATTGCAGCCCGAAACTTAATTAATAAAAAGAAAACCAATTAAAACTTTGAGGCAACGCTGCGTATGATTAACGTCCACGCCTTAACAGCGCTATGTTAAGCTTAACAGCAGCAAATCGATGTTAACAGAAATGCGCTGTTATTTTCCGGGCTGCTCTTTTGCTCCGCGTCCTTAAAGTGAAGAGAAGTCCCTTTCAGGAACTAATCTTTTTCCAGGCAAATTTATAAAGGACAAACAGATACACTTGTACATAAATACGCGTGTGTGTGTGTGTGTGTGTGTGTGTGTGTGTGTACATTTATTCGACCTCAGAATCGGAAATTTAGCTTCGCTGTGGCGAACGTAAAGCTTAAGAGCGTCACGTAAGCTGCAACAGCTTGTGCATTCAGTTGAAGGTTTAGAAGTAATTTATATATTTCTAAACCTCAAGATATTTTTCACACCCTCGACTCATCTTCGGGGGGTACATGGGGATGGGGGATGGGGGGAAAGTGTACAGTTGCTCCTTTTATAGGCCAGCTACAAGGGCGCAAATCTTGGAGTGTAGTGTAAAATTTACCGCTATGCTGCATTGACTGTGGCAACCTTCATCAATTCACTCCCCAGCCCCAACCTTAATCCCACCCCCCCTCCTCCATCAACCCTGTCCATTCAAACTCAATCACATGGAAGGCTTGGTGCATGATGCAAATAAATTTTCAACTTTCCACTCTTTAATGAAGTGCCCGTTGGGGCATGCCACTCACGGCGCATCAGTGTTTGCCTCTAAGTGAGATGAGTGTATGGCTGTATGAATGTATGGGTGTGTGTGTGTGTGTGTGCTCCTATCGCATGTAGTGGGCTAAATTTAAAACGTGCATCGACTGGCCATCGATTCGGATTGCTTTTAATTAAAACAAGCGCCAGGCCAATGCGTCCAGCTGTGGAGCAGCGGGCAGAGGATGACACAGGATGAAGTTGCATGTGTGCTCGGCGATTGCCTGTTCAAGTGCTGGTTTGGCTGAGCCGGCTAAGCGGGTGAGTGGGTGAGCGGGTGAGTGGGTGAGTGGGTGAGTGTTTGTCGTTGGCAAAGTAATAAGGATAATTGAGTCATTAGCGCGTATGGTGAATTGTGTGCATTTCATTTGAATAACGTTTCAGTAATTCCTGAATTCAATAGAAAAAACAAACGATGCTCCTAATCAAACATCATCAATGGCTTATTAATTGCGAGCAATGTGTGTGTGTGTGTGTGTGTGTGTGTGTGTGTGTGGGTGTGTGTGTGGCCAAAATGCATGTTAACTGCAAAAAGCACCTGCGACATTCGTAGGCCGCAACTTTGATTGCCTTTTCTCGTGTTGTGCCCCTTGTTTGTTTCACTTTGCTTTCCATTACTTCCTTCTCTCTCCCTCTCTCCCTCTCTCCCTCCCCCCGTCAGCCCAACACCACCGCCGAACACCTCGCCGCGCGCAACGCTGTTTTTGCGCAATTTCACGCTTGTTTGCGGACCGACGACCAACTGACCGCAAGCAAAAAAGAGGAACCACAACGAAGGTTCATCATGCGAGTCCTCAAAAGGAAGCGAGCAGCGAAGGGCGACGGGTGATGGGTGGCGTGTGGCGTGTGGTGGGAGGTGGGTGTAACAGAACGGAGCATGAAGAGTGAAGAGGAGAGAGTAGAGAGTTGAGAGTTGAGAGTTGAGAGTGGCGGAAGGTGACCGTCACAGGCATTTAGATGGGTGGTCGTTAGAGACTTACTTTGTAGGGGCGGGTGTGGTGGGTGTGGCGGGAGGGGGGGCGACGGTTACCCAATACACTATATTGACATACGAGTCGAGGTTTATGCGGTGTGTAAATATCGTGATAACACATCATCAGCTATGGACTGAATGTGTAATGCGAATACCTGCGACCATTGGGCTTGATTTAATGTCTGGGAAATGGGAGCCCATCTCTTTAGGGCAGGAAGTGGGGGCGGGGCAAATGCGGAAGCAGTTAATGGGAAAGTCTTTAGGCCGCCGCAAATCTCAAGTCAATCGATGGTTTCCCAACTCAAACGGTTCAAATCTCTGTTCGTCGTTGGAAATAGGTAATTTTTATATTATGAAGATTTAAATCTAAAAATAAATTATATTTATTTATTTATAATTAAACTGCTTTAAGTTTTCTCTAGTTTGGATATTTTATTTTTTTTTTACTTTTAAAAAAGCTCCTTTTGACACCCACAAAATTTGTACTTCCATCGACTTCTGTTTAGTTGAAATCCTTATTATTTTTTAATTTTATTTTAAGATTTATGAGAACTTAAATTAAAAAAGGAATTCCTCTAAGGATATAAATTGAGTTCGGAAAGCCTTGAAAGGGCAATCCACTAAGAGCTAGGACTCCTTAAACATCCTTCTATCAGCAGTCGCACTATAGGAAATTAATTGATCCTTCATTTTACGTTAAAAGAAAATCCTTCGAAATTAAATGTGATTCCTTTACATTAAAAAAAAGGGAGAGTCTCAGTCAGTCCTTTTAATAAAATGCCTTAAAATTAATTCCAGTCAAAAAGGAAGTCCTTTACAAGTTAATCGAAAGAGAATCCTTATCCAGGCAAGCGGATTATATTCAGAAATGCCAACTTAATATCCTTTACAGTTGTCATTGCAGAATTTCTCCCCATTATCGTAACATATCAGCGCTTAACAAAAGGCGGAGCTATAATTGGAATATCCTTTCAATCAAATTCCACTGAAATGTCCTACATAGTTCAATGGACTATTATATACAAAAGGCATTGCACATGAAGTAGTTTATCCTCTCCCACTCCCACACCCACTCCCACTTTCACTCTCTCCTTCTCCCCCTCCCCGTCGCTCTTTATCGCTTAGTCTTGCATTCCTTCGCCCCTCCACCCACGCTCCGTCTCTCCGCCCCATTGCTGATCTCTGCATTTGTTTATTTCATTTAATTCCTCTTGAGAATTTGCATCAAACGGCTAAGAGGCTTACGCTGCGTATGCGTTATATTTCGAGCTAATTAACGTTTTTATGTCCATTTACTTGGTTAAAGTCCTTTAAATGCTACTCAACCGCGAAATCAAAACCACAAATGCCAACTAAATCATGAGAAAATTCATTTTCCAAAGAAAACAACGACAATGACAACAACAGCAACAGCAACAACAACAGCAACAACAACAACAACAACAAGAATAACATCAACAGCAGAAACGACGACAAGAACAACAACAAGAAACCCCGCAGAATTACATAGTAAATTAAGTTGCACTTGAGTGGGAATGGGAGTAGATGAGTGGTGGGGTGGGGGGTGGGGGGAATGGTAATGAGGGAGAAGATGGGGGTGTGTGTGTGGGTGTAGGTGTGTTGCGGGTGCTGACGAGAAGATGCAAGTCAAGAGATTGGATGCCACACATACGGGGGGGGAGGGGCTTAGACAGAGCAGAGTGCGAAAGTCCTGGGAAGAGGGACGTGCTGTGGTGGGTGGTATGATGGGAGGGTGGGTTGGGGACAGGGGGGGCTGAGCATTTCTGAATCTAATTAGTAGCTCAAAAGCTTTGCAAACGCAGCAGCCCGGCAACTGAGTAAAGTGAATCTGCATGTCATTTATGCCTGGTGGACATCTCGTGCTCCGGCGGGATGCCCTGCGGCGCCATCGGCGGCAGGTACCGCTCCGGGTTGTTGTCTTTGCTAAGAGTGAAGTGTGCAGGACTCGCTTAATGTTATGCATTATTTTGTTAAACTGCAGCATTTGATTTTGTGATTTATGCACTTAATCTCATTCTTATGGGAGTGTGTCTGTGTGTGTGATGGTGTGTGTGTGTGTGTGTGTGTGTGTGTGTGTGTGTGTGGTGCAAATAGTCGTGGAATGCAATAAAGGACACTTGCGACTTGAAGCTCACATTGAATGCTTCCTATGTGTGGCTTACATAGATCAAATTGGCTGCATGTGTTGGTCAAATTGCCAACTGGCACACAAACAACAGCAACAACAAGGACAACAAGGACAACAAGGATAACAAGGACAACAGCCAGGAAGAGTGTGCCAACAAGGCAGTACACTAAGCAGTGCTTAGATCTGCCCAAAATTAGCATAAGCGTCAACATTGCTGAATCCTTTGGATGAGAGAAAAAGCCAGGGGGTAGTCCCATCTAAGGGTGTGCGTTTGCTTGTGTATGCGTGTGTGTGTGCGTATGTGTGTGCGTGTGCGTATGTGTGGAAGTGTTTGGGGTCAAGTTAAGCATTTGCCACTGCATTAAATACACCAAATTGTGTATATATTTGTCAAACGAGACACACACACACACACACACACACACACACACAGACACACATACTGACACACAGATAGACACTTACACACGGATGTCTTGCACAAACACACAGAAAATACCTTACAGGAAATGTGAAATGTGAAATGTGAAAAGGAGGCGGGCGCATGAGCGGAGGCGGGGCTGAAGGATGTAGTGTCCTATCGGTAAAATCCTCGATCGACTCATAGGCAATTTTCCAGTTTTCCGAACATCTGATGTTCACTGCTTGAATTTCATGTCGGCGTTTGTTACGCACACACAAACAGACACTATTACACAACATACTAGGGCACACACACACACACACGCACACACACACGCATATGGAGAAGGGATGAGCATTGTCTAATGCCAAGAGCAAATAAAAATGGGCCACCAAACAGCTGCGGATGGGTTTCCCATGTCCTAGCCCCCGCCTCATCCACTGCTTCCATGTCCTTCCTTCACTGTCCCTCCTCCTGCCCCGCCCATCGCCCATTTCTTTCAAAGATTGGGGAACGAGCTAATGTGCGCTTGTGCGTAGAACATTTTTGAATTTACATTTTTATTTCTCGCATCGCAGTGGCAAATATGCGACACATGGCAATTGAGGCTATAAGTCAGACCGACTCCCCAGGACTCCCCTCGCCCGCCACCCCTCTCCAGCTGCCGGGCCAATAATGTGTAGACAACAAACTTGGTCAAGACAGGCAATAAAATGCACGGCTATTGAAATACCCTGTAAAACACTAAAGAGCCACAAGGAGACGATCGGCCGGCGCCTTCTTAAGGACTAAAGTTTCTGCGTCGGAGCTGATCCAATAAAAATCCCCTATATATGTATGTGTGTGTGTGTCTATATGGCGAGTGTCAAACTCCGATTTCTAATTATAATTCGCAAGTCTATGACCAACACAGGCCGCATTTTTCGACACTCGACGCTCGACACTCGAGTCCTTGGCTTTATTCGAGGAACGTGTGTAAATTTCCGAGCGAATTCTTTGCCTTCATGGATTAAGGATCATAAAACGCTCATGGATTCAAATTGTGTTATATCATAAATACATATATGTATGTATATATATATTGATATATATATATATATATCTTTTCACATCCTCCAGGACACAGACGTCTTTAAGCTCCTTTTGCCAAAGATAATCCCGAAAACTGTTTGTATTTTTTAAACGTCTGTAGATTAGTTTACACTTTAGGAATTTTAAGAAATCGTTATGGTAGCATGTGTGTGTGTGCCTGAGTGCGTGTGTGTGTGTGCGTGTCTGGGTGTGTGTGTGCGTGCGTGTATGGGAGACAGACAATGGTAAAGCAATGTGAAACTATAGCAAATCATTGGAACTTCCAGCGGCACATCATTTATTCATCACACACATTCAGCATGAATGCTGAGGCATTGCCCATATATTACAGTCACATCCTTGCAAATGGTGTGTGTGTGTGTGTGAGTGTACATGAGTGTACATATGTGTGTGCGTGTGTGTGTGTGTGTGCGTTCAAGTCGGTCAATCATGAAAATGGTCATAAATACTCAGTGTGTATGTATGTGTGTGTGTGTGTGTGTGTGTGTGTGTGTGTGTCGCTGACTCTGCTCAGGACTCTGCAAGGACCTTATGGGGTCTGCCCTCGGTTCGATATCAAAGTTCAGGATGAGGATATCTGTACACTTGTCTAAAGTGCGGAAGTTTTTTCTTGGCCCATTCAAAGTCACCCCGAGCACACACGCCTGTGTGTGTGTGTGTGTGCGTGTGTGTGTGTGCGTTAATGTGTCCGTCCCGCTCACAGCTGCATCTGCCATCTCGCTCGTTTCGCAACGCCCTCTGATTTATTTATGTTTATATCTGAGGCTTCGACACAGAATGTCAAAGCCGGAGGAAAACTCTGGGCGCAAAGTTCGAGGACTCGATTCGAGGGTCACTTCAGTGCGATTTTGATTTTTGGTTTTTGGTTTTTGAGTCCGTTTTCCATTTGTTTAATAATTTAAATAGCCGGAGTACGAAAATGCTCAAGGACAATCGATTGGTCCTTGACGAGTCGAATAAATATCGGGAGTAAAAATAGGAACGAACCGCGTAGAGGCGACTCCCAGGAGCTTTCGAACAAGAAGCCAGAACACGAAATGCCTAAAGGACCTTTAATATTGTGTGTGGCTCAGGGCACACACATCCTGTTTATGTCATTCGAACAATATAATTAAAAAGCAATTGTTATGTTTTTATGTCCGAACTTCGGGAATCGAAATGAAAAGTACGGATGATGTTTCTAGTTGTGCCATGTCCTGTCGTCCTGTCGTCCTGTTTACAGATTGTAAATAGAAAATAAATGGGCCATCCATCTAATTTATATCGCGCATAAAGCGAGAAGAAAAATAAAAAAAGAAGAAGAAAACTCAGCCCACATTTCCTTTAGCTGTCAGCATCGGCGTCGCCTCTGCGCCTCTGCGCCTTTTCGCCATTTCCCATTTCCCCATTTTCTTGGCCCCAAAAGCAGATGTAATTATTTTTAATGAGCACCTGCAGAAATAACACATCAAACCTGTTTGGGGTGAGGGAACAGCAGCCGGGGAGTGGGGTGGGTAGGCGGGGGGAGTGGGCGGGTAGGGAGTTGTTTATGGGCGCGTCTACGCACGTATGTGGGACAAGGTGTATGTGTGTGTGTGTGTGTCTCTCAGTGTGAATTGCAGTGCGTGTGTCTGTGTGTGAGTACGGATGAGTGTATACAAGTATGCGTGCGTGTGTGTGTGTGTGTGTGTGCGTGTGTCTACAGCACACAAAGAAAGCGCTGGCAAACGCCTTAAAGCCAAGGAAATTTGAAAATTTTCAAATATTGACCAGGACGAAAATTTAAATGCCCGAGGAGAAAATCTGAGAGCAGGAAAATTAATTCATCAGTGTCCGGAATGTCCTGGAAGCATGTATTTAAGTTTTAAATACACATGCATAAATATGCGTATGCCTCTGTGTGTGTGTGTGTGTGTGTGAACGTGCGTACTAATTTAAGGCTTGTGTTTTAATTAAAAAGGACAATATATTTGCATGAAAGCGCAGCTGACAGCAGGTCATAAGGCAGAGCAGGACAATAGCAAAGGCAGCAGCAACATTTCCAACAGCAGGGAATATATAACAATCAAACAAACACACACACACACACACACACACACACACACACACACACACACACATACGGAGAAAAGCAATACGCACATATTTGTCAGCTTGTGCGGCTTGTGTGCTGTGGGTGGGGATGGGGATGGGGATGGGGGTGGTGGGGAGGGGAGAGAGGAAAATCACGAAAATTAAATTGACGGATCGATAAAAAATAAGGCTGAGATTCATAAAAATGCGTTTCAATCAAACACGGATGCTGCCAGGACGAGCTCAGGATACTGAGTACACACAGTACACTCACAGGACCGTCACGTTGCGTAATCAAAACGTGCGATAGCCCGCAACATCGCAATGACTATGCCAATGGCAATGCTGCCAGCGGCGATGCCAGCAGTGGCAGTGGTACCAGCGGTGGCAGCGATGCCAGCGATGCCAGCGTTGCCAGCCTTGCCAGCGGTACCATCGATGCCAGCGGTGGCTCATAGTAGCCACTGCCCGATGCCAGGCGATGCTCAACGATGGCGATGGCGATGAATCATGCAGCCAAATGGCGCCAAATGTCAAAACAATGCAACCAACAACAACAGACACAACAACAACACAACAACAACAACCAACAGCAACAACCAACAACAACAACCAACAACAACAACCAACAACAACGGCAGCTTATGATTTACAGCAATAAGACCCCTGAGTGGGGGATGGAGGTAGGGGGCGGGGGGACTACAGGTTGGGGGCTGAGGGTTGGGGGTCAATGGGGTAAGTGGCGGTGGCATGTAACGAAAATCAAGCGATTACTTTGCAGTAATTACGAATTGAAGGCGGCCGACACTGCGTATACGCAACGTCGCATGTATCGCATGGGACAGGGAACAGAAATCGGAAGAAAAAAGGAGGAGGAGGGGATGGGGAAGGAGACGCAGCAAAGCAAAGCAAAAGCTTGAAGGTAGTGTGGCATATTTGATTCAAGCGCCACCCTTGACCAGGCTGAAGGGATATTAGGGAAGGGGGAAGGAAAAGGGGAAGGGGAGGGGGAAGGGGCAGCAAATAAATTTATTTGCGTGTCAGGCCAAAATGTGAGGCATGGAAACAATAAAATGTCAAATAAATGGATTGGGCAAAGAAAAACATGAAGCAAGCGAGTGTGTGTGTGCGTGCGTGTGTGTGCGTGCGTGTGCGTGTGTGTGTGTGTGTGTGTGCCAATGTGTCCTAAGCGGCTGCAATGTTGTTGCGTCAAGTCTTGCAACTTATGTAAACAAAGCTGCAAGTGAGGGCCAAGAGTCAGAGAGAGAGAGAGAGAGAGAGGCGAAGGGTTGTCAAGATTTCGTCCTTATATAAATTATGGCTTGAGATTGGGAATATCCTTTTGTAGGACGCGTTTTGCAGTTATCATTTATTAACTTATCGATTTGCCTTCAAATCTCGATAACACTCACTAAGGACTCTACCTTTGTCCTTGTCCGAATTGCCATCATTTTTGGCGCTTTATTTATTTAATATTTATTTCATTTTTTACTTCCTGCGAAAAAGTGTTGCCATAATAACCGACAACAAGGACAACTACTCGGAGCATGTAGCACCGCACACTTGGGCACTGCCAAAAAAATAAAAACAAAAAAAAAAAAACGGGAGCCAAACAAAAATAAAAGAGGAAAAACCAATGAAAAAGAGCCACTTTTCCAACCGTGAAAAGGGAAAAACGATATGAAGGGAAACGGGGGGAAAACGGGGAGAAAACTGGGGGAAACGGGAAAAGTTGAAACCTGCCACCCGCAAACGAGTTTTAGAAAGCCAGAGTCGCCAGCTGCTGCCACAACTAGAAGAAAAAAAAGGCCTCTGTGGGTGTCCGCGGCAGGTGGTGGGTGGTTGGTGGTCGGTGGAAGGGAGAAAGAAGGAAAGGGGGAAAGGGGGATGGACGGGGCACTGCTCGCCAAAAGGTCCAGGAAAATGGCTGCGATAAGGGAAACTAGGGACTTAGACGCATTTGTTGCTAAAAGGTCAACTAAAGGTGTCCAAATGTGTGTGCCTAAGTACTTAGAGTGCAGCCCGAGCTGAATGCCAGGAACAGTTTTTGTATCACTTCCTGTGTGTGCGGTTATGTGTATGCGTGTGTGTACGTGTACGTGTGAGTGCGACTCGACTCTGTTGCGAGCTGTGCTTGCGGCCAGGAAGATCGAACAAAGTTGTTTTTTGTTAGTCACAAAATGTTTGGCAAAGTGATAATGTGCACAAAGTAAAAGTGGATGCAACAGCGGCGGAGGCAGGGGCAGAAAGAGTGGCAGAGGCAGAGTCAGAGACAAATGGAAGAGCCAGAGTCAGAGCCAGCGTGAGAGGCAGAGGCAAGGAGCGGACTACAAGGCAGCTGAACGGCTTTAACACTAAACAACAAAGTTAAGCCGCGCAACAGTAAGAGTCCTGGGAAGTTTTATGACTGCGGACACGAGCAACAACAACAACAACAACAACAACAACAGCAATAACAACGACACTCAAGAAAAACAGCAACAGTCAACAGCGTGCCTCAAAATGTTGCACAACCCGCACGTACTACGTGCCGCATGCACACAGTATCCTGCTGACTCACTCTCTCTCTCTCTCTCTCTCTCAGCAGAGGCTGGAGGATGTGTTACTTAAGGTCCCTGAATACCGATAAATTTGTATAACAGTTAAGTGCAAGGATGGAAGGATAAGCGGGAAGCATAAATGCATAAATACGCGTACGCTGAAGTCCGGAAACTGAAACTGATCCGGGCAATCGTAAAATAATACAAGTTATGGCGCTCCTTGAGCCAACAATGTCCATACAAGGATTACAGGAAGGGTATCTAAGTAGCCAGGCAATCCATACAAAGTGCCGCCCCAGGAGCCAGAGCGCAAAGCGCAAGAGATGCGTTCGTGTGGGGCTGGAAGAAACGTTGCCAGGACCTTGTCTGACTGCCTGTCAATCTCAGGGATTTCAAGTGTTGCAGACGAGAAGTTTTATAAAAGAAATCCCCCCGCACCGCGCCGCATCTTTCATCCCGCATCACCGCATTGCTTTTAAGCCACAGGAAAATCTTACTGCAGGGACTGTTTTTCCAAACGCTGTATTCGAAAATGAGTCCTTAAAGTCATTGCAATCTTTTAATTTCATATGAAACTTTTACCGTTGGTACCACAGGAAAAACTCCACCGATGAAGGGGGAAAAGCCAGCGAGCCAGAGAGCCGGAAAGCCAGAAAAATAGTAAAATCTGAATATCTGGAGGAATAGGAGTCGGGGCACTTGGAATAAAAAGCCATCCTTCTGAAAGCCATAATCCAAGGAAAAACCTTTTCCATGGAAATGGGGAAAATATAAATCGGAAGGAAGTGAAGTTCGGGGAAATGGAATCAAAAGTAACGGCAAGTGATTGGAAAACGAACGTAGGAAAACTTGTGACTCTTGAAGTCATTTCCCACTCAAAGCAATCTCCAGGATATTGGATGAATCAAGAGTCATTCGAAAAGGATAATAATTTATATAAATCACAAATGAAAGCCCTTAATTTGTCCTTCTTCTATGAACGTTGTCATAATTCTCAATTTATTGTATTGATCCTTCAGCGATTGCTACTTGAAAGTAGCAGCTATAAAAAGGTCCTTTTTTCCTAATAGTCCTTTTAATGCAAAGAACTCAAATTTAGATATGAAAGTTGAAAATTGTTTTACTAATGATCTGAAGATTATCATAAATAATTAAATATAAAATGCTTAAAAATTATAAAAATCAAAATAATTAAAATTTTAATTTTTAATTAAAATTCAATAAAAAATAAGACATTTGAATTTCTTCGTTAATTCAACTGAAAAAAAACATTTAAATCGTAGAAACCTCCAATCAACTCAATTTTAACATAAATGTAAAAAGCGGCGACAAGATGTTAACCCAATTCTGTTAATTAACATTGCGCTTACATTAAATCGAAAAAAGTAATTAATTAGCCGCTTAATGTGGCAGTCAATGATTGTTTGACATGTGGGCAAAGGCAATTGAATTTTTATTTATTAATGAAGAGTGTCACATGTCCTGGCAAAAGTCCTGCCAAAAAGTCTGAGGCCGGAAAACAGTTGCAGCTTCGAGTGCATAGAATTTGGCATAAATTTTATGAATAATTTATGCATAATTTATATGTCTCTGCCAGCCCACACATTCCTAGAGACGGGGGGAGGGGCAGCGAGGGAGGGAGGAAGGGAGGGAGGAGTTCCATTCATATTTTAAACGATTTTCCAAAGTCTTTGCCACACTCGAGCGCGGGAAAATTCAAAGTGTTGAAAGTGCTTGGAAGTTCGCGTTACAAATGGCACTTAAATGGAATGGCAGCACCAGAGGGGGGTAGGAGAGGGGAAGAGGCGAAGAGAGAGAATAGAGGAAGGGAACCAGGAACGGGAATGGAAATGGAAATGGGAATGGGAAGGGGAACAGCAACTAAAACGGGGACTCAGCATGGACACCCGGAACACCCGGAACGCTGGGATGGACGCGGCGCGGGTTAAGGCGACGTTCGAGTGGCGCTTGGATTGATTTATGTAAATGATTTGCCACACTTTGCGTTACATAATAAATAGCAGAAAGGAGGCCAGGCCACACGGACGTGCACTACGTGAACGCCGACGTGGACGTAGTGCTGCTAGGAAACTAATAAAAATAAAGAAGAAGGCGAATAACAAGAGCGAAAGACAATAAAGGCGATGGAGTAAGGGTAACAGGGGGAGGGGGGGATAAGGAAACGGAAAGGACTACTGCATTTGCTGGCGGACTTCTGTTCCCTGTGTCCTGTTCCCTGACTGACGTTGAATTTTTGCATGCCACTTAAGCCGATCCTGTGAGAGTTGAGGATTGAGGAAAGACAAATTCGAAGTCATAGACAGGAACTTAGCCCAAGACAAAGACAAAGGCGGCAGAGGCAGAGGCAGAGGCAGGAACAGAGAAAGAGGCAGAGGCAAAGGCAGAGGCAGAGGCAGAGGTAGAGGCAGAGGCAGAGGCAGAGGCAGGCACAAAGATAGAAGCAGAAACGGATGGAGAGGAGCAGAGGGGCAGTGGGGCTGAGGCAGAGACACTGCGGATAAGGCAGACAAATGATATATTGCCGATTTGCGTGGCTGCCGCCGTGTCCTGCAGCAGGAATCCATCCTGCATTACACCAAGTGCAAAACTATTTCGTCCAATGGACGCACTTCAACTTTTTACATGCAGAATATTACGCATACGCCGCGTTAAGCCTGACAAATGGCTGAGTATAAGGATAAGCATGAGGATGAGGATGAGAAAGGATATGAGGGATGGGGATGAGGATGAGGATGAGGATGAGTAACGGAATGCGGATCTATACAAATGAACGAGGTTGCTCCTTCGGTGGGCGGCGCGTTTACAAGTTTCTTTGACACTTGCCGGCAACAGCCCTCCCCCTCCCTCCCCCCGCCATCCATAAGCGAGGACTTGTTTGTTTGCTATGCCATAACAAAATGTTACGCATATTGCAAATTAAAAAGCTGCTGGCTAATGACGCGCATTAAACTTGCTCCAACTGGGGAGCACATGGCTCCAAGTTGTCTTTTGCTGCCGTTGCCCCCAAAAAGCAGCAGAAACTTCAAAATGAGAATTTCTGAATTATATAACTTATGGAGAGTAGCGGAAGAACTACTCAGACGCAAGTAAACACACAAGAGCACACACATCCGCACACACACACACACACACACACACACACACGCGCGCACACACACATAAACATAGATTGGCATAGAGGCACTTGAGGCTCTGAGACTTTGCAGGAAACTCAACTCGACGAGCATATTAAAGTTTTATGTGGCTGCGTTGCAAGCTTATACAAAGCACACACACGCACACAGGCACACACATACACAGGCGCATACACATGCAACGTACCTAACACCCATAGATAGATGTTTGTGTATTTTCGCATTTGAGAATTTTCCTGACTTTCCCAGCTTTCTAAATCGAAATTTGTTTGCCACGTGCCGAACAAATGCTCATGTTTCCCTCTATATGAATGTGTGTGTGTGTGTGTGTGTGTGTGTGTGTGTGTGTGTGGCACATCGTTACATAATATAAGCTTGTATGTGCAACGAATTTGTATTGCATGTTGCAAGCCTCCATTTTGAATAGGTTGGACCACCCAAGAGCCGAGAGTGTTGCTCAATTGCATTTAGTGTCAACAGTTAACCCTCCGAACGCCCCTCCCCCGTGACCGCCCAGCCCCCGCCCAGCTACCAGCCCACCAACCCATAGCCCACACAGTGTCCACCCACCCCACCCGCAGGGAAAAAAACCCATATCAAAAGTTGAATAGCATTTCATCGAAAAGTCTACAAAATTGCAATGCAATCGAAGGGATCACCGTACGGGAAAACATGTCCCATCAATCGAAAGGATTCATTTTCCCGTTTTTTCGATTTTCCCACATGAAAATTCTGCACTTTTCATGAACTGTTGGCGCTCGCAGCGCTCCAATGGCAAAACGATTGACCGGCAACATATTTGACAAAAAAAAAAAAAAGGAAAAAAAATATATATATACATATATATGTATATCCTTTGTATTCAGATTTATGAGTCCTGCAGCTTCCTTTCGCCCATCCTCTTTTTCAACCTCAAATGGCAGCATTTCCATTCCAAGCAAATGAACTCTCTGGGGAAATAGAGACCCGGACAGATCAACTCGCCTGTAAGTAATGATGAGGATATTCCGCATGCAGTCCGGGAAAGGATAACGCCCCCGTAACGCTCGTAACCCTGGCCAGCTAATGGATTCGGGGCTGTGGCATCCGCTTCCTAGTAAACCGCCCGCGTTTTTAATGCCCCTCCAAGTCAGGCATTAGCAGCTCTTAACCAAAATTGGCCACATTTGTATAAAGTGGCCTTTGGTGTTTTCGCTCTTGTCTGCCTTTAATGTATGCACCATCTCATGCTGCAGCACTGGATGTGTGTGTGTGCGTGTGTGGGACTGTGTGTGTGGGAGTGGCAGGATGCGTGGGAGCGTATAACAATTCACCTCCACTTGACCCTCACTTAACAGTCTGAATCTCAGTTAAACTCAACCCGCAGATGCTTAAACGACTCTCAACCAAACGCACACACACACACACACACACACAGACACACACACATGGCCAGGGGTATCTAGGTGTATTTATAAATATATAATTTTTCCAAGCCACAACAGTTTTGAGAAGGACTCTAAAAATAAGCAGAGTCGCCGCTTTTATCATGATTGATACACCAAAATTAAGGCTAATTGCATAAAAATATGAGGTGCACATGTTCCCAGTTGTTGGGGTGGAAGTACCGTTAGTGTGGCGGGTCCTCAGGACACGAGAGCTGCAAACGATGCCGCGGACACGGACACGGACACAAATACGAATACGGATACGGAAACGGCCATGGACATGGACATGGACATGGGCATGGACATGGACACTCAACCCTGGCATAAGTCTCAGTTCTAGTGCCACTGCCAGTGGCAGGTACCGTACCCCTCCCCATTTCACCATTTCCCCTCCCTCTCTCTCGCAGTAGCTCCTCCCCTGCCATTGTTCCCTTCCCTGTCAAGTCTCACTCCAAACTCAACTCCTAGTTGAGGTCCGTGTCCGTGTCTGGGGGGTAGTTTGGTCTGGGTCCGGGTCCGGGTCCGGGCACGGGCTTGGGTACGGTTTTGGGCACGGGTAGGGGTAGAAAAATGGAGTGGGGTGGGGAGGTGGGTCTGAGCCGTCAACTGGCGCCAACATTTTGCGCTTGGCGCAGACATTAAAATGCTTAAAATATCGATTTGTTAGGCACAAATGAAATGCCGCCCAGGTCCACGTCCCGAACAAAAGGACCAAAAAAGCAACAGTCTGCCACTTAAAAGGGAAAAAGGCATAACAAGTGCAAAAGCTGAAACAGTACAAAGCCGAACACCAGATACACTGACCGCACAAAGGACATTCGACAACGGAGGCTCTTACATTTAGGAAATTTGCAGAAATCAGTTGAAACAAGTGTGAGTACTTGAGGGAATGTCCTTAAAGGGATATTAAGAGTGTTGCTAATTTTTTTGTTTATACATAGCAAAGCGAAGTCCTTAACAGAGTCATTGATATCCTTGAAAAGCGTGTAACGGGCAGTGGCATGAAAAATGGAGCCCCAGAAGAATGGCCGGTGTCTGTCTTTGTATTTGTGTAACGCTGTGTACACTACCGCGCGCGTGTGTGTGTGTGTGTGTGTGTGTGTGTGTGTGTGTGTCTGTGTGGATATGCAAATGTATGCGTATAGGTAGAACATTTATAGACCAGAAGTTTGGTCGAATGTACATCAGATTGTGTGTGTCCTGTGCATGGGTTGCCTTGGTTTTATTTACTTGGGCGCTGCCTGTCTTCGTCCTGCCTCCCCACCTCCTTTTTTTTTACCTGGCACCCCCCTCCCTCTCTTTGCAGTCTATTTGGTAATACTTTTGGATTTTTTTCGTTTTGGTCTTGTTTTTTGAGCCTTTTCTATACTAGTTTTTTTATTTATTTATTTTTATTTTTTTTTATTTTTTTTTTTATTTATTTATTTTCATTTTTTATTTTTATTTTTCATTTTTGTATTTTTGTATATGTTTCTTTTTTATTTTGTTATTTTTTGCCAACCGCTTAACATTTTTTACCGTTCATTCGCTCGCTCGCTCCTGGGCTGCCACCAGCCACACAAGCCAAACGGGAAAGGGCTTGGGGGTGGGGAGTGAAGGAGGACAGAAAAAGGACGATTCATATCGTGACCGAACATCAGGTCTGGTCTGATTTTCCGCACTGTTATTGCTGTAATATGAAACAATTTTGTTTTCTTCTTTTTTCTCTCAACTCTCTTTGAATCGCTTCAGAAATGTTTTTCCTCCTTTTTCCTCCTGCTTTTTGTTGCCTTTCGTTGCCTTTTCTGTTGTTCTTTTGTTTTATTCGGCTCTGTGTGCATTTTTGGCCGCATATTTTCCGGGTCTATTGTAGTTGTTGTTGTTGTTGTTGTTGTTGCTTCATTTGACATGCAACCGGAACAATTTCAATGTTTGCGCAGGGAAATTAAAAGCAACGTGAATTCTGTTAGATTAGAAAAACTATACGATTTTCCACGTTGTTTACTTTGACTTTGGCTCATTCGATTTTTATAGGAATCAGGACCAGAGCAATGCAGATTTTAATCAAGGCTTATGAAAAATAAAACCCTTCAAATTGCAATTCCTTTTTTTTTGTTCGACTCTAAAATAAGTCAATCACTTTGCATTTTGTAGCTTAAAAATAATTCGATTATTTTTATTCCTTGTTTTTTTTTGTAAATTTTTCTGTTTGTCTTTGAAAGGACACCGAATGGAAAATGACTTTTGGCTTGCACAAAAACAAAAGGGAGCTTATAAATAATTGAAACTCTGCCAGGACTCCTCTTCTTTTACAATATTAATTCCATATAAAAATCTATTATTCATTCATATATATATATATATATATATATACTGGTATATATATATACTGATATATATACTGATATATATATATACTGATATATATGTATTTATTTTGGATTTCCACAAAGCTTTCCCAGTGTCTTGCTTTTAATTCGGAAAATGTTAATTAAAGTTTGGCCTCCTCTGAGGGCGATTTATGGCGAGAGAGCGGGGTGGGTGGTGAGGGGGTGAAATCAATGTCAATCAATCCGAGAAATGAAATTTTCACTTTTATTTATTAAATGTTTGTTTTGCAAAAGTTTGATTAAAATGCATATGCAAGTTATGGTAATGGCGTCAATCAATCAAAGTGGTTTTAATTGCACATAAAACACACACAATCAACTCGGCGTACGTAAAGGACTTTAATTCCCAATTATTTTGGCAATTTAAAATTTAAAAATAACTCAACCGAATTATTGCCCATCAGGACTCAGGAGCAGCGAGCAGCGAGCAGCAGGCAGCAAGCTAAAAGCCGCCTTAGGTGACTCCATAAATAACCCGATTAAATCCTCTGCAGGAATCGGTCTATTTTTGGAGCGAAGGATTCTCTCGAGTGTGTATTAATTTTCCCGAGATCAATCAAGATGGGAGGATGCAAAAATATTTGGGGTTACACATGTTCAATAATAAAGGCCTAATCACCGCCATCCTCATGGTTCATGTGTCCTGCAGGACAGCCTGAATAAGGCGGATAGTCCTTGATTTGCTAGCAAATTAAACTCACTTCAATAATATTGACTCCTCGTCTCAGAGTGACTCAATTGAGATGGAGATAGGGACTAGGATTGGGACTGGGATTGGGATTGGGATTGAGATTGGGATAGGGATTGGGATAGAGATTGGGATAGGGACTAGGATTAGGACAGGGACTAGGGACTGGGACTGGGACTGGGACTGGGACTGGGACTGGGACTGGGACTGGGACTGAGATTAAGTTGACGTCATAATATTTATCCGGGGAAGTCTGTTCGTCAGCTCTTAAGTCGGTAGCCTATTTCCTCGGTGGGACTAAGTCCATTGGCAAACAAGGTGGAGGTGGCAGCACAATGCCACGCCCCCCAAGGAGGCGCAACTAAGCCTCGTTCAGTTAGTTGAAAACCACATCGGGCAAATATGTAAATAACTTTTAAGAAATTAAGCACACAGGCCCAAAACAAGCAGCCAAAAGCGACGCCTGAGCCCGGCAAAGTTGAGCACTCGACTTGAGTTGTTGTGACGGGCAGAAGGCAGAGGAGCTGCCGCAAACGGAGTAATCGGAGCAGCCCGAGCAAAGGTATAGACACCGGTGAGGACGGAGAAATCGGAGAGTCTTAAGAGTCGGATGAATCAAATGAGTGGTGAAGTGTGGGGGGGGGGGGGGGGGGTGTGGGGAAGTTGGGTTGATAAGGAGCCGGGGTAGGAAAAGGAACAGGTCGACAATGCAATCACTTATACGCACCGTTGCACAGGGCGTCCCAAAAGTTCTGGTAACGCATTCAAATGGAACTGACAACGAAGCCAAGAAATGTGAGCAACACAAGGATTCAAAGCAGACGCCGCCAGGTACGAAACATTAATTACACATTTTTCACTAGAGTCGAGCCCAGACCCGGGACACGGGACACAGGACACGGGACAGGGGACCCGACACCCGAGACCCGAGACCCGAGACCGGGCCCGTGCACGGCCGGAAAACACCTGCAGTCGACGCACCTTCGAGTTCCCCATTTCCCCAGATTCGAAAAAGAGAACAGAAACTAAAAACAAATACAAAGACAAAGACTAGAGCAAGAAGAAGAAGAAGAAGAAGAAGGAGGAAATAAGAGTCAAAGCCAAAAACCCAGTGACTCGTCATTGTAGATGCTTGTAAGGATTGCGATTGCCACATGAACTCTGCTCCGCTTGCATTTTATCTGCTCCAATTGCATCGCTCGTCGCTCCACCGAGAGTCTCGGAATATTTACAATTACTCGGCATTTAATGCAAGTGGGAATTACAATGGAGGCTGGGGGGAGGCTGGAGGGGGTTGTTGGTACTGTGGGTACCGCTGCTCCTAGGCACGGGAATGTTGGCATTACGGCACTTCAAACTATTCGAAGGAGCCAAAGTATGCGGCATTACGAACGGAATGCCATCCATGCCCCCTCCCCCTCCCCCTCCACAGACTTCCCTTCACTACAGACCCATCGATGTCGATGTCCGATTTGGCTATACGGGATCTGAGTTATTGTATGTCCCAAGCAGCTGGATGGGCGTAGCTGCTCATCATGTCTTTCGCTTGGATTAAGAAACGTTATGAATTTCTTTCTCCAACGCATCTCGTACTCTGGCCCAGAAGAGGCCTTGCTAGCAGGGAGGAGATAGAGTGGGAGATAGAGGAGAAAGAGGAGGAGAAGGGGAAGGTGGAGGAGGAGGAAGAGGCGGAGGAGGGTTAAGGAAATGAATCCCAATGATTCATAACGTATTTCTAGGAGTCGAAAAGTAAAACCTTCGTCTCCCACTACCTACCCTCTTCCCCTCCTTCCCTCCTCCCCTCCAACCCTCCTCCCACTACTTTGTGTCCAAGTGATAGCTAGTTAATCCCCCAACTGCAAGGTATGCCGTGGCTTACATTCCCCAATATTGCACACAGCTACAGCGGTAAACAATAACAGTAGACGGCAACAACAGCAGCAGCAGCAGCAACAGTCAAGGATGGCAAGCGATTACAGGACACAACCCTGCCAGGAGGCCCAGAGACTACGGCTGTAGCATACGGCTAAGTGTTTTGCAACGGAAATGCCGAGCTATCATGCAAAAAGCCACCGGCAGATTAACGAACCATGGCCAAGGCATGCCAAAGGTACCCGCCAGGATGCAGATGGAGGAACGACCGAGACCGAAGGGAGCAACTCAACGGACGGGTGAGCGGACGGTGGACGGGCGGTCGGTTGAGCGAGATGGCGAGATAGCGTATGATAGAGGATTCGCTATGGCACGTGACGCAGCGCCAGTCCATGACCAAGTGCTGATTTTTCATCCGGCTAAGAGGGCGGTGGGCGTTGGTCGGCGGTCGGTGGTTGTGGGTGGTGGATGGTGGATGGTGGATGGTGGGTAAATGCTCTGTAGTTTGGTGGGTTGACAGGCGACAGGCGACAGGCGGAGGAAAAGCAACAACGGCGGCAACAGCAGCGACTGAAACAACAACAACAACAACAACAACCACAAGAACAAGAAAAGGTTATTGACATTGCCGTCAACCCCTCGCTAACAAACCACCCGCCTGCCGCCTTCCACCTCCCACTCCACGAACCAAAGGGCAGACAACAAAAGCGCCAACGAACAGAAGAAAATTCAGAAGCGTTTGCCAAAAAAAAAAGGAAAAGGAAAAAGAAAAGAGAAAAATAAAGAAAAAAGAAAATCGACATCTACAAAATACCCACAGT
Organism: Zaprionus lineosus; assembly: GCA_035044505.1. Lineage (NCBI taxonomy): Eukaryota > Metazoa > Arthropoda > Insecta > Diptera > Drosophilidae > Zaprionus > Zaprionus lineosus. The sequence goes on along the minus strand of JAWNNX010000694.1, from coordinate 3,900,373 downwards.
CGATGGTCAATTGATTTGGCAGAGTTTTTCCAACACATGACGAAATGCACATATATGCATGTATGCATGTGTGTGTGTGTGTGTGTGTGTGTACAAGCACTTGGTCGGCAAATGGAAGAAATTGAAATAATGTAAAGCCTCTTCATGTTGTAGTTTCAATTGACCAATTTAAGCGAGTAACAAGCGCACTTAGCGAGTGTGAAGGGGGAAGGGGAAGGGGGAGGGGGGCATGCGTATTTCGTATCGACAGGATTGCCATTAAGTGCGAGTACAAAGGAGAAGGGAGAAATTGTAAAACTGAGGAACTAAAAAAGGAGGAAGCAAAAGAAAATCAACGACGCTTTGAAAGGTGGAAATGCTTTTTAAGTATTAATTTGCGCAAACAAGGAACAAAAGAGAAAGAGAGGGAGGGAGAGCGGGAAAGAGAGAAAGAGAGAAAGAGAGAGACAGGAGAAGGAGTGAAGAGCAGAAGTTAAGAATTGAACTGAGTTTCGCATTTCCCGGCAGCGCATTTTAAGTGTGACTCTGATTGTAAGTGTTACTCTGGCAGTGGCAGTGGCAGTGACAGTGACAGTGACAGTGACAGTGACTGTGACAGTGACTGTGATTGTGATTGAGATTGCGATGAAGAGTGTAAGTGTGATACCCGCGCGAGGTACAATATACCCACCGTACTTCTGAGGTCTCGACCTGGCCAATGGGTCACTAATTGCTTTCAACATGGACTATCGCCTGCACAAGGACCTCGAAGTGCGTCAGAAAGGTTTCCCCGGTCTGTTTCACTTTGCCACTTTCTTTCACGCACCACCCCAGTACCCCTGGCCCACGCACATCTTTGTTCTGCGCACACATCCACACCCACACCCACACCCACACCCACCCCTTGGACGCCATCCGTGTTGCAAGCTCAAGTGCAATTCACCCAGTGGCGTTTCACTGTTTGCCTTAATTGAAAACTTTGCGCAGATATTTTTCGTGTTTGCTTCCAAAATATACAAAGGCAACAACTACAACATTTGTAACAACTATGGCAACAACAACAGCAATAACAATAACAGTTACAACAACAACAAAAGTGAATTGGAAAAGTTTTTCAGTTTTTAACGCTTTGGCGCCTTGCATTTGTTTAGCTCTACTAAGCGACTCTGAGCGGCTTAAAGTTCCACCTACCAATACTCTTACACTCCAGCATCTCAACCCCCAGCCCCAGCCCCAGTCCCAGTCCCAGACCCCAACCTCCAAACCCCAATCCCCACAATCTCCCAGTACCAATAACCCCCCTTAGAACCCCTGCAATCCCTGCAATTCATACAATTCCTGCAGCCACTTCATCCTAGACCCCAGTGACCTGCACCCACCTCAAATTCACCTCACCCCCAATTCACCTCTCGCTGCCACCTCCCCCTCGCCCAGGTGAACCTCTTCTAAAAAGTTAGTCGCCAATTAGTGGGGCAGCTCTCTGTTGGTGCAGTGGTTGGAAAGCGGAAAGCGGAAAGTGGAAAGTGGAAAGCGCGTTACTTTTACTGCACCGTTACAATTTGACTGCCCCGCTGACAGCTTTTCCGCGCCCAACTAATTGACAGAGCATGAAAATTGTTTCGTTTTTCCTGCAGCGCACAGGACAGGAGCTTTGCGCTCGGCTTATGTGTGAGTAACTGAGTAATGGGAAGCGCATTTTAGGGAGCGAAAAGCGAAGCTCTATAAATCTTCATTAAGTATGCAACATGATGCATTAACCGTTATATTTCGCAAAATTGTAAAAGGGAATTAATAACATTTTAACGGAATTTCAGATGAGTTTTCGCATTTTTGTTAATTATTGGGTTTTAATAACACCTCTGTTCCTCGACCATCCCCATCCCCCCACCTTTAAGCCTCATCCATAAATCGGGATAAAATCGTATGATTCCCGCCCGACGTTGAATTTCAATGCACAAATTGAAATTGAATATCAATTTAAATTCTTAAAAATATTCAATTATTCATTAAACATAATACGTACGATTTCTCGCTGCAGCTTGGCAATGTTGAAGTTGGCCTGGGCCAGGCGAACGCTGAGCGTTGCCACATCGCTGGTGAGTTGAGCGCGTTCGTTGCTGTTGCGATCGACAAGCTTGAGCATTTTGTCCTCGAGACTCTGATTGACCTTCTGAACACGTTTGTGGGACTCGTAGAGGCGATCGTACTTATCCTGCCACGCAATGACGCTGTCCTCCAGCTCCACTTGCCTTTCCGTTTCCCGCAGACAGGCTGCCTCCAGTGCGTAGAGCTGCGTTTGCTTCTCCAACAGCGTCTGCTGCAGCTGCTCGATTTCTGTGAGGGGCGTCGAAGAGGATGTTGCTGCTGCTGTTAATGCTGCTGTTGTTGTTGCTGCTGTTGTTGTTGCTGTTGTTGCTGTTGCTGTGGCTGTTGCTGTTGGTGCCGTTGCGGTTGCTGTTGCTGTCAGGGCGCCAGCTGTGAACGCATCAGTGACCGTCTGCAATTGAATAAATGTCAGGGATAAGATCATAAGTAAATACAAACAACAAACACACCCATACACTCACAAGCTAACAAGCTCACACAGACACAAAGGCACACACTCACACATTCGGATTCAACAAAAAAGTATGAGCAAAATGTGAATTTTGTAATTAATTTTGCTTCCGTCTGCAGCTTCTGCGGGCATACCGGACGCGAGTGTCACACAGTTTCGACTGCAAAAGCGCTACTAAAGCCGCAGTAGAGTGTGAATGGGAAAAGGGTGAGAGAGATGGTGTCGCATAGAAGCGGTGAAGAACTAAGAGAAAGGGAGATGGACAGGCAGAGGGAGAGGAAGAGGGAGAGGGAGAGGGAACGTGAACAACGACAGCTTCCATCCATGGTATTGTACTTGTTACAAGCGAATCTATGGGTTGGTTATACACTTTTTACTTTTTCTGTACATTTTGTTATATTAAAAATGAAATTAAAAAGCTTCAAGCGCTTGTCCCCTACTGTCTGTTCACATCATAAAAATGCACGTCATGCTCATAAACGCTGTATAGCAACAAAGCTGGCGAGTGGGTTGACAAGCGGGTGGGCTGGGGTCGAGTCGAGAATGTGCTGAAGAGCGCACTGATAACGCATGTGCTTTGGATTTTGTTAAACGTTTCAGCTTCACCAAAGCCCTGGAGCAGCATCTGTTATTCTGTCATGTCGGAGATAAGGAAAAATTTGTACAAATTATTTACCTGCTAATGAACAGCTAGAATATACCCTTTAGGTACTAAACTGAGTTGAGAGATTACAATATATAATATTGTAATATTTAAACATTAATAAATGTAACACAAAAGTAATTATTAAATTTCGTTTGGTCAAGTTTGAATTTAAATTTCACATTGTCAATCCCACTGTAAGAGAGTTGCAGCTTAGCAACGCATTCAAAAATTCTTTACACAGCAGCGTTAAAAAACAACAAGCTCGCTCCATTCACTATCTCGCTCTAGCTCACACACTCGCCGATCTTTCAACTCCCTCGTAAGTATTACAGCTATGCACGCAGGTCACCTACTGATAAGGCGCAGCCACAACTACTGAGTACAATAAAAATAACGGAATCATCTCGAAATGAGAACAAAACAAAAGACACACACAAAACAAACAAAAGAGAACATAAACAAAGAAAAAACAATTTTTTGTATTTATCACTGCAACTGTGAGTTTTATTAAAGCAAAATATGCATTGAAGGAAATTTATGTAAACGATATTTTATTACAGCATGTTTAATAAGAACATATGTGTATATAATATATAAACTAAAAACTAATATTGTCAAAACGCATAATGTTATAAAGTTTGAAATACAAATGTTGCTGATCACATAAACTGATTAGTTTATTTCAATAAAAAATTTGTCGAACGTTCTTTAAAAGCTTTGAAGATCACAGCAATCACAAAGTCCCACAACAACAAATCAACAACGAAAGCTTCGACCACACACACAGTATGTGCAACTGTGCATGTGTTAGTGAATTTTTTGTGGTTGCATTCCAGTAAGAAAGCTTAAATGAAGTGTTGCTGTTGTTATTCTTAAAGTAAGTACCGTTAATTATTATGTTGCTTTAGTAAAGAAATTCTTTACCTACCATTTGCATGTGTATGCACTCTGTACACATGCAAATTCTACATGTATAGATGGTGTGGTATATGTGTATATACGATCGACACTGCTATAAATACTACATCAACCAAATAACCTTCTAACTACGTAAGCTACTTTATAAATTACAAACTAATAAAAATTACTCAATTAGATTTATGAACTAAAATTTCTAAGTAACCAATGTGTTTGACAATGGTAAAATCCATTTATTTGTGTAGGCTTTTAATTGGGTATGCTTTTAATAGTTGCAGTTCCAAAAATATCTTCATTTAGCTTGCAGCAATTTTATTGGAAACTACCTATGAAAATACATACAAACGCCCTTATCAATTTCATTATTATCTTGTCAGACTTTAATCTGGGCGAAGATGAGAGGAGTAACCGCATGGAGAGGGGGAGTTGAAATCAAAGTGCAAACTATCTCTTAAGTATGTATGTGTGTAAGTTCGTATGAATGTAATTGGATTAGTTGACAGAAAACAAAAGCAACAACAACCACTAAATGTACAACTACACCAATAATAACAACAATAGAAACCAGAACGTTGTCAGCTAAAACTTTGCCTTTGGTTACAGTCACAGACAACGGGAAGCCTCAAAGAAAGAGAGAGTGAGAGGGTGAATGTGCGAGTAAGATATTGCTAGTGTGATTGGAAGAGTGTGAGAGCGAGACAGACGGCAAACGAGAGTGGGAGCGCAACAAAGTCAAAGGACTTTTGCTTGTCATATATGAGACGATGAGGTTGTCGGGTTCTCAAACCTAAAAACTGCAAAATGTACAGAAAATTTAATTAAAAAAGGATTTTCGGGCTGGTAAAAGTTGCTTGGCTTCGCTGACTTGGCCTTCTGCTCCATTGCGGGAGTCCGTCTTGTGCCGCGCCAGCGTTTCAATGCTAAGAAGAAGAGTATCCTGTATCTTATCTTCGCTCTTTCTACATTCTTCTCTAACGACCATTTGTATGTATGTACGTGTGCATGTATGCATGTATGTATGTACGTATGCACTTATATTTATGCCAACGCATATGAAAATTGAATTTATTGTTTTCGATGGGCGGCGTAGGCGTGGCAAATTGCCAAAGACAGACAAAGCAATTAATTAGTTTAGCCACAAGCTAAACAGAAAGAAATGCACTAGTTAAAGCTTTCCACAGCCGAAGCAAAGAAGCTTACCAATTTCATAGTTAAAAAATTGCAAGCTTATACAAAATACACATAAAAATATTTATATATGTATGTGTGAGCTATACATAACCGTGTACATACAAATGTGTATATTTATATAATATATGCATCAGCCTCACGTTCTACTGGTTGCATTTTTAATGAAGTTTTTGTTTTGCTGATTTGTGTTTTGTTTTGTTAAGTTTTTGCCTTGTTTGTTTTTCATCATGAAACAATTTTTGTTATTTAACTTGTCGTGTTTTCAATGTTTGTCAAATGGGAGAAGATGAGATTTTAACAAAAACACCATTGATATTTTAATTAATTATTGAATGTGTTTCAAAATATTGACCTAAACTTAAAAAGCATCAACAACCGCGATAATTAATTTTATCCAGACTTCAGACAGACAACCTGGCGTTATGAACATGACATTTTGAACAGACAATAAATGAATTTTTTAAAAACTGAAAAACTTTATCATTTTTATGAACGAACTTGTTCCTAGTTTTATTAGAAGTTTCAATAAACTCGCAAAAACCCTTCGCTAACTGCAGTGCAGCTGTTGTTAGAAATTTAAAAGTTGATGTTAAAGCAAACAAAAAAGTTCTGTTCTAAAAGAAGTAAAAAAAAGTTCCAAGCTCTACAAATTCTTTTTTATACAAATGAAATATTTATTTTAAGTACAGTTTTGGCAAAAAGTAAACTTATATTTAACACCCGCAGAATATTTTTCTTAAGGTGCATTCGTAACCAAGTCTGAGTAGAGATTTTATCTGCGATAACGCAAATAACTGTTCTTTAAATTCGTTTTTGTTTTGTGTATAAATTTTGCGCTCTCCTCTTTGGTAAAATATGTCAGAGTATTGAGCTTAAACTGCACAGATTCTGCGTCCAAAATGCAAAGTCAAATTACGCCGAAGCGTAGGTACCCTCACTTAAAAGCTGCATGAGCGGTGATGCAAACTTCCTTGAATAACTAATATGCCCTTCAACCCAAAACATCTTGCAGAAACATTCGATTCGCTGGTAACGACCGTCGCGAGCTTCACCGACCGTTCCCGAAGCTTGATCGTGTTTGCTTGAAGTTGCGTTTTTGCTGTTTTGTTTTAAGCTTAGCTTCGATCGCACTGCAAGTTGCGCGTCGGTTTTCTACTATATGACTAATTTTTTAGACAATTAAAATTATACATTTAATAACATTTTGTACTATTAAAAGTTAGAGAATTTTTTTTTTATTATGTATTTATTAAAAAAATATAAAAAAAAATAAGTTTTGAAATAAATAAAAATAAAAATATTTTTTCCTTCCTGGGAAGGAGTCGAACTTGCGACTTTTAATATGTTTTTTTTAGCTTTACACGTAACCAAAACACGAGAGCTACTTGATACTTAAATTAGCGAAGAGGAGTGACGGAGAAAGGGAGGGGGGAAAAAAAATGGTAAAGTCCAGCAAATTCCAGCGATAAAAACCGCCATAGAAAATCATCGGTACGTGAAATGCGATATCTGCACATGGATGTGTCCTGTCATCATTTGTGCACAGGTAATATGAGGGCCTTCCAAGGTGCTCCCTGTTTGATAGGACTAGAAACACATGAAGGACCCTAGAAGTAATTATTATAATAAGAGCGCGGAGTGGACATTGGGATTTTTACAACTGAATTCACATCAATTAGTTGATGAAAATCGCGGGTCTGGAAATGATTTTCTCATCAATTGTAGCATCATTAGGATGATTTGCAAAGGAGCAGAGTGAAAAGTAAGTAAGACCCGGGCATGGATCCTTTGTACGCTTAAATGCAGTTGAAAGGAATTTTCCCATTTTGCTCATTTTTGTTTCGACTTGCCTTGGGTTTTGTTTTTCCTTTAGGCTCTGCTTGCAGCTCATTTTTCACGCCAAATGGCAGAGGAAAATTTTAAAATGAACATCGAGGAAGCGGTAAGTGGGGAGTGGGAAGTGGGGAGTGGAGAGTGGGGAATGGAAACCCTTTTGTAGATTGCCAAAGATTTTCTAATTGTCATCTTGCTTTAAGGACACATCAAGTGATGCCAAGGAATTGTTAGTTGTTGTTAGTGAATCCAAGGGAGACTGTGAGTTTCAGCAAACGCCATCATCGCCGTCGCTGTCATCGTCTCTGTCGTCGTTGTTGTCCTTACCCATGGTTGCATTTCACTTTGCTTTAGGGACTTGTCATTATTTATTATATTTCACAAGTCCTTTCATTACAAAATATTTTTGTCTTTCATTTGTTGCCTTGGCGTGGCACTAGGGGGCACTGAGGAGGAGACGACGAGTAGAGCTGTAGAGCTGTAGAGGAGTGGAGGAGTGGAGGAGTTGAGGCGTAGAGGAGCAGTTTTGGGTTATGGGCGGGGTGAGTTAGAAACGTGATGGAAACACATCCCGGCCAAATTTTGCCTTCTACTCAAAAACAGGCAACAGTCAACAGGCAACATTGAGGGTACGGCAAGTGCCAAGAGGAGACGCTGTCGCATTCCAACTGGCAACACGCTTATTTACAGTTATTTTCCTGCCTCATTTTCCCTCTGCCGGGCCAGGCCAGGCCAGGCCAGGCAAGGCAAGGGCTTAAAAAACGAAGCGGAAGTCGCCATATGGAAAACTGTATACACACTCATCATCATTATCAACAAAGGAACTCAAAGGATACCTACAGCCTTGGCTCCAACAAATGTTTTTCTGCCTCATTTGAGTGGATAATTACAGGAGAGAACCCAAAACCGAAACGCACACAGAGAACCTTCCCATAGAGCCCATGGAAAACCAAACCAAATTTGTAACCTCAGTTTGGTATTTTTATTTTTGTTGCTACTCTGTTGTTGTTGTTGTTGTTGTTGTCTCCCAGCAGTGTTGTTTTAGTAACCGAAACTTTTGTTTGACATCTTCCGTAATCAATAAATGAATTTTGTAAACATCAATAGAGAGGAGAGGATTGGGTTGGGTGGAGTGGGTGGAGTGGGGGAAATGCTTTGTAAACAATATACGCGCTTGCCAGTGCCTCGTGATGAATGGAAGGTCAATTGCTGTGACCCCTGCCAAGGGACCTGCCCTGCCACATCGCTGACATTTAACACAAACGACGCGCGCCTGTCAATGCCAATGTGTTTCGTTAGTGCAGATAGCAAATAGCAGTGGTTGTGGCAGCGGCAGTGGCAGCGGCAACGCCAGTGGCAGTGGCAGTGCCAGTAACTGAGGCAGTGGCAGTTGCTGAGGCAGCTCCAGTAACAGCAGCAGCGACTGAGGCAGTGGGTATAACAGTGGCTCGGCTTGTGTGTGGCTGTGACAGCGGCAGCGGCAGCAACAGTGGCAGAGGCAGAAGTTGAAGTTGTGGCAGAGCCACTGCCAGTGGCACAACAAGATGGAGAAGCGACGGAATGTTTATGCGAATGCTTGGGCACCAAACATACGTGACGTGCCTCAGACTCAGTGTGTGTCCTCCTGCTGTGTATACGTGTCCTTATGTGTGTGTGTGTGTATCGCTCTATCTCCATCTGTAAGTGTGTGTGTGTGTGTGTTGGTCTTGGCTTGAATGTTGCTTAAGCAACGGAAGCGATGTGCACCAACTGGCAGCTGGCAGGGAAGGACGCCACAAGGAACCTGAGAAGCTGAGAGACTGAGCAGCGGGCAGGCTGGGAGGCTGGGAGGCTAAGGAACTGGGAGAAGCTTGGGAGACGAAGAAAAAGCTGGGAGACTGGGAAGAAGCTGGGAGACTGGGAAGAAGCTGGGAGACAGAGAGGAGAGGCTGGAAGGAAACTGGGAGGAGGCGGGGGGTCTCTATGGCCAGGAGCCTGGGAGGTGGCGGTGTGAAGCCGCGACAGCAAAAGATGTTTAAACTCATGCCACAACTCACAGATCCTTCAGCTGGAAAAACAACTTGCCCCCGGATCGCCTGTGACAGTTGTCATCTAAAATTTTCCAAACCTAAGCACACGGTGTGGCACCAGCGGCAGCAGTGGCAGCAGCAGCGGCTAAAAGCATTTTCAGATATTTTCCAATTGAACAAAGGACTGAAATTAAAAATCTGGCAACTATTTAAATTTTCCAAGCATTCAAAATGTATGAAAGTTTCGTGGATTTTGCGTTTCAATTAAATTTCATTTATAAACTCTCGTTTTGTTATGAAAATGAGTTTTATTATTTTTTAATTAACCGAAAATAAAAGAAAATTTAAAGGCCATTCATTTAGCTTTCAGCTAGTTTTCACTCCAGGACAAAGCGGGAAATTTGGCTCTTTTGGCCATTTTCTGAATTGCCCCAAGTAACAAAAGTTTCAATGGTTTTAAGTATTTTTTCAAGCACTGTATAAAGGAGAGAGTGTGGGTGTGTGTATGAGTGTGTGTGTGTGATTGTGTGTGTGTGTGTGTGTTAGTGTGTGTGTGTGGTACTGACATATTATGTTAATACGTCTAGGGGCTTAACGCGCTCAAATATTGAACTCGATGTGGCAGTTAGCGATGTTTTTTCTGTTTAGGGCCCAAACAACAAGCACACACACACACACACACACGCACACACGCACACATTATCATCGGCGTATAAATTTATGCACATTTTGAACGACAGCACAAAATGTCAAATGCGTAAAAGGCCTAAAGAGTAAATCGAGCCACATTCGAAAATATCGAATTTCACATAAGCGGAAATCGATGGCTGCCATTTTTGCAGTAAATTGAGGCGTTTTTGACAGAATGTAAAAGTAATTGCATAAGCAGGTGAGAGCGAGAGGGAGGCTGATAAAGAGAGCGGGACACATTTTCCAGCTATTTTTAGCGGCATTTCCATTTAATTTTCTGCCCAAGCCGCACAACTAAAATGGCGAACGGCGGCCAAGAGAGATGAAAGATGAGCGACAATGAGCGCGGAACAGAGCAGGACCGATGTCCTGGGCATGCAATATAATGTTGATGCGCGTTAAAGAGATGGTTGTGGGGGCAGTGGGGGGGCAGCGAGGGGAGGCAAGGGGCAACATCACCGACGGTTATGCCACCGACAGTTTATGTTTTTCAATTACGCAGCCCTCGAAAATTTGCAATTTAGATAAACTGTTTAGGGAACATACGTACACTTTTATCCTCCCCCGTCCACCCGAATGTATGCTAATTTCATCCAGGGAACAAGTGGGGGAACGGGAGGAGGACGGGGCTGAGCAGCAGCCAGCGAAGGAGACAGGAAGCCAACACACGGTGTGAAGGGAAGACTCGTCCAATAACTCAATAATTGAGTATTTCAACGGTTCTTATCAATTTTGGCTTTAAGGCCTTATACGAGTGTGTGTGTGTGTGTGTGTGTGTGAGCAGCCGTTATGATATTGATTGACTGAAGTACCGTTAGTGCAGAACATCTGCTTAATAGATTTATTATTCTCCATTCTTTATACGGGCTCAAATTCCACTTGATATCAACCATATGGCCGTCTATATATATATATATATATATATATATATATATATATATATATCTGTATATATCTGCCACCGGCAGCCGTCGGCGGGAGTAGCTACGTGTGCAGAGACTTGGAAAATCCCTGTGCAGGAGCAGTTGCAAGCCAGTAATTGCAACGAGCAGCGACAGCGACAGCGCGAGAAGCTGCGCCATTGAATCCTATGTGGGTGCAGCATGGCGTATGATTAATGAAAAATTGCGCATACGTACGTACGGGCACATGCATATGGGTCAATGTATGAGTAGTTCCTGTCGCCGTCGCAGTTGCAGTCGCAGTCGCAGCCGTTGGCTGTGTCTGTTTGTTAGTCTGTCTCTCAGTCTGTCTCTCTGTATGTGTGTGTGTGTGTGTGTGGTGGTGGGAGGCGGAGAGCTGGAAGAGCAGTGACAATGACGGAAACTGTGGCAGAAGTGATAAAGTGAGATGAGAAAAGTCGCGGAGTCCTATGCAGAATCGATTAACAAGGACGTTGATTGAATTTGCCACAAAATCGCGTTATGAGAAGCTGCCAAAGACAATGGCAGGATGGCAACAGCTAACAGCCAATAGCCAGCAGGCAGCGGGCAACCAGCAACCAGCAACCAGCAACCAGCAGCAACAACAACAACAACAACAACAACAGTAGCAATAACAATAACAATGCGCCAATTTCCTTTCTGGCTTTTTGTGCAAAGGGAAATAAGCAATTTCAGCAAATAAATCGTAAAAAGTAAAAGTAATAAAATCAAGAAAATGGGAAAATAAGAAAAGAAAGCACATACACAAAGGCACACGCGCACGCACACACACACACACAAACAAACACAAAAATACCCAAAATGAACTAAGCACAACACTCGATGTGTGTCTGTGTGTGTGTGTGTGTGTGTGTGTGTGTGTCTGTGTGTGTTCTCCGTGCAATATGATTCTCGTCTTTCTAAGAACAAAAAAACAAAAAGCAAATAAATATGTATATGTATGTGTGTGTGTGTGTGTGTGGTGTGTGCGTGTGTTTATACATTTTGTGGAAAATCCAGGCTGAAGAAATCCAATTTCGTATTACCCGTGCAGAACTGCTGCCTAATGTACGTCGAATGCTCCGATAAAAAACAATAAATTAAATCATATGAATATTCAATTCTTATTAAAAGACCTCCGTCCGTCCTACCCATCCGGCTGTCCGTCCCTCCGTCTGTCCGTCCGTCCGTCCGCTCGTCCGCTCGTATGCGAGCATTTAATACATTTTGCAAATCATTTAGATACACATAAAGGTGCCTTTTGTTGTTGAATAATTTATAAACAATTTAAGAGATGTTGAAGGCTTCCTTTGTCCCGTTACCTGAGGCTCACCCCCCTCCACCCACCCCCTTCCATAGCCCAGCATTCAGTGTACAATACAATTTTGGCCATTGCTAAGACGAAGGAATCACGGAAGCGAATGAAAGGAGCAGAGCCCAGGACTTTGTATACCAAAGATGATAACGGTTAATGAGTGTTGCAAGTTGCAGGCACACACCGACCCCTCCCCCCACCCGACTCCTTGCCTTGCGTGGGAAGGGGGGCGAAATATTGAATAATTAAAAGGATCCCGAAGAACATAACAAAATTTAATCAGAAGTGAAATCTTCCTTTAATGAATGGCCTTGTATTTTATAGAGATCGTCCTGGGACGATAAAACTAGATGAAGTCCGTTTATACAGTCTTCACTCCCAATAAAGAACTGGGCCCCCCGCCCCTCTCCCCGACCCCTAAATGATTAACCATTCCATGCGATTTCATTTTTTTCGCCATTTCAATTTGTTTGTCTCTCATTTTCATTGCCCCATCTGTGTGTGACACACCAGCAAAGGATCCTTCCAATCTCCTTCGCTTCAGTGTCATTCCACTGTGCCCACAGCTCAATGAGCGTGTGTGTGTGTGTGTGTGTAGAAGTGTTGAATATAGTTTCTTCTATGCCAAGGAAATGAGCAAGACATTGAGTCACCTCCTGGCGGCACCGCACGAATGTGTGGGTGCGGGAATGCGGCAGAGTGTGGGTAAAAGCAATCAAAATACACACACACACACACACATATATATATATATATATATACATAGAACCACAGAGGAGCACACAGAAATATACAGAGAGACAAAGACAAAGATAAACAGAGGCAGACAAACAAAATATTGGCTTTGCTAGCCACAAAAAGGGGGGATGGGGGATGGGGGAGGGGGAATGGGAAAGTAGAAGGTGGAAAGAAGTGTTGCCGGAACAGGAGCAGGAGCAGGTGTCTGTTGGCATGCATGTGTGTGTGTATGTGTGTCATGTGTGTGTTTGCGTCAGCTCGTATAGACTTAGGCGGCGGTTGCTAGCGTTTTATGAGCACTTAAATGTATGCAACAATAAATTAAATCAAAACAGTTAAATTTGACCTTGGACAGGACGGAGGCGCCGCCAAAACGATGGCCACCAAAAGCAAAAGCTGCCACCGAGCGTTGTTTGAGCTCAAGTCACACGAAGGGGAACTGTCTCTTGGCGGTCATCACTGTACACCAAATGAAGGGCCATGAACCTTCCCACTGTATGTGTCCATGTATTGTATATGTGTGTGTATGTGTGTGTATGTGTGTGTATATGTGTGTGTATGTGTGTGTGTGTATGTGTGTATCTGTCTCTATCTTTGTTCATGGCAATGCCCAGGAGCAAAGCTTTTGCATTGCGCATTACCCCTTTTCAATGGGTGTGTGTGTGTGCACATGTGTGTGTGTGTGTGTGTGTGTGTGTGAATGTATGTGTATGGGTTTGTGTCTATGTGTGCATTAGGGCAAATAAGCATAACGAAGCCAAATAGAAAGGCATTATCCTTGGGGATGCAATCGCTGAGCAGCTGCAGAGTCGCCAGGCAATGCACATTACGCATACGCCATGTGACTCACAACGGAAGCACTTTATTATGCCGCCAAATTGAAATAATATGCATAAAAACATGAACGCAGCTCCGCGCAGCGAACAACAAGCAACAAACAGCCAACAACCAACAACCAACAACCAACAAGCAACAACCAAGAGCCAACAGCAACCAACAACAACAACAACCAGCGGCAACAGGGAACAACAGGAGCCAACAACAACAACAACAATAAAGAGAAGAGCCAAGCAAGAGTCACACGGCAAAACAATTTAGCACAGGATGCAGTGCGTCCATTGTATGCAGAGGTCATGACGCTGTCGCCCCGTCGCTCAGCCACGTGTTTAACTTTTGTTTTTTTGCAAGGAGCATGAAATGAGCCCCAACACTGGCGGCAGCATCATTAACATTATGTAAGCAACAACCGGCGACACTGACAGCCACTGGCACCCAGCCACCAGCCACTAGTCACCAGTCACCAGCCACCAGCCACCAGCCACCAGCCACCAGCCAGCAGCTGCTCCCCAGGTCCAGGATGCGGGGAGTCAACAGCCAAGGACCAACAGCGAACAGCTAGCAACAGCGCTAAGAAAAGCGACTCCAAAGGGAGACTGACGCCTATAAACATTCCTAACACATATATACACACACACAGACCCATACACCCATACACCCATACACACATACACACATACACCTATACACCCATAGGTATCCTCTGAAGTTGTAATTTATGCTCAGGCAAAATGGTGAACAAAAAAACAGGAAGCCTCGCACGTAACAGCGACAACTACCTTAACAAGTGTGTGTGAGTGTGTGTGTGAGTGTAAGTGTGTGAGTGTGTGTGTGTAAGTGTGTGTGTGAGTGTGTTAGTTAGCCTATGCACTGTTATAAATCGGCGGATTGTATATTCCACATTAATGCCTAATGTAAAGCATTCATTACAAATCCCATAATTATCTCATTAACAATTAATTCCTTTCCTTATTTTTTCCTCGTTTCAAGGATAATCAATGAGTCTCCATTGATGCGGAAATGAAGCCAAAAAGTTCCAATAAGAAAACATAACAGCAAGAAGAAGTTCTGCTTCATATTTTCTTATTAGAATTGACCACGAAACGAAAAGAACAAATTTCGATTTGGTCTTAAGTTTCGCTTTTAAGCTGATTTTAGATAACTTCCCCACACCCTCCCACCCTCCCACCCACCCCCTCACTCCCTGGAGAGCACAGCAAATAACAGTATAATAATAATGCTTTCCCGGAACAAAACATATGAGCGTTGCCATAAACGCTTCAAAATGTTTTTCTTTCCGCTCAACTTTAATCTCGGATAAAAGTTCGCTGCTCGCTTTCTGTCTCTTTTTATCTAGTTTCCCATACACACACACACACACACACACACATATATATACACACGCACAGACAGTCACCTGGCAACGCAGCACAGCGAAAACTTTTGACCAAACTGCATCGGGGGAACTTCCTATAAAGTCTATAAAACGTAATGAGTCGCGCAACACGAGCGCCGCCTGAAATATGCAACAAAAGTTTTTGTGTCTTTGAAGGGGCACGGAGTGGGAGAAGGGAAGGGGGAGGGGAAGGGGCAGGAGAAGGGGCAGGGTCT
Source organism: Zaprionus lineosus (assembly GCA_035044505.1). Classification (NCBI taxonomy): domain Eukaryota; kingdom Metazoa; phylum Arthropoda; class Insecta; order Diptera; family Drosophilidae; genus Zaprionus; species Zaprionus lineosus. The sequence continues at coordinate 3,885,126 of JAWNNX010000694.1, read as the reverse complement.
ATTCAGGGAATACGGAATGCAGGAGGAGTGCCAAGCAGGATCCTAAGACGAGGCGCATAACATTAAGCATTAACCATAAACTAAGATATAATTAGAAAAACTTGAGAGTCGTCCAGCCAACGAGCCGCTCGGGACAAAGTGCAAAATTGTGTTGCATGCAACTAAGATGCAATTTGTGCATTTCGACGGCCATTAAAGTGACATTTAAATGGGGCAACTTAAACTGTGTGACAACTGCTGCCGCCGCTGCTGCTGCCGCCGCTTCTACTGCACTTGAAATTTGTATCAAAAGTGGCCCGAGGAGTGAGCTAAACCGTTGGTGGGGCGGGGAGAGGCGAGGCAAAGCGAGGCAAGGCGAGGCAAGGCGAAGCGTTGCACTTGCAACAAAATGTCAAATCACAGACATGCAAACGCACTCAAATAGACAAACACACGTTGCATGGATGAGTTGAGGGATATGCAAATGAAATTTGCATGCAACGTCGCGTCACTTTTTATGTGTGCTAGTGTGTGTTTACTGTGCGCACGTGTGTGTGTGCGTGTGTGTGTGTGTGTGCGTAAATATGGATGCGTGTTTGACTTCGTGGTGGCTTATGTGTGCGTGAGATTCACTGACAAAATGGCAGCTATTTATATTTGTCAAGTCTGAGAGCCGGAGTCACAGCCAGAATCACAGCCAGAGCCACAGTCACAGTCACAGTCCCAATCACAAGCTGCGTGTGAGAATCGAAGTCGGAGTCGGAGTCGGAGTCGGAGTCTGAGTCTGGCAGTTGTCACGCTGATGTACAGATTAGAAATTAATCGAATTTTACTGTCAAATCGAAGCAATATCAGCCCAACAGGAAGTGCCAGCAATGTCTCGACGCCGTTGGCATGGCAATGCAAAACAGTCAGCACATGCCAATACACACACTCACACACTCGCACAGGCACACACACACATACATATATATATATGCCGTACACATTCGCAGTAACATTAAGGTTCACACTCACATATACAAAAAAAAAACATAGGCGCGCACACACAGATACATAGTGAGCGACAGAGAGAAAGGGACAGAGAGATGGTTACACCTACGAACACACTGACAGTTAGACAGTTAGACAAACAGACAAACAGACAAACAGACAAACAGAGAGACAATCAGACAATCAGACAGTTAGCCGCCTGGCAGACACTGACACTGAATGTTACGCATTTTGTCGGCAAAAAGTCCCGATAAAAATACCGTAACATTGCCTTAATGACTGATAAGCTCGCCTTAAATTACATAAATTTCGAGCGCTCTGATTTTGATGGCGCTCCCTGGCGCTTAATTGTTAGCAGTTTCTCACCTGTTCCACAATTGTCGACATTTTCCCTATGCTTTCGTACGTTATGTTGCTTGAACGCTTGATGTGTGTGTTTTTCTTCTTCTTCTTCTTCTCCTTCTCCTTCTCCTTCTACTTCTCCTTCTCCTTCGCCTTTATTGCTACTATGCAGCACCCAACGTCGCGTTGTTGTTCCTTATATTTCGTTCAACTATATTGCACGACCCATTTTAATGCCGTTATTTCGCGTACAATTTAGATTTGCACTTGTTACTAATTTATTCCTTGATTAACACTTGGCTAAATTGCGCGTTTGTCGCGACGGGGAGCATTTGCTGCTGCTGCTGCTGCTGCTGCTACTGCCGCTGCTGCTGCTGCTGCTGCTGGCGACGGGGTTGTGCTGCTAAAATCAACTAAAAGTATTTTTTCGTCAGCAAGGACATTATCCTGCAACGACACTTCTGTTAACTAACATCACTGTCCAAGGGAGGAGCTCGCTGTTAACCGGCGGAGTTATTCCTTTTTAATAATTTAAGCGGCGAAAGTTGCTTACCGATTATTATTTAATTTACACTTTTTTCCCCAAGTCTCCCAATTCCTATCGAAATACAAGGCTGCAATTCAAAAATTGCTTTTTAGTTTTCCGCATACATTTTTAATAGTTTAATAACATGAACTTTAGACGTATAAGTTTAAAAAATAATGTGACAGGTTGCGCTGAGCGTGAAATCAAATAATTTGAACTATGAACTAGACATTAAACACACTCATTGACTTAAAACCCTGAATGATTCCGTGCTAACTGAGGATTCATCCTCTCCCAGGAATTCATTGATGTAGCTTATCCATTTTTCAACTTTAGCGTAACGCACCACCACCGTCAGCATACGTCGTAGGTATCGCATCTGTCGTATATTTACACCGTATAATTCAGCCATTTGGTTAACACTGATCCTGGCCACCGGCAGATTTATTTTGGGCTTGGAGATTATTACTTTTGTATTGAGGCGTTTCTTCCAGGTATAAGCTTCTTTTTGCATCTCATCCAGCATAAATATTTTCCCCATTTCACTTGTGACAAAGCCTGCGGGAGTCGCTAATGGACTTGTAGTCCTTGTTTGCAGGGGCTTGGGGGACACTTTGGTTTTCATGTACTTCCAGCAAGCCTGCAAATGCAGCCACTGGCAGTAATCTTTGAGGGCATTTAGCAATATATCCAGATAATCCTCGCGCGACAATTGCTCATCGTCGTCCTCGTCAATTGATTCGCGTTCTCTGTATTTAAGCCACAATTTTGCTCTCAACTCGTCACATACCTTTTCGGGCCCGAACTGAGAGTTCGAGCTATAAAAAAGCTGGAGAAAATGATCAGCAAACGCGTACCGAAGATACGAAAGATTTAGCTGTGGAATGATTTTTATGTACGTGGTTACGTATGTTGGATTTTCAAATTTAAATATTTTAAAGAACTCGGCAATGAGTCGGCTCGTGTTAGGTCTGACACAAGGATAGACCAAATGCCCATCCACGTACTCCAAGTCTGCCGTGTTGTTTGCCTCAATAATGACCGAGAGAAAGCGCTGGAATCATAAGATTGGTTACAAAGGCTAACTAGATTGGTGACTACTTTCAATACTCTACCTGGAGAATGTTTAAGCGATCGGGATGTAAGGATTTTGCTGCTCCGCGACTGCAAAGGCGAAAGAGTTGACGGGTCATGCTTGTGAGTCGTTCGTCGGCTTCCATGCCGAAAACGATAAGAACAAATGGTTTGGATTCATCCAGAAAAATTTCCGGCTCAACTTGCTGCATTCGATTGTGATCCAGCCATGCCAAGAACTCACGTTCTAGTATCCAACATATGATGTCCAAATTATCACAGACTCGAGCAAGCCGAACCGACGGAGACATTTTTTTGAAATCAGTAATCCATTCCTTTGCATTCTGCCAGTCGTAGTCCTGTACATGGCGAAGGAACACTGCGTCCTGTGACATGTTAGTGTTCTCTTCCTCCTCATAATCATGAACCGTTTCTTCGTAGTATCTGGTGAGCTGTCGTAGCTCACTTTCATTGCACTGGTCCATACACTCCTCCAGCAGATCTAGAAGTACTTGCAGCTTTTGTGGCATTTGACTTTTCTCTCTGCTGACGCCCAGAAAATTTAGGTAATAAGGACGCAGCGCTGTCCAGCAGGGCGGGAACGTGTCCAAGAGAAGGTAGAACATACGTAAAACATTGGTGTATATGTTACATACTTCTTCGACGGTCAAAGTCTTTGTAGTGAGAATCTGAAGGACAGATGTATAAGTTCGTTGTTTTTATATTCAAGCCTCTCTCTCACTTACCATTATCATATCAAAGAGCCGGTCGAAGCCGCTCTCGTCCGGGTAGACACACTGAAGCGCCATCATTTCCAGCATGTCCAGATACGTGTCATAGTGCTGGTTGTACAGGTTGTTACGCAGTTCCTGGGCCAGGCCAATGTCGGGTGCATTCGGGAGCATAGCACACTGATGCTTGCTGACGCACTGAGCAGTATTGTGCAGGCATTTCGGCACACGGGCACCCGGCAGACGAGCCTCACTGTTCATGTACAAATTTGATATAGTTACACGCAGGTTCCACTTAAGATTTTGTCTAGACTTCGCTTCGCTAGTAGAGCGAGTCACAGATGTTGAAGTTGTGGTTGCATCTGCGTTCTTTACGGCGGAGTTCTTTTCCGCTTTCGACTTAGCTCTGTCTGAGACTGAAACTGATGCTGATTCCTTCATTTCAATATCGTCCCCATATTGCGCTTCATGTTTTACACTTGGCAGTTTTTTGCCCTCCACCTTAATGTGTTTTCCACCAGGAGCTCTTTTACTCATTTTGCTCCGGGATATATCCGCATTTGCTTTCTTCGACAATTTTCGTTTTCTCATCTATTTTTATTATTTTCTTTTAGGGTAAACAAAATAAATTGCAAGCTTCAAGACGGCGCACTATCGATAGTTGTATCATTATCGATAAATAACATTTCTGGCACGTATTTGACTTAACATAATTCTGTTAAATATAAATATTTATGTTTTTAAATATATATATATTTTTATTACTTTTATCCCTTAAAATAATTACAAAATTTATGAGCTAGAAAAGTGAATAATTTTTTAAAATAATAATAAATGAATTATCTGAATGGTAAATATAGTAAAATTCTTAGGATGCGTACGAAGCGAAATTCTGCTAGCAGAAAAGTCATCGCTTAGCAGCCCTGTTAGTGGCTTATCGACGTTGAAGGGCGGGCAGTTTAAAAATGTAATAATCCATTGCACTACTTTTTTGGCTCTTTATTTGTACAACAAGTATACACTGCAGACGTTTTAAAAGAAAATGAAAAACAATCCCACGCCACCTGCTCGTAGGCACTAAGATCAATCGCCATCATTTTGAACATTCAAAACACATGTCATTTGTGACCATGTCGGGTCACACATGCAGAGCAAGCGCATGCTCTAAGGAAAAAAGTCCAAATTTAGGATTTAAATATAGCAATTAGGCTGATTTATGCAGCCCGACCGCATGTAACATTAATTGCCGCCAAAACAAGTGCTCCAATGCCCATAGAGGCCTGAGAACTGTGGCGCCGTTTGCATACACATTTGTGTGTATGTAAATTTTGGACATACGTGAAAAACGAAAACAACTAAAATAAAAAAAATATATAAGATCAAGTCGGGCATGTGAAAACTGAATTTTGCACAAAACTAGTGCATGTAACCAATGCAATTAGAAACGGCTTTAAGCTGTCCTCAGTTCTCAGTTGGTATTTAAAGACAGCTGTGCCCAAATGCGAATGGCCCCCGCAGTCGTTATTAAGTCTAATATGTTTTTTATGTGGTTTATTTTTTATTTAGTTTGTAGCAATCAATTGCCTTAAATGCCAATTAAGTTTGGCGTTGGCGCAGTTTAATCAGCGGCAATTATTTGTTCTTCATTTTAACAACTATTTATAAAAAGAAACCTGTTAATTGCCGGGTTATTAGCGATTTATTTGGCTGCTGGATTTGCAGCTCTGCTCCACCGCCTAAAACACAGTTCGATCGTTATCGCCACAATTTGGCGACTCCAAACAAGATGATTGCAGCGACGCCCCTGCCCTTGGGAGCGGGCTCAATTTGGATGCAAATTTAACCTCAATCAACGCTTAAATAAGTTATTGAATGCTAAAATCGATTGTTGTTTATTTGCATATATGGTGTAGGTGGTTCCAGATGCTGCGGCTGGGTACCCGAGTTGGCAATTACGCATGCGCGTTGTTCTTTCCATGGAGCAATTGGAGGTGCAGCACGTATGGATTCCTAGATAATTGAAGGTTTAGATATATTTTTTAATTTCTGAGAGGTTCTCCTTTGCGGCAAACCAAACGTTCGACTTCTTTGCACCCCACAGATTGGGAATTTGTGCCGAAGATTTCTTTGTCACATTTAATTAAAAATCTCATCGTCTTCATCTTCATGTATATAATACATATAATATTTGTATACATATATATATATATATGTATATATATATATATATATATATATATATTGTTCATTGAAGCATTTCTCGCCTTATAACTTATACAACCGGTAGCTGCCGTATCCATTGATGATTGGCAATTAAAATTGCATTTGCTGCATAGATAATCAGATGTCTACGTGCACGACGTTTGCCACATTGGATACTGACCCATATTCGTATCAATCTATGAGCTTGCAGCCGGTTGTTGTATGTGGCAAATGTTGGTCAGTGGTGCGATTGCCAGATAGGCTGCCTGACTGCCTGGCTGCCTGGCTGCCTGGGTACCTGGGTGCCTGGGTGCCTGGCTGACCAGCTAAGTGTCTGGGTGCCAAGCACATGGTAAATGGCTACCGGTTAGTTTAGTTAGTTTGTTTAGTTAGCTGGTAAGTAACTTAGTAGGTAGTAGTTTGCTCTAATTTTGAGTTTGACTCCTTCGGCAAGTTTGTTGCCTGAGTCTTTCGTTCATGCTCACCATTCGCTGGCAGGCAGGCAAATTAGTCAAGATACAATTATATAAATATCGAATAACATATATATCATATATATATAAATATAAATATATATATATATATATATATATATATATAGCATTTGCATCTAGATTTATTTATATGCACAGCATCCAAGTGCGGAGTGGGCGTTGTGTGCAGGCCTTTCACTTTCGTTAGCGGCCAGCTGCCAGGATAAGCAAGCGCTTGCGCATATCCATGCTTCAACTTGAATATCTCTGTATATGTATCAGTAGCGCATGCATGCGAGTGTGTGTGTATATCAAGTGTTATACAATAGGAATGCCAGTTGTGTCTTATTTTGTCAGAGTATTGGTAATTAGTCGAGCGGTTTGAGCGACTTTAGCGGCTTGAGCGGCTTTAGCGGCAAACTGTGAACTGTGCAAACAACTGCAAACAATGTTGAGTTTGTTGTTCGCATTGTTGTTGCTCCTTTTCAATTGAGACATTATTCAATTTGTGACAATCGCGAGAAAATTTGAACGGCCGAGCAACAAAGCGACGGCTGTGCGGCCTCACGGCTGACGGCCCGAAATCGGAACAATTAACGGCATTTTGGCGATTTCCCAAAGCGATGTTCTAATTTTGGTCAAAATACTGTAAACGCGACAGCAACAGCAACAACAACAACAACAGCAGCAGCTACAACACAATTGCGGCAAAAAACATTTGAAGCCGATCTGCTCAACATTTAATGAGCACCAAAATTGTAAATTTAATTTATGTCGTTTTCTGTGCTTTTTGTCAGACGACAAATTTCGTAATTTTTCTTTATTTTTCCATTTTTCCATTTTTTTATTTTTTTTTGCTTTTTGCGCAAATAAATAAAGCCAGCAAATATTTCCCTGTTGCTGCTGCTGCTGCTGCTGGCGATTCGTGTAAACCGATCGATGCCGACTCCGTGCTGCAGCTTGGAGCCGCTTGCATGTCAAAGGTGCATAAGACACGCCGCACCGAGAACTCAGGCGATTTGGAATCGGCAAGATCTGTTCCATTTTGGTTCGATCGGTTGGCTGTGGGGCCGTTTAATTGGCACCTCGACACTTGGTCTTGGTCTAGGTGTCCATGTCCGTGTCCGTGTCCGTGTCCGTCTTCGTGTTGGTGCACTTGATGGCGGTGCTCGATTCTGTGGATTGCGTGAATTTATGTGCCACGCATTTTGTGCTTTGTCAGAGACTCGCATTTGTTTTCGCACATTGTAACACGGTTGGAAAACGTTTGGAAAACGCTTATGGCCACTTGACAGCTGCCCGACAGACCAGCACCGTCGCCACCTTATGACAGCGCCGGCCAAGATGTGGTAGACCCAACGTAGCCAAGCGTTCGCCCCATTCAATGTGACATGACTTACGCATGTTGCATGGCCCAGTGACTGGAAGCCGCTTGAAGAGATACCGTGGTAAATGTAAATGTGTGTCTTGAGCTGCGACGGGGCTCATTCATTCCGATTTCAAGGGTAGATCTCGACTGATTGCTCCACAATCTCTGACCCACTTCCTTTATGCGGCGAGAATAACTCATTCAGCGATCAATCAAAGCGCGCAGATAATGTTTATTTAATTACATACTAATATTAATTAAGTCTGCACTCAATTACACAGATTTTCGGCTTTATTCAAATGTTTTTTTCAGCTCTAAAAAAAAAAGGACACTGAATTATTTCACAAGAAAAAAATAGGAAAAAAATAAAAACAACGCATGAAACGCTTTTACTTTGACTCGCAATTCAATTTCATTTTCATTAAAAGCGTTTGCGTATATGTGTGTGTGTGAGTGTGTGCATGTTGTATTTTGTGTGTGAAGCTGTTGCAATCAAGAGCTGCCACTGGCGCTGACCAGACCGACGACGACGTCGACGCAAATGAAAACAAAATCAAAGCGAGACAAACAAGAGCAGCGCCGCTGGTTGTGAGTTAAGAGTGAAAAGCCGCCTGTTGACCACCCTGTGATGGGCGAGAGAGAGTGAGAGGGGAGGAATAGTTGAAGCTGAAGCTGGAACTGGTACTGGACACTGTAAGTCACAAGCTTTGGGCATTTGCCGGCTGTCTGTTCGCTGTAAGCCGTAAGCCGTTAGCTGTGAGCTGTAACTGTGACTGAGGCTGTGACTGAGACTGAAACAGAGACTGAGACTGAGACAGAGACTGAGACTGAGACAGAGACTGAGACTGAGACTGAGACTGGAACGTTGTCGTCTTACATAATCGCAGATATAGAAACAGAGCACAGCATGGACATTATATGCAATTTATCTCAAGAAAGAAATCAAGCGGCAGATAGCCGCCGTCCTCCCCCCTGGACTCTTCTTCGTCCTGTTGTGGCAGCTGATGTTGTCCTCTTATGCTTGCAGCCTGGCGATCATTTAGGCTTTGTTGACTGTCTGGCCCGGCGCGTATTTTGGCCAGCGACATGACTTTTTGGCATGTGGCTTAGTTTTGCTTTTAATAGACTTTGATTGTTGTGTTGTCCCTCATTCCAGCAACACCAGCAAAATGAAAAAAAAAATTAAAAATAAAAAAAAAAGGAAAACAAATAAAGAAACAACAAAAACAATAACAAAATCAAAAAACAGCAATGACAACGATTTGCATTGCAACATGGATTAACAACAACAACAACAGTTGTTGTTGTTGTTGCTGTTGTTGTCGTCGTTGCTGTTGTTGTTGTTGCTTTTGTAGCACAAGTCATAATGCAATGGCACATTTGGCTCATTCGGTTGCGTGCCGCGGCCACTAAAGGGCAAAACGAAAGACTTAGGCAACGAACTGAGGTTACAACTTGGCAACTAGGCAAGTCGGCAACTAGGCAACTCTACTGCCTGGTAGCTTGCAACTATCAACTGGCAACTTGCAACTGGCAACTGGCAACTTGCAACTGGCAACTTGCAACTGGCAACTTGCGATCTGCGACTTGCGACTTGCGACTGCGTCTTAATTACAACTAAGAAATGGCGTTAATAGCCAACCAAAAATTGTGAATTGTGCCTCGCAATGAGCGATTCTTGGTGCTGCCACATTGACGCTGGCAAGCCGCATTTGTGTAATGGGTAATTAAGCGTCTCGTCCGTCGACCGACAACAAGTTTTCCCACGATGCCGTTGCCCGCCCCATAGGTTACCTGCCCGCCCCGCCATACAGCCCATTCAGCGCTCGGCCTGGCCTGGCCTGGCCTGGGCTACTGTGCGCACTCTTGAGGCCCAAACAAACTGCCGCCAAGTACCAGAGGCCAATGATATATGCATTTTTTATGCCAAACAACGGTTGTAGTGGCAGTGGCAGTAGCAGCAGCAGCGGTGGCAGCAGCGGTGGCAGTAGCGGTGGCGGCAGCGGTGGCGGCAGCGGTGGCAGCATTTGCAGCCACAATGCGCTTTGCTTATAAATTAGAAGTAGTCAAAATAATGCTGAAAATACATATATAGATATATTGTATGTATATATGTATGTGTGTGTGTGTGTATGTGTGTATGTGTGTATATGAACTCGGTGGATCCCTCACGGCAACAACAAACAAGCAGACAGCAAAAAAAAAGGTCAAAGCTGCATTTGAGAGACCAAACTCCGAACTCTGCAGCTGCGTCTGGCCAAGTTTGTTCAACTTTTTGCCGGGCTATCATGACTCCAGCTGCTCGATCTTCAGCATCGCCTAAGGCCGGTGGCTAATCATCTGAACGCACTTAAAGCGATTTCCATGTTTTTCCCCCTTTTCCCATGAGCGGGTGGCGAGTGTTGCATGCGAATCTTTTATAGTCTCGCTGAGTGTTCATGTGTGTGTGTGTGTGTGTGTGTGTGTGCCTGCTTATATCTATGTATATTTGTGCACAATTGTGTTTGCCTGGCCACAGGTGTGTCTGGGCCTCTGCCCAACTTGGTCAAAATTATGATGAACAAACGAGTTTGCAATTAGCTTAGATTTTATAATCATCACTGTCAGATTTATGCTGTTTACGCTCTTAAATAGATTTTCCCACGCAAAGCCGTAGAGGAGCCCTCTCAATCATGGCCTGTCCCCGGAGCAGAGATCATCGCGGCTTCAACCACTTCAACAGTCGAGCAGCCACCAAAGCCATCATCTTAATTGTCCCCCTTTTGACATTCGAGAAACGTGCGGAGGATTCGCGAACAGCTTGACGGGAAACATCCATCATCTCGGAGGGAGCTGATGGTGTCCTGAGACCTGAAGCCCGTAGCTTGGGTACTCACTGATGAATAGAACGATGTTTACTCAGCCAGCGAGTGGTTCCGGTTGGGGCACTGAGTGGTTTTAATGAAGTCTCTTGGGGGAGCAGTGGATTGACCCAGTGACGACTCTGGTCAAGTGTATGTGCACTTTTTGGCCGCATCACAGGCAGGCATTAGCACAATTACAGGTATTGGAAAAAAATGATAATTAATATTCCGTTAATTGATTTATTGATGATGCTTTTTTCTTCGTGTGGCGCGCGAATTGTGTAAGCAACGCATTTGGGGGCTTAGGAAATGTGGAAACGTGGAAACGTGGAAACGTGCAACTTGATGCCCATCAGCAAGTGGAGCTCACACCGGCGGCATGTGCGACTGCATCGGTGGCGCGCTCTTGGCCAGTTCCAGTTGGATGCGGTGACCATTGATGCGGATAATTTGCGGAAATATGCAAAATGATTGTTGCGGCAGAGTCCAAACCTTTCCCCAAACTCTGGCCACTATAAATAGGCGCAAAGTGCAACATTTCACGCTTAGTATAGTTAGAAATCCAATAGTGAAACGCGATCGGGAACGCTTCAGAGGATTAACCCACTCACAGAGCCACACGCGCTGCCGCGGCGCCAATCAAACAAACAAATCTCAGATCACAAATCGCAGATCAAAAAAAGAAAACTGGAAAACTGGAAAATAGGAAAATAGGAAAATAGGAAAAAGAGAAAAAACATCAACATTGAAACTCAATCAATAAATCACGAGGAATGAAGAAGCGTCAACGCATAACCGGCCACGCAGCTGGAACACCAAAGACGACACCACTTGCCACTTGTTTGTGCTTCCGCGTTACGTCGCACTCGGCACGCGTCAAGTGGCATCTGTTGATCGTCAGGTCGTCGTCGACGACGGCAAAGACGACAACGGCGACAACGGCGACGGCGACGGCGACGACGGCTATGATGATGATGATGATGGTGGGGATTTTGATCTGCTCACTGTTCGCCGGCTGCTCGGCGGTTGGCTATTCCTATACACGGTTCGAGGGTCCGGTGGCGGGGCCGGAGCAATTGGTCTCGGTGCCCGACGCTTACGGCGGTGGCACGCACTCTGATTATGTGGCACGGCCCGAATACAGCTTCGCCTATGGCGTCGAGGATGGCCAGACGCGCGTGCTGCAAAATCGCAAAGAGACGCGCAACGGCGACGAGGTGCGTGGAGTCTACAGGTAGGTAGAGGTGTGAGCTGCCAATACCAGTACGGGTGCCAGTACCATGTACTGTGTACCTTGTACTGAGTGGCATGCAGCATGTAGCATGTAGCATGTAGCATGTCAAAGCATTCATTAACGTCGCCAACACGCAGCGTAGTCGATCCTGATGGCACCTTGCGTGTAGTCAAATACACGGCCGACGATGTAAACGGTTTCCAGGCCGAGGTGATAACGAACGGCGTCGCCACCCTCCATGGCCATGGCGGCGACGGGGGCGTGGCTGCTGTGGACGAGGAGGTGGAGCACAAGGACGCCAATGCAGCGCAGCACGAATCGAACGACGATGAAGGCGGCGAGGAGTCTGACGAAGATACCTCCCAGCGGGGCAGACCCCACTACAAGGTGCACGAGGACTACGAGGGGGGCGATGGCGAGGGCGAAAACGATGGCAAAGGCGAGGACGAAGGCGAGGGCGATGGCGAGGGCGGGGAGGGAGGCGAAGAGGAGTCCGAAGACAACGAGGGTGGCGGCGACCACGAGGAGTACGAGGGCAGCAGCGAGGAGGGCTACGAGGATGCCAAGAAGCAGCACGGGCAGGAGGAGAGCAGCGAGGAGTACTAGAGGGACGCACATTAACCATAATATACTGGAAAAATACCAATTTTATCCAATGGTAAATTTGATACATTTTTTTTTTTTTGGTTTTTTTTTGTGTGTGGCAAACCCAAGAAATGCGTGCGTCGAAGATGAAGATGAAGTACAGTAAAGTAAAGCTAGGCTAAAGTGATCTTTGTGATATACCAAACGAGAAACGAGAAATACTCTGGCATTTGGTATTTATTTTGCAGTATAATGGAGTGTTTAGCATAAAATACACATAAAATATGCTTTACATAAGCTCAAATATAAAAATCTAAGGCAAAAGCTAATTGAAATATCTGTCTGTTGATTTTGTGGTGCTGGGAATGCTTTTGCGTAATCCCAATGGCTGCCATCGAGTCGTCGGTATCGGCGTCACTGCAGCCGTCAACGAAGCGTGTGCGTTGCAGTTGCAGTTGTCGTTGCTGCTTGTTGCTGCTTGTTGTTGCTGTTGTTGTTGTTGTTGCCGTTGCGTTCGATCGGAATCAATCAGGCGCAGCAATTGGCAATTGCCACAAACCCGGCATCAAACCAAGTTGCATAGTCCAAGAAAACTGAAATCTGTTTCTTGCCTTTGCGTGTGTGCTCCACTTGGCAGACTGGGCAACTCTTGAACTGGATGACTGGCTGCTGGTTGCTGCTAGCTGCTTGCTGTCTGTTGGCTGCTAGCTTCAGGCTGCCGTCTGCCCACTGCCGACTGCTGGCCAGTGGCTGGCGGTGAGTCCATTTCGTCACCCGCTTAATTCATACGCGCAAATGCTCAAAATCGCATTAAATGTGCGAAAATCAAAACGATTCAGATTGCAAGATGCTGGCAGGGGTACAGAGGGTGTTGGGGAGGCAAAGAAGCTGGGAGGGATGGGAGGGGAGTGCGGTGCGGTGCAAGCTGCAAACGAAAGTGGATCAAGCGACGTCGGCCCGTTGTAGCCTCTAGCGATGCGGTAATGATGCCGAAATGGCACTAACCAAGTGATCAGCCCGGCCAGCGGGATGGACTGGGGTGGCCGGGGCGGTCAAGTGGTGTGTCGAGTGTTGGACCCGCTGCAGGCAGCGTGACCAAATGCAGTTAGTAATCTCACAATTGAGTTGGCGACACAATTGGGTTGGCAGCTCTTTGGCATTTGGCTGGGCTTCGTGTGCCTAATTGACAAGCGGCTTGGACTTGCTTCAACTCCACTCCACTCCACTCCACTCCACTTCGCTCCACGCCGATCCCGCTATCCAAATATCCAACTACCTGACTACCTAACTACCCGATCCAAGCATCGGGCTATTGGACTATCTCACTCGCTAATAGCATCCCCAGAGTCGCGGCTGAGTCCAGTGCATTGCCGCAATGTGCTCAAGATTTATGGCGTGCCGCTTAGAATGACCAGCCAGCTCCAAAAGTGGACAGCATACGTCTGGCCAGACGTGCAAGAATGTCATTGAAAATGTTTTAATTAGCCACAGATGCGATTCCATAATCTTCGATCGCAAACACATCGATTCTCCAACAACTTCCCAAGTTCCCAGTTCAAACAAATTTTCCAAGTGCTTCAAGCGTTTATCTTATTTATCGAATTTAAAGGATTAGAACTTAAACTAAACTCTGAAGAAGGATTAGAATTTAGAATTAAGAATTTGAAATTTAAAATTAAATAAAAAATAAAAAAAATGCTGGGCACAGTTTCCAGTCAATTGATTTAGCGGTTCGCAGGTCCACAGCTTCTTCTGGGGGACTCCACTTTGGCAGAAGGAAGAAAGGACTTCTGTAAAAATATAAATAATAAATAATTAAAATAATTAAAAATAATAATAAAAAAAAAATAAATAATATAATAAATTAATAAATTTAAAATAAGAACAACATAAATAAACTTTTTGCATGGAAAGTTCTTTATAGCAGACACTGAAGTAAGCGAGTTTCCCCATAAGGAGATTCCCAACAAGTCACATTCCATATATCCTTAAGACACAGCAATGGCTTATCCTTCTTCAAAATGAGAATCCATAGGCACATCGGCAGCTCCTACCTGTTCACAGTACACACAGCCACTCGGAAATGGCTTGCCGCGGGCAAAGTGAAGTCTTTGAGGCGACGCTGCGTATGCGTAATTTGTGGGTTTCCACATGGTTTCGGATTACGTTTGGGAAATGAAATGTATACAAGCTTCCTCTGGGCTAAACGATGCTCATCGCAGCGTTACGGAGTCGAGGAACAGATGTACTTATATGGATGGGAGGCAGCCGGAAACTTGTTGCCGGAAACACCGCGTTACGTATACGCAGTGTAATGCCTGATCTCAAATTACGTTTCGTCTTAGAGTTGAGCCGATGGCCGATCGCGGATCGCGGGTCTGGGGCCTTTCTAAAACCCAATCGATTGTAGGCATAAATCAATGTCAATGGAGAACAGACAAGTCATTAAAATCGATGCAAAGTGCGTTTAAATGTTCAATAGAGAACCGCCGCACACACACACACACACACACACACACACACACACACACACACAGCGTACACAAGTTATTGTCTAAGACCATTGTCCAAATATTTGCATGCCGCACATAAATCAAGATTAAAACTTTGTTCTACTTATCGAGACGGGGCACAGTCTGAGTTGACGATTGTTGCAAAGATCTCAAATTGCGATTACGTTTCGGATTTTGATTTCGATTTCGAATTTGGTTTCAGTTTAAGTTTCGGTTTTGGTTTTGGTTTTGGTATTGGTTTTCGCTTTGGTTTTGGTTTTGGTTTTGGTTTTGGTTTTGGTTGCAGCTTCGAGTTGAGTCTTAACTTCAATTTCGATTGCAATTTGATGTATGGCGTGGCTGCATTTTTGTGGCATGCGTCGACAGTTGTGCAGGTGAGTTGAGTGCGGCAATTAACGCAGTGCAGAGCCATTGATGTCGCCCCCGCAGCAGCATTACGAGCCATTGCAATGCCTCTCAAACTGTGCCGCATTTGTTGCGCAATCATCGAATGCTGTTTTGTTGTTTGTTGCCTGCTGCCTGCCGCCTGCTGCCTGCCGCCTGTTGGCTGTTGGCTGTTGGCTGTTGTCTGTTGTTTGTTGTGTTCGACAAAGACAAAGCGTGTTCCACTCATTTCAGCCGCTGACCAACTAACCAACTAAACCCCAAAGACCCTCCCCTGCCTCCGCCATCAACTCCTCAATCCACAGCTCCTTTTATTCCCCATCATCGCCTTCATCTTCGCCTCTCCATCGTCCCACCTCTCTTCGCCCCATCTCCCATCTCCCATCCCCCATCTCCCCATCTTCCTCTCTGCCTTCGCTGCACTGTCAAATCGGCCAAAGTGCGATCACGATCGTGACGTGGCCAACTTGTTTACCAGCCTCTGGCCTGGCTGCATGGTTAGATTTTTGTTGTTGTTATTGTTTATGCCATTGCTTAGGTTGTTGTTGTTGTGGTTGTTGCTGTTGTTGCTGTTGTTGCTGGTATTGCTCTAGCAAATGTTTGCATTTTCTTTGCCCACAATTGTTTCAAACTTTTTTGGTGCGCCGTGTAAATGTGTCGCCTTTAAAGTCACTTTATGTAAGTCGATTCTGTTTTTAGTTTTTTCTGATTGTTGTTCGTTTTTCTTATTTATTTTTTTGATTTTTTTTGGATTTTTTTTTTGGTTTTTTGTTTTTAATTTTTGGCTTACATCTGCAGGCCTTCCCAGGCACCAAAATGATCTTTTAGTATCTTTTAGTGGCAAGTATCTTTGCACCTTTGTTTTTGTGCCACAAGCAACAAAAACAAACAAGATTTTTTTTTCCCATCGTTTCCATCTTGTGATCTGCACATGTGCCTGTCCACCCGACCGACTGTCCAGCTGTCCAGCTGTCTGTCTTTTTGTCTCTCTGCCTGTCTGCCTGTCTGTCTGTCCGTCTTTGTGTCTTGGCCACTTGTGTGCTCTTTTGACTACAAGATATAATAATAATTTTCTGATATGTCATGCAAGAACATTTGCCTGCGATTGTTGTTGTTGTTGCTGTTGTTGTTGTAGCCGCAGTTGTTGTTTTTTCTGGCTGCTGCTGTTGCAGCCATTGGTTGCACATTTGCAGCGCTAAACTTTGCCGCCCGCGTGGGCGTTTCAACAAATTTAAAGTTTACGTGTCCAAATTTGACATGTTGAGCATTGGAAGTCTGACGCCCCATGTGGCCACGAGTTGGGCAACAGCATCTCAGTTTCCCAGTGAGTGATTTTTCTGGTAGGCAAATGACTGATGTGGGCAACCAAAAGTTGAAGCTGTGCACCTTAATTATATTTATCACATGTGATAATGCAACTTCGATAACTAATGGCAAATATCTGAATAAAAAATTTATTATTATCTCTTCCTTTAAAATTTACATGATTTCTGATTTCAAGCAGTTTTAAGCTCAGGAGCGACCTCAAGCCTAACTCTTTTCTAATGAGAGAGTTTAAAGGCGTCCATTGACATGGGATATAAGTAGATAATAAATATATAGAGATTAAATATTAGTCAATTAATTAATTAAGATTTTTCAATATTTTATTTCAACTTAAGGATTGAAGTGATTTTCTGTTCGCTTGTGTTGAATTCCTTGAGCTTCTCCCTTTAGGAGATACCCGAACATCGCGCTTAGTCCCTGGGAATATATATTTTTATTATATTTATATTATTTATTTATTTATTAGTTTTATATATACTTCACATAGAAATCTCGTTCTTCGTATTATAATTATTTATTTATTACTTTTGAATTTTATATATTTAAATATCGCTTTAAAACTCGCATTTTTTAACTCTGCTTAATTTTTTTTCTTTAATGTAAGAGTTGTAAAAAATGGAAATAAATATAATTCCAAAATTATAATTCATAATTTTTTACAACTCTTCTACTTTCAAAGTTTGTGAACTGCGTTAAAAAATTGCCATTAATATTTAAAGCAATTCATAAAAAATATTTCTTAAGCCTGTCATGTGTCACAACAGAAATGTGATTGAAAAACGAGCGGCGTTTGATATGCGTAACCAAAAAAAAAATAAATAAATAAATAAAATTTGAAAACTTAAAAAAAACGAAAAAAAAAAAATGGATTTTTCAGGTATTTGTCAACATCGAAATTTCATTGGCACTCACATACGCACACACATGCGTTCACACACACACAAAAAGTTCTATGGCAGAGGGAAAAAACAAAAAAAAAAAACACAAAGTCGTGCAACAAAGTTTGGTGGCATTTATTGTTGTTGTCGTTGTGGTAATTATAACGCCGCCCGTCGGCTGCCAGAGATATGGTAATAATATTTGCGGAGACCGCCGTCTGTTGCAAGGCGATTAGAGCTGCCGCTTGCTGTGTGCCTCGTAATTACCCGCCGCCGATCAATAAATAAACAGCTCAGATTATAACAGCAGCACCACCAGCAGCGGCACCACCAGCAGCACCACCAGCAGCAGCAGCCACGACAGTCAAATTCAAAGTGTCACTTTCAATTGCCCCGTTATCTGTCCTTAGGAGATACACACAACTGCCGAAAAGCAAGTCACAAAGTTAGCAACGCCTTCTTAACTTAAGGCAGCCCAGCAAAATGCCGCACCCAACAGCAGCAGCAGCAGCAGCAGCAGCAACAGCAACAGCAATAGCAGCAACTGCAGCCACTGCGGCAACTGCGGCAACTGCGATCTCAGCCGGCACATGCGTGGTTTCTATGACTCTGTGACTCGATGTCTGCGCCTTCGTCTCCGGCGCCTCACATTTTTGCCCTCCACTCGTCGTTGGCTGTGCTGCAGCTGCAATGCGACCGACTCGCGCCATCGTCGTCGTCGCCGTCGTCGTCGTCATCGTCACCGTCGTCGTCATCGTCGTCGTCGTCGTCGTCGACGTCGTCGTCGTCGTCGTCGTTGTCGCTGGTTGCTGGCATTGCCTGCGCGTATATAAATACTTTTGGTCATCGTTGCAGACATCAGTTCAGCTTACGATTTCGTGCTACAAACGGTCCTCCAAAGCGTCTTAGTTAGCCGTGCCCCAAGACACATTTGTGCCTGTTAACTTCAATTTGAATCAAATCCTTCGTCCTTTTTTTATCGCGTCGTGTGTTGCCTTTGTGCTATAAACAACCATGAAGGTACGATATACGCATTCAAATCGATGTCTACGAACAACAAGGACTCATTTCTCATTGCCTCTTCTTCTGCACACTCAACCATACACACACACACACACACGCTCACACAAACACAATCAAACACACTCACACACACACACTTCTACCCACTCACATGTATACAGTACTTCGTTGCCATCGCTCTGCTGTTCGCTGCCGCCCAAGCCGTGCCCATTGAGCTGGGTCACTATGGCCACCCATTGGTGCAGGTTCACCATGCACCAGTGCTGGCTCATGCCGTGCATGCAGAGCCCGTGGCCTATCCCAAGTACTCCTTCAACTATGGCATCAAGGATCCCCATACCGGCGACATCAAGTCTCAGGCTGAGGAGCGTGATGGCGATGTTGTAAAGGGTAAGTCGATGGGAAATCCTAATTTATGTGATGCTTAGGATGGTTGCTTACCAAATGGAACCCAAATTGTTTAATGAAAGCCTAAAATTTATTAAAAGACTTAGGCAACAAACTTTTCGAAATATAAATAACTTAGGCAACGAACTTGATATTCGTTCATAAATCTAAGTACATTAAGAACGTAAACTAAATGATGATAATTTCATACATCTTTTGATCGATTTTATAGGCCAATACTCGCTGGTCGAGCCCGATGGCTCTGTGCGCACCGTTGACTACACCGCCGATGACCACAATGGCTTCAATGCCGTCGTCCACAAGACCGCGCCCAAGATCATTGCCCATGCGCCCGTTGTGCACGCCGCCCCCGTGCTGGCACATGCCCCGCTGCTGCACCACTATTAAATTTGGAGAGATGCCGAGTCATAAAGGTGCTCTCTCAACCACAACCACAGCCACAACCACAACCACAACCACAACCGCAATCACAACAATATAGGAACAACAGGCAGATAAAGCAGATCCACTGAAACAAAAGAAAAAAAAAAACAAAAATCGTTAAACAAAATGCATGTACATTTTTTTTTAATAAGTAAGTAAAATTTAGCTAAGATGTTTAGAAACGGGCACCTTAGTGGGTGCCCGGCACCCGGCTGATCTGGCATGGCATGGACGAAGGAAATACGAAACAAAAGCAAAACAAAAACAAAATATCAATGACATGGCATATGAAATGACTTGATCTTGATCATAGTTTGATGATGATAATGATATGATGATGACGATAACGACGAGGTTGAGGATGATGATGATGATGATGATGATGATGATGATGATGATGATGATGATTATGATGATGATACTGATGATTGATGACGATGATGATATTGAGGATGGTGATCGATAATAATGTTTGATAAAAAGGCGTACACTGAAGCCGCAACAGCAACAGCAACAACAACAGCAGCCGCAAACGCAGCCGCAGCCGCAGCAGCAGAAATCACAGTAGGAAACGGAGCAAAGTTTTTTTTTATATATATATATATATTTTTTGTATATTTAATCAGCGTTTCATATAATGTGTAACAGTTCTCACCCATTACCAGCACAGTCCGATAGCCAGTGGCGCTCCCAGGTCAGTTGTTGGGCTCCCAAGAGTTTTCTAGCCTCACCTGCGCACAATGCGAAACGCCATCCCCCGTGCCAAATCCAACTATCAGTTTCGATTGATCCTAACTTTTATTTCGCTCACTCGACTTTTGTAATATATTTATGCAGCTCTCCTAAGCTCCTCACTATCGATGTCCTTGTGCCCTGTGTGCAGGCCCGTACTGTGGCTGACCCAAGATCTGCCACGCCAATACCAAGCCAGGGCGTGCCAGCTCCACGGGATTGATTATTGTAAATAATGCAAATGGGAGCATTTTGTGCCATTTGGGTTGGAGCACAGTTTCACCCTTGACCCTTGACACTGGGCATTGGTCTTTGGGCACTGAGCACTGGGCACTGGACAATGGGCAATGGGCAATGGGCATTAGGCACTGGGAAACCGCCAGCGATCAGCGTGCGCATTGTGATAGCCACAACAACAACAGCAGCACAACTGCAACTGCAACTGCAACGGGAAAAGCAATGAAAAGAAAAAATATCCTTGGACAAGGGAGCCTTTGGGAGTCGGTCCTGTGCATCATTCTTTCATAGATTTCATCCATTCAACTGGCCACGTTTCAGTGACGCTTTGCAATATTTCAGCGTATTATCAAGAACTCTCACTCACTCACTGTCTCACTCACGCGCCCCACTGTCTGTCTCTCTTCCATTCTCACTCTCACTCTCACTCTCACTCTCTCGCCTCCAATATATGTGTATATATATATCTAATTCTGTGTATCTCTCTGTCTCTCTCGCTCTCTCACTCTCTCTCACTCTCACTCTCACTCTCACTCTCACTCACTTCTCTATCTTCTGGAGTTCCCTTCCTGAAGCTCTAGCTCGCTCTCTGTTACACCTATTTGCTCACTCACTCAACCAACGTTCTCTCCACTGTCTCACTCACTCACACACTCTCAGTCTGATACTTTGTATCTAGTTTCATTTTTGCATTTAGTATTCTTCACAATTTGTGTGTATTGTATTTATAAACAATTATGCCGCTTAATTATAATATCAACCTATATAAATATATATATACATATATATATGTATATATATATTTATGTATATATATATATATATATTTATGTGTATATATATGTCTATGTATATAAATGTTTAAAACAAAAAAAAAAAAACAAAAAAAACAACTATCATTGTTGCATCAATGTTGTCTCTGTAGAAAAACTCTCACATGTCTCTCACGCTCAAAGTTGATTGAGTTGTAACATTTTTTTAACCTCTATAAACATTTGTAGAAAGCAAACACGACATTTACCAACAAAACCAACAACACCAACAACAACAACAACAGCAAACGCAATGCAAAAACGTTATTATGGAATTATAAAAATGTATTATTAGAAAACTACAAAAAAATAAATAAAAATCAAATTAAAAAGAACCTCACAAAATTGCATTATTTTTCTTTCTCTTTTTTAAATCTTAACACCCCCAAAGGTCACCCTGATTAGCGTTCAGAAGTGAGAAATAATCCTAAATAATCAAGTAACTCAACTATTTATACTCCTCACTTAACCAGGCACGACCCCTAAGCCCCTTACATCGGGCAGTTAAGTAGTAAAAAATGTGAATAAATCACTGCTTCCTGTCCATAGGCCTCCTTTCAACACAACTGCACTGCTTGCAGTGCAATTAGCGCCATAGACTGAGCCACTGCTTACCTTCACTCTCTACTCACCTCTGCAATTGCACTGCTTGCTGTGAAGCGCAGCTGCTGCCGTACTTCCGCTTCTTGTTCTTTGCGCCATTCAATCCTCAGCTTTGCCTTTATCTGCACTGCTTGCAGTTGCTTTGGGCAAACCACTGCTTGCTTCACTGTGTTTCTATGGAAATAATCTGCTTGCAGCGAAGGGCAGCTGCTGCGATACTTCTTGTACTTCTTATCTTCAGTACGCAGCAAATGCACTGCTTTAATTGAGAAAAGCTCATTTGATTCTTGGTCGCTATATGAAGGCAGCTTTTTTGAAGAAATTAAAAGAAAATCAGAAGCAAATTAATAAAAGCAAAATTATGATAATTAATAAGAATAATATTTATATTTCATAAATAAAATATAATTATCTATTTATTGGTCTTAGTCTTAGGTATTAGAATAATATTTATAATTCATAAATAAAATATATTTATCTTCTTATTGGTCTTCGGTTAGCTGCAAGCAGTGCCTGAAAATTTCCATTCTATGAGAAAAGCTCATTTGATTCTTAGTCGCTACATAAAGGCAGCTTTTTTTTAAAGAAATTAAAAGAAAATAAGAAGCAAATTAATAAAAGTAAAATTATGATAATTAATAAGAATTATATTTATATTTTATAAATAAAATATATTTATCTTCTAATTAGTCTTCGGTTAGCTGCAAGCAGTGCCTGCAAATTTCCATTCCTATTTTCAGCAGTTGCACATAATCTGCCATGGCCAAAGATGTGAGGCGCTGCCTGTGTAGTCGGGCATACCCTTTCCAGTCTGTGACCGAAAAGTGTTAGGTCTTAGCTCATCTTTCAGAATAAAATTGTGCGGGTTCGCTGAATTTTGGGAGGCAGAGGCAACAAGTTACTTAGCATTCCATTGCTGGCCTTCTAATTGGGGGCTCAGCTTTACTTCTTACCTGGGGCTCAGTTGGGTCTTCAGTTGGTTTTTGCTATTGAAAGTGTGCGGAAGTCTTTGGAAAGCATAAATTTATTTATTTTTTAGTCGTATACAACTTATCATTTATATAGAATATCGAATCAATACTCAATACTCGCCCAGCCAATGCTTCATTGAAATTCAGCATGGAATCTTTGGCCAATTTACATATCTGTCGATCGTGGCTGGTTGTAAGTGCGTAGAGAACTATACGTAAAACTATGAATATTTTCATTTTTTATTTAAAAACCGTCAATTCTTATGAGTAGGAAAAGTGTTTAAAAAAGTGAAAGAATTACACAATTTTTTTTATTATTATTTTTTTTTTAAAGCAACACATCTTGTGAGCTTTTAATAATGAAATGATTTTTCAAGCAATTAAAATAGAAACACAGAAATTTAAAAATTGCATAATGAGAGTTGAAATGGCCAAAACTGAAACAGTTTGGAGCCAACTTAGAGCCAATTTTGAAAAGCAGCCAAAATGCGTGAAAGTTTCCCCAAGTTGTGGCCAAATGAAAAGCCTTTGAAGCTCCTGTCCCGTAGCCTCAAGTTATACAATATTATTTCCTGACGTTTCAGCTGCTGCTGCTGCTGCTCATCACAAAAGTATACGCCGTACTGGGCAGTCCCGTTATGAAAGAAGGTGCAGACTCTCCGAAGACTTCAACCCAAAAGCCCAAAAGCGAGAGCAAATTTACCAACTATTTTCTGCATCAGCCTTACGGTAGACCATAAAATTGGGACAAAAGTAAGAAACAGGTTTCAATACATTTCTCATTATATTGTTGGGCAGGTCCAAACACCTATGCGTTCGGCTATGAGATCGAGGATGCGAAGACGGGCAACGTGCAGTTCCGGGATGAGCGACGCTTTCTCAATGGAAGCATCAAGGGCAGCTTTGGGTACGTGCGGCCGGACGGACTCATTCAGGTGACGCGTTACAAGGCCGATGTGGACGGTGGTTACTTGGCGCACTCGCAGAGCTATGCACCTGGAGACCAACAGGTGAACACTATATGGCCCACCAACCGCCCGGAGTTGTTCAAGACCAAACACACAACGCATCCTGCCACAAATGTTACGTGGGACGCGAAGAGTCACTTGAATGTCAGCGTAGATCATGTGGCCGAAGAGGTGGCAGAGCACTTGAAGCAGGAGAATGGAGTGGACCTCAACTACATCGATGTGTCGGAGGATGTCTTGCAGCCAGCGGTCTTGGACATTATCCATGGGAAGACTCCGCTCAAGATGCAGCCCAATGGCAGCTTAACATTTAGTGGAGCCAAAGACCTTTTGCCTCCTGAACTTCCCATCGTTCCCTTTGCATTGCCCGTGGAAAAACTGCTGGAAACAACAACCACAACAACAACAACAATAAGAAGTACAACAACTACCAAGCCATCCCACGACAAAACACCCCTGGGTAAATACACAAAAGCCAAGACCAACAACGACGAGAAGGCAAATCAGGTACCCGAGGAGTCTGAGGCAAAGACTGGAGCCTCGACGCTGCCACCTCCCAGTCCACTGGCAGCCAGTGCATCCAATGCAAGCAGCTGGTACAAAGGAATCATTGAAGCGAATCGTCGTGAATTCCTTAATCATTTACCAAATTTGAATGGAGTAAACGTTGTAAATACTTAAAAATTGCACAAAATTATGATCATAGGAAAGGCAGAGAGTGGCTCACACCTCGCACCTCCGTCCCAGTGTTCCACTGCACCACTGCACCACTGAGCCACTGCACCACTTTAGTTTCTTAGCCACCAGCATGCCGACACACCGCTTAGACAACAACAACTATTAGGTAAGCCGCCGGCAACATCTTTCACTTTTACCTGTACAGGTTTCACTCACTTGCACTCGCACTCACACTCACACTCACACTCACACTCGCACTCACACTCAAAGTAGTCCAAGAAGAGAAGCATTCAAATAAAAGCCCCCAAATACAAAACCCTAAATAATCTTATGGCATCAATGGCTTCATTGGCATCATTAACATCTTTGGCATAGCTCGAATACCTTCCGCATTTGCATCAATCCAAGCTCCATCGGTGGTGCCACCAACCGCCGCCTTTGAAGTGCGAGCACAACGATTTGTGGGTTAAGTGCCCGCCGAATCAGCAAAGTGGAGAGAAACAGGTTCCGAGAAGGAGATCACTAATCCATAAATCCATGCCAGCCACAACCACCGAGAGCAGATATAAACATGTCTCAATTCTCAACCACCAGGAAGGCACCGCCGATACTCATCTACTGAATCGCCTACCAAATGCGCTGCCAGCACATAAAAAATCGCCAAACGGAAGGAAATCGCATTTTGATTTCTGTTTCTGTGTTTTCCTCGCGTCCCACCACCCACCACCCCACCTCCCCGTTAAGTCTTGGATTGCCTCATGGATATTTTCGCTGATTTGTTATTCCATTGGAGCTCCACAAGCAATTTGGATCACGCACGCCGCTTTGATGGGGTCTGTCCGGGGCCTGGGCTGGTCACTATCTGTGGGGTGTCTCCGGGTTGGACAGCCGCCAAAGTCGTTCGAGGGATTCTTTCGATTGGTGGGGAGTGTGCGAAATCATAATGACATCCAAGTAACGATATTTGTGCATTTCTTTCTTGTTGGCTATAAGTGACTTTTAAATTAAAGGTGCTTAGCTTCACTTAGCTCAGCTCTCAGCTCTTCCCACTCTCCTTCTTCCCTCCTCCCTAATATATGCCAATTCAATAAGCCACGTACATAACGCTTTTGATTACAAAACCGGGGAAAGGTGTAAGAGGCAAGTGAGGCTTGTGGCATGAGGCACAAAGCTTGAATCGTGAGCTATGCGGTATGCTAAGACATGGGGCGTGAGGCGTGAGGCATGAGGCATGAGCCATACACCGCTCTACATACCCCATTCAAACTGCATGCCAGGCCTTCCCACTTTCCCACCTTCCCCCCTTCCACCCCGCCTGCCAACCTTCATATGCATTCAGCTGTTTTTATTGTATGTTAATCAAATTGTTGCTTCGTTCGAGTCGCTCTTTCTTCTTTCCAGTGCGCCTCTCGGACTACGTATTTGGTCTTTAACTAATTGCTGGCAGGCCGCTGAGGTAATTGCCAGTGTTTTTATATTTCGATTTAAGTACCAGTTGCGAAATCCGAAGCCCAGTTTTCAGGTGGAGAGTGTGAAAGTGTTGTTGCAGCACCGAATTCAATTATGTGCCGGGCTCCTTGTGCTGTTCGCCGTTTGGATGTGTTGTACATTATTGAATTTAAGTTCGGCTTGAATCTCAAAATAATTTTTTTAAAGTGTTCTTCGAAACTAATAACAAAAATAACCACCTTAACTGACAGAGCAATAAAAAGGTACGAGCTATTCGTTGATCGAACTGCTCTCACCTCAAGGCTGTAAAGAAGGAAAGCATCACCGCCAATAAATAAAATAAATGAAATAAAACAAAATTATATTAAATAAAATTAAATTTAATAAAAATTAAAAAAATTAAAATTTAATTTTGCTGGCCTTACATTTCATCAATATCCATAGCTTTTCCTTGGAATTGGATTCTCTGGACCTTAGACCTCGGCCACAGGCTAATTTTATATTGCGATATTAAAAGTGCTTAATAGTATCAATTGACAATATAAAAAACTATTTTGATTTTAAATATTATTAATTTTTAAAATATGTTAAGTTAAATTAGTCCAAAGTCTTTAACAACTCGGCCGACGAGGCGCAAAGTATGCAATGATTTGATTGCCTCTACATTTGCGCTCGCTGTTACTTAACATAACGTATACGCAATGTTGGCCAGTCCAAAGTGAGAAAGCAGCATTGGGTATTACCGTGTTGCTCCGGCCTTTGAACCAGATTTTATGCTCATTTAACCGATTCACTAATAACTCTCAGCTTTGGACCTTGTGTGAAGTCTCGCAAATATCCAACACTTTGGTCAAAGGTTTTGACCGTCAGCTGTGGGGCGCCTTAAGGCATTGACAATGTAACCTTGGAACGTGGTCATTTATTTGAATCTTCAGATAGGAAATATTTCCAGACTGTGAAATACACATTCAAAGAATTTAAAAATATTAAAAAAGGAACCATAAATTATATATTTTCTACAATCCAGTGGAATTTAGCCAGACGTGAATTTTTTGAGGGTCACCTTTCGCTATGCTGCGTTGGGTAAGCCTGGAAGCATTTTGCGTTGGAAAGGACTTGAATTCTATCCAGAGGACGCATCTGTTAGAGCTCGCTTAATACTAGAGAAGATGACCAGGGAGTAGTAGCATGAAATGAAACCTACGGATCTCCAAAAGAAGCGTTCTTTACTGAAGCTTCAATCCTCCTTCTGGCACCGCAGGATAAAGTTCTCTTGGCAGGAACTCAAATCGAAGCCTTGTCTTTAATATTGAATCTATTGAATCATCCAAATCTTTCCTAAAGTCACTACCGCCATCTCTTGGGGGATCAAACCTCCCAAACCTACAAAGCATTCCTTGAGTCCATAGCCTCCACGTTGGCATCGTTGTCTTAAGGCCCGCAGCTGCTCCCAGCGATTCACTGAGGCGAATCGTGAACTCCTTGATTATTGAGCAAATTTAAATAAAGCAATTGTTGTAAATGCTTAAAATATTACGCAAAATCATGAAAGCCAAGACTGGGCCGAGACTGAGCCAAGACTGAGTCAAGTCCAGTGCTCCATTGTGCCACTGCACCACTTCAATATCTTAGCCACCGTCAGGCCGACACACCCCTTGGAGTGCCATAAGTATTAGGTGAGCAGCCACCAACATCTTTCACTTTTACCTGTACAGGTTTCACTCACTTGCACTCGCACTCACACTTACACTCACACTCACACTCACAATCGCACTCACACTCAAAGTAGTCCAAGAAGAGAAGCATTCAAATAAAAGCCCCCAAATACAAAGCCCTAAATAATCTTATGGCATCAATGGCTTCATTGGCGTCATTAACATCGTTGGCATAGCTCGAATACCTTCCGCATTTGCATCAATCCAAGCTCCATCGGTGGTGCCACCAACCACCGCCTTTGAAGTGCGAGCACAACGATTTGTGGGTTAAGTGCCCGCCGAATCAGCAAAGTGGAGAGAAACAGGTTCCGAGAAGGAGATCACTAATCCATAAATCCATGCCAGCCACAACCACCGAGAGCATATATAAACATGTCTCAATTCTCAACCAC
The DNA here is from genome assembly GCA_035044505.1 of Zaprionus lineosus. NCBI lineage: Eukaryota > Metazoa > Arthropoda > Insecta > Diptera > Drosophilidae > Zaprionus > Zaprionus lineosus. The sequence goes on along the minus strand of JAWNNX010000694.1, from coordinate 3,857,263 downwards.
CAGGAAGGCACCGCCGATACTCATCTACTGAATCGCCTACCAAATGCGCTGCCAGCACATGAAAAATCGCCAAACGGAAGGAAATCGCATTTTGATTTCTGTTTCTGTGTTTTCCTCGCGTCCCCCCACCCACCACCCCACCACCCCACGTCCCCGTCAAGTCTTGGATTGCCTCATGGATATTTTCGCTGATTTGTTATTCCATTGGAGCTCCACAAGCAATTTGGATCACGCACGCCGCTTTGATGGGGTCTGTCCGGGCCTGGCCTGGCCCGGCCTGGGCTGGTCACTCTCCGTGGGGTGTCTTCGGATCGGACAACTGCCAAAGCTGGTGGCAGGTTTCCTATCAAATTTATACAACTGCAGGTGGAAATGTGTTGTTTTGTCTTCTGCCTCTGTTTGTGTCTTTGTTGCTCGCCTTTAATATATATTTTGTTTCTTGTGTCTTGTGTCTTGTTTCTTGTTTCTTCTTTCTCCATTTTCCTTCGTCTTTCGTCTTTCTTATTTCTTATTTCTTATTTCTGCTCTCGACTTTCGACCATCGTGCATTCACTTCTGCTGCTCGTTTCGTTTCGATGGAGAAACGTTTTATAACGGTTCAATACGAGCAATGAAAATTGATGGCAAGGCATCCGATGATTGATTACATTGGGCGATCATATATTTTTCGGGCCATTGCGATTGTTTGAAGAGAGATTGTCGGCCGTCAGCGCAGTGACATCTTATCTGAATGAGTTTGTTGCATATTCGAGTTTAATATCTGATTTAATAGGACTTTGTTCAACTCAACGTCTCCTCGCGCTCCTCCTCCCTGCGGAGTGAGTCAATTCAATTAGCCGCATACATAACTCTGTCGACTGCCGCCACAAGGGAGGAAGTGAGGTGTGAGAGGCGTGAGGGGCATGAGCGTTATGTTAGAGTTGAGGAATGAAGCATGAGGCATGGGACATGAGGTATGGGGCGTGAGGCATGAGGTATGAGGCTTTAGGTATGAGGCATGAGATATGAGGTTTAAGGCATAAGGCGTAAGGCATGAGACGTATGTCATGAGGCGCAAGACATGAGGCTGGAGGCATGAGATGGTGGCCCATTAGGCATTAGGCATGCGCTATGCGGCAAGTGGCATGTGGTACTCACTGCTGGGCCTTCTCCCCGTCTGCCAACCTTCATTCAAGCATTCAAGTGCCTTATTGTATGTTAATCAAATTGTTGCTACCTTCGAGTCGCTCTTTCTTCTTCTTCTTCTTCTTCTTCTTCATTCCACTGCGCTTTGGCCATTGACTAATGGCTGGCTGGCCGCTCAAGTGATCAGCCTATTTTCCATTTTATTCAGTTACAAAATCCACAAACCCATAAGCCTTAGCTGGGGGTGGGGAGAAGGGGGGTGTTAGTGTGAGGGCGCAATTTGGGGCGTCATTAGCATTACGCCTGCAGGAGACACGCAGAGGCGTTACGTATACGCACAGTGGCCAGCATGGGTTTTGATCTAGCGGTGCACTTCAACTTAACATTGAACAGGTTTCGTCCCTGCACGTGGTAACTTGACTATTATAAATCGCCTATTTGGCCAAATTTACTTGCAAGAAATGTGTCGATGACGCTGACAACTTGATTAGAGGAGTCTCCAAGCCAGTCCGGTTGGCTCCGGTTGCATAAATTTACCATTTTTATAATCTTGATATGGCCAGGACCGGCCACCGGCCACCGGCCACCGAGCGCCGAACGTCGAACACCGAACGCCGGGCAACATCCACCAGGCACTGGCCACTAGCCACTGGCTGCCGTCTTTCGTCTGTTGTCCGTCTTCTGTCCGCTGTCGCTTGTCGTCTGCCGCCTGCCGCATGCCGCTTGCCGCCTGCCGCCTGCTATTTTTGCTGGCCAAGCAGTAAACTGGTCAATTTCATAACATCCGGTTAGAGCGCGCTTGAAAAGTTGTTAATTGTTAAATGCTGGGGGTTGCCTGCACCACCACCACCACCACCACCACCACCAGCTGCAGCAGCAGCAGCAGCAGCAGCGGCAGCAGGAAAAACAAAGCTGAAACCCAAAAGCCAAAGCAAAACCGTAACCAAAGCCAAACAAATCTCCTAGCATGTCTTCGCTGTGTTGGCTGTCTTGGCTGTCTTGGCCGTCTGCGCCGCTGGTGCTGCCAAAAATGACGGCAATTAGCCAAGGAGTTTGGCTGGCAAAATAAGGTAAAAGTATTTAACCTACTTCGATCTGCGGCGTCCCGAGACTTAAGCGCATTTCGCTGTAGGAAGTCATCGTCTGGATTCGAGCTGCAGATTTCATTTCAATTGGCTATCGCCTAATTAATGTGGCACACAGGAGTCCGCAGCTGAGCCATGTTAAATCCAAGGAAGTCGCCACATCAAACGGGTCGAGACGGGAGAGTTGCCACTTGCCTGTTGCCAGTTGCCAGTTGCCAGTTGCCAGTTGCCAGTTGCCAGTGCCAGTTGCCAGTTGCCAGTTGCCAGTTGCCAGTTGCCAGTTGCCAGTTGCCAGTTGCCAGTTGCCAGTTGCCAGTTGCCAGTTGCCAGTTGCCAGTTGCCAGTTGCCAGTTGCCAGTTGCCAGTTGCCAGTTGCCAGTTGCCAGTTGCCACTTGCCAGTTGCCAGTTGCCAGTTGCCACTTGCCCGTTGCCAGTTGCCACTTGCCACTTGCCAGTTGCCAGTTGCCAGTTGCCAGTTGCCAGTTGCCACTTGCCACTTGCCAGTTGCCAGTTGCCACTTGCCACTTGCCAGTTGCCAGTTGCCAGTTGCCAGTTGCCAGTTGCCAGTTGCCACTTGCCAGTTGCCAGTTGCCAGTTGCCACTTGCCACTTGCCAGTTGCCAGTTGCCAGTTGCCAGTTGTTGTTTGCCAGTTGCCAGTTGTTGTTTGCCAGTTGCCAGTTGTCAGTTGTTTGCCACTTGCCATTTGTTGCCACTTCGCCAGTCGCCAGTCGCCAGTTTCCTCAAGGTAAAATGTGTGAAAATTACAATCGCCAGGAATTAAAATATTTTACGATTTTGCATCGTAAATATTTTGATTAGCGCTCAGATAATTAGAGCAGAGCTTGGCAGTCTCTGACTTAATTCAATTGAAAATTACCAATTTGCAAGATTGTCTCTGGCTCCGATTCGGTGAAAGATTCATTCAGAGCAGCAGAGCAACTGCCGTTGTCTCTGCCGCTGCCTCTACCGCTGCCACTGCAACTGCAACTGCAACTGCAACTGCATCGGAGGTGGCTTTCGGTTTTCCGTGTATTGCAAAACACAAGATGCTGGCCTTCTCTATGTACTTGTGTGTGTGTGTGTCTGTGTGTGTGTGTGTGCTCAGGCATGTGCATGTGCATGTGCCTTTAAGCCCGATCTATAAGCCATATGATATGATTATGTGATTTGGCAATTTGCATTTAATTAATTTCTGCAGCTATTTATTATGTCAACGTTGGACACGACGGCAACAATGACAGCCTGAGAGATTCGCCAAGACAACTGATTTTCATTTTGAATTCCAATGCGACTCTTACCGCATCGCACATAGGCGAACACCACCAGCCTTTGTTTGGCCATAAGCCAGCCGATGGTAATTGGACGGATTATGGAGATTTTCTAATTGAGCGCCGGCGGCGCTGGCGCTGGCGATGGCATCCATCGATGGCTGTGGACACATAAGCTGCAATAAGGCTTCATGTGTAATTAATACTCTCGTATAATGTATGCCACATAACGGTTATATCGAGAAATCTCATTCTGGAGCAACGCTTCATTTCCTGATCCCGTCCAATGAACGCGGAGGAGAAGGCATTTAAAGAAGGAAGGACAACTCCTGGCCAGTGGCAGTTCTGGCGGAATCCCCATCGCTGTAGGCTACTTAAGGATACAATCATTGATTAATTAAACGCTACTTATCCTTTTCCAGCTTCCAGTCGTATCCCGTATCCCGGAGTCGCCGATCATTTGGAATCCTCCGATTACGAAGTGCAATTAAACCGATAAACTCGACTTTCCGCTAAATTATTTAACATTTCAATGCAGAAACTTGAAATTGTTTTGACTTGATTGAGAGTGTTCACACCTGTCGCACACCCCACCGCCACACACACACACACACACACCACTTCTATGTGTGTATCAGCGTTTATTGCTCAGGGGCTCAGCGGCTAAGCGGCTAAGCGGCTGATCGGTTATCGTCCATCGCTCATCGAAAGTCGCCGCACGCATACGCATACGCATACGCATACATATACGCATACGCATACGCAACGTTGGCCGTCGGCTGGGTTGACGCGTTGTCAACATGTTGTTTGAAATGTTGCCACGCACATTTAGCCGGCAACATTGGGGAGTCCGAAATGTTGCCAATGTTGCCGGCAATGGCAGTAAGTGACTTGAGTTCAATGCGCTGCGGGTTTTGGCTTGATTTTGTGCAGTTGTTTAATGTAGAGGAATTGCCGGCGGCAACTTCGGCTAACGGACACTCATTAGCAATGCGTTTTTGTGTGTTGTGTGTTGTGTGTTGTGTGTTGTGTGTTCAGCCAAGAAAAACAATTGCCGATGTGCGTTGCCTTCAAATAAATGAATATGAATTGCAGTTAATAAAATTATGCCATGACTGGAAGGCTTTCGCTTAAGCACCCGAAATGTAATTTTCAATTACGTGCAACGACAGCGGCAACAGCAACAGCAACAGCAACAGCAACAGCAGCAGCAGCAGCAACAAGCACCAGCAGCAACAACACAACACCAGCAGCAACAACAACAATGCTCGACGCTGTTGTAGCTGCTTTTTTCTGTTGCGCAAGCGGACCGCATAAAAGGATAAGCATTACAACAACAAAAGCACCACCAGCAGCAGCAGCAACAACAACAACAGCAACGTTTCCCACGACAACTTTGGAAAGATGCACACGTCTGTTGCGGGCTCGTTAGGGAGCCAGCGTCCGAATAAATATGAAACAATGAGACAAAAGTTGTTGCCGTTGTTGTTGTTGTTGTTGTTGCCTTGGTTGTTGTTCCTGTTACTGTGGCAGTTAAATGGCAGACAATCAGGCAGCTTACGAGTACTGCAACTAGCAGCGAGCAACCAGCAACAAGCAACAAGCAACAAGCAACCAGCAACTTGCAACTTACAACTTACAACGGCTGCGATGTTGCACATGCCCAGCAGCCGCAGCCGCAGTCACAGTCGCAGCGGCGGCGGCAGTGGCAGCGACAGCCGCACTTAATGCATGCACTAAATGTCCAAACGGTAAATATGAGTTACTAGGTAATTGCCGGGCACTGCTTTAACCCACAGCTGTGCCACATGCCCACAATTCACCAAATTGTGAGTCGCATTTTGACTTTTCACTTTTCGTGAGCTCTCGGCGAGTGGAAATTGATTGAGTGCCTGCCAGCAGTAGCAGCAGCAGCAGCAGCAGCAGCAGCAGCAGCAGCGGCGACGGTGACGGGGGCGGGGGTGGCGGCGGCGGTGAACGCATTCAAAGACTTAACTTAACTGAGCGTTCGGCTTAACCTAAAACAAAAATAGTATTAAAATAAAATAAAATAATCGAGCTAAAAATTAACACCTGCCGTGTGGCAGGCAACAGCAACAGCAGCAACTGCCACAGCAGCAACAACAACAACAACAACAACTACAACCGACGCTTCAATGAGCAAACAAAATGAAAATATTTGAGCAGCGATTGCAACGATGACGACAACTTTTGCATAGACACAACGCCAAACAAACAAGCAACACGAAAATCAACCTGAAATTGTTGTTATTGTCATGAGATGCTCTACACAAATGTCCTTATGCATTTTGTGCTCCCCCTGGCCACCCGCCGACCACCCCCTAGGGCAGTCAATGGGGAGCCTCAGTAAGAAATTCCCCATTTCTGAGCAACTTCTTTTTCACATCAGACCCTATCAAGAGGGCAGTTCTTGGGCAACGGCACTTTTCCGGGAAAACTCGATGGAAATTTTCAATAAAGTTTTCTCAAAATTTGAATTTTCAATTTTTATTTCAGTGCTGAAAAATGAGGATTTCCGGGAAGTTATTTTCACCTCTGTTGAGGTTATGTTTTAAGGAGCGAAATAAAGTTTCCCTCAGCCACAAGTGAATTGTATAATTATAATTATAATTATAATAATTATTATTATTACTGCTATTATTACTGTTATTATTATTATTAATATTATTATTATTTTATATTTTAAAATTTAATTATATATTTTATTTGCGTATACTCAATATTTCTGCTCTTCTCTAATAATAAATAAATTTCAAATCGACTGCACAGTTTGGGGGCCTCACTTGTTGTTGGGTCAAGTCGAGGAAGTAAAATCCTTGGAGTAATTTTGTAGGGTATCCGGAGAGTCGGGGTCAGTGGACGCAGGTGCGCTGCATTTGGAAAATTGTATCAACATTGCGTTCAATTTGCGTCGCTTCGCCAAATTGCAAAACATCAGAAAAAAAGAGACGTTGACTCTTTGGGTGCACGGCTCCTTCTCCGGCGATGGCTTCGACTTCAGCTCCAAATCGCAGTCGCAGTCGCAGTCGGAGTCGGAGTTGGAGTCGGAGTTGGAGTCGGGGCTGTAATGTAAAATGTTGACTTGCGTTATATTTTCCACCTGCTGCAACGCCAACGCTACACACACACACACACATAAACACACATCAATACCTAATATGAGTATGTGTGTGTGTGTGTGTGTGTGTAACATATGGTGAGTCCCGATGTAGACAATAATTAAGCATTTATTTGATTTGCCATATTTTTTGCGATACGTGAAAATGCTTTTTGATTTCGGGATTTGCGGATTGGTAATCATCATGAAAAATGTATTTTCATTTTTTGTTTTCTTTTTTTTTTTTTTGTTTTTTTTTGTCTTCTTTCTTTTCCTATTTTTCGTATTTTTCTCATTTTTCTCATTTTTCGTATTTTTCGTATTTTTGCCATTTTTCACGCTTATTTGGATTTTCATGCTCTGCAACGTTGTCAATTGTTGTCAACTTTAAATATAGCAATTACACCTGCGGTTGCATTTAAACGTGCATCAACCTGTGGACGCGACTCTGAAGGTAAAGTCTGTTCGGGATCGAGAATCGAGACTATGCACTGGGTGCACCACAATGACTTGAACGATGACGACGATGATGACGATGACGACGACGACGACGATGATGATGACGATGACAATGACGATGACGATAACAATGACGATGACGATGACGATGACGATAACAATAATGATAATGATAACAATGACGATAGAAATGCAAATACCCAAGACGATGAATGCGATGCTCGAAAGAAACATTTTCCCAAGCCGAACGATTGGTAAGCAACGGCAGGAGCCGGAGCTGGCAGGTGCACATATCTGCATGTATCGATATCCTTATACAGGTCCGACCTCGTATTGAGTCTTTATGATATTCATTTTATAATTCGTCCATAACTTTCAACTCTGAAAGAAGCCAAAGTCAAAGTACGAACAAGAGATTTTCCCAGCGGAGGACGGATGACTTCTGGAGAGCACCAGAGGATGGCATGATGCCATATATCTAATAACTATTGGATGCATCAATTAACACATATTTCCAACCAATCCCAGACACTGCAGTCATCTTCAAGGTTACCAAATCCAAGAGACGCATTACCCAACGATGGACCTTCATTCGCAGCAAATAACTCAGTGGAGACCAAAGAAACAAATCGAGGTACGTGTTTTACAAATGGAAGACACATGGACACGACTCCTAGGGTAGAGCTCCGGCAAGTGGAATGGCCCGAAATGTGGAAAGTACACGCTTCGTTGCCTAATTAGCCAAGAGCTTGGAGTACTCCAAGCACTTCGAGCACTTCGAGCACTTGGAGATAACTCCTGGGGGGGCGATCTGAAAAATCGTTCAATTGAAAATTGACACAAAATAATTGGTCAATTTCTCAATGTTGTTGTTGTTGTATGGGTTGTTGCTGGAACTGTTATTGGCGGTGTTGTTATTAGCGGTTGTACCTCAGCTGCGGCTGTGGCTGTGGCTGCGGCTGCTGCTGTTGTACTTAACTTTGATTTGAAGTACAATCTAAACGACGTGCAGCTAATGAAAATTCATCCAACAGAAAGGCCTCCAGCAGCAACACGACAACAGCAACAACAGCAACAACAACAACAACAACAACACACACTTAAATATTACAAAAGTTGGTTTTATACTGCGCTCAGTTTTATTGCTGCAGCCAAAATGTTCAATTTACAATTTACGATTAGCGCATTAAAAGTAAACGATAGAAGATCAAAAGTGGCATAAAACTAGCAACAACAACAGCCAGCAGCCAGCGGCAACAATCAACAACAACAACAACAACAACAACAATAAAAGCAGCCACAATGCAAATCAAAATCATGGCAAAGCTGAGAAAAATTTGGGTCAAGCTGCGTCAGTTATTGTCTTGGAATTCGTAACTATTTTAGGAAAGTTAAAACGGGGGTAATCGCAAGAGAGTTATAATTGGGGACTACAACACACACACACACACACACACACACGCAGATATCATACATCACACATGAGACAACACACAACACACAGCACACACCACATGCCTTGTGGTGTGCCATAAAAATATTAACAAACTATTTGAGCGCCAGGCAAAGGCTGTCAAATCTTGGTTAACTAACCAATCACCTACACACAAGAGACCCGAGATCCTAACTACGTTTGCCAACTGAACTCTTTTGCATTACATACTACATATATTTTGGATCTCTAATGTTGCTCCGTTCACTGCCGCTGTCGCAGTCGCTGCTACTGCTGCTGCTGCTGCTGCTGCTGCTGCTGTGACTGCCGTTGCTGCCCCTACCCCTACCCCTACCCCGGGTGCCTTCCATTGCCAACGCCGTTGCCACTGACGTGAGCTGCAACGGCGGCGGTAACAGCGGCAGCGGAGTCAACACGTTGCCCGCTTGTCGGCTGACTTTCTTCCTAACTATATAAAAGCCGCTGTGGTTCGTTGCAACCACATTATTCAGTTGTGGAATCCCGTTGCGTGCAGCTCGTGGAACGTCGATAAACCAACCAAAACAAATAAAATCAAGTTACAATTAAAGCCTTTGGTGATCTTCCCACTAAATCGAAAAATCAAAACACATCTTAAAAATGGCCTTTAAGGTGAGCAAAACAAGGATGCACTCACAAAAGGATACCGAATTGTGCATCCTACAAGGATCTAAAACCCATCTATTTTTTTTAATGTGCTCTCCCGCTCATCTTGTGTCGCATCCTTCACTTGGGGAAATGTGCTCGACATCAGCAAAACAATTTTGAATCAAAGTGAAGTGTGAAGTTACAAATCCAAAAAAGACCCTTAAAGTGATTTTATTTAAACCAAACAAGGGATGCTCTCAGGCTTAGAAAAAGGATAACAAGAGCTCCAAAATCTTTGAATCTCTCACACGCATCTAAAGTATCCCAACGGACGTCTAGTCCCACCCCCAAGACACAAGCTATAGAAAATTTACCATATCTGAACTGAAGTCCTTGGGTTTCTTGACAAGTCCTTTAGTAAGCTTGATCCTTTCTCTCAACTACCTCAAATATCCCATTAAATAATTTGGGGGGGAAGGCAAAAATCCATCTGAAGTTTGAAGAGTCGTGGGAGTCATAGTCATAGTTACACATTTCCCACAACACATCATCATCCCATGCCTTTCGTGTCACACACACATAACTCCTGATGGATGAAGTAACCACTGCCAGCCAAACCACCAGCCCAACACCTGAGCAAACACCTCATTAAAGACGCAATAAAGCGGAGAAAAGAGAAGCCAAAGAAAAACAAAAACAAAAAAAATAGAGGGCCAGTTAACCGTTAGTTTTCCATTTAATTATTTGGTTTCCTTTTTTGGCTTGGCTGAGGTTTGACTTGGCTGGGGTTTGACTTGGCTGGGGTTTGGCTTGGTTGGGTGGCTTGCTAATGGTTTGAGTCCGGCGGAGTTGTAAGCAAAAAAAATTGGCTAAGATGCGCGTTACAATTATGCAATTTCAGTATCTGATTTTTGCATCGGCGCTGTGCCTGAGCTTGGCCTATCCGCTGGATCATCACTACTATGAGGAGAGCCATGGCGGGTATGAGCACTTGGCCCACCACGAGGAGCCGATACATGACTATGGACACGAGCAGCAGCATCAGATCGAACGCATCTCGTTGGGCGAGGAGCATGGCCATGAGCATCCTCACTATGAGGTCGAGGATCATCATCACGAGGAGGAACATGTTGATTACTATGTAAGGAGCAAGGGATTGGAGATCGATTCGCATCATTATCCCTGTTTTTTTTTTTTTGTTCATTTTTCTAGGCACCGCCCAAATATGCCTTCAAATATGGCGTCAACGATTTCCACACTGGTGATGTCAAGTCCCAGCACGAGACACGTGATGGAGACACCGTGAAGGGTCAGTACTCTCTGGTGGAGCCAGATGGTTCCATTCGCACCGTTGACTACACTGCCGACAAGCACAATGGATTCAATGCCGTTGTCCATAAGACGGCGCCAGTGCACCATCACGAAGAGATCCATGACCATCATGACCATCATGAACATCACGAGCACCACTACTAAGCAGCCACCATGATCAGAGCCAGAAAACTACACCTATGTTTAACTGTGCACTAGGGTTAGTCAAATTCGCTAAGGCAGCTTCATTCAACTCATTCAACACTCGAAGGAACTTCAACGATCGATCCATGTTATGTAATCAGCTTCATATCTCGTAATTAGGACACTGACAACACTCATGCACCCTGCACTGTAGGATGGCATGTGCATATACTTCATAATACTCATATATCGCCTATATATTATATTTTATTTCTGTGATAGCAAATAACTTCAACTTCCACTAGAACTGTTCCCCAGCTGCTCTTCAGCTACTCCTCAGTTGCTCCCCAGCTGACCGGCAACTGCCCCTCAACTGTCCGGAGTCACCATCTGCCTTCACTCAATTCATCAACATCGCTTTCCTATATCTTAACTCTAGTTCATTCACTCAGACGAATTTATCGATCTACGACTATAACTTCATATATAACTTCAGATAATATACAGAAACATACATTAAATTTGTTACAGAGAAACAAACGAATTGTAAATTGTGTAATAAAATTTATGTGAATTATGTACTTTTTATAAACTCAAAACACGCAGTTCTTATCCCTTTCCCGCTCGTATCCAGTTTCCAGCAGCCACCAGTGTAACATCTCAAGACGTAGGAGGACACTTCTTAGGGACATCAAAGAAGCCCCATCAAGTCATATTTTGCTTTTATCCAAATGGATGACTTTTTTCTCAACTTTAAAAAATAAAAAATATATTTATTTTTTATTATAATAGAATCAAACTCGTCAAGCTCATCCTTGCTTCCACTCACCCTCACAATCGTTTATATACGCACATTTATTAAACCGCCATTTCGGTTTAACTTCTTGTAGAACATAAAACATAAAATTTAAATAAATATGAAGTTTTATACCCCAAACTCATATTAAACCCTTCCGCTGGCCCCTAGTCCCAGCGAGCAAGTAAAGTGCTCTTAGGGTTTCATGACTGGCTCTGCGGTTGTTGATCCTCTGCTACATACATGTTTATCTTGGTGTACAGCTTCTTCATCCCGTAGGCTCATGTGTGAGGTTCAAGGTCTCGGAACAATTGGACATTATATATACCATCTTCTTTTCTGAATAAGAAGATAATATTAAATACGAACTTTTGTTAAATTCGATGTTTAGTGGAGTTACGTACCTCCATTGGGTGTAAAATTTGACCTGAAGAGTTCATTATCGTCTCATTATCTTATCCTTATAAAATTGAATAAATTCGTTAGTGTTTTACTTACATTAATCAACATACTGTAAAAAACAATTATTTTATTATTTTAAATATTTAAAATATTTTTTAATTCGCTGGTAAGAATGAGAAATAAACTTAAAATGGAGCATGTCGTATATTTTTCTTTAGTTCAAAATTTACTTTGCTTTTACTTATGGATATTTAAAAATTGTAATACTGGTTGAATTGATGTTAAGTGTATAGGAATTCTGTTATTTAAAAGTAACATTTCTCAATACTGTTAATGCCCAGTGCGTACACACGTATCAAGCAAATAAATAAATTCAAGTATGATAACAACAGGGCATAGTGCAATAGGCAAATGACAGAAGGCCAAAATTATAAACAAAATGTTGGAAAAAAATAAATATGTACCGCGTGTCAACCAAGTAAGCAAATTACTTTTTATGAATTAAACAATGTAACTAAATTAACAATCAGATAGATGCCATTTACCTAAACAAGGACATAACTCGTATGATGCGAGACAATATTCTGGAAAATTTACAAGCTATTTCGGTAGGTCAGACAAATTGGTTTGCTCCTTTTTTTATCCCCAATTTTACTTTTAGCCAGTGCTATACATTAAAATACAACCGGAACTGGATCTTCTTATACAATCGGCTATTTGGTTTGGATCTGTTGGTAAACGTTGTTCTACCTTTGGTCAGCAACTGCTTGTACTGGCATACGATGCGGAAAAGTTAACTATTTCCCGATTAGTCCTTCATTTCGGACTAACTGTTCTACCCGGCTACATTAAAAGCTGGGAGGAACGTCGCCTGTCCCGGAGAGTAGAATGGTTTAGCCAGGCTATAACATGGGCGGAACATAGCGCCCTTGTATTAAACATTCTTAACTACTTTCGGTTTCTAAAGACTGGGCGAAAGCCAACACTTATTGATTATCTGCTTGGCCTTGACTATATAAGTTTGCGCAACAATCAAAGACGGGACATTGGCTACAAATACCTTACGCGTGAGCTACTTTGGGGAGGTTTCATGGTAAGTCCCGTTGATTTTTTGATTCACACATAATAATATGTACTGTGTACCTATACAGGAAATCTTAGGCCTTTTGCTCCCAATCATAAACTTTCGAAAAATCCAAAGACTTCTTAGGGCCGGCTTTTTTGGGAAAGAAAAACAAAACAGTGTTCGAACAGATAACATCAGCCGAGATATTGTTGCTGCGAAAATGACAGTGAACACCACTTGCACCTATTGCGGCGAACGTCCAACGCTTCCTCATCATATGGGCTGCGGACATGTTTACTGTTACTACTGTTTAAGTGCAAACTTACAAACCGACATTCATTTTTGTTGTACTAAATGTGATGCAGCATGTTCCCAACAAGGTATTCAAATGATATAGTTATTATGTGGCTGTGGCGTTTACTAAAAATATACATATGATTCTACAATAAAAGTAAACAGAACTGAAAGACTGTTAAAATATAACCTCTTAACACTAATTAATCCGCAGATCAGAGTTGCTCTTAAGTTCATATTTGAATAGATTGGTCACACTGTTTATTGCTTGTGCGTGCAATGTAAAGTTGAAATTGTTTATTGAGGATTATATATAATAAATGCTGTATATTAAAAAAAAGTGCAGTGACATAGTAATATTTTAAACAAACTACATCGTAAATAACTGAAGTAGTTTTACTCAAAGGACATTCCAATTATACGACAAGTAAGTAAAGGCATTTTGGGCTAAGCACGCCAAAATTATTGTGCAGCTGCCGAACACAGCTTTTGATTCTAAATGAAAGCTGCCACCTATGAGCAAAAATGTTAAAATATTAAACAAAAAACATTTATTGTAAATTAGTGCTTATAAATATGATTTTCGGGGTTTGTTATTGAATAGTACAACAATTGAATTAGTCAAGCAATTTTTTTCTATACTTTTGAATTAAGAATCAGCTGTCGCTCGATCTGGCAACCTCGTATCTTTGTTATTACATTACGTTTGTATTTCTGCTGCGCATTTGTCTTTTTTTTGCCTTTGTTCAGAGTGTGTATTAGAAAACGACAATCTATTTTAAATAAAACGCTAAATTGCATGATTAATTGCAAAACATTTAAAATACACGTTAAAACAATCAAACAATTGGAGGTTTATAATAAACTACGAATTGGACTATATCTTGTGATTACAATATAGGAACAAAAAGCAACGGATTTGACCAAACTGACAAAACAATAACAAAAGCAACGAAATTGCGCATATTTTCGTGTGTCGCAGCTAATTTCACATATCAAGGTCAGTAAGGTGGCAGAAATAAGCAAACAAAACAAAACGATATATAACAATATTTTTGTGTGTTTGCCTTAGAAAATGCTCGACCTGGAAATTGTGCCTGAAATCTCGCTGGGCTGCGATGCCTGGGAGTTTGTTCTAGGCATGCATTTCTCCCAAGCTATAGCCATAATACAATCACAGGTTGGAATAATAAAGGGTGTTCAAGTACTATACTCCGATACCAATCCGCTGGGCGTGGATATCATTATAAATTTGCCCCAGGATGGACTTCGCTTAATATTTGATCCGGTTGTGCAACGTCTTAAAACTATTGAAGTATTTAACATGAAATTGGTGAAGCTGAAATACTGTGGCGTTTACTTTAACTCTCCAGAAGTACTGCCCAGCATTGAACAAATCGAGCATTCATTTGGCGCCACCCATCCGGGCGTTTATGATGCGGCCAAGCAACTCTTTGCACTGCATTTTCGTGGGCTTAGTTTTTACTTTCCAGTGGATAGTAAACTTCATTCAGGCTATGCTCATGGGCTGGGATCACTGGTGTTTTTGAATGGCGCCTCGCCTGTTGTATCCAAAATGTCACTGTATGCAGGAAGCAATGTTGCCGAGAATCGTGCACCCTCACTACCATTGGCCTGCTATCATAGACAAATGTATTTGGAATCGGCAACGGTACTGCGCACCGCCTATGGGCACACCAAGGGTCTTAAGCTTAAACTTTTCACAGAGGGCTCTGGTCGAGCCCTGGAGCCACGACGCCAATGCTTTAACCGTGAGCTGTTATTTGGTGATAGTTGCGAGGATGTGGCCACAAATTTAGGTGCGCCCAATCGTATTTTTTTTAAGAGTGAGGACAAAATGAAGATACACAGCTCAAGCGTGAATCGACAGGCGCAAGGCAAACGCAGTGATATTTTCTTTAACTACTTTACACTTGGGATCGATGTGTTATTTGATGCACGTACACAAACCTGCAAGAAGTTTATACTGCACACCAACTATCCGGGTCATTTTAACTTTAATATGTACCATCGGTGTGAGTTTCAGTTCCAGCTGGAGACAGATCATCAGCCTAGCGAAAACGACAACAGACATGACCATGTCAACATAACTGCCTACACTAAATGGGATGAGATAAGTGGCTCGCTTGCCACCTCAGAGCGTCCAGTGGTGCTTCATCGTGCCAGTTCCACAAACACTGCAAATCCATTTGGCTCGACCTTTTGCTTTGGCTATCAGGATTTAATATTTGAGGTGATGCCCAACAATCACATTGCCTCGGTGACTTTGTACAACACTGCGCCTCCAAGGCAGCCAGTCCACTCCTGGCAGCAGCACAAAATGCAGGACATTCGACTGACGGTCGCCTAAATTTACTAGATTTTACTGCTAGCCATGAGTGTTTGTGGTCGTGTGGGCTCTGTGACGCTTGAATTTAACTTGATTTTAACTTTAAGCTTCAAAAATGATCTAACCTAGACAGTAACGATACATTATAGATACAGTGGATACATTATGAGAGGAGAGTATGTGCGGTAACATATATGTATATTTATATATAACTATAGAATTTCTATCTAGCAGCTAAGACTCACTGACCATATTCCTCCGTGGTAATATCTTATTCCATTGTGTTGGCCTTCCCAACTTTTAGACTCCTCAACTCGATTCATTCACTGACAATTAATTAGCTACGTATTGCATGTCGTTAAAAATATGTAAATATTTGAAGCTCAAATCGTGTATTTCTCTTTAAAAAAGAAACAAAAAAAAAAAAAAAAAAATAATAATAATATATATGTGTATAAATATATAGCGATAAGGTTTCGACAAAATATTAAAGTTGACTTTTATTATTCCCATAAACAATTTTCAGCTAAGTCTCTTCTATGCATATAAAAAAGAAAAGTTTACAAATACCGAACAGTACACAATGCTCTGACTCTGATTCCAGACTATCTGGAACTCAGGTATTTAATTACTCATCACGTTCAGTTCAGTCAGAATAGGCATTCCGCTGCAAATCTCTTTACTTTGTTGCTTCAAAAATGATATGTGTTATGTTTCTTTTAGAATAATTCGAATAGAATATGTCGGATGTAGTCACAGAACCGCCATCACAGGCACAGGTACCACAGAAGCCAGAGGGCCCCGTCTATGATCCAAGCATACTGCCGGATATGTTGCCCGTGTATTACAGACGTCTCTTCCCCCATGAGCCTTTCTATCGCTGGCTGAGCTATGGCTTTTGTAAGATAATCTCTACTTTATAACGATACAAAAAATAAAGGAGTCTTTCTATCTACAGCGGAGGACAACATATTTGTGAATCGGGAGTTATCATTTACGCTGCAGGATGATATATACATACGCTACTTGTGCTGTGAGACACAAGCTGAACTGGAAAAAGAAATCTGCTCAAGGAATCCCTATAAAATCGACATTGGTGCCGTTCTATCTGGTAGACCAAAGAATTTTCGGGTTGTTCCCGGGGGCTTGACGCCCGTACAACGAGAGCTGGTATTTGATATTGATGCCACAGATTATGATGAAGTACGTACGTGCTGCTCTGGAGCAGATATGTGCCGAAAATGTTGGAAATTTATGGTGGTTGCTGTACGTGTTATCGATGCTGCATTGCGTCAGGACTTTGGCTTCGACCATAAGCTTTGGGTATTTTCAGGTCGTCGTGGTATACATTGCTGGGTATGTGATCACAAGGCCCGTCATTTGGATGCACGTGGACGTTCAGCGGTTGCAGACTATCTGAATATTTTAACCCCCACCAGCAACACTATACGTGTCCAGATGGGCGATCGGCCACATCACAGTCTCCGTCGGGCCCTGTCTTTCGTTGAGCCCATGTTTGAAGATATTGTGCTAACAGATCAAAATTTGTTTGGAACGCCCAAGGGCCTTAACAAGCTGCTGCAATTGATCAGTGATGAGGGTGCACGTAACGATTTCGACGACTATATAAAAAAGTCTCGGCTAGAGGACAATAATTCCAAAACAATTTGGGATAGTTTTGTGCGCTATGCCAATTCGATGCGAGCATCGACTGGCAGCGTTTGGAGTCGTAAGCTGAAAAATATTATACCAGAGATACAATTAGCTCTTCTTTATCCACGCCTGGACGTCAACGTTACCAAAGGATTTAATCACTTGCTGAAGGCACCCTTTTGTATACATCCAGGAACAGGAAAGATCTGTCTACCATTCACCATTAACGCCGTCGCGGATTTTGATCCGACAACAGTGCCCACAATCGCACAGCTGCTACAGGAGATTAATGCCTATGATGATAAGACCAAAAGCTATATGGAGGCGCCCGAAGACAGGAGTCGCATCAAGGACTACAAAAAAACCAGTATGTTTAATGGTGTTGTGGCATTTGAGCACTTTTTAAGATATCTAGAACATAACTATAAGAGCATTTCCTTGGAGTTTTAAGGAAAATACGGCGAACATTTTTATATTTAAATACCCGAATTAAAATAACGGTTTATTGAAAAAATCATCCTCTGGTTGTGAATCTATCGAAGAATTTTATTAATTACATTCAGCAGAAAATATAAGCTACTTCGTGTGGCGCTATCTGCCAAAGAAGTCTGACATTTTTTTACCATCCAGATATTTGGATATATCTTATATTTTCCTGAATTTTATTAAATAAAAATATAACGAATATTTGATTGAAGCAATTTAATTTATTACATACTCGTTTCTTTACGATAAGTATTACACTACCAACAATAAATAGAACACAACATCGTACATCACATACAGCGCAGACGTACCAACGGCACTACGACATTGTCCTTCATATTCCAGTCCACTTCCACCTCTAGTTCGTAGACGCCCTCATCTGAGGTCGGCGTCGTATCTGGTAAATGAGCAACTATCTCGCTCTTTCCAGCACGCAACTTAAAGGCATCAATTGAATCACCCTCGCCGGACTGCGGCAGTGATATTTTTATTTTTGCAGGCAGTATGCTAGCCTTGCTGAGTACCAATTTAGCATTGGATTCGTCATTACCGTGCCAAATATACAAATCATTTTGCAGAAGAACGCAATCGTCCGTTTTATGCAGCTGCCCTTGCAGTGGGTCCAATAAATATACAGCTTGTCTAGCGCATCCAATTGCAACAACCTCGTCTGTTGAATGACTGTTATGCAGTTTGGCATCAGGATAGCGTGATACCACTGCCGCTTGCAGCTTCGGTATTTGCATGGTGGCGCCCAGGAGTACAATGTCATCGACTTGACTAACATTAGGATGCTGCTGTAATGTACTTTCAACGAATGCGCTCAGCTCCTGCATAAATGAGTTAATCACTATCTGAATAAGACTCTCAAAACGGGCTCTTGACATTTGGATATTGAAGTCAATACCATCCATCAATGAATCAATGTACAGCTGTGTAGAGGGCAACGTTGTCAGTATATGCTTGCAATTATCTGCTGCATTTTTTATTTTCGTTATGGAGCGACGTGACTCGTGTGGATCCAGTTTGTACTTGCGTGAAAACTCATCACATATAAATTGCTCTAATGGTTTGGTGAATTGATAGCCACCAATATCAATTGGACCAGAGGTAGCCAATTCTATGAAATAACCATTCTCCACCCTGTATAAGGCAAAGTGGCTATAAAGTCCTCCGCACTTAATGGTTAATACGTGCTGATGCTTCTTCTCTGCGCTCTCCAACTGTTCCTCTCCAATATTATAACAAAGGACCGCAGCTGTGGGTTCTGAAATAACTTGTGCCACATGGAAACCAGCTTCTGTGGCTGCATCCGATAACAGCTTCGTCGTTTCCGGTGGATAGTAACTGGGTATGGAAAGTACTGCAATGGGAGCCGTTTCACTGTCATTGTGATATTGTCGGGCCAGTTCCAGCTCAGCACGCAGTAGACCTACAGTCATATCATATGTTCCTACTTCATTGTTTTCGTCCTGCATCTCTTTTTCCGTCAGCGCAACGTCAGACTTTGTCTTGTCGTGTTCATCCCGAAGATTTCTGAAGAAGTGTTTCACTGTGCGACTCTCTAATTCCGTATTCCAAACAAAACACGCCTGTGAAACGCGATCGCCCTGCTTGTTCGCTATAACTTCAGCCTTTCCATCGGCTTTTACGTAAGCAATACACATTGTGCTGTTACCAATTTTGACGCCAAAACGTGGCCACATATTGTAAAAATAATAATAATAGCGTGTGACAGTAACAAAAATTTGGAAAGATTTTTACGAAAGATATTACACCAACGACGAGGTGCGCACGTTTTTATACAGACAGCGCGGTAAAGTTATCGAATAATTGGCGGTGTCGTTGTGCTCATTTATCGGAGCCGTGTATGTAATATATGTGCTCTCGATCAATTTTGTTATCGTTTGGCTTTTAAATGTAGGAAATCGTCAAAATAACATTTACTTAAAATGTATTAGCCTAAGTGAAAATATTACTTATATGAGGGATAAACATCTTAAGGGCTAATTATGGTAAGTCTATTATTATTGATAATATTACTTTTTAATACAAAATTATATATTAAATAATGTGAGGAATTTTATTATGCTGGATATTAAATTTGCTTCGCTTACCAGCACTGTTAATTCTAAGATACGTTTCACAGCACAGTAAAAATATGTAAACAAAAATCCATACATAGTACGCAAAGAAGGCAAACTATTGACCTCAAATACGACGACGACATTAGCGCCACCCTACAAAGAGTGGTTTTTGTGTCAGGCAAACAAACACATATACAACACAAGCACAAATGCAACGCAATTGACGCCCCTCGACGTACCCCACAGATACGCTCCGATTCGTCATCGATTTAAGGCAAAAGACAAACAATGGATAGAAGGTGCATTGAAAATTAAAAAAAAATTAATTGAAATAGTACAAAAATAGAAATTCGATTGCCTAACTGAAAGAAAATGCGCAATTCATAAACTATTGAAAAGTAAATGATAAAAAAAAGAGTTTTGTGGCCGTTCGCACCATAGAGCTCGGACCTAAGACAACCTTGAGAACAGACGCACAGACACGCCCACACACGAGTCTACACAATGGATGACAATCTAAGCACCAAATCTTCAGAGTCTTCAATTACAACCAGTGGTGAATACGAGATTGTTACAGATAGTAATGTTGCAACTCCACTGGAACAATTTGCGCCACCTTCGACTGAAATTGCAGTTACCGATAAGGTTACCGAATCATTGAATGCACTCGCATTGTCAACTGGCGGCGCAGGAGGTGATCATTCACCAACCCTAGACATGGCGCACAATCGTAACCTAAGCGATATTAAACACGAAATGACGGACGCCCTACGCGATCTAGACCTGGAGCGAACCGGACTTGCAACCGTTGGTGAGTAGCCCACAACTGAAGACTTAGTAATTAAATAAGCTGCGTATGCTCAGTTGTTGAGCAGACACCGTAGGCGTCACCAGCTGTGTAAACACTACGTTGCGTCGCTCCAAATTGAACGCTCGCGCCTTTAAGCCCCGTAAGCCCAGCGCGCAATCTTATCTAAATAAGCTGCATTCCAACCCTTGGCCACCAAACGTTGTCATGACAACAAAAGAAAAACAAATTATGCTTAGAAGAAATAAAAATATTCACTGAGTTCCTCTTACAACTCGCTATTGATATGCCATTCGAATGAAGCTCTTTCACTTGAACAATTTGTTCTAATTGCCAATTTACATTTTCAGTTGTCGGCGATAAGCGTCATCATCAGCAGCAGACACAGCAGCAACGACAGCAGTCGCGATCTCAAGTACAACAGCATCAACAGCAACAACAACAGCAGCAACAACAACAGCAGCAGCAGCAGCAGCAGCAACAAGAAAACAAACAGCAACCACAACAACAACACCAACAAAATCAGCAGCAGCAGAAACAACAACAACAACAGAATCATCAGAAATCATTGACATTGCCATTAGCTGGTCGCAAAACACAAACGGAAATTGTTGGCGAGACAGAAATGCGATTTAAATGCAACCTTTTCTCTCCCAAAGCCTGTGACGAATCAGAAGATGCCTCCAACTCTGAGCACAATCGTGTTGGTCAGTCCGTATTTTATGATTGCATTGATGCCAGTCCGGCGTGCATTGAAGAAAAACAGGATGCCATGAAACCAGAAAAATGTGATACCACCGATGAGGAGGTTTCTGAAATCGATCAGGGCTGCACCATATTTGCTGGTGTCACATATTTGGGAGCTGCCAACATAAATGCACCCAAATCCGAAACGAATGTGTATCGCATTATGAGCGAACTTAACAGTGGCTCCAAATCAGTTGGTCTCAAAATTACAGTCAGCATTCCCAACTGCTCCGATGGGCTCGTAGTGTAAGTATTTAAACAGCTTGGTAGCTCCGACAATTAAGTACATAATTGCTTATCGCAATTATAGCTGATAGAAAGTAACTATAATTTGAATATGGGAAATGGGGTAACCCATGGCAACCCATGGCCAGGAATTAATAAAATATGTTTAATCTTTTCGCAGGCTGCACGATGCAGAAAGCCATACGATTATAGCCACCTATGAAATATCAAGCATTATATTGTATTATCGTGGACCGGTGGACACCGTTGAGAATGGATGCTTTGCGTTTACGTGGTTGCACGGCGATGCTCTGTTTCAGTGTCATGTGTTCCGTTGCCATATACCTGAAGCGGTAAACCAAGTGAGCGGTGAGTGAGACAACATATATATATATATATATATTTTTAGATTGATTTATAATCGTGCTTCTTCGGTTGCAGCTTGCTTCCAAAAGGCGTTTCAAACCTATGCAACCAGCATGAGTTGTAGTCTGACTTCGGCCGTAGACATGGCAAACTCAGTTACGTCTGATGTAAGTGGTAATCCGTTGAATACAGCGGGATACGAGTTCATTGTATCACTGGAAATACGGGAGATGGTGGCTAAGAACTCATATGCGTCGGTGCCACGAGATCGCGGTTGTTTCAAGCTGCGTGCCAATACCGACAAGGAGGTGTGTATTACAGTTAAACAAACAGCGTCGAATGTCTTGCAGCCGCTGTACATTGAGCGCTGCTTTGGTGTGCTCGTCGCACCCGGGAAGCTAGTTGTTCAGAAGGACATGCACCTCATTGATATGCTCAACATGGGCTACGTACCATCACAGGGCACTGGCAGTGAGTCGGAAACTG
Organism: Zaprionus lineosus; assembly: GCA_035044505.1. Taxonomy (NCBI): domain Eukaryota; kingdom Metazoa; phylum Arthropoda; class Insecta; order Diptera; family Drosophilidae; genus Zaprionus; species Zaprionus lineosus. Next base: position 3,834,926 of record JAWNNX010000694.1, on the reverse strand, counting down.
TCAGTGGCTGTCTCAATGCTTATGCCATACGAGCCGAGTGGAAAGCACAGGAAAAGGCCTTCGAGCAGTTAAACCTAGAAACGTCCAAAACCAATCTCACTGTTGCCGTTGATATTGTCATGCGTGGTATACAGGAGCCCGTGCGCTTCGTTATTGAAACTCCAGTCACCATTCAGTCAGCTAGTGATATGCGCATTATGGATCACTTTATGTCTAAGCGCCCGATGACATTGCGCTTCTACTTGCATCTGAAGCGTACAGATGAACTCAACTGGAAGGTGAACAGCATTGATCCGTCGGAAGAGATTGTTGATCACACTAGCACACAGCAAGGCTCCTCCTCTCTACTAAAGCTGGGCATGAATAATTTGGCACGCATTGTGCGCAGCTCGTCCATAGCCTCAATTGAGGACGATTGTCCCACAGACTACAGCAGCGATGGGGATGAGCCTCTGTTGAGTGGCACGGGAGAAGTTTCGAAGGACTGTTCACAGGATACACTAGACGAATGGGATCCCATATTGCGTGAATGGGATGGCGAAAAGAGACCCAAGAATCTGGCGCCTCTGGTACGCTTGGGCGTACCAGAAGCCTTACGCGAGAAGATCTGGCAAAAGCTTGCCAATGTCGAGGGCAAGGTGGAAATGAATGACATGTATAAGATATTAATCACCAAAGTAAGTGACAAACTTTGCGGTCCATTAATAATAGTCTAACCACTGGTCTTTGTTCCAGGAAACCAAATGTGAAACAGTCATACAGCGAGATATTCATCGCACCTTTCCGGCGCACAAGTGCTTTAAAGAGAGCGGCGGCTCTGGTCAGGATGCGCTTTTCAAAGTATCCAAAGCATATGCCGTCCATGATAGTGAAGTAGGATACTGCCAGGGTCTCAGCTTCATTGCGGCCAGTCTTCTTTTGCATGTAAGTCACAACAGATGATTAAATCGCTTATAAAACATTGTGTTCCATAAGTTACTGTTGCGGTTAATTAAATAAGAGCTAGTTGATTACAAGATGATCTAACGGTATATGCACAGCTGTTTTCAGTTGCACAACGAAACGCAAAGTTAATACTTCGAGTCTTTTTAATGGTACGTGCTTGCTTTGCAGATGCCCGAGGAAGATGCCTTCTGTGTGCTTGTCTCTCTGATGTATGACTACGGGTTGCGTGATCTGTACAAGGCCGGCTTTGAAGTGCTCTACCTGCGTCTCTATCAACTGGAACGCCTGATCAAGGATCAATTGCCCAAACTTCATGAACATTTCACGACCAGCGGCATTGAGACGCATATGTATGCTTCCCAGTGGTTCCTAACTCTGTACACGGCGCGTTTTCCGCTTTGCTTCGTATTTCATGTACTTGACGTATTTCTCCTGGATGGATTGCCCGTTCTTTTTCAGGTGGCTGTTACATTGCTGTCAATCTGTGAGTCGGATCTGCGTCAGCTTGATTTTGAAGGTATACTAAAATACTTCAGAGTCACATTACCCAAAAAGTGTCGGAGCTCCAGTCAAGCACGCAAAATCATGAAGCAAGCTTGCGACCGTAAGATTAAAAAACTTAAGCAGTATGAGGAGGAGTTTCTGCTAAAGAAACAGCACAAGGAGCGACTCGAGAAAGAAGCACAAATCTATGAGAGTCGTTTTGGCGAGGAGCGACGTAAGCTGCAATCTGAGATTGAGTCACTCACGCAGCATTTGAGCGTTGCCAATGATCGCGCCGTTGAAAAAGAGAGGAAGCACACAGGCATCATACAGGAATACAAGCAGATCATACAGCGTCAGGAACAGGACATGAACACACTCAATGAAACTCTGGGCAAGGTCATGGTATGTCTCTTTATGCAATAAATAACTTCAGGGCAATGCTTAATTTTCCTCAAATTACAGCACACAGTTTCCAAGTGCGCACATTGCCTACAGCAGATCGATATGGACAATGACAATGCCACAAAACAGAGATCTGCGGCAGGCAGCTCAAAATGTCAATCTCATCCGCTGCGAAATGCCAATGAGCCGCCGTTGGGCCCATTGGATCCATTGAATGCGGCATCGCAGCGCATCCGTGAACTTGAATTGGAATTGGCGCAGGCCAAATTGGCTCAGGTGGAGGCTGAGTGCAAGAACCAGGATCTAAACCATCAGCTTAATAACACCTTAAGCGAGCTGCAAACCAACCGCAACAGCTGGCAGCCTTGGCTATCCAAAACCTTCAATTCGCTGCAGGAGAAAGTCACACCCCGTAGCAGTGGTGGCCAACGCGGCGACCATCCAGGCCCCACATTCCAGTCATATATGGGCCAGATGCCGACCACTGTCAGTGAAGCCAGTTCGCCCAGCGCCAATCAGGTAACATGAACAAGTTCAACTTCCACATGAGCAGATCCTTCCAATCACTTAAATAACATGACAAACGCTGGAGCGTTTCAATTTTTAAGTTTTATTTACTGATTTTTATCATTTATGATTTTAAGTTTCCGATCGGAGCACATCGGCCCCCGAACATGTTGCAATCGTTAAATCGTTAAATCGTTAAATCGTTAAAGCAGACTTTCGTTGTGACCCCCGAAAATTGATCTTTCGTTGTTTATAGCTCCCAGTATAATTTACCCCCCACCACCACCCCCTTTATTTATACATCATACATACGATTTACATGAAGAAGAATTTTTATATTCATTTTATTTGACCTAAGCGTCCACAACCATTGACCTTAACTGCTGTGTAAATGCTTGAAGTTAATTTGTTTTTTGTTTGGTTGATGACATTTTTTTGCAACTGCAAATAAAACATAATACTTTATATTAATATATATTTATATATATCTCTCTCTCTCCCTCTTAATCTCTCTCTCTCTCTCCTCCTTCTCTTTCTCCTTCTCCTTCTCGTTCTATTTCAATTTTCTTGCCTTTGCTCGTCGCTGCTTAACCACAGGAGTACAAAGCCTTTGCATTTGCATCCGTCGGCGGCTCCCCGAAATTGCCTACCAAATTCCAGGCCACAAAACTTCGCAATAGCATCGACAGCTTGCGCAATATTGTTGTGCCCCTGGAGACGGGTAAATCGCTGCTCGCCGAGAATATCAAGCAGCAGCTGCAGTCGCAGCCATAAATTTATTACTTATCTACATATAAACATATACATATATACATATATACATATATACATATATATATATATATATATATATATATATGTATGTAGGCCGATCTGGCTAGCAGGCAGTCCTACTACGCCTTTAGTATTATAATTCGTATTCGTCTATATATAATATATATATATATATATTTCGGTGTATATGTACATACATATATACACACACACACATATATATATATATATATACATATACATATAAAGAGTTGTGTGCACTTAAATAGGGTACACGCATCCTTTGGCTTTTATTTGAATCCCCTATTTGATTTTGCACCTAATCGCATTAGTGCTTGTCCAACTGTAAGTTGCATAGAGGCTTGACGGGCACTGGGCTGAGCATTGACTTTGGCATGCACTGCATAACCGTAAAACGCTATATGTTGTATGTGCGTATGTGCAGCAATATACATATACATATACATATACATATACATAAATCATCAAGAAATGAAACAAACAATGTGTAAACCTTTATTTAACTCCTTGGACAATTGAATATATATATTGTATATGCATATAATTTCTAGTTATAGCTTAAGACCAGATCCTGACCAGCATCGCACCAGGCATAATACTATCGTTCCATCAAACAGGCAGCCATCCATTTGGTTCATATGAAGAACAATCGCTGCATTGTATTTGTTTCCTTCTTTCCATTCGAATCGTTTTGCATGGCAGCATAAATGAGCGAATCCGCTGAGGAGCTGCGCTTCACCAAACGACGTCTTCCTCCGCTGCCAGCACAAACATTGCTAAAGGAGCGACTGCGGACGCGGTATCGCTTGGGACGTGGAGCAACGACACCAAAGCAGGAAACTTGCTGCTCCGCTTCGCTGTCACTGTGAGTCTCAATTAATTCGTGTTGGGACAACGTCATCTCCGACTGAAGCGTGTTGGCGGAGGAGGTAAGACCACTGCTTGGGGTCAGGGTGCGGCACTCACTCTGCTCAGCTGCGGCTAGACGTGCGCGCTTTCCAAAACTGTAGCTGGAGGGATCCCTGGACAGCTCGGACCCGAAGTTGCTGCTGCTCTGCTCATGTGGTAGGTTGGTGCCATAGCTCATAAAATCCGGATACGGTAAATTTAAATCATTTACACTGAAGGCTTCTGGGGAGGAGAAGGTGTGACGCAGGCGCTGCACGCGTCGGCACTGGCCATGGGGTGCTTGCTGTACCAGTAGCCAGGAACGCTTCAAATACGTATGCTCGGTGCAGTTGCTGGCCAAGCTCTGGTTGTGAAGGGGCGCCAGCGTGGAGCTAATGGCACTGCTGCTGCCGACTGTGGTGGAGGGTAGACCTAAGGTCAGTGAAATATTGAGTGAATTGTCTCGAAAGGCGTCGGTACAGTCGTCTGCCGCACTGTTGGGGGTCGTCGGCTGTGCCGCTCCAGCGGCTGCGGATAGTTCACACCCAGTGGAAACCGATGGCGAGCACGCTGAAAGCCCCAAGGACTGCTGCGGGACTGGGATGCCGCCTGTGAGCGCTGCTGACGCGCCAAACGTGTCTGCAGCGCCTGCAAATGAGATTCTGTGGGTAAATTAGCGACTGCAGAGGTGGGATGTGGGAACCTTTTGCTTACCACAAATCGCAGTGGCCATCAGCATCCGTTGTGCCAGCTGCTGCTCCTGCGTTGCATCCTCCGATGGCTCTGTGGAGGCAACTGCACGCTGCATGGCTGCTGCTGAGGTACTTGGTTGATCCTGCTCCAAACTGCAGCTCCGGTGCAGAGGGACCATGGATTGCATGGTGCAGTTGCTGGGCGCACGACTGCAAGTGCGTTCACGGGCTCGAGGACGTCGTCGTTGACGACGAGGCTCCCGCAGCTCCTGTTGCATGCCCACCTTTATGACTTCTTCGTAGTCAGGCGGCGCCTCATAGCTGGGCGGCTCGTCTGGCGTGCGATCTTCGTCCTGGCGATCCAGCAGCTCACTGATTGTCTGCAAATGGCTCTGTAGCTCGCGCTGGTGTCGCGCCCGTACTCCCATGCGGTACAGAATAACCATCCAACCCGACAAGACACCAAAGATGCCCAAGGTGCTAATGATGAAAATGCCTGTGGCTGTCTTTAGATCCGGGTACTGGTCTATCTTTGGAAAGTAGTAATTCGGCTTGTGGGAATACCAGCGACGGTCGTGGTGCAGATGTGCCCAGTCCTCCTCGCAGGACTCAGGCTCATCGGTTCCATCTCCGCAGTGATCAAAGCCATCGCAATGCAATCGAATTGAGATACAGTGGTTATTACCGCAAAGGAACTCCGATCCGATGTAGCAATCTAAGTGTAGATCTGTGTTAGAAATGACCACAGAAGAGGAGTAGCTAAAGGAGACTCACTCAAATAGTTGAAGACACTGTAGACAATGGCCAGCTTGGAGGACATGCCGAACACACCTCGCAATCGAATATAGTAGCCCGTCAGGATGGGTGCTATGTGATTTTCCTTGCTAAGGCCATTGTTTGGCCACATCACCATCTCGATTTCGGATGCGTCTGAGGTAGTGCCCTGACGTATGGTCAGCTCCGAGCGAGCTGCCATTCCATAGAAGTCGTCCACACGCAGCGATATGTGAGTTTTCATCATCATGTAGTTGTTGCCGGGCTTAATGATCCAGATGCAATCAAAGAGTCTTATGTCTGTGGCGTTTTCGATCATGTTCATCATGGTTATGGCACCCCCAGGCCCTGTTACCATGCCACCACAGTCTGTAAGCAGAAGAAGCAACCTTAGGTCTGGGCTATATTTCATTTATCAATCTCTCAGACGGACTTGAGTTGGCGTCCTAAGGTTATGAAGTTCTTCCTACCACAAGTACTTCCTTTGCCTTGCCATTCAAAGACCTTAAGCTATCTTCCACTTTAAGACATCCTTGGCATCGTGACATATCAAAGCCGCTTGTCTTCTAAGATGGCTTAAAGCCCTTACTCATGTAATGCACTCACCCACAGAGCCACCCACAGAGCCACCCATTCACCCACATATCCATCTACCCCAAGAATATCGATTACATTACCCAACTGGACTATGCCAAATGGTCGGCTAGTCTCTCTCATATTTCCACTTTTGATGTTGCATTGACATTGAAATTTATTCAACTGCCCCACACCCACCGTCCCCCTTTCCGCCCCCTCACAATGTGTACCCAAATCAATGTGACAAATGCAGACCTTCAAGTGCTTGAGCAGCTGCTGCATCACGTGCTTACCGGTGTATGGCACCAGCCGTTCGTCCTTTAGCTGCTTCGAGGAAACGAAGCTGACCTCAGCGCGGAAGCCAACTCCCGTCGCGGAGTTTCCTCGGAACTGAAGCAGCAAGGACTTGCCGCTGCTGACGGTGATTGGCGGTCGAAAGTGTTCACCCGTGTAGGAGTCTAGCATCTGGCCATTGGAGTCGAATATCTCCAAGGTGGAGGCCAGTCCCAGCTGAAAGTCTGTAAAGTCCAGACGCACCTGGCAATTGTCCGCCTCGCAGGTGAGTATGTGCTCAATTCCATAGTCACGTGGATAAGCCATCGGAAAGTAGGGAGTGGATATGACCTGCGGCATATACTTTGAGTTTCCACTCCCCACAATCGACTGCTTGGGTGATCCACTAATAATCTTAACGTTGCCTGAGACGGAGAGAGGCTTTAAAGAAACTCGCACAATGGATTATTTAAATCTTACGCTCCGAGAAGTACATCAATGAGAAGACATGGGCATTCGTCGCCCTATAAAAAAACTTAAGCTGGAGACTCCTGGTTTTGCTCCGGAAGACTTTGCCGTCACCGCAAAACTCCTGACCCGATATGGTGGTATCATAGGGAGGCTCCGAGAACTGTATATGCTCGCAGGGACACATATTGGACTTGGCGCCTGTGCTGCTGCAGCTCTTGGAGAAGTTGACATGGGTGAAAGTCACACGTATGACACATTCCGCGCAGGTGACCAACTCCAGATTGCACTGGTACCATATGTCGCTGGCAGCCAGATCGTTCTTTAGGCCCAAAGGGGAACTCTGTCAGGATTGGAACTTGGAAGTGCGAAAAGCGATTCCTTCTGGACACTCACTCGAAACGCTGTGGTGCTGACGTTGCGTGCATGCAGCTCCCCACGTTCTCCCAGCTCCAGAAAATGCCGCCTGCCATTCCAGTGATTGCAGATGTCCAGGTCCCTGTAACTGTTGGCCGGATAGGCCAAGCTTGGCCAGCAGATGAGCATCAGCACATAGACCAGGCAGTAGCAGTAGCCCACAGCTGTTGCCAACATGATGCGTTGTTCCCGTGCGGCTTGGTAGGCGCACCTAATATTTCGATGGATGCGTTCCTCACAAATGTTGACTCAAGACTGTCGGCCGCAACTGGGCGCAAATCCAATAAGCTGAGCAGCTTGAGTGGCCCAGGCCGAAGCCGAAGCCTCACAAGTGGCCAATATAACAGACTAGCCGTGTTGTGTGGGTGGACGTCGGGTTAAAGACCTCACTTACTGACCAATAAAAGCAAGACCAACAACAATAAAATCGTCAACAACAACAGCAACAACAACTACAATGGTAAATTGACGGTATAAAAATATTTGTATTTATTTAAAACAAAATTCTATGTTTCACATTGTAGCGAAAGAACATTTAACAATGCCACGATGGAGTCTCGCAGAGACAATGGACATGGAAACGATGTGCATTATAACGAACCAAAGGATACCTACAAGAGCCTTATGCACACTGACATTAATTTTGTACAGACGTGTGTGTGTGTGTATGTGTATAATAGTAATGATAGTGATGAGTAGTTGCTTAAATATGTGAGGCCTGGGACTGCTTGTTGGAATTGCTGAGAGCGGTCTGGAGGTTCTTGGCCAGGGTGTCCATGAATTCGAAGGTCTCCTGGTAGTCCTTGCGCTCAACGGCGCTGATGCTGCCCTTAATGCAAATGGCCAGATCCTTGGTCATGGCACCACCTTCGATGGTTTCAATGCACACTTGTTCGAGGGTCTCGGCGAACTGCCTCAGTTCATTGTTGTTATCGAGCTTGGCACGATGCAGGAGGCCACGGGTCCAGGCAAAGATGGAGGCAATGGGATTGGTTGAGGTCTCCTTGCCTTGCTGGTAGAAACGGAAATGACGAGTAACAGTTCCGTGAGCGGCTTCAGCCTCAACAGTCTTGCCATCGGGGCACAACAGCACCGACGTCATAAGACCCAGGGAACCGTAGCCTTGGGCAACGGAATCAGACTGGACATCACCGTCGTAGTTCTTGCAAGCCCAGACGAAGCCACCCTCAGATTTCATGCAGTAGGCGACCATATCATCAATCAGCCTGTGCTCGTACCAGATACCAGCAGCCTCATATGGCTTCTTGTACTCCTTTTCGTAGATATCTTCGAAAATATCCTTGAAACGACCATCGTACTTCTTAAGGATCGTGTTCTTGGTGCTCATGTACAAGGGCATCTTGCGATCCAATGCATATTTGAAGGAAGCATGAGCGAAGTCCACAATGGAATCGTCAGTGTTGAACATGCCAAGAGCAACACCAGGTCCCTTGAAGTCATTGATAACCTCCTCAATGACCTGGCCATCTTTGCCCTTCCACGTGAGAGTCAGTTTGCCGGCACCAGGGACGACATAATCAACAGCCTTGTACTGATCAGCATGAGCGTGACGACCAATCACAATGGGTTTCTGCCATCCACTGACCAGACGAGGAACATTCTTGCAAATGATGGCCTCACGGAAAACAGTGCCGCCGAGAATGTTACGAATGGTACCATTGGGTGATTTCCACATCTTCTTTAGCTTGAATTCCTCTACACGCTTCTCATCAGGAGTAATCGTGGCGCACTTAATGCCCACGTTAAACTTTTTGATGGCCTCAGCACAGTCAATGGTCACCTGATCCTCAGTCTTGTCGCGATGCTCAATACCCAGATCGTATGTGTGCAGCTCAATGTCCAAGAAGGGCAGAATAAGCTTGTCCTTGATGGACTGCCAGATAATGCGGGTCATCTCATCACCCAACACATCGACAACGGGTCCTGCGCGTATCTTCTGAGCCATCTGTACGGAAGAATAAATCAGATTATTAATTATACCTGTTCAACAATACAAATGGCATATAAAATCGCTGTGTATCATAATAAGGCGAAAAGGTCTGACCTCGCTGTATATTTTATTTCCACACGCTCAATGTTCAAACTCAACCTATATTATTTTTATTTTTATTTTAGATACGCTCATACACGCATATGTATTGAAATTGATGAAAGCAAAGGCAGAGCGAACTTTGACCGGTGATCGGGGTTAAGGAGAATCAACATAATGAAACATTGAAACGTACCGCAGCGCTGACGCAAAAATTAGCTTGGAATGCGGTACGCATCATTAACTGGGCTTGAGACCGGGTGGCCAAGTTGAAGGAGTGACGAAGGACAAACATGGTAACTATTTTAGTTTTAGGAATTTAAAAAATAGTTTGTTTTAGTTTTTCAATTTTGACTTTCACAATTGGCACTCTGCTAACGAAGCCTTTGAAAACAATATTTGAAAATATTAATTTTCCGTATTCACTCAGCGCTCGTTGCGCCGCCACTGATAACTGCAAACTGTAAGCACCGTTAGTCGTCTGGCAATCTCAATGCACTACTTCCAAATCTGTTGCGCAATCGTCGTTATCACTCCTTTATACAATACAACGCCTCGTAATTAGATTAGATTAAATGCAGTAGACAGACGATCTCTGCATTTGTTACAAAAAATTTATTCAGTTTCTCAAAAATTCAACTAACTGTAAAACAGAAAAAAAACAGAACTAAACAAACATGAATGCCTCAAAGTTGCAATCGTTATCGTATTTGCCGGGTGTGTGACAAGTTCATCTATGACTACTATTTTAATGTTTCGTTTGATACTTTCTATTTTAACTCACTTCTGCCATAAATACAGCATAGAGGAAAACGTTGCTATAAGGTGAGCATAACGCCTTTTACTTTGAACTCCGAGTTCATGGCTAAAAACATTATTTATGGCCAGACACTTGACTTTGCATGTTGACAATTTTTCGATTACGATAGTTGCAACTTAACATATGACAGTGTTGTGTAATGACGCAGCATAAAGCACAACTGAACTTTGAATCCGGCGCCAGTGTGTCTGATTCATGTATGGAAGCCCTTATATACAAAAATATATTTTCTTTACCAAATTAACTTATATAATAGTTGATCGAAAATTTAAAAAGTTTACCCTTTAAAGACTTCAAAAAGAAATTTTTATATTCGCTACCGCAGATAAATGCAAATTAATTTACATATCTGATACAGCCTGATAAACTTGATAAAACTTTTATTAATATAGTGGCACCACCGCCCCCTTTGTATGGCTAATGGCGTGATTCCATCTTCTCAAATATCACGCCACATTATAACTTAACAATACGCGCCTTTGAATTAGTGACTGCCGTTCACTATTCAAAATGGTTGCCGAAAACATCGACGCTTTCACCAAGTCTTCATAGTCGCCTAGCTCTTAAGTACACTTAATTTACACTTTGAGCATTATCAGCTGGAAATAAGGAACACTACATTTTCGACTGATAAGATTTGGCATTAACAAAAAATAGTTCCACACATATATACATATGTTCTATGTGTGTACAGATTGCAAACATTACATTGATAAACTTGAAAATTGCTGGAACAATCTTTTCACAAAAAAAAAAAAAAATTATTTACTTCAGAATAAACTTTGAACGTTTATTTAAAAATTAGACAGACATTAACTAAGCTACTGATAGATTGACGTCGTGTTAGCCGTTCTCTTTTATTTTCACCTGCTCTCTTCTCTCTTAATTGGCAACAGCCGGTTGCAGGCAAACCGGCTTAAACAGACAACGACAACAAAATAAACAAGTAGATAAATTACACATTAAACAAATTAAAAAATGTATGTGTGTCAGCGTGTGTGTACGTGTGTTTGTGTGTGTATACATGCATATGCATGAACAAACCAGCATTTGTAGCCAGTGTATACATACATGCATATGTATTTTATATATGCGGCCTGGGGAAAGTTCAACTAAAAAAATTCATCGAAATGAACGGCGAGCAAAAGTCACTGCTTAATAAACACAAATATTCATTGAAACACACCTTCGTTTCAAGTTTTCTATTTGCATGCACATTTTGGAATTCCAACCCTAATTAAATACAATATATATTATATGTGTATATATACACTTGTATACATATATGCACATACATATATAAGTACTACTCTACTTGCATTAAAATTTAAAAATTTTTTTTCAAAGTCAATTTTACAAAAGTGGTGAGATATTCTTATCTATTTTAGATAAATGACAATGCGTTTTATTCTCAAGGGCATTTCAGTGTTAGAATGAAAAGAAAAACTTTATATTTGACTCACCTTTAAAGATTTTTTATTATTTGCCGGTTAAAAAAGTAAAACGAAAAAAGACGAACACTGAATTTATTTTTAAAGACAGCAAGATGGCGAACCACTCCCAATTGGACACAACGTAGAACTGATTGGTAACGAAAACAATAAGGGAAAGAAGTGGGCTGACTATTTGCGCGTGTGTATAAAGATAAGACGCTAGATAAATACGAGTTTAGGAAGCAGCTGTTTATGGTCAGGTAGAGCTTTTGCCGCACAGCAACTCTGCAAGATAAACATTGTTGCGTTGCTTTCGCACTGCTGTAGCATTTAGCTTTCGACTCTAAGCTATAAATGCCGCCAACAATAAAGTAAATTCAAATTATATAATGTTAAGTATAAGTTATTTACTTAATAAAATCCTTTTATTTTCAACAGAGATGGAATTGATTGTTTGTCGTACAACTATTAATTTGTTGTTATGTTTTATAGAGTATGACTAATAATCCTGGCAAACTTTACTTTTTTTGTGTTTCTTGCAGGAATTTGCTGGAAAGTATCAAAATCAAGTGTTTTTTTTTTAAATAATAATAATACTGCAATAAAAATTTCGGCGAATCGGGATATCATTTGGCCAAATTACCTTTCCAGAAGTATATATAAAAAATTTAAATTTAGATATGACCGATGTCATTGTTGAATCATTCAGTGGATATCAAAAATTTGTACTTGAGAATTATAATTGTAACTTTTCTGCAAGTGCATTTGTATTAACTGTTATATTGCTGCGGAGGAGCATGGCGTAGTGCATAGGGGGACAATTGCATTGAGAATGGATGCACCGATTCCTGTGGTTCGAATCTGGATGGAGTTTTGTCAATAAAAAAAAAATTCAATATTGGATCATCATTTAGAGTGTAATATAAAAATTTGTACTTGAGAATTATTGTAACTTTTCTTGCAAGTGTGCATACATTTACATTTACAGCAAGTCATTGGATCATATTCATATTTAGTTGATGACAAAAATTTGTACTTGAGAATTATAATTGTAACTTTTCTGCAAGTGCATTTGTATTAACTGTTATATTGCTGCGGAGGAGCATGGCGTAGTGCATAGGGGGACAGTTGCAATGAGAATAGATGCATCGATTCCTGTGGTTCGAATCTGGATGGAGTTTTGTCAATAAAAAAAAATTCAATATTGGATCATCATTTAGAGTGTAATATAAAAATTTGTACTTGAGAATTATTGTAACTTTTCTTGCAAGTGTGCATACATTTACATTTACAGCAAGTCATTGGATCATATTCATATTTAGTTGATGACAAAAATTTGTACTTGAGAATTATAATTGTAACTTTTCTGCAAGTGCATTTGTATTAACTGTCATATTGTTGCGGAGGAGCATGGCGTAGTGCATAGAGGGGGACAGTTGCATTATTGGATCATTATTGGATCATCATTTAGTTAAATATAAAAATTTGTAGTTAAGAATTATTGTAACTTTTCCTGCAAGTGCATTTTACTTAACAGCAATACTATTGCGGAGGAGCAACCCCCCTAATGCATAGTGGGGGATCGGTTTAACTGAGATGGATGAGAATCAATATCGATATTAGTGGATGGAGTTCTGTCAAATAAAAACAAATAATCATTGGATCATATTTCGTACTTGGGAATTATAATTGTTCCTTTTCTTCAGTAAGTGGGGATTTGCATTAACAGCAATCATTGGTTCATGTTTAATAGATAACAAAAATATGTACTTGGGAATTATAATTTCAACTTTTCTGAAAAAGCATTTGTGGATTATACATGATTATTAATATCTATCTATAATATACTGTGAAGGATCGTTTTTTTTAGTGCACCAAAAATAAATTTTTTTAAAATTTTTTTAGTTGTTGTATCCTGGAAGACAGGAACAAAATTTATTTTTCTGCTCGCAGGATTTCATTTGCATTAAAAAATTTTCATAATCTATAAGAAAATGTTTTGTTTAAATTTTTTTAAATTCAATAAATTTTCCATATATCCTTCAGGACATAAAATAGATATTAATTTTTTATTAGGAAAAATATTAAAAATTAAATAAAACTGAATTTGTAAAAAAAAAAATTTGAAATTACATAGAAAAATTTCTCAGCAATTTTGTCAAGGGGTACCCCTTAAAAAATTGCAAAAAATCAGAAAAAGTCCTGTAACTTTGCCATTTGAAGAGCGATTTGGATGTCCTTTGGCATAAAGGTAGTCCTTATTCTTCCGCTTTAGAAGAAACTTTGTAAAGGACGAATATCCTTACAGGAAGGACGAAATTAATGAAAATAAATATATTTTAAAATGGCTATAACTCAGCCATATCCTTGAATATCCTGACGAGTCCTGTGGCAAATAAAGGCCCTTCGTAGGGACTATCATGTGGCCAAAGGACATTAAGATCGTCCTTGCTGTTCCTGAGTTACAAGCATTTTCATGATTTTTGGACCATTCTTATGCGATTTTCAACCAAAACTTTAAGTCGATAATTTGTAGATAATACTATTATCCTTAAATGCCAATCGATAGAGCTGTCCTCAAGGACTCTACAGGACTTTATTTTTGCTAAATCTGTAAGGATAATGTTGAGATATGGGTATTTTTCTGATCCCCTTAGCCCCCTACGGTATGCAACAAAAACTGGCATCGTTGAATAGGTTGAGCGGAAAATTTGCTGATGATAATAACATATAAAAATTGTTGCATACTTTTTGGATGGCTGAGATTATTATTTGCTTTTCAGCTTTAAATGGTAAGAAGTTACAGTAAAATCGGTATTCCATTGTATAAATAAAAACTAAAAATTAAATAAATGGCTTGGAGTAGTTTGCTTAAAGGACATTTATTTGACAACATTTAATTAATAATTAAAGTTAATTCTGTAGCATTGCAGTTTGATGTTATAATTTGTTCATCGCATTGGCAGGTAGTCAGGCAGGTGATATGAGCATACGGTAGGAAAATCAAACTGGAAACGAATATAACCTGGAAAGACCAAACAAATTTAATATAATTACGAATATCAAAATGAAAAATGAAGCAGCAGCGTCCTTACAAAATTTCGTTGTATCCTTGGCCATTGCAGTGAATCACGTTACGGGAAACTAAAATATCACAAAATTATTGCTTTTTAAGTAGTAAGCAAGTTATCCCTTACCTGTTCCCCCTCCTCAAGCCGTTTCCTACTTCGTACCCATTATTAAAGCTTTGCTCTCTCCGTGATCTAAAACAACGTAAAATCATACGGATATCCTATGGCTTCTATGTCAACACGGAAGTCCTCTCCGTTCCCCACATTTCCAGAACGTCTATAAAAAATGGAAAGAAATAAATAAATGGAAATTTTAAATTGAAATCTTAAAGTTTGAAAACATTTTTAATCTTAATATAATTGAAAATATATAAAATTTTAAATATAAATTATTTTTTGGACATCTTCATCCACTATACGTGGATTTGCAGCTCGTAGATGTTGATAGATGAAATACATAGATGAGAATCCGAGAATTTGTTGCAAGGAATGAAGTTTATTTTATTTTTAAAACAATTGTTTAAATAATTAATAGAAAAAAAAAAAACAGCTTAAAAGTGAAATAGTAAGTGACAACGACTGACTGACAAATTGTGGCTCCCCAGGGGCTCCAGAAGTATTCGAGTTATTATTTATGTAGGATGTGCTTTGGGGTTTCATTGTGTTGAGGCACTCGGTAAAAGTGAAAAGTAAAACGATACCTAAAACTATCGTTAAAATAAATATGCAAATAAAGATCGACTATCATCACATGGACTTAAGTGTTTATGTTTTTTATCACATTTTTTATGTGCGAAAGTGTAGTTTGATGTGTGAAGTGTACAGTTAAGCTCGCATGTATGTATGTACACGCATAGATAGTGAGATGCGTAGCACACACACACACACACACACACGCACACAGACCCGAATATATATTCTATGCCCCAACAATATGGATTTATGGAAATGTGAAAATCATTTGCATATTTTATGCATTCACATCCGATGAGAATGACAATTGGAAGAGCTTTTCTTTCGCTGCGTTTCATCTTCAGCTTCAGCTTCAGCTTCAGCCAGATGGGTAGAAAGACAGAGAGAGGGGGGGAGGAAAAGAAATGGAAACAAGCTGGCAAACTAGTCTAATTGGTGGCGCAGAGTGTGCCGCTTTCTTTTGTACAATTAAATAATCGGTGAACAAAACGAGATGTTATATAATCTAATTATGAAGAGCTTTAATCGAGCCACAAACTGCACGCACACAAAATGCATTAAGTAACATTTTCGTTTCAAATCGAATAAGAAATTCAAGTTGTTTCTTTAATGTTTTTACCACTTTTTAAATTACATTAAATACGCGCGTGCCGGCGAAACTCTTTTGACGCCAATGGCCAGAGTGATGGGTCTCTGGCGACGATTTGACAGGCTTGGACAACATCGCGCGGCATGTAGCACCAGACAAGCTTTGGCCACTGCCAGCCACTGTCAGCCACTGCCAGCCACTGCCAGCCACTGCTTCGAATGTCGTACGTCGGACTAACAGTGCGTCCGCATATATTGGCCATGTCAATGAACGTGAAATAGCCAAAAGTCGTTATTAAGTACATGCATCTGCTCGCCCGTAAAGTGCGTGCCTTGTGTTGACAAGCGTTTTACGTTATTTTCTTAATTTGATTGTTATGTAAAAAAAAGACCACAACAACAACAACAACAACAGCAGCAACAACAACAGCAACAACAACGACAATAAACTAAACTAATTTCAATTTCAGTGCAGCAGTGCGCGTTGAAAGAAAAGTAAAAGCCGCGGCAGAAGCTATGCTAAAATATTGGCTAAAAATAATTTTGGGCTTTTTGAAAGTGAGGCTAAATAGCTGAAGAAGCTTAACTCTGGAAACAATTTGCATAAATAACAAAAAAAAAATAAACACAAAAAATAAAAAAAAAATAAAAAATAAAGAAAAGAAGAAATACAACAACAACAACAACAACAACAACAACTCAAGGAAAATACAAGAGTTTCTCATAAATTTTTGGACATCTTTGTCAGGTTTTTTGGTTGTTGTGTGTGTGTGTGTTTCTCGGTTGTTGTGTGCGTACATTTTCGGTTGTGTTTTGTTTGGTTGTGTTTGCGGTTGTGCCTCGGGGTCTGCCACACACGGCGACTTTGACTTTGACTTTTCACTTGCTACACATACGCCCTGTGGTGCGCTGCGAATTTCAACTAATGAATTACATGACTGAATGATCCACGAGGGGACATGAGGAGGGTGTGAATGAGGGGAGGGGAGCTTGAGCTTGAGGAGGTTGGCTGCTGCTTAGGGGGGAAATGGAATAACTTTGTTCGTTACTTTTGCTCCGCACGTGGAACAAACTTTGGCTGCCAATGTACATCTTCCTTTCTCTTTCACACTTAAATCTCTCTCTCTCTCTCTTTCTCTATCGCACTCGCTCCCTTTTCCCATGTATCTTTTGGGGCTCTGTGTGTGTGTGTGTGTGTGTGCCCCTCGCTTCTCACCTGTTGCCTGTTGCATGCCTGCAATAATAAATTACTTCCTGGGCCACATTCCCCAGCAGCCGTTACAATTCTGAAGACGTGCAGCTAAAAACTAACAACAACAATAACAACAACAACAACAACAACAACAACAACAACAAAAATATTACTATTAATTATATTGAATGGAGAAAGTCAATTTCGTCAAAGTTGCCGGCGTCAGTGGCTTTTGTATGCCATTTCTAAAGAGACGCAGCCGTCAGTCATTCAGTCGGTCATTCACTAATTTAGTCATTAAGTCAGTCAGTCAGTCAGTCAGTCAAACAGTCAACCAGTTAATCAATCAATCAGTCAATCAGTCAGTCAGAGAGTCAGTCAATCAATCAGTCAGTCAGTCAGTCAGTCAGTCAGTCAGTCAGTCAGTAAGTCAGAGAGTCAATCAATCAGTCAGTCAATCAGCCAGTCAGTCAGTTAATCAATCAGTCAGTCAATCAGCCAGTCAGTCAGTTAATCAATCAGTCAGTCATTCAATCAGAGTCAGTCAGTCAGTTAATCAATGAGCCAGTCAGTCAGTCAGTCAGTGAGTCAGCCAGTTAGTCAGTCAAAGAGTCAGTCAGGGAGTCAGTCAGAGAGTCAGTCAATCAATCATTCAGTCAGTCAATCAGTCAGTCAGTCTGCCAGTCTGTCAGTAAGTCAGAGAGTCAATCAATCAGTCAGTTTATCAATGAGCCAGTCAGTCAGTCAGTCAGTTAGTCAGTCAGTCATTCAATCAGAGTCAGTCAGTCAGTCACTCAGTCATTCAATTCGCCAGCCTCTATTTCAACCGAATTTTGAATGCCGCTGCCGGCTTACAGCCCACAACAAGCAGCTTGGAGCTGAGAGTCTGGAGTCTGGAGTCTGGAGTCTAGAGCTTATGCCTTGGAGCTTATCTTTGTGGAACGTCGCATTCTTTGGGAGGCAATTCCGGCGATTGCTCCTGCTCTCTGGTTACACTTGATATTTTTATCGGATTGCTGATCATGCGGCATGTGGCACATATATATTATTCATTTCACCAGATCTGTCCAAATGCAAATGCTGCTCACCAGCTCAGAATGCGCAGCGTTCGTGTACCCCGTAACCAGCCTGAGCGACTGAAGGGGGATGTGCACACCTGCAGGCTGCGACTTTAACACCTTTCAACCGGGGGGTAATTCCTGCTACCCTCCCTCCTCTTGTTATCCCTTCACATCGTCAAATTTATGAATCCTTCATTATAATCAAGGGAATGATAAATAAATCTCATTTGATTATTGAATATATAAAATCAGGGAAATTATATTTAATTTTTTTAATTATTTAATTATATATTTGAAGAAGCCCCGATTTGATTTCAATTACGCATAGGGCGAAGCTATGAATAGTTGGGGAAATAATTTAGCTTTTACTTCAATCTTGGCTCCAGTTACAGGGTATTTGCTCGTCGACTTCTGGCACTGAGATTCGCCGGAGTCTTGTGGGTTTTGATGTTATTTATTAAGCGCTTGTTTCGATCAACAACAGGGCTAACACACAAAGTTGGCTTTGATTATATTTACAGTTATGTTGTCTTTAGTGTTTATGCAAATTTATGTTAAGCTTGCGCGACAGAATTGTTCATCATGTGTGTGTGCATGTGTGCATGTGTGTATGTGTGTGTGTGTGTGTGGGCTTGATGATCACGTGCGTGTGTATCGATGAGATGCGGACTGTGGGCTACCGACTCATCCATTTGATTGGTATTTAATTTGTGTGTACACTTTGACTATGGAGCTGAGGCATGTCCATCACAAAAGCAGAGCGCACAGTGAAAGGCGTCGACGAGATGCCCTGCCCGGCAAGGAAACCTTGCCAATAATTTGCTGCCAATGGCTTTCCAAAAATAGCAACAAAAACCAAAAATAATATAAAAAATCCCAAATCCGAATCCGAATCCGAGTCCAAAACCTAAAACTAAAAACTACAAAAATTCCCCCCCTAAAAAAAACAAATGCAAAAATGAAAGCCAAGCCAACGAAAACACAAAAATTTGCGTTCGTTTTTTACTAATGAAGTGCAGCAGCAGCAGCAGCGGTGGCAGTGGCAGCGGCTGCGGCTGCGGCAGAGACATAGACAGAGGCAGCAGCAGCAGCGGAGACAGCTACAGTCATCGCCATAATTGTTGCCAACTGACTTAGCTGCATACCAAATGTCCACTGGGTCAATGTATCGCCGCTAGTCCCAGCAAAGACGCAGCCTAAGACCAAGGCTAAGACTTTAACCAAGACCAAGACTAACACCAAGAATGAGATTAAGAATTAGACCAAGACTAAGACTAAGAATAGCACCACAGTGAAGAAGAAGACTTCTCCCGATCCAAGCCCAAGATTAACATCAAGACTAACACCAAGCCCAAGCCGGGACCCCAACACACGCATCCGACTCCAGCTTAGACTCTCATGAGAAATCATTAATGCGCTCAAAGCTGCAAAGCAGCCAAATCGCTGGATATGCTTCCTGGCTTTCGCACGGCTGCTCCGATCAATTGGCCAACAGTCAGTCGGACAGTCAGAGAGTCGGAGAGTCAGGCAGTCAGAGAGTTGGAGAGTCAGAGAAACAGAAAGTCAGCCAGAGAGTGGGACAGTCACGGAGTCAGACAGTCAGATAGACAGCTAGCCAGTTGGCCAGTTAGCCAGCTAGCCGGTTGGCCAGCTAGACGTTTCAACAGCTGAACAGGCGGCCATCCAGAGGTGGCCTCTATTGTTTTGTCAGCTAAATATGGCCAATAGCCAAATATTAATTCTCCTGCGCGCATCCGTTTATATGCAAATTTCTTTGACGGCCTCTCTGAAAGTAATTCTGGTGCAGTTCGCGGAAATGTTGAAAGCCAGGCCAACGCTGCGACAGTGGCAGTGGCAGTGGCCTCGGAGCAGTGGGAGTTGGCAGCGAAAATGGCCAATGGAATTGAGTAGATCCTGCAATGCCTGCCACAGGACGAAGCAAACGAAGAGCAAACAAGCAGCAGTTTGTTACAAGGATCAGCTTTAAAAATTAATTTTATAAATGAAACAATAATAAACAAATAAGAAGCCGCCTCAGATTCAGCTATAAATCCATTCAATTTAGCCAGAAAAAAGCTAATCTTCCAATTGGGAAATAATTTCATGGGCAATCGGCAATTTTTGCCATTTTATGTAATGCCCAAGAGAAATATAGTGATTATCGATGGCAATTAACTGAGGATTATTTATTATTAATCGTTTATTATAGATCTTCGCCTTTCAGATACTTTTGTCAATCGGTCAACCGGTCAGCCGGTCAATCGGAACAATGCGCTTTATGGCCGGATATTGATGTATTGAATAAGAAGATGAGCTTCTTTGTTGGCTGAAGGCTTTGTCTTAGCTTCTTCATCCGCTTATTCAAGATCCAAAATATATCTTTCGAATGCTGATTGTAACACACACACACACACACACACACACATATACACACACACATGTGCTCACTCACACACTGACACTGGCATTGGCAATCAAAAGTCTGAGTTTTCATCTTTCTCATGCAATTATCGCGTATCTGAAAGATCTTTTTTATTGGGCGATCACACATGTGTGTGTGCGTGCGTGTGTGTGTGTGTCAGTATTTGCATTTTTATGACTTTATTTGGCACAATTGGAATTCTCGATAGCGGTCATACGGCTTTCAATATCCTTCTCAGTGAACATTAAACTTGGACAATAAAATTTTGATTGCTTCCTATGTAAGTGAAACCGGACAGCCCGTTAATAGTTGCATGGAAGTGTGTGATTTTCTGTGTGTGTGTGTGTGTGTGTGTGTATGGTCAGAACTGTTCCAATTACAGTTATGGGCTGTGCGTGTGTGTGAGTGCTTATAAATAGAATTACATTAGGGTCGAGTTTCTAGAGCCGCTGACACGCATTAATTGATTTGTTTCGTAACCGAAATTAGGTAATTCCCTAAGACATTTAAGCGTTGAGATCTTCTCGACCTCAAGATGATCACACCAACAAACAAGAACAACAACAGCAACAACAACAACAACATTTACTGTAGCAACAGTAGCAACACAGATACAACGGCAACTGCCATGTGACCACCACCACAACGACGACGACGCAGATGATGACTTCCGACCGAGCCACTGCCATGGGCACTTTCAGTGTAATTTTCTACAATTTTTACAGAGCTCGACACGTGAAAGTTCATAAACGAAAGCAAAAATGGAAACATGTGCTGAGCGTGTGTATCTTCGAGTATAAGTGTGTGTGTGTGTGTGTGTGTATGAGTGTTGTATCTTTTAGTGTCATTAAACAAAATGAAGCAGAACAGCGTCAGGCTATGAAAGCCTTTACACATGAGCAAATGGGCGACTCGGCAGAAGCGTGCGGGCGGGAAGACTGACGGTCGGTCGTGTGGTTCGTCGGTACGACAGGTGGCCCGGTCGTCAGGTCGTCAGGTCGCCAGGTCGTCAGGCGGTCAGTCAGTCAGTCAGTAGGCTATGCGTAAACATTCCCTTTAAGTGAATGCCTAGAGATGATCATTAAATGCCAAAAATACCTACAGCTTAAGAGCCACAGCCGAAGACGAGGCCAAATTATGGCAAAGACAAGGGCAAAGCCAGAGCCAAAGGAAGAGACCAAAGGCAGAGGCAGGGCAGAGGCAAAGGCAGAGGCAGAGGCAGAGGCAGAAGCAGAGGCAGAGACAAAACCTAAACTGTAATGTTTCGAATATTTTGTGGTGTGTTTGGTTTCACTATCATTTGTATACGCATGTGTGTGCGTGTGTGTGTGTGTGTATTAAAAGTGAAAACATGTAAAAAGTCATTCACAGAAATGCCAAGAGCCACACAGCAGCAGCAGCAGAAGCAACAGCAGCGGTGGCAGCGGCAGTGACAGAAGCGGCAAATGCTACAAATCTGGAATACAAATTACGTATACGTAATTTTAATTGATCGTTTAGAGGAATTGTTTATGTCAGTTGCCTGATTTACATAAGTTTGTTCATAATACAGATGCTAAATGGGCTTTGGTATGGGGGGGAGCTTATGCTAATTAAATACCTTCAGTTAGAAGGCTTACCATGCCTCCTACCACCCCGCCCCATGCCCCACACTCTACACTCCACACACTCCATCCTCTATTCTCCATCTCGTCGCCCTGTCACTTCATGTGTATCATTCGTAATGAGTAAAAGTTATGCGACAGACAGAAAGTTATGCAGATTTGGCCAAGATGATGTTACCAAACGGTAGCCATGATCTTATTTGTTGACCATCTCAACTAAGCCGATGAGCTAAACGGACAGCTATTTGGCACTTGAAAGTCAAGATTAAGTTTCCAACTCACAACATTATACATTAAGTGAATCTATATATATATATCTATATATCTATATATCTATATATATCTTTATATATATATAAATATACTTAATTATAATGTATATATTTATATCAATATTTAAATATATAAATATAAATATTGAGGTGAATAGTTTTAGAATTGATTTCACGTTTCCTCTTGTATCCATTTGCTTCCACCTGTCGCTATCTCCCTCTCTCTCGCACACTCTCAGTGGATGCATCTGAATCTGCTGTCTATCATCATTTATCATCATTATTTCATAGCGCTCACACTTTCAGATACTTTTGCTGCTGTGCAAAAAATCAAAATACGAAAATACGAGAAAAATCAAAAGACTCTCATTAGACGAGAAATATCTGTCAATTTAAACGGCTCTTTCGGTGTAGATTGTGGCTTTGTGGCTTGTAACTATGGATCATTCAAGTCAAACAAGTGAAAGTGCCTAAAACATTCAATTTCGAGTAATTTTGCTATCAATTAACAAAGCACACAACAACAGCAACAACACACTCACTCACACACACACACACACACACACACACACATTCGATTGTATGAATGAAGAGGCGAGTGAGCGTGCCAAACGACTTTAGAAGATTAATTGCCGGACAGCTGACACACACACACACACACACACAGATATAGTCATACACGCAACTTTACATACATACACACACACACACACACACTCTACCAGCGATCATCATTAGCACATCATTACGCGTACTATTCCCAGCAAGAAAACACCATCACCATCGGCATCATCATTACCATAGCCATCACCATCGCCGGCACTGGCACCGGTACCGGCATCACCCATCCCATCACCCATCCCATCACCCATCACCCATCACCCAGCCCACACCCAAGCCCAAGCCAAAGCCCAAACCTAATGCAAGGTACGCCCCCCAAGGCGACCGACACGCCGAGAACCAGCAAAAGGGGCCAAAATCTTCAAGCAAACCACAAATAATCATTACTTAATATTAACGGTTAAATCTCCTACTTAAGTGTGTGCCAAAAAGCACAGTTTCTCAAGTTGTTGTTGTCACTGTTGTTGTTGTCACTGTTGTTGTTGTCACTGTTGCTGTTGTTGTCACTGTTGCTCTTGCTACTGTTGTTGCTGTTTCTCACGTTTTTGCCTTGAATATACTAAAGGATACACAGCAACAGATTATTTGTTGTTGCTCCTTAAGAAGATGAGCACATTGAAAAAGGATACGGAGACTATGGGAGGAGGTTATTTGAAGGACATATGTAACAATCTGAAGGAAACTCTTCTGAACTTATAAAGAACCCATAGATCACTTAATCACCAGTCGGACCGTAGGATCTGTTCATTTACTTATTCATTTCTTCCTCCTTTCATCTGTGTATCTGTTTCTCCATACGAATTTACTTTTATACGTTCATTCATTTTTTTATTTCTCTTACTATTCATCTATTCCTTTTATTATCCATTTATTCATCTACCGGTCCATTCGTCTGTTCATCCATCTATCTGTCTATCCATCTATTCGTCTATCCATATGTGTACCTGTCCATTTGACCATCTATTCATCCATTCATTTTCCATCAATTCATCCATTCATTTATCCATCTATGCATCCATTCATTTATTCATCTATTTACCACTTTTTTATCCGTCTATTAATTTTTTCATCTATTCATCTATCTATCCATTCAATCATCATCTTATCCATTAATTTTTTTATCCATCCATTCATTTAAGAATTCATTTAAAAATTCATTTTTTATCTATAAATTTGTTCATCTATTCATCTGTCCATTCATTCACCCATCCATTTATCCATACATTTAAATATTCATCAAATTATCCAGGAATCCTTTTATCCATGATTTCTGCTACCCCATTCTTTATTCATCTGCCATTCTTCATTCATCCTTCTGCCATTTATTCTCCTTAATTTTATTGTTGTGTTCTTATTGTTGCTGCTGTTCCTTTTAATATGCTTCGTCCTTCCAAATGAGTTGTTGTTGTTGAGTTATTCATAATACAATTTTGAATGTCGCATTTGCGTTTTTTTTCCTCAAATGTTATTCTAGTCACTATTTAATCATGTGTTCTTCTTCTCCTCTTTATAACTTAATGTTACCAGTTGCTCTCTACAAAATGTATAGCATATTCTTAGGAGCTTTACCGTGAGGTTGTCTTTGACAGTTTCTGGCACAATAAGGATTACATTAAAACTCTCTGCTTCTGCCGACGTTGACGTCTCTGTTCTTGCTGCTCTTCCGGCTGTTGGTGTTGGCAGAGTTGTTTGGTGTTGCCATCAGAAATCAAAGACGAAACGTTGGCAGCCATGGGCACATCGGGTACCGCTAGAAGCCAAGCTTAGGTTGCAGGCCAGGGAATTTCTGGGATTCAAACTTCAGTTTGCCGCCTGTAGACTGCAGGTTGCTGGTTGCCGGTTGATGGTTGCCGGTTGATGGTTGCCGGTTGATGGTTGCTGGTTGCCGGTTGCTGGTTGCCGGTTGTCGATTGCCGGTTACATTTTGGTACCGCACACAACGGCGTACAGCCCACAACAGATCTGAATCTCATGCTGCGTAAGCATCGATGAAAGTACTGCCTGTGTAGCTCTGGATGGCCATCGCCTTCCATTTCTCCTTGGGTACATGCTAGCCAAATGATGCTGGCATTTGCTTTGGCGCTTTGGCGCTTTGCTGTTTTGCGAAATTTGTCCGCAATTCGCATAATAAAAACGAAAAGCACGTCGAATACAAAGCCCAACAAAAATCAATTGGAAATTTTACTTTCGACGGAGAAGTAAAAAATCATAAGTATTTATTATAGGAAAGAAAAAATAAAAACACAAGAGACCAAAAACGAAAAAACAATTGGAAGAGGCGGAAGATGCCACGAGGCGACTGCGACTGAGACTGGGACTGGGATTGGGACTGAGAGTGGGACTGAGAGTGGGACTGGGAGTGGGACTGGGACTGGGACTGGGATTGGGAGACAGAGATTGGGACTGTGACTGTGACTGGAACTCAAGCGGAGGTGACGAGGGCAACGGCGACTGAGACTGAGACTGAGACTGAGACTGAGACTGAGACGAACCAAAGTGAAGCAAATCGAACCAAACTGAAGATCTAATACTCACATTTGTCGACTATTTGCGTGCTGTCATTAAACTATAATTAAATTTCTTTTCTTTTGATTTTCACCCTGCAAGTTAAAAGTCATCCTCCTGGGCTCACACACACACACACACACACACATTCAGGCACACACAACCAGAGGCACATCCATGGTGTGAAGGGTTTACCAAACTTCACGCCTGTCACGACTCATGGAATTTATATTTCTTTCAGTTTTTGGATTTATTTTTTGTTTTTTTGTTATTTTGTTTTTTGTGTTTTGTTTTTTGTTTTTATGAGCGACAACGACAACAGCAACAAAAGCAACAAAACCAACGACAGCAGCAACAAAAATAAAATTTAAGATATGACAAGAGAGAATCACTTGCTTTTTGCACATAACAGAAGTTAGCGAAATTTCAGTTCAGCGATCAATTCGAACAACAACCGATAACTTGGTCAGGGAAAACGTTAACAAAAATTTCTAAGAGAAAAAACTCAAAACCCAAAAAAAAAAAAAACTGTTGACAATTGTCAAATCGATGAAAAAGCCAAATATGGGACACTCTTAATGAATATCAGACCCGAAACACTCGATCTAGATGGAAACACTGAAGGCTTAAGGTGCAACTCATAGCTTTAGGAGCTTCTTTGGGAACTCCTTAAAGATATTTATAAGGATTAAAGGTATATTAAATTTCAGTTTCTGGAGACTTGCAGTGTTGTCTGCTGTCTAAAAAAAGCCTTTCCAGAGGCAACTCTGAAAGCCCTTTAAGCCCTATATTTTTGGCAGTTCGACAAGCTTCGATTAAATTTACTTAATTCTCTCAAAGGATCAAACTTATAAATATAGTAAGAATGTCCTTCAATGGGCTAAGGATTTGTGAATAAAATATTTGAGTCTTCATGTTACTCCTCAACTGCTCCACAAGCCTGGGAGGTTAATTGGTCAGAATTCTCAGGTTTAAGCCAAGACTTCCTTTTCGACTCTTGGCTTGTCTCTGTTTTAGTTCGAGTTTAGTTCAAGGGATTAAAATATAGAATCTCTCCCAACCCATAGATGATAGAGTTCTGAGTTGAAGACGCAGTTAGAGTATTCAAGTATGAGTCAGGACTTCTATTCTTTGACCCCAACCCTTCCCCCTTCGAAGTTGTGGGCTGTTTGAATGACAGCCCGAGACACCAACTGAAAACTGAGAGCTGAAAAGTAAATGAGAACTGAGAACTGAGAACTGAGAATTGAGGCAATTAGTTAAAAGTGTAGATCCAATCTTAAGTACATGAAATGGATAGTCCTTATATCTTCTGGTGTCATCGGGAGTTTTGGAGTTTGGGACGCTGTGGCCATAAAACACGCTTCAAGTGATATAATAAAAGCTTTGTTCGCGGCTGGAGGAGAGCTTCTGGGGAGAACAAAAAAGATTTGGAACACGAAGATCGTCTTAAGCTTTCTACAAGATTAAATTGCATTTGTTAGGGGCTTCGATTGGATCCGAATCATTGTCCAGAAACAATGGGATACTGAAAGGCTGGGAATCGTTATAATAAAACTTCTAATTGTGAGTTTGTTTGAGTTTGAAAATCGCGTGGGTATATGAGCTGGGTGTCTGGTATTTGGTATTTGGTATTTGGTATTTAGTATTTAGTATTTGGTATTTGGTATTTGGTATGTACTATCTGGTGTTTGGTGGCCTAAAGTTGGTAGCTGGCCTCTGGTATTGGAGCTTGTGTCTTGGCAGTTGCTACATTTGGCTTTTGGCTCTAATGAATTTATGAGCTGTCGCTGTGCTCAGGCCTATCATAAGAAGGCTGCTTTGAGCAGCAGCCGCCTGGAGATGGGGGATGGGAAATGGAAGATGGAAGATGGAAGAGGCAAGATGGGAGATGGAAGATGGGAGACCCACCCAATGCATGGCCATGTGCATGTCCACGTTCATGTGCAGCCTTCAGTCTTTGGTTGTTGTTTGGGCTTGTGTTTTTTTCCCAGTTTCAATGCCTCTTGGATGCTCTATGTATAGGTGAATATATGAGAGTGTGTGTGTTGGTGTGTGTGTGTGTGTGAGTATGTGAGTATGTGTGTCTTTAGCTCGGATCAGTTTGGCTGGGTTTTGGCTATAGTCAGTTTGTTGCTCTGCTCCGCTCTTCGGTTCGGCTCTCCGTTCTCTGTTCTGTGCGACTGCATGTCAGGCGACTGCGGCTGCGACTTGCTGGCCAACTGCTACTTACGACTGCCAACTGGCCATAATATGTAATTTCAATGATTTGCATACAAAACACTTTTCACCAAACGAAACACACACAACAAGAAACGAAGCGACCGCTTGGCCAGACCGGGCCGTAAGCTGAAGCTGAAGCTGAAGCTGAAGCTGGAGCTGGAGCTGGAGCTGAAGCTTGAGCTGCAGCTGATGCTAAAGCTGAAGCTGGTCACATCAGCAGCAGCAGCAGCAGCAGCAGCAGCAACAGCAGCAGCAACAGCAGCAGCAGCGGCAGCGGCAGCAGCAGCAGCGGCAGATGCAGAAGCATCAGCGGCATGGAATTGGCATGGACAAACAAACACGTTAAATACTTCCGCGTTGCAAGCCGCGTTTTTGCATTCTATGATCACGGGCAAGGAATGGGGGTATGCCGGGCGTATGGGTGGCACGGGAGGGGCCTAAGCCAGATCCCAGCTCTTGCCCCGTGCCACAGTGTTGTCTCGTTTTCATAAGCTCGAAATATTCATATTTGTCACGAAGCAAATGCCGTGAATGCTGCACACTGCACACTGAGTATCGTCTATGGACGCTAAGATTTCCTGGCCAAGAATGAGGCCAACCAATGGGAATGGGACTGGGTATGGGTATGGGTATGGGTATGGGTATGGGTATGGGTTTGGGTATGGGAATGAGACTGGGACGGGAATGAGCATAAGCATGGGCATGGGCATGGGCATGGGCATGGACACGGACATGGGCATGGACATGGGCAGTACTCGCCATTTGCTGGCGCGGAGTGCCTTGTCTTTGCGATTGCCTCTGCCTCTGCCTTTACCTTTGCCTTTGCCTTTGCCTTTGCCTTTGCCTTTGCCTTTGCCTTTGCCTTTTGCCTGTGCTGCGTGGATTCTGCGAAACCGAAAATTATAATAACCAGTTTAAAGCTTGAGGTTCTTTTATTTTTTTGGCAAGACGGCCAATGACCCAGCACTTTAAAGGGCCAAAATGTATCTGCTGGTATCAGCATTGAGTGGGGATTACGCAGAATATCGTGAGTAGCAACAGCGACAACGGCG
Organism: Zaprionus lineosus; assembly: GCA_035044505.1. NCBI lineage: Eukaryota > Metazoa > Arthropoda > Insecta > Diptera > Drosophilidae > Zaprionus > Zaprionus lineosus. The sequence continues at coordinate 3,806,096 of JAWNNX010000694.1, read as the reverse complement.
GCAGCAGCGACAGAAGTGGTAGAAGTGGTAGATGTGGTAGAAGTGGCCAAAGTGGCTAAAGTGGCAGCAGTGGCCACAGGGGCAGAAACAGGGGTTGGCAATGGCAGTGGCAAGAGCAGTGAGGCTGACTTCGATAAAGGGAGCGTGCGCCGTTGTGCCGTGGAGGCAAGGTCAGGAGGAGCAGCAGGAGCGCCGCGTGAGGGGCTTGTGTGTGAGCGGTGTTCTGTCGCTCGGGTACCGGCGAAAGTTTTCATTTTCGGGGCCAAAAACCCAAGAAGAAAAAAGTCCATTTAGATTTAATGAGATATTGGGCCCAAGTCAAGTCGCGTCCGGCGTGGCCTTTCCTTTGGCACAGAAGCATATGAAAACTGCAATAAAGCAAATGCTTGACGCTTGTGGCCCATAACGAATGAACAGCAGCAGCAGCAGCAGCAGCAACAACAACAGTCGCAGTCGCAGCAGCAGCAGCAACAGTCGCAGTCGCAGTCGCAGCAGCAGCAGCAGCAACTACACACAAATGTATTTTTTTGAACAAAAATTCCAAAAGCAAATCCATTTTGTTCCGACTTTCATTTCGGAGCAGCACAACACACACACACACAACACACACATACACACACACACACACTCATAAAGCAGACAAAAGTGAGCCACAGTCGGAGGCAAGCGGCAATCGCCGCACAGTTTGAAGACAATTGTATAAATGAAAGTTTAAGATCTCCACGGAGTGTCTGTGTGTTATATGTTTATGGGGCAGGGCAGACGTGTGCGCCTCTTGTGATATGAGCTAACGGTGGCTATGCCACTGCCTGTGGCAGCGACAGGTTGTACTCTCGCATAGCTAGTGCCACTGCCATTGCCACTGCCACAGCCACTGCCACTGCCAATGGCAGCGCCAGCACTTGACCATGCCCCACACTCCACACTCCACACAACCATTCACCCATACCCAACACCACCAAGCCCCTCACACCACACGCCACACACACCACACGCCACACACACTACACACCACACACCACACACCACACGGCACACTCTTTGCTTCCCATTCCCCATTCCCCTTGCCGCGCCACCCATAACACCCAGAGACTCAGACCCGGCACGTGTTGGCCCCCAATGAAAACTAAGAAGAAAAAAAAAAAAAAATAAAATAAAAAAAAATGAAAAACTAGAAAAAAAAAAGATACAATTTTCAATTGTTCAGCTGCCGATGCTGGGGCCCATTTCTCTTCATTGCAGGCTACTTTGATTTCGATTTACTTTTGCTTTTCATTGTTAATAGTGCCGCCAATGCGATGATGATGGCGCTGCCTTTTGAAGGAGGAGCTGGACCAGGGGTGGCCCAGAGTGCGGAGAGGGACAGAGGGGCAGAGGGTGCAGGTAGAGCAATAGCTGCCCTCTGGGTATTTCTTTATTTCAGTTAAAACTTTAATAACAATTTTATGGTTTTCAACGCAATTTGCTTTACAGAAGCCCATTAAGTGCAACATTTCTATTGGGCGGGGCACCAGCGAGAGCGAGAGCAACACACAGAGAGAGAAAGAGAGGGAGAGAGATACAGGAAGAGTGAGCTGGGGAAGGGGAGAGCAAAACAGAGAGATCTTTTCGGATGACAAGATAAACGAATAAAACTGATCAAATAAATTAATTAAAAAAATATGTAAATAATTTATCAAAATTTAAAAATTTATAAATTTTTTTTTTATATTAAAATTGTAATAATACTTTCTGATACTTTCCAAAGTCATATAAAAATAATACATAAATTAAGATTCAAATTTACACAGAAAGCAGCGAATTTTAATTTAATTTGCACTAAAAAATGAAATGTTTTTTCATTTCCTTTAAATTATAAAATTATTAAAATTCTACGAAATTTAAAAATGAAACTTGTTTTTTATTCGACGCCCCTTAATTCGGTGTTCCGTAAGGTCGTTTAACTGACGATCCCAAAAAAAAATGTAGATGATTTTATTGATTTTGTAGAGATTAAAATTTTAATTGATTGAAAGTCATCGCCGAATCGATTCGTAGATTGATTACATAGTGAATGACCTCGGATAAAGAGCTCTCATCTCATCTCATCTCATCTCAAATGGCAACAAATCCGGAACAAGCTCCGATTAAATTGGCATAGAGTTCTTTACTTTACATATTCGCAGTTCCCTCAACTCGGCGGATAATCAAACTGGGGATCATTCCCTCAGCTCTTGGCACAATCAGCGCCAATTATGCTATGTCCAAATGCTATATCGATTCATATATACACATATATTTATGTTCTGTATAGATATATGTATATATGTGTGTGTGTGTGTGTATGTGTGTGTGTGCGCTTGTTCTTTGCCTGTGGGACAATCAAAATTTTCGTCTTACGCCTTCCGGTGCTCGATATAAATCTTCAAATTAATGTCTGTCTCTTTGCCTCGCACCCGCACCCGCACCCGCACCCCACCTCATCACACCACAACACACCACACCCCACCTTCCGCTGTCTTTGGTTTCGGTTCGGCATTCGAGAAAATTCACCAAAATCGAAGCAATTTTTAAGCAAGATCAAAGAAAGAAAACGAAATCAGAAAAGATCAACGCTTTCAAGTGCCCACCACTTGGCACCGTATAAAAAGATCTTTACGCTTTTTTGTGCGAGGGCGATTGCTTGGGTCACTCTGTGCGTGGGTAGCTTGAGGAGTTTATCGCGAGCACTAAAACTATTAAGAGAAAATCATAAAGTGAAGTCAGTTATGAGGCGAGGCGAGGCGAGGCGACAGCCTGAATATTATTAGTACTTAATACTCGAACACACAGATACAGATACAGATACAGATACAGATACAGATACAGATACATATATATATAAAGTATATATACAGATATTAATATATCCAGGGAGCACTACCTTTCACAACTACAGTTACCGCCCAGTCAATGCCCATTCAAAGCCTGACGAAATCACGGCTTTTGCGCCAATTTCTTTAGCCCAGACACTGGGCAGTACTCGGAACGAACACAAATGCGAAAATTACACCCAAGCGACCAATTTAAAGCCATTAAATTATAATTTTAAATTTAAAATTTTAAAGAGGCCTACGAAGCTGAGCAGCAGCGGTCAGAGCAGCGGAAAATAGAAGACACCAAAACGCATTATTCAATTAGCGCCGTTGCTTTGTTTATTTTTGGAGTAGAATCGTTTCCACGATGATTTCCCGGCCACCACTGGAGACACACAAGGCACACAGGGCCCAAGAGTGCACAGTGCACAGTGCACACTGAGCGCTGGACAGTGGACGGTGGCCGGTGGATGGTGGCCGGTGGATGGTGGATGGGGAGGAGAGGTGAGGGGTGAGTGGCGAGGGGAGAGAGGAGAGCAAAGATCGGGATGCTTGCTTAGTTTTCAGCATCAAATCACTGCGATTGCCCAACACTGACGGAAGCGTGTAACGAAAAACGGTTCATTCCTCATTCCTCATTCCTCATTCCTCATTCTTCATTCTTTTTTTTTTTTTTTAAGCAAAAAGTGAAAAACTTTAACGCAATCGCTGCATACATGTAAATGTACATGTAATGTAGGTGTGACTTTTAGGAATGTGTGCGCGCGTGTGTGTGTGTCTCTGTGTGTGTGTGTGTGTGTAATGTTTATCTACTTTAATCTGCAATCTGCGCTTGCAACTGTCCCCAACTGACACTCATAATTAAAGAAACAAATAAAGCAAACAGCATAACAGGCAACAACAACAAAAGCCACACCAACAACAACAACAACAACAACAGAAGAAGAATAAGTAACAACAGTAACAACAGCAACAATGCAGTCGCAGTCACTGTCGCAGCCTCTGCTGCCGCGGCCACATTAACATAGTGCAACAAAATAAAAGCAACAAAAACAACAAAAACAACAACAACAGCAACAACAACGACAACGACGACGGCACTTGTCGTGTCTGCGCTTGCGTCCACGTCTGCGCAGCGTCGCCATCGACGTCGACGTTGTTGCCGTCTCCGTCGCCGTCTGCGTCTGCGTCGCCATTGCCATCGCCACAGCCATAGCCATCGCCATCGCCATCGTCGCTGTGAACGACTTTGCAAAGCTCTCGGCAAACGCCGCTGCCTTGACTTTGACTTTGCCTTGGCCCGTTGGCAAGCCGGAGCGGAGCTTTTAAGCTGTGCACAGGCCGCACTACAGAGTGCTCTGCGCCGGCGTCGCTGCCGACGCCGCTGTTGGTAACTTCTTCGTGTCTGCAAGCGGCTGCTGTCTTAGTTCTTAAGACCGTTGTTGGCGTGCTCCTCTTCAGTTCGTTGCTGACCAACGTAACGTGCGGACGTGCCAAGCTCGCCTCAAAATACGACAACAACGACAGCGACGACGTGATTCAGTGTAACAGTTGTTGCCGTTGCTTGTTGCTTAGTCTATCGACAATCAGATAAATAGACAAGCCATATCCGACCATCACATATACACACACATATATACATATATATATATGTCAATGGTATATACCACTTGGGATTGAAACTTTTTTTTGGTAATAAGAAAACGCAAAGAAATAAAATCAACGACTAAACTCAAAATATGAAACAAATCTATCCTATGGGATATGTGTGCGCGACGCGAGTGCAATGCATGAGACAAACTTGCCACAAATTGAGAAAAGAAGGAAACGCTAATGATAATAATAATAATGATATAATTAGGGATAAAGTGTTGCCATTCTCGCTGCCTACCGCCTGGTTGACTAGTTGTCTGGCCGCCTGGTCGCCTGGCTGCCTGGCTGCCTGGCTGCCTGGCTACCTCGTTGCCTCGTCGCAGATCCTGCAAATGAAGCGCTTAACATTTTTCGCCTGGCGAAAAGTTTCTCAAATCAAAGAATTTTTTTCTAACTCTGCTTGTGTTTTTTTTACGGTCTTGATCTCGTACAACGTCTCCTCAATGGACTTGTGTTTGCTGTTTGGGGCTGTGGCGGCGTTGATTTTGTCCATGTCCAGCCCCAGCCTCCGAGAGGCTGCACTTCCAAAGAACGGGGGGAAATCTCTGTTTGCGTGTGTGTCTATGTGTGCATATATGCATGCATGTGTGTGTGTGTGTGTGTGTCGTTTGGTGGTGTAGTTGCTCTGCGCTGTCCATGTCCAAGGCGCGGCCAGCGGCGACTGTAATTTCTGCCTTGCGCATTCTAAACACACAGAGACACATACACACTCGAAAAAGCAAACAAACAGACAAACAGACAAACAAACAAACAAACAAACAAACACGGAACGCAGTCAAGTGAAGACAGCGTAAGTTAAAGAAGAGCAGCGGGCAGGCTGGCGGGCGGACAGGCAGGCATCCAGGCAGCCAGGCAGCCAGGCAGCCAGGGAGTCAGGCAGATGAAGACACTCCTGCCGTGGCTAGTTTGGGAGGAGATGCAGATGCAGTAATAGCAACAGCCACAGCAACAGCCACAGCCACAGCAGCAGCAGCAGCAGCAACAACAACAACAACGAACGACAGCAAGAACAACAGCCACACTGAGACACATGTGTTACCGCTCTCACTCTCTCTCTCTGTCTCACTCTCGTGCAGCCACTTGATCTGTGTGCGGTGTCTCCTTCCTGCTTGTTGCGTCGCCATATTGGGCTCATAACGGTGCAAAAATCGCGCTGCTTTTTGCTGCCTGCATATGTGTGCATGTATCTCTCTGTATATGTGCATACATCTGTGTGCTGATATGTGTGCCTGACTGTATCTGTGTGTGCTCGTGTGCTGGTGTGTGTGTGTGTGTGTGTGTGTGTGTGTGTGCGTTCTTCTTTTAAAGCTGCCCAGTTTATGTCTATGGCTGCTGCATTGATGACGACCCAGCGACCGATAGACCGACACCGACGACCAAAGTGCGATCAAGCGAAAACCACAAATAAAAAAAAAAAAAAGCAGCGAAAAGAACAATAAAAAAAATATATATGATAATGAAGAAGAAAAAGAAGCAAATACAAAAAAAAAAAAAAATAAAAAAAAAATGAGATCCACTCACAGGTTGCATCCATCGGCAACTTCATTTGCAGTTTTGCGGTTGCTGCCACAACACTTCGGCAAATGCTGATCGATTGTGCGTGGCAGAGCCATAAATTCTCCGGCTGCCATTTGCATCCTTAATCCTGGTACTGCCAACGCTCCCATTCCTGCCACAGATACTCCTGTGAGTGGGTCAGCCAAGCAATCAATCTTCTTCGGCAGCGACTGCAGCTCTCGGCTTAACTGTGGCTCTGGCTGCGACTTCGGCTGATTGAATATGCCAGCACCGGTACACGCCCACCAGCGATTAACGCCCATGCTTGCACTTTGACCACAATGTAAATAATCATAATTTACAGGATTTGTTCAAAATAAACGGCCAGCAGAGTGGCCAACGTGACTACACTGACAGAAATGAGGGCTACCCCCAAGACACAGGCCACAACAGGAAGTTGGCAGGAAATTCAAAGATCCTCAAAATACTGAAAAGTTTCTCCCACTTTTACTATTTCACTGGGGGACTACTACTTGAGATTCCCAGATTAATGATAAAATCGCTTCCCATCGAATTTGGGAATAATTAATAATTTGTGAAAGACTTTCATGTCTTTCCTCAGTTTTATGGCTTCGCTTCCAAGAATTCCCACAGAATCCCACAGAACGAGAAGAAAGGTTCTAGAATTTTGGTCAGCTCCCTTTTCGCTCTGTGTATATGGCTATAATATACCAGAGCATTATTGGTCAATAGGTTATAGCTTTGCCATATCGACGTATACCCAATCTGAGTGTGTGTGTGTGTGTGAGAGTGTGTGCTCGGAGGCATTAGCATAGACTGCAGTTTAATGGGACCCACAAACAATCGCTGAACGTCCGATGCTCACTAATTTTTATGTGCACAGCCTGCGGCCGTGGTTGGTGCTCAAAGTTTCAGCCCACTTTAAACGGAACTCGGAGCTAAGTAACGCCTCTGAGTTTTTTATTAAGTTATAAAAAGAAAATAGAAAAAAAAAAAAAAAAGAACGCCAAAGAAATGCACACGGCGAGGCAAGAAGCAGCCGAAATTCGACCAAAAATTGAATGGTCGTCAGAGCGCCACACAGTCGTATAACGGTTATGGGCCTGGAAGCGTCGTCGTCACATTCCCAAGCGCGCACACAGCCACAGACACAGAACAGACACAGACATAGACACAGACAGGCACAGCCAGACACACGCATATGCAAGCAAGCACAACGTTCACAGGCCGCACACACACTCACACACTCGTAAATTGCAATAAACGAAGTTTTTATAGCCAAAAGAAAAGCCCCAAATTTCGAATACAACAACAACAACCATAACCACAACAACAACAAAAACAAAAGCAAAAACAACAAAAGGTTCTATAAACAGTGAGAGGCAGAGACAAAGGTCGTAACAGCAAGTGAAAATAGCGACAAGCAAGTCAAAACACACCAGCACACAGATATACACATGTATATATACATACATGTAGATATATAGATATATATGTATTTGTATATTCACACTCAGTAACAATAATAAGAACAACAGCCAAAAAGTAGGAAGCAAAAACAATTATAGGCAGCCAGGTGTTAATTTCAAGTTCGTTGCCTAAGTCTTTCGTTTTTTAAAGTGGAGCGCTCCGTGGCAGCGCCCATTGAATGCGAATGAGGGGCGTGTGAGCCGGCCGGCAAATGTTGTACGACCGAAAATAAAAAAAAAACGAGCCACACTCACATGAATTCCATTATTATTATTATTATTATCATTATTATTATTATTATTTTTATTTTTTTTTTACATTTTTTTTTGCTATTACTTTTTTATATACTTTTTTTGAGCGCACATTTCGTGCTTGTGGTCTTTTACACATGCACAAACGTACACGCATACACTTACACATACACACACACACTCACGCACACACACACACGTAAACAGACATTAAACGTTTCGTTTGGTTTCGTTTTGTTTCATTTCCGTTTTGACCCCACAAGTTCAAAGGTTGTGCCTACAGCAGACACACAAACACACATTTATCCACATACTAACATATAAACGACACTGCAGCAGCAACAACAACAACAACAACAGCAACGATAACAAAAATCTATACAAAGCAACAACAAGAGCAACGAAACGCATTGCTGGGAAATTCTTCTTGGAAGCAAGAGCTCTGCGAGAGCAGCAACAACAACAACAACAGCAGCAGCAGCAGCAGCAATAAGAACAAACAAACAGGCAACAGCCACAACAACAGCCACAACAACAGCAACAACAATGACAGCGACAGCGACGCCGTCGCCGACGCCGACGTCGACTGCGACGAGAAAGCAACCTGCAAATAACGCGATGCTCAGCGAAGCTTTTACGGTTAAGCGGCTTTTAGCGGTAAGTGTACATACGAACAAAGCTCTCAATAGTCATATAGACATATAGACATATAGACATGTAGACATATAGACATATAGAGAAGTGCTCCCCAGTGTTCCGAGTCGTAACTCAATTTGCAAATCCCATTGATCGGAACAAATGGAGTTAGCGAGCGGGCAAGCTGCAGGTTTATTGGGGCGTTACCAATGCGAATTGCTCCACAAACTGCAGGCCCCATGCCCCCAAATGTTGTCAACAGTCGTTCCATTGTTCGAGTGTCCATAGCCATCATGAAGATATATGTATGGTACTTAACTTTATCTATATACATGTATTTCGGTTTTTCGGCTCATTTTTTGTTCCTTTTCTGTAGTAATTTTTTTTTTTTTGATTTTTTTTTTTGGATTTTTTCTGTAAACATTTTTGTTTAAACACTTTTGGCGTGGGTTGGGCCCCTACACCGGGGGCATTTACTTTAACTTGACTTTGACTTTGATCGTGGGCCGTTGGCCAAGTTTTCTCATCCATCTCCCCATCTCGCTCGCAAGTGAATGTGTGTGTGTTTGTGTGTGTGTTTTTATGTCTGAGTGTCTGAGTGGCTGAGTGTCTGAGCGTCTGAATAACTGAGAGTATATGTATGTGTATGTGTGAGAGTGTGAGTGTGAAAGAGCTGTGAAGTCGGCCATTGGGTCAAACTGTGGCTGATAGATGGCTAGGCGTCGATGATGATGTTCCTCTACTTGGCACAGCTTTTGTTATTATTATTGCCTGGCAGGGAGTCGTCACTTGGGCCGCTGAGTAATGTAGGCAAATTAATCTAATAAAAAGGTGGGAGTTACTTTTGGGCTTGGGAACTGGAGTCATGCCCGACTGGGTTTATGCTTGCCCCGTTCGGTATGCACGGAAGATCATAAAGTCGTTGAATTATTACATTCATAAATGTTAATGGAACTTTTCATTGCAAGAAGAGCCCATAAAACTAAATGCATTCTATAGGCATTAGAGAGCCCAGGGAATAATAACTTGAGAGGAGAAACCAGCCATCTGATCTTCCCATAACTAGTTTTATCCAGGCGATACTTAAAAAAAAAAAAAAAAACTATCTTTTAATTATGGTTTAATTTAATTGACGTTAAAAGTCACTGAAAGATCGCACAGACTGCGCTCGGGCGAGAAAGCGTTTGGCAAAACTTCGAGCTAATAACATTTAAGTATAGATTCGATATATTCCACAGACATATACTTCTTGAGAAACCGATCTTGATCTTGAGATCTAATCCATTTTCTGGATCAAAGTTTTTATCTCAATTTCTTTGTTTGCTTGCTCTTGATCTTATGTTCTTTTTCTCTGGCCGCTGCCTCAGTCAAAGTCTCCATCTCCGTACTGCCTCTCTCTCTATCGCCCTCTCTCTTTCTCTATCTCTCTCTCTCTCTCTCTTATTCTCTGTCGGTCAGTTTTTGGCCGCATCACCTGCATTAGTGCACGACCTTTCGCTGTGCTCTCTCCCCTCGCAACGCCCAGGTGTCTGCTGGGCAAGTGCAACTGTGGCCAAAGGTCAGCAGACAGTCTGGCGCCCGACGATCATTAAAATCGAATGCAACAAAAACAACAACAACAACAACAGCCACAAAAAGAGATGGAGTACAAAAGTAATTTGTAAAACACGAAAAATGATTTGCTGTTTTGTTCTTCTGTTTTCCTTCTGCATTTCTTTTGTGCTCGCTTTATTCATTTCTGCTTTCCACTGCTTCGTCCTGTGGATGAGGCTTCTCTGGCCAGCAAATAATAAGGCCGACCAGTGCCTCTACGCTCTCAATTCCGATTTCTTTATTAGTGCAAAGCCATTGGAAAATTGCATGACTCCCAAAAACCAAAAAAAAAAAAAAAAAAATAAAATAAATAAATAAATCATTCCGAACACAGAACCAGACCGAGACCCAGACCCACCCCTTACCAAGAACCTGAACCCAGGCCTGAGGTGCACTTTCAGCGCTCCAGCCAGGCCAAGCCTGAAGATTCACGAGTGCAGACCATGTCCGATGGCCAAGAACTGATGTTCCAGGCAGTCGGGATTGTATTTCAACTGTTCCGCTGCCAAGATATGAGAATGAATTATAGATCGACTCTTAGGAAGCTGTGGGTGGTGTCATACACTCCCAGATATTCGCCCAAACAGTTCCTGGCAAATATTTCATATTTTTACTGTTTCCGCCTTGCCCCTCACTTTGCTTTATGGCATTCAGAAGACTTTCCTACAGGCTGACACTCGAAAGTAGCTGCCACAGTAAAAGCAAAGGCAAAGTCTGGCAATGAAAGTAACTCGACTTCTTAATGGGTCAACCTGCTACACATAGCAATACACAGACAGGGAGAAAAAGAAAGAGAAAGAGAGAGAGTATTGGACAGAGATGGATAGATTGATAGTCTTTCATATGGTGCCACTCTAATGGGCCAACAACAATGAACACATTCTCTGCTCGTGCTTAAAAGCCACTCGAAAGCATAATTAAACAATTTTTATTGACTTTTTTATATTGATGCCGCCACTGAGGCTAACTCTGGGGCAGAGCCGAAGGCAGAGACAGAGACAGGGACAGAGACAGAGACTGGGGCAGAGGCTAAGGCAGAGACTGAGCTGGCGACCGAGACTCGGATTCAGACTAAGAATGGAACTAAGACTCTCGGTGTCTTTCAATTCCGTTCAATTCAGTTGGCCTCTGTTGCTGCAGCTTCTGCTGCCAGTTTCCATTCTTTTTAACTCGAGTGACCCCCCTCCCACCCTCCCCGCTCCACCATTTCCCCAACCCAATCCACACACACCTCCTCACCCCTGATCGGGACCCTGATTGTTGAGTGTTTTGTTATGAGCCCACGTTTAGTTTTGTGGCTTGTGTCAGCCAACAACAACAGCAACAACAACAACAACAACGGCAACAACAACAAGAAGCAGCAACAAAAATCCAATTGGAAATAAGTAGAAATTGTGGTTGTTAAGTGATTGTGGAGAGTGCAGTTGAAAAGTGCATTGGGGGCCATATTCTAACTGTACACAGAGATATATACATATACATATATATAAAGATAATTCCGGCTAACAACAAACTTCATTTTAAATTATATAATCGAGTCTGGAGTATAATATAAAAAGCATAGCTGATACTCTCCGGCGATCAAACTGAAGTTGATATCCATGCCGAAGGATCTGCTCAGAGCTACTCGAGAACGAGTTTGAGAATAGCGTGAGGATTCGACTGTTTATAGTTTATGTTTATGTTAAGTAGCAATACTTTTAAGAGCGACTGTAAAGTCAGGCTCAGGTAATACCAAGTCTGGCTTCCGATAATGTTATGTCCCATAAAAACATAATTGGGATGCAGTCAGTGGCCCGAGTACCACAAGTAGTTGCGAGTCATGCCAAAGGAGGAGCACACTCAGAGAAACCACTAAAGCAGCGGCCCACTGATGTCATTCCCATCTGCTGGACTGCATCCAGATGCATCTGGATGTGCATCCTCAACGGAATCTCTACTCATCCCAAAGCTTATCCACATTTTTATCTGTGGCACTCACTTTTTTGCAGCTACCAATCTTTGGGCTATGAATCGGGATCCCCAACAGTTCGTTGGGACTACCTTGTCCTCCACATGTGATGGTCAGCTCAAAAGTCCGAGCTATAAATATCAATATAATGAACATCCGTCTATTTGGCATTAAGCAAATCCTGAAACTGGCGTCATTTGCCGCTGAGTTGCATTCAGGTTCCATTTCATGTTCATGATCATCAGCTCCATCTCCATCTCCATCTTCTTCTTCTTCTTCCGCCTCTTGTTGCTGCTTGTTCACTTTATAACATATACCAACAAAAAATAACTGTAATCTTATGTCCGAAGTTGTTAAATTCGCTGGCAACAACAACAAAAAAGCCTCAGTTTGCGTGTTCCGCTCAACGACTGAGATTCCTATTGGAACTGAGGTTAAACTTGTGTTTGGGTTTGGGTTAGGGTTAGGATATGTGTGATTATGTGCATTTAGCCAATACATTGAATAGCCCCGAAGAGGGAGGCGGGGTACAGTTATGATTGAATTTAAGGCCGTCATTGAATTTTATGGCTTAATAAATTGGAGGAGGAAACCAAATACATAATTAGAAAAATGAGGCGACGTACAGTACCGTTTGGGAGGGGGGAGCTGATGAAGGGGAGGGGTGCCGTGCACTGTGCCAGAGTAATCCCGGAGACTTGGTTATGCAAATCAGATTCGGTTACCTAACCTCGGTGCGGTAATCCAAGCTTCCAGGGGAAGGCGGATGGGTGTACCGGGCCAAGTACTTGGCATAATTAATGGCGTGTGGCGCTTAACGCTGCTCCCGGTCGAGTGCATTGTACTCTAGCCGGCAACTGGCAACTGGCAACTCGCGACTGGGAACTGTTGTTATCCAACCGATACACACACATGGCAGGTAACCACTGAGCTTGTTCTAACTGCAAAGCCAAAAAAACATACACAGATCCAGAAGTAGCCTTTAGACGACGAGACATACCCATCCCCAGCACTCGACTCTCCGCTCTCCCCGCTCGGATCCCAGATCTCGGATCTGGGGTCTCGGTGGTAGCCTTGGCTTTTTGTTTAATTATAGAGCCCAATGGCTTAGGTTTCAGTCGGTACTACTCCGAGTACAGAACTCCCTTCACCCCCCCTCATCAACCCTATCACTGGGCTCTGGCATTATGTTGGAAGTTGGGCGTGTGTTGTGTTCAGGCAACTGTTAATTTTGTTTTACAACTTCGGTTAGTATCTTTGGAGTATCTTTGGAGCATCTTTGTATCTTGGTAACTGTCAGCTGCAAACCAAAAGCCCAGCCAACACAACCCTACACACACTCACCTGTGAATGTGTGTGTGTGTGTGTGTATTTGCAACTCTTCATTCATAAAAAAAGCTGTCTGCTTTGGTCTGTATCTTGTATCTCATTGCTCGTTGCTCGTTGCTCGTTGCTCGTATCTCGCGTATCTCGTATTTTGTATCTCGTGCGATTTTCGACTACACAAATTAATTATATGAGCTGCGGCTGCAACATATTTATTGTTGTTGTTCTTCCGATTGTTGTTTATGGCCAAGACTTTTGGCTAACGGCAGTTTCGTGTGCTTCCACAATTAGTTACCAACCAACCAACCGACTAGCCAACTAGCCAACCAACCGTCCGACCCACCAACCAACCGCCTACCCCCCCGCAACCGACTGTTTGTCAGAGTGGCAAATTCTTTACGCTCTTTGCATGAGCCGCTCAAATTTTATGCTTCGCTAACTACTAAATTGTTTTTTAAGGCTAATTCTTATATCATCTGCCATTATGCAAGAACCTGGGATTACGTCTGGTAATGCCAGCAGCCAAACCCCCAGCCGGCCACTTCTCGGTTTATAGACAACCAACGATGTTTGCTTGAATCTCAAAGAATATTCTAGAGCGTCTAATTGACAGCCTTTGTATCCTTCTCAGGGCAAGTCCTGAGGTGATACACTCATTGGCTGCTCATATGAATCATCGTATAATATAAATTTATATCTTTGCATGTAACGATCTTCGACATAGAAAGAAGAAATGAATAGAAGTTGGGTACTTACCGGGAACTTCTGAATATCTTAGAATGAATGAATAAACTGATGCTGTGATTTATCCTTAAAATGTGTGTGAACAATCCTTTACTTTGCCTGAAGATCGCTGCAAATGAAAAGGAATTAAATAATCAATAAATGTCTGACTAAAAGGCTTCCTATATATATAAATGAGTGTGTGTATAAATTTATATATATATTTAAAGATAAATATATAGAGATTAGATAAATATATAAAGATTAGATAAATATATAAAGAAGAGAGATATATAGAGATATTATTTAATTAATTAAGGGGGGAGGCATTTCCCTGACTCGTCTTGATCTACGACTTAATTGATGTTTTTAAGATGAACTCCGAATCTAATTTGATCTCATTTGTGCCTTTGCAGCTCTCCATACTGTTCACACTGGTGCACACATCCCAGGCACTGGATCTGGGAGACAAGTGCCAACATGACATGGACTGCACAGATTTCATCAAGGGCAGCACCTGCTCCGCGCTGGGCTACTGCGAGTGTGCGCCCTACTTTGTTCAATTGGATGCCAAACGCTGTTTGTCGTGTAAGTAACTGTGGCCAGAGTCAATCTTTGAGTAACCTCCATAGCGTATGGGAGGGGCACACACACACACACAGACACACACACACACACACAAACAAAGAGACAACGTACAATTGCATTTTTGTGCCTTTTATTGAACTCGATGTTTGCGGTTGTTCAACAAATGTGCCTAAGATGTTTGCTTATATGCAGAACCGTTAGTCATGCACAAGCTAACCAACTTTCCATCTCTCCCTCTCTCTCTCTCTCTCTTTCTCTCCCTCCCTCTTTCCATCTCTTTCTTTGTATGTGCGCTGCCATTTGGGTTACTCCGCTGCAGCTCAACTATTGGGCGGCGACTGCCAATTGAGCGAACAGTGCTCCATGAAGGTGGCCAATAGCAGCTGCCTGGACGGTGCCTGCCGCTGCGTCGAGGGATTCTTGCAATTCCGGAAGCACACATGTCTGGGACGTAAGTATCAGACAACTGTTGACCAATTGTGGCCCTAATTGCATGGAATTTCATAATTATAACATTAATAATATATCATTAACTAATGATCATCGCAACGATCATCGCCAGCACCATGATGATGATGATGATGATGATGATCGTTCGCGGGGATCGTTCAACTCTTTGGTGATTGGCAAATTGCAATAAATGTTCAAAAGAAAACAAAACACAGAATGGAACTTTGATTGCTTATCATAGGAATTACACGCAACACCACCACCACCAACACCACCAACACAAATACCAACACAAATATCAACACAAATATCACCTCAAATATGAACACTCCAATACACCAAATCACCCAATGGTTACTCGCAACTTCTAACTCAGTCATGGGCATTGTCCGTCCTTATCTATGTATCTATCTATCTACCTATCTATCTCTTTCTGTAATCTGTTTAACCATCTCATTCATTTCCGTTGATTGTTTGCCGTTCGTTAACACTTCTATAACAATTTTCCTTTCTTTTGCCGCCACTTGACACAAACAATTAACATGGGAATAGCAATAACAAAACAACAACAACAACAACTCCAGTAACAATAATAGTAATAATAATAATAACAACAACAACAACAACCAACAACATCACTTGCCACACATGGCCTAACAAGACAATCGTGTCACTAATTATACGCATAATTGGTTAATCTTCCAAGAACCAGTAATGAACCATAAGCTGCCGGAGATCTTCGAGAGTCTCCGGAGTGTGGGGTGTGGAGTGTGTGAATCTTGGCTTTCAATTTGAATACTCATCCTCGAGTTGTGAGTTGTGAGCTGTGAGTTGTGGGACGGGAAGTATTAGATGTGAGATGGGAAATATTAAATGCAAGATGTGAGATGTAAGTCCCGAGGTGTTCCATCGGTGCTAGGAGCTGATTTGAGACCAGCCACGGTTGGAAATATGGACTCGTTATTCCGATAGCTTCCTATCATGAAACAATCATAAAAAGCGCATTTTCATTAGTGCAACTCATGGACTTGACTTAATCACAGACTAGTGCTTAGACTAAGATTTAGTGCTTAGTCTTTGGACCACAAAAAAAAAAAAGGAAAAAGGAAAAAAGAAATGATACTCCTTTTGTTAAACTGTCCGACTGAACGCCAAGTCAGTTATCTTCCAGCTACTCCTGTCCGAGCTTTGGCAGTCACTTTTGACAAAGGTCGCCTGTCGCTTGTCGCCTATTGCCTGTCGCCTGTTGCCTGTTGCCTGTCGCCTGTTGCCTGTCGCCTGTTGCCTTAATGGAGTCTAGTTATAACGGCATCAGCTTGGGTTTTAATTTGAATCAGGAATTCGCATTCATCTCGATAGCAGATAGAACCATTCAAGAGATTCATACGAATCATCTAAGTGACCAAGTCGTTAAGTCTCTCAGATATTCTTGGCCTCAAATTCTAGGTCAATTGCTTGACTAGTCTCCGGCCAGGTCCGGCCATCATCTTCGGCTAAGTTCTCGTTCCGACCTTGAAATATGATAGTTTTCGACACACAAAAAAAGGTTCCCATTTCCAGCAGATTCCGCTTATTCAAAGTGTGTCTCTTCTGTGCTCTGGATTCTGCTCCGATTGGAATCGATTCCCAACTTGCATTCCTCCCCATTGTTGGCACATTGGCGCCTAATGTCGTTAATCCGATTAGAATGTTCGGCCGAGTGGAGTGGCAGCTGGCGACGTTGCGGTACATTTGTTTGCCCTGCTGCTTAGCAGGCAGCCAATTGGGTAGACACGACATAGACCTGGACTCCGGATACGGGAGCAGCTCGACGTTCGCCTCAGCCTCAGCCACAGCGTCAGCTTTAGCTTTGGCTTCGGGTTCAGCTTCGTGGCTTTGCCATTCACCTGTTCCATTCTATGCAGCGGCTGGCGACATAATTATAGCGCATTTAAATGCACTGAATACGAATGCCAGAACGCCCAGTGGGCGTGGCCGAGGCAGCTGGCAGCTGACATTGCCATGCTTAAATATTTAATTAAAATAATTTTAATGACATATGGTCAGGTCGGCAGAGGAGTTGAAGAGCTGAGAGCAGAGCCAGAGACAGAGACAGAGACCGGGACCGAGACTCGGACTGAGACTGAGACTGAGACTGGGACTGGGACGGAGACTGAGACTGCGGCTAAATAGGAAACAGAGACTGGGACTAAGATTGGGACTGAGAAGGAGACAGAGACGGAGACTTAGACTTCGACTTAGACTGTGACTAAGACTGAGACGAAGACTGAGACGAAGACTGAGACGAAGACTGAGACTGAGACTGAGACTGAGTCTGAGACTGAGATCAAGACTGAAGCCAAAGTTAGAGTGCGGCCAGGTTTGCAGCCAGTTGCATGCATTTATGAGATACTTTCACCAAAAACCAAGCAGCAACACAATGCGGTAAAGAAAGCAAAAAGCGAGCCAGAGCCAGTGGCAATGTCAGTGCAGGGGAGAGATGGAAAGAAGAACCTTTCACCGGAGGAGCAGTAGCCAGAAAGACCTGACCAAGTCCTGTGACAGCCTCTGCTTTTTGTTGATTTCTATCTGTATCTTTAAATGCTGTAACTGCGCCCGCTGACTAGGCCTGTGACTGCCAACTGCCAACTGCCAACTGCTAACTGCCAACTGCTAACTGCCAACTGTTGCTGCAATCGCAACGGCGACGTCGCTGGCGACAGCGACGCCAGCTGCGACTGCAACTGCGACGGCGACTGCGACTGTTTTACATGCCTAATTGCCAGGCTGGAGCTGCTTTTGTAATTAAATTGCACTGATTATGTAGAAAGAAAGCCAGCGACACGGCAGCACAGGCCGAAGAAAGTCCAATTAGCGTATCAGTTGCAGCAACGTGGCAGACGTGGCAGACGTGGCAGCAACTGTTCCAGAACTCTGTCACCAGCTGGCCAAGAATCCATTGCTGCAACTGCAACTGGCTCGCGTTGCTTCCAGTTGACAAACTTGGCGGCCACGTTCACTTGACTTGCAACCAATCCTTCTTTCCGTCTTTCCTCCTTCCCAAGCCCCGCTCCACCACTCCCTTCGTTCAACTCATTCATCCTTTCTCCTTACCGCTACCCCCCTCCCTCTCCTTCGGTGGGTCAAGCTGAGCAAGTACTGTGCCAGATTTGGAGCTCTAAAGGCTTTCGCTGTGTCGCCAGGCCACTTGTTTCAGTTTCCCATGCACCTTAACCCAAAGCTCATGCCCAAGCCCATTTTCGGGATTTCGCATGTGTCTTTTAACGAGCCACCGAACCACCGAACCACCGAACCACCGAACCACCGATCCAGCAAGCCATCATGCCCTCTGCCCGCCCACGCCACCGTTCGTCCTATACCTCGACCTGTCGTCCACTTAGCCACCACCATCCAGCGATCTTTATGAGTTATGCACGTATGACAATGTAAACTACTGTCTCCGCTTGTCCAACTCCAACTCCAGTTGCAGGTCCAGCTCCAGCTCGACTCCAAGTCCAAAGGAAAAGTATGCCAAGCCTTGTATGCAGGCAAACAGATAATGAACAGATAGCCAGACGGTAAACTCAGAACGATGAGTGCAGACGAGTGAGGAAGTGGGCAGATGGGGAAGGGGAAGGATGGGAGGATGGTAAACAGAGTAGTGAGCGATGGGGAGGGGTGTGTGTGAGTGGCCTGCGAGCTGGATGAAGGAGGAGCTCAAGATAAACAAGTAAAGCAGCTCGAGAAATTTTTAGATTGAGATCTCCCAGCGTTGATTTGCATATAAAGTTGCAGCAAAAGTGAAGCCAATGACGACGATAATGAATCACTTGGAATGTGGCATTGCTTTGATTGAGTGGACTGGTTTACGGGGCCTGAACGAGAGACACTAGACATGCCACTAGGACACTCTGCTCAGATGGGTTTTCATTTAGATCTCAAGGATGTTGATTGGAGGTAATCAACGGGCAGACCGTTAGCTTCGATAAGGTTCCTCGAGTGCTGAACGGATTCTCGACCTTGATAATGAAGAGATTTGAAGTGGGTTAATCACCGATCTGAACGGTTTAACGACACATAATAATAGCCTCTGCTCTCGAGAGTCTCTCAAACCTAACTCATATATGCAGAAAATATGTTGATGACGATCCGAACAGTGGACACGTTCGGATTGATGACTGAACCTAATGAATTGCATATTAATTGATATCAAATGAGATTTCTTAATAGAAAGCCAATCGATGAGTTTTATTGGCTCGAGTTTCTAACCAGATTAGGTCCAAGCTTCAGTCCCAAACATTAATCATATGCCAATCAAGCCAAGATGGCCAAGTGTTCCTCTCACTTTCCTAATCTCGAATTCCACTATTAATCTTCGATTTAAGAGCTCTCCGCTCTTTTTTGTTGATGGCCAAAAACACTTTCCATGCCGAGTTGGTTGAAGGGGAGGGTGGGGGAAAGAATTTCATTATGGAGACCTCAAAACGCAAACTTAAAATTCAAAATAAAAGCCGAAATAAAACCAAAAATAAAAGAGCAAAGGAAAATAAAGTTATATTTAGACAAATAACTGTGTTAATATGAGGGAAATGCTTTAAGTGGTCATTTGGCCAAATTGCACCAGAAGCTAAACCGCACGCAAATTATGTGGAACAGTTTCGGAGTAGTCCCCAAAGATGGCCAGTGACATGACCAGTTTATGTCCCACTCGGTGGCCCCCACTTCCGTAAACAATAACCGAGCAAATGCCATAATAATAAACAACAAAGAGGAAGGGGCCAGGCGGGAAGGCGAGAGACAGAAGGAGAGAGGAGCAGAGATAGAGATAGACATAGAGATAGAGATAGAGAGAGAATAATAAAAGAAAATTCATAATTATGGGCCAGGTGTAAAAAGTGGCAACTGAAAGATTGGCAACGCACATGACACACTCATAAAGACGACTCCGACACTCCGACACTTCGAGACTCCGAGACTTCGAGACTCCGAATCCCAGATGCAAATGACATCAATTAATTAAAAAATAGTCTTTGGGGTTTTTTTTCCCCCTGAGTAATTCGCAATGAAAGTTGTGGCGGTAGAATTAACACAAATTGAGTTATTAAAGCCGCAGGAATGCGGCTGAATGGCGTTTCCTATAGTTGCCACTAAATGTTGCATGTAGATGGCGTCTGTCGCTGACACAGTTTCCAAAGCCCACAGCTGCGTAGGAAGTTGGCAAATAAAATTTATGCTGATTTTGATGAAATTATTGTTTTTGTTTTTATGATGAGTAGCGGGAGCTGCAGCTCCGTTCCCAACATCAGCTCCAACTTCAGCTTCAGCTTCGGCTTCAACTTCAGCTCCTACTCCAGCTTCAGCCTCAGCTTCAGCTTCAGCTTCAACTCCAAGTCGAAGCCGACACCGCAGCCGAAGTCCAAGTCCAAGTCCATCGCCATTTCCATCTTCAACTTCTAAGAGCAGCTCCAGCTGCGATTCGACTCAAAACATTTTCACACGCGCCGCCGCTGGCAGCCGTAATCGAAGTGGGTTACCAGATGCAGTCGTGCCGCATTCGCATGCAACCTGTCACACCGGTGCGCCAGTGTTAAGTCGCAGCAACGACTGCAACGGCAGCACAGGGGGGCCGTCGAGGGGGTAACGAGAGTGTTGAGATGCAGGAGAGGACGGGGGGTCTTGCGGCGTTGGTTGCTAAGTGGCCATGGCATTGCCCCAGCTTATCGATCATTTCTGCGGCTGACGCTGCACAGAGGCGTCGTCGTCGTCGTCGTCGCTGTCGCTGTCGACGTTGGCATCGCCGTCATAGCCGTCGTCATAGTCGTCGTCGTCGTCGTCGTCGTCGTCGTCATAGTCGTAGCCAGGGTGGGCCATCATTGCGGTGGGAAGTCACTTGGGAGTCAATGTAAAAGTGAAAGACCCACAGCCCATTTGGGTTCGCCTATGGCACTGGTTGCCATGTCGCTGCAGCGGCTGATGCTGATGTTGATGCTGATGCTGAGGCTGATGCTGCGGCTGATGGTGCAGCATCTTGTTGCTCGCTTCCATATTGGTGTCAAACTGCAACGAGACACGTTTGAGCTACTCGCATTTGGAATGGTGCATTGTCTGCCGCGGCCTGACTCCGAGTCAGAGAGTCAGCGAGTCAGCGAGTCAGCGACTCAGAGTCAAAGTCAAAGTCGAGCTCCAAGTCTAAGTTGAAGCTGCAGCTTGAATTTGAGCTAGACTTGCGCCAAGAGACACAAGTCGAGACGAAGATGTTGAAGCCGACGCCGACGCAGACGCAGACGTTGACGAAGCCAGAAACAAAGCCAAAGCTAAAGCCAAAGCCAGAGCCAAAGCTGCTGCCGCAGCCACAGGCGCAGCCGCAGCCGCAGCCAAAGCCAGGCCAGCGTCAGTGTCAGTGGCGCATTCGTTAAGTATACGCCATGTATGTGCCTTTTAAGTGCATAGGCCAACCGGTTCCACCAATGGCAGGCGATGCTGAATACCTTTGTGAAATGCCGACAACGTTTGACTCTGTCATTTGCCCCCCTTGACACAAAAATGCCAGGCATCTCTCCCAGAAATGCTGGAGATGCGCAGCAGTGGCAAGCGTTGCACATCATGCGAATCGCAAATTGCGAATCGCGATCCGCGAACCGCGAACCGCGAATTGGACAATATTAAATTATTGTCGACGGAAGTATGTGCAATTCCGGTTCTGGCTGGAGACTTTCACACACAATAGACACGACTTAAAAGATCATTTCTTCAAAGATTCAGTAATTTCTAGGATTTTCTCAGCATTTAATGTGTCCTGTCCGTTTCTTAACTGAATTTCCCTGATAATATTTCAATAATAGGGAAACTCCCCTAAAGATGAGATGAGTGATAGATACTCTCTCTCTCTCTCTCCCTCTCTCTCTCTCACTGATTCCTTGTGATACATATTTAATTCCAGGTATTCTTGGCTCTAGAAATTCCCCTAAGAACTTGTTCAGGTATTATTATTTAAATCTAGGGATCTACCAAGTACTTCACATAGCATCGCATGAGTAATGGCCATTCGCAGACCGCCGCCAATAGATCAAGGCTTCGTTCTGAATCACAGTAACTGTTATATCACACTCAATGATAATGACTTGTAGCTATGGGAGTCACGGATTTAGCATTCCAAGTCGCAATATTCCTCAAAAAATCACAGCTTCTACTCAGCTCCGACGAGATCCACAAGCAGAACATGCCAAGCCAATGAAAACTGGGGCGCCTCCCTGGCTATGGATGGCAGCCAAGTGCATTCCCAGTTCCGCTCAGCTAGAAGCCAGCAGCTCGCTGGCTCGATGGCTCGATGGCTCGATGGCTTGTTGACGTTGCAGGCAGACTGTGTGCAACCAGACGCAGCCCTAAGGGCAATGTTGACGCCGTGTCGCAAGTGGAGGTGAAGCGAGTGCAGGTGCAGCTGCCTCGTTGTGGTAATGGCAATGGCATGTCGAGTTGCCAGTTGCAGTTGTTGTTGTTGTTGTTGTTGCTCTTAGTATGGATATTGGCATTGGTATTAGTGTTGCAGTTGCAGTTGCAGTTGCAGTTGCAGTTGCAGTTGCAGTCGCTTTACCAGCCACGCCATAAGCCAAAAGCCGAAGCAAGTGAAAACAAGTTGAGCGCCTTGCAGCAGGCGGCATACCCCGAAAGTGGGTCAGAGTCAGAGAGTCAGAGAGTCAGAGAGCCAAAGACTGAGGCAAAAGACAGAAGACAGAAGACAGGAGGCTGAAAACCGAAGATAGAAGACGGAAGACGGAAGACACAAGACACAAGACACAAAAGTTAGAGGTAAGGCAGGCAAAGCTGGAGCTGGAGCTGGAGCTGAGCTGAGCTGAGCTGCGCTGAGATTCAGGTGGCTGCCAGCCAAGCAACTGGTGAGCAGAAGCCGCGCCATATCGGCGGCCGCTTACGCTGAGGAATGCTGATGAGGAGAGGTATACAGGGAAACGGGAAACGGGAAACGGGAATTGGCGACGTCATCACCATCGTCGTGTTGTCGCAGTCGCTGTCGCCGTCGCTGTCGTCGTCGCTGTCGCCGTCGCCGTTGCCGTCGCCGTCGATGTCGATGTTGATGCAGTTAATGCGGTTGACTCTATTGACGGTTATTAGGCATGTCGAAGGCGGGCTAATGCCTTGCAGATTGTTGGCATAATAGCAAACAACAGAAGATTGTTGTGTGTGTGTGTGTGTGTGTGTGTGTGTGTGTGTGTGTGTGTGTATGCCTGTGTGTGACTCTGCGCTGTTGTCTGCTGTTCGCGTTGATGTTGAGGTTCTGGTTGATGATGATGGGTTTTTAATATGCATTTGGTGCCTGATGCACGGTTTACGGTTAGTTTAATAACAGAATTCAAAGAAACCCCAAAGCGGAGCATGCGAATCTCTCAATCCCATGCGTACCAATATATTCCCCATACCTACTCGATCCCACAATCGACCCACCCACAATCTGTCCGCCGAACGGCGCTCCATTCAATGTTCTAACGCCCTTTCAACCCTTTACTCTCTTCCCATGCAGCGGCTCATCCTGGCGCCGTTTGTTATAGTCACGCCCATTGTCAGATGTTCGACACTCGCACCCATTGCGACTTTCTGATCCCCAATCTCTTTGGACGCTGCCAGTGCACGGCCCCAGCGCGCATGGTGGGTGGACTTTGTGTAGCGCCTTCGATGGAGGAGGCACCCGCATCGGTTTCAGTGCCAGCAGCAGACGAGAGACCCATTGAGAAAGCCTCGACCACGACGACAACTACCACCACTCCAGTGCCCACAACCAGACGTACAACAAGCACTACGACAACGACTACAACAACAACCACAACAACCCCGGCACCAACAACAACAAGGAAAACTACAAGTGCGCCAGCAGTGCAAGAGGATGAACTGGCGGACAGTGTGGAAGAACAAACGTTGGAGGAGGACGATGTGGAAACTGCCAAGCTGAGACCACAAGTCACTGAAGTGGACAACGGTGAGAAACTGGAGGCAGTCGACCTGGCACATGAGGAGACAGAGCTAACCCAACAGCAGCAGCTGGAAGAGAAACCCGAGCAGCAGCAGGTGGAACAGGAACATAAGGAGCCTGTGATTGAGCAGCCCACAGAGGAGCAGGAAAAGGAAACACAGCAGGAAGCAGAGGGACAACAATCCGAAACTCATCAGCCAGAAGCTCACCAGGAAGAGCCCCAGAAGCCAGCAGAGGAGCAGCAGCCCACGCATAGCACCACCACTGGAGCTCAGCAGCTGTTGACACCCGCGGACGTGGCTACCGAAGCAATAGAAGCTATCGAACAGGAAACTGAGGCAGCTCCTGCCTACGATTATCCCTACAAGATCGACGAGGAGTATGCGGAGGAGCATGAAATTAAGCCCGAAGCTGATCATGTGGAAATGGAGCCCGAGTCAGAGAAGGAGCCTGCACATGACCCTGAGCCAGAGAGTGAGCCAGAGACTGAAGCTGAAGCCGAAGCTGAGCTGAAGCCACAGGTAGCAGCAGTGCCAGAAACACACGATGAAGAAGCTGCCGAAGAAGAGCCGGAAGCATCAGGCGGACAAGAAATTGCCCCACAGGCCACAGACGACACCATGAAATTTGATTATGAAACGCCCGTCGAGGAGGAGGAGGAGGAGGAGCATCGACCACAACAGCCCCAACACGACGAGCTGGAGCCCGAGACGACGCCCGAAACAAGTGCTGTGCCCATCGAGAAAGACGAGGAGAACGACAGCGAGACTGATGCGGAGACAGCCACAAAGAACTATGAGCAATTCTTGCTTGGGGATGAGAAGGAGGGCGCAGCAGAGGCCCAGGAGGCAGCGGGCACAGTTGCTGATGATGATTTGATACCCGTGCATCGCGATGAGGTGACGGAAATTGAAAGTGTGACAAATGCAGCAGAGACGCAACCAGAGGAGACCCAACCACAGATTATCGAGCAGGAGGTGGAGCAGTCGGGCGATCATGGCATCGAGACTGAGTTGGTCCCCGAGGCACTGCCACAGCCACAGTCACAGCCACAGCCACAGTCAGAGCCACAGTCAGAGCCAGTTGACGTCACTGAAGATAATGATGAAGTGCCAGCTAAGGCGGCTGATGAGGAGGCTGATGGGGAGGCTGATGAGGAGGCGGCACCGGAACAGCAGCAACCAAACAACGAAGTGTTTACCCAAACAGAAGCATCCGAAATTGCAGAACCTGCCAAATTGGAGGACAGCCAAAGTCAAGTGGAGACAGTTGCCCCAGAAAAAGAGTCTCTGACTGAGGAAAACCATGAAAACCCTGAAAATCATGAAAATCATGAGGACGATGAAGAGGAGAAATCCGAACCAGAGTCTGAAGCCGCAGAAGTCGAGGCAGCGACAGAAGCCGCTAAAGAGCCAGAAATTTTAGCTGAAATCGAGACGAAGAAGGAGACGGACTCAGAGAAAGAGACTACAACTGAAACTGAAGCTGAAGCTGAAGCTGACGCCGTAGCTGAAGCTGAGGCTGAGAAGGAGAAGGAGATGGAGTCGGAGCCAGAGACAGAGACAGAAACAGAGACGAAGACACAGGTGGAGATGGAGACTGAAACCGATCACGCAGAACAAAGCGCCGACGCAAAGCCGACAAGTGGCGAAGATGATTTAAATGAAGCCAATCAATTAAATCAAGAGCAAATCGTGGAGCAGCAGCAAAAGTTGCCCGAAGTAGACACCAGCAACATCAACAACATCAACAACATCAACAACATCAACAACATCAACAACATCAACAACATCAACAACATCAACAACATCAACAACATCAACAACAACAACAACAGCAATGAAGATGAAGTGGCAGAGGAAGAGCTGGCAACAACGGAGCCACATCAAATCAATGAGGAACATGTTGCCACCGAGACTGAGAATCCATCAAAGACGGAGACTGTACAGGCTGCCGTCCAGCAGGCGGATGAAGTGGAGGCAATCAGCGAAGCACAACAACACGAAGAATTGGCTTACCCAACAAATGATGATGAATTGGCGCCACAGCAGCACAACGAGGAGTTGACCACAGAGCAGGTGGCCGATGTGGAGAAGGGGGAGAAGGCGGAGCAGGCGGAGAAGGAGCAAAATGAGGAGGAGAACGGAGAGGAGGAGCAGGAGGAAACCACTCAACTGACGGCAGCTGAACCAGAAATCTCCATTGCAGCAGCAGAGACGCAGCAGCTGCCAGAGGAGATCGAGCTAAATGCAAATGCAATTAAGACGCCCGAAGTGTCGGAAACAATTGCAGACCCAGAGTCAGACCCAGAGTCGGAGCCGGAGCCGGAGCCAGAGTTAGAGTCAGAGACAGAGCTGCAGCCAGAGCCACAACCAGAGCCACAACCAGAGTCACAGCCACAGTCAGAGCCAGAGCCAGAGCCAGAGTCAGAGCCAGAGATGCAGCCCGAGGCGGAGGCTGAACCAGTACCAGAGGCAGAGCAGTTAAACAACATTGCTAATGATGAGGTGTCGCATGTGGATGGAATTGAGGCGGAGACCGAGCTGGAGACCCATCATGATGAAGGTGCGGCTGAGGCCGTCACTGAAATAGCTGCAGAGGCTGGCCCAGAGCCCGATGCTAATGCTGATGCCGAGCCAGAAGCTGATGCATCGCCAATTAACCATGAGGAGCTGCAGGAAACCACAGAAGCTTTGAAGGGGACCGACACCAATGAGCAGCCAGGAACGGAGCAATCGGAAACCGCCACCGAGCGCAGTGAAAGTGGAGAGTTAAATGAAACGGAAATGGACAAAAATGAAAATGATAATATCATACAAGGAGCGGAGCCAAATATGGAGCAAGAGCCAATCAAGGCAACTGATCTTGAGGCGGAGCCACAGCCCCAACCGGAGACAGAGCCACAGTCACAGCCACAGCCACAGTCACAGCCACAATCAGAAGCTGAACAGGAACAGTCTGCAGATGTTCAAACCGAGAACGCGATACCAACTGAGGAGCAACAACCACAGCAGTTCACCGAACCAGAAATGTTGGAGTCCCAGAAATCCGAGGAAGTGGCGGACTTCGCCATCATTGACCAGCCGAAGGAAGACAGCAAAGAGGAGCTGCATTCCGAGGAAGTCCAACCCGAGGCGGTGACAGCCATAAAGGTGGACAGCGACCTGGATGCCCAGACTGAGGCGACAGCCACACAGATCCCAGAACTGGCTGCAGAGGTGCCCATTGTCAGCGAGGAGCTGAGCAAGGACGACTTCAAGGAAAGCGAAAGCATCGCGGATATCCTCAGTGATTTAATGCTGGAAGGCGACAGCACCGTTCCCCCTGTGCCATTTGGTGAGCAGCCGTCTCAAACTGTGCCTGTTCTGGACGAGAACAGCCAGCAGCACTTGCATAAGGAACAGGTTCCAGCAATCCCAGATTTGCTGGCCGAAGCAAACGAGATTCATGAGCTCTTGGAGCAATCGTCGCAGGAAGGCAAACTCCACGAAGAAGAAGCGGAAGAAGAAGTTGCCACTGAGCCGACGAACAACGAGCTGGACGAGAAGCTAATTACTTTCTATCCTGAAATGCCAACGGAACAGGATTCCGCGCAGGCAGTCACAGCTGAAGCAACAAGTCCCCAATCGGAATCGGAGCCAGAGGCCACCACCGACGAAGCAGACACTGTGGCCGAAGCTACTCTATCACCGGATGACCTGCCCTTCGACATAAGCGACACCTTGACCCCCATTAAGATACATCAACTGGAGTCGGACAGTCTGATCCTGGAGTCCACCACACTGGATACACTTCTGGATGACAACAATCACATTGAGGAGGAAACTGTTGCACCCGCTGCCAGTCAACCACATGAGGAGGCTACTCCCAATCCAGCGGACATCGTCGAGATCACCACACAAACTATGCTTGGCCTGGCCAGTCGTGTGACACTGATGGAGCCCGCTGCACCTGTGGCTACCACCCTGAAGCCACTGATGACCTCGGATGAAGCGACTCCACTGCCCGCAGTTAGTCTACCAGAGATTCCAGCACCAGTGGCAGCGCTTCCCCTGCTAAGCGGCAAACCCGGCTCCGAGCTACGTAAGCGTGTTGATCTTGGCCTGGAGGCCATCTCCCTGGGTCTGTCCTGCACCAATGACCGCCAGTGTCAGCTGGCTGATCCCCACACCGTCTGCAACGGACGCGGCGTTTGTGACTGTGCAACGTCAGTTGGCGAGCAAGGACAGTGCAGTGCCGAGCGTACAGGATGCAGTCCTGGCACCTTCCAGGTAAGAAACGAAGCCATCCTCGGCAACCGTTTGATTGACAGTTTTAATAACAAACTTCTTTTACTTTTAGTGCCGCTCCAGCGGCGTGTGCATCTCGTGGTTCTTTGTGTGCGACGGTCGCGCCGACTGCAACGACGACTCGGACGAGGAGTGCACCCACAATGCCCGACTGAACCAAACGTGCCCAGCTGAAGCCTTCCGCTGCGAACGCAGCGGTCGCTGCATCTCGCGGGCAGCACTCTGCGACGGACGCAAGCAGTGCCCCCATGGCGAGGATGAGCTCGGCTGCGATGGCAAACTGAAGGGAGGCAACAGCTGTCCGGCCCATACGTTCCGTTGTAAGAGCGGCGAATGCCTACCCGAGTACGAGTACTGCAATGCGATTGTGTCCTGCAAGGATGGCAGCGATGAGCCACCGCATCTGTGCGGCTCTCGGGCCATGCCCAATCTCTTTATGCGCCTTTTCGAAGCGGGCGGCCTTCTGGCCAATCGCAATGAGCCGGACGCCTATTGCCCGCATCGCTGCAGTAACGGACTGTGCCGCTCCACGGCTATTGTGTGCTCCGGACGTGATGGCTGCGGTGATGGCACAGATGAGCAAACTTGCGCCGTCTGCCGTAAGTACCGTGGTGACAAGTAGTCCCTAATCTCGTTCAGCTTCAGCTCCAGCCTCTAACTCCATGCTTTCTTCTCTGAACTCTTTACAGGCTGCCCAGCGCCCAACGCCGCTAGCCTGCCCGCCTATTTGGCCAGACATCGCCCCATGCCCCTGTGGTAGATGAATCTATATCCGAATTGCAACTGAAACTGCAAGTGCAACGCTTCACAACACTCTTTTGGGCACTTTCCCACACTGTCAATTGCCAATTATGAGAACCATTTGAAATATTTGATTTTTGATTAGCATTTAAGTTGATTTAACGCTATTTATTTATTTATTATTATTATTATTTTTTTGACTGCGCCTGCCACGCCCAATTGCCACCTTGCTAGCAAGGGATGCCAATGTCCTTTGACCCTGCGATGCTGACAATTGTGCGCCCTATGCGCGCCCTACAACTACCGCTCCTCTCACCTCCTTCTCCTCATCATCGCCCTTCACCGAACCCCAAAACCATCGACACTCTGTCACCTGTAACCTCACACACACACACACACATACACACACATACACTATATTTATTTTACTCATGTGTCCATTAATCTTATTTATTTATTCTCACCTTTCACTGCCCTATTTATTCTATGAAAACAAAAACAAAAACAAAAACAAAAACAAAACAAAAGAAGAAAAATAATCAAAGGCAAGAAAAACACTTCATTTGCTTAGTTTATTAGTTTTATGAAATTATCTAATTTATTTATATTTTATGGCCAGGCAAAAGAAATGAAATTGAAGATCATGAATTCGAATTATGAGAGCAACAAAAAATTATAAGAGAAATGATGCATTTTTATCCATTAATTTGTTTGTAAATAAGTTAACAATTTGCATGATGTACATGATAAAAAACAAAAAGAAAAACAAAAACAAAAACAAAAACAAAAACAACTATAAACATTGAAACCTTAAGGCATATTGTACCAATATCAAACCCTTTATACACTATAACTACATAATCTCATGTAGTGTGGGGCAGCCAAATGGTTCCACGGATTTTCTTCAAGTCAAACGCATCACAAGAACAAAACAAAAAAAAACAAAAAAAAAAAAAAAACAGTTAAGAAAATGAAAAATGCATGAATTTAATAATAATGATAATAAAAACAAATTTTTTTTTTTAAATAAAAAATGTCAAAAAATTATATACACTGTCTCTTCTCTATTCTCTATTCTCTCTCCTAACTCCTCTCCCAAACGAACCTAACCTCAATTTTCGTATGGCAAATATTTAATTTCGCACACTTTTCAAAGGACGACAAGCGTTATTAAGGGAATAATGGATCGTATGCGGCGGAATTTGTACAGTTTTATAGGACAGACATTTTCCGCATGCTCATAAGGAACGCCTCTATCCCCGCCGCTGTCCTAAATTCTCTTAGGGATTCGCGAGATGCTTTTCAACTTACGCGAAAGGCGTCTGTCCTCGTTGGCATTGTTATTGTTGTCGTTGTTGTAGTTGCTGTTTGAGTAGTTGTTGTTGTTGTTGTTGTTTGCGTATTTGGAAAGCACGTGCCTAAAATTCCACACAAACACTCACACAGCTCACCATTCCAACTCAATTTGGCGGCAAGAGGCGGTCGTTTGTAAATATTTGCGTGACTCAACAGGTGTCCGTGTCTCCCAGAGATTTGCTGAGCGCAAGTGGAGAGGGAGCAGCGGCGACTGCGCAGTCGCTGAGAGTTGGCGTTCGGGCCGAAGGCGAGAAGGCGATAAGGAAAAAAGCATTGCATACTTTAAAGCGGCGCTCGCAAAAGGGAGACTGTTGCTGTTTTTCGCTTCGCAAGGGTCGTGTGTGCTTAGTGTTTATGTGTGAAAGCTTTCGCACTAACACAAGAATGCCAGCAGCCTACGCACAAGCAAGTTCACACACACACACACACACACACACACACATAGCCGCACACACGAAGACGCCTCAACCTCGCCGTTGACAGCGTGCAAAATATTTTGTGTTATTATTATCCGTTTGCCAGCCACTGCAGCAGCACGCGCGAGCGTCGTGTAGAGCTACCTGTGCCTGCGCGCGTGTGTGTGTGTGTGAGTGTGTGTGTGCGCGCGCGAGTGTGTGTGTGTCTGTGTTTGTGTTTTCATTTTGTTTTTGTGCTGACATGTGTAAATATATGTGTGTGTGGCATGCCACAGTTACAAAAAATCAAAATTATTAAATTTCTACATTTCGCTGCAATCAATACAGAGCCTCAAGGCTCAAGGAATATGAATTCAAGTGAGTGCAAATGTCCTCGCCGTCTGGAAAAGTGCTTGCGGAAAAACTGCACCAGCGAAAAGTTCTGTATACTTTTATATGTTTGTGATTTTGTATTTGTGAATGTGTGTGTGTGCGGATGTCCGGATGTGGACTGTACCAGTGTGTGGGGGGTGTCTAACTGTGTGTGACTGTATGACTGTGTGGGTGTGAAAGAGTTTGTGTCTACGCGCAGCTTGTTAGTATCCATTGTGTCACAGTTTTTACGCTGACGTTGCAGCAAAAATACTTCAATGGGAACTTGACAGCATTTTGCACACTCTTCTGCCTGTGAGTGTGTGCTGTGGCTTATGGCCTATAGGCTCTGGGCTATATACTACGTGATATGTGATACGTGTGTGTGTGTGTGTGTGTGTGTGTGTGTGTGTGTGTAGGCCGTTTTTACTATGTCCTCGACATACCTATACATACGCGCACACCCAATTGCATGTATTGACACATTCTCGTAGTAAAAGCCCTAAAGGTCCCCTTAGGAAAACTGCACTGCCAAGCCTTACAGTGACTCATTGGCCGCTACGACCCGACTCCTTCCCCTTAATGGCTCGAATTATAATATGAGATATGATATTATATATAGTTTAATAAGGTTTAATATGATAATTGCGATGTCGCACCCTAAACTCAGGCCACCTGAATGAGTGTGTGTGTGTGTGTAAGTGTGTGTCCTTCGAAGTGCGTGTTCGTTTTTTTGGTTTTGTTTGAGAAAATGAATCAAAGTAAAAGAATAAATATTTTAAAAGGGTTCAAGGTAATACCCACTCCCATCGACCCAAGGAATCCGTCCAATCACATGTCGTGTCGTCCCACCAAATCAATTCCGAGTCTATCGAAACTACGGTAATCAACTGGTGACTCCTCGGAAGAAAAAACGAAAACAAAAGAAAAATAAAAGGGGGAAAATGAAGTATCGATTTTCATGTAGGGTATTTGGGTAGTCGAGTAACCTCGACTGAGGGGGTCCTTCCTTCAAATTGTTTTTTTTTGCTTACTCCATTCGATCCGTCATTACTCCGATATCATTTCCTATCTACTGCCAACCCAATGTTTATTTATCCCCAGCGACTGAGCTGCTAATGGCACCTGAAATCATTTGCCGTCGATAAGCAAAATAATAAATTATTTTTGCAGCAGGAAAGAAGCTCAAATTATGAAGCGTGCAAACTGAGAGACTGCGATTCTGATCGACATACAGTAAAAACTCTAATGAGCTTCCACAGGAAGCTCACCACATGTTGAAAGCCACCATTAAAGTTTTTCAACTCGCCTTGAACCAAAAAACTAACACAATTAAGATTAAGATTGTTTTTAGATTAACAAAAAAAAAAAACTTCTTTTTTTTTTGCTGAAACGAAAGATTTTAATCTTGCGAAGATAAGTAAAAATATAATGACCTAATTAACATATTTTTATTTTTTTAAGCACCGACCTCAAAATCTTTGAATTTTTATTTTTTATTTATTATTTATTATAATTAAACATTAAATTTTTAGTTGGTCAACAATTTATTTGCTAAATGGAAAAAGATGACTTTAAATTTACCAAGAAAAAGATTTCTTTAAAGTTGTTCTTGCTTCTTATCGCTGCAAATTAGTAACCAATTAAAGCCACTGAATTTGTTAATAACAAATTAGAACCGATTCTAGGAATATTTATTTATAACTCAATTTTTTTGTAACCAAAGAAGAAGAAGAATCTCATACAAGATTTCTATTCCTAAAATTAATCTTACGTCAAGCAATGAGATTACCAACTGCTGTATGGAAAATACATATATACATACGTATATATATATGTATATGTGTATGTGTAATTATATATATATATATATATAGTTTCCTTTGTTGGGAGCCGATTTTTAATTGCAATTTTATGGCTAACAACAAAATATTTTGTGTCATAGTCGGAAAACGTGAGGTATAAAAACTTGCATTGGATATTGCATAATGCCCCACGGCTGCTCGAACATTTTTGCTTAGTTCATTAAGAACGCGGCAGATGGGACTTTCGACTAGTGAATACCCTGTAACTAGTGAATGTATTTTTGGAGAAGATACCAACGAAGAAATCTAGAAATCTGAAAAGAAAAACTCATCTGGAGTTCAGCAAAGATCGAGTGAGCTGCGCAGGCAGAAAAAGTGAGGGTGGAGAGGGGACGAGATGATTCATGGTGAAGTTGGGCATGTATAGACCCCGTCAGTGACCGGCAGAGGGTAACGATGAGCATAAGCTGCACTTAAGGCCATAATGACAATGATGCTATATTAATGCAATGCAAATCAATAGCCTCTACACTAATAATGCACCGTCTAAAGAGACGGAAGAGTGAGAGGGAAGAGAGGAGCGGGGAGAGGGGGAAAAGGGAGACTGAGACGGTCGCCAGTTGGTGCCCCGGGCGAGAGCTATATGCATATTGTTTATATAGTGTATAAGCCGAAGTGGCTTCTCTATCGGAGAGCCGATTGCTCTTCGTCGCGGGTCAACCTCACAATACGAACGATGGAAATGGCACCGAGAGACCATTGCTGTCCACAACCGTCCGCGTCTCTTCCAAATTCATCACTTAAGTGCTCACGGATCGTTCGTCGGGTTCAGTTGCTTTTGGCTGCTTTTTCGCGTTCGTTTCAAAAATTCAACTGTCAGACTGATGTCGATTTTGATTAGTGTGCAAAAATTGTTATCGTCCACGAATTACAACACATTTGCATCCACCTCTCTGCACCCCCCACACACTTTCGGCATTATCTAATCCCAAACCAGCAACGTCCGGTCGAGCGACCGCCCCAGAACAAGAACTCAACGGACAAACATCGGGCCATCGAATTAAATTCTTATTATTAGTGCACAAGTGCGAGAGTTCCCACTGGTGGGTGTGCGTGTGTGCGTGTGCGTGAGCGTGTGTGTCGCCCAAAGTGAAAATGAAACTTAAATAGAACACGGAATTGAAATTGAAATTAAAAAAAAAAAATATAGCATGACAAAACGTGCATAAATAGAAAGTTCATTAACATAGAATTTTTTTTTTTATTTTCCACGGGATCCCAAACAAAGTAAACACATCATTCGTCTCGGTACTTCTCAAAGGTATATTTACTGTGTGTGTGTGTGTGCGTGTGTGTATTTGTGTAACAGATGTGCACAATACAATTATCGAGCTACTTGTGAAATATAAACGAATGGAAATAATAAACAAACCTTAACCGCGCACAAATCACGAAACTAAAAAATTCCCATTTCTTGCTTGAATTCAATCAAATTCAACCTTAAGAGAAACACACCTAACGCTAGACACGCGGCTTAATTAGCTGAGGGGCGATTCGAGCTTCTTCTCAATGTCCTTTCCCACACTTTGATGGCATTCCCAATCACTGGCAGCCAACAAATTGAAATACAATAAATCATCCGAATACCAAAAGATCATCGAATGAATAAACAAAAAAAAGAGAGAAATAAAAAATAATTACTTATAAAGGGGAAATAACTTAGGGCCAGATTTAATGAATTGACCCGCATAAAAATAAATAAAATGTTTCTTTAATAGAAACTAAAATATGTTTACTTATTTAGTGATTGCTTCTAATCGGAATTTTCCATTTTCCATTCACCATTCACCATTCTCCATTCTCCATTCTCGCTCCTCCATTTGGATGCGGTGGGTGAACAAAGCGAAGCCCAAAGCCCACAGAAACAGACTGGCTCGAGCCGTGGTAAACCCTCGCCCCATAGCACATACAACTAGTTATTAATATAATATTAATATTATCGTAGCGCTAGTACATCTATTTTGTAGGCGAGTGTTATTAGAAGGAAACGACACATAGGTGACACATCCTGCGGAATATATCTGTCTCGCAAGTGCATCAATAAGCTACAATTAACAGAAGTGCAGTGAAAGGAGGATGCACTCTGTTACTGGGTATGGTCTGGTCGTAGGACGAATACTGATTAGTTAGAAAGAGATGCCGATAGTTCTGCTAGGGATGCAGAAAGAATGTCAATCGGACATGTCAAAATTTTGAAAGTCAGTCTGTGAAGTGTCAAGAAAGCGGACAGAACGAACTGTGCTTAGAAAAGAAAAAGGATAAGGTTATAATAGAATTTTCATGTTTAAATGTTTTTCCGACATATATAAATAATAATGAATCATCATAATCATAAAACAAAAAAAAACTCTCGATTTTGTAGCGCTCGTGGATCAGGGGGGAGCAACAAGTGAACAGAATTGAGCCCCCAGGATCGGCAGAATATAAGAGCCGTGATGGCCGAAAGACGTCTCCTGCTAGTCGGCAACGATGACGACTTGGAGAGTGAGCTGGAAGTGGACGGAGAATCGGGTATATCAACGAGGACTAGTTCCAAATACAATGCTGCCCACGCCCCCTTCTGGTACTGCCGACAGCTGATGCTGCGCCGAAAGCTGCTTGTGGGTCTACTACTGATGTTTCTATGCTCCTACTTTCTGATCGGACCCGCGGATGTGCTCGATCTCGAGGGCAACGACAACATAGTGCATGTCCATCACCAGTCGGGCGTTCCGGATATGGAAGGTAAGGCTCAATTGTATTCCTATCGTATCAGCTAGGTTCAAGGCATGTTAATGTGTTACTCGGCGGTACGGAGATATCCAACGGGAAGCAAGCTCCGAGCTAGCCCCAGGGAATTTGTTGATAAGAAAATCTCATTCACGGACAAAACGCGATCACCACTGGCATTGCACCCCGGCGTCTTTCTTTAGTCGAAATCCAGTGAAATATGATAAATTCTTGAAGCGCTTATATAGTTTCATTTTTGATACACAAAAACAAACAAAAAATATAAAAAAAATTGACGATAACTCGGACATGTTTATTTTATAATTGACTTATCATGTTTTCTCCCCATTAGAAAAAATAATTATGTAATTGTTTTGTACTTGCTTATATGTTGTTATGTGTTCTGCATGCTTTATCTTTTATTTGCACATGCCCTGCCATGTCTTGCCATGCCTTGCCTTGCCTTGCCATGTCCTGCCATGTCCTGCCACATGCTGCCATGCCTTGCCATGCTTTGCTATGCCCTGCCATACCCTGCCATGTCCTGCCATATCCTGCCATGTCCTGCCATGTCCTGACATGTCATGCGGTGTCATGCCGTGCCATGTCCAGCAGCCTTGTCAGGGCCAGCTGATAGCCAACACCATCAAACGACACACACTGCACGAGATCTTGAACTCAAAACAATGAGCCCAACAGATAACCAAACGTCTGATCAGTCAACTCTTTTGCCCCAAGGCTATCTGGTGTACAGCAACCACTGCAAGATCGTCGATCTGGATCCCTACAAGCACGAGGTGATGCGTCACTTCAGACGCATCCCCTACAAGCGCTGCAAGCAGCGTTTGCCGCTCACAGAAATGCGCTATGACGCAAGTAGCGAGCGGTACGTAATCAGCGTCAGTCCGGCGGCGCTTAAGGGCTACAAAGTGGGCAAGGGTCTGAGCTGCTGCTACATGATCGTGCAGCGAGTGGACGAGAACCAGATAAGCTACTCATCCTGCAACAAATTCAAGAGCAGTGTCCAGCTGTCCAATGCAACGGACAGCATAATTGTGAAGTGCAGCAACGCCAACAAACAGATATACATCAATGGCCACACGACGGTGCCCGAGCGGTACGAAATGCGGGAGCGGCTTAGGACATGGGCGAAAAAAGACAAGGATCAACGCGTGCCCAGTGTACTGATAGTGGGCATCGATAGCATCTCACGCGTGAATCTAATACGCGCCATGCCAAAGACAGCACAGTATTTATATGACAACGAGTGGTTCGAGATGGCGGGCTACAACAAGGTAAGTCCTCCCGCCAGATGGAAGCTTCCACAGCCAAAGAGAGAAACTCCTGCATTTTATCTTTATCCAATAGATAGACGACAACACGTTCCCCAACGTTATGGCCCTGATGGCGGGGTACAATCTGACAAGCGCCTTCAAGCACTGCAGTCCCTACCAAACGGACGGTCTGGCCAATTGTGAATTCCTGTGGAAGCTGTTCCAGCGACACGGATATGTGACTTCCTATGCCGAGGATGCGGTTAAAATCAACACCTTTAACTACCTCAAAAAGGGATTCAGCACGCCGCCAGTGGACTACTACTTGCGCCCATACCTGACGGCTATGGAGAAACAAGTGGACGGCACCGGGGACATGGGTCTACCCCACTGCCTTGGCTACGAGACAGAAGCGGAGCACGTATACAACTATGCCCAGCACTTTGCGCAACGTTTCCTCAACGATAGCTTCTTTGGATTCTTTTGGACGAACACGCACAGCCACAGCGACATTTCCCAAACCACGTCAATGGACGAAAATTTCCGGGACTACCTGCAACGCCTGGTGGCACAGGGAACAATGAACAATAGTATTGTCGTGCTTTTGAGTGATCACGGGATTCGCTTTGGTCCAACACGGAGCACATGGTCTGGACACCTGGAGGAGCGACTACCCTTTCTGTTTATCTGGCTGCCACCACATATGCGACAAGCGTATCCCGAGATTGTAAGCGCACTACATGAAAACCGGAACCGTCTAACCACTCCCTATGACCTGCACCTGACACTTAAGCACATTTTAATGCTCTCGGGACGTGTGGACAGTCTGGAGTCACTGAGCGGCGCCAAGGATTGCCCACAATGTCAGAGTCTGTTTTTGCCGGTACCAGTGGGTAGGACCTGCGAGGATGCGGCCATTGAAGATCATTGGTGCACTTGTCGAATCTATGATGATGTTTATAAGAACTCCAAAGTGGTCCGACATGTCGCCAAGGGCGTTGTGCGCTACCTAAACAACTTAGTGGTCAGCTTTCGCAACGGAAGCCTCGCCCATCTGTGCACTCCACTCACTTTGCAAAGCGTCACCTCAGCGCATAAGGCACGAGGCAATGACGGCGATGCCAGCCACATAGACATCTATCTTCTGATCTTCTACACGTCCCCCAACAAGGCACAGTACGAGACGACTGTGCGATACGACAGGACGCTACCCGACAAGGATAACGTTTTGGTCACCGGCTCCGTGAGCCGCCTTAACTCATATAACGGAGAAGCCGGTTGCATGAACGACTTTGTTATCAAGAAGTATTGTTACTGTCACCACAAATCATAATAGTCT
This sequence comes from Zaprionus lineosus, assembly GCA_035044505.1. NCBI lineage: Eukaryota > Metazoa > Arthropoda > Insecta > Diptera > Drosophilidae > Zaprionus > Zaprionus lineosus. Next base: position 3,767,804 of record JAWNNX010000694.1, on the reverse strand, counting down.
TTGTCAAAGTTATTGAGATTGACCTTGACATTGGAGATTAGGAGATTAAGGGATTAGAAATTTAGGAGATTAGGAAATTAGGAGTGTAGGAAACTAGGATTAACCCAAAAGTGCCGTTACTTGTAGTCATATAGGCCAATCGGTAGATGTGAGAGTCTAACCAAACATTAGTTAACCTGCCATGTGGGCGATAACACTAGGCTCGGATCACTTCCAGAGCAGCAACGTGATAATATTTACTTATATACATGCATACTTATACATATATACAATGTACTTACAAAAAAAAAAAAAAAATAAAAAAAAATAAAAAAATAAATAAATAAAAAAATTAAAAAAAAAAAATGTATATATATATGTAAAAACACATGCATACAAATGTATTTCTTCTTGCTCACCACCCTTTCCAGTATTTCTATTCTAACCTCTCTATGTACATAATCTGTATTATTCCTGTAAACCTTAATCAAGTATATGTCCAAGCCAAACAACGATTTTTAGAATTTTAATTATTATGAAATATGCGTAAGATTAAAGTGTAATAGCGAAGATTGCATTATCATATCATTATATATGTGTTACATTTGAGTTTATTTCTGGAAACTTCCCAAAACAAAATATAACATTCATAATAAAAGTTGCTATCAACATTAAAAATAAAATAGTTTTTTTTTAAGAAGGAAGAATTTAAAAACTTTCAAAAATAAAGACGATTATAAATTTAAACTAAGAGACGATCGGAAGACGATTTGTCTTTAGTGTTATATGTTTGCCTCGTATCAATTAAAAAATATAAGGACAATACTTTTACGAACAAGATGAGTCTCTCCAGAAATATAATACAATATAATATACATATACATACATATATAATATATATATACAGATATACAAAATACTCACTTACCTTAAAGCCAATTTGTGCATAATCATTTCCTCAAATTCAAGATCCTTTAATTATGTGCATATATGTCAATTCAATTCAGATCGCTATTGAACAAAGAATAAAATTTAAATCTTTTAGAAAACAAATAAGAATTGATTTATTTCAAAATTCATACCATTTAAAACTGTTCCATCAAAGATCCATATTCTTGCCTGTACGTCTGTCGACAGCACGCAAAAAATACTTGGGTTGAATACAACCATTAACTCCGGAGCACAAGATGACATTATTGCTAGAACGATAAAGCTCCAATTTGTCCTCTAGAACTTTGGCAACATTTAAATAGACAAGTACTTGGCAGTCACTACGAAAGCCGCTCAATATCTGTCGAGTGTCAGTTTTGAGTAATGCAAAATGAACGTGATTTCTTTGCATGCGCTTCAAGCCTTCGGCTTTTATACTATTCCAATTTTTAAAATAGGTGCCATGAACAACAGGCTCCGATAGATCGCTTACACTTTCGACGCGTTCGAGACAGGCCTCAGATTTTACGGCTTGCAACGAATGTCCCTGATTGGCACGCAATTCACTAGCTCCACTTATTGGATTTAAACGCAGAGTATAACGTTGCTTGGCATCTGCGGCCACAATTTCCCGCAGTTTTTCCATTGTGTATTGTGCACCGAAACGAGAATGATTCAATATATCATCTACAAGTATGAAACCATCTGGGCTTATAGCGATTCCTTCCTTTTGAGCACCATGACGAAGCAGCCAAGACAACTGCTTGCTTAAATGCACGTTAGATTGACTTTTATTCATTATCCGGCAACTTTAAAATATTTGCTTATTTACGATAAAAACACTTGTTGCAATTTTGGTAAACAGTTCACAATACTAAAAATATCGATATCTCACTATATAAAAAGCTCATATTCTGTATCGATATTTTTCTATTATCATGAATGCTACTTTTATTTATCGCTACAATCCAATGTTATAATATTGTACAAGGTAATTAGATTTGATGCGCACAGCTGAGCAGTCGTATAATCTAATAAAACAACTTATAATTTTTTAAATTTATATTCAAAACTATATATTTATTTATTATTTATAAATTCAAGTTTATATACTAATAACATGTTTATTTTAGTTGCACCAGTGACGTCATACTTACTCGATATTGTATTCCATTTAAAATTGCAACCTTGTGAAATTCACATTAACAGCTGTTAAAGCTTACATATGCGATCGGCAACGCAGTGCATTTGAAATATTTTTTAAATTAGCAATTATGCGCCTTTTGATACTTTATGGCAGTCAAACTGGAACTGCCCAGGACGTTGCGGAACAGATATGGCGTGAGTCGAAACAATGGGGCTTCGAAGGTCCGGTGCTCGCTCTTGAAGATTATAACATTCAGGAACTTATTGAAGAGCGCCTCGTGGTATTCGTTGTGGCAACCACTGGTGATGGTATGGAGCCAGACAATATGAAAAAAGCCTGGCGCTTTCTGCTTAAACGTAGCTTACCAAGCAACTCGCTGGACGGACTACAATTTGCATGCCTGGGTCTGGGTGATTCCAGTTATCCAAAATTTAATTATACAGCAAAGAAGTTGCATAAGCGTTTGTTAAATCTAGGTGCCCAGTCTCTATGTCCGCTTGGACTCTGTGATGATCAACATGACTACGGTCACTTGGGTACATCACTTTCATGGACAGCGTCACTGTGGGAAACACTAAGCGGTACATTGGCTGTGCACAAGAAAACAGAGCTTCTTAAAATCAAGAGGTGGAACTTGCGTGTGCTTGAACAAAAATCGATACCAGATGATAAGCATCTGCTTTGGACCCAAAAACAGTCACCTCACGTTTTTCAATTAAGTGAAAGCATCCGCACAACGGCTGATGATCATTTTCAAGATGTAAGATTTGTTCGGCTCAGCAGCAACGGTTCCGAAATGCAGAGCTGGCAGCCAGGAGACGTACTCGAAGTGCAACCACAAAACAGCTGCGAACGTGTTCAAGAGTTTTTGGACTTATTGAAAGAACACAATCTCGACTTTGATGCTAACACTGTAGTGGAAGTTAGTTCTGCTCACCACGATTTGCCTCTGCCTTTGGCTTATGCGAAGCCCATTTCATTAGAGCAGGCTGCAAAATATATTTGGGATTTGAGTGCGAAGCCACGACAACGCTTCCTCGAAGTACTGGCTGAAAATTGTGAGGACGAACAAGAACGTGAAAAGCTTTTGGAGTTTTGCTCAGCTGAAGGACTAGACGATTTAATAGCATACATCAATCGACCAAGACGCACTCTTTTAGAGCTTCTTCAAGACTTTAGATTTGCTATGGCCAAGCTGACCCTATCCCAACTATTTGAGATGATGCCTCTGATACAAACGCGAAGTTTTTCTATTGCATCTGATACCTCCTCTGGCACGCTTGATTTGTTGGTCGCTGTAGTGAATTACAAGACTATAATGCATACACCTCGCTTAGGTCTCTGCTCGAACTGGTTAAAGCAGTTGCCGAACGATGCGGAGCTCCATGCCGCTATTAAGCCAGGAACTATGATATGGCCTAAGGAGATGGACGCACCTTTGATTATGATTGGACCCGGAACGGGCATCGCTCCCTTTCGCAGCATTATACAAAATCGAGTGCACTTATCGCAGTCGGGAGTCAAAACCGGGCCACTCGTAGTGTTCTTTGGATGTCGGAACCGGGAGAAAGATTTTCATTTCAAAGAAGACTTTAAAACTTGGCAGGACAATCAGAACGTAGAAGTTCATGTCGCATTTTCTCGGGACCAGGAAAACAAAATTTATGTACAGGATTTGATCAAAAAACGCGGAGCCTTTCTGGCAAAACTAATTAGGGAACAAAATGCCTACGTCTATGTTGCTGGCAGCTCCAACAGCATGCCAAAGGCAGTCAAAGAGGCTTTCATTGAAGCTCTTGATGATGATATGTCCTACATGGAGCAGTTAATTAAACAGCGACGCTATCAGGAAGAAACATGGGCGTAACAATTAGATTGGTAACAAATTTTCATTGGCTTACAAATTTTAAGGATTTTACATTTTGCACAAAAATCAATATTTCACCACTTGCAATATTTCCATTAATGAATTAGAATTTAAAAAATAAACGCGGGTTCAAGCTTTTATAGAATTAAGTTGACTATTTTAGTGCCTCTACTAAATGTGACGGTGTTTATCATGTTAAGAACTAAACTGAATTCCTATCTACCTATATACCTATTAATAATAATATGTAATAAATAATAAAAATATTATTTAAGTATATAATAAAAATTATAATATTAATATAATAAAATAAATATTAGTCAAATTTGCAAGTCTGTAGTCCAAGAAAGTGCAGTAAACTAATAAAATTTCGTTTTTATAAAGTTCAAAATATTTAAGTCCCGTTTTTAAATGAATGTCCTGGCAAATGTGGTTTTCAGCGAGGACAAAGAATATAGATTGGGACTTAATGGTAATTTTTATATATTTTTTAATTGCCTGCTTGTTGAAATAATAAATAATTGTATAAAAAATTGCAAAAAGAGTATTTCTTTACAGTCTCCGTTATTTGTGGTTTGTACATTGTTTTTAAAAGTCCTCCATTAGCTTATCTGAGGATGTGCGACAGAACGGGCAGTGGCCCTTTTGAAGCACCTGCAGCTCAAAGTCTTCGGCATAAAAGAGCTGCGCGAATTTGAAGAATGAAGAATAAGTCGTGTCCGAGAAGAATGGTTACAAATTTCACTTACCAGCAAACACTCAGAGCAGTAGGTTACTTGGAGGTCGGGCAATATGTTGCGATAGTATTTATTGCGAATATGCTTATCCTGGCGTTTGAGGATCAGCACATGATTGGGATCAATGGCACGCAGTGCAATGCGATCTAAGCTTAGGGGCAATGCGCTGGCAACATCCTCGTTGAATGGATCGGAATCATCAGCGTTTTTTGCGGGCGCCATAAGCAGACGCTCTGCCTCCACATCTGATATATCTACTTCTGGATGGAATTGTACTAAGGGCAAGATTTCTGTGGGACAGTAACAAGATTTCTTAGAACACAATCAAAACCTGGGATTAAAGCACTTACCAAACGAAACAAATGAGAATATATAATCCTGTCTGCAGGTGGGACAAGTATTGTTATTTAAATGCTGACTGTAGTTGGAACACTTATAGCACAACGGCAGCAGCTCCTCCGGATCATTGAAGCCACTCTTGCATGCCTTGCTGTTCAGGAAATTTAACTGTCAAACGAAAATTAAATATATAATATTATTTATTTATATTATATTTAATTTATTTATTTAACAGAATGTCTGTCACTTTGTAAACTCACATCGATTTGCTCTTGGACACACGCGGGCGGCTTGAGTGACTGCAGACGCTTGTTGACCAGGAGACAGAGCTTGTTGGCCTGCAGCAGCTTCGCTTGTTTGGCCAAGGTAAAAAGCACCGAGCTGCAAGTTTAAAAAGAAATAGATTCTTCCCCGTGAGAAGTGGCCAGTTGTACTTACAACATGCTCACGCCCTTGGGCGCTCCCTTGTTTTCCACCTCATTAAAAATGAAGCGGCTCACGTTGAAGAGGCTCACAGGTGAGTGGGTGGTAAAGGGTTCCTTCATATAATTGTAGATGACGCTATAGGCGTAATAAACCTTTGCAATGCGTAAATGGTTCCTGTACTCGTTTAGGTGATGGTCAATGGCGTTTTGCTCACTTCATAAATACAAAAAATTAGGAAAAAATAAAAATTTATTTTATGCACACATACGGTTTCTCGTGATAGATGTCCAGGTATTGCTTAGCAAGTAGCCAATAAAAGTAACTGGCGTCCAGGTACCGTTCCTCGTCAATCGCTGTGTTACTTAGTTGCTTCAGCAAGCGATTGGCGTCCTTTGTGCGTCCCGCTTTTAAATAAGCTAATGAATGCATGGAAAAAAAATTCAAAATAAATGTTGGCCAGGAGTTGAGATTTCATGTATTACCCTGATGCGCTTCAATGAACTGATCTGTTTCCGCCAGCCACTGGGCGTGCTGAAAGTGAACTGTGGGCAGCAGCTCTGGCAAGGCCTCCGCCAAACGAAACGCCTCCTGCCAGTCCTGTACTTCAACGTGGAGCTGCACTACTTGAGCCTCATCGCCCAGCTTCTTGAACATTTCCGCAGCTAATGGCAAGGCCTTCAAAGTCTTTAAACTGTGAGCCACCGACTGCAGTGCATCCCGCTCACTGAGACTTAAGCGTCGTCCAATATCATACAAACTATGAAGAACATTTAAAATCAATTTTAAACCTTGTCTTGGGAACTGAACTAGTTATACTTACACGTCCGCCCAGCCTTGCTCGGCAACAATGTCAATAGCTTTTTGGTGTTCGCCTGCGGAAAGGAGCAGCTCGGCTGCTGCCCGTGGCTCCTTCACAGAATAGGCCCACTCAGCACGCTTTCGCACCAGTTCGCGCTTCTCATGTTCACTTCCGTCTCTCAGGTACTCCTGGGCCAGATCGAACATGCGAAGATCCGTATACATTTCAAGAGCACGTGATGGCTGGCCACACTTAAGAAAGAGACGGGCAGCCTCCTTAAACTTGCCCGCAAATGCACAGCTCTCGCCAAGTAGAACCTCTTTAGGTATCGTCGAGCGTTGCTGCTGCTCCCGCAGTTCGCTGATTACTTGGAGCCAGGGTAAGTTGCGCACCTTGACATACGCATCCCGTGCAATGTTTATATGCAGCGCTTCTAGCGCCGACTGTGCCAGTCCTTCCCAGTCGCTGATGGTCACTCCCAGACAGGCCACTTGATATGCCTCTCTGAAAGAAAATAAAACCATTGATAAAATTGTTCAAAGAGCAACAAACTAATTTACTCACTCAAATAAACCCGCCTCAATGAATTGCCACATTGTGGCACCTAAAGCCAGAGGTGTGTTATGCATAATGTTTCCACGTAGGCAGAAGGCAGTAGCGCCGCATAGACCAACCACAACGCCGTGCATGTTCTGTGGTGATCTTGGCGGAAGGTTTCCGACGCGCACGCTCAGTCCGCCACTTGTGTGGGTATAGCAGAGCATTGTATCTAAATGGGTATTCCATGTGACACTATTTACACCAGAATCCTGATAGAGAATTGTGTCATTTAGTAGGTCGCGTACCACTAGTCGTCCTGCGTCATCAACCACAGCAATTTTGCTACGATTCGCATTGATGTCCAGGCAACGCACCGCTGAGACTGCCGTTGTAATCAATAAGGGCAGTGAATTGTTGAGGAATATGCGAAACACTTGACCGTTCTTTAGGCCCACCATAAGACCCTCGCGACCAGGCGGACCGCCCGTTACTTTAATATAGCGTATGAATGAGTCCATGATCCATTCCCGCTGCAAGGCACCCTCGAAGTTTAAGCACTGCAGTCGCTTCTCCTGGCACAGCACAATATTTAGGCCGCAGACAACAAGCAAACTGCAGTCGAACTTCTGCTGAATTTTCTCCCTGACTTTGTAGTGCATGGGCTGGTTTTCCGTCGAGCTGAGCTCATACAACACCACGCGTTCCGGCAGCTGCACGGCCAGGCGATTTCTATAGATGGCAATTTTTTGCACCAAGTCTCGGCACTTGATGCGAACTTTCTGACCGGATAGCAGATGTTGTATAATCACATCGCACATATTTTCCCGGAAGGCGTATCTTTCCCGGTACAAAGCATGCACAGTGCTGGATGCTATATTGAAACAAGCAAGAGTTCCGTCCTGACAGCCTATGGTGTAGGACTGCCCGTTTGGATGAATTGCAACTGACCAAATCCACGTATCGAAGCCATCTCCAAGTGTTCCAAGTCGAACCCCATCTCGTGTGAAAAAATGCAGACTGCCCGTGCAACCAGTTACTACACAAAACTCACCATTGGGAAAGTATTTCATGCTAAGAGGATCAAAGCCAAGATTACGTTCCTTGCCAATCATTTGTCCACTAAGTGTATAAAACGAGAGGGTCTGGCCCCAATCTACAACGGCAATCGTGTCCACAGTGCCAGGTCCATTTACAGGGCAACACTGTACACTAAACACAGAGCTGTTAGGGCCACCGGGACGATCAATTCGGCTTTTTTCTTCACCCAATTTATTACGTATTGATATTGACCCATTTGCTAGGCCAAGTATCAAATATTGACCATCGTTTGTCCAGCAACAACCGTTCACACGCGATCCTATTTTATATTTCTGCACTGCTTTTTGATCTGCCGACCAAAATGCAAAATCCGATGTCGAACATGAAGCCAAATGGTGCGATACGGGATTAAAAGCCATGCACTGTATGGAGTCGCCGTGCCTGTAAAAATGCACTTAATCAAGTGTCTGCAATAACTTAAAAATAAAGTTTATAACTTACGAGTACTTCAGTAATCCCTCCAACTGCGGGGACCACACAATCACCATTTTGTCGGCGGCCCCACTTGCAAAGCGTTTCCCATCTCGTGCGTAAACCACTGTGTTCACGACATCCTTATGTGCCTTTAACGTATTGAGAAGTGAACCATCATTTGGATTGTAGATAAGTAAACGGTCATCTGCTGCCACAACCAATTGACTACCATCGGGTGCATAGCACACACAGTGTACACTAAAATTAAACAAATCAGATGAAAACTTTTATCCGCAACAGGTGGTTGCTTTGGGTACACAGTGAACCAAGTTAATCTACCTAGTGGTGTCATCTTTGGGATTCGGAAACTCGATGCGCTCTAACCATTTAAGTACCCCACGCATTTTTGTTTTATTGCATGTATGCAATGAGACACTTTTCCATTTTATTTATGTTTTGTTTGATCCAAAACAAAAGTTTCCATGGTAACGAAGCTAACACGGAAGTATCGAAAAGAGAGCATTAGGCTATCGATACCAGTGCCGATATTTTATTTAACAGATTGTTTTCATGCACTTAACAGAAGACAAAAATATCGATATCTGTCAGCTGCGCCCTAACGTCTCCGCATAGTGATTATATTTTAGTGAATCGAAAGCAAAACAATGAATAACTTGGATAGTTCTCTGCAAGCGAATAACAAATTGGAAAAAGAAACAACTAATTTGGTACTATTGAAAGATCGTGTTGACAAATACCATGATCTCTCCACACAAATGTCCAGTATCCTTACAATATTTGAAAAGCGATTGGGCAATTTGGAACAAACAATTTTACCAGTGTACCAAGAGACGGAACAGCTCCAAAAGCGACAGCAGAGTAAGCTGATGATAACATTCTCAAAACCACATTGACAACGCCCATTATTTTAGACTTAGAGGCGACTCTTAATTGCCTGGAAAGCGTTCTTTCGCATTACGATGTCTCACAAGAAGTGTGCCAGCTGATTCATCAGGGTCCAATTGAGGGCAACATAGGCGCCTTCTTGGACGCTCTAGCAAAGCTGCACGCTGCAATGAACTACTTCCTGCACAATAATTCACAGAGTGTTGAATTGGAAAACGTCACCAGCTTATTTAACACCGGCTGCGAAGGCCTCAATCAACACTACAGCATGCTTCTTAAAAAACACAGCGCTCCGCTAAAGCCAGTGGAACTGCTGGACCTGATATATATTGAAGACGATTCATCGAGCGACGAGTACACGTCGTTTCGGCAACTTTCACAAAGCACCCGGGAGGAGCTATTCACGATATCACTCTGGCTGGAGCAGAACATGCGAGAATACATACACATTTATGCGACGGAGCGTGGAGAAGTGGTTCTGCGATCGTTACAGCTCCTTAAGGACCATCAGAAAAGCAGTAGCTGGGGCACGGAAGCTTTGGTAAGTGCAATAAATAGAAAGTTCGGTATAGGTTTAGGTAAAGGTTAAACAGTGTTTTCAAACACTGCCGGTAATGCATATGCTTGTTCGTATAACGGCAAAATTCCCAAAAGCTTTGAAACGCAGCAAAAAAAAAAGCAGCCGTCGTTATTGTCAGACTTCGCGGGTCTCGTCGCCATTGCCTGACTTGCGGTTTTATGCAACGCGTCGTGTGAAGTTTTTTTTTGGTGTTAAATAATTTGTATTTTGTGTGAAAATAATTGAACTAAAATGGCAGATTGCCGAACCCCAAATATGCGTCGTCAGATAAAATTCAAGCGTACACCAACTAAAATAGAGGGCCCCGTTTGGAACACTCTAAAAGTGAACTCCATTAATGTGCGCTGCTCCACGCCCATTGCGGTTGACTTTCGATCGCCCAATTTGTCACCAATTAAAAATTCGCGGGCACCCACAAGTCCAGCGTCTCCGTCGTATTTCAAAATGCCAATGAACAAAATAAAAACCAAAAATGATCCCCAGAAGCAACAACAACAAAAAAAACATGTGCCGCCGTCCATAAAGATCTCTTCCAATAAAAAAAAGGAAGAAGATATAAATAGCAGCTTGGACTTCTTTTTGGATGACTCCAACTACAGCAGCACAGAAAACTCATTATGCAGAGAGTCTCGTCGTCGCTCCATCCAAGCGACAAATCACTCCTATGTCTTTAATCACGCCAGGAATGTGAAAGAGGTTCTCCTTTTTGTCGGACTCGAAAAGTACTTGGACAATTTCGAGGAACTGAATATTGACCTAGTCGATTTAGGATTTATGAAGCGGGACGATTTTAAAAGATTGGGCATACAAAAGGATGAAGATTGTAGTCGTCTTTTGGATGCCCTCAACGGGCTGTAATCCTTGGCCATGTCAAGCAGTTACTGGTTAATCTGCTTCATAAAATATATTTAAGAAATTTTTATGTCTTATGTATTAAGAAAATATGCAATCATGTTTTTTATATGTAACAAATATTTGTATTTTTATCAAAAATTAAATAAAATATTTTTTTGTCTGTGACATCGAGATATTTCATGTTTGCCTTTCCCCCTTCCCCCTTGCCTTTGTTCAAGTGTTCCATTGCTCAATTTGTTCCCTAACTCTTGCAGAGACCACGTCACAGCGGACGACAAAACGAGCCCAAAAAGAATACCTCGGCCCGACTCCAGCAAATGTAAGGGTGGACATGTCACACACGTGTATCCACAAGTCTTAAAGATTTCCCTCTCCACAGCTTCGAGAAGAAGGCAAATAAGTTGTATTTGCGGGCGACGCAGACCCTCGAGCAGTCCACGGGTATTTCTATTAAGAAGGCGTCCTCGCACACGGACCATCTGACGTCGGAGGATATGCTAGATGGGGATCAGGAACTGGACAAGTATTTAGTGATGCTGCTCGGCCTTCAGAGGCTGCTTAACTGGGAGCGCGCCATCATGCGCGACATCATACCCCAATCCAAGCAAAATGATGTATTTGCAAAGCTCGCATACAATGCCATCGAGCTGGTGGTGAAGGATGCGGAGTCGATAACGCAACGCATACTACGCTGCATCTCTCGCAAGGAATGGACCTCTGCACTGGGAATTTTCTCGGCTCTAAAGCGAGTCATCCTCCTGCAGCCGGACATTGAGCGCACCTACGATGAGAAGCAGCGCGAGCAGCTGACCAAAGTGCTGAACAAGCTCCAACAGACGGGCGCCAAGGCGCTGGAACATTTTCTGGACGTGGTCAAGGGCGAGTCCAGCACCAACATTGTTGGCCAAAGCAATGTGCCCAAGGATGCCACAGTTCACGAACTAACCTCCAACACGATCTGGTTCATTGAACACCTGTATGAACACTTCGACGTTATTGGTGCTATACTCGCCCAGGATGTCCTGTACTCCACGCAGCTGGACACAATACTGATGAAGAAGGCGCTGCCAGGGGAGGAGCGCAACAAGGCACTTCTTGCCATCTACATAAGTAAGGAAATATTTGGTTTTGTTTTGATTTATCGGAGGTTACAAGAGATTCATATTCCTGTATCTGTTCTCCTTCCAGAGAAGGCGCTGGCGGAACTTAACTTGTCCATAATGAACAAGTGCGAGCAGTACAACGACCAGGCCACCAAGCACCTCTTCAGGCTGAACAACATACACTACATACTCAAATCCCTGCAGCGCTCCAACCTAATTGACCTGGTCACCTTGGCGGAGCCGGACTGCGAGCATAGCTACTTAGAGATGATACGGGAACTTAAGACGAGCTACCAAAAGACGTGGTCGAAAATGTTGTCGGGCATTTACTCGCTGGAAGAGTTGCCCAGGTCAGTGAATGGCAAGGTGAAGGACAAGGATCGCAGCGTGCTAAAGGAGCGCTTTTCGGTGCGTTAATAACAAGTGGAAGGAGTCTGGATGCACATCCTCATTTAAATTGGGTTTTTCTGTAATTTTAGAACTTCAACAAGGAATTTGATGATGCGTGCAAAATCCAGCGGGGCATATCTATTCCCGATGTAATACTGCGGGAAGGCATTAAGCGGGACAACGTAGAGCACATCCTGCCCAACTACAATCGCTTCTTTGAGATGTAAGCTCACGGGGATTTACTCATTTTATAACAATATTAATTGCTCATCCGATCCTTAGGTACGCTGGGGTGCAGTTCAGCAAAAGCCCAGAAAAATACGTAAAGTATCGACCACATGACATCAATGCAATGCTCAGCAAGCTGTTCGATGACTCTGCCTAGGATGCCTGGATGCACAATGGCTGCAATGGGGCTGCAATGGGGCTGCATGGGGTGCATTCCACTTAAGTTAATGTAGGTTTTAATTCCAACACAATAAATATCGTAAAAAAAAATATACATACAATACGAGTACGACTATAGCCTAAAAATATTAAATGCCATGTAAAATGCAAATGGATCTGTGGCCACAGATTAGTAGAGGAAGTTGGTGGATGGCGCCTCGGGGCGTCCACAGGCGCCATAGTGATGCACACCCACAGTACTGTTGGTACGGCAGTTCTCGATGTCCAGGAAGCAGTCGTTCAAGTAGGTCTTGTTGTCGCTGCCGCAGACTGGCTCGAACTCCCTGGGGCAGATGCGGGCACAGCCCTTGAACTGGAAGGCGGCCAGGCAGCGCTTCAATGGCACCACGAACACGTGCTTGCCGCAGTTCTCCTTGCGCATGTGACACTCCGATTTGTAGAACTTGTTATCCGAGCCGCACACAAAGTTGGGCGGCTGAGCATCGCAGTCGGAGTCACAGTCGGCGGTGAGAGCGCAGTTCTTCAGCGAAACTGGAACGACGCGCAGGTTGCAGGTACGTCGCTTGAACTCACACATGGACGCGAAGGTGTTGCCATCGGAGCCGCAAATCGGCTGCTGTTCGAGATCCGCACGCGTGCACGCATCACCGCAGTCCTTGGCCGGCGAATTAAGATCCGTGCAGGGTCCAATGTGCGCCAAGTTGACTCCACGCCTGCAAAATGATCATCCAATTGAACACACGTGTCCACTGGGGAAGAAGGAGCTACTTACAGGCAGGTGGCATGTGCCAGTTCGCACTCGTTGTTGTATGTCTTGGCGTCCGTGCCGCAGAGCTTGTCGTTGCGCTTGGAGCTAAAGATGGAGCCGAAGAGATTGTTGAAGTCCTTGCATGGAGGCAGCTGCTTGCAGCGACTCAAGCGGTTTTTGCACTTGTCCATGCTCATCTTCTGGATGGACTTGCGCTGCGGTCTGCAAAGTCACAGAGGGTCACAATGAGAATTGAGTTGGATCTATGGATATTAGCTATTGATTTCCCTAGGACTCACCCACAGTTGAGCATCTTCAGCTCGCAGAGCGATGAGTAGATGTTCCCATCGCTGCCGCACACGTACTGCGATGTGGCGTCCGCATCGGACTTGGGGCACTCAGTGGGACATGTCTCAGCCGACTGGCTGCCATGTCGTTCCTGTGGCATGCAGAACGAGAGTGGAACCTCGAACACATGCTTGCCGCAGTTGGTGGAGCGCATCTTGCAGGGACTGGCATATAGTCGCCCATCCGATCCACAGGTGGGCCTGGCGACACGCCAGCAGGACTCGCGGCACATGCGCGTTGACTGGCAGTGCTTGCGGCTTGTCTTCACGACTCCCTGGCCGCAAGTGTGCAGCTTCATTTCGCACGTCGAGTTGTAAACGTTGCCGTCGGAGGCACAGATGGGTCCATCCTTGGGTGCACTGTTGCAGTCGACGGGGCAGGACTCCCGTTGGGCACTAGTGTTGCTGCAGGGACCAACATGGGAGAGCTTAACGGCGGCGAGGCCAACACGACAGGACTGCACACGCAGCATGCAACGATTGAGATAGGTGCGTCCATCGGTGCCACAAACTGCGTCCTTCTCGGTGCTGCAGCGATGCTTGCAGTCAGAGCCCTTGGAACGCTCGCAGCCATCGCGCACATCCTTGACCAATGAGACACCATTGCGGGCGCACGTCTTCTTGCGCAGCTCACAGAGGTTGGCATAGATTAGTCCATCGCTGCCACAGACCGGCTCTGCGCCCACCGTCAAGCTGGGCGGACAGGAACGTGGACAGTTGTTGGAGTTGCTGGAGGCACTTGCTCGATGCTGACGTCCCATGCTCAGTTGCTGCTGCTGCTCTGCCTCATCGTGGAGCAGATTCTCGAGGGCCGCCGCTGCAGCGCCCGGCGCCTGCATAAGCGTTGCGGAGAGCTCCGGTTGCGCATCCTGTCGGTAGTTGATTAGCAGAGAGTCTGGCGCAGCTTCCGCGTTGCGGTAACGTATCACGGGCGCCTGTACCGGCAGCTTGATGATTTTAATAGGCGAATCCGTTACGGCGCCTGCAAAAGGTTGAGGAGAGCAAAAAAGAGAGAGTCAGAGTTTCGTTGGGCTGGCGAGGAAGGGCAGGGGAGTCTTCGTTCCACTGCTGGCGGCATGCGGAAGACACGCTGCTGGGCATACAATTTACGGATTACCTCTGAGCGGGCAAAACATTTCCATCATTTTGCGCAGTTGCCCGCCCTCCCGCCGTCCACCGTCCGCTGTCCGCTGTCCGCTGTCCGCTGTCCGTTGCCCGATGCCAGTTGGCAGTTGTCAGTTGTCAGTTTTTTGGTTGTTGTTGCCTCTAAGAGAAGCAGTGGAGTTGGTTTGCGTGTCGTGTCACGCACGAGCTGGATAAGCTTATGTATTCGAACGCTTAAACGAGCCCGTGATTCGTGGAAATGGCTGGGATGGTGATCACGTCACGACCCCATCACTGAATGCTCCAAATCCTCCACCCAATCGACTAACTTGACTAATTCCCATATTCCGACAATTTAATTGGTCATTTAGTAGACAGTTAATGGGCCTCCACGCCACACAGTGCACCGTTAACGGAAGACAACCCACACAGAGAGGAATTTAATATGCTGGGACTATCGGTGACCTCCATCTATAATTGCCATTGCTAATCCCCAGTAAAAATCCAGAGATCTTGGGGCTAAAACTGCAAGTGAAATTTTCACACTAATTGCCTCCGGCTTCGGCTTCGGCTTCGGCTTTGGCTTTGGCTATGGCTTTGGCTTTGGTTTGGCTTCGGCCGAAAATTTCTGTTGTCTTCTCGTTCCCTCCATCCCTCGTTTCTACCCGCCACCTTCCTACCCCCTTCTATCATCGGCATGCTGAATGTTGAATGTTGAATGTTGAATGTCGAATGTTGAATGTTGGACTCAGTTTGGCTTTGTTTGCAAAGAAAGCGACGCCAGCAGAGGAAGCACTAAGCCGCGTAGATGTACTCGTAGAAAATCTATTAGCGCGCTTCCAGCGGCTCCGATTGTTTGCCAGCGATAATTGAACCCACGTTCATTATTTCAATTTGTAGCAGCTGCTTAAAAACCCAACGGAGATATAAAAAAAAAAAAAAAAAAATGAGAGAAGAGACAAAAAATAGTGGAAAAGAAGAAAAACTACACTCGGCGACAAAGCAAAAGCAAAAACAAAAACAAAATCAAAAACTACGAAGACAAATAACTAAATTCCATGACTTATGGCAGACGCAGCCGCAGTCGCAGCCGCAGACGCAGTCGCATTCTTGGCACTTTAATGGCCACAAGTAGAGAAAATTAAGCGGCGTTAGAAATTAATTCAGACATCAGCCGGAGTACCAAAGTGCCGGAGCGCATAGCACATGGCACATGGCACATGGTATATGGCATGGTACATGCTACATGCTGCTCCCCGTCGCAGTGTCTCTGCTCTGTTCCACATTGCACGCCAGGAACAGCCACAGCCACAGCCACAGCCATAGCCATAGCCATAGCCACAGCCACAGCCACGACCAGCCATGCCATCAACGCTGCTCCTGCTATCGGATGCCATCAATTGCAAGCGAGAAAAAAAAAAAAATGAAAATAAAAAAAAAACAGAAAAAAAGAGGAAAAAAATATCGCATAACATATAATTTTCAAAAGTGGAAAACAACAACCATCCATCCACAATCCACAATGCTGGGCAGGCTTAGGCCGGCTCTGCGAGCAGTCATGATATGTGTGCTCGTTGCTGCAACTGCTGCCCCCACATATCACGATGCCAACTGCACAGTGGTTTTGGGGATGGGCAACACTTTCGACTTTCCTTGGCCATTGGAATTCTCGCCGAGATCTGGGGCCTTAGGTGAATAGTTTCCGAATTTCCTTATTTCCCAATTTCCCAATGGTTATGCCACTTAAAAAGAGGAGGTGGAAATGCATCAAGATATTTTCTCAGCTATAAATTATTTTCATTTACGAGAAACCATAAGTCACTTGGACTTGTCATCAACGGGGGAAAAAAAAATAAAAATTAAATAAATAATTGAGAGCAATTATGAGACCTGAAAAGTGAGGGAATTTAATGAAATTCTTGATAAAAACTACACATGGAGGAGGAGGAGCCATTAAATAAATGGAAGATCTGCTGCTTGGACAATTTAACATCTCCGAGTGAGCGGAACGAGCGATCGCCAATCATTGGATTGCGAATAGTTACAATGAATCAAGCCGATCAAATCTAACAAGGGAAAATTCATCGCCTCTAATTGATGATGATTAAAACGATCTATCAAGATTCAAGGGGGAGAATTTCATTTCAATTAAGCAACGATCAGTGTCCGGCAATAAACAAATCGCTTGATTTCAGCAATTTCTTCACTGACTGATGGGTCGCCAGTTCTCGTTTCTCGCTTCTCGCTTCTCCGCTCACCACTCGTCACTCGCCATTCGTCACTCGCCACTCGTCACTCGTCACTCCTCACTCCTCACTCGCTATTTGTCACTCAGCACCCTTCACCTATCACCCAACAACCTGCAGCCAATTCTTTCCACTCTCCACTCTGCCGTCTCTTGATCTACGATCTACGGTCTACGATCTACGATCTACGGTCTACGGTCTATGGTCTATGGCTTACGGTTCACGGTTCACGGTTCGTGGGTCAATTCTTGTGTGGCGACCCACAGGGCAATCAAGCAAATAATTTGCTCTCCTTTTGATGCACTTCTCAATTTGGGCCCGTTCCAAACCGTTACCGTGACACTGTGAGCCTCATCGTGGGTTCAAAACTCTCCATAGTTGTGGGTAGTTCGTGTTTTTTTCTGATTTTTTTCTTCTTTTTTTTTTTTTTTTGTCTTTTTCCCGTGGATGAGAGCAAGTTTAATGAATTTATTTGAATGTTGGACAAATTGTGCACGACGAACAAATTTACGAGCATGTTTGGGCTTACATTTACATACACACACACACACACACACACATGCACACGTACACACTTACATGAATACATACGGACATGGGAATGTACACTCTAAAAAAAAGTAGAGTGCCAATTGACGGCGATTGTCATTGAATCTTTTGAAGCCAATCAGAAAATTAGGTTAACGATTTTTTTTGCCATAATTGAAGACGCTTTTCTTTGACACTTGCAATCGCTTGGGAAATAATCGAAAATAGATGATAATAAAATTTAATTATTTTACGCATTTCTATGTTAACACACAACTTGACAAAAAGAGAAGCAAATCTGCGATCGCCTCAGTTAACAGCGAGTCATTTGCTTATCTTTCGATCGACTTAAATAAAAGCTGCCTAATTTCGATTGGGACTGAAAAAAGAAATTCAAATAAAATTCAGCTAACTTTTTTGCGCATCTTAATCATTTATGAACAAAAAAAAATATAATAAAAAAAAAGAAAAAAGAAAAGAGAATCAAATCTCTTCACAATCTCGAATAAAAGATCATAAGTTTCTTTTTTATTTCGTAAATCGCTTTGAAAAATGTTTCAAGTGAATGAATTGCCTTTGATCTACCAAGAAAGTGTTTTCTATATATAGGAAAAAGTTTTTTTAAGTGCATACATGTAAGTAGATACACACATACACACACACACACAAACGCATTTATACACATGTACACATGCACACACTTACACATTTGCAAGTGTATGCTTTATGTGACGGGACCCGAACGGGGGCCAGGCACATGGGCACATAGGCACATGCCATACCCCTGGAGTGGGGCCGAGACCGGGACAGTGGTCAGCGATGGAGCCATAAACCTGGGATTGGAGCCCGTACGGGGCTGAGTCTGAGGCTGAAGCTGAGACTGTGACTGGGGCTGCGACCGGGTTGGGGGTCTCTGATGTGTGTCAGTTTTACATTCACTTTGTACTCGTACCTTAGATATTAATTGCTACTGCTGGGCAGAAGACAACATCATTGTTGTAGTTGTTGTTGTTGTTGTTGTAGTCTCTGTAGTTGTGGTAGTAACTGTTGGTGTTGTTGTAGTGGTTTTTGTAGTTATTGTTGGCCTTTCTAGCGGAGTGGTGCACAGCTGTTGGTCATGATCTTCGCACCACCCCGCTATGACCCTCCACAGGCCACCGGCCATCGTCCACCATACACCATCCACCGTTCACAGCCCCTCGTCCCTCATCCCTCGTCCCTCGTACGACGTCTGTCGTCTCTCGTCCGGTTAGTTAGCTGTTCGGTGTATTACTCTATATGACTTACCATTAGTGATCGTTGCCGTTAGGAGAACTGCCAACAGTGCGCCAAACAGCTGGCGCTGGGAGCTTAGCCTAAAGCGGGTCGGGTACTCCGGCTGGATCGGGCACATCATTTTCACTGTCGACTGCACTTTCCTGGCCTGCCTAGGCTAGACGACGACGATGACTGCGACTACGACGACGACGGCGGCGGCGACTACGTCTACGACTATGACGACGACTACGACGGCGACAGTGACGACGACGACGACGGCGACGACTTCGACGACTTCGACTACGAGTGCGTGACTACGACGCTTTCGCTCGTTAACAATTGAAATAGTAGCAGTTGTTGTTATTCTTGTTACTACTACTACTACTACTACTACTCTACTACTACTACTGTTGTTGTAGTGCTGCTGCTGCTGTTGAGCTTCTCAAGTTCAACACTAGTTGTACGGCGGCGTGCAAAGATCACGACACACGACTTGAAGTTGCGTCGAAGAAAGTTTTCCGCACCTCTACCCTTGGCGTATGCACGGCTCTGTATGAGAACTGGTGCAAGCTCAAGCTCAGTACTCAGAAGCTGAACCTTGCGTCGACGCAGATGCTGCTGCTGCTGCTGCTGCTGTAACTGTTGGCTCTCTGTTACAGTTGTTGTTGTTGCTGTTACTTCTGCTACTGCTAGTGCTGCTGTTGTTGGCTGCGCAGTCGATGCTCGAATTAACGGTTGTCGCTATCGTTTGTCTTGTTGTGGTTCGCGGTTCGCGGTTCGCTCATTTGGGTTTGGCTGGGGCCCTTTTACGAGTTCATTCGTGTCTCGTATTAAAGATTAAACGACGCTTCGGTTTACTTTACAAGGCAATTACAAAGCGGCTCCTCCCTGCGAGCTTCTTCGGTTTCTAACACTCGGTGCGGATCTCTGGTATCTGTTTCTCGTCAGCCTGACCTCTCGCACAATAAAGCATAATTTCTTTTTTATCGCCCTGCCTTTTGATTTCCTTTTTATTTCTTAATATTTTTCTTTTTTACTTTTCTACTTTTTGCACGTTGCTTTAATTCGATTTCAATTACGACTCTGCCTTTTGAAGTTTTACCACCGTTACCGTTTGTTCGTTCTCGGGTAGTTGTCTGCCTTCTATTATTTTACTTTGTACTTTGTTGCTGTTGTTGTTGTTGTTGCTTTTCTTATTTTTTTTATTTTTTTTTTTTTTTTACTTTTTATATTTGTTTTCTGTTTTGTGTTGTTGTAGTTTATTTTCCTTTTTATTGTATGCACACAAAATATCTTTTGATAGTCTTCGGGGCGAGCACTCGAGTTCTTTTCAGTGCCTTTGCCGTAGTTCGTTACTCTTTTGCCGTAACCGTAACCGTTTGAATTTGATTTTGATGCGCGCTCGTTGAGTTTCGCATGCGAAGTGATCGTCGCTGTGATTGTGGTTGTGGTTGTAGTGGTAGATGTGGATATGGATGCACATGTAGATGTAGATGTAGATGTAGATGTAGATGTTGATGTTGATGCTGATGCTGCCTCCGATCGCTGTCGACGTTGACGTTACAGCGACTGCATTATTTATTATTGTGCTGTTAGCAGTTGTTCTTTTGTTATTGTAGTTGTTGTTGTTATTCCTGTTGCTGCTGCTGCTGCTGCTGCTGGTGCTGCTGCGTTTTCAATGAATGAACATTCAAACACATTCACACTTACTCTCACACACTCGCACGCGCACTTTGATATTACACATTCAAAAAATTATAGGCTTTTATTGTTGCTGCGTCTTTTGTTGCACGGTCGACCCGACAAGAGATCAACTGGAAGACGACTGCAGCTCCAGCTTTACCTCCAGCTCAAGCTTCAGCTCCAATTTCGTTAGCGACAAAAAAGCTGCGGCTTCTGCTGCCTTTGATTCTGCTTCTGCCTGTGATTCTGCTTCTGCTTCTGCTTCTACTTCTGCTTCGACTATTTCTGTTCCTTTTGCTGCTGCTGCTGTTGCTGTTGCGACTGCGCCGTACCGAACAACACGAGAGAAAGGTTTGAATGACACTCACACTCGAATTTGCAATGCCATTTATATGAGTGAAAGGCAGTCGCAGCGCAGCAGCTGCGCAGCTGGCGTCGCCTGGGCGCCGCACAGTGGTGAATATCGCCATTTGGATATTCTTATAATAAAAGAAATTGTCTCAACGGGTCGCTGCTTTTCAAGGCCGTTCGATTGTAATAATTTAATAGCCCCCATTAACTATTATTGTTACTCAATAATTTCTAGATTTTAATTAAATAAGTTTACATTTTATACTAAACTAAAATGTCAATCAGCAATAGAATTGCATTTAACTGTTTGGAGTGTTTAAAATGGAAAATGGAGTTTAAAATGAAAAATTTGTAAAATTTAAATTGAATTTCCATTTTAATTTTACACTCATTGAGATATACGGAAATCTTTGATGTCCCCGGAACAGGTGATCCCTCGGAAGACTTTCCATGGAATATGGCACACTGTGCGCCTGAAACGTCTTCGCTTTTGGGTGGTTTTTGTTAGCAGAGGCTTTGGTTGCGCTTAGGCATTGATTAAATGGAGTTGTCGGTATTTAAAATAACAACTTGGTCATGTTGTCTGCAACCTAATCGGTTTTGCGTACAAATTTAATTTGCCAAAAGTGGCAGCAAAATTCAACCAAAAAGGCGATCCGCATTTGAAATTATAACACACACATAGCATACGCCACAGCCTCCTATAGGCACGATCTCTGAGGCAGGCGAGCGGCTGGCAGGCTGACTACCTGGCTAGTTGGCTAGTTGGCTAGTAGGCAGCCAAGCAGCTAGGCAGCTAGGCAGCTAGGCAGCCGGGCAGCCGGGCAGCCAGGCAGTCGCCGTAGAAAGTGCGCAGCCACGCAGTTTAAAGTCGATGCCGATACTCAAAGCCGCAGATGTTGCTAGCTGGAAGCTGTGTTTATAGACTTGTCGACTTTTAAGCCATAAATTTTACGCCTGAGTGGCATTGCGAATAAGGGTCACACACACATATATACACACACACCCATACACCCATACACCCGTACACCCATATACCAATACACTCATACATGCATACATAAATACATAGGCAGACATACACATACATACATAGTTAGATAGTTACTGAAGCTCGCACATGAGCTTTGGCGGACGTTCGCGTGCATAAAGAAAATTGAGTGGTGCAGCAGAGCAACAGCCAGCCGGCCAATGGTGGTGCCTTTGTCGTTGTCCGCCGTTGTTGTTGTTGTTGATGTTGGTGTTGCTGCTGTTGTTGTTACTGTTGCCACTGCCGCAACCGCTACCGCTGCCGCTGCCGCTGCCGCCTCCACCAGCGCCGCTTAACGGCAAAAAAGAGGTCAGTAAGTGAATGTTTACAGTTAGTTTTTGGGCACCCAGACATGTTAGCGGCAAAATGCATCCGACAGCCATGACACAGCAGCCGTGGCCGCCCAGAACTAATGCTGAAGACCCCCACTTAAAAAATTAATTAAAAGAAAGCCGGCGTCAGGCGTCAGGCATCAGGCGTCGGAAAAAACCTTTGGCAGCATTGCAATTTCTTTTTGGCCATAACCAAGATTTGATGTTGTCGTTGTGGTCGTTGCGGCTGCCAATAAAAATGGAAAGTGAAAATTGTAGCTGCAGTGCAGTGCATATTAAAAACAAAAAACTGTGTGCGCACCAACAAAAAAAAAAGAAGTAAAAAGAAAAAAGAAGAAAAAAAGGAAAAAAGGAAAAGATATACAAAAATACGAAAATAATAAAGCGTACAATAAAATGATAGAAGCCGCAATAACAACGGCCACGTACCTGTTCTGCGAGTCGTGCGAGTTTTCTAATCACAGCCTGGCGGTCAGTGCAAAGAAAAGCACGAGTATTATATAAAAGTGATGATAGACCAAGATCCGCTGTTAAAGCGGAAATTATATGGCAAAAAACAAAATCAAAAGTGGTTGTTATGAGTGCACTTGTGAAAATGCCATGAAATTTCAATTTCTAGTTGAAGAGCAGGCAAGAAACTGCATTTGCATTCGGATACGTTAGCACAGTTATTTTACTGCATTTCACCATTTGTGACTTTAACATTGTTATGTTAATTTTGGCACAAATATGGGTAATTCGTTATCGTCTTTTTAAAAAGTAACTGACACAAAAGGAGTGTAACCATTCATGGGCAACGGTGACGTCACGACAATTTGCCATTCTCACCGATGCTCAGCATTTTAATTGTATAGCAGTGCTCATGGTTTCGATAGTGACAAATTTTATCGATAGTTTTTCTTACATCGCTACTCATGCACACACACTCACACGCACACGTACGCACACAGCCACACTCATTGAAAAAGTCGGAGAATTGTGTGGGAAAAAAAATCGTCTATAACTAACAACGAAACGCGCAAATTGTGCAAATGCAGATGCCTTGTGCTAAAGACAAAGTGTATGAATAATTTTTTTGGTGCCTTGGCAGTTCGAGGAGCTGCAAATTAATGTTGTCGCTATCCGTCATTGTAACGCGAAGTGTGTGTGAAGAGTGAAACCTACAACTTTACTCCCCAAACCAACGGCCACACCAACAACAGAAGCAGCAGCAACAACAAGAACAACAACAACAACGACAGCAGCAGCAGCAGCAGTGTTGAGAGAAAAGATGGCGACGAGTCGCACCAGTCGCATACAATCACAACCAAAAATTTTTCCTTCAATCTTTTCTAAACTGCATGGAGCCATCTCAGAAGCATGCGTCTCACAGCGTCTGTCGACGGACAAGAAAACCTTGGAGAAGACGTGGAAACTGATGGACAAGGTGGTCAAATTATGCCAACAGCCGAAAATGAATTTAAAAAACAGTCCCCCATTTATATTGGATATACTGCCGGACACGTATCAGAGATTGCGGCTCATCTATTCAAAGAATGAGGACCAAATGCACCTACTGCATGCCAACGAGCACTTTAATGTCTTCATTAATAATTTGATGCGTAAATGTAAGCAGGCCATAAAGCTCTTCAAAGAAGGCAAAGAGAAAATGTTTGACGAGAACTCCCACTACCGCCGCAATCTGACCAAACTGAGTTTGGTCTTCTCCCACATGCTCAGCGAGCTCAAAGCTATATTCCCCAATGGTGTCTTTGCGGGCGACCAGTTTCGAATTACTAAGGCCGACGCAGCAGATTTTTGGAAAAGCAATTTTGGCAACAGGTAAGTGCATTGCATACACACAGCCGGAAAAGTGCCTCGAATAACAACTTCGAAATCTCTTCTGATTTTGATTCTGAATCGTGTAGCACATTGGTGCCTTGGAAAATATTCCGACAAGAACTTAACAAAGTGCATCCCATATCCTCGGGCCTGGAGGCAATGGCGCTAAAGACGACCATTGACCTGACATGCAATGATTATATATCGAATTTTGAATTCGATGTGTTCACACGTTTATTTCAACCTTGGGTTACCCTGCTGCGGAACTGGCAAATATTGGCTGTCACCCATCCTGGCTACGTGGCCTTCCTCACCTATGATGAGGTGAAAGCGCGCCTACAGCGCTACATACACAAAGCAGGAAGCTACGTTTTTCGTTTATCCTGCACGCGTCTGGGCCAGTGGGCCATCGGCTATGTGACGGCAGATGGTGAAATACTGCAAACAATACCCCAAAACAAGTCGCTGTGCCAGGCGCTCCTCGATGGTCATCGGTAAGCAAAAAATGGCCATTAAAATTCCCCTATAAAATTTCCACATAAAGTTAATGTCCCTCCTTCTCTGTGAGTGAGTGAGTATGTGCATGTGTGTGTGCGTGTGTATGTATGCAAGAACATGCCAAGCCTTGATTGATTGGCAATCAAAGCTAAAGACTCCTTTCAATAATAATTAACTAATTAATGGACTAACTTTAAGAGTGAAACCTTTGAATGAAAACGAACTTTTTTTTAATGCCGCTTGACATTTAGCGAGGGCTTCTATTTGTATCCCGATGGCCAGGCCTACAATCCCGACCTATCGTCGGCCGTTCAAAGTCCAACAGAGGATCACATCACTGTCACACAAGAGCAATATGAACTGTACTGTGAAATGGGTAAGTCCTGTCAATGAAATCCCAGCCATATGTCAAACTAATTCCTCTACACGTCCGGCAATTGCAGGCAGCACATTTCAGCTATGCAAAATCTGTGCGGAGAACGATAAGGACATACGCATAGAGCCCTGCGGTCATTTATTGTGCACGCCCTGCCTAACGGCCTGGCAGGTGGATTCGGAGGGACAGGTAAGCGGACAGTTGGTAATCTCTAAAAGAGTATTAAATCTAATTCACAATCAACATTGCGTGCATCACAGGGCTGTCCCTTCTGTCGTGCAGAGATCAAGGGCACTGAACAGATCGTTGTGGATGCCTTCGATCCGCGGAAGCAACACAATCGCAATGCCGCCAATGGACGACAGCAACAGCAGGACGATGACGATACAGAGGTATAGTTTTGTGCAGCGCTTTCAATTAAAGCCTTTGAAGCCTGCCCCGCGCGCCGCCCGCCTGAGCTGCCTCTCTTATACAAATATGTATTTCATATATATACACATATACATATATTTACATATGTGTATGTATTTATATATATACATGTACCACAGGCTTAGCGATTTCAAATAGTAATTTGTTTCGTTTAACCATCATATAAATATGTATATGAATATGTATATGTATATGTATATGTATGTATATATATAGATACAGTTAGTAGTTTCATTATATTAAGTTTAATGTTTAGTTTAGCGTGCAGTTAGCGATTCTCATTTGATACGATTCATACTTAAATTATTAGCTCAAATCTCATGCAACTAACCGCAGTGCGCGGAACAACACAGTAACAGAGAGAGTCACGCAGTCACACAGTGAAACATCAATCAGTATACAATATAATATGTGTACACACACCCACACAGATATATATATATATATATATATATATATATATATATATATATTTGTATGCACATATTAATATATATCTTCTGGACTTGTGTTGATTCGAAACGAGCGGAAGTTGCTCATCAGTTGCATTATCAACGTTCGCACGATTGCCTTTTCTAAGCAACTGTTTTTTGTTTTTTGTTTATCGCGCATTGTGGATTGTTGTTTCGTTTGTTGGTTGCTTCTTTTATACATTCATTCGTTCATGCGTTCAGTTATTCATTTGTTCATTCTTTCATTTATTCATTCATTCATTCACTCACTCACTTAGACGCTCGCTCGCTCGCCTCTGTTTATGATTCATTTTTATATTGTTCATGGCTGTGCGTTGTACTCTTGGCACACCAATTTTTTTTTTGTTTCTATCAACTATCAACATTTGTTCATTTAGCAGCAGCAGCAACAACAACATAAACAACAACAAATCAAAAACTTAAATCCTGTAATTTGTGTTTATAATTTTTACACCATTGTAAATACATAGGCACCAATAGAATTGTTTATTATTATATTAATATTATAATTATTATTATTATTATTATTATTTTTAATATTAATGTAATCATGTATTGTACTTTGGCGGAGAAGGCGGTTCATAAGAGAAAGAGAGACAGAGAAGCTACTCAGAAGCAAAAATGGAGAAAGAGAAAAAAGAAATAGAGAAATGTTTGAAAGTTGAAACATTTTTTAAGTGTTCCCGCTCATCCCACATAGAACATTATTCTATCGTATATGATATATATGAGATATGATATATGACATATGACATATGACATATGACATATGACACATGATATTTTCACATTTTAGTTTATTTTATTTGATATACTTCCAAAGATATATTTAGTTTTTGTCAGTGTTTTATAATCTGAATGTTTTGTTTTAGTTCCCAATTCGGTTTTCTAATTATTTGTGTATTTGATTTGTGTAAGCGGCCGGCCCCCCCGCCCGGCTGCATTAAGACTGTAATTATTTATTAATATATTAAAACATATTAATAATAACAATACAAAGGCTAAGCCAATGGTCGACGCCAATGCATATGTATGTAAAATTATCACCATTATTATTATTATTATTACTATTATTATTATTATTATTATTGCTATCATTAATTATGTTCTAATTGTAGTTAGTTAGCCTTTAATTGTCACAAGCCTAGGCCAGAATTTATATAAAAGCAAAAACAAAAAAAACAATCACGTTTAAAGTATTAGCAAAAAAATTAACAACATTTGTGTGTCTGTCTGTCTGTGTGTGTGTGTGAGTGTGTCTGTCTGTGTGTGCGTGTGTGTGTGTGTGCTTGTGTGTTGTGTTTTTTGTAATTTGTATGCGTATGTTTTTTTTTTTTTTGTTCGTATATATCATCCATTTATGAATGTCCTTTTTTGGCTTGGTTTGTTTCCTTAACATAGGCTTCAATCGGCATAAAAATTAGCATATTTAAATATTATATATATATATAGAGAGAGATATATATATTCGATCATACGATTCTTAGCCATTAGCAAAACTTAAATTTAGATTTTTGATTTCCTTAATAAGTTTTAAATGCGTAATTTTAATCATTGACTAAAGGAAAAACAAACAAATCAAACAGGAAAACAAATACAAATACAAATACAAAAACAACAACAAATACGAAATCGAAATCGAAAATGAAAACGAAAACGAAAACAAAAGCGAAAACGAAAACAACATAAAATATATATATATATAAATGTGTATAAAGATTTATAAATATTGGTTTTTTATTGTTTATTGCCACGATTGTTTATGATTTATTTATTCATTTGTGTTCTCTGTCCTACAGTTCGAAATGCGTTCATTATTTGCGTTGTTGTTGCTCCTTTTTTTCCATGTTGTTGTTGTGCATGTCCAACAAAACTTTGATTTGCAGCCTCGTTGCTCTAGCGGCATGCGTCCTAACAACTACCAAACCAAACCAAACCAAACCAAATCCCAACACCAAACAATTTGACTTGACTACAAACTCCACATCCTGCAGGATATGGGCGACTTCAACATTGCCACATCATCGCTGCACGCGCTCAGCACCTCGGCGGCATCACAGTCCTCCGCCGAGAAGCACAGTCCGCACACCTCCCCCCGCCTGGGCAGGCGGAGCACCACGCCCAGCCTGATGGCTGTGCAAAACGATCTCTATGCGGGCGGCACGCCGGCCCTAAGCCTGCCAAGCAGCAGCAGTAACAGCAGCAGCAGCAGCAGTGCCACCTCCACAACGAGCTCGGCGCAGCAGCTGCAGCAACAGTTGCAGCAGCAGCAACAGCATCTCCAGCTGCAACAGCAATTGCAACAGCAACAACTGCAGCAACAATTGCAGCAGCAGCAACAACAACTGCTGCAGCAACAACAGCAGCAGCAGCAGCAACAACAACTGCTGCAGCAACAACAGCAGCAGCAGCAGCAGCAGCCACAGCCATCGGCACCACCAGCAGCGTCAGTGATGAGCAATGGAGTCGGCAGCAGCTCTGTCACCGGCAACATTGGCTGTGGCAGTGGCGGCAGCAACGGCAGCAGTGGCAGTGGCAGTGCCAGTGCCAGTGGCAACAACAGCAGCAGCAGCAGCAGCAGCACACAAAAGACCACCAACCGGATGAGTGCACCTCTGATGGGCTCCAGTGTGGTCAACTCCACCTACGGCCAGAAGCTGCCCAGTAAAACTGAGAGCGGCGTAGCTGGCGACACAGCGTCCATTAGCTCCTATGCCATCCTACAGAATCTGCAGGATGGCGTTGGCAGTAGCTCCAGCTCGACGGTTGCGGCGACGGCTGCTGCTTCTGTTGCTGCTGGTACCATGGCACCGCCGCTACCACCAAGAAAGTCGCCTGGCGTGGAGACGCCGGGGAAGGCAAATGGAACACCTTCGAGCAGCAAGAGCATTGATAACATTCAATGCAGCATGGACAATGTGCCGCCACAGACCACGGCGCCACCGATTCCCCCCCATGTCAGCAACAGCGTGGACACCCTGGCAGAGGATTTGATGCGACAGCAGCGGATTGCGAGCTGCACCACCTCACCGGTGCTGTCGCTGCTAGACGAGATGGTGGAGGTGGGACCAGCCGAGACTATCAGCGGGGTAATTGACACGCGTCCGCTTGAAGCACGCGGTACACTGCCGAAGCCTGTGGCCACCACGAGCAGCAGTAGCAGCAACAGCAACAGCAACTGCGGTGGGCCACAGGACGCCTCCAGTTCACACTACACGCAGCTGTGCACCACCACAACCAGCGCTGCGGCTCTGGCCGCAGCCGCTGCAATGGCCAATGGCAAGAAGACGACGTTGAAGCAACCAACGCCTTCGGCTCCATCAGCGGCTAATCCTGCCCAGCAGCAGCACCAGCCGCTGCTTTATGCAAATGTGACGATCAACCAAAAAGACTGCGGCACAGTGCCATACGAGAATATCAACTTGGAGTATATTGCGCGCCTAATGAACGCGGGCTACTCCAAGGAGAACGCCATCACGGCACTGGGCATCTCTCGGAACAACATCGAAATGGCTGGCGATATCCTGCGCGAGTTTGTCTCCAAGAACAGCGCCTGAAGTATCCCAGCCATCCAAAGAAAACATCAGCGGAGTAACGACTCTCCGATGTCATGATGATGATGACGATAAAACGAATGATGGGGATGACGATGAAGATGAAGATGGAGATAAGAATGAAGATGAAGATGAAGATGAGAGAAGGATGATGATGAAGATGATGACAAACAAAGGAAAAGGCAAATGATAAATCATAAGAATAATTTAAATCTCTCATTATGCTCTCTCTATACAAATTATATATATATATATATATATATATATATATATGCACATTTATGTGTATATATATATCCACACATATACATATATACATACATATATATGTGTATGTATATTCAACTCGCTTTAAGAGCACATAAACTTCATATAGAGTTACGCTAAGTTAGTAGCCAGACATCTAATAACAAGCCCCTGCCCAACAACAGCCACTCACACAGCCACGCTCACACATGCATTCGCACACACACACACACACACACAAACACACACGCACATCCAATCTCGGCGTAGCCAGCACAAGCAATTAGGCGTAAAAACTATTTCGCTCTTTTGAATAATACAAAATTATATACAATTAATTTAAATTATATAAAAAAAAAAAAAGAAAAAACAAAAATAAAAGTGAAAGATGGAAAATGGAAAAGGAAAAGGAAAAGCACGAGTAACCAAATCGAAGGTCGTCAAGTTCTCACACTCTTATAAACTAAAAGAATAAAGCACAACCCATTGATATCAAATATAACTCTATATACACGTATATTAAGACGTATCTACTTCTTCCTACTAAGCAGATGCCATTGCAGATGCAAAAGCAAAAGCAAATACAAATACAAATACAAATACGAATACAAATGCAAATAGAGAGCAAGAGAAAAAGAGAAAGAATAACAGAAAAGAAAACCGTAAAGCTAAACAAGGATAACAAGGATAAGAAATATCTTATATACGCAGTTCTAAACAAAAGTTTGCCCACCCCAAATGAAATATTCAGATTTTGTTCTCTTGCGATATAAAAAAAAAAAATAAATAAATATATAAAAGACATAGGATTCACACATACACACACACACAGACACATTTCATTAGGATATCGTTCATTGAAAAGAAACAAAGTCATTTTAATTGGTGCATCGGCAATCGCATAGAACATCATGAAATGGGAAAGAACCCCAAAGATCATCTCCATCATCTTGAACAAGAAATGCCTTTAAAGCTGTCCAAGGGACGACAGCCGCTTCCCGCGTTTCCCTAATCATGTCAATGCAATCCAAGGACAACAGAACACCAGACCCGATGCACTATCAAAGTTTACCTCGATTTTTTATACAAAACTCAATGTTTTTTGTAATAGTTTTATATTTGTAAGTTTATGCAACTAAAAACAAAAACAAAATCAAAAACAAAACCAAAAACAAAGACAAAAACAAAAGCAAAAGCAAAAACAAAAACAAAACCAAATACCGTACCGAGTATTCGTTAAAAAACAAAAACAAAAACAAAAACAAAAAAACAAATACAAATTCGACTTTTATATGAAAAATAAACAATTAAAAAGAGAAAAAAATATTTAATAACGAAACAATAAATAAAAGAAAAAGAATTGATATGAGAAGAAGAAGAAGAAGAAAAAGAAAATGAGGAATCCCAAACTTTGTATTACGAACAAATCCTTTTTACAGAATTTATATAAATGCAAATAATCGGTTTTTAATTCGTCGAAATGTTCTTAACCCTACACGAAGTTTTTTGACATAAAAAAGTATCTACTAAAACTAAGCGACACATACATATACACACACAGGATATACACACACACACATGCAGATATACATATATGTATATGTATATGTATATCTAGGCGATATAATCAAGCGTAACGAAAGTAAAAGCATTAAACAACAAACAAAACAAAACAAAACAAAAACAAAAGAAAAATAAGTAGAAGAAGAAGAGGGAGAGGGAGAGGGAAAAGTAAAAGTAAAAGAGAGATAAGAAGGAAGAAACAAATCAATGCAATATTCACTATAAACAAATCAATGCAAGCGTAAACTTATAAGTAAATTATATTAACAATACATTTACCGTAACCTTAAATGAAGCAATTAATAATAGTATTTAGACAACAACAAAACTATAAATTATTACAATTTTAAGCCGCATTAACGCTTAACAACAACGACAAAAAAAAAACAAAATACAAAATACAAAATACAAAAAACCAAATACAATATACAAATTACAAATTTAAAATTACAAATTACAAATTACAAAATACAAAAAATGAAAAAAACTAATTTCAAATTAAAAATTAAAAATTCGAAATTCAAAATAATTATTCGAAATTCCGTTAAAGCCACAAGAACTTTTCATAGGGCAGAGCAAAAAAAAAAACAAACGAACGACGAATCCAGTGAGAAACACAAGAAACAACAAATTTTAATCCGAAGTGCGAACATGGAAATAATAACAAAATAGAAACAAAAACAAAAAAGGAGAAACAAAAAAACAAAAAAAACAAAGAAAAAATTAAATTTGAGAAATTGAAAACTGACAACTGATAAACTGATAAATCGAAGAGGAGACGAAATGAGATACCATACACCATAGTCATGTCATTGTAACCCAAAAATCTTAAGCAGATATAAATTATTCTTATAAATAAAATAAAAACAAAAACAAAGGAATTTACATTTATTATGTGGGAGTCCTTTATTTTTTATTTTTTTAATATTTTTCTACATTTTTTACTTTTCCTGTAGCTCCCATATTCTATGAATAAAGAAGCAAATAACCGATTATTCAGATTCACGTCTAAAATCGATCGTTTTTTATCCTTTCTCTAAGTAATGATATTTTTCAAGGATTTAAAAGTCCCTAAAGGGTCTATGATTAACTTGGATAAAGATGCAATTTAAAATTTAAAATATATAGTATTTTTTCAGGATCTGGAAAATTTCCAACCCCAAGGTAAAATTGCTTAGTGAGCGCCTCATACAATATATTATTTTATTTATATATCCTTTGATCAATTAATATTTTTTATTAAGTTATTTAATTTTTCAAATATTTATGTATTTAATTATTTTATTTAATTTTTTATTTATATTATTTTTCATCGCACAATTATCCCACGGATTTGACATAAATAATATTTAAAAACTCACTTACCTTTTTTTTTATTTTTGTAGAATTTTAAAATTAAGATTTGTTTTTTTCCTCTGAAGAAAATATAAATTGCTGGAAGAATTTTCCTCCCTCTGAATTATGAATATTTAAAATCTTTCCGTCAATAACTGTTAATCATATATATTAATATAGAGATCGGAGCTATAACTTGGACGGGGAATAATGAGTTATACCTACCGATTTTTAAACTTAAGGATTTTAAGATCCTTTAATTCTCAGGTTTTTTAGGATTCGAATGGATCGCCTCAATTTGTGCTTCTGATTCTGAAGACATTTTCATACGCTTACATTTTCCATAATTTTAAATTCACTCAGTCTCAAATTATTATAAATGATTTATAGTAACAAATTAACTATAAATTTAAAATTAATATTTTTTAAAACTCGTTCGGTGGGTTTCAGTGGGTTCTCTTAGTGTTAAGATCCAGTTTGTAGACTTTTATTTTCCAGGAATTTTTGGATTTCAGATTTTACTAATTAAAACAAGTTTTTTTTTTACCTTTATTGAAATATGTATTTATTTTTTATTATTTGACTTATATAGTTTGCATTTTGTTTTTATTTTTCTTTCGTATTCAAGCACATATGTATTTTTGTTGTTTTTCTTTTGTTTTTTTTAGATTTATTTTAGTTTTTTTTTTGTATTTTTTTTTGTTGCATTTTTTGTTGTTGTGTGTAGTTTTTACGATTTTTTTATGTTTTATATTTTATAAATAAGGATTAGTTTTCTGTTCTCGTTTCTTATCTGTTCTCTTCTGTTCTGTGCTCCTTCTCCATTTCATAGCATTGCATAAATCTCTAATCGCTTGCAGTTATCTCTTCTCGCTCTAGCTTCTGTTCTCATTATACCTGTCTCCCTCTCCTCCGGCATGACATCTCATATACTGTCTATGTATGTGTATATATAAATATCCTCATCTGCATGTACATATGCATATATACATATACATAGCTAGATATTCGAATATAGCGTTATACATTATGTTCCTTCTCAATCTTGCTTGTAGTTGTCTTGCTTAGTATGAGTGTGTGTATAGGGTATTTAAGTATGTGTGTGTGTGTGTGTGTGTGTGTGTGTCTGTTGTTGCTGCTCTTGTGGTAGTTGTATATTTGTATGTATAACATGGCTATAGTAGGACGTACTGATCCCAAATTTGTTGTTAGCTTTTAAATGTTTTCTTATTAGATTTTTTTTGGGTTTTGTTTTTTTTTTGTTTTGTTTTGTTTTGTTATTTGTTTTCGTTTTTTGTTTTAGTAATTGAAATTCATAATTTTTTCACAATATTTGCTCTTTGTTTCCGACACGCTCTTTTGCATTTGTTTTTCTTTGTTTTTGTTTTTGTTTTTGTTTTTGTTTACTATATATATACTTTAATATTTAAAAATACATTTTTAAAAATTAATTTTTGTAATCTTTCATTAAATGGTTTTAACAGATTTGGCGCAGCAAATTTCATTTGCTCTTAATTATCCTCACAAAAGACTTTTAGTTATTATGTTTGTTTGTATTTTTTTTTGCTTTTTTGTTTTTGTTTTTGTATTTGTTTTTTTTTCTTTTCTTATTTTTCTGTTTGCTTCTATTTTATCTTATACTTGGTAATTTTGTTGTTTTTGTTGCTGTTGTGTGTTAGTTACAAAGTTCGATTTCTAAATGTTAGTTCCTTCTTCGCTCTCGTTACTCTGTTAATGTTGAGATGTATATGTGAGAGTGTATATGTGTATACGTAGGCGTATATATTAATATGCATATACATACACATACATATGCACACATACAGATTGCAAATTTATACATATAACAATATGTATATTTGTAGAGTTTGTGTTTGTTTTGTTTTGTTTTGTTTTGTTTTGGTGTTCAAAATGTTATATAAAAAAAATTTAAGAAAAAAAAAAAGAACAAACAAAATAAAAATCTTGTTTATTTTCTTTTTGATATAAATACTTTTTCTTGCCTTCATTCACCTCTGACTTTCATCGATCATTCATTTGATAAATATATATAGAGATATATTTCAATATTCATATTCATATACATATGCCAGTTTAACAGTTAGACTTCAAAGAAGCAGTGAAAAAACAGTTGCGAGAATCTTTAGAATAGAATAGTTATAGAATAGATGTACACATATACATATATATATGTATATATATATATACTTATTAATTTATATATATGTACGTGTATAAACATACATATACATAAATACATGATAAGATTAAGAGAAAACTAATTACGCATCTATGGCATTAAATTGTTTGTGTTTTACTCATCTTCTCGAATTTGTTATTTACTTTAACGCACACACATGCAAGGATTTCGTTGCCATTATACAGTATTTGTTTTTAATATTTAGAGTTTTGTTTTAAATTTTATTATTTTTTTTTTGTTTTTTGTTGTTTTTTTTTTGTTCTTTTTGTATATTTTTTGTAGTTTACTTTTAGTATATATGCTAAATTAAATTAAAGCGAAACTAGTTGAAAAATAGTATACGTATACACACAATTTGGTTTCATCTGTCAGACACTTGAATTTCAGTTTTAAGCAGCGCACAACATTAAAAAAAATGTAATGAAATGAATAAATGAAAATATAAATAAATCAACAAATACCAAAAAAAAAAATGGAAAAAAAAATAATCACAATGTGTGTACACACACATATCAATATATATAAATATAAATAAATATTTATACAAGTGTAAAGATATATAAATATAATTATATATAAATAAATAAATATATATACTAATATTTATATATACTTACACTTCTACCGATATTTATTTATATTTATATATATATGAATTTGTATGTATTTGTTGTTTGTTTGTATGCTTTGCTTTGACATTTGCTTTGCTAATTATTATTATTATCGTTTTCCAATAATTTATTTTCTTGCTTCTAGGTTGTTAATATAATTAATTATTAAACATTTCTGATTGCTTTTGTTTGTGTTGTATTCAATGTTCATTGTCTCATAGTATATCTTCTTCTTGTGTCTCGAGTAGTGTGTCTCTGTATGTGTGTGTTTGTTTATGCATCATAATATTGATTTTAATTGGACAAGTACACGTTGAAGTTTGTTAATTGTTGATTGGATTTAAAGTTTGGAGTTGCTGTGCCTTCTTCCTTTCCATTTATGGTATAATCATCTTTTAAGCCTTCTTTATGCTGTAGCGTACAAGAATATATAGTTATATGTGTATATAAATGTATATATGTATGTATGCATGCATTGTCTTTCATTTGCATCTAATATCTGAATATTTGGAATTACTCAACCAGGACCCCTGAAACAAAATCAGAAGAAATCATCAATTATACAAAACAATTCAACGAAATTTTCAAGCCCCTCACTCACCTGGAATGCGTGAAACACGCGCTGAAGGAGAAAAGCCTTTGCCATGTGGTCCTCGTGGTGCACGTGTTAGTATCAAACGCGGTACACTATCATCGCCGTTAAGCTTAAGGCGCGAGATCAGACGATCGTTTATTTTCAATACATTGCAGGCTGACGATTTGCCATTGCGCTGTTGATAGAAGAGAAAATGTGAAAAACCATAACTCATTGGGTTGTCCCTTTTGGCGCTCCTTACCTGGTTAGTTACTACTGAGAACTCAACGGTGTCACCTGGATGCAGTGCCACCGTGCTGCCCTGTACTTCGGACATGTGGAAGAATAGCTTTTTGCCATCTTCGACCTCGAAATTGAGAAAGCCGAATTGCCCCTTGATGGAGTCCACTGTTGCTCGTTTCTTTAGACGCACTGCGTTCACCTCGGCTGCCCGACCGCTTTCATCGATGCGGAAACTCACCAGATCACCCTTTTGGAGCAGATCACGTTTGTTCACCAGACTTGTAATACCAAACTCGTGCTGGGAAATAATAGTTGTGCGCTGCTCATCTAGAATCTCAATTAGACCAGCATATTCCTGTTGATCAGGATTGATGCACCGCAATGGACGTGCCACAACACCGTTGTGTACTGTTTCCAGCACCGCTGGTTGCGGTATGGAGTTCTTTGGCAGCGTACGCACATTCTCGGCAGGCAGACAATTACCCGATATGGTTGTATTGCCATTGGGGGCCAGTGTATACTCCACCTCCTGGCTCAGTTCGAGCCAATTGGGGTTGCCCTGGTAGTTGCTAAAGTGAAAGAATACCTCTTCGTCGTGTTGCAGTGTTTCAATGAATCCAAAATTCTCCTTAATGACAGCTATAAATCCTCGATACACCTGCCCTCCAGCCACCTCAGCAGTGGCATGATTGTTATTCTCCAGCTTAAAATCTTCAATATGTGACGTACAATTTGGTTGAGTGGTGGCATTGCTGCCAACGCTGCTGTTACTGCTACTGCCGCCACCAGGGCTGCCGTGCATTACGTAACCATTTTGCATAGAGCCACTATTCGAGCTAATTCCATTCGATACCAACAATTGATCATTTTGATTAATATTACTAACGGGTTGAGGTGCTTGTTGCGGCTGCTGTTGTGGCTGCTGCTGTAGTGGTTGTTGTGGCTGTTGTGTTGCTTGTTGCTGTGGCTGTTGTTGTTGCTGCTGTGCTTGTGGCTGTTGTTGCTGTGGTTGTGGTTGTTGTTGTTGTGGTGGTGGTGGCTGCTGTTGTTGTTGCTGCTGCTGCTGCTGCTGCTGTGGCTGCTGCTGCTGTTGTTGCTGTTGCTGTTGCTGTTGTTGCTGACTAGCTGTCTGCTGATTTAATAATTGTTGTTGTTGCAGCAAAACTTGCTGTACGTTGACGGCAATGAATTCCTTGTTCCGTTTAACCTAAGAAAGAAATGAAACCGATTACTTAATTGGTCTGATAATGTCCTTAAGTGCCCACCACTATTTGATTTAGATCCTGTGTCATTTTGAATTTAATTTCAACTTGCTGCCGACTAAGTGTCAACTTTACTAATTTAAAAAATGGTCGTTCGAAAATAAACTTAATAAAATGTCAGTAGTTCAACGCCAACTTTATTAGCCTACTAATATTCACTCATCCATTATTCGTTTCAACTCTTTGATATTTGCAAGGAGCTTGCTGCCAAACTTTGCCCATGACTTACCATGTAAATATCGAAGCGCACCCGTTCGCCAATCCTTGGTGGTTTTTCGCAGTCTTTAAGAAAATACATAATAGTCTTTTTAACATCGCCATGCTCATATGAGATGACGCCACCCTCGACGCGATCCTGAGATTTGATTGGACTCTTTGGAGCCTCACGTGTCACGCAACCTGCGAATACAGTTAAAAATAAAACAGGTAAAAAAACAATTTCGAGCTTTTAAAGGAGATTTGAAAGTTACCTTCAATGTTGCTGGCCATTAAAGTTTCAAATTGCACTGTGTTGGGTGGCAGATGCTTAATTCGTATGGCCTGCAAACGTGAGTTGTTGTAGGCCAGGCCAGGCTCCTGGATTACAGTAAACTCAACCTCATCGTTGACATCAATTTCGCGGCTCTGAATTTTTAAATATTAAGATAGAAAGGATTAGGTGTTATATAAGCAACTGTTATAAAAATTTAAATAAATTACCGTATCGAGGATTTCAGTGAAATGGAAGAACAATCGCACTTGGCGCTCAACGCAACGTAGAAATCCAAAACCTTCTTTAAGCGAAGAAATGGTGCCCTGTTCGCGTTTCTCACCGGATACCTTAAAAGTCTCCTCAAGCAGCGCAATGGAGGTGGCGCGCTGCAATTGATCCCGTCTGTCGGTGGCTAAAAGGAATTGCACCCAATCTCCATGGCGCAAAGTGAAATCTCCCTTTTGATCCTTGTCGCCGAATGGAACCTCTACCTCGGAATAATCGGGTGCACGGTATCGTATGCGTCCGGGTAACGGATCACTATTCTGACGCACAGCATTGTTACGGTCAAGCGACTTCAAGACCTGACCCTTGTAGATGGTGCTATCGACATCCTCAAAGATAACGGAGCCCGGCGGCAAACGTGTTATGTTGCAGGCAAACTCACGGCCCTGCGGAGGGACAGAGGCAGACTGCTTTTGTTAATGAGGTATAAATCTCTGTATCTTAATCACAACTTACGCTACGGGTTTGTATGGTGAATTCAACATCATCACCGGGTCGCAGCTCCACATTGCCCTCAGCCTCAGAGAAGTGAAAAAAGATCTCCTTAACCACATCGGCGCGTTCAATAAAACCAAACGACTCCTTCATTGAACAAACTACGCCGCGGTACTTCACAGGCTGAGCCGGATTCTCCAGGCGGATATGACAAGCGCCCAGGTTGCCTCTGTGAATGATTCGTAGGTACATACGTCAGTTTACAGTTCAGGATTTAGTGGAGAAGAATGACGAGTGTATTGATTGGTTATCCATGTAGCTTACCTTTGGTTCGTTGCAATTTGAAAACTGACTTTATCACCAGCACGCAAGTTAACATTGCCCTCGACATCATCTTTGGTATAGGGTAAAAAGAAACATTCGCCTCGATTTTCGTAGCTTATGCGTCCGGTTGTCTCGCTGGAGCTGAGCACATTGTTAGCGCTATCAGTGCGTAGCTCGGTGGTCACAGTGCCGGTAACCCGCTCCTCGGACAACACAACCTCAGGCGCTATTTTGGATACCTGACTAGCAATTGGCTTGCCAGTGCGCCGATCATAGGTCATCTCAAATTCGACAGGATCGCCTATCTTAAGATGATCGATATTGCCACTAAATTGCGAGAAATGAAAGAAGAGGCGTGCCTGACGCTCGCAACACTGAATAAACCCATAGGAGTGCTAAAATAAACGACAAACAATAAAGAATAAATAAAATTAAATTAAAGTTAAAGTTAAAGTAAACCGAAACTTACGAGTAGCTTTTCAATGATGCCCGTTTCACGCGTAGCTTGATTCGGATCGGTGGCTGATGCCGTTGCCGAGGAGTTACTCGATTGCGAGCCAAAAATGGACGATGAACTATTAGCGCCATTGTTCAGAACGCTATTGGACTGAAAGACGCCAATTTGTGGCGGATTCTGAATGATATCGTTAACCTCATTGGCATCGAACATGCCAATGCTAGGATGTTGTTGCTGCTGCTGCTGCTGGTGTTGCTGTTGTTGTTGTTGCTGCTGCTGATGGTGCTGCTGTTGCTGCTGCATGTGCTGCTGCTGCTGCTGATGATGATGCATGCTCTGTTGCTGCTGCGGCTGGGCCATGGTCAATTGAACGGACGATGGTGTGGGCGGTCCATGCGACTGAGGCGTCATTCCCAATGTGGTGGAATCTAACGTGAATGTGCCAATCGTCGGAAAGGTTGTGGGTATGTTCAAGTTGCGTATGGCAGTCATATCAAAGCACGGCAAATTATCGTAGATTTCTAAAACGACAACAAAAATTGAGCGAAGCTCTTCTGTTCCATTCTAAGCCTACCCAAAAGCCACTTGTAATAATCTAAGCTACAAGACTGCAAACTCAAAGCTCTTATTTATTTTTAATTAGAAAACAATTGATATTCTTACGTTACAAATAAACTTTTCTTTTCTTTAACTGTTCAGCTTGTAAACAACGTTAAATTAAATTGATACTGTCTGTGTTGTATTAAAAGTGGTTAGTGGTTAGCGGCGACCGCTCCTGGAGTCCCTTTACATTCTGTTTAAATAACATTGCAGCAACAGATTCCAAAAAAAAGAAAATTTTCTAAAAATGAGCTGCTTATTTTTTATTTTTTTTTTTTTTTTTTTTTTTGTAATTTTTCTTGATAAACATTATTACATAATGTTGATAGCAGTATTTTGACATGTTAAAAGTTTCACTGCACACTGTAAACGATAGGGTGTTATACTACTATTTGTACCACAAAGCAACTACTACTATTTAGTGCTCTGTGATTTTTACAGCTCTCTGGCAGCGGTCTGATAAGATAACATTCCAGCTTAACAGATTTGGGGCAGTAGACAGCAACGTTCTAACATTGATCTGTCTGTTATTGATAGCTTTCTATTTATTGACTTACCTTCGCCGGTGCGGTATCCTTTGGATTGGGTATTCATATTGTTAATTGGTTGCTACTTTTTGGATCTTGCAGAAAATGCTGTTAGCGACTAGCACAAAGAGACTGGTTGTAGTTAGCGTTGTTGTGGCTTTTAAAATTATTTTATTGTTGTTCTTGTGGTTGTTGTTGATTTAGGGATGAGCAATCGATAGTTGGTGACGGTAATGACGACGAATGTGAAGAATGTAAATCGATTTAAAGAGAGCGGGCGCTTTTTAGAGCGGATCAAAAACTGATCTACTGTTTATTTAATATATTTTAATTTTAATTTTTATTTTTTTTTGTATTTTTTTTTTATATATTATAGGTATTGATTTTTGATCTCAATTTTTGTATTTTTAGATTTAAGTTTTAAATTTTTTTCGATTTTTTGTGTAATTTTTTATATCAAAGAGAAAAAACTAAGCAATAAATACGTATTTGTTGTGTATATATATTTTGGCTAAACACTGGCACAAGAGGCACTGAAATTCCTTGTCTTCGAAGTTATTTAAAAAAAATAAATAAACGATCATTGGTTGTCACCTTTGCTTTTACTTTTTTGTTTCTCTTCTCTTCTCTTCTCTTCTCCTTTCTTTCGTTCTTTCCTTCTCTCTTTCGACTCGCTGGGCCCACACGCCCTAGAAATGTATGTTAAAATGCCGACAATTATAATGTAATGTTCAGTTTTATTGTTTTACTGTTTTATTTTTATTTTTATTTGCTTTTGTTTTTGATTTTGAATTGTTTATGGTTGATTTAGTTACTTAAAGTTGCGGCTGCTTTCTGTGTATTTGTGTGTGTGTGTGGTGTTTGTTGGTGTGTTTTTTATTTTTATTTTTTTATTTAAAAATATATTCGTACTCTGATGAAAATGCATTAGCTGCTGCCGTTGGTTGTTGTTGTTATAGTTGTTCTTGGTGTTTTGTTGTTGTTGTTGTTGTTGTTGTTGTTACAGTTGGTATAGTTAAAGATGAAAATCATTAAAGTTGTAACTATTTTTTACTATTACTTTTGATGTTAA
Organism: Zaprionus lineosus; assembly: GCA_035044505.1. NCBI lineage: Eukaryota > Metazoa > Arthropoda > Insecta > Diptera > Drosophilidae > Zaprionus > Zaprionus lineosus. The sequence continues at coordinate 3,726,300 of JAWNNX010000694.1, read as the reverse complement.
TATGTTTGAGTTTTAAGTTTGTTGCCATTTATTTTATTTAGTTTTACTAGAAAAATACACTGGGCGCTTTTCGGAATACTTTTGTTTTTATTTTTCTTTCTGCTTATTTGCTTTGTTGATTTGTATTTTATTTTTATTTTCGTTAGAATTAGTTTAAGAGCTTTTGTTTGATATATATATTTTGTATTAAATGTTTGATTTACTTTTACATATATATGTTTTAGGGGAGGGGAAGTAGTGGTTATTTGTTTGTTGTTATATTGGTTTTATCTTCTGCTTCTTGTGTTTTTTTGTTTTTTTTTTGCTATTATAAACATTCATAATACATATACATATATATATTTGTGTCTGTATACATATGTATATATATTTATATTTATTTAATTGTAGGCAATCGTTGTGGTTTTTAGGAAGTATTAGTGATTTATTATTATTTGAATATATATTTATTATTTACGTTTGTTGTGTTTTTCTTATTCTTTTTCTTTTTCTTTTTCTCTTTTGCTTTCACTTTATATTCTTGATGTTTGCTACACACTAAGCTTTATCAAGGCGCTATCCAAGCACAGCTTAACCGCTCTTTCGCTCTCTCTCTCTCTCTGTTTCTCGCTCTACGAGTGGCCGTACCAGCCAGACGCCAGCCTACAAGCCTCCCAGGGCTGCACGAATATTTGGCTAAACGAGGGCGATCCTTTATTAATTAAAAACTTTGTAATCCTTTGTAACTTTTATTCGCTGTACGTTGTTGTTGCTGTTGTTTGTTGTTTGTTGTTTGTTTTATGTTGTATGTTGTAGTTTTTGTGTAGTTTTTAATGTTGATGTCGAAGTTGCTATTACTTTTCGGTTACACGTTTTGTATGTTTTTTATTGCTGTTTCGTTTACTATTCACTATGCACATATAGGTTTATATTGTTATTCATAGTTTATAATATAAATACTCTTTAATTGTTGTTGGTTTTCATTTACTATGTTGAACTTTAAGTCTAAGTTTTGTTTATTTACTTTTTACTTTTATCTTGAATTTCTTGCTTTTGTTGTAGTTTTAATTTTTTAAATATATATATAGATATATTTTCTTGAATGCGCGTTTTTGTTTAGTCTTTTTTTTTAACCTAAGGTTGTTTTATTTATTCTTTTTTTTTTTTTATTTATTTATTTATTTTTTTTTTGTTGGTTGTATCTTTCACTTATGGGTTTTCATTTGTTTTTTATTTTTATTTTTATTTTTTTTGTTTTTTGCCAAGTTAAGCTTATTTACTTAAAGTTTATATAATATAATATATAATATACTATAGTATATGTATCGAAGTCCTTTAAGATATCACGAATTTGTTTCAATGTTTTTATCTTTTAATTTGCATTTGCTCTTAAATATAAAGTGGTTGTTGTTCTTTTTCTTTAAGACGTTCGTTCTTCTTCTCCTTCTTCTTCTTCAACTACTTCTTTCCCCTTTTCCTATTGTTAAAAATTAGTTTTTTTAGTGTCCATTTTTTGTTTTATATATTTACTTTTTTGTTTTGTTTTTTATTATGAATTAGAGATTTTTTTTCGTTTTTCTTCCTTTTTGTTTGTTTGTTTTTGTTTTTGTTTTTTTTTTCTTTTAAATGTATTTATGTTTATAAATATACAGTAATTATCACAGAGCTGTTTAATCTTTCTTTGAATTTGTTTTTTTGTTTTTACTTTATTTTGTTTCAGTTGCTTTTAATCGTTATCTCATTTAGACTTTTAACATTTCTCACTAGGTACACTTATAAAAAAAAATTGAAAACTATTTAAAAATAAACCAGTTTATTATTAAATATAAAAAAAAAACTGTTTGCTTTGGGCGCGAAGGCCACAGTTTTTACAATTAAGTTCTCCTTTTACTTTTCTTGCTTGTTGGATTTTCTTTTCTTAGATTATTTTATATTTATTTACAATATTGATATTGTTTTTTATTTTATTGGCTAAGATGAGTTGCAGGTTTTAAATGTATTAATTTATTTATTTTATTTATTTTTGTTTTTTTGTTTTTTTTTTTGTTTTTTGTGTTACTCAGTTGTTTTTGTTGCTGGGGTCTTCATATTGTGTCTGTATTGGTTGTTTTTTTTTTTTTAATTTTATTTATGTTGTAAAAATTACTTAAAATTAATAGAATTCTTGTAGATTTTTGGTTTTAAATGTTTTTCTTTATTGTTACCGTTTTTTAGTTGCTCGTTTTTTTGTATTTGTTTTAAATGTTTTTGTTTTGTTGCTGTTTTTTTTTTTTATAGTAAGTTTTTTTGTTGCTTTTGTGGTTTTCTTTCTTTGCGGCACAATTGTTGCTTTATCGTTTTTAAATTTTGTTTCTTATGTTCATTTACCAAGGCGAGGCTTTCTAACTGTAATGTCAGTTTCACCCGATCGCCACGTTATATTCTTGTAGTAGAGAGTCTGTCCCTGTCTCCTTCACTCAGCTTATCAGTGCATCAGTTCCGTTATTTTTGGGCTTTTGCACTTCTCACACGACCGCCGCACAAGAGGCGACAAATTATGGATTTCTTACAGGCTAGAAATTTTTGTTTTTTTTGTTTTTTTTTTTATTTTTATTTTTTGCTTGCTTGTTTGTTGTTGGTTTTGCTTACTTTTTGCTTAATTAAATAATTTAAAGTGATGTTGCGTTTAAATTAAATGTTTTTAATATGTTTAAATTAGTTGTTTTTTCTTTTACTCCCGGTTATTTTGTACTTTAAAACTTTAATTCAGTTGTTTCTTGGTTGTTGGTGTTGCTTTTGTTGTTTGTGTTCTCTTCTCTGATTCCTCACTTTCTTTAATATTCAGCCGGTCTCTCGCTCCTTCCCTGTCTCTTCCTGTCCTCCAAAACTTCCTATATTTCTCCGTCTCCCACGCTATGCTTGCTTTCTTTGTTCCTGTTGTGGTTGTTGTAGTAGAGGCGGCGTTTGTTTGTTATTGTTATTACTTTTTATCTTTTTTCTTAATTTTATAATTTTAGCAAATTTAATTCACTTTGACTTAACACAAATTCGTAATTAAAATAAAGCTTTCAGGAAAAAAATAAATGAGGAATTTTGGGATGGTTTTATTTGTGTTTGTTATTATTATTGTTTGTTAAACTATCTCCTTTCTTTTATCTTCTATCTTCGATCTTCTTTTTCTTGCTTTTTGTTATTTGCGTTTATTCGAGTCAACGTAGCCAACGTCAACGCCTAAGCGCCGCGTCAATTCTGTTCTTAGCGTAACAGTTGAGTTTTGCCTTTCAATTAGTTTTTTATTTTCTTGTTGGTTTTGTAGTGCGTGCGTGTGTTTTTGAATTATATTTGTATTTTTTGTTAAGACTTCAACTCCGTTTTACTTCAGTTGATTTCTCTTTGTAGCTTTTTGTTGTTGCTTTGAGTATTGACGAGTTAATTTCACAGCGTTTCAAGTGTATTTGAATTTTGTTTGGTTTGTTGTTGGTTTTGAAAGTCTTCGTTTCAAGCTTGGCTTGTTTTTGTTTTTATTTTTATTTTAAATTTTACTTTATTTTATTTATTTTTTTGTTTTTGTTGGTTTTGTTTATTATTCTTGCTTTTCTGTTCTCCTTTTTCTTATATTTTTTTTTTTTGCACAGATGCGCAGTCGCTATGCCGTCCTTTCTCCGTTCTCGTACTCGCTCACACCCTCACAAACAGACTGTGAAGCGGACGCCGTTCACCGCCGTCTGCGTATATTCCCCTTTCTTTTGTTGTCTTTCTACGCGTTTGTTCTCGTCTATTCGCCTTTTCGTCTATTTCCGCTTTTTAGGTTTGACTTGTAAACGTGAGTGAGCTTTTTGACATGTAGTAGTAGTAGTAGTAGTAGAGTTTGAAGCAAATTCGCAAACAAAAACAAAGGAAATTTCAAAACTAAAAGTTTATGGCAGATGCGCCTCCGGTTTTAACGCCTCTAAGACTTTTTGAGCTTTGTTGTAGTTGTTGTTTATTTATTTGTTTGTTTTGTTGGTATGTAACTTTGTTTTATTAGATGATTTATTATTATTTGTTTTTGATTCGTTTTCGATGGTGTTTATTTTATTTTTGTTGGTTTTTTGTTTTTTTTTTTGTTTTTTTTTTATTTTGTTTGTATTATTATTATTTTTATTCAGATTATGATGAAAGTGATGTCAAAACGGAGTTTTAGTTACAAAAGCTGCAAAGAGAAGAAAGTTTAACAATTAATACTTACACTACTATAATTTGAGTTTAGCGCCCCCTGTTGAGCGGCAGCAACTCAGTGAAATGTACACCGAAAAGTGTGCATTGTTGTTGTTGCTGCACTTTTATTGATTTTTAGTGTTGCAAACCGGAGACTCATATAATTTGCACATACACACAGGCACACACACACGGGCAAATTCACACACGTATGCATATCTATGCGCACACTGCCTGACACACACGTAGATATACACATACACATATACATTCACTAGCAGCTGCATAGAGATTTTGTCATTATAATGCCCCTGCCGCTTTTGTAGGAGTACAACAGACTACCGGAAAAAATTGCACGCACACCTACACCGTATATAGATGTGAACGGAGAAGATTTTAACTGCATTTGAAAAACTATTTTTACACATTATTGTTGTTTTTGTTTTTAGCAGCCAACTGTACACATAAGCACACATACACACACTCAATCAGACACACACATAGTGTCGAAGTTGGTAGCAAAACTTTTTTTTTCCCCCAATATTTTTTTGTTGGCCTGCAAATTACGTTCCCTTTATATAGACGTTTGCGGAAAATGCTTCTTAGACATGTAAAAGGTTGTGTTTTGATACAAATTTGATGTTAAAATACAAGTAAGTTAATAACAACACATTTTGATCACATTTTGAAGTTGAATTTGATTTAATTTATTGCTTAATTTCAACAATAGAAAATTTTCACAACCAGCAGTACGTACCACACGACACAGCACAACACCGGACGCCATGTTGGATAGTGTTGCTAAGCGTTTTATTAATTATCAAGCAATTGTGATGTCATCTTAAATATGTGCTTTTTTATTTATTTATTGCTTAAATTGTAAAAAAATTTCCTTCCTATTACTATTTGAATTTTTTTTAAAACTTTTGGTTTATTAAAAAAAATTTATTTCCCTGGTTGCAGCGAATTCGGTTATGCAACACTGCTTATTGCTGGCAGCCCTAGGAACTTATCGAATATATCTTTCAATTATTAGCCGAAAATCTAAATTTCACAATAGCGCACCAAAAAGACTAAGAGCCTTTTAAAATTTTAAAACCATAAATTAAATTAACATTGTGATATATGAGGCGGTAAATTTTACTTTTTTACAGTGATTCAATAGTTGGTCCCAAATTAATAGAATTGCTGGTAAAAATTAACGGTGCCGCTGTGTTGCACTCTTGTCGTTATTTAACCTAGAGTGTAAATTTAGCCCCCACCCGCCCGATAAACGCAAAACATCACGATGGCGTTCCGGCTATTTAGTTCAGCCAAGGCAATGAGAGGTCTTATGAAGCGAAGCTATGTGCACACCTCACTGACGGAGAAGGTTTGGAATTTATTTAATAATATTCAAAACCAATAATCGTTGCCTTAACGTCGTTACTTAATGGAATCCCCCTTAATGCAGGTTCAGAGAACAAACACAATGGAGCTCACACCGCTGCTGCGTTACATAGTGGAACAGATGCACATGTTCTGTAATAAGCCACCAAAAGGGTTTGAGAAGTATTTCGAGGCTGGCCGCAAGACTGGACAACCCAAGGGAGCCGCTGGAGACAAGAAGTCTCCAACTGACAGCAAAAATGCAAGCGAAACGGGAAACCGCAGCAGCAGCAGTAGTCAACCGAAAGCGCCCGCCACCAAACCGAGCACCAGTCCAAGTGAGTCAAAGTCTGATTGGAATTTCGGTATGTTCAGCAATACTTCACGTGGGCCTAACGCTCGCGGCTCTGGCACTCCCGGTGGCCGTCCACTGGGTGAAGGTGGTGGCGGTGATCGTGAAAGATGGATTCTCTTGGGTGCGATTGGTGCGGTAGTGTTAGTTGGATCGTTTGCTTTCTTTGAGATGGGCTACAAGGAAATTTCCTGGAAGGAATTTGTTAATAGGTATGACCTTTGGATGCTTAAACGTCGATTCTCAAACATAGAATTACTTAAATACTTAAAATTCTAATTATGTACACACAGTTACTTAACGAAAGGACTCGTCGAAAAATTGGAAGTGGTGAACAAGAAGTGGGTGCGGGTGCGCTTACAACAAGGCCAAAGCAACAGCGGCGTCCTGTGGTTCAACATTGGTAGCGTTGACTCTTTCGAACGAAACCTGGAGACGGCTCAAACAGAGCAGGGCACTGAGTCCATTAACTTTGTGCCCGTTATTTATCGAAACGAAGTGGAAGCGTCCAGCTTGACCGGCCTGCTGCCCACGCTGCTGATCATCGGCTTCCTCGTTTACATGATGAGGAAGTCTGCGGACATGATGGGAGCTGGACGTGGGCGCAAGGGTGGAGGCCTATTTGGCGGTGTGATGCAGTCAACAGCTAAATTAATAAATCCCACGGAAATCGGAGTCGGCTTCAAGTAAGTTTGAAGGTTATGTCTGAATCTCCATTCAATTTCTCTTAAGCTCTGTTAAGAGTTATTTTCCTTAAAGTTCTGGAAAATTCTTCGTTCCGTGTGTTCATATAAGTTCTTCCTTGCCTCTTTTACAGGGATGTTGCCGGCTGTGAGGAGGCTAAAATAGAAATTATGGAATTTGTTAACTTCTTGAAGAACCCACAACAGTATATCGACCTGGGGGCTAAGATACCTAAGGGCGCCATGTTAACTGGTCCACCAGGCACGGGAAAAACATTGCTGGCAAAGGCCACAGCGGGTGAAGCAAATGTTCCTTTCATCACTGTTTCCGGCTCGGAGTTCCTCGAAATGTTTGTGGGTGTCGGACCTTCCCGTGTCCGCGATATGTTCGCCATGGCCCGCAAGCATGCACCTTGCATTCTGTTTATTGATGAAATCGATGCTGTGGGTCGCAAGCGCGGTGGCAAAACCTTTGGGGGTCACTCAGAGCAGGAGAATACACTTAACCAGCTCTTGGTGGAAATGGATGGTTTTAATACAACAACAAATGTGGTGGTGCTGGCAGCCACCAATCGTGTAGACATTTTGGACAAGGCGCTAATGCGTCCCGGCCGCTTCGATCGTCAGATTTATGTGCCGGCACCGGATATTAAGGGACGTGCTAGCATCTTTAAGGTGCATCTGGGATCGCTCAAAACAGAGCTGGACAAGAATAATTTGTCCCGCAAAATGGCTGCACTTACGCCTGGCTTTACCGGAGCTGACATAGCAAATGTCTGCAATGAGGCAGCTCTAATAGCTGCCCGTGACTCCAAGGATTCAATTGTACTTAAGCACTTCGAGCAGGCTATTGAACGTGTCATTGCTGGAATGGAGAAGAAGACAAATGTGCTTGCACCGGAGGAGAAACGAACAGTGGCCCATCATGAGGCCGGTCATGCTGTGGCGGGATGGTTCTTGGAGCATGCGGATCCATTGCTTAAAGTATCTATTATACCGCGTGGTAAGGGCTTGGGCTATGCACAGTATCTCCCCAAGGACCATTATCTGCTCTCTAAGGAACAGCTGTTTGATCGCATGTGCATGACCCTAGGCGGTCGTGTGGCCGAGGAACTGTTCTTTAATCGCATCACCACCGGTGCCCAAGACGATCTTAAGAAGATCACAGACATCGCCTATTCACAAGTTGTCCGCTTTGGTATGAATGAAAAGGTGGGACAAGTAAGCTTTGATGTTGGCCAGGCAGGAGAGCCCATGTTCAGCAAACCCTACTCTGAGGATACCGCACAGCTTATCGACGGCGAGGTCCGTCAGATTATTAAGAATGCACATACAACGACAACGGATTTGCTGGTTAAGCACAAGGAGGATGTACGTCGTGTGGCTGAACGTTTGCTGCAGAACGAGGTGCTCAGTCGCGAGGACATGATTGAGCTGCTTGGTCCGCGTCCGTTCAAGGAGAAGTCAACGTATGAGGAGTTTGTTGAAGGCACTGGTTCATTTGAGGAGGACACAACGCTGCCTGAGGGTCTGAAGAGTTGGAACAAGGAAAAGGAACAGCCTCCAACAACAGAAACAACTGACTCAACACCACCTTCGCCACCGCCCACAAAGCCAGTTACTGCCTCCAGCTAGACAAAGACGTTATTAGTCGCTCTTTATTTTTGTTGTAGTCTTAATCGCAGTTATTATATGTTTTGAACTTCGACTAAAGTCGCTAAATTCATGACGTGCTTTAGAGACAATTCAAATCATTTATTTACTTAAGGCTCTCACTTAACTCTATAACATCCTCGCGTCGTCAACCGCATTACACTTTTCAGAAGATCAACATAGACACAAGTTAATCAGGATGTTAATAAAGTTAATAAATTAATTTCAAACAGTAAATTTCGGTTCCCAAAATCAAACTTCCAAAAAAAAAAAAAAAACCAAAAAAATAATAGAAAAATAAAACAATAAATACAAACAAATTTATAAAATTCTGAAGCCCACATTATTATTTAAATCCTGATTTTGTTATTGAAAAAACCAACTGTTGCTCTTAAACAGTTACTTGTACCCACTAACTGGGTTTCTCTCGAAGCTGGGGTTATTCAAATAAACTGCGTGAGGTGCAATATAAGTCGAAGCTTTTTCAGAGCTTTTCTTTATTTTGAATTTCTTGAAATCGTTCCTTACAGATTTTGACTTTGTTACAGCTTTTAATTCAAGTTATTCCACAATGAAAGCTTTCGGAAAGCTTGTAGCAAAACGGAGGACTCTTAAATGTCAACTTGTCGCTCTTCATTTTCTACGCCTCGTGACGTGCCGCGCGCTCTCTCTCTCACTCTCTTTTTCACTCTGTTTCTCTTCGCTTCTGCTTATCACTTATCAGCTGTGCTGACTTTTCGGCATAATGCAGCCGGCTGGCTGCCTGGTGCACTGCGAATGTTTCGCACAGTCTCTGCCGACGTCGCGGCAAAGCTTTGCTCAATAACTACACCTACAACTACAACTGCAACTACAACTGCAACTACAACTACGACACGACTACGACTACGACTACGACTACGACTACAATTACCATTACTAATACTACTACATATGCAGCGCGTGCTACTGTGACCCGCTGCTGTTGGTGCTGCGACTGAGGCCGCTATTGCTGGTGCTCATGCTGGTGCCAGTGCTGGTGCCTTTGCTGGTGCTGGTGCTGCTGCTGCTGCCGCCGCCGCGGCAGCCGCTGCTGCCACCGCTAGTGTCAGTGTGTTGTTTGGGGCTTCAGCTACGTTGGGGCTGGCTGCCGTGGCCGTGTCTCAGTGTCGTCTTGTTGGTTGTCGCGTTCGTGTGCGCGCACTAAATCGGCAGCAGCAATAGCAATCAAATATAAAATAATAATAATTCAGCTGGCTCGTTGCAGTTGCAAGTGAAGTGCGTACCAGCAACGGCCAATAATAACAATAATATAAATAATAATAAACAATAACAAAACCAATATAAATATTTATATTTTGTTTATTTTTGTTTTTTTTTTTTTGATTTTTTTTTATATATTTTAGGCGGGACGGGGCAATGTGTTAATGCAAAATTGACGATTATATAAAAGTGCGCGGCATTCAATTCTAATTACAAACAACGACAAACAAAGTGCAATTTGAGTGTTTGAATCTGTGTGTGCGTGTTACAAGCGTGTGTGAGGGCTCGTGGCGAAGTGGCAAAGTGATTTTTTTTTTGTTTTGTTTGTAGGCCAAGTGTTTGTTTTAGCGTCGACAGACCGGAAATAAATAAAAGCAGCGACAACTCTGTCCGCCCGCTTCCACATATCAGCAGTAGCAGCAGCAGCATCAGCAGCAACAACGACAGCAGCTGCGGCAGCTACACCAACCACGGCAATCAGTTTTGTCGATCGCACGTGCAAAATGGCGGCCGGCCGGCAAAGCCATGCAATAATAACAAATAACAACAACAAGACTGTGGGCAATGGCGGCAGCACAGCAACACAGCGACAAAAGTAGCGATAACACGGGCAGCAGAAGCTTTTGTAGTAGCATAAACATAAAATGCAGTTATTTTCCCAACTATGCTGATTGCTGATCGTGGCGCCAACTGGCGGCTGTTTGTTGCAATTTTGTCATTTTGCCGATCATACTTTATGCAATTTTCGTTTGATTTTCGCAGCGAATTTTTTTCTTTGCTGCCAATTGTCGCAATTGTCGGGTCACGTGTTTGCTGCCGCCGCCAGTTAACTTCTGCTCTCGTTGTAACGGTGCATGTACCGTAACTGCAAGCTTGCTTGGCCGCCTGGCCGTCTGTCCGTTCGTCCGTTCGTCTCTGTGTCTTTAGTCTGTCCCAGTCAGTGTGTCCGTATATGTGGATATGCATGTATGTGTCTGCTTGCATGCTGCGCGTTATTACAGACCGCGGCTGTTATTGTTGTTGTTGTTTTTGTTGTTTGAGCGTCCGTTGTTTGGGGGAGTCAACACGCTGTCCCCATTGCATTAAATGCCTCTCCCTGTATGCATCTGTGTGTGTACTTTCGTACCTATATATATTTATATATATGTGAGTCTGTGTGTGTGTGTGTGTGTGAGTGGGTGTGGGAAAGATCAACACGCGTGTTTTGAGAACAATAGCAATAACAACAAAAGCGCATTGCTACGAAACCGTTTCAGTCTGCGCTCTTGGCAATTTTCGGTTGCTGTAACTTACAATTTGTTGTTGTCAAAAGCCTGGAAAATTTGCTGCCCAATGATCTTTTAAGAGAAGTTTCCTTCATGCAAGAGTTTTCCATAGTCCAGCAATAAGATTATTCACATAGTTAGTTTCCCAAGATAAACGGTAAACGACCTGTTACTCAGATTTGCATTTGATGAAAGCTCTAGTTATCCTTGTGGCTCACGCAGATTGTAAAAACATTAAAGCTGGCTTTCTGTTTGCATGAGAGACTGAGAGAGATGCCGAGGGATTGTGTTGCTTTAAATGTTAGTTGTTAGAAGGAAGAAGGATTAATCTGTTAGATAATAACAACTTTTCTTGCGATCGATCCTTTAAGCTTTGTGCTTGAGGTTTCCACACGAGAATCGCACGTAGAGTTGCGTTTGAGCTTGACCTCAACGAATTTATCAGCTCAGTCGTTGGGATCTTTGCACTCAATTTACATTTGCAGCAACTCAATTCCCACACAGATACAACTCAAATACACCGATAGTCATTGTAACGTATCTGGGAGATCTGCTGCTCCGTTGGGCTTGCTGTGTGTGAACTTTTACGATTGAACGTTACGAATCGTTTGGAATTTACGGGACCAGGGACTACCAAGCAGATGTTGTATATTGCAATATTGCAATATCGCAATATCGCAATGTGTTCCGAACCCCAACACACAATTTAATGAGGTTTAGAACAATTCTTTGCAGTAATATGTTGCCTTTAAAACAAACACAAGAACAATAGTTAACGCAACGTTTCTAAAGCTTCTTAAGAGTAATAAATAAATCAAATTAAATCACATGTATATGCATATAAAACATATATAATAATAAACAAACACCAAGTAATAAATAATATATAATATATAATAATTATAATAAGAGTACACAGAGAGTTAAGAACTTGATAAAACCAAAAGTGGCCTGCAAATCGAAGCAACAACCCAGAAATGTGATTCAAAGTGCGAAATGTAACAATAAACGTAAAAAATTTGTTGTTCTTATTAACAAAATAAAAACAAAAACAAAGACGATCCAAACAGGAAAGTGAAAATAAATAATTAAAAAAATTAAAGTTACAAAATTAAAATAAAAATTTGAAGTTAAAGAATAATTCACTTTAAAAATTAATGAATAAAATTAAAAAAAAAATAAATTTAATAAATTAAAATTAATTAATAAATATTAAAAATATTAATAATAAGGAATAAAAGTTAAAAAAATAATTATTATGAATTAAGAAATAGAATATTAGAAATCAATATTAAAACGTCAAGAAACAAATATCCAGTAACCAAACCAACTCCAACTCCCAATGGAACTCAAGACAGCGTCGAGCGGGTCAAGTAGCGAATTAGCAGCCATCGTCAATGATTAAAGTGGAGTTAGATTGATAGCTCGTAACGTCGCCGTCATCGGAGTCGCAGTCGTCTTAGTTATAGTGTTAGACGTAGACCCCTCAATGCCCGCACAGCAGCAGCAGCAGCAGGAGCAGCAGCAGTCGCATCATCAGTTTTAGGACATAGCGTCGAGCGCCAGAGTTCCGGAGACCCGCAGATCCGCAGACCCGTAGACCTACAGAGCGAGGAGTGGACCGAAACGGAGATAACATTTCAAGAGATTGAGCCAAGATGGACATCAAGATTGAGCAGCAACAACAACAGCAGCAGCAGCAGCAACAGCAGCAGCAGCAGCAGCAACAACAACAGCAGCAAGCGGAACTGGGACCCGTTTCGCCATCAGAGGTTCCCAATGATCCTGGGTAAGTGTGGACGTGCACGTGGACGTGAACGTGGACTTGGGACTTGGACGTGGCATTAATTGTTTTAGTTTTAAGTTGTCATTATTGAAGTTAAGAACGAAACGCCCCCACACCAGTCGCTAGATGTTGACAGAAAGTTTTCTGTGTCAACTGCCGTACAGTCGCACAGCCGCACAGCCGCACAGCCGCACTGCCGGATACGGGCTCCCGGATCCCGGATGAGCCTGTCCCTGCCGCTTATCCAGCTCTCCACTGAAACTAATTAGAAAACAATTTGCTAAGGACATCAAAATTCAATTAAAGCCATTGAGTTTAGTGCTTTAGTGCACTGCAGTTACCCAGCTCCATCAGCTCCATCAGCCACACCATGTCCCGTTTGTCCAATTTGTCCTGCCGCTTGTCCTTCTCCCCGCCGTTGGTCGTCACTCGTCAGTCGTCAGTCGCCCTCCGCTCGTCGTCCATTGGCAACACTTTATTATCGCTCTCTCGGCCTCAATGTTTGTGTCTGCTTGGGAATGAAATGGGTTAAGTTGTGATTGTGATTGTGATTGCGATTGCGGTGTCATATGCAGCAGATTAATTGCAAGCTGCATTGCTAATAATTTGCATCACTCGTTTGGGCGGGGATTGCCAGAAAGTCAGACGGACGAATGAGTGGCCAGTGATTGGCACTAAAGCGTCGTCTGCCGACTGCTGCCATCTTTGTGCATCCGAGGAAAGAGCAAACCAAAGATTGAAGGCTGAGGCTGAGGCTGTGGCTGAGGCTGTGGCTGAGACTGAATCAAATGTTGTGTGCAATATAAATGAACAGGTGCACCCAATCGGGGGGGTGGGTGGGGACCAGGCCTATGACACATGTGAGAAGCGCAAAAAAGAGCGCCCAATGCAATTAAGAGCAGCTGCGGTGTCAGGTGAAAGCTCGTTGCTACGAAACGCAATGCTCCAGGCGTCTTTTCAGTGATTTGTGAGCCTAAGCTTCGAAGTGTGGAAAACTGAACTTGGGGAAAATAGATTCTTGCATTATCTTTACTTGAAATTAAATAAATATATATACTATATACATATATATACACATACATTCATATGTCTAGGCCAGACCGACGATCAATTAAGACGGAAATTTTGCTGACAAGTGCAAAACAATAGAAAGAAATTTTGAAAAATAAATTGTCCGCTCGTCTGTGTAGATCAACACATTTGTTGAATAATTTTCAGCTGATTTGTTTTCTGTTAGATAATGGCCCTTGTTAGGGGATCAACGTCATGAGGAAGAACGAATTGCATGCTCTATAATATGCATCACTGCCTTCTGCCTTCTGCCTTCTGCCATCTGCCTTCTGCCATCCACATCCATATCCACATCATGAGCCCAATCTGCTCTCTTCTTGCCATTGACAAATTGCTTTTGTAACACAAAATCACGTACATTCAAAACTTAATTCGGCACAGGCCATAAATTAGATGGGGCAATTAAATAAAATGATTTAGTTTATTGATTAGATTAAAACACAGCCTACTGTCAGTTCCTGTGATTGAGAATGTCTCAAAAGTTAGATAACTCGATAAATGATGGACTGCAGATCAGCTTTTAGTACAAGGGAAGGGAAGGGAAGGGTAGGGCTTTGATCCTCACTTGGATGCTAATATCCAGAAAAGATCACTACCTGAAGAGAATCGAAGATGGGAAGAATATCCATAGATTAAATGCAAGTTGAACCCTAAGAAAATTCCTCCCATTTTCCATCGGACAAATGTCATTTCCAGAACTCAGACCATTGTGGAGCGCAAGCCCCTAATTAGTCTGAACAAGGGAGAATTTGAAAATATAATGGATCAAATTATCGTGGGTTGTTGCATAAAGTTGAACTTTGAAATTTTCTTGAAAAACGGTTGAGTGTTACGGTTCCAGAAAACTGCACCCAGTAATCAGCATCAGTGTCGGCATCTGCCCCGCCGATGCCCCGAATCGGTATCCGAAACCGACTCCGAACCAAATCCGAACTGATGCCGATGGCGATGCCATATGGCCACATCGCTGTCGCTGTCGCCGTCGTCGCAACCCATTGAACATGCAATGCCTATAAATTATGCAGTCCATACTTATTCATATGTATATATGGATGTGTGTGTGTGTGTGTGTGTAGTACCTCTATCTGTCCGAATATGTATGCGCACATAACTATATGCACATATATCTATTATCGAACGCTGCAAATTGTATAACCCATGCGATTTTCAGCACTCCCCAAGGGAGGAGGGAGCTGGCCCAGCTCATCTTGTCTATCTGAATTAGTTGCCCAACAAACAACACGGAGCACACACACAAAAATAGGCTCTGCGTGCAGCATCATTTTCGGGGCGCTGTTGCGTCCCATCCTCAAAAATGGACAGGGAGAAGCTACAACTGAACTCGTACTGGCAGTCGCAGTCGCAGTCGCAGTCACAGTTGCAGTCGCAGTCACAGCTGCAGCTACAGCTACAGCTACAGCTACAGCTACGGGCACGGCTACAACTACCGGATAAAAGAAATGGATCACCTGCTGCTGGCTGCTCCACGCTCGACACACGACGCTGACGCCGAGGCAGACGCTGAGGCTGAGGCTGAGGCTAAGGCTGACGCTTGACGTCGACGCAGACAGCGGCAGGTGCAACCGTTGGGGCAATGTCTGAGATGGCGGCGCGAATGGGAAATGCAGCACCTACCGAATGTTGAATGCATAAATCTTGAATTAATGTAAAATACCTTTTGATGACGCTGCGATATGTACACGCACACACTCACACACACACACACACACACACACACACACACACACACACACATAATCGCATAGAAAGATACCAAGGCATCCTCTAGTGCGATGCGTTGTGCAACTTTTGCGAATATCGCTGAATACAATTCCATTCACAGTTTCTTTCGTTCACAGCGGCCGGTGATCGCATCGCCACGGCTCAGTAAATTTGGACGTCCTATTCACTAGTCCCTCCCCCTTAGCGATCCCCCCGCTTTTACCTAAGCGGCTACTTTATAAATCTTTTGAAGGGCCCACTGAAAAGATTTGCTGGCAACATTGCAGCGCAAAATGGCAAAGTAAATAAACACAAATGCGAAGCAACGAGCAAAGAGATGAAAAAAACAACAACAAAAAATAGAAAAAAAAAAATATAAAACAACATAGAAAGAAATAACTAAATAAATGCTCTGCTATTAATACAATTCACTTTGCCAATGTATTTTTAGTGCAAATACAAAAACAAAAAAAAATGCCAACAACAACAACAACAACAACAAAAAACGATACATATGACGTCAAAGCTGCAGTGCTGAAAGCTTGTATACCCTGTAAATTAGAAGCTAATCCAACACTCTCTTCTTAGAAGATGGCAGTTATCAGGTTAATGACACGATTAATTGTTATCGCTCACGTGACCTAAAGCACGAAAAGCACGCGTTGCATTTATAATCGATATGCTATATTGTTTGCCATTCTCGTTATCATTTCACATCAGACTCCCTTCGAGTTAACACACATTTTAAAATTGTGCTCAAACACCAAAAATATTTTTTTTTTTTCAAAAATACACTTTACACACACACGCACACGCACACAAGCACACACACAAACACACACACACACAACACACACTATTAAGACGCTAAAAGCTTCAAAAATATATTCTCGCTGCGGATTCATTAATTAAAGGTAAGTCCCTTCATTCATATTCTGCACAGGGTATTCTAAATAAGCTACGACTGGCATGCCAGTTCGACAATTATCCATTACAACTGACACGCGGGTCCGAAAAAACCATGTGCTTTGTCGCAAACTTTGCGGTTTGTCGTCGTTGTCGTCGTCGCCGCCATTGCCGTTGCAGTTATTTTTTTTTTTTCTTTTTCTGAGTAAGCCCTGGGCGTGCACTTGTTCATCGCCACCTCCAGCTTCTGGCCGGCCGCATCATTTAACGCGTGTGCCTGGCCCAAAAATGTAGAACTGCAAATGCAACTTGCAATTGGAAATGCAATTGCACTCGCTGCTCTTTTCATAATTGTCGTTTTGTTCTTGTCTATGTCTGCTTGAAATTGTGGCTTTGTTACGTTTCGTAAATTGATTCATTGTACATGGTCACCGCTGGCTGAATGGCCCATCCCCCCTGTCTGTTGTACACCGATCGGTCGCTGTAATTGCTTCTAAATGATTTTGTGTCGTTGTGTGCGCAATTCCATATTGTCGTCGTTAGTTTGTTTGTAACTGCCTGTCTGTCTGTTTGTCCCTCTGTCGGCAAATAAGCTCTCGTTTTGTATGCATAATGAGACCTTTGGCAATTTGTGTCCAAAGGGGGCAGCCATTTTTAGTGAGTGCCAGTGACGTTTTACGCAAAAATCAAAATTGCGTCATCAAGTCCTGTAAACTTTTGCCACTGCACTGTAATCGCATAACAGCAAAGCCCAGTGATCGATGCTGTTAGAGTATCGATAACGTTGCGCGCTTTAATCGAGAGAAGGTTATGTTTCGTTAAGCACGTGCTATTTTTGTTAATTGAAATTAAATAAGTTTTGTGTGTTCCGCTGAGTTTGCAACTAGTGAAAAGTGTTGCTTAGTAAATATACTTTATCAGTGTTAGAAGAGTAATTGGGAGTATTGCATGTAAGTACGTAATTAGTTGACACAAAAATTCTTTTGTTCCGGGCAGTGCACGTGGCGGGCAGCCAATCGCTTGGCCATTGCATTGCCCGGCGTTTTCCATTCGTCCATTTAAATGTCGTGCCACATATGCGCTTACTTTAAATATGTTTCTGAATTGGTTTATTAGTCATGTGCATAAATTAGTTTTGATTTTAAATTGTGATTGCCGGGTGCTTACAAATTGTACATATGGCGGCGGTTGTCCCTTTAATAATTTCACATGCCACTGTTAACTTAACAGATCGTTTCCACTGAGTCTGCCCTTTCCGGTTGAGCTTTACACTATTAACATGACTCTGTTATGTTGCTTTCTTTGCTTCTGATTGGAATCCTTTGCGGGATGGTCAACTCCATTGCCTCGCTGTTGCAACCGCAAATAGAAACTTCATGTTATCCAATTGACATTATCAAAATTCAATTTACAATCTCTTTGCAAGCTGTGGGCGGGCGTACAGAGTGAAACGAGACAGAGACTTACATTCTGACACGGCATTTGCGAAACTTTTCATTTGCTTTAGCTGCACTTTTGGGTAAACAGTTCGATTAAAATGGCGCAACTTGACAGGCCTGGCTTTAGGGATGGTGGTGGTGGTGATGGTGATGGTGACGGTGACGGCGTCGGCGGGACATCGTGATAGCGGGGATAGTAGGAGGCTTCGAAGGCATCGCTTGAATTGCGCACTATAATACTTAGCCTAAAAGTATATAGAGATATGCCATTATACAATTCTACATTCAAACACACTGATGTACTTTATTTCTCCTCTACCCTTTTGAAATCAATGCAAGGCAACAAAACTTTTGCCGTTGCCTTTCTGCTAAATGCAGTCATAACTTTTGGCAGCAGCCGACAAAAAAAGCAACTTAGGAAGTGCAAGCCGCCATTAGAAAATGACGAGGGTGGCGCCGCTGGTTAGGGTATACGGTACACGGTATACGGTATACGGTATAGGGTATTGGGTATAGATGGAGAAGGGGGGATATTACGTTATGTTCGTCTTTCGATTGCCGCCTACAAGACGGGCTTTCCCGGTGCGATTATACGGTTACGCAATAAAAACAAACAAAAAATAAAAAATTGAAATAAAATAAAAGAAAAATCGACGAAAAAAAACACTGCAAATATGAGCAAAAAAAAAAAGAAGTTTTTCTATCTTTGTGGCTAAGAAAATGTATCGCCGACATTGGCACAATGCATCCTTTCAACCGCAAAGTGCAGCTCGGGCCACCCTCCCCACCCACCATATTCATTATACATAAATTGCATGTAGGGCACAGCAGAATTGCTTTAAATGAGCCAAAAGCCCGCGCCGAACGAAGCGTATCCCAATTTAGGCTCTATGCCCGGTGCCGCTCCAGACGCAGTCGCCGGTTGCCCACCCGCTACTCCACTGGCAGTTCGTGTATTTAGCTTTCCGCACGATTAAATCGATGCAACTGTAAAAGTTCTTTTTCTATTACGCACACACACACACATCCATACACCCACGACCACACTAACACACAATCTCATAGAACGATTCCAAGGGATAGTTGAACATAGCGAAAGAGCCAGAGAAGCGGCTTTGCCCATCTCCCATGGCCATCTCACAGTGGGAGCTGCATATAAAACATTGACTGAGCTCAACATTTAGACGCTGCCTGGGCCTTTGTCTGGCACCTTCCACCTTGCTCCACTTCCCCCTCTCCCCAATTCATCCCATCCCATCCCATTCGGTGCACTGTTGCTCCCACCCTCCCATTCACCATATTCACCCCATTCACTCCAATTTCTCATATTTGTGCTCTGTTTTGCGTGTGCTCGAAGTCGCCCGGCTTTCGTAGGGTTGCCACCCTACGCAGACTCGCCTTGAATGTGTCTCCTACCCCAGACAATTGTCGGGCAAACATATTTATGCTATGCCCGGCCCTCGTTTAGTGCTCCAGGTTTTAGTTTTGTGTCCATGTCGCAATGTTATCTACACACACACACACACACTCATACACATATACATATAGTCGGGGAATATATATATATAAAAATATATATATGCATAGAAAAAGATTGTAACCACGAAGCAATTGCAGCAACTTTTCATCATCTCCATCTTCATATTCACGTTCATATCCACATCCACATCCACATCCACATTCACATCCCCGTCGACACCCACTTTCAACTACATCTCCACCGCTACTTCCATGGTAAGGGTTTGTTGTTGTTTCTGCATTTTGATGATGTTGTTGATAGCCGCACATGATAGTCATCGGACTCTTAACGGGAGTCAAATTGTGCAGAGGTTTTCTGTGTAGAAGAAAGAATGAAAATGACACTACATCTATGCACGTGTGGGATATCGCGTCAGGATTACCCTAGCCCCACGTCCTCTGTCAGGATTGCATAATCATATCTCCCATCTAAAATGATTGAATGTAATTGATTTAAGGGTAACTTCACTTAGCGATTCAAATCTTAAAAGCAGCAGCTTACCTATCAATCTGGTATACCCAATGTTAGGGTATTCCACAAGATTGCACTCTGGTTTGTGGCCTGAAAAATCTTTTTATAATTTGTTTAAAGGCCAAGCATTAGAGGGACGCAAAGAAATGTGATTTCTTGTGTTGTGTTCATTCACAATGGGCATCGATATGTGAATGGTCACTCTCTTATTATCTGTGTGTATGGCTATAAAAATATTGGTATATGTATATGTGCTTTGTGTATGTTTATGGGAGTGTGTGTGTGTGTACACATGTATTGATGTAAATTGGATTTTTCAGTCTTGAAAACACATTTCAATGCAAATTTGTTTGTGCTGTAAAACTTAATAAGAATATTTCCAACAAATTAATTACTTTGTTGTTTAATGTCTTTTAGTTTTGAAATGCATTATATTTTTTGAGTGTCTTTCAAACATTTTCTTTTTATAGCTTTGAAAATATTCTGTCACTTTTACTTACAAGTAATGCAAAGATGAGCAACGGGGAATGGGCCTCTGGGTTTTTTCTGTTTTTTTTTTTTTTTGTCTTTTTTTTTTTTTTAATTTTTGGGAATTGGTGGGTGACATAAATGTAGAAGAAAATATTTAAATAATTATATATATAAAAATATATATATATATGTATGTATGCATGTATGTATGTATGTATGTATATAAGATCCTCTTTTATACTAGTTCAAAAGATCTTGCTTAAGAAGTTTCTTCTTCTATGTGCAAGATCTGTCCAAAGATGGTGGGAGGAGTGAGTGGGAAAACGCACATATGTATCTAACATGTATACATGTATACAAATATATATGTATGTGTTTATATACATGCATATATAAGAAAAGATAAAGAATAAAACATCTTTGGACTTTGGCACTTTGTTCATGAGCTGCAGCTTGAGCCTAAAGCTTATGTTTACAATATTTCGTTCTTAGTTTCCTAACTGTAAATGTCTTATCTGTAAGTGCATGCTCGTGCATGTCTGTTTTTGCTTGGCAAAGTGTATGTTGTGGATATATAATATATAAATACAAAAAAACATACATAAATACATACATAAATACATACATACATACAAACATACATGCATTCGTCATATACCACTTAACGTGATGAGCCCATAATACAAATTGGTCCAGAAATGACTCCAGCTGCCTTGCGAGCTTTTAACTCTCGCGCACTCTGGAAAAATAAATCCTGGCGCCATCTATCGACAGATCATGTATATACAAATATAAATGCATATTGAATATTCTTATAATGTAACCTGCTTTTGACTATCCGTTACTTTGTTCGTCTACGGTTGTTGTGGAAGGGGGGCGGGGGGTTGGGCTGGTGATCACCCAAGCATTTCCAATGCCATTCATGCTTGTTACCTACTTCACTCAATTGCTCTTTGGCTCCGATGACTCCTCCCAAGCCGACGCAGTAACTACGTCAAACCGAACTGACCATCCACAAGTTGGTGCATTTGGCTTGCCGGTGGCCCATTTGCAGTTGCTTTGTCACAGCTCGGCACCTTTCGGTGTGTCGTCCCCTCTTTGTACATTCCGCCGCACATCGCCGCGTCGCGCTTCTCCATTCCACTCAACTCCACTCCACGCTACTCCACTGTAATCCACTCGACTCTCCAGTTCGGTGGATGCCGCATGGCACTGCTGACTACGGACCCCGCTCGCTTTTGTTGCGCCTCGGCCTGGCCGCTTCGTCTCGGTCTGGGCGTGGGCATGGACATGGGTATGATTATGGGGCAGGGGCATGGGAAAGGGGCCTGGTCCTCGGCCTCTGCACTCTCTGCACTCTCTGCACTCGCCGCTCACATAATTTGTCATGTGAAAAATTACTAAAGTTACAAGATCTGCACTTTTATTTGCATGTTAAGTCCACGCAACAGACGTCGACGACGTCGAGTCTGCATGCGTGTGCGCCCCTAGAGGGCAGCGGGGGCCTATGCGGTGCTGAGGGCGAGAAAAGGTATGAGATGGGATTTGACGAGATGGGAAGGGAAGTGGAAATGGGAGTGAAGGGGATCGGATGGGATGGGGTGGAATGGGGATGGGATGGAGTGAGATTGGTGGGGTTGGTGGAGGGGGGCGTATGTTGCGCTTGCTGTTTTGCTATTTTCTTGCTTCTCGTTTAATTTTTTCCCTACTTTTTTTCGTTACTATTTTGCACATTTTTCTATTCAACAATGAAGCCACAATAGAAAACGTCAACTAGTGCAGGGAAGCAGCGTGAGTGGTCGCGGGGGGATGGGTGGTGGTCCGGTATGAGGGGAATGTAAATGTATGCTTGTGTGGGTGCATGTGAATGTGCATGTTTGTGGTGTATATGTGTGTGTGTGTGTGTGTGTAAGTGTGTAAGTGTAAGCAAGAGAGCAACACTTTCAATGTGCATACAGTCTGAACGGATTTTGAATGGCAAACAAGCGGCAAACGGCGGTCGAAGGCGGTGGCGCGGGCGGACCAAGAGGGCGCTGTACAAAGACCAAAGCCAGAAGCCCAAACCCAAAGCCCGACCAGAAGCACAGCCAGTACCAGAGCCAGAGCCGGAGCCAAAGTCAGCGCCAGCGACAGAACCAAAGCTAGAACCTAGAGAGGAGGCCGTGAATGAGCGACGACTTGCGCATGAATGGTACAAGAGTGTACCAGAGTGTGTGTGTGTGAGTGTGTATGGTGGGTGGGGTGGTATGGCGGATCTGGCTTCGTTTGCAGGCCTATAGAAAAGTGACGTGCGCTTTACAATTATTTCGTAATGCAAGCAAATGTGACCGAGGAATCGAGCTGCGGGGGCAACGCTGTGGGGGTAATAGGGCAACGGCGGCATAGTCCCGCCCGTCGTTCCAACGGCATCAGCATCTTCCACAAGCAGCACCGTCAACGCTGACGCCAACGCCAAAGCCAGCGACGACGACGACTACGACGACTACGACGACGACGACGACGACGACGACGACGACGACGACGACGTCGACGTCGACGTCAGCAGTGACAAATGTCAGTCGGTGGTTGCACTACTAATCGGACATGTTGCGTTGACTTGTTTATGACTGCCAGCTTAGCACGCACATAAGCACATTCACAACACCCGCACCGACGCACACACACACACACACACTCTCGAGACACTTAGATGTGTGTGTGTGTGTGTGCGGGTTTGTTGTGTCTTTTTTGTAATGTGTAGGGACTTGTGGGAAATCTGTAAATAGCTGCAAAACTAGAAGTCATCGACGTTGCCCAAGAGACAAAGCACTCGTCATCAGGAATGTTGTTGTTGTTGCTGCTGCTGCTGCTGCTGTTGCTTGGTATTACCCGCGGGAAAATCACCAGACACCAGTATAGACAACATCAGCAGCAACAACAATAACAACAACAAAAACACTGAATGAGATTTTTGTTGCGACGCACGCGGCGTATGCGTAATCTTTGAATTACTTCTATTATGCGATATATTTATATGTGTGCATGTGTGTGTGTGTGTGTGTATGGGTAAGCATTGTAGTAACCTTTTGCATTTCAATGTCCCTTCAATTTATCTATGAGCTGCAGTCCCAAGTTTATTTTTTATTGCCTACCAAATTTTTAAGTGAATCAAAGTTGAGTCTAGGAGCAGCCGAAAAGGGGGAGGCTTCTCCTTGACGAAGAACCAGATTTTCATTGAAGGAATTCTTAGGGTATTCTTAAGCTACTGCATAGCAAAAAAGTTTGCTTCCAGCTAGAAAATACCCTGTAGTCGAGTCTGAGGAACATTTGGATTTGAGGTGTGATCCGATCTGACAGCAGAATCATCTCTGCTCTTTCTGCTATTTATATATCCAACGGATATTTTTAACAATAATTTTATATACATAAAATACCCTGTGAATATATATAAAATACCCTATAGCTGACTTTATTTCTAAACTGATTTATTTTTATTTCCTTTTTATTTTCAACGTGGAACAAAAATCACTTCAAAAATCATAGCTTGTGTCTTATTTTATTTCGAAAGGATAACTTTTGGCTTAGCTGTTTAAGGACTTGAAATTACAGGGTATTTCGGCATCGCCTTCATTTATGTGCCACATTCGATTTTGGGCTTTCTTTAATTTCTGTTGTTGTTGTGCGTCGGCGTTCGTTTTTCTGTTTCGGTTGCAATCGCAGGCGGCAATTACGCGTCACGCAGCTGGACGCATCAAGCAATGAGAGCTCCGAGTTGCAAGCTCCGAGCCACGGGATGCAAGCTGCAAGCTGCGAGCTACAAACTGCGAACTGCGAACTGCGAACTGCGAACTGCGAGTTCCGAGCACGCAGCTCGTTCGTTGAGCTGCACACAAATTGCCAGTGTAGGACAAGGTCGCATTTATTTGGTGCAGCCACAATTGGGCAGCAAAACAGTGGATATTGGGGAGTGGGTGCCGGGTGATGGGTGATGGGTGATGGAGGGGGAAATGAGATGGCCAGTGAAGACAGTGGGGGGTCGATGGAATGGTCGGACGGGCGGCGGGAGGTCGGTGTGGATATTACGGGGTTTGCCGCTTATGAGTTTTGGAGGCAGTGCAAGGTATGGGGTATGCAACACATGAAGGTTACCTGCAGTTCGCCCACGCATACACCCATACTCTCATGCACTCATACATCCATACATCCATACATCCATACATCCATACATCCACACATCCATACACACATACACACATACACACTTAGGCAAACACACACTCATGGACGTAGAGACGTTGACAGAAATACTGAAAAATTATGAAATGAATACAAATATTTGCGGATCAGTGGAACGATGCGACGTTGCACCGACGTTGCACACACAAAAAGAGTCATCGCCATTGAATGTTGCCTTCAATGGTGCAACTTGGGGCGACAAACTGCAAATCAAATGTGATGGATGATCTCAATGCTGAGTGTCTGTTGTTGGGGGGTTACGCAGGAACCCGAAAAAAGAACTGAAACGAAACCAAAACCAAAACGAAGACGAAGACGAAGACGTAGACGAAGATGAAGAGGTGAAGCAATTGAAAAAAATCAACCAAATGAAAAGAAGAAAGCAATAAAATTTGAAACGTTGATTGAAAAAATCACCTTTAAAGACGAAGCACTTGAAGGCTCTGAAGGATTTGAAATGCAATTTCAATGGGGGGGGAAATAAATAAAGAAAAAGGTTTACTGCTCGTCTCTAGGGACGCGGGAGGGGTGCCGCTCGGATTGAGCTTGGGATTATTTTATATTAAAAAATTCATTTGACTTTGAGAAAATGTAAATTCTCTCAATTTCAATGAATGTGACGCTCATAAATTAAACATTTAAGCTAAATTCTACCCCAAAGTGTTTTAGAAATAGATACACATTGGGTCTACAGATTCTAGTATTTCGAAACTGTCGGTACCTTCTGCCTCTTCTTCTTCTTCTTCTTCTTCTTCTTTTTAAATAATTTATTATTAAAAACTCAGCTTTCATAATTCATGAGAATACATTTTGAGGATTAAGTGACAAAGGGAGAAGCCAAAATTCTCCTTTGCCTCAAAAGTATAACTGAGATTTTCAGTGGTGCATTTTTTGGCTTTTAAAATTAATGCTGAAATTAATACTAAAATTAAAAATAGTTAAAATTCGAGAATTTTAGTATTTATATTTAAATAATTAATGCTTTTTTATATATAAACTATTGAGCTTTTATTATTATATATATAATATTAAAATATTATATATATATAATACTAAAATTTATACTAAATTATGCTTAATAATAATAATTGAATTTTTATTTAATTTTCATAAAAAATAAATTGAATTTATTTTATGTTGGAAGTCCTTCAATTTTAGAATTAATACTGAAATTAATACTAAATTTTTAAGCTTTGAAAATTTTAGTATTTATATTTAAATAAATGATAATTTCGGTTTTATTTCATGCCCAATTAATTCCCCCAGTTTATTTTATATTGCGAGTCCTTCGATTTGAAGCTTGGAAGAGAGTGAATTAATAATAATAATAATTATAATAGTATTAGTAATAATAGTAGTAATATCTGTTTTATTGAATGTTTGGCTTGGAAGATTGATTGGAGGCGTTGTCGAAGCTCTTCCAAGCAGCAGGAAAACAGCGAAAATTTAGCTCAAACATTGATTAATGACAAATTGTGTGGCATGCAACTGCAATGCTTCGGCTCTATTTCACTGGCCATCATCCAAGTCATTCAAAGCGTTTGCAGTGTCTACAAAGCTAAACAGCAACAACAGCAACAAATGCAAAACTAAAGGTTGTTACATACACACCACCACGCCCCCTCCAACTTCCCACTGGTCCCTTTACCCCTTTGAGCCCCGTTACTTTTTTTTCGACCGTTGCCGTTGTCGCTGTTGTTGACGCTTCTTCCGTTCGCTGGTTTAGTTTTTCTTTTGGCTTATTTTTGCCTTGTTGTTGTTGCTTTTGTCTTCTTCTTCTTTTTGTTTTTGTTTTTGTTTTCATTATTGTTGTTGCTATTGCTATTGTATGTTGTTTGTTATTGTTATTGTATATTGTTTGTTGTTTGTTGCTTGTTGCTTGATGTTTGCTGTTGTTGCACATTTTATTAACATTTTCATTTAGTTGTATTTGCTCTCTCTTTTTCGTTCTCTCTCCTTCACACTAGCACTCTTCCCCTCCCACTCTCCCACTCTACCCCCCTCACCAACTCTCTGTCTCTCACTCTTTCTCTCTACTGCTTGCTCCCGCTCTATCTAAGATTTGGCTCTCTGTTTATACCCTGTAAACAAGCTTTAGTTACGTAACCTCTAACGATCACCTACGCCCTTTCGATCGGTTATATATATCGATTATATATACCTCTATCTATATGACTATACATATGCCATATTATATCTTCTTGTTCACGACGATTTTCTCATGCTCAAATCATTGTTTTCCCCCGTTCCTTTATCGCCGCATTGATCTCTGAGTACCCAAAGGCAGCAACGCCTCTGCGTGGATAACTTCACTTAGAGTGTGTGTGTGTGTGTGTGTGTGTGTGTGTGTGTCTGTGAGTGAGTTAGAGTGTGTGTAGAGTATCTTCAAGTCTGGTTAATGTGATTGAAGATGTGAATATTTCTAGTTGCTTTATTTTCCTTTTCATTGCAATTTGTGTTTCTATGCATTTTTGTGTGTGTTTTACATTCGTTTTCGTGTCGTGCCAGCAGCCACCCACTGCCCATTTCCCCATCTTGCCACTTCCTTCGCCTCCCCCCTCACCTCCATCTACCCCTCCTTACCCAATCCATTGTTGCTACTGTTGCGCTCTTTTGCAGTTTGTTGAAGTTTTCATAATCATTGTCGTCGTCGTCGTCGTCGTCGTCGTTGCCGTTGCCGCCGTCGACGTCGTCGTCGTCGTCGTCTCTGTCGCCATCGTCGTCGTTGCAGTTGCAGTCGCAGGCGTTGCTTTTGTTTTTTCTGTTGTTGTTGCTGTTGTACTTTTTATAAGCCGCCGTCACTTTTGGCTGGGCTGGGAGATTTTCCAGCATGAAAACAATGCCGGGAAAGCGGCTTATTTTCTATGATTTAAATAATGACGAAGACAACAGTCAGCCACATTCACCATCAGATGATGATGAAGATAATGATGATTGCAATGATGATGATAATGATGAAGATAATGATGATAGAAATAATGATGATAATGATGGGAATGATAAGGATGTTAACGATTATGATGTTAATGATGATGATAATTATGTTGATGATGATAATGATGATTAGGCTGATAATGGTGATGATGGTGCTGATACGGGGGCAGGAAATATTCGCAGCGCTGATGTCGACAATGGAACCGAGACGTCATTGATATAAGATATCCCAGACTTGTTTTCTTTTACAATTTTTTTCATTTTATTTTTTTACATTTTTTTCCTCTCATTCTTTTAATTTTTTGCCATTTTTGCCATTTCTCCCATTTCTCCCATTTTTAGACAGTCCATAACAAATAAACATTTACTCTTTCTAGGTCTACACTAAGTATGATCCATATACGGCTAATGTCTCATTTGTCTAGTGCATTCTAAGTACTCACCTCTCGCCTCTCTCTCTTTTGTCTCATTGCAGAAAAATGTTCATTGGCGGACTCAGTTGGCAGACAAGTGCAGGTAAGTCTCATTGCCCCACATGTTGCAAGTCCAACGAATTAGTTGGAAGGCGTTAAAATCGCCAATACCGAATATCAATTAGCATTTATTTGGATATCCCCCGGGTACCTAGCAGCTTTATGCTAATGACACGCCCACAAGTCACTCCATTAACAAATATCCCCAATATCGAAATATCTATATATCCCCATGTCCATATATACCTATATCTATATCTATACCTACATCTATATAAATATATATATATATATATATATATATAATATTAAAAGAAATGCAACCACCTGGAAAATTTTTCGGTCTGCATTGCAATTATCTGATCTGTGTGGAATTATGAGTTTATAAAAGTGATATATCTTATACTTTTCTATATAGAGGCTCGTATTTTGTTTATCGTTTGATTAAATTCCTCTGGGACAGAAAGTAGAATCAATTGTCAGGGGCTAAATTTATTCTGTTCTGATTGTAGTATTAATTTCCAAGTCTCGTTTTCTATGGGGACAAAAACATTAAAACAATTCCTTCAAGGACTTCCTCATTATCACAATCACTGGCAATTTTATTATATAAAATTCTTTATTAATGTGACTTTTGCATTCAGCAATCGAATTTTGAATGTGTTTATTGAGGATCAGTTGTTTGGCCAGGATTATTCTTGGTGACAAAGGATTCTCTTATTTTAATTTTAAGCAGGGAAGAGGATATATATATATATATCTCAGGCCTTGGGGTATTTCGAGTCGAGTAACGTTCATTACTTAATTTTTTTTTATTATTTAAAATTGCTTTAACTATTTTCTTTTTTTTTTTTTTTAATTTTCTATATTTTATAATATACAAATTAAATAATTTAGTTGGAAGATAATTTGTCGCGTTTAAACAATTTTATGTAAATTGTTAAAATTGATTTAATTTTATGTATTTGAAGCTGAAATCTTAATTTATTTTACATTGAATTTTTTTTTCTAATTGTTTCTACTTTTTTACCTATTTTATATATATATTTTTATAATATTAATTATTATTTGAGTCGCCTATGAGTAACGTGGAAGCTCTTGGGGTTTTTTTTTTAATTGTTTGTGCGATTTCCGTCGGTTTTTATAATAATTTATTTACATATTTAAAATTGAGGCCTTCACTTCAACTTATTTATATATGAGATGCAAGCTTCAAACAGAAATATCATAAAGCATTTGTGTGCGTGTGCCTTGACTGTATGTGTGTGTGTGTGTGTAGTGTGAGTTCTAAGACATCAATTGTCGTGTGACTTTTGCTGCTCGGATTGCCACTATTTGTGTTTTGAAGAGTTGCCAGATAGGTGAAAGATTCTAAACATTTTTAAGTTTGAGAATGTCAAAAAAAAAAAAAAAAAAATTAAAGGATAAATGAAAGGAGCTACTGCCTTTGTAAAAATATTTTGAAACCCAGAGCAACTCTTTATATTTTTGAAAATTTTTCCAGCTAAAAAATAAATATAAATTATATTTTGGAAATATTTTTTGAATTACCACAGTTTATGTGCCAGAGATCAGTTCCAATATTTTTCATTCTGAGCACCTTAAATTTCTGAAATGTAAAATATCCAGAGAACTACTTTGGATATTTATTTTGATTTGAGTTCATATTTTTCTGAGAATCAGTTTGTTTTTGACACCTTCGCAATTTTCTTGATGAAGGCAATTGAATTTAATTGAATTGTGAAATTCAAACAGACGTAAAATACGCTCAGAGCTTGAATTTATTTTTTGAATTTATTAATTTATGAACACCCCTAATGAGATCGAACGTGAGCGCTTTTCAAGATTTCCAATTACACTTTACTCTATATACATATATATTATATATTTATTTATATATATATTTTTTTTTTTGTTGGGGCTTTCTTTTGATTTTAATTTTAATTTCGGAACTGGGAATTTCGAATTACGAATTTCGAATTTCGAATTTCGAATATGCTCCCTGGCCCAATTCAATTACTGAACAAGTCGGAGGAAACTTAATTTCTCAATATTTATTTGTATCTCAATTTGAATGCTCGGAGCTGCCGAATTAATTTGGTATTCCTCTGGGCTGTTGTTTATTTGTCGATCGAAAACAATGAACGACAACGGGTTTATTTAAATTGAAATTGTAATTGATGAAATGCTTGAGATTTTCAGACTCGACAACAGACGACGACGACGTCGACGACGTCGACGTCTACATCGCAGTCATCGCAGTCACCGCTGATGCTGAGCGTCGTAATTTGACGTCAATTGGCGGCAAATGCACAGATGTAAAAACTTGGAATGATACTTCGCTGGGTGACGGCGACGACGAATGTGGTGGCTGAGCTGTGGCTTGGCCTCTGTGACTGTGGTGGGAGGTGAAAGGTGTGAGGTGTGAGATGCGAGGTGCGAGGTGGGGAGAGGTTGGGTCGGGAGTGCATATGCGGGCACATTCCCATTACATGCTGCATAGTTTCATTAGGCTAATCAAAAGGCGGCTTCGTACTTGGCTCATACTTATTAACCAAATTTGATGTTGCCCTCAAAAGGGCCACTCAAAACGATGGCCAAAAAAAGTAACCAGAGCCAGAAGAGAAGGGAATCTGAGGGGAAGGGAGGGAGTGAGTGAGGGCGGGAGGAGTGGAGATAAAGATGACTGGGGGGGAGGGGATGAAGCAGCGACTGCAAGATGATGCCTTTTGATGCCTGACTTGGCCAACTTGGAGTGTTGCAGTCAGTGCCGCCGCCAACACATCCACCGCCGCAGTGCATAGTTACGGTCACACACACACACATATCCACTTGGATGGAAGGATACTTACATGCACATACTTGGCACACACATACACACTCAGATGTGTAGATACAGGCAGCCGCATTGCCTTTTTGTGTTGTTGTCGCCGTTTGTGTTTTTGTTTAGCGAAATTGTTGGCTCCGCCCATCATCAGAATGGCACTCGGCATTACGCTAACATATTATAACCTATAGCGCATATCTACACATACACACGCACACCAACACACCAACACACTCTCGCACATATACATACACTTATATGCACACATGCCGCAATAGTTGAAGAGTCAATGCGGTCTTTGGTTTGTCTCTTTATTTCGCCTTTTGCCATTTTTGTTGTTGTTCCCGTTCTTGTAGTTGTTGTTATTATTGTTGTTGTTGTTGCTGCTGTTGTTGTTGTTGTATTTTTTCCTTTTGGTTTTTTTTGGGTCTCGTTTTTTTTTCTGTTCGTTTCACGTTTTTTGTACCTGTGCCAAAAAAATTTTCAAATTTTCAAATGGCTTCTTCAATAGTGGCCCAACTTGAAATTGGCGAATGTGTTTTTCCTCTGCTTTTGTTATCTTTTCCCATTTGGTGTGTCTTCAATCTCTTTTAATTTTTATTGTATTTTCATCCCACCATCCCGCCAATCCCCAATCCCCCAAACACCACTTGGCACCCCAACCCCTGGGTTCGCGCTGTTGCCGCTTCTGCTGCTGCTGCTGCTGCTGCAGGCAACCTCTCACCCCGAGCACCCCACGAATTGGCACTCGCTGGTTGGCTGCTTGGTTGGCTTGGTAAATTAGCCAAAGTTTGAAATATTTTGTGTGAAATTAAAGACATGCCCAAGTTGTTAATTTGTCTTAAATGTGTGTGGGTTGTAAATAGAAATTACAAATTTCAAAACTATGCGAGTGGTGGTTAACAGCGAAACGGTTAAAAGCGAGTTTCAAAATTGGCCAAAATGTTGAAGGTGGTGCGAAAAGTGAATGAAAAAATAATCTAATCTGTGAAGCGGTTAAAATGACTACACCGTTTAAATCGGTTAAATTGACTAACGGTGAATCGGTTATCCATGTATGTGAAACGGTTATGGATGGAATGGCAATGGTTTCCAAAACCGTCTTCGTCGCGTCGCACATGTGAATCTCTGATCAATCAACTGCTGGCATAGCACTGGTGGCAGGTGAAGTAATCGGTTATTAACACTTGAATTTCAATAGATGTGTGCATATTTGAGCATTCAACCGGTTAAGCAGCGCTTATGCCCTTCACCGCTTTGAGGTGAACTCTCAAAACTTGCCACCTCACAAAATGGGAAAAACAAGTGCCACATCCCTGTGATCATGCGTTGTAATGCGTTTTCAAGCCGCTTTGTGATTCCTTTGTGTCCCTCCCCCCTTTGGATTCCTTTGTGTCTCCTTCTGTACCTCGTATTTCTAGTTTACCCTCCAGACATAGACATAGGCACATAGACCCATGGAGCGCATAGAATAGTGTCTGAGCCTGGGACTCAGACTCAGAGTCAGAATCGCAGTCAGAGTTGAAGTTAGAGTCGGAGTCGGAGTCGGAGTCGGAGTTGGAGTTGGAGTTGGAGTCGGAGTTGGAGTCGGAGTCCCAGTCGAAGCGAGAGTCTGAGCCTATGGCCAGACCCCTTTGGACATTGCAGTTGTTGTTGTTGAGCGGACCGAATCTCTTGTCCTGTGTCGGCATCCGGAACAAGCAGCGTCGGCTCAGCTGAGGCTCGTCCTCAAGTGGCTTCCACTCGCGCCAAAGCTTATGCTTTTGGATTTTGCTTTATTTTTTATTTTTTATTTTTTATGTTTTCTTTTTTCTTTTTTTTCTTTTTCTTTGCTATCGCCACTCAAGCACACAGTTGCACACAGTGGCGAGTCACACACACACACACACAGGCGCACATTTGCACTAATGTACACACTATTGCCTATAGGAGAGAGACCAACACAGACACACATCCAGAGGCAGATACACACAGACACAGACAGAGGGACAAACACATCTCCTACACAGAGCGTACACTCGAAAAGTGCTGACAAAGACCTAATCTAGGGCGTCTATAAACATGTGCCGGTCTCTAGCGTCTAACTGCATAGTTAGGCTGCTTTAGACAGGTCGGCGACAGCCGGAGCGACAGCCGGAGCGACAGACGTGGCGACGTACGTGTTGATAACTGACTAGAGATGAGGATGCTGCCATCCGCAACCGCATCCGCATCCGCATTGCGTTGCGGCTGGCCACTCGAAAGCGTTTTGGGTTCTAGATTTTTAATGATTGGCACGATTGTCTTAGCTACTTAATGATGCGCCTAAGTATGACTAGCCTCCTCCTCCTTGTCCTCCTTGTCCTCCTTGTCCACTCTTCGCTCTGCCCGTGGCGCCTTTAACAATGAAACCAATGAATTGGAATGGGTACGCCTTCGTCCGCCTCCTACTCCTTTTGCATCGCATTGTCACACTTTCGTGTCAACTACCAGGACACATACCATAACTTAATGAACTTTCCCAAGGCGAAGACCCGCTTTCTTCTTAGTTCCTATGGAAGTTCCAACTGCTCCAACTGCTCCAACTGCTCCAACTGCTCCAGCTGCTCCATCTGCTCGGGCTGCTCCGGTTGCTGTCTGATGTGTGCATCAGCCGGAGGCGTAATTTAATTTTAATTTCGCAGGCAGTTGCTGGAAGTAATTGTATGCATTGAAAGTGTATTTGGTGCTATCGCTGGAGAACACTCGACGACGGCTCCAATGATGATGCTGCTGCTGCTGCTGCTCATTATCATGATGAGCCCCGTGTCATTCAGTCGCCCAGTCAGTCATCCAGTCAGTCATTCAGTCGGTTAGTCGCTCAATTCACAAATAACACTCAGTACTCATAGTCATACGCATACTTGTACTTAAAAACTTATAGGCACTACTTATGAGTAGGGGAAACGTGAGGGAAGAGGGTGGAATGGGTGGGGGGTGGGGTGTGGTGCGTTGCCTCTTTTGGTTGTTAGTTTTGTTTGTCTCACCTCTTGGGGCGGCACTTGGGCCGCAGATTTGTGTCAACTTGAAAGGGAATCTTTGAAACACAATACGAGGGAGCGCACTCGCTCCCCCCCTCTACCCCTCTCCATGCCCCTTCTCCATTACCCCTATTTCTGTTTGCCACCTTTCCTTTTATTTTACTCTATTTACCTTCACCCCGCCTGCGTCTGCCTTCGCTATTTTGGCTGTGCGTTCAACTGAAATACTATTTATATATGCGCTCAGATACAGATACAAATTCAGATGCAAACACAGATACAGATACATTTGCATCTGCATCTTCAGCACCAAACAGACGCCCATTACTCATGAAGCGAACAACAAACAACAACAACAAAAACAGAAACAAAAACAAAAACAAAAAGAAGAATCTACAATCTTCAGGAGAACAAAATACGAAATAAAAAAAATGGAAATGCGAAACACAAAAACCTAAAAAAAGGGAAAACCGAATGGAAATTTCCCTTCACGTATCGCTCACATTTCGATGCCGTTTAGCGATAAAGTCATGGAACTAGACTCTAAAGATACTTTGCGAAAATAAATATGCATTTTCCAAGTTAACCCCGAAAGTTGCTCATACATGAATCTACACTTTTTGTTTGTTTACATGTCTCTTTCTTTGTTTGCTTGTTCATTTGTTCAATTGTTCATTTGTTCATTTGTTCATTTGTTCATTTGTTCAATTGTTCATTTGTTCATTTGTTCATTTGTTCATTTGTTTATTTGTTTATTTGTTCATTTGTTCATTTGTTCATTTGTTCATTTGTTCATTCGTTCATTTGTTTATTTGTTCATTCGTTCATTTCTTCATTTGTTTAATTATTCATTTGTTCATTTGTTCATTTGTTCATTCGTTCATTTGTTCATTCGTTCATTTGTTTATTCGTTTATTCGTTCATTTGTTCATTTGCTTATTTATTTACTGAAGTGCTTGCCCGGAAATCGGAGACAGATTGGGAGATTGAGAGTCGCAGTCACTTCTTTCATTTGAATATCAATTGATCAGAGAGCTTCGAGTCAACTGCTTGAGAAATTTGATTATTCGTATCATTTATGAAGCGGTTTCCAGAGAACCCTTAACCGGTAATAGAAAAGCAATTGATCTGTTCCCAAATTAAATATCTGCCTTTAACTTTCACTCGAATTCTAAAGTCCTTTTTATAAAGAGAACTCATGATATGATTATCGGCTATAAATCACTTAAAACAAGAATCCTTAGCTGCAGCCTGAAACTCACATATCCACATATCATTAATAAGGAATATTGATTGTCCGCTGTCTGGGACAAGAACCGTATTTAAACCTCATGCAATGCCTCCGGTCTAGGGTTTAAAGGGTTAATAAAAGTAGATAAGAGCCAAGTTAGTGGCACTTAATATCAGTTATATACGGGGAACCTTCACCTTAAGTGGATAAAAATAGACGTGAAATAACAAACGTGAAGTATGAAAGTTAATTGCTTTTTTCCATTAATATCGGTTATGAATCGGTTATTCCATTAGCAAGTGTTCACCTTGGAATGCAGAAATCTAGCGGCCGTCATCCTGGAATATCAACAGCTGCGAAGGGCAAAGGATACAGCTATAAATATATACATACATATATATATATATATATGTATATGTATATACAAATACATATACATATACATTTATATATATACATATATATATATAGATATTGGGAAATTGATTTCGTGTTTGAAATAGAATTGAGATTTTAGAGTGCGAACAGAACGGAACAAAACGGAACGAAACGGAAACGGGCAATCGACCAAGTGGAATTCAATCAGGAAATGAAGCGATGATGAAAATATTTGCGTGACTTTTAAAAATCTGCGTCTAAAATTGTTGAAATATTTGAACGTTTGGGACTAAAAACTAAGGCAGGTGACAAAATGGACAAAGCGGACGGAATAGACGGAATAGACGGAACGGACAGGGGACAGGAGACAGGAGACAGTCTCGAAAGACAGAAGGAGGTGTGTAAGAGGCCACGTGGTGGTACTTTGGGGCCGTTCTAGCTGCTTCGATTTCCTGATTAATTTATGCAGTCGACGTTGACGTTGACGTCGCCGTTAACGTTGCTGATGGTGTTGGTGTTGGTGTTGGTGTTGGTGTTGGTGTTGGTGTTGGCGTTGACGTTGACGTTGACGTTGGCAGCCAGTTAACAACAATTTGCCGCAAGCTTCGTTAAAATTGAAAAGCTGCAAAAATTGTCAATAAAATAAGTGAGCGACTGTCCTGCATTTAGTACTTCAGTCCGTCAGTTTGTCATTCCGTCACTTATCCAGTTCGTCCGCCCGTCTGTCAGTCCGTCAGTTTGTCAGCTCGTCAGTTCGTCAGTCATTCAGCTCGTCACTCAGTCAGAAGGTTTGTCATTCAGCGCCTCGGTGTGTCCATCAGTCAAAGCTCAGCTGCTTGTCTCCCCCCCCGTCCTTTACTTTCGATCCGCTTCCTTACATTTTCTTTTTGCTTTTCTTTTCTGGTTTTCATTCCTTTTTCTTATTTCTTTTTTAGCCGTGCAACATTTCCTGTTTGCCTCAACGCCCTTTCTTACACTTGTTGTTGCTTCCCGTTGGCGTTGCTAGACTTACTTCCCTCTTCCTCTCCCCATCCCATCCCATCCCATCCCATCCCATCCCATCATCCCGCTGCTTCTGTTTGTGTCTCTGCCTGTGCCCGTCTGTGATCCCGCTTCTGCCTCCGTTCGCCAATCTTTGCTCATGTTTTTGCAGCTCGCTTCATTTTCTTTTGAATGTGATTATCCTAAGGCTGTGGGCAAGCGCATCTTTGCTTTGATAGATGGTCTCCTCGCTGGCTAAACGAGTCACCCGCCATGACCGCCTCCGTCACCCGGAGTCATCCACTGTCACCCGCCATGACCGCCTCCGTTACCCAACGTCATCTCCTATTGCCTTCCTGCTGCTGCCGTGCACCGGCCCCGGCCCCGGCCCCCCGACTGATTGTCTTGCTCGACTTTCCACTTTTGCATTGCATTTAATGTCCTGCACTTGTCCAAGTGGCTACCATCTACCAGCTGCTGGCTCCTTGTTCGCTGTTTTGTTGACTTTGGCACGAGTTTGGTTAAAAAGTTCACACATGCCGCACACCACGCCCCCCTTCCATCACACACACACACCCACACTCGCACCTACGAAGAGCCGTGTATGTGTAATGGTTTACTCGTTTTTCATATGTGTGTGTTCCGGTCATGTTGTTGTGCCTTCGGCACTAGCCTCGTTGTTGTTCTTATACCCTGCAGCTAAAGGACCCTTACTGAAGGTACACCATGTCAAAGGATGCGCGTATATCCCTTTGGCTACTGAATAGTTGAGAGTCGAGTCATAAATGCATTTGGAAAATGGCAGGGTATCTGCCGGTCGGAGTCCATTGACGCGTCGCTTGTCTTGTCTTGTCTTCTTTTTTCTAACTTTGGGGGGCGGTTGTCGTTCGTATGGTGTTTGAATATTTACATAAGTGACACTGCATATGCACTACACACGCTACACACGCTACACACACCACACACACCACACACGAACACACTAGCACACTTACACACCAATACAGCAGGCAACACATACGAACACACGTGCAGACGCATGGGGCATGGCATGCTGTTGGTCCTCGGCAACAATTAATTAACTTGTATGAGTATCAAACGTCGTAGTCATCCTCGTCATTGCCTTTGGTGGCGTTTGCAATTTCAAGCCGAGCCGCCTAAATTTATGCAACGTAAATTTTAAATTAATAAGCATTGCGCATAAGCCCCCGGAGCAGGCGTCGTGGGCAGGGCAGTCGGACCGGTCGGGGGATGGGCTTGAGGTGCCGTAGGATGGCATTTATGGCCAGGGTTGGAGGGATTGAGTATAGACTGTGGGTTGTGGGCTGTGTGGTGTGGAGTGCGGAGTGCGGAGTGTGGGATGCAAGTCACTCTACCCGAACCTCGATTGCAGCCGCATGTGGTGCTTGTCATATGCCATTATCATGGAATGTTCATTCTGGCCCAACTAATAGACAATTTTTTGGCAACCGAAAACGGAATAAACGTGCTGCAGACCGTTAAAGAAGGGAGTGTGTACTGGTGTATGTGTGTGTGTGTGTTGTGAGTGTGTGTTGCGAGTGTGTGTTTGAGGGCAGATAGTGGAGCTGTAGGACACGAACACGAATTCGAACCATGTCGTGGCATCTCGTGACGTTGCCAAGGATTCGCTTTCTGCCTTCCGCCTTTCGCTTGCCCCTCTTCAAACCCCTCGGTCTTTTGGCTTCTGGCTTCTGCCTGCTGCGCTTACCGTGTGCAGCGGAAGCATTTAAATTAAGGACGACACATTAAAATTATGCAATAACAACAGCTATTATTATGTGAGAGACAGTAAGCCAGGAGCTCAGTGGATGCAAGAGCAACAGAGACGCAAAGAAGGAGCAAAGAATCGAAGGAGCATAGATGAAGTGGTCGAGTGGGGGAGGCATTAAGAGATTTTGATTGAGCGCAGGATGAGACATGGTGGATGGCAGGAGGTGGGTGGAGTGGAGGGGAGTGGAGTGGAGTGGAGTGGAGTGGAAAGGACCAAGTAAATTGTAGTTAAACTTTAAGCACCAAAACCCAAGCCCTCGTGTACCTTGCAACCCTTTGCACACCATCAAAATAAAAACTTTTTGGGGCTGTGTCGAGGCAGTTTAATGAGCGCTGTGAATGTCAACACCCAGCGACTCTAATATAACAAAAACCCCGCAAGAGGATGGGGGAAGGTCTGGTTGATGGGCGTGGAGGCGTTTGTGTGTGGGTGTGGGTATGGGTGTGCGTGTGAGTAGGGGTGAAGGTGGAGGTGGAGGTGTCGCTGCCTCGGGTACGGGTATGCGGGCAACGAAAACGAGAACCAGAATGAGAATGAGAATGAGAATGGGAATGGGAACGGGATGGAAACGGGATGGGGAATGGGGAATGGAATAAGAAGCAGAATGTGGAAAGGGAATGGGAACAGGATCGGATGCGGCTCGGGAAGTCATAAGTCGCAAGTTGCGCGCCGAGGCTAAAAACTGAAATAGGCAAAGCAGAAGAGCAAATATGCAGCTAGGCATAGGACCCACTCATGTTCGGAAAAGGCAAAGCCGGCAACGAGCAGCAAGCAGCAAGCAACGTGCAACGAGCAACGAGCAACGAGCAACGAGCAGCCAGCAACTGGCAGCCGGTAAGAAGTGCCTCGTCTGCGTCACATATTCATTCACACACACACACACAGTGATACAGAGAATACCCACCCACAGACACAGTTACACACACTGTCACATATCGGCTAGGGATTTTGGGTGTAGCCGGTGGCACCCAACCGGGTTATCGACT
The DNA here is from genome assembly GCA_035044505.1 of Zaprionus lineosus. Classification (NCBI taxonomy): domain Eukaryota; kingdom Metazoa; phylum Arthropoda; class Insecta; order Diptera; family Drosophilidae; genus Zaprionus; species Zaprionus lineosus. The sequence goes on along the minus strand of JAWNNX010000694.1, from coordinate 3,687,381 downwards.
TTATGTGTTTGTTGTTTTGGGGCTCAGGCGACGCTTCCTTGTCTTTTGGGTCTCCTTTTCAATTGCAGACGTCGCTGCTGCAGCCGTTGCTGCCGTTGCTGCTGCTGCTGCTGCTATTGCAGTTGTTGTTGTTGGTATTGGTGTTGGTGATTGAGGTGATGGTGGTGGTGGTGCTGGTGGCATTGCAGCTGCTTTTGGCTGTGACTCTCTTCTGGCTGATATTGCCTCGGTTTTATTTTTTCATTCCTGGAGGTCCTTATTGGTGCACGATGTACCGACTTTCGCACAACTGAATTGATTTGCTACAAGTTTTTTGGCCTCCAGAAGCACGCAAATCGGTTTGAGTGCAAATAACAGATTTCTGAGAGTAAATACAAAATCTGAACTGGAGCGAGACACGCTTCATGTCTGAGAGTTACCACAAGGACTTGCCACAAATACCAGTTACTTCAGCTAGAAACTTGCCCAAGTGTTAGCGACTTCCAAGTGCATCTTTGCAGTTGTATTACTTTTTATGTCTCTACAGAAACATCAACTAATGGAAGCCCTCACATTTCCCCATTGTTTAACTTCTCTTCGTTATTCCGAGAACCCATAAATCATGTGATCGAAAATTTGACTTCTATTTTCTTTACCAATTAATTAAGCAGCAGGTCGGCTGTCACTTAACTTTGGTACAGCCAAGGCCATTCAAATATCCCCAACTTGCGTTTTCTTAGGCTATCTATTTTATCTATGCCTTGTTTTAATACATTTCAAATATATATATATCCATATATATATATTTACATAAAATATATTTAGTATATGTATATAATATATTTAGTATATATATATAATATATTTAGTATATATATATAATATATTTAGTATATATATATAATATATTTAGTATATGTATATAATATATTTAGTATATGTATCTAATATATTTAGTATATATATATAATATATTTAGTATGTATATATAATATATTTAGTATGTATATATAATATATTTAGTATATGTATCTAATATATTTAGTATATATATATAATATATTTAGTATGTATATATAATATATTTATATAATATATATAATATATTTAGTATATATATATAATATATTTAGTATATATATATAATATATTTAATGGTTCTTTGCTAGATTTGGAAATTAAAATTTTTATATTTTTATAGCTTCTGTTTTATACGCATTTTACTATAAAATATTATTATTATTTTATGATTTTGAAAATCTCGAGCTTAGCTACTGATTTTAAGTACTGTCGTGGGTAATAAAAATGGATGTCACTTATTTCATTATTTTATATTACTTTTTTTTTTTTTTTTGTTAAGAGCACTTAGTTGGCCAATCAATGATAGTTCAACCGGGTTATTATCCTTCTTCCTTTTTATAGTACATATAGTACTGTAAACTGCCATATAATCTTACCATAAAATCATCTCATATAACCATCGATTGAATTGAACATTTTTATAATTAACATGTTTAATCAAGACTCTGATTTATTTTTGTTCTTAATATTTTAAGAATTCCAAATCGGTTTAAATTTCAAGATCATCCATTCGATTTTAAAGGGTATCATAAGCTCGATCAGCGAAGCGTCTGCCTTTTTTGTTGTTCTTTTTGAAGGCCTTTAATCGTACAACTAAATATGTCAGCATTTTTAGGAGTTGGAAAATTTATCACTGAAAAGGCTCAGTATAAGTGGCTTTAGTCGCTGTTCCCGATTTTATGGTAGCTGCGGCGGCTTTGTGGCACATTTGTATTGCTAGGCATTTGTGGCAGGGGGGGGCAAGTCTGTGTGGCTGTGGCACTGCCAGTGCCGACTACTTAGTTGCCGGCTTATCAGCGCGTCTTTCCGAACGAACTTCGGCAACAACTTAGCCTTCATTGCTTCCAGTTCGTTGCATGTTGCACGTTGTACGTTGCACGTTGTACGCTGTACGCTTTGCGCTGTACGACGTTCGTCTTGAACAGTCGACATTTTCCGACTTTGGCATTGCTGCTGTTGCTGTTGCTATTGCTGTTGCTGCCGCTGCCACCGCCTTGCATTGTCACCAAGGAACAGGACTCTCAGACAGACCAAAACAGGCAGACCTTTGCCTCAGTCGCGCTTCCGTTTGCAGTGAGTCAAATATATTGCCAACTTCCTGCAGCTCCGGTTAGTTGGGACCCCGCACAGCCACCTTCTTGATAGGCTTTTTGTCGACGACAGTCGCGTCGAGGACCACGGCAAATGAAAGAAAAAAAATTCAGTTTGATTTTTCAGCTGTAAAAGGAAACAAGGATACAAGGACATACCACGTAGTACGAACAAAGAATGAACTCAGAATTGCCGTTCTCTGAGTTACTCATGCCCCACGATCATTATCCATCTTCATTATTTTAATTGTTTGAATTCTGCTTTGACGAAGGATTTTCCTTCATCCTTGAATAATTATCAAGCGGCTTATCAGACTATTGCATTTTCCTTTCTGATAATTTGATCTTAAGTCCTATCGCTGGGCTTCAGAAAGTATCTTTTACGAACAATCGCACGTTGCCCATAAAAGTATGCTACGTTTTTTGAAGTTCCAAATTTCATGGAAACGGTTTATGTTTTTATGACTTGCTATTAAATAAATCATAAAATGTTAACAGAGCTGACCATTTTATGAATTTTAACAGTCGGCTCTAACTGTCATTAGGCTTATTATTAAATTTAATTATTTAAATTGACATGGAAAATATTTGGCTTTGATGTGTCGCAGTCGTCATGGTATTAGTTGCATAGGCAGCAAAAATACATTATGCCCTCTCCGCTCCACTATCGGCCACGCTTATACAAACCAATAGAAGCATATTTGGCAGGGTATGAGGAGTATACTAAAAATTCTAGACCTGGCTCTCGACATCGATTAAGTTATTACGAAATGTACGCTACGTGCAGCGTCTTCGTCGGCCCTCGCAGCGACACTCACATTCACACACACAGACACACATACGCCTATACTGCGCCTATGCACAATTTACAGACACAAACTCACACACACACACATACATGCCCACATGCACACATACACAGAAAAGAACGCAGCCACACACAGATATGTGTCTATTTGTGTGCGCGTGAGTCTCGGCCTGCAGTCTGCCCACCCGCATTGCAAAGGACTCACGTAATTTCGCCTTAGCCTTAAACTGGGTCACAGTTTTCGTACTCGTTGCCTTTGCATAACCGAAAATTTGTATCGTTGCAGACATTTTTGTTTACCTGCGATCCCCCACGTGACCCCTGCCAGCTCCTCCTAGCTCACCTGGAGTCACCACCCCGCCACCCCACCATTCCCCCAACCAGCGCCTCTTACTACCGCAAACTCCTTATTGTTGGTGTTGTCTACGTTTGTTATTATGTCAGCTGGACTCCCTGATTGACACGCGTGCATATTTCGAGCTTATGTCTGTCTCCGTGTCTCAATGTTTCTTAGTTCTTTCTGTTTGACCGTCTGTCCAGCTGTCTGTCTGTCCGTTTGTCTGTCTGTGTGCCTGTCTGATTGTCTGTCTGTCTGAGGCCTGTTTGGGGGCGCGGCGAGGTCAAGTCAAAGAGTGTCACAACATGTCTGCTTCCGGTGCACACACAGACAGACACTCGCCTCAAACATACACACTCAAATAAGAGAGTAACATGCTCACAAATACACACTTAGACAGACACGCGCCTGCTGACGGTGTTGTTTACATATTAAAGTTGCATGACCCCGCCAACTGCACCAGAAACAGAAACAGAACCAGAAGCAAAAGCAAAAGCAGAAGCAGCAGCAAAAGAAGCGGCACCAACAACATCAACAACATCAACAGCAATAACAACAGTAACAAGAGCAACACAGTGTTGTCTGTTTACGAAGTTGCCACAAGCAACAACAACAAGAAACGAAACAAATAAAAACAATGACAATACCAACAGCAACAATGCAAATCAGAGTCAGTCACGAGTCGCTGCCTCTGCCGCTGCTACTGCCACTGCCACTGTCACTGACTCCGCCGCTGCAACTAACTCCATTGCACAGCTGTTAGGTGAGCGCAAATGAAAATGAAGCCAAAGGCACGTTTACAGTTACGACAATTGTTTGGTCGCCGCTCTCTTAACGGTACTTTCAACCGCTCCCTTTGCTTAATGTACGCTGTCTCTTAGCTTGGGCTCTCTTCCACTCACGTGCGAGCTTTGTTTGCCACCGGAGCGCTTTTCATTCATAAAAATGGCTGACGAGCTTTTTCTACTTGCCGGCTGTTTCCCAAAAGCGACGTCAGCTGGCGCCACTGTGTCGCTTAAGTTGAAGTTGACATTTCTGACCAGAAAATACGATACCCGAAGAACTTTTTGCTTCTTGGCTATGAATGTGATATATCCTCTAATAAGATTTTTATCGACATCCTGATATACCCTAAACTTCAATACAAATTTATTTAAGCCCAGTTTTAATTTCAAATACTCAAAAATTTATAAATAATTTACAAAATTAATAAGAATTATATTTCCTTTTTTTAAATTATTTATGCGTAAATCACTTCTTTAAGAAATTTTATTACTATTTATTTACCAAAATAATTGAATTATCCTTAATTTCCTTAATGTTTCTTTAGTTCCTCAATTTATGCTAAGTTCAGAGTGGCTATAAGCATTTTTCTTTACTTTTAACATAAGAGTTATGCATACTGTGATTATAGGGTGATTCTCTGGAAGTCGCTATCCTTAGGAAAAGCGGGAATTGTGCAAGGATGTGCAGCATCTACTCGACTTTGCTTCCTGACCAAACTGACAGCTTTATAAATTTTTGTCTATGGAATCAAATCTTCTTGTCTGTTGCAAAACTTTATTATACCCTTTTTTAATGCGGTTTTTATGAATATAGGGTATAAAAAAACTGCAATGTGCCCTGCATCCTGGTCCGTGACCGTGTCCATGTCCTGACGATATTCATGTCCGCCCCTAATGTCAGCGCTTGTTTTGATGCAAGCTCACGCGCCGTAAACAACTTATTATCATTGCCTTTGGCTTTTTTGTTCGATGAGTGAGTGTGTGTGTGTGTGTGTGTATGTATGTATGTATATACATATATATATATATAAATATATGTATATATATATGAATGTATGTGTTTGTATGTGTGGCAAATGTTCGCCAAATTTGTTGGCTGGCTTTCAAGTTGCATAGAGCACAAACATTGCACATACGCCCCATCGGAAACGTAACGCAGACATTTGCAACGTTTTTTACCTTTCGCGTCGCCAATCTGCGACGCCTGATCAGCTGAAAAAAGGGGGCGGCAGCTGAGTAACAGGGGGGATGTCAGGGATGGGGTGTGGCTGGGCATGACGGCGGCGTCACTTAAGTGGCCCCGTCCTGACTCGTGGGCAAATACGGGCGCAAGAAAAGGACATCGGCATCAAAAAAAGAAAAAATCCATCAAGCCGCGTGCCAAGTTTCAAATTTCACGACTTGCATTTCATGAGAGGAGATGCCATTGCAAATGATATTACACGCCTCCAAATCTGGCAAACTTTTATCAGTTTCTGGAATTCGGCAATGTTTGGAACTGCTCTTCCGCTTCCCAAGCCATGCCCAGTGCCTGTTTCCGTTCTCCCTCTCCCTCTCTCTCTCTCTCTGTCACTTTCTGTCTCTGTGCTTTTCTCCCTCTGCTTTTTCCTTCTCCACAATTTTGGGGTATAAATCATAAATATACTCACATATCATTTGAAATAATTTGTGGCATATTGGCAATTATTCATTTTTCTTCTTTATCCCCCTACCCCTTCCCCACTCACCATCCGCCCCTCTCTCGTCATACAACTGGCCATCAGCATCGTTCGCTGGGCTTCCTTTAGCGGCTTTTCTTTTTGCCGCTCCTGTGAGCTTTTCCAAAGGCAATGGCAGCTTAAGTGCGACGAATTTTTCTGATGTGGATTTTGTTGTGGATTTGTTGTTGGCTTCGGTTTATCTCTTTGCTCGTTGCAAAAAGTCTGCGGTGACATCGCATAAAAGGTGTAGACCCATAAAATGCTATGGGCTGCGAACTTTCAGTTATCACTGTGTGGGTAAGGGTAAGGTTGTCGGCGGGGAGGGGGTTGGGTTGTGGGTGAGTGTGAGTGTAAGACTGGTGTTGGGTTGAGGTTGAGGTTGATTGTAAGGGTAATGGTAAGGGGTGGGTGGTGGGGCGTACTGAACGCAAGCGGGCATTCGAGCAAAAGTTGATTTAGTGCTTGCCTCTTGATAAGAACGACACAGCATAACCTGCAATTTTTTTTTTTTTTTTGTTATATAACAATTTTTGGCTTCGTCTTTGTTTATCGCGAACATAGATGCATATATTTGTGTGTGTGTGAGTGTGTGTAAGCATCACAATAAATAGGAACTACATTCGGAGATATCTACGGAGAGATAATCGCCCTTTGTCGTATGCCTTGGATTTGGGCATTCAAATCACTTGTGTTTATTAAATTTATTGATTATCCATTTAATTATTATTTTGAATTTGTCGATAGCTAAAATAATAGGCGCATTCATTGTGCTTCCATTATCAAAATTTGTCAATCCTTTTGTGCTTCTGTCATTTCCTGTTAACACCTTCCGGTTAAAGGGCAGATTGAAATAACGATAACCCTAAGGTTTGCAGGTAGACAGGCTCTGTTCAGGATACTAATGTGTTGAAAATAGCTGAAGGACATAGGAAAGACCTCATTTCTCTAATGTTTGAATTGGAGCCTTCTTTGATGTTGACATTGGCAATCAACTCTCTTATTTATAGCCGGATATAACTTCCATATTCGATTTTAAATAATTTTCAATTATAATAAGTGTAAAGGAGATTTTTACATATTTTTGACCTCATAAGGAGCTCAATTTATAGGAACTTGACACTATTTGGGGTCCTCTTAAAAATCGATACTTTATTGGATTTTGATATTGAATGATTTTTATATTTTTTCTTTGAGTCGCTATCTTTTCAATATATTTGATTATAGAATTTATTAATATTTATTATTTTATTTATTTTATTATTTTATTTATTTTATTATTTTATTTATTTTATTATTTTATTTATTTAAATATTTTATTTATTTTATATTTTATTTATTTTATCTATTTTATCTATTTTATTTATTTTATTTATTTGATTTATTTGATTTATTTTATTTATTTTATTTATTTTATTTATTTTATTTATTTTATTTATTTTATTTATTTTATTTATTTTATTTATTTTATTTATTTATTTTATTTTATTTATTTAAATATTTTATTTATTTAATTATTTTATTTTATTTATTAATATATAAAACGTCCTTAAACCATGTGAATAAATCTCTTAATTATTTTCTAATATTTTATTTACATTGCTTAATTTTTTTTTGATGGTCTTTGTCTTGATGCTTCAGAAATTAATAAAATTTTTCAAGATTTCATTTTATTATATAAATATAATCTATAGATATATAAGGTTACTTTTGTATCCATACATCCATTCTAAACGCCTGGTGGAGTTCAGAAGACACTGAACCAGTTTCCGGCGTAATAACTAAATAATTCTTTAATTAAAAGAAAAAAAAAAAGTATATTCCAACTTAAAATAGAATTGTGTTTATTTGTATAAAAACATCTGAAAAGGACTTTCAGTTTGTAGTTCCAAATTTACGGAATTCGTCCAGAATCTTAATCCTTAGCATTGATTGTGCAGAGTCCTTAATAGAAAACTCCAGATGAAAGTGTTTGTGTGTGTAGATAATAATATCATGATGTTAGTAATCCCAGGGGATGTAATCGTACTTAACTTTGTAAGCGCTTGCTTAACTTTGGGGCTATAAAATTCGATAATTTATCGGCTAAGAATTTGATATTCATTTGTTTTTTGAATAATCAACAAATTGAAATCACGGACTCGTTGAAAATTGTTGAACGCAAATTCAATCAATAGAAGCGTTAGTTCCCGAGGGAATGGTGGAGTCACGGGTGGTGCACGGGTGATGAGGGCTGGGGAAAGGGCAGCGGGGTTGAAGGAGGTTCAATCAATGGGGTAGAAATTTATGTGTAAATTCGATTGCTAATTCAGTGGCGGAATCCCGCTTATCCCGAAATTGCCACAATTCGCATGCAAATGCCAAAAAATGGCTAAAATGAAAATCGGGAAAAAGGAAATCTGAGAACTGAAAAACTGCAAAACTGAAAACTGAAAACTGAAACTGCCAACTCTTTTTTTGCCAGCAGAGAAAAGGAATGAAAGATTCGATTAACCTTTTCAACTGCAACTGCAGTACAAAAGCCACAAAACAGACACACAAAAAAAAATGGGAGAATAGTGAAGGGGGGGTGTCAATAAAGGGTCGCTTGATGTGTTTGGTTGGTGAGGGGGGTGAGGGAGGGGGCGTTTAGTGTTAGGGCTGAACGTTGCTGGTAATGATGGGAGGTAGAGAATCATCCTAGGGTTCATGTGAACCCAATCAAAAGCCAACAACAACCGATGGCAGCTTAGAGCAGCTTAGTGCGCGTGGATCCCCACCCTTGGTACCCCCTCACCCTCCCTCATCATCATCACTGACATACCACGTGGCAGCCCCGATAGTTGCCCCCATTTGCCAGTCAGCGGAATTCAATTGCAAAACGCTTCAATGGCAGGTGTTAATGTATCTGCCAAATGTATCTTTCAAATGCTCGCCAATGAATTGCAAGGAAAGCTAATTTGCCAATTGGTCGTTCGTTTAACTATTTCTCGTTTTTTGTGCTGTTGCGTTCTGCGTCCCCCTCTCCGCCCTCTCCATACTTTCGGACTACACCCCGCATTTGGCAATTCACAAATTCACCAATTCACAAATTCAACCATCCATCCAACTAGCCAACCAGCCACCCACTCACCCGCCTGCTCGTCAGTTGCACAACCACCCAATCCGCACTTTGTCTCCCCATCCCCCCTTCAACTCCTCCTCCCTTTGTGCAGTGCATTGCAGAATTCTGAACCAGTTAGCAAAGTGTGATTAAATGTGTTTCAGCTTTTGTTGCGTGTTTTTATTACCAGTTCCTCGCACACAAACGAAACAGATACAAAGATACGCAGATTCTCAGATACTAACAGGCACACACACACACACACACATACAGATAGAGATACAGATACACATGCACATGAGACATTAGAAAACACTGTCGAGCATAGCGAGCAACATTTTGAAAATGTGCTGCCACAGGACAAAGAAGCAACAACAGAGAAACAACAGTGCCTACCACCCCCAAAGCCCCTAGCCCACATTCTCACCCTCACCCGCAGCCACACCTCCCCCTTGGCCGACCCCCTTTTTCCCTTTGGCCCACTCAACGCTTTTGTATTTCCTTTTTTCTGCTGAGTTGCTAAAAAACTTCTTTTCAACAAACGCTCTTCGGTCAGGGGTGGGGCGCCGAGAGGGGTATATTTTTAGAGGTGGCTGTTGTGGAATTGGGCTGGGATTGGTTTGCTTGCTGTGTTTGCCACAAACAAGCGACGAGCTGAACAACAACAACAACAACAACAACAACAACGCATCTGCCAACCCCCAATGAAAGTGAAAAAAATCTGTTTGCATATTACACAGCCTCATGGATAGTAAAGGGGAATGGGAGGGGGGGAGGTTGGAAGTGGAAGTGGAAGTGGCAGTGGCAGTGGGAGTGGTAGCCCCCCAACCAATAGTCACCCAGAATGCTGCCCATATTAAGGCAGCTGCGTTTCAAGCTGCGCACGCTAGGTGTCGCCAACGTGCAACGATGTCGACGCGTTCGAGCATCTTCAAAGTTGAAGTAATGCGGCCTCAAGTGGCGGCAGCCCGCAACGTCGTCGTCTTCACCATAGCCACCATCATCTCCAACGCCAATGCCATCGCCATCGCCATCGCCATCGCCATTGCCATCACCTTCTTCGCTGTCGCCGTTGCCGTTGCCGTTGCCGTCAACGTCAACGTCATCATCGTTGTAGGGTTTTTTCTTATACGACGTACGGCACTCGTCCTTGCCGCGCTGTATGGTGCCACGTAGCGGTGGCAGCTGAGCTGTGGTGAGGTGAGGATGGGTGGAAAGTGGGAGTGGCAGTGGGAGGGGGAGGGGGAGGCAAGACTGTGCCGCCCCGTTGCCATTTAAAATTGCTTGGCTTTGGCGCTTGTCCTCACCTGTGTGTTATGTTTTGAATGAACGCCTGCGTCTTTTATCTTTTCATAAATTTTTTCGCTTTTGTGCCGTAGCCTGCCCGTCGGCCCACCGATCCAGCAACCCACCAGCCCACCAGCCCACCAGTCCGCCAACCTACCCGACCCAGCAGACCCACCGACCCAGCAGACCCAGCAACCCTCAACCCGCAGCCATCCCCCCGCTCCATGGCTCGCATGCGGCTGCTGCCAACCTGCGCCACTTACAATCACTTTTATTTCGCGGCGCGTTTCCTCCGCGAGCTGCGCACGAGGCTCGCACCTCCTGCAAGTTTTCACCAAGTTTTCCGCTGCAGCATTTTAATGCTCAACAAAATTTGAATTGAATTTGCCGACAGGCCGCGGATGCGTTCCTCTAAAATGGCTCCCCGTTCTAGCGCACCCCCCTTGTCCTTTGGTTCAACCTGCTGCTCGCCCTGCCACCCTGCCTCATTTTTTTTCTGGTCTTGCTTTTTTTTTTTTATCTTTATTTTTATTTCCAATTTGCATCGTCGCTGCCTTCAATTTGCCCAAACTGGCAGCTGCAGGCGCAAACTTCAACTTCAACTTCAACTTCAACTTCAACTTCAACTTCAACTTCAACTTCTACTACAACTTCAACTAGCGACGACTGCAACAACAACAAGAGCAACATCAACAAAAACAAAAAACAAAAACAACAATAACGAGAAGAGAGAAAACAACAGGTGAGGCGAACGCAGGTGCTTCCAGGTGATTTTTCGTCCGTCCTCCCGTTGCGAAGTCCTGCAGCTCGTTCCCTGTTCGGTGTTTCTTTATTTTTCGCCTAGTTTCACGCTTTGGTTTCCTTAATCGTTTATCCTTGGGATTATGGTAACATAACAATGCCCAAAGCGACCAAAGCGATGGCGTCGCTGGCATCCTTGCGGGCTCCGTAATTGGATGTGAAATGCAAGCAAAACTTGGCCAAGGAGCGAGTTTTGGTTGTCTGCAGAAAGAGAAAGCGTTCGAGAGTGTGAGTGAGAGGAAGAGAGAGAGAGAGAGGGGTGGAGTAGGGGGAAGGCAAGAGAATGAGAGTCCCTGCAATTGTGGAACTCGAGTCAGGACCTGAGGTTGGGGCTTTTGGAACTGGAGTGTCTGCAATTGAGCGCTGCAAATGCGCATTTAATTCGTTTTTGTGAATGCAAATGGGCCGGGAGTGCATCCCCGTAACCCACTATGATGGATGGAGCTGGGAAAGCTTTTGATTTATCTAGCCATCGCATATATGGCAGAGTCGAGTCATAAATATGCTGGCTGGCAAGTCCTTAAGTCGTCATCAGTCGCCCCTCAAAGGATGCTGCCAGGCGTTAACCCAACTGGCAATCTTAAGGCTCTGAACGTGAAATTCTAAATGAAAATCAAATAATGGACGTAAACATCTCTCGGCCGTAATTTTCCATGTGTTGCCTAAGATACAAATTTCCATAGTTCGCAACACTCCGGGGGGCAAGTGACGAAACTTGATGTGTCTGTGGAATGGGGAATGTGGCATGTGGAATGTGGAGTGTGGGCTGGGGAGTGGGCTGGGGGAAGTGCTGGGAATGCCGAAGGTAAAGCCATTGCCTGTTGCTTCTCTGTTGGCACATATTTCCTTTTTTCGGCACGCTTTTAAGTGGATATGTAATTCGGGGCTTTTGAGAACACTCGAGTGTATAGGATATCTCGCAGTTAAGCGCACTCGACTTAAGGATACTTACTATTCCTTTAATTAAGTTCATAATATCATTTCACATGTTGCCATCCACATAGCCAACTGCTGTTCCGGGGGATTACATCGTTTTCACTACTTTCTACTTTCTACTTGTATATTTTGCGTTGAGTCTAAGACATTTCAAAACTGGGAAAGGATTTTGAATTCAACAGATGTAAAAAATTATTGCGATATTTAACAAAGTAATGGAAAATTATAAAACTTAATGGAAAATTATAAATTTTTGCGGGTTTTCAAATTCTGTATTTTTTATTTAAAGCGAACATCACAGCCAAATGTAAGCTATACAGTGCTTACCATTACTGTTAGCGTTTATGTTAAATTGCTGTTAATTATAAAGTATATTTAATTTATTTATTATTGTTGTTGTTTCCTTAATAATTGAAAATTTAAATTACTGGCTTCGTTTTGTTCTTTTTGTTTTTTTGGGGCTATACGTAGAAGTTTATTTTGCAGCCACCTCAAAAACTTCTGTTTACGTATACGTAATATTTTAATAATAATTTCAAAGTGTTTTATATATTCTATATATTTTATATATTTTATATATTTTATATAATTTATATATTTTATATATTTTATATATTTTATATATTTTATATATTTTATATATTTTATATATTTTATATATTTTATATATTTTATATATTTTATATATTTTATATATTTCATATATTTTATGTATTTTATATATTCTATATATTTTATATATTTTATATATTTTATATATTCTATATATTTTATATATTTTATATATTTTATATATTCTATATATTTTATATATTTTATATTTTCTTTATATTTTATATTTTCTTTATATTTTATATATTCCATTTATTTTATTATTATGTATCTTTATTTCTGCGTTGAGCACTAATATGGTACGTGTGGAGTTTGTTTATTATATTAAAATTTTAGTGGATCGGCTAGAATTGCTTGACATAAACTGGCTTGAAAAAAGCTAAGATTGCTCTGATATTTAAGGGGCGTGGCTTGTGTATTAAAAAACTTTTTCAATTCGTGCTGCATTTCTGCAATATTTCGAGTCGAATTTGATGATTACCATAACTGCCGCCCCTCTTCCCACTTCCCTCTTCCCACTTTACTCTTTCTCTTCTCTTTTTTCGCCATCTCGTTCTGTACTCTTTGTGGCATCTTATTTTGCACATTCATCATTGCCATGATGTTATATCTGTGCTCAGCACTTATCCCAATACCATTATGTAAAATACATTTCTCGTTTGGTAACTTTAAGTCAGTCGAAATGGAAGAAGCAGCAGCATCACCAACAACAGTAGCAACAACAGCAACAACTCTAACAGCAACAACAACAACAACAACAACAACTTTTCGCTTCATCATTTTAGTATTCCAATTTTACGCATTCAGTTTCCCTCCAAGTGCCTGGATGGCCATTTTGTAACTCTCTTTCATATAGAAAATTGCATATACAAAAGTTCGCCACAAAAGCCGCACTTACGTAATACATCACAAAATGTCCAAACAAGGTAAAAAGGATTTCCATGCCAGAAGCCTCATTGCCATTGCCAAGCGTAGCCCCTCTCGCCCCACACACACAAAAAAAAAAAAAAAAAAAAACACCAAAAAACGACACAACAACAACAAATGAAATACTGAAAAAATCCCAAGCATAGAGCTTTGCTCTCCCGCACACAGAAAACCCAAATTTTCCGCTCGTGCCCGTTCCCGTTCCCGTTATAGTTACCGTTACCATTACCGTTCCTGTTTGCTCGTTCCATTTAACGTTTCCTACACATTCCACTCTTCAGGGCACCCCCACCCATCTTCTTTGCCCTTCTTCTTCACTCCTCTTCACCCTTCCATATTTTTGTAAGCCAAAATGCAGCTTAACATATCAGCAGCAAACGGAACGACGAAACGAAGCGAAGCGAAGCGCAAGTGAACCGCTGACCGAGCTCATGGCTTCAGCAACATCTCCAGCGCCAGCGCCAGTGCCAGAGCCAACGCCAACGCCAACGCTGCGCCGGCGACAGCGACAACGACAACGACGACAACGACTACGATGCCCCAAGCACCTGCCAGGTGAAGGGAAAACACACACGCACACAAATTCGCATACACACACATTCGCATACACACACACATTCGCATACACACACACACATTCGCATAGAGGCTGCTGCGGTAATTAATGCAGCGCGTTTGCGAAAATGCGAATACATTTCGCCATTTTGCCTGCACAGCATACGTATTTAAGCGTATGTGTATGTGGTCTGTGAATGTGTGAGTGTGTGACTGTATGTGTGTGAGCCTGTGCTTGTGCCTCTGACTGTGCGTGTGCGTGCCTTGGCGTATGTGTGTGTTAGAGTGTGCTGCAGATACAGATACTGTGGCAGAGGTGGCGTAAATGTATTCACGCCGAAACGATTTTGGGTGCACGGCGACACCTTGGTTTGGCGCCCGCTAACTGTAAACACATACATATGTATGTGCGTGTGTGTGTGTGTGTGTGTGTGTGTGTGCGTGTACGATATATTCAACGTTACCATCGCCTACATTTACCTGGCTACCTGACCAACCCATCATCTCGTATTCGTTCCTATCGCACATGTGTGAAAAGTTTCACGTTGCGCTGTTTTGGCAAAATGCAAAACGACGACAACAATGAGAAGAGCTGCAACAGGGGGTGGGGTGGGGTAAAGGCAGTGGCAACAGTTCAAGTTGTAGATGTTGTTTCTCTGCTTCTTCTGCCCGTCGTTACATTTGTTGCTGCCATAGTTGTAGTTGTAGTTGTAGCCGCTCGTCGAGCATCTCCCCAAAAACTGCATGAAAAGAAAATCAAGCAGAAATTTTAAATTTGAATATGTTTTTCTTTGCGATTGCTGAAAAGATTTTGCTGTCCGATGCCTTTGCCATTTGTCTGCCCCGTTGTTTGTTTGTCTTACATATTCGCTTGCCTCTCGCATCTCCTCTGCACCTCTCCTCCTGCCCAGCCGCAGCCTCAGCCCCAGCCCCAGCCCCAGCCCCAGCCCCTGTCCAATCCCTGCCGCCCGCTTCATCTATGTCTCTGCCATCGCCGCAGCTCTCCCTTTCGTTTTCTCTCGTTGTGTTATTTATTTGTTAGTTTTGTGATTCAAATGTATTCGTCGTACCGGGTACTACCACCCTGGTGCAAACACCCCCCCTCTCCCTACACCACCACCACCACTAGGTACCCCCACCCCACCCATTTCATGCTTTAGTTGGAACACCCCCAATTCTGGTTTCTTTTTCTTTCTTATGTTTTTTGTTATTTCCCAAGTGCCGCTTATTATGCACATTTTAAATCATCTACGCAAGCGACAACGACAACAACAACAACTACAACAACAACTACAACAACAACAACAACAGCATGTGGATGAACACAACGAGGACCAAGAGCTGGTTGAGAAGGACGAGTCTCTGGCAGCAGTTAAATTAAGCGCACTTTCATATGAATTGCATGCGTATCTATGAGATACACAGTAGCTGCAACTGCAGTCGAGTGCTTTGCATATGCATTTCTATGGGCGGGGCCAGTCGAAATGGGAACTGCACTCAAACACACACACACGCACAGACGCACACGCACACGCACTCGCACACGCACAAGCAAACGCACAAGCACACACTCTCACGCACGCACATCTTCACATAGATACATACACCAAGCATTAAGTGGGCGTGGCACAACTTATACCGAATTATTTATTAGATGTCTCAACGTTTCCATCAAGGCATGAGTCACCGCAAGGCGGACAGAAAGATAAACGATATTCCCCCCTGATCGGAGGTTGGGAACTCATCACGTTTCAGATTCGCTTAGGTTAGGGTTAGGGTCTCAAGTTTGTAGGTTCTTTTCGACTAAAACATTTATTTTAAACTAACAAAGGATCTAAGCTGCTGAATTTGAATCCTTTGAACATACAATTTTTTGTATTGTTTGGTTAAATTAGCTGAGGATTTAAAAGGTACACAAAAATATTTGTAGCATTAAGATGGATGAATCTCTAAGTTGTACCTAAGCCTAGACAATTTTTTCGTATCCATCGATCGTTCCGCCCCCCTCATCTAAGAGACTTAAAAAGTAACCCTCAGATTCCCCTTAAATTTGTGTGCTGTTCCTTTGAGAAGTTGAAAAGAAATGCTTTTGACTTCACTGGGAATGAGTTAGTCCAGGAAAAAGTCCTGTTGAAGACCCCTACAGTCCTGTTGAAGACCCCCTACTGTACAGGTACAGTTGTGCTTAAAATTGTAGTCAGTCTCTTGCATATTTAAATTAGTCTTTGGTATTATTTTGGTACATTAGTTATTTCTTTTATACTAAATTGAAGATTAAATTAAATTAGCTAAAATTTAAAGGACACTCGGCTTAAAGGTACCCAAACTCCTGTTCCTTTAGTTAACCTCAAATTTTCGTATGTCTCAAGAAATTTTGAAAAATAACATTTTTAATAGACATCAACTTTTGGCAAATGTTTAAATAAACTGTTGTCGTTAAACAAATATACAGTCCTGTGAGCAACAATAAGGGTTTCGGGAAAACAGAGAATTGTTTTTTCGACTTTTGTTTCCTTTTATTTGGACTCCTTGGCCAAAAAGTAAATTGGGATTGGCAATTGGCAAAAATTGTTGCAACTTTCATTTGATTTAAGTTCTCGCAATAATTTTCCTTACAAATATTATTTTGTTATTGTTCAATTACTAGATATTCGATTGCCGTAAACTCAATGAACTCCTCCTCTCTTTTAGCCATACTCAGAGAAGGTGGGAAGGGGATGGGTTGGGAAGGGGAGGGTTGTGGAAGGGGAGGGGAGTCTAAAAACTAAACTATAAAAAGCAAACAAATATTCAGAGTAAATAGAATTTACATTTTATGGCAGTGGGAAAACCTATTGAAGTTTTACAGTCAAGGTTACACGACTATCACATACCTGTGTGCCCTGAAGGACATGCAAGGATATGCGCTAGCAATAATGCATGATTGGCAAAAGTTCTGAATTATATTCATTTCGATTGAGTGTAACTGGAAAAAAGTCTATTATATTTGAAAGCTTCGAGTGCGTCAGACGCTGACTTTTAATTTTTAAATGCAATTCTAAATCCTTGAAAGGATTCCTTACTGAATCCTTTCAACGTTGTGTATAAACTTCAAGCTTTGCTTTAAGTTATTTACTTGGCTTTCAAATGATTTTTAGCTATTATTTTTTTTTTATTTTGAAGGAACCTTTGAGTTTTCGATACTTTCTTAATTTTCAATTATTGTTTATAGTTTTTAAAGTTCTTTATTAATAATTTAGTATTTAACCTGATTGTGTTGTTTCAACATTTTTGTTTACCAAAGGACATGCGCTTTGAAGTCTTTGCCTTTTTATTTATTTATGGGTCTATTAACTATAAAGAAGCGGACCAAATGGAAGGCCCTGCAAAATATTGATTTGAAATATCGTATAGAACAGGCTTTTAATAAAATTTCTAACCTCTTTTCCATTAGTCCTGCAAGGATATCAGTCAAAAAAGTGTAAAATAATCGATTCTTTTGTATATTAAATATTCTTGTGTGTAAACTGATAAAATCTGATGTCTAATGCAATTTTTACAATCCCGAGGGGTCACATTTTTTTTCTTCCTCTTAAGAATTTTGAAACCTTTTCACAATTTTGAAATTTTTCGGGTCTCCTAAATTCATTTTTAATTTTTAAACACTTCACAAATCTAAAAATTGGAAAATTAATTAACTTTTCCGTTTCTATAACGTGCAGGATCCTAAGTCATCTAATGTTTTCCTTTTTTTATCCTGACATTAAATATTGACTTTACAGATCCTTTCCCAAAAGTCGTGTATTCCCAACGGCCATTGCAGGGGATGCGTATTAACTGTATCTGTTTGCTGTGCCCATTAAGACCTGCATTTTATTGCTCATACGCCGCGTCAGCCCAATGGGCGAGCAACAATAACAGAGAACGCAATAACAGCAACTGCAACAACAACAACTGCAACAACAATAACTGCAACAACAACAAGAGTTGTTGCTTGCAGCCGCTTTACAGTTAACAAAAGTGGCTTAAAAATGTGTCGCGTCGGCGTTGGCAGCAGCTGCCAGCGATTTTATTTTTGTTGTGTTTTTGGTGTCTGTTAACGTTATCCATACGTAACCCAACGAACTGCCAACTGCCAACTTGCCCTGGCCTGGCCTGGCCTGGACTGGCCTGGCCTAGACTGGTCTGACTTGGTCCACAGTCCCATAGCTAGAGGCAGTTCCACTTCTATTTCCATTTCCACATCCCCATCCTCATTCATATCCACATCCACATCCACATCCACATCCACATCCACTTCCAGTTTCAGTTCCAGTTGCAGTTCCAGTTTGAGTTCCTAACGGTTACCTGCTCCATCGTCAGCGTCGTCAACGTATTTAATTTGAAAACATTTTCGTGTCATTTACGTGAAGTGCAGCGATTAGATGCGGTTGCCCTTCTTCTGTCCCACTCTTGGACTATCTCTGTCTCGCTCCCGTTCCTGCTCTCTCATTCGGTCCTCCCACTAGCTCTCGCTCTCGCACTCGTTCTACTCCGATTAGTCTATTTTGCTGTTGTTTGGCAAAAGTTTTCAACTCTCATACACACGCACACACGTATATGAATAGATACACGCACACACACGTACACACTTTCGCACACATATGCATAACACCTATAGAAGTAATTACGGGGCAAATGCGAAACACAGTGTATGTGATTCTCGCCCCAACAACAATTGATTACAGTTGTTGTTGTTATTGTTGTTGTTGTCGTTGTCGTCCAACTTTTTATGCCCCAGTTGACATTCGATAGAGCTTCTCAAAATTGTTGTTATTCTAACGACTGTTGTTGTTGCTGTTGTTGCTGTTGTTGCTGTTGTTGCTGTTGTTGATGTTCTTGTTGTTGACGTCTTTGGGCCGTTATTAGCTGGCCACGCTTCACGTTCTCCTTGTTTGCAATTATCATAACAAATAGTTTATAGACGTCACGACAAACATGACTGGAGTTGCAATTTGTCATTAAACACTTTTAAATATACCCTTAACATGAATATATAGTTTTCACTTAACATTTCTCACTTTAACATTTCTATTTAATGTTATTTACATATCATTTACTGAGCGTCGCTAATCGATGTTAGGGGAATTTCAATTGAAATAAAGCTTCAAAGTTTTACAGGTGAAACATCATTTTATTCTATGGACAGCTCTTAAATTGAGTTTACATCATGTTAATGATGTTCTGTTAATTTACAGAATTTTACAGAATAAATCCTAATCTCTTCTTACAATTGTGGTTATGCCTATGAAACTTTAGTTATTCTATTGTCCAAGGCATCTCCACATTACTTTGTGTGTGTTACAAAATTAAATACATATAAATTGCTGTTAATTAACATTTGTGTGCCAAGCGATTACAGCACCGGAATCCAAAGTTGAAAACAAACTTTTTAGTTGAATTCAAAACATGAATAACTTTGTTTTGTAATCTTTTGAAAGTTTCGCTCGTATTTTAAATAATTGAATGTAATTGAAATGCTTTCAATGCACATTCGTAATTTGTTTTTTTTTTTTATAATTTCGCTGTTATTAACATTATGTTATTCAGTTTCACCGCTAGGGACCTTAAACCTAATAAAAAGTGGAATTTTATTTGAATTTCTTTTAAAATGCTTAAGCTTTAAGTAAAGAGGAAATATCACAGCTTATAAATAAATTGTTTTTTTAATGTTAAATATTATATTATATTTTATTATTATTTTTTTTTTTTTAAATATAATGTAATACCAGTTTATTTAGTCGGTAGGAACCTGAAAGATTTTTTTTTGTTCCGCGAATGTTGCAAGCTCGCAATTAAAATGGAAATAAAAATGAAATGAGGTTTTTTATGAGTCTATTTAATGGCATTAGGTTATCAATGTATCGTAAAGCATCAATTATCCTTGAGTTGTAGTTTCCGTAAGGACATCCATCAAGCTTAAAGACCTAGCTGAAATGCTCGCAAATGCAGTGTCATAAAAATTGCACTTCAACTTTGATATTTTACCTTGGACTTTGCTACTTCTAATGCATGCCAAATGGCGCTCGCATCAATAAAGCGTACGTCACTCTAATTGCACACATACGGACACACGCTCACGCATGTCTACACACACACACACACATACACACACTGGCGGCATACACAGGATATTCACGTACGTACATACCTAGCGAGTGAGTGACACATACAGAGGGGGGCGGGGGACACACACTGAAGCGCACACACTGTAGTTAGAATTTAGCCTCTTTGCACGCTCTTTGTATGCGGCCAATGGGTGAGAGTTAAGTGAAGGCGGGTTTGGGGCAGTCTGGCAAATGGATAAGGGGCAGTGGGTGGGAGTAGCGGGTGGCGGAAAACGAGTAACGGGTAGTGTAATGCCATTAGCTGCAAGCCGCGCGCAAAGCCATTTGAAAGTTCAACACGTTCAAAGGTCCGACATGCGAAGCGCTGTCTATCTCTGTCTCTGTAACTCTCCTCTTTCATGCTCCCTTCATCTCCATCTCCATCTACATCTACATCTACATCTCCATTTCCCCCTCCAGCATCCCGCTATTCTCTTAGCCCGTTTCTCTGTCTCTTTGGTGTCTTGGCGTGTCCTTTTTGCGCAACTTTCACTGTTTATTCTGCTAAAAGCGCTGGCCAACACTCATTCACTTGAAGTTCACACACACACACACACATACACACACACACATACAGACACACTCTCGCACATAAATCCAAACATACAAATGTTCATTGTGCTGGGAGGTCGTTGCATAGACAGAGAGACATATAGACGATAGATAGACGGACAAGTGGACAGATTGAATAACAGACAGAAGGACAGGCAGTCGGCAGGCGGCAGGCAGGACACTCAGACAGGGACTCACAAAACTCAAACTGAGCGCAGCTGCAATAGCAACTGGTAACTGGCTTCGCTTTTAATTGACTTTTTATGCGCTGAGCTGCGCACTTCAGTTCACTGCCAATTCCAAGTTCGAAATCCCACATTCCACATCCCGAAGCCCGAAGCCCGGAGCCCGTATCCATATAGCCCCAGTCCTGCAGTCCGACAGTCAGGCAACCACTTGCAGCAGTTGCACTCGCCACGACTGTGCCGCGCCATTCGACCATCCAATTGCAGTTTTCAAGTTGAATTTAACGCGCTTTAAGTTGCAAGTTGGGCATTTGCATTCGCCAATCCACAGGCGCAGCCACTGTGACACTTTGCAAGCCATTAAGCATTTTCATTACCTGCCTGGGCTGCTTTGCATTTTGATAGCCCCAGCATTGTCCTTAGTCCTTAGTACACAGCTCGCAGCTCGCAGCTCTCTCGGCTCCCGGCTACTGTTGCCTGCCTCCTTCTCCTTCTCCGCCCTGCCCTGGCCAGCCCTGCCCTACCCTGTCCTGTTTTGTTTACGTCTGCGCTATTAATTGCCACAGCACCAAAATGCAAATTGCAAATGCAACTGCAAATGTCCAGTTGCGACTCTCGACGAGTGAGGGACCCATTCAGTCAGCTGTGGACGGGCAAAGGACCGACCGGGTCTCATAGCCGGGTAACAACAAGGATGTTTGGCCATTGGGGTTGGGTTTCGGGCATGGATTCGGCTATGGATTCCCGGCCTGAGGTTCAGCTCAGTTGCCCGGACACCCAAGTTAGCCAACTGCCAAAGTGAATTATTGTCCTGGTTTGCATATTATGCTAAAGTTTTCGTTGTCCCCGTGTCGTCTGCTGCTCGCTCGTTCGTACGCTCGTGCCCCGTTCGTTCGATTGTCTGCTCGTCCTTTCGTTCGTTCAATAATTTGTTTGTTCGTTTGTTCGTTCGTTGGTTCGTTGGTTCGGTCGCTCCTTCGTTCATTCGTTCATTCGTTTTTTCGTTCGTTCGTTCTTGCGTTCGTTCGTAGGTAATTAAAACGCTTAAAGACGCATCAGTGCGTAACAAATCTTGCTTTTCACTTTTCACTTTACCGGGGACTGGGCGTTGGTAGTCCAGTTCCTCTTGCTCTCCTGCCACCTCAGTCACTCCTGGCACTCCTAGCACTCCTGCTGCTCCTGCTGCTCCTGCTGGCAGTAGTGGTTGTGGCACTGACGGCGGCATCTACCGAGTTGGACCAAGTGCAGTGGTGCGGCAGAGCAGAGCAGGACCAGCAGTAGATCTCGTCCTGGCTATTGTTTGTCTTGTCACTCAATGTTGAGCCAAGTTTTTCCATACACTTTAAATGAAACAAATGCCCAAATAAGGGCTTCTACACTTTATCGCTCCCTATGGGGGTTCGCTTTGAACTCTCTGATTATACTAATTGGAGTTTTCTTATCTGCGATTTTCCAATTTCCCTTTGATTTTCCTTCTCAAATCTATGCTCATTCCTTGAGACATTTATATCATTTGCTGATGTTCCCTTCTACAGTCTTGGCTGTATCTTTAAAATAATTACATTTGATTTGCATTAAGGGGAATGTTAATGTTGCGTTAACATTTAACTGTTAATTGCCTGTTAATGAAGTATTTAATTCTAGGATAATTTCCTATTCAGCATTTGCTCCCAGTGAAATAAGTTTACAAATTAAGTAACCAACTTTCAAGAAATTTATTCTTTTTTTTTTTTTTTTTAATTCAGAGTTTCGTATCAATCAGTTTGGGTTGCGCTTCACATACAGTTGGCCTTCCTAATGCTTATCCATGTTAATCTTGAGAGCTAAGTGCTCATAGAGAGCATTCTATAGTTGTGCACTCTAAGTTGTTTCCATTCTATTATCTTGACATTGTTATAGAAGGTTTGTTGCCTGCCTGCCTGCCTGTCCGTCCGTTTGCCCGGTTGTCTGTCCGCCTGTCTGTCCTCCTGCTCCTGGCTAGCTGCCTGACTAGCTGCCTGACTGGCTGATGGACTCGACGACCCGGCATCTCATTCTCCCCATTTTTGGGGCTGCCACTTGAAGCTTCATTCAACTAAATTCTTATGAAAGAGTTGAAGTTGTGTGCTCGGGAGAAGCATCACAACCAGGAATGAACGACGAAGAAGAAGAAGACTAAGAAGAAGAAACAGAAGAGGAAGCAGCATCAGCAGCAGTAGCAACATCAGCAGCTCCTTCGATTGTGTCTAGCACAGTGTCCGGCACTTGGACGATGGATGATAAAGTGTTTCTTTGGCCAAGTCCTCGTCAGCATTAAATGCATCTACGGATGCGCATACAAATTTATGTAAAAATGCCACAAGGGTGCGGACAATTAGTGAACGTTGATGTTGCTGCTGCTGACGTTGATGCTGCTGTTGCTGTTGCTGTTGCTGTTGCTGTTGCCATTGCTGTTGCTGCCAGCCAAAAGAATTTGTCGCAAATCTAAAAAGCCAAAAAATGACTTAATAGCCAAAAGTTGTGCATGCGACAAAGTAAGCGTTCGTGCGTGGCAGCGATGAACATTTCGGCTACCAGATGAGTGTAGGATTGGGTGTGAGTGGGCATGGGTATGGGCAGGGGCTTGGGCAGGGTGGCAGGGATTGTTAGGGTAGGGATATGGGAATGGGTAGAAGTTGTCGTGAGGCAACACGAGTACACGAGTGCAAGTATAAGAGTCTGGGAGGTACGTTGAATATTTGCGGCGCATATGAGTGACACAGGCAGGCTGACTTGTCGGCACGACAGCAGCAGAAGTAGCAGCAAGAGCAGCAGCAGTAGCAGCAACAGCAGCGGCAGCAACAGCAGCTGACAACATAGGATGGGTAACAGGCAGCAGCCAGCAGGCAACGCGTGCCGTTGGGAAACTTGCCAGCCAGTCAGGCAGGCCAAGCTAAGCCAGGCCAAGCCACGGCAAGGCAGAGAAAGGCAGGGCAGGGCAGGGCAGGGCAGGGCATGGCAAGACAGGGCAGAGTAAACCAAATGGCAAGCGGGTGGCAGTTGCCGCGGGATGGGACAGAGCCAGGACAGGCCGCCAGGCGGCCGCAAGAGAATGCGTGCCTGTGGACAAAACATGTCAGCAGCCTCGTCTCGGGCAGTCTTCGCCTTCGTTTTAATTCATAACAAAATGGATGATGAACCCATGAATGGGACTGAGAAATGGGAATGGGGCCGAGGAATGGCAATGGGAGTGGGTATGCGGGTATGGGTATGGGTATGGGCATGGGTATGGGAATGAGAATGAGAATGGGAATGAGATTCGGAATGTGAATGGTAAAACTGGGACTTCTGTTGGATGTTCAGCAAATGTTCAGCTGGCAATTATAATTTTCATTTGCAGTGTTAAAAATATGATTCAATTTGTTTGCCCGGGGCAAAGACTCATAATTATACCCTGGGCCTTTGGGTTGCGGGGAATATATGTTCCTTTTTGGGAACGATTTATTAAGGGCGTTCAAATTACAAATTTTAATAAAGCAGATCTTATAAATATTATTGCCTTTATGAAATTTCACTCAATGCGACTGAATATATGATTATTTTTGGACTGGCGACCAACTGAATAAGTAATGTGGAAAGTTGAATGAATCGTTTGGGTTTCATTTCATTATGTAGGAGCTGAGCCATGAAGTGTTTCACGGACTCTTTGGGTCCTGGTCCTCCGGGGTGTTGGGATCGGAATCGGAATCGGGCTTGGGTTCGGAATAAGCAACTTTTTAAATATATAACTTTTATTTATTGCATTGCCTTAAAACTAGTTAAGGACTTTCTCAATTTTGTAGCTGTTTTTCACTTCCAATCGGGATGAGGGGATGGGATCGTGGGTTGTGGGCTGGCAGAGAGAGGACGAGGTGGGTGCAAAAAATCTATGCAACAAATGCGGCATTAAAATTGATTCGCTTATCCGCACAGATAGCACCGAGAGCAGAGTGAACAGTTACCTTCGGTTGGATAGGAAGACGGGAAAAGTGAGTGAAAATGACAGGAGACAAGGATGTTGATAGAGAGAGAGAGAGAGAGAGAGAGAGAGAGAGAGAGAGTGGTGGGAAAGAGTGAGATGAGAGAACGGAGATGGCGGTAAAGATGTAGACGAAGAAGGAATCGGTGGCGTGGCGTGCCGTGGACTGAGGCGGAGGCGGAGGCGGAGATAGAGACGGAGCAACGTGATGGAGAAATCGCCTCTCGACTCGATTCACTGTCTGCTGTCTGTGCTGATTAGACCTGAAAACGAGGATAGACGACGGCGTGTAAATGGCGCCTGGCAAAAGGTGTTGCTCATGACGATGATGATGATGTACATAAAGTGCCGTTGGGCTGACAATCCGTACTGCCATTCCCGGGGCGCATGGGGGGATCTCCGGCTAAAACTTGTCGCCGCGCACGGAAGCACGAAAATTGAATTGACATGACAGTCCGCCGGTCTCTTCCGTCGGTCTCTCGCTCCGTCCGTCTCTCTGTCCGGTCTGACATCCCATTGCTCCAGCGTACCAACATCCAGTCGTGTCCCCGCTCCATCACATTTCATCCTCTCCCATCCCATCGCAACTGACAACAGTTTATGTTGGGGACGACAGTTCGGCGTACGCTTCATAAAATTCATTTCCGTGTCGCGTTGCTGCAAAAGTGATTAAAATTATAATTAAACTGTGACGACAGTAGCAGGAGCAGTAGCAGTAGCAATAGCAGTAGCAGTAACTGTAACAGTAACAGTAGCAGTAGCAGTCGCAGTGAGAGTAGCACCATCTGATAGAGCTTTATCTTCGTATATAGAAATACTACAGTGCTCCTACTTTCGCACATCCTGGAGCAATAAGTATTCAATTTGAACTAAGCCCTCAACTAGCGAGCACACGCGGCGTATGAGCAATGAGAAAACTCTACCGTTTTATGCATCCCATCCCATTTCATTTCATTCCCTCCGCCATCCGTATTGCCAGCTTGAACTACACCCCGTTGCCCTCTTTGGCTATCCCTTGCGCCGCACACTCCTTCCAGGACCAAGCCAAGTGACAGACCGTACGACCGAGCGACCGTCCGTGCATTCAACGGTTCATTGGTTGCTATAAATATATAATACGTGACAAATACGTGCCGAGTTCTTTTCAATCCGTGTGCCGCTCTCTGCCCCCCTATGTCCGCTACCCTCTCTCCGTCGTCGGTCGTCCGTCGTCCGTCGTTTCATCCGCCATCCGCTGTTGCCTATGCCCGTTTCACAATCTATCCTTCAAGCCGCACCGAACGTGGCATTTCTCTTACACATTTCCCCAACCATTTGAACATCCTTACGGTTACTCCTTACCCGACCACTCCCATTCGCATACTTATTCCCATTCCCCTTCCCCTTTTCTTTCTCTTTGCCATTCCCGTTCCCTTGGCCGTTCCCATTCTTGTTTCTATTCGCTCGCAACGTATGTACAAATCCTTGCTGGCGCACAAAAAAGGACAAACAGAAGCAAAAGTTGAAAGAAATGGTTAGCAATAAAAGCGTTCAGCGCACTGTTGCATATATGCTGAGAGTCCTTTCCTGCTCCGGGATCCATGTGGTGTGGCTTGGGCTGGTTGGCTGGCTGGCCTCCGCTCAAGATGGAACGCACTTGTTGATTGGCACTGAATGTTGCGTCTTAAAGGATTGATATACTGCCACCGAGCAGGATGCGGACAAGCGTAGGGGACAGGCAAAGAAATAGGAGCCACCATTGGGATACCAACGGGTCGTCTATTGAAAGCGGAAGGTGTTCGCCAGAGGTGTACCTGAGGGGTGGTGTGGTCGGGGTTGTGTCCATGGGTAAACCTGGGGACTTGGTGGTGCAGCATTGAGAGTAAAAGGCAGCCATGGACAACGTCAATGATGCACGTGCTGGCAGCGAGTGCGACTCCTTCTATTGCTGCTCCTGCCACTCCTGCAACTACTTCCACGACTGACGCTACTGAAGCTATTGACACTACTCCTGGCTGCCAATGCCCTGCAATCATCAGCAGGTGCGCATTATTACTAAGCACATTTATTATAAGTATGTTAGAGCTTTAAGTGTTGCCCAGGTGCCGACAGGTGGAACCTGTGACTGGCGAATGGCGATGGCGATGGCGACGGCGTCGGCGTCGGTTGCAACATAAAATAAATATTATGCACTTGTGGCATGAAATTATTTTGATCTTCAAATGATCCTTATGGCTCCTGAAATGAACGTCTCCCTGGACTTGTCTGTGGGAAAATGCTTGTGAATAGTTCTCAAAAATTCAAGTTTATATAATTTTATTATTTTCTATAAATTATAAATATTATAATATTTATATTTTTACTATAAAATTATATTTTGTTGGGATTTCGATTTAATTATTTTCTAAAATAATTTGGATTGAAATGTGGAAGCTGCTCTTTAGATTTTTTCAATATCTGCAAGTCATCATTATTATTTCCAAATATTTATATCGTTTATTTCTAATTTAATATTTCTTTTTTTTTTTTGTAACTATTTATCAATTATTTAATTTTATATTTTTTTTTACTAATGAAAGCCTGAGGTTCTCCACTGTTATTTGAATGAGTTGAAGCGTGTCCATTTTTTAAAATCATTTTCAACATTAAATGATTATTTTACTTTATTTACTAAACTATAATTAAATATTTTTAATTATTATTTGTTTATATTAATAGATTTTATATATATTTAAGACAAACTACAGACTTCACTTAGACGCATTACAAAAATTCCCCTTCGGTGTTTAAATTTCCTTAAAATAATTTATTTAATTGGGGGGGGGAGCATTTATATAATATAATATAATTATATTTGGCATTTTTAGAAAATTTTTGAAAATATTGTTTAAATCTTTGTTTCTTAAATTGACAAAGTGATTACCTGTTTATTGCTGTTTAACGACGTACCATTCAATCGTATAGAAGAAGTTCTCATTTATATCTACTCGATGGCAATTTCATTTTTTCTCGAGATTTTTTATTGAACTTTGAAGCTTGAGCCTCGGTTGATATGTCTTTAATGCCAAATGCAGTTTTGAGTCTATTAATGTCGTCCATCCTCGTTCTTCACACTTGGAGAGTCTTACAAATTTGATCAGTTATCTGCACTTTCACTCGACGCAAAGCTTTCGCTTTCTCTTTTGCTGCAACTGTGCTCAGTGTAGCGCATATCCGTAATCGCCCACATCCTCAGGCGCCTGCAGACATCCAATCATCGATCCGTCCATTTGTCCATCCGTCCATCCATTCATGCATTTATCCATCTATCCATCTGTCCATAGAGCCATCCACCTCAGCTATTCAGCCATCCGTCCAACTATGCGTCCCTCTTTCCGTCCCTCTTTCCGTCCATATATCCATATATCCATCTATCAGCAACAAGCCCAAGCAATGAGCGCGCTTATTCCATTTGCTTAGACACGAACAAAACAAAAAACCGAATCGAGGATGCGGGTGGCGATGGCAACAAAAGAAGATGAGGACGGCAACGGAAAAAAAAAAAATTGAGGGACACAAGAAAAGCGCAAAAAAGGAAACGGAAATTGAAAATCTGAAGCTTTTGGAGAGCGAGTGAGCTGTGAATCCTATTTCAAGTGCAATCTTCAGTCGCACTCGCAGTTGCAGGTTTGAAAGTAATTCAATAGTTGGCGGCTCTGCGCTGCTCCTTCTTCAGTTGCTGCAGCTCTCCTACTCCTGTTTCTGCTTCTTCTCCTGCTCCTACTCCTGCTCCTACTCTTGCTCCTGGTTCTGGTTCTTTTCCTGGCCCTCTATCTGTCCCGTCTGTGGCTTTGGCTGCTGCTGCTGCTGCTGCTCCTGCTGCTTCTGCTCCTGCTCCTGGCATTGAATGGCAATCGAGAGTGGCACGTAATGCCAACAATTGCTGTAGTGCAGCTCACCAAAGCAAACAGCAGTAGGTACCTTAGTTGTGGGGATGAGGATGAGGATGAGGAGGGAATGGTGTGGGAGAAGGGGCGTTGCGGGAAAGTTTACTCATTGGTTGCATTGCTTGCATGTTGCACGTGTGTAGATAACAGCACTGAAAGTTGCCCACAAGGGCGGAACCGGTGCGTAGTTAGATGCGGCACCAGCTGCGATTGCTTCTGCTGCTACTTTGGGCTTATGCTCCATTCTACATCCTCGATTCTCCTGTCACCCGCTGCCCGTTGCCCCCTATTGGGCTGCTGCTCTTGTCTCCCACTCAACTATCCATCTCCTTGTACGTCTCATGCTTCTGACTGCTCGCTACCCACTGCTCGCTGCTCGCTGCTGGTTGCGTACACAAAATTCATTTATGTGCACGCAAATCCCTAATCCCTAGTTTTTGCTGCCTGTTTGTTCTTCTCCTCCGTCGCATTCGTCGTCATCGTCTCTGTCGTCGTCGTCGTCGTCGTCGTCGTCGTCGTTGTCATCTATGTGTCCTTCTCGCTGCTGACAACGTTTGCGGAAATGACTTTTGAGCGGCTCCTCGACATATGCCGCCGACGTCGCCATTTCCATCGCCATCACCATCGCCATTGCCCTCGCCATCACCAATGCCATTGCTATTGCCATCACCGTTGCCATTGCCACTGGACTGACTGCCTGTCAACTGTGGCCCGGGCACAGTAACAAAATTAAAGTGGCGCCTGCCAGTTGCCAGTTGCCAGTTGCCAGTTGCCTGGGCTTTTGGACCCTCGACACTTATGTCCCCGGTGCTCTAACGCACCTGCCGCAGTCGCTGCCACTACCTCTGCCACTGCCTCTGCCACTGCCTCTGCCTCTGCCACTGCCATTGCTGCTGCCACTACCTCCTGCGCTCGACACAAGATTGATGTAGCATTCATTTGATGCGGATTAGTATTTTATAGCTGCACTTCACCATCAGCAGTAGCAGCAGAAGCAGCAGCAGCAGCAGTGATGGTGGCGGCAAGGGCAGAATGGCAGAAGGAGATGTGAGCAGGGCAGGCGTGGAATGGGAATGGGAGACCAATCCGGAGACTATCCCCGGTTACCTTCTGTTAAAGGTGTCCAACGCACAAAGGGAAAGCGCTTGTGCATTTTTTGTGCTCTTGTGCCTCGCATTCCTTGCTATTGATTGCCTCTGTTTCCCACATGTGAGCACTCACTCTTCCTCTGTAGATGCAAGTGTGTGTGTGTGTGTGTGTGTGTATGTGTGTGTGTGTGTGTAAGTTGTATGTATGCATTGTCCGGCGCCCTCTGATTGGGGTCAGAGTCGTTTCTGCCGGCTGCGTCTGTGGGTGTGCGATTGTGCGTTCGTTTCGGGCGGTTGTTTAGCTGTTAAGTTGCTCGACTTGATTTGTAGCGCAAATTCAATTCAATTGGCGCATTCAAGACGCGACAAGATAAGAAATGAAGAACTGAGAAACAAAGAGATGAAGAGATGAAGAGATGAAGAGTTGAAGAGGTGAAGAAAAAGCAGAAGGAAAGTGAGGAAAAGTCTGCCTGCTGCAACATTTTGCAACAAATTCTCCATTGATTCGATTAAAAAAACGTCAACTGAATACAAATTTGCAATTGGCCAACGAATTTCTCTCCTATGCGATAGTTGAACCTTCGATAGTTCGATACTTCGATAGTTCTTTAAATGTTGGGTGATAGTTTCTTTAAATTTAATTTTACGTCGATGCTTCCCTCGAATGGAACTTTAATTTTGTACCTATGATTTATACAAGTTGATGGCTTTCATGTAAATACCTGTTGCCACCGTTGGGCGTTAGAATTGTGGGCGTGGCCCAGCTGGAGCTCAGAGCAAACTGAGCCTTACGGGTCTTAGTAGATGTTTGGTAAGCAAGACTTTCGCCACTTGTCGCCGGTTGTGGGGCTGCAAATTAATTAACTTTGACGAGGCGAAGGATGTCTAAACCATTTTTCCTGCCCCCCTTGCTGCGACCCCGTCCGTTGACGCCTCTGCCATGGCCTCCGCCTCTGTCAGCAACAGCGGCAGCAGCAGCAGCAGCAGCAGACGAAACTTTGGCAAATATAAATTGTATGGGCTCGTATGCAAAGGTTTCTTATGCCCTCCTTTCCCCCTCTCTCTGGCTTTATTCCACCCTACTGTGTGTGTGTATTTGTGTGTGCGTGTGTGTGTGTGTGTGTGTAATTACTTGCACACCTGTCGACAGCTACACATTTACTCACTCATTTAACAGGTACTGTCCCTGCTCCTTTGCCTGCGCTAAGCCAACCTACCAGCTCAGCTCCAGGACGAGATTCCATCTGCAGACGCAGCTGCTGCTCCCGTCGCTGCTGCCATTGGGTTAAAGTAATTTCGACCGCTCTATGGCATCCATTACAGGCAAAGGTAGAGGCAACGCCGCCTGCCACAATTGCAAATGATTTTCACTTTCAGATCGAAATGAACGCGCCACTAGTTGTCGACCGTTCCCTGGTCGGACTCCGGCTCCGGCTCCGACTCCAGCTCCTTCTCCAACTCCAACTTCGTCTCAAACTCCAACTGTGAGTCCAACTATGACTCCATCTCTTTGTACGTATCCATATCCTGTTCAAGTGCGGGTGTGGTAGGTGCGACGAGGGCGCATAAATTTTCCTTGTCGCACACACACATACACACACTCTGACACACAGATACACATGCGTACACCTATGTAGCCAGCGCTAAATGTTGCCGCTCTGCCTGATAAATGACCCTTGAACACCTTTAAGGCCCCCAACTTTGGGCATGGGCCGCCCTCGAGGCATATAAATTGAAAGCTATTTATCATACATATACAAGTGTTCGCCCTCTGTGTGTGTGTGTGTGCGTGTGTGCATGTGTATATGTTGGTGTGGTAGCTAGTGGGGGGAAGTTGTAGGTTGAGGTCTGTTTCAGCCGCATTTAACTAAGTTTTAGGTTTCGCCTGACTTGGCCCTGAAGCTCTTGGCCCTCCCCTTCACACGCGCTAGAAAAGTCTAAGGCTCGGGAGAAAATAGAGGAAAACAGAAGAGAATAGAAGAAAATGGAAGAAAACTGTGCGCTTATTACCTCAAAGCTACGCATCATTTGATGCCACACTTCAGGCAGTGGCAAAAGGCTGCTGCCTGCTTTTGAGGGATTTCATCTGTGTGTTGTTTGCCCTGCTCTGGTTTTGAAGTCTTCTCTGTTTTTTATTAACTCAAGCATTTGACTGAACATTTAATGCAACAGTGCGCCGCATAAATTGCCACATAGACCTAGACCCCCCGCCTAGCATCGGCAACAGATACCGTATGCCATGTACCGTGCAGAGTACAGGGCACAGAGCATAAAATTTCAAGCTCTCAGTTCGCAGTTCGCAGTTCGCCGTTCGCCGTTCGCCGTTCGCCGTTCGCCGTTCGCCGTTCGCAGCTCGCAGCTCGCAGCTCGCAGTTCCGAGTTGCGAGTTCCAAATACTTCTTGCTACTTGGCAAACAGATGCTGCCGCGGCTCAGTTCCATTTGTCTATTAGTCTCATATGTGCCATAAAAATTCGTATAATCGTGCTGTTTTTTAATGCTATCGAATCCGAGTTTCCCCGCTCAATTTCAAGTCCATAACACACACAGGCACAGATATAAACAAATACATACACACTCACGCACATACGTGTGTGTGTGTGTGTGGAGGGAAATGGTAGCTGGATGGCATCCAAGTCCATTGTTTTTCCTAGTTAGCTGCCATTGCAGTCGCATGTGGCGCAATAACAGTACTTATATCTTTTCCTGCTGTTGTTTTTCTTTTCCCGCCTTCCGCCTTCCGCCTTCGACTCCGCCTTTCACTCTCCACTCTCTCGCACCCCCCTCACCATGCACCGCTTTCCTCTTTTTTTTGTTGCTGTTGCTTCTGGTGGAATTTGTTTGTTTTGTGGCCAAAAGAATAATGAAAATGTGTACAAAATTGTACTAGAAAGCGGAAACACTATCCTCTCCAAGCCAAATGGAACTCATCGCTCCATAAGCGATGCTCAGACAGAACTAATTGCCGCTCTGGGCAAGATTTCAGAGTTAAACATTGCCTCAAATTGATATTCTATTGTCTAAAGCTCCAAGTTTCCTTCTCGTTTTTAATGGTTTTTCCTGTTGCGATATCGAATTTAATATACGGAGCAGTTTTTCCTTTTCCCTTCTTTCTTAGAATTGTATTTCTTTTCATTTTGTGTACTACGTTCGAAGGATCAAATTGGGGAAGAAAGGATCTCTCATTTTCATTTGCAAATCATATTTCTATTGGCATCTTTCATTACTTTTATTAAAAGAATTATTTTCCCTCTTGAAAAATATTTAATTATTTTATTTTATCCTTCATTCGTCATTCGTTACCTTTTCCAGGATGCAGCGGAAATCCTTTATCGCTTATGTGGTTTGATTTCTCAAATTGAAGCCTTTAATCCATTTTATGTAATCTGAGAGAAATTTATATATTTTGTAGTATAATGAATCTCTTTGTCACATCCCTCAAAGTGTCCTTAAAGCTGTGGAGCTGCCTGCATCCGGCATTCCCTGTGCTCCTTGTGTCAATTAATGGAATTCTCGCAAATCAAAAATGTTGCCAGCATTTTGATGGTTTTTTATTTGTGTTGCACTGCGTTTTCCCTTCGAAATAAAAGTAACTAAGCAATAATTGAACAATTCTTTACGGTAACCATAATTAAAGTGGGTTTTCGTCTCTTTTGTGTCCTTTTCAATCGTAGGATTGCATTTTCTAATTGCGGTTAGAGAAGTCCTGGAACTTTCTTTGCCAAACTTTGACTTCAAGGTTGAGTTAATTGTCGTTGTTCTTTCACTACTCTCTTTATTTTCTCTTTGTCCTTCGACACACATCGCTCCTTCTCCAGCAGTGATTACCACTTTGGTTTTCGACAATAGAGATTCCTTAATGCTGCACCTTCATATGTCCTTAGAGCTCTCAGAACCCCTGCAAGTCGACGCTGGGCTTCTTCCTGCGCTTCAAGAAAATTGAACCAAGAGATGAACTTTAATCCAGCCACCCGCCTTACTATTAATCTCTTTTAACTGCTTCTGATGTTCTCTGTGGATGTACACAGTTTCACTGGTTCCTTAACTTTAGTAGTTCCTTAGCTTCAGCAGATCCTTAGTTCCTTAGTTCGAACATATTCTATGGAAGTTGAAGTTTCCATTAATTTCTTTCATAACTTCTCGCTTCAGTGCAATCAATGTGTAGAAGTTCTTGCTGTATGTGTACGTATTTGTGTGGCTGTGTAAATTGATACACATGTATGTACATATACATATACATACATGTATGTATGTATGTATGTCTGTATGTATGTGTAT
The DNA here is from genome assembly GCA_035044505.1 of Zaprionus lineosus. Classification (NCBI taxonomy): domain Eukaryota; kingdom Metazoa; phylum Arthropoda; class Insecta; order Diptera; family Drosophilidae; genus Zaprionus; species Zaprionus lineosus. Next base: position 3,653,296 of record JAWNNX010000694.1, on the reverse strand, counting down.
ATGTATTTGGAGGACCTATAGCGCATATCTACATATCGTGCCGGTCCTTTTTCCCATACGTCGTCGAGCTCTTGCGCCACTTCAGCTTCGAGACTCTTAAGAGTCCCGAATGCTTCCGGCATCAGTTTCTGCAACTTGGCAAACTTTGAAACGCATTTGCTATGCCTCACTCGATGCGTGGCTGGGGCATGTCGATGGTTGCAGGGAGGGTGGTGGGAGGTTTGTGGTCTGTTGGCTTTGGCCACGACAATTACTACAGCAATACCAACAGCAATACGACCAGCAACAGTAACAGCCAGCAACAGCAACAGCAACAGAAACAGAAGCAACAACAACATGAGAAACGCCAACAGCAACAACAACTTTAACAACAATTGAAGAAACAACAACAAGAAATGACAACAGATTTACGGCTACAAAGTCTAATTAGCGATAAAGACTCCTCTAATATTTGTCACTTGAGACCGAAAATAGCAGCCGGCATTGCTGGCCTCCCTCCTGACTCACCTCTCAACTTCTCCACCCTCCACCCTCCACCCAGCCCTTCAACACTCCACCGTTTATTGCTGGTACCCCCCGGTCATTCCATTCTCCGGATTTTTGGTCGGACAGTCAGATTTGAGATCTGAGTGCTGAGCATTCACTACCGACTGCCGACTGCCGTTTCCCAACTCCTCACTTCCCACTCCCTACTCCCTACTCCCTGCTTCCTTCTACTGGCTACACGGAGCTTGGAGTCTTGGGCATGGCAACCAAAATCGCTGCCAAATTGCAGTGTCCATGGAGCGGGTGCCCGAATGTTTCGCTGTTGCTGCTGCTCCTGGCAGCTAGCAGATTTTCCGGTTTTGTTTATGAAAAACTCGTGGGAAACGTGGCAAGGCGAGCGATGGGAAATGGGAGCAGGGATGAAGGTGAAGGAGATGAGGTAGTGCGGAGGTGACTGAAGGTGGCATTCCTTAGCCGGCAGTCAAAGTGAAGAAGAAGGCGTGGTCTGGGTGCGGATTAATTGCAAAGGTGCGCTAAGGCGGGTAAGAGGATGGTCCCTCAGTTGGTTGGTTGTTGGTCCGTCAGTTTGTCAGTTGGTCGGTCCGTCGGTCCGTCGGTCGGTCGATCGGACGTTTGGTGCTTACTTTGGGGGCCCATTAGGCAAATAGAAGGCGTATTATGGACAGAATGGATGTGGGCAAAAGGGGTGCTGGAAGCGGGGTGGTGTGCTTTGGCAAAGGGGGCGTGCGACTGTGCAGCAGCTCATTTGGCATTTCGAGTGCTTTTTGACTGTTTTTATTGTTGTTTTGGTTTTTTGGTGTGGCTGCCAACAGCGATAAAATAAAGTACAAAGCAAACGAGCAGAGCTAAGCACAAACACACACAAAACGCCAGATCCCTTACCACAACACAAACACACACTCGCACACAGCCACACAGGCACACAGGCACACACAGGCACACACAAGCTCACACAGGCACACACAGGCACACACTCACGCACACACAAAGAGTTGATTTTGGTTTAGATCCAAAAAGTCGCTGGCCATAAAAACTTAACGCGTTTGCCATTTTGACCACAAATGATGCATTATCCCTTCCAGTTTCAGCTGGAAAACAGGATTAGCTAGCTGCCTCATTCTGTCGTCCTGTCGTTCAGCCATCCTGCCGTCCTATCGCTCTTCCAATTTCTCACTCTCGTGGCCCTCACATAATTTGCCACCAGGGACTAACAATGCAGGAACAAGAATCCCAAATAAAATCCAAACTATTTGTAATCTATGGCAAACAGTTTGGAAACTCATTTGCCAGCTTCGTCTTATTGAAATTTTATGCAAAACTCAACGACGTAACGTAACTCCATGTAACGTAACGTAACGAAACGAACCGATACGATACGATACTACGATACACTACGATTCGATACGTTGCGATGCGAAACGACACAATACAATTCAAAACGAAGAAATTGAAATTGAAAATGAAAATGAGAATGAGAATGAGAATGAGAATGAGAATGAGCATGAGAATAAGGACCAAAATAAGGATGAGAATGAAAATAAAAAACTCAAACTCACGTCATGACTGGCCAATAATTTTCATGCTGCCCTGGGAACATTTCCCAATATTGCCTTTGCCCCTGCAATTGGCGTTCAAAATTTATTTCACTTTTCACTGCCAAATGAAAATAAAGCAAAGACACACCAAAGGCGGCTCCTCAGCCCTCACAAGGACTTTTAGATACTCTTTCCGAGTAACTTGTCACACATTTAGATGCCTGAAGTGTGTGCGTCAGAATATGAGAAAGTATAATTGAATCAGTACCAGGACCTTCTGAAATCGTACTAATACTTTAGACAATGTCCTTAAATGCTTATAGATATTTAAGGGGGCTTCTTAATGATTGAAGTAAGCGTCCTTTTTGACTTTCTAAGCCTTATTACTTGTAATCCATAGCAATTGTTGCCCAAATCCTGTCTGTAGGTCCTTCAAAAGAACAACGAATTCCAAGCTTCGATTCACTTGATGGTATTTATTTATAATTTTTTCCCAAATGCTGCTTCCTTCTGTTCTAGGAAATCATAATTTGCTTTCAATATGGTTGCCAGTGAGATTTTCTTCTTGGCTATTATGTCCTTCTCTTTCATTGTTGGAAAATACTTGTTTACTAGTTTTTCAATCATTTTCAAGGTCAAGCTTCGACGCATTTTTGCAGCTTACTTATTAATTTGCAGCTAAGGATGTTTTTGTTACATTTTCCATCAATACGAATCCAATTATTATTATAAGGTTTTCTAATAGTGTTCGAAAATACTTAAGTACTTGTCGGCAGGTCCTTATAATAACTATTTTCCTAAGGTCCGTTTGCTGTCGACTTGAACGTCGTTGAAGTTCATTTTTGTATTTCAAGCGAATTATATTTTTTCATTACGTCGAGTACTTTCCCAGTTCGGAGAAGGTATTGCCGAGTTCCAGGCAAATGCTCTAATATTCTAATGCCATTGGTAAGAGTATTATAGAGAATAGGCGGACGGAGACTCGGACGATGGGCGTGGTGGTAAGGACGGGAGGACGGCAAGGGACAAGCAGAAAAGAAATGAAAAAAATCGAGTGCGCGTAACAATGAAATTGATACTTTTTTAAATGAGCCTTGGGTATGGGGCGGGTAGGATATTGTTGCCTTAGGGTTGGGGGGGTTGCAAATGCGTGGATGTGGTCCGAATGCGGGCGAGGGTGTCTTGCTGAAGTAGAAATTGTGCCTCAAGAAGTGCCACTGCCACTGCCACTGCTGCTGCTGCTGCTGCTGCTGTTGTTACTACTGTTGTAACTCAGCGTTAGTCAAGTGGTGGGCGTAAGCAGTAGGCGACGGGGTGGGGTAGTGGTGTGCGGGTGGTGGGGCTTAGGATGGAGTATGAGACGCTTGCTACGTGCTGTGAATGCGTGAGAGATTTTTATTTGCCTGCCAGTCGAGGATATCGATACAGCAACTGGAATATAGCCCCACACAACACACACACACACACACACACACACTTACGCACACACACACTTACGCACACACGGCCACTGAAGCACAACTACAAACATATGTGTGTGTGTGTGTGTGTGTGTGTGTGTGCGTTGTCTGTTTGTGTTTGTGTTTGTGCTGGGCGGGAGCTCAGACATCAAGCATTCAAAAACAAATGGAAAAAGTAATGATTATTTGTTTAGCTAATGCCGCACAAAGTGGCCACAGCAGCAGCAGCAGCAGCAGCAGCGGCGGTAGAAGCGATTGGAGCAGGGAGGAGGGACAGCTCTGGACAAGGTCCATCCCATGGTGCGTCGATTGCGCATACGCCCCGTGGCACATTTGATTGCTGTGCATAAATAATGTAATGCTATCGATTTGCTTCACTTGCAACTTCTCTACTTCAATTGTTGCTCATATTTTTTGTTCGCTTAGCAAATTAACAGCTGTGCGCAGAATTTGCATATTTGTTGGCTCAACTATCTGTCCATCTATCCGTCTATCCGTCTATCTAGCTAGCCATCCATCTATCTGTATATTTCTCCATCCACGCACGATATCTCACGCCTTGCACTTCACGTCTCCTCCTTCGTCAATGGCCGCTTAAGTTGGAACAAGCGACACAGAAAGATAGAAAGTGTCTGAGTGTAGGGGTGAAGGAAACGGGATGGTGGAATGGGGGGGAGAAGGATGAGATGGGGAAAAAAGAATGCGAATAAATGAACGATTGAACGAATGTAAAGCAGAGACCAGTAGGCGTCTGGGGAATGAGTGATCCCTGGCAGCTTGAGTGCCCGGCCTGGCATTTGTTTACCATTTCGATTTGGCACAATTTGTCACTGGCAGCCTGTCATCTTATGGCTTGTTAGTTGGGTTTGTTTGCTTGTTTGCCCAGCCAGCTTATGGACACCAAAAAGTGCCCCCGACTTTAAAGGCTCCCTCGGCTTTGGTCATGGCCATGGCTTTGGCTTTGGCTTTGGCTTGGCTTGGACTGGCCTGGCCTGGCCTGGCCTGGGCTGGTCTGGCCTGGCCCGGCCCTTTGCCTCCCAATCAGCAACTTTGTCTGCGTCTCTCTGTCACCGTCACCATCGCAATCGCCATCGCCATCGCCATCGCCATCGCCATCGCCATCGCCATCGCCATTGCCATCGCCATCACCATCGCCATCACCGTCAGCGTCCATGGCTCTGGACTTGGGTCTCTGACTGATATGTGGCAGGCAGTCGAGCCAGTCAGATGGGCAGTCATCCTGTTGCTGCCTCCTCGTGTGTGCTTCGTTGTCGTTGACGTTGTTGTCGTTGCTGTCGTTGCTGTCGTTGTCGATGTCCTCCTTCTCGTTGTTCTCCTTTTTGTTTACACAGTCGCCAGCGTCAATGTTGTTCTCTTTGCTTCCTGCTTGATGGTGTTGTTGTTGTTGTCGTTGTTGTTGTTCTTGTCATTGCTTCTTCTTCTTCTGCTGTTCTTCTGCTGGTCAACGTGTGGCTGCTTATTATTGTTGCTGCTATTGTTGTTGTTGTTGTTGTTGTTGTTGTTGTTGTTGTTCTGCCACTTCCACTGCCGCTACTCGCACTGGCTGCTTGTCTGTCTGGCCTCTCTGCCAGCCAACACTTTGCGCTTTGGTTAAGTGTCAATTTGATGCTTTCTCTTCACTTGCTTTCACCCTCCTACCTATCCACAGCATTTCTCGTCCCAATCTTTGGTCACCCTCATTGCCCTCACTGTCCCCCTCTGTTCCTCTGTCCCCCGTGTCCCAATATCCCCCTGTCATCCTGTTGCCCTGCTGCTTTTTCATGTTTCATGCTGGTTGCCCCTTGTCGTTGTTGCTATTTGCCATAAGTGCGGCATTTTGTACACCAAGTTAAGCCACTAATGAGGCGGCCACCTGCCGCTGCCCTGCCAATGCCAATCAACTGCCACCAGCCGCATCTTTGGGTGTAAACACAAAACTAAATTGCTTGGTAATTAGTATGAAAAATTGCGTGAAAACTCTGAAAATTTGCGACTTATATGAGGAAGCTGGAGGCGAATGCCCGAGACACGTGCCTGCCAAGCGGATTTAATAGGAAATATTTTCAGACCGAAGGAATGACAGGAATTTTGGCTTCTCCATGGTAGATTTTTGCCTCTCCTTGGCGCACACGACCTAAAGCTTTAAATAACGGCATTTCAGGATATTCAATGTATTTGTTGTGCTATTAAACAGGACGATCCGCGTACAAGGACTCCAGATCTTCTGTGTCGGAAATGTTCTCTCCCGGTAACCTTTTCTCGATTTGAAAATCTCGAAAATAAGGATTTATCTTCGATAAAATTTAACTTTTATCGTTCTTTTTTTTTTTTTTTTAACAATTATTTATTTCGCCGGAAACTGTTCAGTCTTTTGAACTCGGCCAGGCGCTTGAAAAAGGGAAAGGAGGGATGGATACAAAGTAGCCTTAAAGTTAATTAACCTAATATATACATTGACTTAACTTATTATATATATAATATATAAGTATTAATCTTATTAATTAATCCTACGATTAGGGAGATCGGTGGGATGTAATCGCTTTAGTCTGCGAGATCTTAGTGGCTCAGCTAGGCTCGACGCCAGTGAGTTAGGGAACTTTTATCGTTCTCTTTACTTTTTTAGCTGAATCTCCTTTTCGGAGCTGCAATCACAGATGGCTACATTTTTGAGCGAATGCAATCAACTTGCTTAATCCTTTTTGCCCTCATCATTTGTGCCCTTTGCTTACATTTTTCTTCCCGCTCCCTCGGTCATTATGATAACCGTTGTTTGCCCGAAAAGTACCCATTTTCCATTTTCCATTCTCGATTCCACTCCCTCTTCCCCTCCTTCCAAACCCGATGCCATTCACAATCCAATCCGCGCAGTGCTTCCCCGGGAGCTTAGCACTTGTCTATCTAACTCGCGTTAACCCATTGGTGAACCTCTGGCGCCGGCGCCCCCTTTGTGCATTTTTGCAGCATTTCTAATTTGTTTGGGTTAAGCCTTTTGGCCCGAAAACCCACTTCATTTTTAATGAATCCAATTTGGTTTTCTCTGTGTGTGTGTGTGTGTGTGTGTGTGTGTGTGTTTCTCTGTGCTGGTGTGTGTCTTGCATTAATTTCATAATTTTCTGCTATTAATTATAATAGAATTTTTCAGTCAGTCAACGGAATCGACGCCGACGTTGAATCTGACGCCGTTGCCGTTGCCGGTTCTCCGGCTTGCCAGTTGCCTTGGCTGCAAACTTTTGGCGCTCTCATCGTATTATCGGCCACCATCATATGCCCGTAATTAAAACTTATTTCGAGGTTTTTGTATAGCCAACAAACCAAAAACTTAATTCGCCACCCATTCACCCATTCCCTGGCTCACCCGTTCACCCCTTCCCCTATAATTTCTACACTCCAACCCCTTCCTGCTGCCTTTGCCATTGCCAGTCCCATTCCCCTCACCTCATGCAATCAGTGCTTGGGCTTTTGGTGGGTTTGTTATTCCAAAGATTTTGGTGAAGGGTGGGTGGGGAGGGGGGTGTCTTGGGTGGGGGTGTTTTTTATTTTTCATTCTTGGGATGAGATGTTGCTCTTGCTTTTGCTGTTGCTCTTGTTGCTGTTACTATTGTTGTTGTTACTTGTGGATAACTCCACTCGAAGATTTTCATACAGCGGTACTGCCAAAACACTTTAAGACATCGAAATCTTGGCAGGACGCCTGCTGCACGTTCCTTAAGTAATGGATTCAATTATAAAGTTAAAATCCATGGCGGCTTTTGCCCGCTTCCCGTCGTTCCCACTTCCCGCTGTCCGCTGCCCGGCTGAGCGCAATCCGAGTGGAAATGATTCGCATAAATTCACAATAATTTATAAGGAAATCCTTAGAAGCTCAGGTCTAACGCACAAACACATACGCCAAGGCGTTGGTGATGGCCACGACCACCACCAAGACCAAGACCAAAACCAAGAACGATTCTAAGAGCAGGAACGACGGCAGGAATAGAAACAGGAGCAGAAGCAGAGGCAGGACCCGGACTTTGACCACGCCCACAATCCGGAATCCCGGACCCAGAACCCACCTATAATAATAATAATACAAAAGGAGGCGGCTTCATTTACTGAACGTCGTCGCATTTTTGGTTTATTCGCACCCTCCACTACCCAAGTTTGTTCCAAGAACCCCTCCCCCTCCCCACACCCCCTCCCCCATTCCTTTTTTCGTGCCCAGTCCTCTGCCATTGTCCCTGTCCATGCTTCTTGACCCTTTTGTTCGGTTTTACTTATTCCGATTATTGACTCGCTTGTCTTTCAGGACTCGCCAGGAGGACACACACACAGTCCGTCTCCCTGGCTGCTATCTGCTACATAACTGACTTACGTTTGCCCCAGCCTTTCTCTTGGCTTCTTTTCCTTTCGATTCAATTCGTTTCGTTTCGTTTCGTCTCGATTCTTTTCTTTTCCTTATGATCCGCCTGCCGCTGTCCTTGTCAGTTACTTTTTAATTTGCCTTCAGTGATTTCCACGACGATTTACCTGCTGCGGAAAAATTTATATTCCGCCCGACTGCATTCGCAAAAACAAACTTTGCATTTCAAGATCCATTGGACCAGTCGACCATTGGACCAGTCGACCATTGGACCAGTCGACCATTCGACCAGTCGAGCAGTCGACCATTTGGCCGATGGACCATCATTCCGACCATGCACGCGGCCGTCGAGGCGACCAGTCGTCCAGCCATCGGATCATCCATGGCAGCCCCTGCCGCTTACCATTTCTCCGGTTACGGCTCAAAATCAATTGATTCGCATATCAGAGTTCTCTAGTTCCCTCTAAGCTTTCATTTCTTGACCCTTTTTCGTGCTTGACTTCATGGCTCGCCTCCTCGTGTCTCCATCTCCAGTTCCATTTCTACCTTCATCGTCATCTCCATTTCCATCTCCATCTCCATCTCCATCTCCATCTCCATCTCCATTTCCATTTCCACCTCCATTTCTATCGCCATCTCCATCTGTTCGACTTTGACTTCGACAACGACAACGACATCGACATCCTTCATCCTGATGCTGCATACACTCCACGCGCTTTACTGGGGCGTTTCGTCCTGGTGCTGGACATTAGCATGCTTTTGATGCGCCCACGTCTCGGATCGGATCGGTACGAAACGGAACGGAACGGTCGGGTACGTTTGGAGTGTAGTGCCTGGGCACTGGGGTATTTGGTAGATAAGCAGCCGCTCACTTGACTGAAACTTTGCTTTTGGCCCTCTTTGCTTTTGTGCAAAAGTTTTGGCCGCCTTTTGTTTTCCCAGCGACTTCTTTGGCTTTTGTTTTCGCAAGCACTTTAGCTTGGACTTTGATTTTTGACATTCTATTTGGTTTTGCCCGTTTACCTTGTGCCATACACCCACGCACACGCCTTACGCACACACACACACACACACACACACACACACACACATGCACATGAGTGTGGGTGGTATAGGTTAAGTATATATTATGTGGATGGGCCATTGTTTGGGCTCGCACTATCGGCTATCGGAGAGCAGCGACTCTTGCCTCTTGTCGCCAATGCCCATATAAACTATTTAAATGACTTGGCCCAAACAATGGGTTCAAATACAATTCCCGATGCCGGCAACCCCCACCCCACCCCACCCCACCCCAAACCATGTTCACTCTATATCTCCTTCTTCTACTTGGGAGCCGTCCCTCTTCACTTCCTTCTGTCCACCCCCCTCTGGGTTGGGAAGCCATTCATCAATCATTTTGTGCGTTGATTTTAATTTGTGCGTCGTTTCAACTTTGAACGGCGCTCACATAAATTATGCAAAGTTACCCACGCGTCGCCGCTCTCTGCGATTCTCATTCAATGCAATTATCGTAAGTGCTACATAAGTCAAGGCAATCCATAAGTTTATGACTTTTCTATCCATAAATCGCGTAAACTTAGGCAAATTTTACAGCTCAACTTTCTTCTTTCTTCCATTCGCAGCCAAAAGGTAAAAATGTTGACGCATGTAAACAACTTTTAAGGTTTTATTCTTAAGACGTCTGTGTGTTGCTCTGTGTGTGTGTGTGTGTATATATACATGTGTGCGTGCGTGCCTGCTGTGCTTGTAAGTGTTTGCCTGCTTCTGGATGTGTGTGTGTGTGTGTGTGTGTGTGTGTGTGTGTGTTTGTGGGCGGTTGGAAGGGGTGGGTCTTTTTATGGCAACTTTTGAAGGCGTTTGTGATGTGGCAATAGAGAAAATCGAAATTCAAAACTTCTATTGTCTAAGGATATTTCGGTCCTGGAGATTATATAAAGCGGAGATATCCTTTTTATTTATATTGCCGCTCATCACATAATAAACGGAATCAGTGACGCCAGTAAAACGTTTGCGAATTTTTTGAGATAAAACGAAATTGAAATGTCAAATCCCCCGAAGAATTGGGGGCGTCGAGTGGGCGTGTCGGCTTTTAGAGCCTTTATATAAGTAAACATATTTATAAAATTATATTATTTATTATATTTATATTGTATTTTAACAATTTTATGCCAGCGCCGCATACAACCATACACACGCCTAGCACATACACACACACATACACTCACACACACTCACACACACACATGAAACATCCGTTGGTCGAAGGGCCTAGGGCAATCGGCTTTCCATTACAGGCAATGCGTTGCAGTTCCGTTGGGGCCTATAAATTCTGTAAAAGCCATGGGGAATCCTAGACTATCGAAAAGTTTTGATACTACAAGAGGGGCAAAAAAAAAAGGAAAGAAGGAAGAAAAACAGAAAAATAGAAAATGAAACCCAAATAAACGATTACGAAAATCATAGGAGAGCAAAGATTATGGAATAGGGAAGTAACACAGATCTAGGAAGTCAAGGATGCTACGAGGATGGGGGATGTATTAATAAGGAAGGATTATAGTACATGATTTTCCTTAGACTTTAATATGAGCTTCTCCATCTCGTTTTTCACGCATCTGTGGAGCTCTGCAGCCTTTGAAGTTGGAAAACTACAATCCAGGATTATAAGGAAGTTGGTCAAAGGACCGAAAGATCAACTGATAAATTCTGTTTAAAGAGTTTGTTAATTTAAAGTAGAAGTTGGAAGTCCTTCTGAAGCTGTTGTGGGGGGGATTGAGGTTTGTTGGTATTTCAAGGATATGTGGAATTTGGGAACTTACTATGATATCGTATAATATCCTTATCCTGCGGTTAATTTGGACAATTTCTTAATGGATTAATGGTATCAAAGATGTCAGTGCGGTGTAGAGTTAACGCTTTTTGCCGCTCACGTTGGCCTTTTGTCTAAATATTATTATTTACGGCTTAGGGCCAAGAGCCAACAGCGACAACTGTTACCCGGTAGCTCACCGGTCTGAACTTTAACCCCTTAAAGTCGACGTAATTCACTAAGCGAAAGCTGCTGGCAGAAGAGACGCAGATGCAGATGGCATTGTGTATGCCATGTGGAGCAGCGGGGAAGGGGTGGGACTGGAGCGGTGAGGTGATGGTGTGGCTACATGGTGAGGCTGTGCGAGAGAGGGGTGAGTTTTGGGTTTGTCCAAAGGGGGATGGGGTGGGGCAACAACTGGGGCCAAGGGGCACAACTGAAGATGAAACGTGCGTTGTCTTGTCGCAAAGTTTTTAAGACTTGCTTGACCGACCTTTGTCAAAAGTTGTTGGAGCGCATGAAAAATGATGCCAAACGGCACGGGATGTGTTACACCAGGCAGAGGACACCAGCTCCACAGAGAGAGAGAGAGAGAGAGAGAGAGGGAGTGAGAGAGAGAGAGAGAGAGAGTGAGTATGAGTGTGAGTGGAAGAGATAAGGTGGGAGAGAGAAGAAAAGAGATTGGCATGAGGTAGAGGGAAATAGAAAGAGATAGAGATACAGAAAGAGAAAGAGAGTGGGATATGTTTAGTTTGTGTGTTTGGGGGGAGGGATGGGGCGGGGGGTGCTGGTTGTAGGGACTCTCGTGCTCTGTCTAGTGCGTGTGTGCAGACAAAATAGCAATTTGCGTTTTCAAACAAAACAAGCCAAGAGCAGAGCTTTAGTTTTTCTTTTTCTTGTTGTTGTTGTTGTTGTTGTTGTTGTTATTGTTTTATTATTGTAGTTGCTGTTTTTGTTATTGTTGTTGGTTTTGGTTTTGCCTTGGCTCACAATTGATTGAAATCCCTTAGCGCACACCTTTTCCTCTAGCTGCCGCTCTTTTGTTGTATAGTGTAGTTTTTTTCTTTGTGTATTCATTGTTGTTGTTGTTGTTGTTGTTGTGCTTGCTGTTGTTGTTGCTGTTGCTGCTGGCTGAGCTGAGCTGTGCCACAGAAAGCACACAACTTCCGCTTTCTTTGGCAAAAACAATAGAAAGCACATAAATTTATGGTTTCAGCATTGTGCTTTTGACACACAACCATGTGGGTGGCTCTGGTCACGGGGGTGGGTCCATTGCCACCCCGTGAGGGATGGGTAGGAAGGGGGGGGGATGTATACATATATATGTATATGTATATGAATATATATGCGTGTGCGTGCGTGTGTGTGTGTGTGTGTGTGTGTGTGTGTATGAGTGCGGCTAACGTTAAGGGGTTAATATGCCTGCAACCACAAACGGATACGGATTTGACTTTACCAACGGCTTTTGGATGGCATTGGGTGTGGTGGTGGTGGATGGAGGACGACGGAGTGGTGGCTGGTGGGGCGGGGGAGGGTGTTCTTTGGGGTCGAGAGATGACTTTTCTTATAAATAATTTTACTAAATGGATTTGATATAAATGCTGACATTCAGCATGTGTGTGTGGTGGTGCTCCCTTCTGCTACTGTGTATGTGTGTGTGTGTTTGTGGGGTGTGTGAGTGTGTGGGTGTGTGGGTGTGGTAGCTGCTTGAACTAATTACCTGCAAATTCATTTTATTTTTGTTGTGACGCAAATTGTAGAAAATCTGCTTACGAAATGCAACAATCAAAATTGGCCGAATTGAGAGTTTGCTGTATGAAGGTAGTTATACGTTATTGTGTGAGTGTGTGTGTGTATGTGTACGTGTGCTTGTGTATGTGCGTATGGGTATTTGTATATGTATGTGTATTGGGCCAAGTTTAATGGTTTTTTGGGGCATTTTCTTGCAGCTGTTTCGCTTTGTGGTTCCGTTCAGTTGTTGTTGTTGTTGTTGTTGTTGTTATTGTTATTATTGTTTTTGTTGTTGCTGCTGCTGCTGTGGCTGTGCGTTTCAAAATTTATGTTTGCTGGCTATGAAAATGAAATGACTGTGGTAAACATTTTAATTAAATCCAAGTTTGGCTTCTGCCTTCGTTACAACGATATATTTACTTTGTTGTTGTTGTTGTTGTTGTTGTCGTTGTTGCCACACTGTTTCACTTCTCTTTCTCTCTCATACTCTCTCTTTCTTCCCTGTCCAGTACCCCTCGCTAGGCCCCTGTCTCTTTCTCATATATACCCTTCCTTCTCCCACTCTTTGCCTCCTTTGTTTTTTCTTTTCACTTTTTTTTTTTTTTTATTTTGTTTTGTTTTTATTTTGTTTCTGTAGCAAATAAATTTTAATTTTATTTTGCCGCGTTTTAATTTGTTGTCCACTTTTTTCCATCCTTCGCTTTTATTTTTATACCCTGCACCCATTAAAAACATGTGACATGGGGGGGCGTATCAACGTTTTCGTCACGAATGTAACAAATGAGACAGAAAGTCCTTTCAGTTTAAGGAACAAAAGTTCCGTAAGTAAAGTCGTTTTATCCTAGCTTCAGTGTACCCAATTTTTGGATGCCTGTGAATAGTTTCGATAGTAGTTGTAACTTTTATTTCTCTCATTAAAAAAGGAGCTTTACTTTTGAAAGGATTTTCAGCATTCAGGAAGGATCTATTAGAATAAAGTAACTTTGACTTTAACTCGAAATTTTTCATTAAATGTGTAATTAAATTATTAATTAATAGTTATTTTAATAGTCCTTTTTCCTGTGATTGTAAGGTGCAGGATATTAGCCAGTCGATGTCCTCCTTCTTTGCTTCAGTCAATTGTTTTTTTCTCTGTGTTTTTACTCGCATTTACACTTTATGCATGTGCGCATTTATTTTGTTTGCTGGCTTTTCTATTGGCCATGCGGGTGCTTGTGGGTGTGGGGGGGTGGTGAGGGGTGGTGGGTGGTGTGTGGGTGGGTGCAGCGGGCTATTTCGCTGACAGCCGGTCAAGTGACAGTTGTCGTTGAGCATACACATGCATGTGCATTACACCCACACACACACACACACACACACACACACACACACACACACACATGCAAACAGCAGTCATAGATAGAGGCAGCGTTAGACGGTGCAAAGGCAGAAGAGGTGTTTGGCAAAGGGTGATGGGCGGGAAGGGCGTGAGTGTGAGGAAGAGGAAGAGGGAGAGGGAGAGCGAGAGAGATGAAGCTCGTGCAAATATGAAATGCAAAACAAACTTTGCAGCTGTCACTCAAAAATGAGCGTCGCAGTGGCCGACAGCGGCGAGCAAAGCGATGCAGTGGACATGCCAAGTGCTGCCCACTTTTGCCAAAATGGGCGTGACGAGGTGACGTTGCCCTAGCAGTGGCGCTGGCGGTGGCTGTGGTGGCGCAGAAGGTTGATCGGTGGGCTGGCCTGCAAAGTGGGGCAGGGCAGGGCAGGGTAGGGCAGGGGAAATGCACTGAGCGAATTGTGAAATGGTTAATTGGGCGGAAGGGTATTTGGGTATGTGAAATGGTAGTCGTTTTATGAAACGAATAGTGTGCAATACCAACAACAAAAGCGGCAACAACAGCAACAACAACAACAACAACAACAACAAAGGGAACAAGAGGAACATCGGCGACAAACTGGGTTAGAAAGGTAAATGAAAGGTTGATGGACAGTTAATTTCGGGCAGTTGATTGAGTTATGAGCATTGCACATACACGAGAATCGTACCGAGAAGAGCACGAGAGGAGACGGTGTGGGGTGGGGGGGAGCAAGAGAATGGAGAATGAAAGAGATCAAAGCAGAGAAAGAAAAATCAGTTTGCGTATTTCAGAGATTTGATTGTGCAAAGGGAGAGAAATGCGTGCGGGGAGGAGATTTTGCAGCTGTTGCCAATGCTCTGACAGTTGGGACAGTTGGCAGAGTACGCACTGTACAGTCAATACCCTGTAAATGGTTCACGAACCGGTTCAAATACAAAGGCATTAGAGCGATTTGATTTAAAGTAGATTTTAAATACCTTAAGGGTTGATGGAGCAAAAATTGAACCAGTTTTGCCTGTAAACTAGATTTGAGGTTGAGCTTGTGAACCAGTTCTAAGCAGCTTATGAGTCGGTTCCGAGCAGCATGTGTACCAGTTTTAAGCAGCTTGTGAGGCAGTTTGAAACTATTTTGGAACTAATTTCAATCTGTGTTTTTTAATATTAAAAAACTCGCCTTTAATCTTTAGAGTCCTTAAACTGATGTCTGCTTTTCATTTTATTAAAAAATTACGAAAAAAAAAAAAAAAATAAATAAAAAGAAAACCTGCACTGGGAGCGAGCTACCAACTATATGAAATTCATTTTGGAACCACTTTCGGGGAATACCGAAAGTTTTAAGAACTTCAATTATGCCTTCAATGCTTAGAATGTGGTACACAACATCAAAGGACACGAAACTGGAGCGCAATTAACTCTTAAGCTGCTTCTTGCTATCAGCGAATAATAACCGAAAGCAGCACTATTTGAATCTGTGTGTGTGTGTGTGGTGCGGGTGTGCGGGTGTGCGTGTGCGTGTGCGTGTGTGGCACCTCATAAATGTGGCACAACTTTTTGATACTTAACCCAACGTTCGGCGCGATGGAAAAGTAAACTTTTTGAAATGTTCTACACCTGCAGCTAATTGGCAGGTCATTCAATTTGAAATGTCGAGCGAGCCGCCCCATTAAAACTTAAAGTGTGGCATGCCACGAGGAGCGCGTCATAAATGCGAGTGTTGCATACAGACACATGCAGGCGACTGGGCGCGCACGTGGCTGTGTGTGTGCGTCACTGTACGCCATCAATTCACATGCCACACACGCATAACCAGAACACACATGACACACACACATGACACACACACACACACACATATACACGCGGAGAATCAAAGCCACTTTCAGCAATGTGACCCGCCCCACTCGTGGCACCCCTGCGTCATTACTACCAACACCACCCGCCCCCCAGCCACCGCCCGCCATGCAGCGCCAGTTGCCGCTGTTATTTATGGCACCGAAACTGTCATAAGCAAACAAATTGTTTTTTATTGTTCATAATTATTGTGCATACTTATGTAAATCACGCGACGCATTCCGAGTTGTTGTTCCGCGTTGCATGCGCCCACTCCAGAGGAGCCGCACACACACACACACTTATATAATTCTATATATATATATATATATATATATATGTACATATATATGTATGCCTTGTGCGTGTGTGTGTGTGTGTGTATACACTTAGCCAGGACATTTGTTGTTTGCCACAGGGCGCAACTAGTTGCTGTTGCTCGTTGGTTTTGCTCTTGGATGCGTATGTGTTTTTGTCTCTCTGAGTGTGTTTGGGTGTGTGTGTGTGTGTGGTTGTGCCTCTGTGTACGTGTGTGCCCGTCTGTGCACGTGTATGTGTTGTGTGTGTGGCTGGGCAAAAAAATCGTTTGTTTTATTGAATTTTTATTGTAGTTTGAATTTATGACGCGACTGTCGTTGCCGCTGCCGCTGCCGCTGGCTCTGCCGCTTCCATTGCCGATGCCCATGCCGCTGCCACCGCCATCGCCGCTGCCGTTACTGCTGCTACTCGACACTCGACACTCGACTGGATTAGGGTTTCTTTGCCGGCTTGGCTGAGATGACTTTATCGGCTTTTTGCTGCATTAAATCGCAGCCAAACTGGTAACTGGCCCCATCACCAGCATCAGCAGTAGAAACAGTAGAAGCAGCAGCAGCAGCAGCAGCAAAAGCAGCCGCACATTCCCATCCCCCACATTGTACCATCTCGATTCACCCCTGCCCCACTTCACATATCCCCGCTGTTTGTCTGGCAATTTTGTTGAAATAACTTCAGTTTTGCGTTTGTGTGCGTACGTGCCACTGAAGTGCGCCAGTGGCTGCCAGATTAGCTCGCAAAACCGCAGACAACAGCTGCCGTGGCGAACAGTCGGCCCGAGCAGCGAGCATCCTGCCCGCCTTCTCGACCACCGTCACCGCTCCCGCCCCCGCCACCGCCCACTGCCACTTCATCCTTCATCGCAGATCCCAGATCCCAGATCCCAGTCCAGATTTTAGTGGATGGGCCTTTGCAAGTGCCAAAGAGACTGCACGGAATGAGGTCTCTTTGTGTGTGTGTGTGTGTATGTGCATGGGTGTGTGTGTTTGTGTATATATACTTACTTTTTTTTTCGTTGAGCCTTGAAGCGTGTGCATGTGAATAATGTCCAGCAATTGGGCTTGAAGTCGCTCGGGTTGGGGTTGAACTTAAAGGTTGGGAGTGTGAGGGTTTTTTGGGGCTTTTCGGTGGATGGACTTATGGTGGTCATGAAGTGGGTGGGGGGGTGGGTTGGGTTGAAGAGGCAGAAGGTTTTGTGCACCAGACGACGTCATTTATTTATTGCGACTCCGCGCGCGCGAGTTTTTATGAAGACCGTAACAAAAATTAGTAACTTTTGCCCGGCTCTGGCGGTGATTTCGTTAGCCGCAAATATTTTTGATGACTGTTCCCTGACATTTCATAAAGTTCTTATTGTACTTATTGATTATTTATCACGCTTCTTGTTTCATCTCCTTTTATTCTCTTTCCAGAGAGCTTGCGCGATTACTTTGGCCGTTATGGCGAGATCTCCGAGGCAATGGTCATGAAGGATCCCACAACACGCAGATCCAGGTGAGTCCTTTCCCTCTGCCTAAGCCTAAGCCCCCTGTAAACAGAATTGTTGTAATGCCTTGTGGAAAAATTCTAATGAACGTTCAGGTCTTTAGGACTTCTAGTTGAGCTTTTAATTTGGTTGGATAAAAATGATGCTGTGAAAAGGATAAAGATTTGAATTGCATTGCAGTCTGACTAATATATTTTTTTTTTTTCTCTATTAGTGTTATTGTGGAGGGGGCCTTGGGTGGGATATTTCATAGGAAGTGATCACAATTGTGCTGCGTGGAAATTAAGGAACGTTATCCTGCTAGATCCAGTGGGTGACGCTTTTTGAGGCGTCTAATAATTTGACTGTTGTCTAGCAAATTAACTGCTAAGGAGTTAAAATAGTTGTGGAGAAGATTGGCGTATCTCACGTTGTGCCTTGTAATTTTCTCTTTCAACAGCGGGACGTTGAGGTATTGGTGAATGGCACCATTGTCATGATAGGGGTGGGCGTTAGTGCGGATTTGCAGGGTTTTATTTTGAAATCTTTGGATAATCAGTTGGTTTGACATAGCTGTGGTTCCCCAGAGTTGTACTCCATACGTCCATATTGGCTTTATGATACTTTTATATACCAAGACTTTCTTTGGTAGGCTTAGCTTCGAGTTTTCCCAATATATGAACGTTTTCTCATCGACCCTCAAAAGTAGGCAACATTTTTTGGCCATGTTTTTTATATAAGCGGATTTATTACAAGTGTCCTTTTTTTTTTTTTTTTTTTTGTTTTGTGTGTAATGAAAGTCTGAACGCAATTTCCTTACCATAAACAAATTTAATTGACTTGGTGATAAGTTATAAAAATCAAAGTTCTAATTTAAAGATGTAAATTTTAAATCTTACTGCCTTTGTCGCCGGAGGTGTAAATTGTACATGCGTAGTGTCTGCCTTGACGAAAGACGATTGCAATTGATATGAACTGCACCCCTGGATTCAGGTTTTGATATAAATGCAGCTTTATTTGAGTAGCCTGCTTTAAATTAAATAAAAATGTGTAAGGACATATTAGATTGGGATTGAGTAGCAACTGAGCTATAGTTCAACTTCAAGGATCTATCGAGTGGAAGTTTCTGTCTTCCTCGTAAGAGTAAATGCCACTTAGAGTAAGAGGAACAAATATGAGTTATTATTAATATAAAAAAGTCATAAACGATTTAAAGGATATATGACATTGAGTGTATGTCTCTTTTGATTAAGTTTTTAGGATCTTCTTGGAAACAATATTAAATTATATGAAAGTGGAGAAAATTGAAAACGTCTCTGCACTGAGATCCAAGGCTGTCATTGATTTTATGTCAACAGCGCAGTTGTTCGTATTATAACAAAGCATTTTGAATTAAAGGGATAAAGGATATATTTAGCTTAGCCTCCAGGCGTTCAAAACATATTAAACGAGTCAACGGTTTTCATATACAATATTTAAATTGAAGGATTTGATTGCGTTGGAATAGCGATTGGATGATGGGAACTATCCCTTTAATTAAAAGTCCTAACCCCATATATGTGTGTAACCATATGTGTGTGTGTGTGTGTGTGTGTGTGTGTGTGCGCTTGCCCTTCAATTAGAATGAGTTGTCATCCTTTTGCGTTGACGCTGACCACACTTTGATTATTATTCTGGTCGGAATCTCGGTCATCTCTTCTACCTTTCCAGTTCTGTTGTTGGGGTCAACCCCTTGGTTGGTTCTCTTCCTTTATCTGCTCCTTCCATTCGTGTGCCCTCGCTGTTATCCTTGCTTTTGCTTTTGCATTTGCTTTTGCTGCTGCTGTCATGGTTTCTGTCCTCGTGGTTGTTGCTGTTGTTGTTTATAGCCATGCGCGAGTGCATCCATTTCCAAATTTGAACAGTTTGGTTAACCGCTAATTGGTTTTCATTTTCATTGATTTTATTTTTTATGTTTTCATTACACGAAATTCATATACAAGTATATATATGTGCGTTTAACTGTGTCTCTGTGTGTGTGTGTGTGACCAGCTTACCTCCTGTACTACACTTATATCTTGTGTGTGTGTGTGTGTGTGTGTGTGTGTGTGTGTGTGTATACACGGACGCACACATTGAAATCGTTTGTCATTTGTTGCGGTTTCAATCAGCTTTTGGTTGACTGAACAACCCACCGATTCCCGAGTCCCGAACCCCGAACCCCGAGTCCCGAGTCCTGAGCCCCGAGCCACCGGCCCACCGATCCACCAATCCACCAATCCACCAATCCACCAATCCACCGACTCGCACATGAGGCATTGACGTATAAGCAGCCACCACCTCTCACCTCTCACTTCCCCTTCAACAGCCGCCGCCCATTACCCTCAGCCCGCATGCCCCGCCTTTGACCTTATTTAAAAATGCTTAACGTAAATTAGCTGGTTTCTGCGGACAGTATGAATAATGAGCGGCATTTAATGAGTCAATTGCAATTGAATTTGAGCTGCGATAATCGTAACGGCAGTGACAGCTTATAAACTAGCGCAACTTTATTATTATATTATTCACGTTTATGTACATGTGCATATGTGCGCACATGTGTGTGTGTGTGTGCAAGTATATAGGGGGGAGATCATGTGCATGTGCGTGTGCCTGTCACTCAAATTAAGCGTTTTATGGCAGCACACGCAGCGTATGCGCAATGTCAAGAGAAAGCTAAGCGAGCCGCGTGCCAAAGTTAAGCGCATTTTTTCGTATTCCTTCCCCTTTGCTCACATGCTGCTCCAGGCGGTTGAAGCGAACTTAAGGAACTTAAGTGAGCGAGGTCCTTGCAGTGTGGTGGGGAGTGCGGGAATGCGAGAAGTGGCAATGGTATGCGAAAGCGAAATATATCCTTGTTTTAATTGAATTTTGTCTAATGTCCTGTAGGTTGGTGAATGTGCAAAGGGCTCCGTTGCAGCTGCTGTACGACTTTTATAGACCCAAATACACACCAACTCCTCTGACACACACACACACACACACACACATACACATACATACAGACATACACTCGTTCGTACATACACATACATACACACAGAGTTCAGGTTAACAAGCGCCTCGCTGCTCGCAAAGTTTATGCCACATTCTCCAGGTTCAGTTACGTCTTTTCAGCTGCGACTCCTCTCGAGCAGCTGCCATGTGTCCTTTGCCTTTGTGCATGTCACGTTGGCTGGCAAAATTTTTATGAACTGCGTGCAGCAGTGGAGAAGGCAGCAGCAGGCAGCAGGCAGCAGGCAGCAGGCAGCTGAAGCGGTGACAACAACCGTAAGAGTAACGTACTGGCAACAGTAACAACTCCAGTGATTCCAAGAGGCAGCGCCATTGGTTCATCGCAGCGGCAACAAGCAGCAGGAAGAAAGGCAAATCGGAAGGAGTATGACTGTTGTGAGAATGGGATGAGGGGGGAGGGGGGTTTCGGAGTATAGGGGTAGGGGTAGGATATCCTGACAGCCGGGATAAGAGCTGGGGATAATATCTAAAGCCCTGTAGTTGTAAATTCCGCAGCTCTATTTGTTGCCGTTGTAGTTGATGTCGCTGCTGATATCATCGTGTCAGGGATTTCTAGCAAAATTTAATAAAAACTTTATGTCGCTTAAAAGAATGTTTATGGAAATTTTTCACTTAAACTTGCGCAAAGTAATAAATGTAAACAGAATTCCTGAAAAGGTGCGACAACAAAATTCAAACTGAGAGCGGCAAGCGGCAAACGGCAACCAGCAACCAGCAACGAGCAACGAGCAACCAGCAACGAGCAACCTAAAGAAGCAACAGCAACAAGCTGCACACGAATGTTGCTGTTGTCCCTCTGGTTGTTGTTGTTGTTGTTGTTACTGTTGCTGTTGCTGCCGCAGCGAGAGTCAACAGTGCGGTTAATAAATATGCGCACCAGGGCAGACATTTTACCGCTGGGCAAAGAAAGCATTGCATACTTGTAGGCGACACTTTCCGCTGTGTCGGTGAGTAACTTTATATGTGCTTATGTATGTGTGTGTGTGTGTGTGTGTGTGTGCGCGCGCGCTTGCTGGTGTGTATCGGTGTGCCTGTTGCTGGGTTAGATAGAGCGCTAGATAGATTGAGATACATGGCACCAGATATGGCAGAGCTCGCACTCGTCCTCCAACACGTCCTGCAATTCGTCCTGCAACTCGCCCTCGCGCTCTCTCTCTCGCTCTTTGAGACTCTCCCACTCTTTCGCTCTGTGCAAATGAGATTGTATATTACAATAAAATGGAGTGAAGTACAAATTAGAAAACTTGCAAATAAATTTAAAAGCACAAAATGAAAGCAGCAGCAACACGAAAATAGAAAACAACAACAATGACAACGAGGGAAAAACAACAAAAAAAATAAATAAATAAAGAGAAATAAATAGGGAAAACAAAACTCACATACACACACACACACACACACATACATTTACATACATACCCAAATGGCAAACAAAACACATTCAAAGACCGTTAGAAGGCTGAGGAAAATGGCTGTTGCGGAGTTCGTTTGGGTTGAGTTCGGAAAACTGAGGGAAATTGTGAACAAAAAATAGCAAAACTTTTGCAACTTAAGCGAGTTTTTCTCTCAGTTGTTGTTCTTGTTATTGTTGTTGTTGTTGTAGTCGTTGTCGCAGCGCCAGAGACAAAGCGGGTCGCTGAAGTGCAACAACAATAAAAATTGAGTAAAATGGCAAATGGCAGCTGTAGATGCGTGGGAAGAGCGGCGGCAGCTCGTTGGTATGTTAGCGGGGAAGGGGGTATGCTTACTGAAAAGGGGGCGCGGACGGAACGCCCCAAACAGCACCCATACACTGAGTCTACTCCCCCTCCACCATCATTTCCCCGTCCAACCCCGTCTCCGACCTTCAACCAACGCCATAAGTAAATCCAAACAATTTATTGTTGTACTTTTAACATTCTTCTCATGCGCTTTGTTGTTGTTGTTGCTGTTGTTGTCATCGCTGTTATTATTGTTGTTGCTCTCGTTGTTCCTCGTGTTGTTGTTATTGCCGCCTGCCTGCCACCATTGAAGCAAACATAAGCGACTTTTCAATGAGTTTCGAAAGTTATTGAAACATAAATTATATCGCACGGCGCACGCACGCCAAGCACAGGCCCCAATCCCGACCCCAACGCTGTAGCCCGCCCCATCGCCAGGGCTCCTCCTCCTACCCCTCCTACCAATCCAACCCAACCCGGTCGACGAGCTTACAGAGCCCACAGTCGGTTGGTAGCACCTTCCTTCTTCAGCTGCCCAGGAACCACAAGCAAGCCCACAAATACGCCGGCAGCAGCTACAACAACAACAACAACAACAAAACCCCAAAAACAACAAAAATAACACCCCTTTATGACTGCCAGCCTTATGGGGGGTTGGGTAGGGAATGATGGGCGGTGGGTGGTGGGTGATTGGTGGCTCGGGCAGCCGCTCGGTCGGTCCGTTGAATATGGATAATGGGGTAATGGGGAATGCCATACAGTGGGTGGTAGGCGAGGGGCGGTGGGCGTGCCACCTTACGCATTTTTGTGCATGGCAATTAAGTTAAATTTTTCTTTCTCTTGTTAATGTTTTTATGCTCTTACCACAGACGTGGGGCATGCCACACAACATTTGTCATGCAGCATGCAACGTGCAGCAATGACACGAATATTTGAAATATGTTTTCATTGAAATTTTATTCCAATAACAATCAATTGTGCGAAAGCCAATTTAGTTATTATTATTAAATTTAGAATGTCCCCCACGTCAGGTCGATGACCAGAGTTGGCATTTTAAAGCCTAACGGTAGTTTGCTCCTCGCAAAGGTAAAACAGGCAGCCTCAGGGATATTAATTAAGAGTTTCAATAATTACAGGCACCTTAAGTGCAGTAAACTAATTGATCAAAAGAAAATTACATTTTCTATCGAATGTGAAATTTCTTCAATAAAAACATATTAAATTAATATTTTTACATTATTATTTTAAAAATCAGAATAAATATTTTTTAATTATTATTTTAAAAATCGAAATAAATATTTGTTAATTATTATTTTAATAATCAAATTATTAATTATTTTATTATTATAATTATGAAGCGTTTTTGCTTGGATTCAGTTAAAAAAAGTTAATTTTTAAATCAATTCAGAATTTAATTTAATTTTCTAACATTATTTTTTTTATATGTTGTTTTTTTTATATTTTTTTTTTTTTATATATTTTTTTGAATATTTTTTATTGTCACAATATTTTGAAGGGTATGGAAAATTCGTTACGGTGCTTGAGAATTTCACTCATTTTCATGGGGTTTTTTGTGCTCGTTTGTTGGTCGTTTTTTTTTACACGGGGCGAAATTTTTATTTTATTTATTCGCTATGTGTGTATATAAATTTACCTGGATCTGTGTATCGAGACTGGGAAATAACTCAGAACCACATTTGGTGCACAATGTTGCACATAAATTTAACGGGTCTTAGATAAGAACTGCTCGTCGAACGGTAAACACAACCCGAAACACTTTTAAAACCATTAACTGTTTAGAATCTATAAACATTTACAGTCGCTTATTCGCTTATTCCACTCCCCACTCCCCACTCCCCACTCCCCTCTCCTTTCACGGCTCATCCAATGGCCCATTGGTTTTGTGTTCGATATATGTTGTACATAATGTTCAGATTGTCGATTTGAAAATATATTGATAGGATCCATTGAAATCTTGTTATCGAAGGATTACTTTTATGGCTCTGAGATGAGACCCGATTAGCCGTCTGTCTGGTTGAGGGGAGTGGTGAAGGGTCGAGTCGAGGCAAGGGTTGGAGAGTGATTGTGGGGAGTTACTGGAGTTTGAGATTCTATTATCTCGCTTAAGTCTCAAAGCCTTTCATTGCAGGACGTTTGAGAGAAGGCCTCTTGGGTAAAAATTAAAGTGGTATGTCCTTAGAGAAATCTGAGCCCCGATTTCTCAAAATTTTATTTGGTTTAAATTTTGTCTTGCTTTAAATTTGTGTTTCTTTTTCAATATTATTTCTTTTGAAAACTGGAAGATTTCTCTATGAGAAAGCTGAAATAATATTGAAGTCGCAGGTCCTGGAAATTCGAGTGTGTGTGAGTAAGCGAAAGTGAGAGAGAGTGAGTGAGGGATGGAGGGAGGGAGGGTGGGAGGAAGAAGTCATCTGCATCGAAACTTGTTATTCACTTGAGCCTTTTAATGCTGCGTAAGCTGCTCTTCTACATTTAATATTGTCCTGGATGCATAGATTAATCCCGTATTCAATTGCCGCTCTGCCAGAGCCAGTGTCATTAAGCTTTGAGCATAAAGGAAGTTTGCACAGCAAATTGCTTTGCATATTTTATGTAATGACTTTACACATTAACATTTCGAAATGATTTTGCAATTAGAAATCGCATTTCACAGACGAATAATTGCAATATTCTCTATTTACTTTGGACTTTGGACTTTGCACTTTGCACTTTGCTCTTTGGTCCTCCGCCCTGCGCCCTCTGCCCTTCGTCTTTCAACCCTCGACTCTCGACCTTCGTCTTTCCATTTTGGTATTTTGTGTTTAGTGCTTAGTGTTTAGTGTTTTGTTTATCCGAATCTCCTTTATGATTGCTTAAATGCCTGAGTCGTGCTTCCATTGGCATACATTTCATTTCCACCCATCTGCAACGTCAGCCACGCCCCCTGCCGGTGAACTCGAGAAGCACTTAAATATTATTTATAAGCTTTTGTTTAATACGCAATACTTTTGCACACATCCTTCTGGTTCGCATCAAAGCCTTTGGCATACATCCAATCCTACTCTCACTCTCACTTCCACATCCTCTCCCCCTTCCCCTTCCCCTTCCGCTCATACATCAAATCACTCATCACACTTAGCAGAGCAATCCAAAAACGTGGCCATAATTAACTCAATTTAATCGCCGTACCCAAACCCCCAAGCCCTTGGTCAAACTCACACCCAAATCCACACTCGTACCCACATCCACATCCACATCCACACACTGGTGCCCACACCCACACGGTGGTCGTCCCCCAGCCCGGACCCGTGCCCTGGTAACAAGAGCTCGTCGCTTTAGTGGCTCACTTGTGTTTGTCATGCGGCTCGTCAGCAGCCGGGGATGACCTTCATCCATCGCAGCTCCTGGTCTCTGGCCACGGCTCACACACTTGACCACTCGTCGACGGCTGTTTTGGCATCGCCGCTTTGCCCTTTTCATGTTAATTTGCAGCACAATCCGAGTACCAAATGGCTTTATACAATTTTTTGTTGTTGCCTCTGTTTTTGTTCTTGTTGTTGTCGCCTTTGTTGCTGCTGCTGTTGTTGTTGTTGTTGTTGTTGTTGCTGCTGCTGTTGTATTTTTTCTTGCTCTCCCACTCAACTGCATATGTTTTGTGACCATGTGTTTGAGTGGGGAGTGTGAGTGTGAGTGTGTGCCTGTGAGTAGGTGTGTGCGTGTGTGTTTCTTTGTGTGTATGCGACTTTGTGCGCGAGTGTGTGACCGTTTGTGTGTGTGTGTGTGTGAGTGTGTAGCAATTTTTCATCATTAATTATGGCGTTGGCTGTGGCAAACATCAGTCAGCCGCACAGCAGTAGCAGCAGCAGAAGTAGCAGCAGCAGCAGCAGCAGCAGCAGCAGCAACAGCAGCAGCAACAGCAACAGCAGCAGCAACAACGGCATCAACAGCAACAACAACAACATACGATTTTGAAGACCATTAGGACTGCCTCCTGGCACCACCTCCTCCTTAACCGTCCCCTCGCACCCTGTCGCCTCCACGATCTCGGACCGCTTGCTCCTGCTTGTTGCCGCTGTTGTTGAGATGTCAGTCGCACACTCGGATGTTGTCAACTCGTGTGTGCATGTACACCAACAGCAGCAGCAATGGCAGCAGCAGCAGCAGCAGCAACAGCAGAAGCAATGGCAGCAGCAGCGACGGTGGCGGCTCGATCTCCTTCCCTTTGTCCTCTCGCCCTGGTCCACACATCCATCGTCATGACTCCCTGGTCACCCAGGGCCACCATCAGCTCCCGCTATTGTTACTGTTGATTATTTCATGCGCTTTCTGCGCGTTTTTATGCGCATTTTATGTTTGTATTTTTGTCGCTCCTGCCCATGAGTTTTGTGAAGAAAGTCCCGAAAAGCAAAATATGCCCAGCGATTCAATTTTATGTCCACCAACGAGCGGGTATGCAGGGCTTCAAGGATGCGAATGGATTCGCGAACGACTTTGAGAATTTTTTTTAGATACATTTATTTTTCAGAGTCCCTGCAGAATTGAGAATCAAATCGTAAAGGGAATAAGTCCTTAAAAATAATCTCAGTTCAGAGCTGCAGGCGAAGGAATTTATTTTCATGACTTCCTTTTTAATTCGTAAGCAAATATAATTAGGATAGTTTCTTCCTGTTACTTCCTTGAAGAAGGAGTCTTTATTCTCAGCATATCTTGTTTTAAGGCTTTGATCTCCCAACTCGGTATTTGATTTGAGTTTCGGCCTCCTTGGGATTACAGGGTATTTGGCCAGTCGAAAGTGTGTTCGAAGTGTCGTAACTTGTTATTTTTTTACGATCTCTCACTCCATTGTAATTGCTTTGCCGCAGCGCTTTTACATAATAATAATAATAAAATGAATTATAAAATAAAGTTACCTTTTCGTCGGGGGCCAACTAAATGATGTGCTCTACACCCTCCCCACTGGACCAACCGAACAATCGCCCACCCGCTTGCCCGCCAGCCCGCCAGCCCGCACACCCAGACACTCGTCCGTCCATCCGCCTACCGTTACCCGCATCCGAGAGCGTTCGGTTAGCAAAGGGAACGAGGGCTGACCGAAAAATTTAATGTCTGCGTCGCGTCACAAAAGAAGGCAACACTCAAAATTGACATTAGCAGCAGGCATACGAACCATAAAAACATAACAAATGGGCGCCATAATGTGTGTCCTTAAACTGTCACTAAATCGATAAATTTTCATAATGGCCGGGCCATTTAAATATTTAGCCAGGACGCGAGCGGAGGAGCGAAACCCTTACAAGCTCGCAAACCGATGGCCGCCTTTCTTTTTCGTTGGATTAATCAAATTACCGACGACCCGCATAGATAGCCGCCAACAAAGCATTCAGGGGACCAACCAGCCATACAACCGACTAAGAAGCCCACTAAGGAGCAGGACCTGGAGAAGGAGCTGGTGCAGAAACGAATGAGCCATTCAACCGTCCTAGCTGAGCCTGCCCATCTAGGCAAGTGAAGCAATGTGAAGTGAAGAAGGATTGGTGGGCGGAGGGTGGATTGGACTTGGGACTTGGGACTTGGGAACCACCACACTTTGGCGCTCATATCAACACAAGGGCACGCACAAGCCCACCAAAAAGCAGAGATAAAAAGTGCGAGGGGGTGGCAAGTGGCAACGTGGAGCACCGTGTTTGTGGAGTGGGGGAGGGTGTGGGGATAGGGATGAGAGGATGGGCCTTAAGGAGCGACGACATCGCCTCGACTTGGAGGCGGTTACCCGACTTGCTAAATGTCTTCTGGCTGGGGCTTTTGAGTAGCTCAACTGCCAGAGCAGCTTGGCACTCACGCAGGCCCAGTTAAGTGTGCGTGTTCAAGGATGCATTTTGGTGCCCAGGAAAACGACAACGGCAAACGACACAACGAAACAAGACAAAGGCATAAAAACGTGCAAAATGGGCGTGGGCGTTAGCGTCGACGTCGACGTCGTCGCTGTTGCCGTAGCCGTCGTCGCCGCCGTCACCGTCATCGTCACCGTCATCCGTCCCATTCTCCTTCTCCTTCTCCTCCTACTCCTCCTCCTCCTCCTCCTCCGCCGTTGTCGTTGGCTTGGTCGGCATAGGCTTATAAAGTGCGAGGACGGGACCAAGGCAGGAAGCCACTTGTGAAAGTTTCATGCACGCGGCCCCACTTCACACGACAGTTTTTGCAGGACGAACCAAAGAAAGATCGTGGGCCAGCATGAGTGGGCGATGGGATGATGGTGAGGATGTAGAGAAGGGAGGCGGGCTGGTACTGAGACAGGGGTACCGAGAAACAAAACACAACAACAAAAAAATAACAAAAATGGAAAAGTGAAAAAAAATTCACGACAACAAGAACAAGAACAAGAACAAGAACAAGAAGAAGAAAGAGAAAAAGAAAAACAAAACACGGTAGGAAGCACCACAAAAGCATCGCAGCCAAGAGTTGCCCAGCCGCCCGGCCGCCTTGCCGCCTTGCCGACCGCCCAGCCGCCCAGTCACTAGGCATCATCGTCTTGGGCCTGTCGAGGCAGCTGCAAGTGCTTGTTAGTGCGCCGGGGATTGACGTTGACTGTAGCCAAAGCTTAGAAGTGCCAGTCCGTCAGTGCCGAGTCCGCCGTCTCCCCTCGCCGTTTTCCTTATCCACTTAGTCAGCCTCCCTTATATTCATTCGCGCGCCGTCCGCTCCCGCTCCCCCCGCATCCATCGACCAGCTCAACTCGCCTTGGCCCCGTCCTCTCGCTCGCGCCTTAAGTTGCATTCCTTTGCAATTGTTCGGGCGCTTTTGTTTTGTTCTGAATTTTTACACGAAAAAGTCATTTGAATATGCGTCGTCGCCCTGGCCCTCATGCTTGTACACGTTCGTACACCCTTACACCCCCACACCCCCATACACCCACACAGCTCACACCCACACATCCACACATCCACACATCCACACACCCACATACACGCCATCAAGCGACTAGCTGTTAGTCGTTCTGATGCCGTTTCGACTGCTTCTCTCAGCGGATTGAAAGTTTTGTTAGCCGTCAGCTACTTTCCTCGTCGTGCTGCCAACGTACACGTAGTTTCAACTTCCAACTTCCAAGTTCCAAGTTCCAGGCGCTCCAAGTTCCAAGCTCGAAGAGCTCCAGCTTCAAGTTTCAGTTAAGGTTGAGGGCATGACTTGCGGCTGCCATTAATGTTCTCCTCATAGCCTTGACAGGCGACTGCTGCTACAAATGGCGACAATAAACAGTACATTGTACAAGGAACACTCTTGTACTTAGTCGTAAACGTCTACGCATCGCTCGCCTCTCTATGCGATTCTCAAAGCTGCCACTTAGGGTAGGTCAGTTGAGTTACGAGCAATGCTTATTTTGTTTTTTAACTACCCATGTGTGTATAAGTGAGTCTGTTGTGTGTGGCTGTGTGTGTTTGTGTGTGTGTGTGTGTGTGTGTGTGTGTGCTTTCTGAGTGTGTGCTATACAAACACTTTGAATCAAAATCCAAATCAGAATTCTCATAAACACAAGACCATAAAATGCGTCAGTATTGAAAACCTAAGCTTAGGACCGATTACAATGTCGTCTAAAGTTGTGTATATACGAGTTATGGTAGATGTTTTGGGTTTTGTAATTCCCACAGGATGTTTACAATCGATAACCAAGTTCGTAACTGGTGCAAGTTTTAGCCCGATGCTTTCTACTTACAATTATCTTGCCTCTAAGCATATTCCATGCCTGAGCTGAGCTCCTTCGGGCCCAATACCCAATACCCAATACCAAATACGCAATCGAAGGCAAACAATCCCCGAATCTTTAAGAGTCCTTTGGGACATCTCGGCTAATCTACTATCAGTACACTAAATTTGCTTACGATGCGCAGTAAAATTGTGTTCATAGTCTTATGGGCGCATTATCGTGCTTACTGGACATATGTGCGACTCTCAAATATTGTATTCACTTTGCCTGCCAGCTACACTTGCATTAACTATGTCAGTATCCAGAAGACCCTGGATATCCCTCCCTTTGTGAGTGAGTGTGTGTGTGTGTGTGTATGTGTGTAAGTGGCGTTTTGACGGTGGATGTGGAAAGTGGGGAATGGGGAATGGGGAATGGGGAATGAGGAAAGCGAAGGCAAAGTCCTGCCGCTTATCTGGAGTTCTGTAGTTGCCGTTGGGCGTTTAGTTTTGCAACATATTTAGAGGCTGACATAGTGTAGGTACGCAGGACGCCTCCTGGCAACACCTTCAACTGAACTTTGACCGTTTGGTAACTCATTTAGTTAGATTATTTACGGTAATCCAAAACGCAAGTCGCCTGCCACAGCCACAGCCGCAGCCACAGCCAGAACCACAAGCACAGCAGTAAAGCGGGCAAAGCGACCAAAACGCCCAAAAGGAACACCAAAACGGCCAGGCATCCGACCAACCTGCACACATCCTTCGTATGGCGGCTCTCAATTGCTCTCGGCTTCTAGTTAGAATGGAAGCCGAGAACAAGCAACCCATAGGCTAAATACATGCAAGTTGTTTTGCTAAATTGTGCGTAAGCCAGCAACAGCAACAACAACAACAACAACAATAATGCCAACAACACATCATAGACTAACAACAACACAAACAACTGTAGCAGCAACAAGGATCTGCCTGCGACTAGGAAACTTTCTCAAGCTCTGCATGGCAATTCAAATAAGACTTTTATGCTGCTTCCCAGTTGCCTTGCAACACTGCGGCAACGGCGACTCTTGAAGCTGCCTCGTAGCTGCTACGTGTTTGCGGCATGTGTGTAACATGATTGCCACGCCCGCCTCCAGCTTTCCGCCCACATACAAACGCTGCTGCCGCTTTCGCTGCCGCTTTCGCTGCTGCTGTCGTTGCTGCTGCTGCTGCTGCTGCTGCTGATGCGGCTGCTGCTGCTTACCTTGCCTGTGCGTGCGCTCATTAGCATTCTGAAACGGCTTTATAAAATTCAACAAGCAACAATCCAACGAACCAACAACAACAACAACAACTACAACAACTACAACAATAACAACAGCAACAAAACTAAACCAAGCCCAGACTCCCTTCTGCGCTTCCATCCTTCCACCTGTCCAGTTCCTGCTGCATGTTTTCAGAGTCCTCCCCGCACGCGCTGCTTCTAGTCTGCATGTAACTGTTTGTTATGCCGTGTACCCTGCACACGCCAGATAAAAGGATATCTTAAGCTCGGCAATACAAGACGGACTTCTTGAATTGGATGTTCGATGTGCATGCAAAGCACTATCCTGCCTCCTGCAATGAAGGAGGCATTACGCGTTTTTGAGTCATTGAATACGCGGATAGTCAATTACTTAGGATTTCATTTAATTTCCAGATTCGTCCTTAGATCCTTTCCACAAATGCTTTAAAGCTTTTACTGAAGATAAAGCTCTTTATGAAAATATAAATCTTGCAAGTAAAGATGAGGAAAAGGATATTCGACAGTCGTTGTTGCTTTCTCTTTGAATTTTGTTGCCTTGCTTTTTATTGTAAACGAGACACAAACACAGGCACAGCTACAGCCACAGTCACAGATACACTCACACACACATGTCCACATGCGCATTCACACACACACACACACACACACACAGACTTGTCTACACACACGTTCTTATTCTGTTGTTATCCTGGTCCTGTCTGCTGTCGCTCGGTTTTTGGTGCTCCTGCCTTGCCTCGAGTTGCATAAATTGAATCTGAATTTGTGAGTAAATTGCACACAGGAGACACATTATTTTTGAGTTTTGCCTTTTAAATTTGTGGCTTTTCACATCGGGAGCGAAGGAGAGAGTGCCACACAGCGTGTGAGCGATAGAGACAGTGCTAGAGAGGAGGAAGAGGAAGGGTGAGAAAGTGTGAGAGATGAGGAATCTCTTACTCTTTCACTTATCCTCTGGTAGAGCTTGGAAACGGACATTGCAACAGTTTCCCGACTTCAACTTTGTATCATTTTTGCGTTTGGCAATTTTGTGTGACCCACTTGAGGGCAGCCACGCCCCTCTACTTTACACAGTTCTCCGCCCACTGTTCAGCTCACTGAGGACTGTCTATCACCCACATTTAAATCAATATTAATAGCGTAGGCCTCTTTTTCGAATTGCATTGCACAAATTGCTCGTCTATAAATACGTCTGAAATGTTTATTTAATATGTGCCAGGCGGTGCCGAGAACCCGGAGCCGAGCTGCGACCTCCGTGTACGCCGTGCTTCGTGCTGCGTGCTCTGTGCTCCGTGCTCCGTGTTCCAAGCTCCAAGCTCCATGATTCGTGCACTCCGTACAGTCCGTGGCCTGTGTCCTGTGTCCTGTGTGTTGTCTGTGTTGCCTGTGTTGAAGCATGCCCCGTGTATTCTGTTGCCTCCAACCAACCGCCCTGCACTTCCTTGCAACCCATCCTGGCGAGCTTCCCCTCTCACTGCCGCAAGCTTGTGCTTAGATGCAATGGAATCCGATTGTGTGGCAACCTTTTCCATATGCAAATTGTTTTTATAAATTTGCAACAAGCTCTCATTGTTATTGCTGTTGTTGCTCTCATTGCTGTTGTTGTCGCTGGCATTACTGTTGTTGCTGCTATTGCATAGCAATTTGTGTATAAAGTTGCTGCAATAAAAAGCCAAGTGGACAAGGAGCAGCTGTAGCTGCCCATTGGATACATTGGTGTGGCGAGTGGTATAATCAAAACCGTAACAATCGCCACAATTGCAATAGAATCGTCGTTAATTACTGTCTGTGCTTGCGGTTGTAGTCGCCTCTCGCCTCTCACCTCCCACCCCCCACCACCACCCACCTTCCTGCCACTCCAACTCTCCCTCACTTCCTCTCGCCCTCTCCTTTCCCGCATCGTTTCACCAGGCCAAAGCAGACCTCACCCTGAATTGCTTTCAGTGCTGGATTGTGTGTAGATGGGTGTAAGGTATTTATATGTGTGTAAGTGTGTGTGTGTGTGTGTGTGTGTGTGTGTGTGTGTGTACTGAACGCCTAAAAGAGCAAGACAAATACGAGCGATGTGGCTGTGTGTCTGGCAAAGAAGTTGAAGCCGGATCAGCGGTAGAAGGAGTCTAAAGCAGCAACGCCTGGCGCATCGTTAAGCGTCGCTGCCAAGTGGCAAAACTCAAATAAACATAAACGTGCACACTCACACACACACACACACACACACATATATGTATATATACGTGTGTATATATACAATGTAGATTGTCCAAAAGAGGAGGGAGGTGGGTGTGGCGATGCGGTACTGTGCCACACAGCCACAGCCACAGCCCAAATCTCTGAGCTGGTTTGTTGTCTTTGGCTGTCTGTGCCGCCTGAGTTCCAATGCCTGTGCCAATGCCTGTGCCTCTGCCTGCTCCCATTCCCATTCCCATTCCCGCTCCTGTGCCAATGTCTATGCCCGTGCCAGTGCTCCTTACTCCATGGGCATGGGAGACTCATTAAAATGCAGTGCGAGATAATAAGCATTTTAATTAAATATTTAACAAGAATAAGTTTATCACAACACGACACAGAAGGGGGCGGGGCTGGGGCTGGAGCTGGAGCTGAAGCTGGTAGGGCGGCGCTGGCTTGTATGTGTGTATGCCTGTCTTCCGTTCGCTCTGTAATGTGGCCCCCTTTCTCTTAGTCTCTGTGTCACTCTGTCACTCTCTCTCCCTCTTTTATTCCCTCTCTTTCTCTCCTTGCCTCCTCGCCTTTCCGCTTTTACCACCTCGCTCCTTGTGTGTGTAATGGCTTGTAAGCGTCTGTCAGGTCAGCCATTAGCGAGCGATGCCTCGCTCGTTGGCTCGGTTTGCTCCTTCGATCCATGGCAATTGGGCGCAATTGGGCAAGTGGTTGGGGGAGTCACCAAACTTAAACTAGTCGACTTGCTAGCCAATATTTTGATGTAATTTGAGCTTCTAATTGGCGCACGTGCTGCATAGTTACAGTCGAGTCTGAGTTGACTTTAGTCGAGAGTTGAGTCTGCGACTGATTCAGAGGAGATGGCGGAGAAGACGAAAGCTAAGGCTAAAGCTGAGGCTGAGGCTGAGGCTGGGCTGGGCTGAGACTGTGGTTCGGGTTTGGGTTCATCTTTTTTTCAGAGCTTCTTGTCAAATATTTAAGCAACTTGTCTAACTGTGTTGATATTGACATTCATCTCTTTCCATCAAACTAACTCTTAATGTATTGCCTTCCTGCTCACATTTTTTTTCTCACTCTTTCTCTTTTGCAGGGGCTTTGGCTTTGTCACATTCAGCGATCCAAATAGCGTAGATAAGGTACTCTCCCAAGGCACACACGAAGTGGATGGCAAAAAGGTAAAATACTTTATATGTACACACACCTACGCTTACTTGTATACACACACTTCTACACACACTCAATCACACATACTTGCACATATCATTCCCAAAAAAAAAAAGAACAAAAATCTCCGTGAATGTAAACTCAAACTCAAAGTCAAACTCAAACTCAAACTCAAACTTAAAAATCCAAACCCAAAGCCAAAACTATATCATCTATACCATGAGCGAACCTGAACACAATCCCATTCCCATTCCCGATCCCAGTAACTGTACACGAACCCGAACCCGAACCCGATCCCGGAGCCGCACCTGCACCCGTACCCGTACCCCCACTCCTTTACCAGAACCTGAGCCTGAACCTGGACCTGGGCCTGGGCCGGGGCCGGGGCCGGAGCTTGGGCCTGAACCCAACTCATGACGTTGGCAAACAAAAAACTTCACCAGCTATGCAAAATATTTGCACAAAGCAACGCGAGGGGGCTTCATAAATTGCCTGCCGCGTCTCTATTGACAGCAATTAGAAACTCAAAGCAATGACAGCCAACTAACAAAAACAGCAAATCAGAGTGGTTCAAAAACAATGAAAAAAATTTAAAAAGACAGCAGCAGTAACAAAAAAAAATAAAATTCCAAACTCGCAAAAAAAAAACAAAGACAAAAGCAAAAACAAAAACAAAAGCAAAAGCAATATCAAAAACAATAACGAGCTTTGCCGATAAGAAGGATCTAGCAGCGTGATTTTTGCAAAGGCCAAACAATTTTTAATTACGTGATGTGTTATTTTCGGAGCAAAAGGTCCTTGGGTTAGGAGGGTCCTGACTGCCGGCAGCTCGCTGTAAGCCCTGATGGGCGTTAGTTGTCGCCTGATGCCTCCGCAATGACCGCTCATATAGGAAATGAGCTGCCAGCGTTGTCCTTTTTTTTGATTTTCGTCCTGCAAACTTTCGTTTAAATTTGATTGGTTCCTGTGACTTTTTGTGTTGTCAATAAAGAACGCATCCTGTAAACGCGTTCACTTTTATCCCTTCTTTCTTTCATTTTTTATAGATTTCCTCTTTACTCGTTTTAGGTATTTCTTTTCTTTTTTCTATTTTCTAATTTTTATTGTCATAACAAAGTTTACACTTTGGTTAAAAAAGTGAAATATTTGCCTTTGCCAGGCGAAAAGTGCTGAAAGGCTCTCAAAACAATTGATTTTCAAATACTTTTGTTGCATCAACATTTGTATTTTGACTAAAACAAAAAAAAAAAAAAAAAAAAAATGCTAAATTTCTAAAATTAACTTCCGCCGCTTTTAATTATTATTTTTTCGCCGTTTGCTGCTTTTTTCACATTTTGATTTTGCAGCCATAGAAATAATTGTTTTTTTAATTTTTCTGGGATTTCAGTTTTTGCATTTATTTTGAATAGTTTTTATGGGGCTTGGCCGTGGATATAGGAATCCTTTTTTGATTGAAAATAAATATGAGTGCTTTTCCCAACATAGATATATGACATATTCACTTTTTTGACTTTAAGGTCTGATTCTCTGCTCGGCGGCATTTTAATGGCTGGCAAATTGTTGCACAGCATTCGAACTGCAGGTGTCCTTTTATACGTACGTGTATACATATATATATATATATATATATATATATATACTTATTATATATACAGATATATATATATTCCCATTCTAAATTCAGTCAGTTTTTCGTTTTGTCAAAATCTAAAATTAAAATTCTTGCATTTCTGTCTTCACTTTCTCGCATGTGCTCGAAAAGTTTGCCAGATTTGTGTATGCTAAATATAGTATTTATTTGGTATATTTGTATTTTTTCAAAGATATTTATACATATTTATATGCCGTCCGAACTGCGCTGGTTAGAATTAAATCAGATCTCTCTCTATTTTATGTCTGACCTTTAAAGTTGTCCATATTGGTTTCGTATATACTAATTTTGGTATGTAATATATACTACAACAATGATTTAAAAATCGTATCGTATTTGCACTATGGGCAGATATTTTGAATTCGCAGCTTGACTCTTGGCAGATGTAAATGCGCTTTGAAGTTCGTTAAGTGAATTTTGTTAATAATTTCCATACTCCATACCGACGCACATAAAGGGTTATAGAGAGGAGTGAGTGGTGTATGCGTGTGTGTGTGTGTGTGTGTGTACAGAGAGGGGACTGGGTGGTTAAGTGGTGGCCAACGGATGCTCTTAGCTGTGCTCTGCTGAATGGACATCATTGATCAATTCAATTTGATTAGCTGGACGACCAAAATGCCTGACGAAGACTCGAATGTTATGAGGCAAATGGCATTACGCATACGCCGCATTGGCATTAGCTTAATTAGCTGTAGTCTGTCCGTGTGCTCGTCCTTGCGTTCGTCCTGTTGTATGGCTGACTGACTGCATGACTCTGTCTATCTGTCTGTCTGTCTGTATGTCTGTCTGTCTGCCCGTTCGTCCGGCCGTCCGTATGTTGATCTGCCTGACTTTGTGTCCGTCTGTTTGAGTGTGCGCTTGTTTGACCACTCGTCCGTCTGTTTATGTGTCCGTTCGTGTTTGTTGGTAATTCTTTCAACTGCCTCGACTGCTGGGCAACTGTAAATAAAATGCGCACCCATCATTTATATATCATTTTTTTTTTGTTTTTTTTGTTTTTTTTTTTTTGTGTTATTTGTTAAACAACACACAGATGTGTGCTCTCCTGCACTTGTGTGGGTGTGTGGCTCAGTTGTGCACTCGTTTTCGTGTTTCCGTTTGGCTGAACAACACAACCGAAAATTGAAAACTGAAAACTGAAAACTGAAAACTAAAAACTGAAAACTGAAAACGATGCGAATTCATTTCATTTCATTTCGTTACGCTTTTTCGGCCTGATGTATTTTCCAAAACACAACCTCGACGGCGACGCCGACGTCGACGTCGACGTCAACGTTAACGTTAACGTTTGCGTTTACGTGTGCGTCAGCGGAGGCTGTGGTGGGTGTTGGTTGATGAGGATGGCGGTGGGGGGTGGTGGTGCCACTCAGCGCTGATTAGTTTTAATTTTAATCTAAAAATCAATTTCCCGCCAGTCGACTGCCCCCTTGATGCTCTTGTTGTTGCTCCTCATGTTCTAAGTTGTTGTTGTTGTTGTTGTTGTTGCTGTTGATGTTGCCGTTGTTTTTCGTCCTGCACACAGGAAATCAACACGGCAAAATGCCGTCCTGTCACCATTTGCTGCTGCTGCGGCTGCTGCTGCTGCTGCTGTTCTTGCTGTCCTGTGACAATTTTTGTGCGAATTATTATCGCCAGAGGATATTGCGTTGGTTTCTCATCCCCGCCGACACTTGCCCTTCACCACTTATGTAATCCCCTCATGGCACTCCATCCCCTGCTTATTCCCTCATCCCCTCAGCCCCTTCTTTACTCTTCAGCTCGTGCATCTATCTCTCTCCCAATATCTTTTCATTTTATTTGCCATTTTATTTGTGGCATTGGCTTAAGTTACTCGCAACTTGCAGCTAAATGCAGCGCAAAGTCGCTTCAAAAAGATTTAACTTGGTAAACCCCAGGGCAATCGGTGGGGATTCCCGCCACGACCCGTGCTGCTACTTCTTCTGCTGCTGCTGCTGCTGCTGCCACCCTGAGGTTTACCGTTCGAGCTGTCAAGACGCTCTGTCACTCGTATTGTATGTGTGTGTGTGTGTGTGTGTGTGAGTATATGTATGTGCGTCAGAGTGTTTGTGTGTGTGTGTGTGTGTGTGTGTGACTGTGTTGTGTGGCTGAAAGCAGAGAACAGGCAACCAAAAAGAAGCAGCAAGCACTTAAAATTGAATTTTTATGATTTTTAATTATTTTTAATGACGCTGCTTATTGGATGATGTAGTGGAGTGCTTCCGAAACCACCGAGAGGGGGCACGAAAGGCATTGCCCGGCGTGAGAGTTGGGGCGGGCATGCGAAAGGACATCGCATTCGTCTCCTTTACGCTCTGGTCCAGCAATTTGTTACGCGTTAATTCGTGCGTGCTCAGCTCTCCCAAGTCGGGCCCCTGCCGGGCCCGAACCTAGACCAGATCAGAGCCGAACCGAACCGGCAGACCGACAGACCAACAGACTGAAAGACAGACTTGCCGACCAGCAGCTCGTCCCGTCCATTCGGCTCAAAATCCCCACCCATTCCTAAGAGTAATTCCCGCTTAATGCGCACTGCAGGCTTATGCAAGATTTATGCTTGGCTATTAATATGAAGAGTTGCTCGAAATGTTTTTTCATTTAAATGTCATTAAGCATACGATTTCCTTACTGCGATACAAATACACACACACACACACACACACACATATATACAGTTACGCATACGTAGACACATTTATATACACACGCAATGTTTCTATATCTCATACATTTCTCTTCCCCGCAGGTGGACCCAAAAGTAGCTTTTCCGCGACGTGCACATCCCAGGGTAAGTACCCACAAAAATATTACCAAAATTGTAGGCGAATGGGTGAGAATTTGTTGGGGGGAGGGGCACATTTTAAAATTTTTTTTTTTGTCTGGAAGTGGGCGTGGCTGCGACTGCGACTGTGGCTATGGCTGTGGCTGTGGTTGTGGCTGTAGCTGTAGCTGTAGCTGTAGCTGTAGCTGGGGATGCGGATGTGGATGTAGGCGGGCAAAGGATGTGTCATAAGTAGCAGTAAATGGCAGATGAAATTAAAAACGGAACACGACAACAACAACAACATCAACAGTAGCAACAACAATAACAAAAACATTACAAAAAGTGGCAGGCAGATAACTTTCTGGCTGACAGACAGCGGTGGCTGCGGTGGCACTCGCTTCGTTTCTCAAAGAGCTGATGCTGAAACTGACGCTGGAGGTGGGCACGCGAGTTGAAGCATCTCCTCCATCTTCAGTTCCAGTTCCAGTTCCAGCTTCAGCTTCAGCTTTGGCTTCAGCTTCAGTTGCTTTTCTGCCTGCTATTCTTTGCCCCAGTGCGTCGCCTGCAAAGTGATGATGACAACAAAATTTCGGCAGAAATGGTTGTGTATTTGTGTGTGTGTGTGTGTGTGTGTGTGTGCATGGGGTGCTCATGGGTGAGTGTGCGTGTGTGTGTGTGTGTGTGTGTGTGTGTGTGTGTGCGTTCTGGTGTTGCGACTGTTGTTCTTGTTACTGGTGAGTGCTCCTGTTTTGGGCCGCTTTCAGCCACTGCCACTGCCACTGTCTCTATCTCTATCTTTATATCTGCCACCGCCGCCGCCACTGTCATTGCCACTGCCACTGCTACTGCCACTGTCACTGCCACTGCCATTGCCGATGCCGCTGGTGCTGCCTACGAAATGCCACACGCACATTTCGATGCTTGCCGCTGCGCTCGGTTAGACAGAGTTACAAATGTGACTCTCAGAGCCGCGGCTTTTTTCGGCTCTCCTCTTTAAGTGATGCTCTAAAGGAGGCGGATAGCTCGAATATCGAGCACCGAATGATGTCTTTGAAATTCCATTTTTATATTTAATATTTTATTTATATTTATTACATTTATTATATACTTATATTTATTTATATTTACCTATATTTACATACATTTAAATTTATTTCTTATGTTCTATTGAAATGAAAGCATCACAGGCGATGTCTTCGTTTTCTGAGAACTGTGAATTTTATTGCCCTTTTAAGGACGCTAATTGTCCTGTGAGCTTTCGTATTGAGTGTTTACTTTGAAGAACACTTGCATGTAAATTTATAATTCACCAAAAAGTGGGTGTGCCTTGGGGCTGTAATTCATACACGTCAAATCTCTCAATACTGTTAACTTGGGTGCTTGAAGATTTTTTAAGTGCCTTAAACTGATTGTGTGTGTCCTTGTCTTAAGAGCAATCCTTTTTTGGCTTATTTGCTTTATTAAACTTTGTTGTCTCTGTCGCTCTCGGGGCTTATGTTTTTCTTTGGAATAAAGTATGATCTATTTTTGTTTCTTCCTTTGTGCAAAGGACTCTAAGAGTATTCTTTAATGCGACTTAGCTTTACTTTTTTCGATTCTGCCGCAGCGACTGTGCCACTAACCACAAAGTACACCATAATACGCACCCAAAACGACATTCACAGACACACACAAAACGCAACAACAACAACAAAAACACATTCGAACAGGCACACACACACACCCACACACACACACACGCATACACTAAAACACAAACACGCACGCATAGAACTCACGCAGTATGGGAAAGCCTTCAGCAGAAGGAAGACTCCTTTTTAGTGTCTTCTTGAAGGCTCTGGCTACGCTTTTGCTTATCAACACGCAGCTGATTTCCGTTGCTATTCCTGCGGCGCGTGTTGCTGCCGTTTGGCATGTCCCTGCCGCACTTGCCTCACTTGCCTCACTCACCAGCAGACGCCGTCCTCCGGTCGAGGCAACGGCAGCACCCAACAATTATTTACGTAATGTTATTATTATAATATTTTTTTAAACGCATTCTCACTGGATTTGCGTTACACCATGCCGCACACCCTACTACGTACACCATGCTACAAGCCAAGGATGGAGCGACGACGGTGGCTAGGACAACGCAAGGCAATGGAATCGTTTGCGACGTCGACTACGCGGCATTTGCGAGTGGCTTTGTGTTCCGCACTGCTCCGCTGCCTTCGACTACCCTACCACCACCCCCAACCCATGGTGCCCATCAGCTCCTTTTCGCCCCACAACCCCACAGCCCCGCTTCGAGCTGTTCGGTTGTGTTCTGTGTTTCTGTTGGGGCGCGCGAAGATCCTCTCGCATATTAAAAGGCGTTTAAAAACATAAATCCAACGTCTAACGGCTGCTTATGAAAATTACGAGAAAAAAATGAGTGACGTTGAGTGAGGAGAGGGGCGGGGGTAAAGAAAGCAGGTTAGGCAGTGTTGGTTGGGTGGTTTGCTGCTTGCTTGGTTGGCTGGCTGGGCGGTTGGGTGGTTGAGTGGTGGAAGGTTTTGGACGAGCTTAACAGGAGCCAAACGGCAGAGCAGGCTCACAGGCTCAGAGGCGGCTCGTACAAGCAGCAGGAAGACTGGCAGGCAGGCAGCGCCTGTCGTGGAGACACCCAAAGGAGTTGCTACGCAGGACTCAAAAAATGAAAAAAAAAAACAGCTCACGAAGAAGAAAGAAAAAATTGCAGGCGACATCAAACGCAAAAAAAGTAAAATAAAATAAAATAAAATAAAATAAAGGAAAAAAATGACGAGAGGACAATTTCTCGCACCGTTTGTCGGCGGGGCGCAGGACGAGCAGCAGAATCTAAAGTAGAACCAAACCAGAACCAAAACCGGGACCAGGCAGAAGGATTGCCCACAAAATGTGGCCCAAAATGCTTGCGGTTGCAGCGAAAGTTAAGAGCTTTTTTTTCTCTCTTTTTTGTTGCTTTTTTTTTTCTTGTTATTTTTATTTTTTATTTTTATTTTTTGTTATTTTTTAAAGTAGTCATAGGCTGGCAGTTTGGGGATCGGGACTACGACTGGGACTGCGAACGGGCTATATAATGAAATGAAGCATACTAAATGAGGCTGCTAAGTTTTCAGTAGTACACACACACACACACACAGAAACACACTCGCAACCGCACACACACATCTTCACACACACACACACACTTAGCTTTATATAGAACATAATGAAATGCGAAAAAATGATGATGATATTTTTTGGACCATAAAATGCAGATGAGCCGACTAAGCACAAAATAGTGTGGACCATGCAGAAGTAGTGGATGGAGATGGAGATGGAGAATGAAGAGTGGTGAATGGTTATGGGTGGATGGGGTGATAGAGTGATGGGATGATGTTGGGTAGGGGTGAAAGTAAAAGGACGCATACTTTGAGTAGGCTCAATGTGCAGGGCTGTGACGACGAGATGATTCGCATCCGGGTTGAAAACACATTTCCCCGCATTTCCCACATTTTCACATACACTCACTCATACACACATACATATATATATATATATGTATACACTTTCAGATTTCACATACGCCGTGTGTGTCGCATCGACAACTCGACTTTCAGCGTTTTGTGTGCAAACTTTTGTGAAGTTAATTTCTTTGCTTTTAAGCTCTCAGACTATGAATATGAAATGTGTATTTGTGCAACTTGTGTTTGGTCAATGGGTGTACGCGTCAAACGCCAGCCGAGCAACCACCTACATGGCCATCCACCCAACTACCCAACCACCCAACCATCCAAGCACACAACCATCCAACCACCCAAACATCCAAACAGTCAACTCATCTCCTCATCTCCCCATCTCCCCATCTCCTCACTCACTTACCTATACCACTCACTTGCTACTTCGTCCTTCGGGCTCGCGCACAGACTCAGATTCCACTCGACAATGCCTGCAACGGGCCCAGTGACTGGCTTACATATGTCATGTTAAAAAGTTCGCTTTTAATGTGCAAAATTTTTGGTGGCCAAAGCCATAAAAGTGCATGGGATAAGTGAAATGGATTTCACTTGCCTGTCCCACATAAGTATGCTATAAAAAACTATGCGAACGAAAACAACAGAAGGAGCGAAATGGAAGATGGAAAATGGAAAAGCGAAAAATAACAGACGCGAGCACTCGAAACTATCTAAGCGGAATCTGTGCACACGCGTGGCGTAACCATCGCTTGAACTTGGCCAGGATATGTATCCTGGATATTAATTCTTATGTTTCAATGTTGACTCATTCTCACAAAAGGAAACTCGA
The DNA here is from genome assembly GCA_035044505.1 of Zaprionus lineosus. Classification (NCBI taxonomy): domain Eukaryota; kingdom Metazoa; phylum Arthropoda; class Insecta; order Diptera; family Drosophilidae; genus Zaprionus; species Zaprionus lineosus. The sequence goes on along the minus strand of JAWNNX010000694.1, from coordinate 3,610,232 downwards.
AGCCAAATTTAAGCTGGGCTACATATCAACCTCCTAATGCCAAGCCCAGAGTCGTCGTCCCCCCTACTGACCAGGCGAATAATATAAGATGCGACGGGGGAAACATAGTTTAGCAGGAATCCTTTGGGGCTGGGCATTGAAATTCTTATTCTGAATATCTAAATGAGTGCAGGACTTCAGAGTGAAATTTATGTTAAAAGTAACTGATGAAAGTGATGTTTGGAAAGATAACTTTGTTAAGTTTTTTTAACTGATTTTAAATTTCCATTATTAGATGTATGGAAATTATTTTCTAAGAAGAGGTTGTCGCTCATAAAAGGCTAAATGCTTGTCCTGTATCTCAGTGAAGTTGTGGGTGTGGGCGTAATGCATAGACATTAAAATTAAAATTTCTCTTCAGACTATTTCATATTATTCAAAGATATCCTTGGCTGTGTCCATTGAAAGTACTTGCCATTCAATTTGAACGCACCTTAGGGATGTCCTTCCTTTGCACAGGTTAAAAGGTATCTGAGATTTGAATGAGCTAACGACAAATGCAAATGTTTCGTTCGAGTCAATCCAAGAAGGTTAATAACCATTAACTGGCCAAGTGCAAAGGATCGTCCGAGTGATTGTGATGGGAAGAAGAAGATGCCTTGAGGAAAACCACATTTGATAAGTTTCTTGCTCGGACAAGCTTTGACGATGGACGATAGAGGCAGCTCCGAGCAGATTGCCAGCTGGACACAGATGTAGTCCTGAGTCTGTTAGCTGGAAATTTCTTTTTGACTTTTATTAAACATTCATAACGAACAATGGCAGTGCCTTCATGCCTTCATTCAGATGCGAGTCAGCTCGGAGCTCGGAAGGCTCGAGCTTGTCTTTGGTTTCGGTTAACATGTATTTTAATTTAAATTTAAAATAATTTCTGGCATTATTTGGATACCAATTTTTTGGTTTTCTGGCCATTTTCAAATCAATAGAGGATTACGTTGGAGGGAAAGAGATAGCTTTTGGGTTGAAATGAGAAGGGGAAAGAGTATATGTTTTTGTTTTATGATTTTGATTTTCTATTTTCTATTTTCTGATTTCTGATTTCTGATTTTTGAATTGTGACTTGCGATTTATAAATTGTGATATGTGATATGTGATATGTGATGTGTGATGTGTGATTTGTGATTTGTGATTTTTGGCAGTTACATAGTTAAAATAACTTTTTGCATCTGCATACCAGAAGTTTTGTAAGTAAGACCACAGTTTAATACGATGATGTCGGAATAGAAATAAAATGGCTTCCAGTTGAATCGAACACCGACAATTTGAAGCTGTCAAATTATCGATTTTGATGGAATTTTCAGCCGTAGAAAGAGCCCATTTTGGGGGCTGTGAATTGTTCATATATTGTCAGCTATAAAGATTGACATATGTGTGTGTGTGTGTGTGAGTGTGTGTGTCATGGACAGTTAGACAGTTAGTAGTTGAATGTTAGTTACAAAAGGCGCAATCCATACGGAATTGAACATCTCAAGTTTGCCCACATAAGTATGCAATGGCAAAGTATGCAATTAGGGCGCAAGTCCTTGGCAGTTCCCTTTTTGGAAAACAATGTGGCTTCCAATGCATGACCAGTGCCATAATGAAGCACATTTCGTATCCTCAAGCTAAATAACAGATATCAACCAAATAAATATATATAAAGATGTCTGTGTGTGTGTGTGTATGTGTTTATATATGTATCTATGTATTTGGATGAGCTGTGTTTAGAGGAGGCAGAAGGAGCATCTCAGTCGTGTTGCCATTAAATTAACACGCTCGACTATCTGCTGGTGTGTGTGTGTATGTTTGTGTCTCTATCTACAAGTGTGTATATCTGTATGCATGTGTGTGTGTGTGTGTGTGTATGTGTGTGTATCTTTGTGTACATTGTGCAAACTTTTCTAATTTAAACCGGCAGTTTCAGTCAATTGCCACAGCTTACCGCTTTCGACATGAGTTTTACTTTTTACTACCTTCAACTGCCGCATTCCCAGCAGCACTGAGAGTCTCGCATGCCGTCCCTTTCGCACTTTGGTGCCTTGCCGGCTGTTCGTTTCTTTGAAATGAACGAGAACAGACATATCAGATATTTCCAATACATTAAAAGTTGTGTGAATATATACTTGCCAGAATCCATTACAATACACACACATAAAGACAGACGTGGGGAATTCGAGCCATAAATCTAATAAATACGTGTGTTTTTCGCCATGCAACACCCACGCTTACGCCCATACCCACGCCCACGCCCACGCTCACGCCAAGGCCCATTCACTTCAACTCCCAAACTCTGTTTGTGCCTGTGTGTAAGGCTGTGTGTTTCTGTGTGTGTGTGTGTGTGTGTGTGTGTGTGTGTGTGCAATAACTTGTAAAATATGTAATCAATCAAGATGAAACAGTCGTTGAGGCAGCCAAACTATGTGAAAAGTATGCGTCTGACTGCAGTTTCAGACTGTAGGCCAAAGGAGGCCGGAGGTGGCATGCTGCCGTGGTGGCTGTAGGAAAGGAATGGAGGCTTCGGCATTGGCGGTAGCAGTGCCAGCAATGGCAGCAGTGGTCGCCGTGGCGGTGGTGGTGATGGCGGCGTTGGCGGTGGCGGTGGCGGTGGTAGCGGCAGTGGCAGTGGCGGCACGGGCGATTAATTCAACTTTTGTACAGACAATGAAGCTACCCACTGGCACTCGGGAGAGCAATACAATGCCAGGACCGGCCTAGACACCGACTCCTTCCTAAAACGAACAGGAACAAAAAAGTAGAAAAAAAAAAGATGAAAAACCAAGTCAAAAGTTGAAAGTGCAATTTTGTCGTTATTATTTTACATTTACAACAAAAGGCAGCAGGCAGCAAAAGTGAACCAAATATAAAGCGAGAGCAAAACGCCTAATATAAAATTGCATGACGATCTAATACCCATTATAAGGAGTCCTGAGCCGAAGGATCTGCACTAGAGATGTGTTCCAGCAGGTTCACTCAAGCAGTGCTGCTTCTCCTCTTCACTCGACTCTCAAGTGGCAAATGATTGAGAGCCATCTGAAGTTGGGCTTAAGGTTTCAGTATGTTATATTCCCATATAAGTCGACTCCTTACGCGCTTTAAGCAGCGCAGCTTGTGATGCCTTAGTGCTGCTTGTGGCATTAATTTGTATAAGGACAAACATCGATTCAAATGCTTTTCCTTTCCATGAGACTTACGAATCGATGAATTACATTTTCTCTGCCTGAATGCATTGCCGCTGCGCTGCCGCTGCACTGCTTGTAACGCTTTAGAAACGTTATTCCTTCTTTTTTTTCTTAAACTGCTTTTATCCTTTTAAGTAACTTCAACCTCTGCTATGGAACATTTCATTTCATACATATATTAATTTTATATAAAAGTGTTTTGGGTCCTTCCTCTACTTAGTTACTGCGTAGCTCCTTAATACACATGCTACTTACTGAGTGGGGACATCGTGTATACCCTGTTTTACTCATTTTTAATGGGCATAGGGTATAAAAATTAAAAAAGTGAAAAGTTACTCAACTATTTCATGGGGCGGGCAAAACCGCCGAGCATGTGTCTCTTTCTCCCTTTCTATGTGTATCTCATGCTATGTGTGTGCCGGTGTAAGTTTGAGCGTATGTGTGCTGGTGTGTGTGTGTGTGTGAATGTGGTGTGTAGTGTGTGTGTGAGTGGTGTGTGTAATTGTCAGTTAGTTGGCGCTGTCAGTCCGAATGTTGAAATTAATTTATTTCAATTGAAGTTGAACTTTTGTGGCTTTATTACTTTGGGAAAAGTTGCGCAGAGCTACGCATAATAAACGGCAGAGCCACGAACGTCACCAATTTGAGATGGAGATGATGCAGGAGACAGCGGTGGAAATGGTGATAGTAGTGATTCTGATGGTGATGCTGATGCTGATGCTGATGCTGATGGTGATGGCGGTGACGATGGAAATGGAAAACGCTGCCAGGTGCTGCTGTCCTGTGACCCAAGCTATAACCCGACCACCTGATCCCTGACCCATGCTTCTGACCCTTGATATTCACAGTAACTATATATAAATCTGCATAAACTTCATATACATATATATGATGTGTATATATACATGTGTGTGTATGTATATAAATATATATGTATATATACAGATATTTTTGTATATATGTCTGTATATCTAGATATTTTGCTTTGGAAAATAATCAAATTGCAAAATTGCAGCGTTTGCTTGTCGTCATTCTCCTTCGTCCTGCTCGTGCTTGTCCTTATTCTGCCTGTAGTGCTGTGCCGACTCCTTGGACGTCTCTCATTCCCTTTCCCTTTCCCGTTTCGCTTTCCCCCTTTCCTTGTCATTGTCGCCGTCAACTATCATCGGAATTTTATATTCTTTTTCCACTTTTTGTCGTGTCTCTTTCTCTTACTTTGCCAATATACGTTGTCTATTTTTTCGCTCCTGCCGCTGCCCCCCGCGCTCCGTCCTGGGGGATCGGGATTGGTATTGGTGCATAGCGATGTGTATGGGTATATGGGTATAGTGATGTAGTGGTATAGCGGTGGTATGAGGGTATAGGGGTAACAGGGTCTACACAGCAGGTGCCACTGACGGCTGTCCTGATAATTTGTTGCGAGATTCTGACATTTGCGAGTGGCAGTCGTGCGGCATTGATAGTTATTTGATATGCATATATTTACTAAGAATCATAAAAAAAATATTATTGAGAATTCCCGTAAATAAAATAAAAGGCAAATAAAGGAAGGAAAGGTAAGCGAAATGCAAGGGATATTTTTGCGTTTGCCATCGGAATATCGAATATCATAAAGTCTCGAACTGAACTGAACAGAAAAGAAAAGAAAAGAAAAGGAAAGAAAATAAAATGAAAGAATGGCGCAAATTATTTAAACGTTTGGTTAGCTCCCATTCCCAGGACATTCTACTCAATCCTGAGGGTTGTTCCTCGGCACAATAATTGATACTATTATCAACATTTACGTTCCTTCTGGGTAATCAGACACTTAATTGCAGATTCTCTTACGCAGCACGTGAACACTTCACATCACAAGGCAAGGCAGGGCAAGGCAAGGCAAGGCAAGGCAAGGGAAGTGGAAAGTGGAGAGTGGAAAGTGGAAAGTGCCATAAAATAGTGCAATTTTGTGTGGCACAAGTCTTGTGTTACCTGACCGATTGCCAATAATCGAATAGTTGATTGACTTGATTTTTAATTATGGGTTAAAAGTAAGGTAGAAATATGGACGATTTTTATTGTTGATTTTTTTTTTTGTTTGACTTGGCTTCTTATGTGGAGTCCTTAGATTTTAAAATGGAATTTCAATTTCTACCTTTATTGAACTCCTGCCATAAGAAATTCATTCAAAGCTCCTTCTGTGCTTTTAGAAAACATAAATCTCAAAACTGCTTTCAGATTCTTTAAATTTTATTTTCTTTTCCCAATATTTCTGAGATTTTCTGTAAATGTTGCGCCTTTTAAAAAATTCTCTTTTTATTTTATTTCTTTGTAAATTTGGAATTTTCGCAAAGTATCTTAAAGCGACTTAAGGGCCCTTTGCTCTACACATTTTCATTGCTTTTCCGGATACGTAAAAAATCCTGTGCGATGAGGATTATAATTTTGGCAAATTGATTTCAAATATGAAGAGACACTGCGAACTGCAGGGATTAGGAAATTGACTATCCTCTTGAGTGAGTGATTGTACTTTGGCTTTGATTTAAGCATTTTCAATAGTTTTCCTGGCTTTTCGTTGTTGTTGTTGTTGTTGTAGTTTTACTTTTCTCTTCTCTCACTAATTGATTCCTTATAAAAACAAACAATTTATTGGGGATTGCCTCAAAGTGGATAAATGCGTATTTAGCATTTGTTTTGCATTTTGCAATTCCTATTCTCTGGCTTCTGCTCTTCTGCTCTTCTCTGTTTTTTGCTTTCTATTTTCCATTTGCTATTTTCTATTTTCTATTTTCTATTTTCAATTTCTGGGAAAATCTCTTCATTATTATTAAGTGTATCTGTGTAGGGATTGTAAGTTCGTTGAATTGAGTTTACAATTTGCTTGGATCATAAACTGAAACTCTAATGATTATACCATGCAAATTGTTGTTGTTGCTATTCTGATTGTTGTTGTTGTTGCTGCTGTTGCTGTTGCTGGCAATGGCGATGGCTTTTTAAACTCAAATCAAAAATCAAAATCCGCACAAGCTACAAATGTTAAATCCGCAAATAATTGACAAAGTTTAGGCATAAACGTGGCTCTGTCTCTGCGAATGTTGGTGAACAGGGCGGTGGGTGGGCGGTGGTGTGGTGTTGGGAAGGGGAAGAGTGGGCACGGCTGCGGTTAAGGGTAGCAGTCGGAGCAAGGATAGGGATTGGCTTAGGATGGGGGGATTGTGCTGGCGGAAGGGGAAATGAGTAAAAGCGGTAAAGAGGTGGCTGACGTTTTGGGTGAGGATGACAAAAATGTTGTTGTTGTTGTTGCTTTCGTCAATATTGTTGTTCGTATTGTTGCTGCTTTTGTTACCGTTGCTGCTGCCGTTGCTGCTGTTGCTTCTCTGGTGGTGGTGTGCGCCACGTTGGGGCTAACTTCAAAATATGTTGGCCACAAATGGCAAAAGTTTGACAGGTAAACGGAATTTGGTAGAATATGTGTCGGTCCTTGGATATGACTGGGCTGGGATTGGGCATGGGCATGGGCATGAGTGTGGGATTGGGATTGGGCATGGATGTGGGCATGGCTATGACTATAACTACGACTATGACTGTGAGATTGGCAGAGGGCGGTGGTGGGTGTGGAAGAGGGAGTAGTGGATAGGGGATAGGGGATAGGGGATGGTGGATGGGGGATGAGTTTGGAGTATAGCTTTATGGGCACGGGAATGGCTATTGGGTTTGGATGTAATCTCAGTGAGCTGTGGGCAATGCGCATATGGATAGCGGTTTGTTGCAATCTCAATTTCTGTTGTTGTTGTTGTTGTTGTTGTTGTTGTTGTTGTTGTTGTTGTTGTTGTTCTTGATGTTTCGTTTTTTTTTTTTTTTTTTTTGTTTGCTGTGCCGCATGGGTATACAATATAGTGGGGCATTAATTTGTTGCACGGCTCAAAACTCGAGTATCTATTATCCAGTTCTAGTTGAGTGTTGCGCGATTCGCCTGCCGCTGCCAGTTGCCAGTTGCCAGTTGCCAGTTGCCAGTTGGCCATTTATGTTTAATGAGATACTTTTTAACAGCCTCATAAATGGCTATGATAACCACTTAATGTCGAGCTATAGCAGCACCAGCAGCAACAACAACACCACCAACCACAGCAACAACAGCAACAACAACTGCGGCGGCAACAAAAACAATTTACATATTAAACTTGCTAGCTCGGGCTTTGGCTCTGGCTCTGGCACTGGCTCTGGCTATGGCTATGGCTATGGCTATGGCTATGGCTATGGCTCTGGCTATGACTATGGGTCTGGCTATGGCTCCGGGTACTAGATGTTGGGTAGTGGGTACTTCGTGGCTTCGTGCCTGACTCTGCACTTCACATCCTTATTCCACATCCTGGCCAGGCACGGCGGCGCTCCTCTTCTCGCCGGCGCGTGCGAAATATGTTCGCCTGCGGCGCATTCACTTTAATTTGATTAAATTTTGAACATTTTCACGTAAAAGTTGCTCCTTTGGTTGTGCGACTACGACTGCAGCTTTAGCTTGGGCTTCGGCTTCAGCCTCAGCTTCAGTCTCTGCCTCAGTCTCTGCCTCTGTCTCTGCCTCAGCATCTGCTTCAGCCTCAGCTTTAGTCTCAGCCTCGGCTTCAGCTACAACGTCAGCTCCAGCGACGACTCTGCTGATGGTTGTTTCGCGCCACAGCCACACGGCTACAACTGTGTATGTTAATGGGAATGTGGATGAGGATGTGAATGTGAATGTGTATGTAAATGTGAATGTGTGTGCGGCTCTGTAGATGGATATGGATGGGCTGGAATCGTTTGGGTTGAAGCATACCCAGCTGGATTCCAGCTGCTCAAAGGCTTGCCGCAAAGTCGCCACCGATACCGCCTCCGTGCTCAGCTGTTCGCTGCTTATATATGTATATATGTGTGTGTGTGTGTGTGTGTGCGTATGGGTGTGTGTTAAATAGTTTTCTTTTTTATTTAATGCTCGTTTTTTTTTCTGTGCCCACTTTTTGTTGTATTTCATAATAAATAGTTGTTTAAACTTTCTACCCATTGCCCCAACAGCCGCTTGCCACCAATGCGGTTGCCTCTCATTGTTGTTGCCACTGCCCCTGCCGATGCCAATGCCGATGCCGTTGGTGATGCTGATGGTGATGGTGATTCCAATGTTGTTCTTGCTAGCATTGCTACCATTGCCACTGCCACTGCCACTGCCACTGCTGCTGCCACTGCTGCTGCCACTGCCACTGCCACAGTCACTGCCACTGCCACTGCCACTGCTGCTACTGCTGTCCAGCTCTTCAACTATTTTTTGTGCAATCTGCTCTCAGGCTTGCCTCAGTTTGGATGTTGCATTGTTGCCGGTTTCCTTTTGTTGGCCGCACATAGTTATGGCCACGGTTTTGGGCTTTTTTGGTTTTGTGCACTGATTTTCCTTGGCCCCTTTTTTATGCTTTAAGCATTCACTACACTTCTGAGCTGTGCTAACAATTGTTCTGCGCAGTTGCCTCTGTTTGCCTCTGTTTGCCTCCGTTTGGTCCTGTTTGGCTCTGGTTGCCTTTGGTTGCCAGGTTGCAACACATTCAAAATTTTCAAATTAATTCGCATCATTTAAATCACAGACAGGAGCACAACAGAACACAACATAGAACCATAGCCAGAAGCAGGCCGTGTCCAGGGGGCGACAGAAACGAGCTGAGAGCTGAGAGCTGAGAAAAGCAACGCAAACCAAACCAAAGCAGGGAAAAGCAGGGCAAAATCTTTCAACTCACACAAACAAACCGATGCCATAAAATCGAAGCAAGTCCTTTACAAGGAAAACACATACACACACACGCACACACACACTGGCACACACGCACACACAGACTGAATAGTCGCATCGAGAATCCTGCCGCCCGGCCTAGAGATGGAAACGTGTCCAGATTGTAGAGCATGAGTTAATGCCAGAGTAACTGTCATTGGTGTCCCTTACAATTCGAGAAGTGAGTCGAACGAACCCAAGGCTTTAATTGACGTCCTTCACTTGCCATCATAAGGCATTTGAAATTCCTGGGAAAATGTGTAGAATTTTAATGGCCACAAAGGGGGGAGCCTCTCAGGCTATTGCGCATACCTTTCCAAATCAAAGTGCCTCAGTCCCGAGTGCAAGTCACTTTTTGACTACAATTTCCCCCAAAGCCTTTGAGTCCGATTTCATGGGCCTTCTATTTTCCGAAACGACACTCATAAGCAATTCAATAAGCAGGAGAAATCAATATGCCATTGATTAGATTCAACCTCAATTGAGCGAATAATCAGACGATTTTACTTAACTTTGATTTGCGTACAATTTGCATTTGAAAATGATCGAAGTCTCCACACCGCACCAGGTGTGAAAATCAATACTTATCGACACATATCCTGTTTAAATTAACATTACGTCCTGCGACTTCTATCAATTGAGATGAATCGAATAATCGATTAATTGAGCTGTCGAGTTATCGAGCTGTGAGTTCGTGCTGCCTGCGTCCTGATGTTCAGGCGGAAAGTCGTTCGCGAATTTATTGATTAATCGATTAATTGAGTTATCGTGATCTGCTCTTCGTGCTCCGACTTTGCGCTCATCTCTAGCAGTTGCCGCTGCTGTGACCATTTAAGTTATGGAGCACATCGAGCTGAGCAAACGAACAGATAAACAATAAGTAACTGTGAATTATAGCGGCCATTACTTTTGTCTTGCTTGTGAGGGTGAATCGGCCATGTTGTTGTTGTAGTCATTGTTGTTGCTGTTGTTGTTGCTGTTGCTGTTGTTGTTGCTGTTCGAATTGTTGTTCCTTGAATTGTTGTTTCTGGTGGTGCTGCTGCTTCTCTGCGTCTGTTAGTTGTTTATGGCAGGACAATAATTAGGACAATAGCGCATCGCATCAGTTTGAACAACAACAACAACAACAACAACAACAATAACATCGAGAAGAGTAGCAGCAACAAGACAATACGACACGATGGAGTTGACCTTTCATTTTCCTTCGTCTCCAACCCCCTGCCCATAGCTCCTTCTTCGTCTTCACTCGCTCCCCCCTCCGCACCAGTGACTTGTGACTGCTCCCCCGCTGTGAAATGATATTTCGAATGCTTGGCCAGCGAATTGATGCTCCCAAAATTAGTTAATTAGGCGCCGGCGTTGATGATGGTAATGGCGTAACATTCAAATGTGGAAATGGTGAAATGTTGAAATGTTGAAATGTGAAAACGTTGAAATGTTCAGCATATTTTGGCTCTGAGAAACGTCTCCTGCAACGTTTTTAGTCCAATTTCCAGCTATATTATAGCATCCTACCATCCAGCTAACCAGGCAGGCAGCCAGGCAGCCAGGCAGGCGGGCAGCGAGACAGTCAGCCATCTAGCCAGCCTGCCTGCCAGCCAGGCGGACAACCAGCCAACCAGCCAGCCAGCCAGCCAGCCAGGCAGCTACTTTGCCACTTGACGTGGCATCAACAGTTGGCAAATCGAACTCTGTCGCTGCGTAAATTGCTTATGAAATTGACATCCAATGCCGACGATTCTCTGACAGCCTCTGTTCCTGCTCCTGTTCCTGCTGTTGCTTCTGTCTGCCGGAAATGGAAACAGCACTAATGACGAGCCAAACGCAGCCACATAAATACACACACACACACACACAGATACACGCACACACAAAATACACACATAAGCCACATAATTGGCAAATCACACACATTGATTTCAACGTGTGTTGTCGCTGGCGTTGCCGTTGCCGTTGCCGTTGTCGTTGCTGATGTTGTTGTGGGTTCAATCGTTCATTTCGCACTGGAAGTGAAACCACAGCACCTCTGCACTACCTCCGCACCAGCACCATTTCCATCTCCATCTCCATCTCCAGCTCCACCACCGCTACCGCCAACACCACCAAACAATCAACCCAGCAACCGAACTGGGAACCAACCCACTTTGGTTCTAGCTTCAGCTTCTGCTCCCGCCACAGCTCCAGCTTCAGCTTCAGCTTCAGCTTCAATTCGAGCTCCACCTCCGGCTCCGTCACCATCTCCGGTTCCACCTACTCCGCCATCCCCCTTCGCTCAGCTGGTGGCCACCACATCCGACATTCGCCTAAGCGACGACCCAAAATGCTGACAGAAAATATGGCGCATAATTTTAAGGCAATGGATACACCAAACCACTCAACGGTCTCAGAGCCTCAACCTCAATTTAGCTTTCCATCTTTATGTGTGCGCGCATGTGTGCGTGTGAGTGTGTGCACTCATGTGTGCGTGCGTGTGCGTGTGTGTGCGTGTGTGTGTCCTCTGTTACGTGTGTTTGTCTGCCTCATATAGGGCATCATTAATAACACTGAAACATAGCTGAAGCTCTGTCCCAGCTACAGAGACAACATCATTATCAATGCCTGTCCCTTTTCCCCCGCTGCCCACCCTCCCGCCACCGCTCCCCTCCTGCACATTCCATCACTCGATCGCTTTGTCTCTTTCTAACTCTCACCCTCGCTTATTGGTACACTCGTTCGCCCGTTCGCCCGTTCACTCTCTCTTTCGGTGGCTCATCAGACAAGTTCAATTTTCATTGTTTGGTTTTTCATCTTTCCGCATTTTCCTTGCTGTTGTTGTTGCTTCTTGTCGTTGACTTGAAATGGCAGCTGCAGCGTTGATCTTAAATAATTAGGCAAACTTTGTGTCTGCTACAGGCACTCACACAAGCACACAAACACACACATACAGCAGCAGCAGCAGCGGCAGCAGCAGCAGCACACACAGCGACAGTCATCAACTTTAGCCCCGTGCCACATCAGACAGACAGCAAAAAATTGCTTCATTGCTGTAATTTATAACATTCGCTTGTCATTAACAGCAATTTTAATCGCTGCCAACTCGCGTAGATGTGTCAATGTGTGTGCGTGTGTATTTAAGGGTGTGCATCCCTCGCTCCTTCGCTGTGTGCGCGCTCACACGGCATTTAAAGCGTGAAAATATTAATTTATGGGCTTTTAAAATGAGTTGCCATTGCGTATACGCAACAAATCGGCAATGAAAATTCGCAATAAATGTGAAATGTGAAAATAAATAGGAAAATTTGAGTTAAATACCAATACATGTAATAAATACCCAATCAAATATAACATAAATTCTATATAAATACCATATTAATGCCTAAATAAATGCCATTTTATTGAATTCGATTCTTCGATTCGACTCTCGCAGCCAAGAAAAACTGGCAAAAAATATGCAGAGGGAAGACACAAACGAAAACAAATTTATGATTTACTTTTATTGCAAAAAACACCCGCACACTCACACTCGCACACTCAAACACTCACTTTCACTCCCGTACATTGCCACACACTCACACTCGCACACTCGTTCATTCTTACACACATCTAAAGATGTTATCAAATTCTTTGTTTAATTAATGAAATTGCCTTTCGAATGGATAGTTTTTTTTTGTTTTGTTTTTTTTTTGTTTCGCTTTTAGAAATTTTCTTAATTAAAAATATTTAATAGGTCCGCATCGAGTCACCGAAGGTGATTAGGTTTGAATACTAAGGTTAGTTATGAGGATAAGCCAAGCCGCGAGGCTGAGGAACTTCAAGGCAGAACTTGAATCGAAAATCTCTTTCCTAATTGATTTTGAATTGTGGCAAATTGAATCTCAAAGGGTGGGGGCGGGTGGTGCGGTGGGGGGAATGGGATTAGAATATTTTAGTGAATTAATTTGGGATTATTACGAGAAAAGTTTCGTAGCAATTGTTAAATTATTTATGAAGAGCCGACGGAAGCAGGAATCACATTTGGTGTACAGATCCAAAGGATTGAAATGGAGAAACTTTTGGATTATTTTAAAATTATTTTAATTCATAGAATTTTCTCAACTTACGGCATAGTAAGCATTTCCTGACAGGATTATTCACTCCCCTTCTCCCCCGCTCCCTCTCTTTCTCTTAATAAAGTTGACTTTAGGTTTCACTTCAAGGACTCGAGTTGCCAACAATTTGATTGCAATTGAAGTAAAATTAAGCTGGCCACTATTTTTCGAGGCTTGTAAAACCTTAAAAAGCTGTAAGGATTTTTAGATAAATTATTAACCATGATGATGATATTCGTGATTATCATTATCATCATTTGCATCAAGAGTTAAATAAGAAATAAGGAAAAACGAAACGTTGTCCGTCAAAACTTAAGATTAAAATAAAAAATAAAAAATTTCCTTATTTTTGCAATTTATTATTAAAACTTAGGATTAAAAAAAAAAAATAAAATATTTTATTATTTTTGCAATTTTAAAATGAAAAAAGGGGAAATAAATAGTTTCTACGCATAGCTTTCACTCGAGTCCTTCCCAAATCGTCCTACCGGTCGCTCATCTGAGTATTCATGAATCACTAAAGAAATACTCTTCTTCTTCTTCTTCTACTTCTACTCTTCATTCATCATTTATTACTTAATTTATGCCACTTCTCAGTTTTATTGGACATCAAATTTAGTTGTCGGTTAATTTGATGTATTTTATTTTATTTGTCTAGTCAATTGTATCCCTGATGGGGGGAGGGAGGAGGCAGTCAGTTTATTTATAAATCAATCTTTTTTTATATCTTTATAAATATTTGTTTCTTTTGTGTACTTTTTGTGTCTTTGTGTACTTCTCCTTATTCGCACTTATGTTGGCTTATCCTTTCCCTAATTCCCTTTGGTGATTTTTGCCAACTCTGAAATTTGCTGTTGTTAAAGGATTAAAATTGTGTCTAAATTTAATAGCTGCACTTTTAACACATGTTGTACTTATTTATATTTATTAATAATGAGTGTCAGGAAATATCTTATAGGCATTGTGGATGTTGCTCTCATTATCCTTTGCGGCTTATATTTTCTCTGCTTCGCTTCTCTGGCGCTTTGAGTACATTTCCGCATTTAAAGCATTTCGACAAAGCTCGCAATTTGCAATAGCCGCAAAAACAAGACCAACACCAAAACCACCAACAGCAACAACAACAACAACAACAACGACAGTAATAATAACAACAACAACAAGGACAAGAACAATATTAAAAGCAGCAACAAGAAGGCCCACCACAAGAACAACTGATTGTTACAAGAACAGTTATAGGATAGGAGCATGGGGAAAATCTATTTATGCTGCCCCGCCCACAGCCGCCCATAAACCACGAGCCGAAATCCAGCGGTCGGCCGGCGTTTTGCTCGTAAGTGCGCCAGCGGCCGTCGGTCGAGCGAATCCGCTCGCCTTAATCTTCACTTGCTGCGCGTATCTTAATAAACTATTAAATCAAACTCAAGCTTCACTGCACGCAACACACACACGCACACACACACACCCACACACACACACACATGGGCATATACAGGAAACGCACACGCATACACAAGTACACAATCGCATATACTGATATAGTAAATAAATAAATGAGTTATATGCACGTTGTTCGCATTCACATTCACATTCACATTCACATTCACATTCACATTCACATTCACATTCGCATTATTCTCCATGGCATTGGCGCTTTCCTGTACTGAGGTTGGCAGTTTTTGGCATTGCCCAGGCGCGTGTCCTGTTTTTGCTTCTTTTTTTTTTCTTCTCGTCTTCTGTTGTTGTTGTTGCCGCTGTGGCTGCTGCTGTTGCTGCTGCTGTTGCTGCCGTTGCTGCCGTTGCTGCTGTTGCTGCTGCTTTCGGTTTTTCATCTTTCAGGAAACCGATACGACGTGGCCATTATGGCTACGCTTCTGACTACTGCTGCTGCTGCCTTCAGTCCGTTTCCAGGCACCTTACCACCCACTCGCTACCCCACCACCCACCACCCATACGCCCATCTGCCCATACGCCCATCTGCCCAGCCGCCCATCACTGTTAGTAAGTAAGTCACCCAGCAGGATTCAGGAAGTGAGTTAAGGCTCAGCAAACAGAAATAAATTGAACTGAAATTGGCCCACCATGTATTATAAATGTCCAAGGAAAATATTGTTATCCGGTGTAGTAGCAGGAAAATTCCATTCCTTTTCATACTTTTGATCAATATCAAAGAATCCAGTTTCTGATTTATGTGAAAACCGTTCGCATTTTCCTTGAGCGCCTGACAGATCTTTTGATCTCCAAGTCAGCGACAAATCTTTTGGCTATTCCCAAATTATTTTCCTTCACTTCCGCGACTTGCTTGAAGTTTTGCCAGACTTTCCAAGTTTTATTGAACACTTTTTTAGCTTTCAGTCGCTTCAATCGCTTCAATCGCTTCAATCGCTTCAATCGCTTCAATCGCTTCAATCGCTTCAATGTGCAATTTAATTTTCTTTAAAAAAAAAATAAAATAATTTTAAGATTTAATTTTTCAATATTTTTATTTATGAATTCGAAAGTCTCGTTTGGATTTTTTTAAAAATTCTTTTTTTATTGACTACATAAAATAATAACATATTTAATTTTAAATTCACCAATTATGAGCTTAATTAATTAATTAATTTATCTCATGTATAAAATATTTGGAAATATTACTAATTTCGAATTTTAAACAGAGTCCAGTAACTCTCAGGACTCAAGGCATAAAATTCAAGTATTCCAACATCCTTCCTTTAAGTGAATCAGGGAGAAAGTCTTGCAATCTGAATAATTTTCAATAATGGATACGCATGACTGTCCTTTGGCAGGATATTGCGTTGACATAAGGTTTTGCTTTAGCATTAATTAGAATTTGATGCGTTTATCCTGATCTGGGGAGCCTGAAGATTGTGTCTTGGTCCTGCCAGCTGATGGATACTTTTACCTCTTCGTGGCCCTTCGACATTGCTGCTTCCTTGTGTGGGAGCATATCTAGTAGCAATTCTCCTGCTGCTGCTGCTGCTGCTGGCTCGTGGCTGCTCCCAACAGCCTTGGTGGCCATTACCTCCGTTGGCCCTGTTACCTCTGCCTCTGGCTCTGCGGATGCTCCGCACCTATGGCTGCTCCTGTTACTACTGTCGTTATTATTTATGTTTTGTTATCCGTTGACCAGAGCGTTGGCGCTTGTTTTTTGTACACTGACTCATTCCCAGACACACACAGCCACACACACGCACACACACTCACACACATACCACATGCACACCAACACACTCAAATCCCAAATGCTGCAGCTCACCTATTTTACGATAGAATGAATATCTTGCGCTACTCTTGTTTCCCGCTTTGCCGGGGTTTGAGTTTGTGTGTGTTAATGTGTGTTGGATGTGAGTGTGTGTAGTTTTTGCCACAGTATTTTTCTATAAGCACGCAGGTTTCCCAGCTCAGTTCTATTCGGTTTCTTTCTGTGTGTGTGTGTGTGTGTGTGCGAATGTTTTTTTTTCTATGTTTTTGGCTGCTGCTGTTTCTATGTACTTCCGTTTTGTAGTGAAAAGAGCTTTGCGTGTTGTGGCGTGCGTGTGTGTATGAGTGTTTATGGAAAAGTGTGTGTGTGTGTGTGTATGTGTGTGCTGCTGTGTGTACTCGCGCGCAAGTGTATGAGTGTGTGGCTCGCCTGTTTGTTTGTTGCTTAGAGAATTGATGGCAAAAGGATGTGTGTGATTTCGCAGATGTGTGTCTTTGTATGTGCCTGCGAGTGTTTTCTCCCCCTCGCTCGCTCGCCCTTTGTATTGCCCTCTCCCTCGCTCACATGCAGTGAGTATGTGCGCTTTTGTAAGTGTGTGGCGCTATGTTTTTGCCGCAAATATCTGCTGAATGAAGTGGCATTTGTTAGTGTGGTTTAAAGTAAAGTGCGCCGCGTAAGCTTTTAACAAGCGAAATTGCTTAAATGTTGCTGGACAGCAAAAGCAGGGGGGGGGGGGGGGTGCTGGGGGATTGCCTAGGTGAAAGGGTCTGCGACTTGGATCGGTATGGGGAGAGGGGTGCGCCAGGGGCAGGACAAGAGGTTGAGTTACTCGACTGGCTTAGAATGGCGAAGTGGATGAGTGGCGGAGAAGGTGGAGGGGGAAGATGTGACCAGTCATATGGTGGGAAGCTGGTTAAGTAGTCATGTGAAGATGTCTAGTCTCTGGAATTACTAAATAAGTTATTCATATCAAGGACTGACTGTTTTGCGGCTCGGCGCAACTGAAGAGGCGCTGCTCCACAGGCGAAGCATAATTACAGCTTTAAATGTTAATACACACTTCGCTGTGTGCCGGGGTGGGGAGGGGAGTGTCCTTGGCATCCATCAGCTGTGCGTTTAAGTTTGAAGTTTGAAGTGTAATAGTGTCGCTTCTGGCTTGAAAGTTTTTCTTTTTCTTTTTGTTTTTTTCGGTAAATACTTGCGTGTGGGTGGTGTGGTGGGCCTTGGGAAAGGGTGAAAGGAAGCGGGTGGGCGGCTGATGGTAGTGAGAAGGAGGGGCAGAATGATGGGAGTTAACATAATTAAAAGCTTGCGGGAAATTCATCAACTTTGTAGAACAACAAAATGAAAAGATCCAAGATCTGCAAGGTTAAAACTTAAGGAAACTTGTTAATGTTTGCACGTCAAGTGGATTTCTTTAATAATCTTGAAATGTGTAATTAATTAATGAATTAATGAATTAAACGCGAAATGCCATCGAAAATAATAATAATGTTGTAACCATTAAGCCTTTCGAACTTTAAGCGATAGAAGCAGACGCACGCTGTGTGGCACAGGACGTGTGTGTGTGGGGGGGTGAAGGAGGGGGCATATGAAATTTCTGCAGCCTCAGGAGAAAATTGGGGATTGGGAATTACGGATTATAAGATTGCAGAACTGGAGGACTCTTGGATTGGAGTTTGGGGAGTCCTTCAGCTTGGAGCTTATGTTGTTGAGTCAAACGCTTTACCTAAGTATTTATCGTTGGAACATTCTTTGAATATGTGGAAGTATTTCAAAGTTGCCGGGGAACACGCACATTCCATTTCAGTGCAACACTCGCATACGAATCGCTACTCTAAGTGAATTTAGTTGCTTGCCTCGGCTCTCCCCCGCCTGCGCTTCACCCCCTTCGTTTCATCTCCTTTGAATGCCTGCCACTGCCTACGATTGCCTGCGTCGCCCTGCGACTCTCCGCATCTCCCTACTTGACTGTTAGCTTGTTTTATATCAATACACACACACACATCCACTCACACTCATACACGCTTACACACGTACACGCACACACACACGCACACGCACACGCACATGCAGAGACATGCACACACGTGCACACACATGCATAAAATAATCTTTTTATGTGGCTGTTTTGAGCTGCTCGATAGCGCAATTTGAGGAGCAGCGGCTGTGGGTCTGGGTAGCATCTGGAACAGCATCTCAAGCGTCCATTGTTTGATCTCGTTGGTGGCTGCCTTGACGAACGAACGAGCGAATGGATGGACATATTGGACAGACCGACGGAAGGACGGACGGACGGATGGATGAAGGGACGGACAGATGGACGAGCGGCAGGAAAGCAGCAAGGCAGGCAAAGCGTCCCCATGGAGTCGTCAATAAATGCGATAAAGCCATACATGTTTCATTTGCAATGGGCCAACGGCTCCGTCCTTACCTTCGTCTTTGCCATCGTCTTCGTCTTCGTCTTCGCCATCGTCTTTGTCCCCCTTTCGTCTTCACCTTCTCCTTCGTCTTAACCGCCTGCCTGCGTCTTCAGCTTCAGCTTCAGCTTCAGCTTCAGCTGGCGCTTTGGTTCCGACTTCGTTCCGTTCTCAGCCTCAGCCTCGTCCTCGTCTGTCTCCAACTCCTCCAACTCTGCCACCGATTCGGTCTCCTTTCAGCTGCACATCTCTCATCTAACAATGGGCAGGAACTCATAAAATTGTGCGAGCCACGGCGTCAAGTGTTTGGATGCCCAACTCCTGTGTGGATTTTGACCCATAATTGACTTGTACACATGCCAACTCCCAAGTCGAGTAGCAGCTCCTGCCACGGCTGCGTGTCTAGGCGGCGTTAGGCGCCTTTAAGTTCTTTTATCATACACACACATACATTGCCCAATGTTGTGTATGTGTATTTATATATTTTTATATATCTCCGTGTATATTTATATATTTGGTCTAGCAATAGCGGAAGTCGACCCCTCTTTAACAGCTACTAGCTATCCGCCCCCACCCCCCCACGCTTCGTCACCCACAACCGCACCTGCAACTCACCCGCACCCATAGCCATACCCATACCCATACCCATGCCCATGCCCATGCCCATACACGGACCCGGACCCGGACCCATTCCCCATCATCCGGACAGTAGTGTGCAGAAATGTCAGCTTTGACATTTTTAATGCCCCCATAGCTATCATTAGATGGGCGAACAAAGCGCAGCCGACGAACAAAGGCAATCGAAATAATCAATACAAATTTTATAACCTCACCCACACAAATACACAACTTACACACACCACACAAGCACACACACACACACACAGTAAGTCGCACAACAATGAAATACATTACAAATCAATTGCAATCGCTCGAAAATCGGCGTACGAATTTCCATAGACGATGTCTGGCTTTGTGGGTTCCTGGTTCCTGGTTCCTGGTTCATGGTTCCTGGTTGCTGGTTGCTGGTTGCTGGTTGCTGCTTGCTGGCTGCTTGCTGTTCGCTGCTGCTGGATTCCTGGCAAAGGCAAAAGGGGCAACATTATTATCATCATCAAGCGTACAAAGTTAGTGCCGCCGGCTGCACAGCTCGGCGGCGGATTGGGTACCGCATGGGAGAAAGGCGGGTTAAGGGCCGAGGCTTCAAATCGGCAAATGAAACAAACCAGGATTTACATGTACACAGTTATTGCTGCTGCCGCTGCTGCGGCTTCTCAGCTCGGCTCACACATGTGGGATACTATGAATGTGTGTGTGTGTGTGTGTGTGTGCGAGGTTGTGTGTGTGTGTGTCAATGTATATGTGCGGCATTTCCTTTGGGTTATTTTCCGGGAACAACATTTCATGGCACTGATAAAGCTGCCATAGCAGCAGCAGCAGCAGCAGCAGCGGCGGCAGAACTAGCGCCAGCAACAGCAGCTACGACAACAACAACAACAACACCACCAACAATACTAACAGCAAGAACAACAGCAAGAATAACAACAGCAACAGTAACGACAACAACAGGACGAGCACCAAAATCGGAATCGGCATCAGCATCAGCGACGCGTTGACGTCGACGTCGCAGCTGCCGCTGACAGCGACTGGGGAAAATGTCGGTATTGCGCAGGCGCGACGAGAGAGCGTAAAGAGAGCGAGAGCGTGAGAAGAGCGAATTGTGAGAGAATACTTTCGGTTCTGTGTGGGAAATTTCTCTCAGACAAGTGTCGCTGCGAGCGTTTGGCATGTCAGCGACGGGGCGAGCGACAACAAAAACTGCCCCCGGGCGGTAGGCAACAAAATATTTGACGCAACTTCTTCGCTTGTATTGGTGTGTATGTGTAAGCGTTTGTGTGCGGCTATGTGAGTGTGTTTGTGAGTGTGCTGCTATGTGTGAGCGGTGCCGCGTGCACTCCAGGCAATGTCAAGTTGACACTTTCACCAACACACACACACACACACACACACACACACACACACACTCGAACTCGAACACAGAGAACATTCGTAGCAATGAGAAGGCGCCTAACGACAACCAAGGCAATTATGATGATGACGATGATGATGATGATGATGATAATGATAATGACGTTGATTAGGGGGTGTAGCCAATGTTGTCGGAGCCTCCAATAACAATTAATTATTAACTATTCAATAATGGCCGTTACACTAATTAATTGCTGCAGCAACTAAACGGGTTAACCCGGAGACTTGACACCTCCGGTCCAAGAAGTTAGAGACCATCAGCTATCAGGTAACAGTTCAAGATAGAAGCGATATGCAACATCATAATTACAATAACGTTCGTATCGTCATTATCATCATTATCAACATTATCGTCATTATCAACATCGGCTTAGGGAGGCAGGCCTTGCGGTGGGGGAAGGGCTAAGCGGACACCCTCTGTAGAGGTTACATTTGCTATTGTTGTTTGTTTGCGCCATTTGGCATCTTGCGTCTCGCTTGCGCCGACGTGTCGGCTCTGCGACGGCCGCCCACGAAAACAAACATAAAGGTGCAACAATGACGCGCGTAGATTTTTCAACTCTCCCAAGTGGCGCGCGTATCCTTTTGCTGCCTCTCTCGCATGTTAGGACTCGTTTTCTCTCGCTTTTCTCTAGCTGTGTGCCTTTCTGGCTGTGCGGCACTCGCCGATGCTCCTGTTGCAATTAGCTCGCTCTCTTTCGCTCCCGCACTCACTCTCTCGCTCTCTCAATGTTAAGTCATTTCATTTTTGTGAAAGTGAATTTTTAGAGACTGTTTTGTGTGTGATTGCAACATTGTGCGGCGGCAATGTGTTGGTGGCAGCGGGCAGCAGGCAGCAGGCAGCAGGCAATGGACTATTGTAACAGAGGGCTGAAGGGTAAGCCGAGAGCAAGAATGAGAATGAGCGAGCGAGAGCCAAGGCAAACCAAGTCAAGCTGCGTGCCTAACAGAGCACACACAGTGCTAACAGCATCGATCGATGCAGGCTTTCGAGTGCACAAAAAGTGTTGCATACCCCAAAGGCGCACTGCGCGATTTTGTATATTGGGATATTGGGGGACAGAGACATTTAATGATATTTATCAATAGTATTTTCAAAATATTTATATACAGCTAATCATAGGGAAATTTAATTTGTCCAACCGATCGAACAACATGCATGTCCCAGTTCTAGAGTTCAACTGACGGGCTGTGCGAGTATGACAACCCTGGCAACTGGCCCGCATACACTACAGTACGTAGTAGTGCTAGTAGCATTGAACGTGTGTGGGGGTGTTCACGCTTTCTCTCTTTCTCTTACTCCTTCTCTCTTTATCTTCATCGAACTGGCGGCACTGTCCCTCTTGCTCTCAGTCGCGTGCGTTCGTTCTCTTTCTCTCTCTTTCTACATCGCTCTCTTTGTGACACTGTTACTTGCTTCCGTTGTTGTAATGCTTCTGCGCTGCCGCTGTCGCTGCTGCTGTTGCTGTTGCTGTTGCTGTTGCTGCCAGGACTTTAGTAGAGCCACTGGCACAGCCTCAGCCTCAGTCTCGGCCTCGGCCTCTGCCTCTGCCTCTGCCTCTGCCTCTGCCGCTGTCTCTGCCTCTGTTGACGTCGTCGGCAGACGCTGTGAATTCCTGGCTGGCTGCGTTTTGCTTTTGCTAAAAATCCAACGCAATTCGCGAGAGTCCTTCAGTCGTTATCAGACAAGCGAGTCCAGCAGTCGTTGCGTTCTGTTCCTTAGCCGTGCAAAAGTAGCCTAGTGAAAACAACAAGCCAACAAGCCAACAAGCCAGCAAGCAACAAAAGGAAATCAATTCTCAGCCAACAGTCAACAGCCAACAGCAACAGCAAGCAAGCAAGCAACCTACTCGCAGGTGGCACAGTCGGCAATAAAACCTATAGCTAAACCACAACCAAATCCGAAAGCAAGAGCAAGAGCCAGAGCCAGAGCCAGAGCAACAGCAACAGCAACAGCCAAGCAACAAAAGCAACAACTGAGCTCAATTCCAATTGTCAATAGCGGCGTTTGTTCGGTAGACAACAACGTGTTTAACTTGGTAGGCGTTTGTTTTTTTTTCATGTGATTCGCTAGTGCAATCAACAAAATTTACGGAGGGAATAACAAATACTTCGAGATCGATTCAAATATTAGGAAATTCCGATTTAATTGTATTAATATAATATATTAATATTTATAAGTACAAGACGCAACAGCAGTTCGTAGGACATTCAACATCGCGCTGTCTAACGTTGAGCTTTAGTAGTGTTTAAAACAAACCAAAATAAAAACCAAAATAAAAACCAAATCAAACCAAACCAAAACAAAACAAAACAAAACACAACAAAACAAAACAAATCAAGAATAAAAACAAAACAAAACAAATCAAAATAATCAAAAATAAAAAGAGAAAATTTAAAATTTAAAATTTACAATTAATAAAATTTAAAAATTAATAAATTTAACAATTTATTCAAATAAACGAACAAATGCAATTAGTTAAAAGGCAATTCGAAGAGCTTCTCAATTAGTTGTGAAAATTTATATGCGAATATAAACAACGAAACGAACGAACGAACAAACAACAAACAACAAACAACAAACGCTTCAAATAAATACCAGAAACAAGTATCAACAATAAGAAGGCTTTTAATATAAACAATCAGCGACAACACCAATAAGAACAACAACAACAACAAAAACAATAATTATATTAATAATAATAATATCAAGAGCAGCATCTGCAAGCAACAACAACATCTGCGATAAATAACCACGACAACAACAACAACAAGGAAAACAAAAACAGGATCAACATCAACCGCGAGAAGAGCCAAAAGCAAAAACAATAAGAACAAATCAAAGTAACGCGCTCTTTTTTCTTTGCTGGCCGACGGGTGTTCGGCAGTTTTCCCCCATTTTCCTGTCGAAAGTGTTGCTATAAATTCAATCAAAATTTCACACTTTGGAGTAAATCTGTTTTACGTGAAGCAGCCAGCGGAGTTATTTCAGCAGCCGCCGCCGCTTCCGCCGTTGCCAACGCTGCCAGCGCCGGCGACAATTAAAGCGATTAGTCCGCCAGTGACAGCAGCGGCAGTAGCAGCGCCGCCCTTGACACCAACGCCGCTGTCAGTGACAACCGCCACAATTCCAACAAAGAAACTCGTTGTAAGTAGTCCGTCAAATATTCGAGTATTATCCTATCCAACTAGATGTTCGATCTACCCCTTACACTGCCTCCCATATATGTATGTATGCACCCCACAGATAAACCCAATTCCACCTTCTCCACTTTCTCCAATTTCTCCCAACCTCCAATCTTTTCTCGTTTCCTGTTTCCTATTCCCAATTCCCTTTTCCCCTCTTTCGTTTTTTGTTGTTTGTTTTTTTCTATGTCGGTATTTGCTCTCCTCTCATTTCTTAATTATTAATGTTTGCCTAATGTGAACGAAAGTTTTGCGCCAATGGCGGCCCCAAAAAGTATGCAATGAATTATTTTTATGCTATTATTTTTACATATTTCGCTTCGCACGCAATAAATTAATTTATGTCCAACGTCAGGCACGTTTCGCACCAAGCTCTTAAAAAAAAAAAAAGAAAAAATAAAATAAAATAAAACAAAAAAAAAACTGAAAGAAAATAAAAACAACACCAAGAACAAGGAAAAACTGTCCACTCCCTCGCCTCACCGTCTTTCCCTCATCACTCGTCTCCGAGCCCTCGACCCACGACCCACGACCCACGAGCCACGACTGACGTCCCTCGGCCGTCGTCCATTCCAAAATTCTACTTCTTGTCTGTTCTGCTCGGGGCGCACGTTTCTCACCTGTGCCCATTCATTACAAGTTGTCGTTTATAAGATTTTGCGAGTAAATCGTTTTAAGTGGGGTCCTTCCCCCAGCCCAGCAGGGGAATGAAAAATTTCGTCTTTCTCTGCTGCCGCCCGCCCGCCCGACTACGTGAATCTCAAAACAAAAAGCTGTAACTGTAGTTGGCCACAGTGCTGACGGCATTGGCTCTTGTTTATAATATCGTTGCTTATAATTTGCTTTTAATTTGTTTGGCAAACGCCAACACTTCAACGCGGACCGAGGGATCGCGCAAGTGAAGGACTGACCCACAGAGCGACGGACGAACAGGACAACGGCCTGAGCGACACACACACATACATAGGAAAAAATGTCATAAAAATAATTACGCACCGCGTATAAACGTAACGCGTTTTGGGGAATTCGCGTGTCTTAACACGATTCCCTCTTTACCCGCCCGCCAACCCCTCCGTCCTGTACCAAAGAACGACCAGAGAGGCGTCCCCTCATCTTCACACTGTTTAACCGCACCGCTCTGTCGCTTCCTGCCTCAGACGCGTCCCCGCTCCAGGCTTGTCATAAATTTTATAGCACAGCTGTAAACGCGAATAAAGGCTCATCGAAAAGTGGCCATAAATAAGTTGAAATATATTTATAGTGCGGTTTTTTGGGCTCCGCGCTGGATAGCCCACAGCTGTTGTTTGATGAATGTACCGCTATGACTCTATTTAACCCATAAACTTGACGGAAGCTCCTAACCAAACTGAGCCGCAACTTAAGCCCTAAATGAAGCCCCCAATGAAGATCCTGCCGATGGCCAGCGGCGATGGCGAAAACGCGAAGGTTCAAGTGCTTCAAAAAACAGTTTCGTCTTTGGCTTGCGGGATTAAGGATGGGATGGGGTGGAAGTAGAAGTGGAAGTGGTTGGATAAGGAGATGGGAGATGGGCGATGGGCGATGGGGTATGCGGTGTGCGGTATGCGGCATGCGGTGGAGAAGCTAGAAATTTTCATATTTTATATCAATTTTCAAATTAGTTGGCGAAAACTTTATAATGCGTCTTCTCAAAATTCCATCAATTTTCCATCCATAATCATGGTTCAAAGGTCACGCAAAATTTTGATGAATGTTAATATTCCACTTCAGACTTTTCGTATAAGATTAACTATGAAGCTTCTTTTCAATCTAGATAGGATATAACTTTTTATAGATCTTTGTAAACAATCTTCATAATTGGGCCGGCCATCGGCTGGGATTCGACATTATGATCCCTTAGGTGTCCTTTGGCTGTCATAACTTTCATGGCGCTCACAGTTTCGTTTCGTTTTCTGCTTTCAGAGCTTCAGTCCAAACTGGGATTTACCTTCAGTGTATCTATCCAACTTCCCGAAGGTATTATCTTTTAAAGATCCTTGTGATTCCCTTCCATAGGTCGTAGAGTAAATGCTCTCCTTCCCCCCTCCAGTTACGTTTTCTTAAGTTGCTATGGATTTCCATTATCCACTTTGCAAGGATTCGCCCTGAATCTATCAGCTGCAGCTCATGGCTTCTTAGACACTCCATCTGCCTTATCAGCTGATAGCCTGAGCCTTTCCCCACTTTATTTAATAATATTACAACTACTCCTTCAATCCATTCCAAATCCTCTTCTCTGCGCTAAGCCATAAACGTTACTTAACTTGTCAGTTAAATTTAACTGCGAAATCTTCATCAAATATTCCAAGAATGGCGCTTGGCCCATAAATTTATCTCATCTAGGAGATTTTCCTTATTTTCCTGATACGTTTATTTTTTTATTTTTTTGTTTTCCTGCTCGTTTGCTCAAGTAACTCGCTCGGTTTCAAGTAGTTTCCTGTCGAGGTAGTTGCAATCTGCACTGTCAGCTACACCTATTGATGCCTCACTGGATGCCTCTCTCTTTCTTCTCTCCTCCTCCCTCATACTCTCTGATATTCGGAGAAGGAGCCACATTAGCTGCCCGGACACACACACACAAGCTTACATTCATACATCCCATACATCTATCCATCTATACGTACAACATCTCCATAGACCACATCCATTGGCATTGGGCTTGTGATTGGGATGAAGATTGAGATGGAGAATTGGGATTGGGATTGGGATTGGGTTTGGGTTTGGGTTTGGGTTTGGGATTGGAATTGAGAGTGGGAGTGGGGTTCGGGATTGGGATTTGGCTTGGGTGCTGCCTTTGGGCTTGATGCCTGCTGCCTGCTGCCTGCTGCCTGCTGCCTAGTGGCGTGGCTGCTTCGTGGTGACTGTTGGCTGATGGCTGGCGGCTGGTGGCTGGTGCTTGTCTAACTGCCAGTTTAGATTTGTGTCTAGTGACTTTGGCTTGTGGTAAACACTTGAGTTTAATGGTTTGTTGACTGCCTTCCCAGCCGGTGACTGACTTTGAGCTTGCGACCGAGCCCTGAGCCTGAGACATTGCCTGAATCTCTGACTGAGTCCCTGCCTGAGTCTCTGCCTGAGTCCCTGCCTGAGTCCCTGCCTGAGTCCTTGCCTGAGCCTCTGCTACCGACTAAGCCAGAAACCGTGGGAGTGGCGCACTCTGCTCCGCTTCCGAATCCAAAGACGTTTGTATAATAAAATTCTCGTCTACTGCCGTGGCCATAAAAGCTGGCAACGTAAACGAGCATTAAACTGCCAACCACTTCAGCACTCGACTCTCGACTGTTTTATTATTTACTAACTATTTTATTTGATTTGATTTAATTTTGGCAGTTTCCGTTGCCGTTGCCATTGCTGTTGTTGCCGTTGTTGCCGTTGTTGCCGTTGTTGTCGTTGTTGTCGTTGTTGTCGTTGTTGCCGTTGTTCTTGTTTTCGTTGGCTTTGTCGTTGTCAATGTTAATGCTTCTTCTTTTAGACAGTTTTAAAGGCTTTAAATTGGGCAGCCACAAAACTCGATTTTCACAAAAAGACCGAATAAGAGATACGGAAGATAGAAGAGGCTAAGCACTCTAATAGCATCGAGAGGATTATCAGTGTCCAGTTCCTTTGAAATATGCCCACAAAATCTAAGCAATAAAATGAATTCAATGTAAAAGGTTTTTGCAATAGTTTTAATGGCCGAGAGATCTCCACAACTCCACAACTCCACTCCTGCTACTCTGCTTCTCTGCGCCTCCTGCGTCCCTCATTTACCATCCCTGGCACAGCTCACAGGAGGCCTAAAAGCCCGACAATCTAATAGAATTTGATACGTAACATTTGAGAGAATTTCACTTGGAATTTCTGGGAAAATCTAATTTGCCTCAAATTAGCTATTAAAGATTAGCACACATTTCACTTCTGATTGCCTCTGCTCGTGTCTGCCTGCCACTGAGCCGGAGAGTGGGAGTGGCAAGCACTTGTATACTTAAGCCATTCGAAGGACTTCAGCATATGGTATCAATTTTATAGAATCATTTGCTAGGCAACGTTTATATTCTATCTCTTCAAATTGCCACTGCTTATGTAAGGTGCTTCTCCTGTTCTACGGGATTGGGTATTGCGTTGACTTTGTTGGTGTATTTGTTACTGGATCAGCTGGCGAATAACACAACTCATCCGACTGCTTACACACAGCCAACAACCAGCCACCAACCAGCCACCAGCTACCAGCCACCAGCCACCAGCTACCAGCTACCAGCTACCAGCTACCAGTTACCAGTTACCAACAATTGACAACAGACGACGGACATTGGACAATGGACAAGCGACAGCCAACAGCCAACAGCCAACGGGCAAGGGCCAACAAGAACAACAAGTAAGTTAGTCTGCTTTAAGCTTAGGAGTGAATGGAGGACCTGCTGGCGGCGGGTCCAGTAGTTGGTCCTTTTACCAGCTGGCGTTAAGCGCTGCTTGAGGGGCTTAGGCGATGCCTTCCTTCCATAAACTTGTCACACAATGAGCCAAAGGCCAGAGACCATTCAAGGCTGTTATCTGTGTGTGTATGTGTGCGTATGTGTGTGTGTGCTTGTGTGCTTGTGTGCGAGCGTTAGCCTAAGTGTGTTGGAAAGCGGGAGGCATCTTCAATGGAGAAATGGAAACCCACAAGCAATTAGCTGTCATGCATATGGGAACCTCCGTGAGTTGAACAAAAAAGGAAGCCGCAAATCAAAAGCAAAAACCAAAAGCAATTGTCAGCCAAATTGGCATTGGCATTGACTGCGTTGAGATTTGATTTATCAACATGTTTCACGTGCGACACAAAAATCGCTGGCATTGTCAGCCCAGCTGGGGACCAAGTGGTAGGCGATGGGGGGCCTGACATGGTAGCTTCCACGATGGGAGTTAAAACAGGCCGGGATGCAGGGATGGGACTGGGACTCCGGCGTGGGGCTTACTATGGAGAGGCAATCACACAAATACGACGTTTTCGTTTTACGCGTCGCCGCATCGAAATGTGCGTGCCACACATACACATACACACACACACACACACACGCACGCACACAAGCACAAGCACAAGAATCACACACGAACACACAGCTGTGAACTGTGAGCTGTAAGCTTAAAGGAAGAAGAAGACGAAGAAGGCAGCTGGAAAAACTGGGTAAAGAGGCAGCTGTGAAAATAGGGAGTCCAACTGACGCGTTTCCGTCAAGTGCAACAAGCAGAAGACGAGCAGGTTTGCCATAATGGTGTGGGGGGAGGGGCAAGGGGCATGGGTTCCAGTGTGGCAATGTGAATAAGGAAAAAAGGGATGGGGATGGGTGGATGGGCGGATGGGTATGGTTGAGCTGGTGAGGGGTGTGGGGAAGAGGGGGAGTAGTAGGGCTCTGACAGTCAGCGTGCGTGGGTTTATTAAAATTTTAATATCAACGGAAAAGTCGACAGGCAGCCAAGTAAAAAATGTGTGCGGCGAAAAACTTTTTTTTTGCCAGGACGAATGTCGACGCACAGGCAATCAACCCCAGCCAGAAAGGCATCAGGCAGCCAAACAGTCAGGCAGCCGAACAGTGAGGCAGCGAGGCGACAGGCAGCATGCCAGGACACAGCCAGGACGCACTCAGGATGGCAGCTGCTTGAGCGTTTGAGCGTTGAGCGTTGAGCTGCTTCAATGTGTGCGTAAGAAAATAAGTCATTTTCCCTTAAGGGGAATATAGCTGTGGGAGCGGCAGGAGCTGTGGGAGTAGTGGGTTTAGTGGGAGCGGTGGGAACAACGAAAGCAACGTGCGGGGCTGGCAACGAGGACAAGAAAAGCACGGGCAGCAGGAGAGCCGCAGGAGGCAGTTGAAGCCTTGACTCTGAGCACTGGCTCCAGAAATTCATCGATTGAATACAATACAAATATGTCAACGAGCCGCTTGAGATGTCGACGTCGACGTCGACGTTAAGAACGGCTAAAAATCTCAGAGAGAAACTTTCACCAGCAGCAACCGCCGTCATGCAGCCAAAGACGATAGTCGCTAGGATGTCTTGGAAGACTTCTTCGGTCTTAGCTCATTTCAATGTGTCTGGGGAGTGCGGCACAGTCTGGGACTCGAGTGGCAAAGAAGATTGGGTATTGGAGAATGTTGGCAAGAAAGGGAAAGGGGGCGGGGTCCGGGTACGAATACGAATGTGAGAGAGACTGGGAATCGAATTGGAAATGGAAATGGTGCAGGGGGAGGAGCTGCCGATGTAGATGGAGAAGGGAATAGGTATGGCCGAAGGTGTGGGTACGGGTGATTGGAGAATGAGAATCGAATTTGGAATGAGAAAGTGAACGGGAATGAGAATGAGAACGAAAATGAGAATGAGAAGAAAAACGGTTCCCAGCCAAAGCAAAACCAATCAGTCAGCGGAGTGGCTTTTCCCGGGGTGTTGAATTACGGGTATTTTGTGTGAATTGAATTTGGCATGTCAGGAAGCAGGCGGCATTTGAGGTCCTGGCTCATAGGAATACACAAATGCGTGTAAATATTCAATATATATATATATATATATATATACATATATACTCTTATGTATGTATGTAGTTAGGTAGAATTATATATGTATATATGAAGATGAAAATCTTGGCCCGCACCTTGCAAATTATTCGCAAACGCATTCCATTTGAGTTACTTACGAAGCGACAGGAAGCAGGCGCCAAGTGACAACCACCGGCGGCAATCAGCGCAATAACAAAATAACAACTGAATGTGAGTGTGAGTGTGGATGTGGATCAGGATCAGACATAAGGATGTGGATGAGTGGAAGGATGATGAGTTGAATGTGCGAAAAGGGGGAGCTGATGGGTGAGATGGGTGATGCTTGGTGGTTGGTGGACTGAGGTCTCGTAGGGCGGGGGGGGCTGTGGATTGTTATTTTATGAAATTGCAAACACAATCAAGTTGACAAGAAGCCTTTGTCTTTATCTTTAGCTTTCCTTTGTCTTTGGCTTTTGGGTTGAAAAGAGGCTTTCCAGGAGCTGGGAGTTGAATGATGATGATGAAGAGGGATGGGGAAGGGGGAAGGGGGAAGTAGCTTTCATGATTGCTGTGGGCTGAATTGTGGGCGATTTGATGGCCGGGCGTCTGCATGGTGTATGGGCGGGCATATGGGCGCAAGTATGGGAAATCGTCAGACAAATAAATTGCACTAATGGAGCTGTTAAGGTTTTTGCTGCTCGAACTTATAACTAAGCAAAAAAGATGCTTGTAAAATATTTGAATTGAGTGCAGGAAACTAGAAAATTGCAAAAAGTGCTGCGGAACTGCACCCAAAATGCCAAAGCACTCGACAACAACTTCTGGGACAGAAGGGGGGCAGACAACAATCCGCTTTGGCGGGACCAACTTACAACGTGCAACTTGCAACTTGCAACTTGCAACTTGCGGCATGGTCAAGCCATTGTTTTTGCCGTCGCGTCTTAGTGTGTGGGTGAAAGGCGCGTCGAAGAGCAGTTGAAGACGGAGTTGGGGGCGGGGTTGGCTGGTTTGGCTGGTTTGGCTGGTTTGGCTGGGCGGCATGGACAACCAAGTTATTAGATTCATTTCAAGTTGTACGGAAAAGTGCACTCCAAACACAGAGACCTCAAGATGCTGACGGTGGCGGAGACAAAGGCGAGGACGATGGCAGAGATGCTGGCGAAGACGGAGACAGAGATGAAGACAAAGATGGAGACTCTAACGGTGACTGTGAATGCGACTGTGGCAAAGTCAGTCAAAGTGAAATTTGTACGGCTTTTCTGGCAAACGGCGGCTGGAGGCGGGTAGCGGAAGAAAGTTCATGAAACGCCCACGAAACACAGACGCACACCAGCAAACACTCAACAACAACAATAACAACAAAACAAAAAAAAATTAAAAGTATAACAAAAAGTGGAACTGTGCTGGCGTTGACAACACACAGTTGTTAGTGATAAAAGGGGGAACTGAAGTAGTTGGCGTCTGCAGGGGGGTCGAGGCTGAAGGAGAGGCAGATGGAAGGGCGGCGGACAGAGCTGCAAACAGAGACCGCAACACTATAAATGTGGGTTGTAGTTGCCTCCAAAACGAGAGTGCGGCACAAAAGAAACCGCAACATCAGCAAAACCCGGCACAGGCCTTTGATGGGAAGGCGTGGTCGGTCCAGGGTCTGGGGCCCAAGACCGAGCCTGTGCCTGAGCCTGAGCCTGTGCCTGTGCTGTGCCGGTGCCTGGAACCCCTAGGCTGATGGTGGGGCAGCACTTATTTCAAACAATTAACTTGATATTGTAACGGCTTTTGTAAAAAGGGAAACGACCCCCAACCCTTAGCCCCCGTTAGCAAAAGTCCCTGGCTCTGTCTCAGCTTCAACCCCGACAGCACCGCCAGCCCACCAGCCCTCCCATCCGTAACCCGCAACCCGCAACCCGCAACCCGCAACCCACAACCCGCAACCTCCAACCCCCCAACCTTTGGCGCAGCTTCAAGAAAGGTCAGAATGGGAAGCAGCTTGCAAGTTGCTGCCTTGTCGATGTAGTCAAATAACAAAGAAGCAAAGGGGCCAAAAGAACTTGGCAGCATGTGGCCAAAACCAGAGCAATCTTCTAGTGCTATGTGCATGTGGGTTGGCCCACTAAGCAGTTGGACAAGGGAATGGTTGGACGTTGGTGTAAGATGGTGGCGGGGAGGGGGAAGAGAAGGAAGACGAGGCAGATGTGCTCCTTTGGTGGTGCCAAAAGAAAAACATAATAAAATCAAACCAAGTGAAGCTGTTGTTGCTGCTGTTGTTGTTGCTGCTGTTGTTGCTGCTGCTGCCGCCGTCACACGAAAGTAAAATAAACTGAAAGAAAAACAAAAACTCACGAAAAGCGCTGAGGCGATGTTGTCCACAGTCTCATCCCAAACCTCCACAACTGCTGCTCGTCCAGTGCCACTGCCACTGCCACTGTGACTGTGACTGTGACTGTCGCTGCTGCTGCTGCTGTTGTTGTCTCTTGGAATTGCTATCAGTGTTACAGCTGGCGGCTGTGCGCTTGCTGTACAACTGACCCCCAGTTCCCTTCTCAGTTGCCACAGCATCAGCAGAAGCAGAAGCAGCAGCGGCAGCGGCAGCGGCAGCGGCAGCGGCAGTAGCAGCAGCAGGCGTCAACTCTTGTGCTACACAAGTTGAACACGAAGTTCATCAAGTAGCGTGGCACACGGTGGTGGGCAGAGAAGATGCAGGAGGTGCCCACAAATGGCAGCGTCCAAAAGCGTTATTATACTTGTTGTTGTTGTTGTTATTTCTGTAGTTGCCGCTGTTGCTGTAGTTAATATAGTTGCTGTTGTTGCTGTTGTTGCTGTTGCCGATGTTAGTGTTGCTCTTGCTGCGTGTTTGTTTGCCACCAGAATGAATATTGCCCAAGTTGCCTGTCCCGCCCCGAAGCTGTTTGGCTTTGGCCTGGCTTTCGCTGGTGACAAGAGAAGCGACAACACATTCCGCTCCTGGCGACCACCTGTCCTGGCAGCAACTTTTCTATACTCCGCATCCTGGCCTCTGCTCCCTGATCCCTGCTCCTCCGATTTGTTGTCTTCTTGTTGCTATTGTTGCTACTCCTGTTATTGTTGCTATTGTTGTTATTGTTGCTTGTTTGTTTGTCTTATAAATTTACTTACGCTTATTTGCGCTGGAAATGAGCTGGCCCTGGCAATCTTGGCCCCAAAGTGCAAAGTCTCTTTCTTCCGAAAGTAAAAAAAAAAAATAAGACCGTCAACTGAAAGGGAGGTAAAAAAAAGTCACCAAGTTCTTTTTTCCTCTACTCACTTCGTTCTCCTCATCTCGTCTCATCTCATCTCATCTCATCTCGTTCCTTCCTTTGCTTGCGTTGACAAACACACGCGGCGTATGCGCAATAATTTACAAAATTATTGTGCCAAATTGTTAACAAACGCAAGTGGAAAGCTAAGGACTCGAGGGGCGAACGTTCGGCTTGCCGGAGTAGAGCACATTGACAGTGGGTTGGGTCAGAGCGCCGAGGAGGGGGGGGGCTTTTTATATGATTAGTTGACAGAGCGCAGAGCAAGAAACATCAGGAATAAAAAACGAGGCAAATATAAGCAAAGAAAATTGCCAGAAGAAGGCAAATATTTGGACTTTTTTTCCGAGCGGTGGAGCGACAGAAATCCATGGAGAAAGAGATACAGAAAGAGGAGAGTGCGAGTGGGGAAGGGCGTTAGAAGAGAGGAGGGAGAGACGCTCGAAACACATTGAAATGCATTAACAATGTGTACTGACAACAAAAGCAACACACAGCAATAACAATAAGAGCGAAAACAACAACAACAACAACAACAAATGAAATAAATAAAAAAAAATAAATAAATAAATAAGTAAATAAATAAGTAAATAAGCAAGAGATGTGCTGGGGAATACATTAAAAATGAAATGTTTAGGTAGAAAAATCACAAAACGATATGGAAATTGAATAGAGGATTAGTTTGAGTGGCAGTCGAATGATGGGATTTATTTCCACGATAATCTAATCGTCCTTCCGAAGGATTAGTTCCTATAACTTGAACCTTCATGTTAAGGGGAAATGTAAGATTAATTCAAAAGTTAGGAAGAAGGATTAGCTGATCGACAGTGACATATATATGAGCGGATGAGGAACGGCAACTTCCAATTATTTTATTAATGATATGAGATTCTCAGAGAATCCTTAGATACTTGTTTATAAATGACCTAAGGACATTTTTCACAATCTTCGGTTGACACTCATCGTCGTTCAAATTAAATTTAATTGAAGTGAAGAATTTTTTTGACTTTTTAACTTTGAAACCGGGCGACTATCAGATGATAGTCCTGCAAGACGGATAAAATTTGCCAGTAGGGAGACAGATGATGGAAATTGAATCCTGGCAATCATCGATCATCTCTCGCATTTATCATTCGGTTGTAAATTGATTTCAATTTAAGAGCAACATTTGCCTTTACGAGTCTCTGCATAGTCATAGTTTTTAATAAACTTTGATGAATTCGCACAGCAATATCCTTCCTGTTTTACATTCTACTCTGGGACCAAAAATAAAAGTTGGCTTAAATTCTAATTTGATTGCCATCTAAACAGGAGTTTACCGCTCGACTAACGGACACAACGACACAACGACAGATTGACATTCCGACCAATCGACCAACCGACCGCTCAGTCTGCAGGGTGTGCTGGGTGCCTTTGCATCCTTACGCCTGGGTGCCTGCTTGCCACAGCCGCTCCACCTTTTCGGTTGGATAACTTTTGTTGTCCTTTGGCATTGGCAGTTGGTGTATTACGTGTTGTGCGCTGTATCCTCAATCGCCAATCAATGGTTCAAACTGCACACAGTTGACCGAAGTCACAATTTCCATTCTCCATTTACAATTCGTGGGGCTGACAGCCAGCCGCCCCCATCCTGCCACATCCTGCTGCTGGCCCGTTTTGTGCACAGGAAATGTTAAATGATAATGCGCGGCACGCATAAAATGCAGTCGCCAGTTGCAGTTCCACAGTTGCTGTTGCTGCAATTACAGTTCTTGTTGTTGCTGAGTTGTTGTCGTTCTTTCGTCTCACTCTCTCTCTTTCTCTCTCTTTCTCTCCCTCTCTCTCTCTCTCTCTCCCTCTGAGTGTGTCCATCTGTCCGCTGGTCCGCTGGACTGTGCGTGTGCGTGTGCGAGTGTACACGCGGCACACATTACGTATACGTAATTTTTATTGCGTATACGTAATGCATTTTGATTTCAGACAACACGCGAGACCCCTGACGCGCGTTTAACCCAAGGGCGGTGACGGTATTAGCGGGGGCGTGGATAACAATTTAAATCGTTGGCGGTCATTTACGTGCACGCCATGCAAAATGTATGTGTGCCTCTCCTCGCTCTCCTCTCTCTCACTCTCTCATTCCTTTTTTTGCTCTCTCACTATCTGTGGGTGAGTAAGTGCTCTGTGCACAAGTGTGTGTGTGAGTGGGAATGAATGTGAATGCGAATGCGAATGCGAATGTGTTGTCTACTTTACGGCGCGTGGCCGTTATTTCCGCTTTACGCGTTGCCACTAATAAAAATCGTTTAAAAAACCGCATGACAGCAACAGCAGAAACGGCACCAACATCAGCAGCAGCAGCAACAGCAAAAACAACGACAACAGTTGCTGAAGCGACAGCAGCGGCAGAAACGTTAAATAATAACAATCATGTGTAAATTTTTGTTGTGCCGAAGCTCATCCGCACACCAATACACTTGTATTCTCACACGCACACGTACCCAATCTGGCCACTCCATCTACCAACTCGTTCACCCACTCAAAGCAATCGAGCCCCCCCCGCGACCCCGTCCCCATCCATTGCCATCCCTTTTTGTCGTGACAGATTTATGTGGCCCGACAACTTCAAACTGCAACGTGGCGCAATAAATCTCGGATTCAAGAGGCAGCAGGAGCGTGCAGCAGCGCTTCTCTGCTTCTCTTGACTTTCCCCCATCCACCCTTATTACTGTGTCTACACCCCTCACCCCCTGCATCACAGCAGGCCCCATTCCTTGCACACTCTTCTCCTTACTTCCTGCTCTTTAACATCTCGCAATGTCTTTCAGCTGCATCGCGGGCTAAGCTTATTTTTGTATGTCCCGTCTGTCTGTCCATCTGTCCATCTGTCCCGCTGACTTTCTGTCTGTGTATACATCTGACTCTATCCGCTTGTCCATCTGTCCATTTCTCTGTCCGTCCCGCAGCTCGTCTGTCCACGTCGTCTTCCTTTGTCTTCCATTACTAAAATTAAAATCGCAGGCAAACGCGTTTCGCGATTCTATTACCAAAGTGACTCACACCAGAAATCTGAAAATATTTTCTTCTGCTGTTACTTTATATATGTATTTATACTACATTTATCTGTGTGTGTGTGTGTGACAGTATGTGTGTGTATAATATATAAGTATATATTATTTTTTTTGGTCTCCTTGACGGCTTTTACACTTTTAAACGTCGCATTATTTCCGCTGCTTTTAGTCTGTCTGATATTCCCCTCCGTTACTGCTGTCTGTGTGTGTATTTGAGACCATGTGACTGTGTCTGTCTGTGTGTGTGTTTGTGTGTGTGTGTGATTTTTCGTCTTGTCTTTTGGCAAACGAAAAATACGTTAAATTAAATTATGATTTCAGCCGTCGCAGTCGTCGTTGTGACCCATCTCTCATCTCTCATCTTTGCTCTCACTTCCTCTTCGCCCTCTTCACTTGTCTGTCTTTCTCTTTCGTCCTTTCGCCTCTCCGCCATCTCTTGTTTTCCGTCTTACTGTTTTCATATTCGTTAAATCCATTTTGGCGCGCACTTTTCATACACTCACATCGAGTACTTGGAGTCCTTCCTGCGCTATGTGCCAACGGACGACCAATCGAAAATATTACATAACTCATTTTTCTCTTCACTTTCGGAGCTTCTATTAAATCGAGATGGTATTCCATGACTTCAAAATATTAAATTAATGTTCCTGATATTATCGTATATATATATATTTATAAAGATATGGGGGCTTGTAGTGAATTTAAACATCGGCGTAAATATCAAAAATAATGTTTCCTGTTTTCCTTTTTTTTATTCGTTTAATATATATATTTTTTTTTTATTTTGACTTTGGTCCTTGCGCTAAAATATTTGCCTGCCTGCGCACGTTTCAGCCAAGTTTGTGCCTCCACTCCGTCTGTCCAGTCCGTCCAATTTGTCCAGGTCCGCTGCGTCGTCTGTCCCTGCCCCTGCCCCTGCCCCTGGCCCTGGCCCGCCGACAGTCACTTATTCAGTCAGTTAGTCAACAAGAAGCATCCGCGTGCTTCGACCGCAGTGACTGCTATGTGCGTGACGTTGGCGTCGCCGTCACCATTGCCGTTGGCATCTGCATTGGTGTTAGTGTAGGTGCTGATGCTGGCCTATGGAATCTGAGAATCTGGAATCCCGAGCACAAGCCAACAAACCCACAAGCCCCCCAAGACCCAAGCCCCAAGCCCCAAGACCCAAGCCCCCAATTGCCGTTCCAGCGTCAATTTTGTTATGCGGCTGCAAATCTTCAACAATTGCCCTGATTTATAATTTCTGCTTAGCAATGCAAAATACTTGAGCCGCAATAGGCGGCTGACGGGGAATTCAGCGGAGTGTGGGTTGAGTGCTGAGGACGGTGGTGCAGGGAATTTGTGGGTGGTGGGTGGAAAAGTGCGGTGCACGGGGCGCTTGAGGGCCGAGTGGCAGCTGCCGTCGCATGTGTTGGCTTAGCATACAAATATTTTGCTGTTTGTTTGCTTTAGTGCGCATAAATGACAAGGCGACGGCGAGCCTCAGCGTCAGAGAAAAAGAAAGAGATACAGACGGAGACGGTGACGGAGACGGAGATGGAGACGGAGATGGTAATGGAAATGGAGATGGTGAAAAAGAACCTGAGGGATAGAGGAAGTACGGAAGAAATGTGATGAGTACGTTGACAAGAGAGCTGCCTAACCGTCATACACACAAACACACACACACACAAAAACACACGCATGTGTGGAAAAAATACACACGTATATTGCTCCCACCACTTACCCCACGTAGCACCCACGTACTGCCCCTGCCCCCGTACCCCTCACCATCACATGTCATGCATAATCCCGACAACCGCCTGCTGCATCAGCCGTACATCTCCGCTCGGGCTCGTCATAATGTGGCGGGTAGTGCGCTTATGCATAATTTACCCGCTTGTCAGGCCGGGCACCGGGACAGAGATAGCAGTAGAGGGGATATAGTGAACGGGTGGCTGGTGGGGTATGTGGTAAGGGGAGCTGAAAGCGGGTGAGAGGAGGAGATTAACAGGCGAGGGCGAGCCAAACACTGGGAGAGATGACTTCCGGAGATGTGTCAGACCCGAAAAGCCTAGCAAAGTCACAGACACATCGCATGTGATTTCCCTGTGACTTTGTGAAGTGATAGACCTCAAGTCACTGGGATTTGTCGAGTCAAGTTCACAGTTTGAGTTTTCCTCAAGCAGAAAGGAAAATTATATGCGTTCCGAACTCTGAAATATTTAAAAAGCTTCAGCTATCAGTTTTTATTCCCAGCGAAGCAGAAAACTCCCCAGGATAATAAATCCGAACTTTTCTTAATTCAGAACTCCTTTGCTCTATGTCCTTAACATCTATTTAACATTGTGGAAACACTCGCTTTTCCAAAATTTATTCACTCACAAGCATTGAAATCGTCCTTGAAAAAAAGGGTAGACCTTTGGCTTTACCTCCTGATCTTATCCT
This sequence comes from Zaprionus lineosus, assembly GCA_035044505.1. Lineage (NCBI taxonomy): Eukaryota > Metazoa > Arthropoda > Insecta > Diptera > Drosophilidae > Zaprionus > Zaprionus lineosus. The sequence goes on along the minus strand of JAWNNX010000694.1, from coordinate 3,571,122 downwards.
TTATTCTTCACGAAAGCAATTTGAGTTCAGACTCCTTTCAGGTCTCTCCTTTATATTTTTTGTTTGGAAGATCCTTAATTCGATCTTAACACTCGTCTAATAAGTCCGAATAGAAAAATGTTTCCTTCCTTACAGCTTGACCTCTGTGGTTGCTTTTAAACTCGAAGGATTCGATTCCATCTGATTTGATGGATCCTTCTGAAATATTAAATAATTTTATATAGTTTATTTTATTATTTTTTGTTTATATAAAATCTTTTTTAACCCTACCCGCCCGTAGCCACACCGGGTAGGAGGACAAACTGTATTGTGTGTCCCAAAACTTAGTCTGTGAAGAGAGAGATCCTTTAGGCACATCCTTTTCTATAAGTGTTGTGCATGGAGAAAACACGATGATGGAAAATTAATCAAAGAAAGTGAAAATGAAATTAAACAAATATTTTTCACAGCTGCCCGTCAGCTGAACTTATCTATTGCATTGCATGGGGCGATTTATTACTTCCGGTATGTAAATGGGCAACATTATTTATAAGATGTTCCTTTGCAGATAATGGAATTTAAATGGTATTTTGTCAGGTATTTTCGGGTCGTATGAACCTCATTTAAGATCACGTGTCCAGAATAATATTTGAATTTCAGGATATACGAGAGGATTTCTTGTTGTTGCTGTTGCTCTACAGTGAGTTTTCGTTTTCGTGTCTGTTGGTTATTAGTAAGTGTGTGTAGTCCCCCCACCCCCACCCCCCGCGCACCCATCAACACCAACAGCAACAACAACTGAAAGAACTCTACCTTTGATTACACTATACTATAAATTCAGGAGTCGAGAGTTCAGCTCTGCTCTTGTCCTGTCCTGTGTTGTCCTGTTGTTTCCTGCCCCGTCCTGTCCTGTCCTGTCCTGTCCCGTCCCGTTCCGTTCGGCTCTGTGCTCCGCACTGTTTGAGTTCCTTGGATTGGATTGGATTGCCTGGCTGCTCATGTTGTTGACTGATTGCTTGGCGGCGCCCAAGACAAAAACAAAACTAAACACTGAAATGCGTGAGCCATAAATTAAAGTAGTTTTAAGTTTTTTTCCCTCTTTGTTATTGTTATTTCTTCATATTGTTGTTGTTGTTGTTGTTGTTGCTGCTGCTGCTGCTGCTGCTTGTGGCCATATTTGTTGGTCTTCAGAGTTGCTGTTGTTGATGGTTTTGGGTTTCGAGTTTAAGAGAGTTTGAGCTTTGGGTCTTGGACTTGGCTTGGGCTTGGGCTTGGGCTTTGGTTTGGTTTACGTTTACGTTTTCGTTTTCGTTTTTGGTTTGGTTTGGTTTGGTTTTTGGTTTAGGTTTGAATTTGTGTTTGGGATTGGGATTGGGTTTGGGATTGGGTTTGGGTTTGGGTTTGGGTTTTTAGCGTTTCTGGTACCGCCCGCTGTTTGAGTTCGAGTTTGTTTTTACCCTAAAAATAGATACACAAATGTGTTTTAATGGTCGCTTTTTTGCTCGCGTTCGCTTTCGCTTCGTCCTTCTTGCTGCGTCTTGGCTTCTTTGTCCGTCCTCCTCCATCCATTCCGTCCGCCATTCTGCGTTCTACGCTTTACGCTCTATGTTCGCCGTTCGCCGTTTGCCGTACGTCTTCTTCGCTTCGGATTGCGTCCCAATCTCTGCGCTTTGTTATGCCGTCTGTCGTTTTTCTATGTGACTGAATTTATTTGGTTATTTCCTGTCTCTATCTAACCGTTTAACTATCTATGTATTTGTCTCCCTCCAACACTCCTTTACCCACATTTTTTTTTCGCCCCCCTCCCCGCCAATTCACATTGCGGAGCTTTGTGCGTGTCTGCCTGCCATTCGCCAAAAGTTTCCTGGCCGCTTTTTCTACAGACTCGAGTTTCGCGGCTCGTGCCTCTTCTGCCCCTGAGATTGCCCCGCCCCCGCCCCTGCCGCTGCCACTGCCTCTGCCCAGCCACTACCACTCCTGCTAGCTCTTATAGAAATCGTGCCACGGGGTGGCAAATGGTTTTGATTTGATTAATGAATGTTCTAATTAAGCAAAACCGTCACCTAAGACCGCTCAGCTGCCATTTGACCTTGGCCAAAAACAAAATCTAACCCACAGACACACGTTGCCACAAAAACTACGTCTAACTTACTGCGAATACACAGGCTTACAGGCTCACATATACACATAGACATATATCTGAAACTGGTACTCCCTGTCGAGAGTCCAAGTTTTCCGACTGTGTTCACTTCTGTTTTGCGACGGATTAGAAGACAAATTATTTTCGGCCAAGTCAGGAATTTCATTTTGTTTCGGATCGTTTCGTTACTGCAAGTGATTAGCGTTAAATGAAGGCTGTTGGTGGGAGGGCGGATTGAATGAAGGGGTGGGTGGGTAGGAAGTAGGAAGTAGGACCGCTTTGTCACACACACACAAGCACACTCAGGCACACACCCACACAGACGGACACTAAAACTTTATCGAAATTGACTCCAAATTGTTTTTCTTCCTCTCACACTGGACCCATCCCGCTGTCTCGCTCACTCCTTCTGGGTCTCTAATGCATTGATGTCCCTTTCCCTCTGATTGTCTTGGGCCACAAATTTCAATTATATGCCCACCTCAGTTCTGGCTGTGATTGCGATAATTACGTAATGGCCACTGCCTAATGATGATTGGGGCCGGTCCTGAAGTTTATGAGCACAGTAATTGCCATAAGTATAGAGGCCAACGAATCGCTATCCAACCCATCCAGAGACCTTTCTCCGTTCTCCAGCTTCTTCCTTTCTTTGGTAGTAACGCACAGGCCATGTCTGTCGCCTCCCCACTCCTGGGCCCCCGATTCCTCTCATCCAGTCCACAGTCCACTTTCCGGTTGCACTCAGTTATGCAAATTTAAAACTTTAAGCACAAGTTGTTGCTGCCGTTGTGTCCTGCGTCCCATGTCCCGTTAGTGTGTCCTTCTATCCCTGTCTGCCATATAAATTTAAACAATGTTGAAAACATGCTGCGTTGGCACTTTTTAACCACGCGGCACACACACACGCACACACACACACACACACACACACACGCATGGAGAAAAGCATTTATGCTGTAGTCGCAAAAGTGTTGCATACGTTGAGGAGCTCGCACACAATTTACATACCCATACGCTTACGTCTATGGGCTTGTGTTAATGTGTGTGTGTGTGTGTGTGTGTGTGTGTGTGTGTGTGTGTGTGTGTGTGGCATGTGCATGTGCATGTGTGTGTGTGTGAGTGTATGTGTATTTAATGTCGAAATTATGGACGACAATTTTAATGACAATTCAACTTAACATTAGAACGACAACAACAATGTCGACATGCGACCAGCAGCAGCAACAGCAGCAGCAGCAGCGACAACAACAACAACAACAGCTACCACAGACTTTGTTGGTCGTTAGTCGTTGCTGCAACAACAACAATAGCAAGACAACAAAAGCAACAACAACAGCTGCAACAACAATAACAACAACAACAACAACAATGACTGCTTGGCAGCATCAACGGCAGCAAAACAGTTTCCGCATCCGCCAGCCGCCATTGTGCCAGGATGCCAATGCTATACATACACTTATACACACGCATGCACATACCCATGCACAGACACAGCACAGACACAGACACAGACGCAGCCATACTCACACACACATTCTGGCTGTCGCATACACACATATGTGAGCATGTTGCTGTTGCTGTTGCTGTTGCTGTTGCTGTTGCTGTTGCTGTTGCTGCTGCTGCTGCTGTCGACGACAATGCGTGTGAGTTAAATGTATGCGCATAAATTAATAATTAATTACACAGAATTACATTTCGGGCTTGTTGTATAATATTCATTATTGTTATGCATAAATAAGGCGACTCAGTCTCTCCTTCTCCCGCCCTCTCAGTATTTATCTCTATCTTTGCCTCTCCCCCTCCCTCTCCCTCTCCCTCGCCTTCACAGTCACTCTGCCAATCTGGCACTCGTTCCCTCTCTATCTATCTCTCTCTCTCTCTCTCTCTCTCTCTCTCTCTCTGATGCCCTTCCTTTCACACTTCTCGCATTCACTGGCTACAGTCCAGCAGCCGTCGTCTCCTTCATGTGTGAATGTGATTCGCAGTCAATTTGTGAACACAATTTTAGTTCTTGTTGTGCGTAAAGCTAAGCCTTCCCCCTTTCCCCCTCCCCCCCTCCCCCACTCACCTCAAACTCTGCATCTCTACCAACCCATCGGACTCTAAGCCCACCCAATTCGACCACCCAGGCAGGCGACGATCTATCTGTCTGCCACTCGAATTTCACTCAACTCTTTAAAATAATTTTTTGCATTTCTTTAGTTTCCTTCGCTTTGGCTCGCATCAATCTTGAAATGTATTTATGCGGTTCTCGTAATATATTTCATTTGATTTACAAGCTCTGTCCGAGGCAGGCAGTCGGTCGGTCGGTCGGTCGGTCGGTCGGATGGAATGGGATGGGACGAGACGTGGGGAGATGGGACTGACAGGACACACGATTTGCATTCCTTTTGATGCTGGTCGTTGGGCTTTAAGTCCCTGGGGCATATTCAAATGCTGATTTGCCTTCCCTCCTCGCACCATCAGCTTGGATGGAAGGAAGCCCATTATCCCTTGTCAGTGGCACAAACGTGTTTATTGGCTCTACACAAGGACACATTGCCGCATAAATATCAACGAAATTAAGGCGCAAAATATTTGCCAGGGCAATAAATCAACTGTGTGTGAGTGTGTGTATGTGGGGCTATCCCAAAGTATGTGCTGTGTGTCCTTCCTTCCCCCTGAGTTTAGCTAAGTGTGTGTGTGTGTGTATGTTTGTATGTGTCCCTGCCTGTGTCTGTATGTGAAGAAAATTGACCAAAAAGTATTAGTAACGGAAATTGCACAAATTTTCGGAAGAAGCGGGTGGGAGGACTCTGACTGCGCCCCATCTATCTCGCTGTGCGGTCATTTTAATTGAAACCAAGACAAAAGCACAATGGCATTGATGGAGCATATCGAATATGCATAGGCAACACAGCAACAACAACAGCAACACACACAATCGAACGATTAAATTGAGAGCCAGTTGAACCGTGTCCTAAACAGAGTGTATCCTTGTTGATAATATGGGCCTTTGGCATTGTTGTGCATTATATTACCGTAACTCTGTACGCCTGTGACAATTTGTGGGTATTTGTGTCTCCCTTTTTGAGTGTGGTATGTATGTGTGTGTTGTGTGTGTGTGTGTGTGTGTGTGTGTGTTCAGCTATGCGATAGTGTGTGTAGTTATTCTCTGTGTCTGTGTGTGTGTTTGTCGAAGTTTTCCTTCATTCAATGCTCATATTTCAAATGGCGCCTCGCGCTCATAAGTATGCAACACTTTTTTCCCACGAGCCTTTTGCCAAACCCTCGCCCGGCAGCCATTTTGTAAAATTTGCATGGATAATTTGTCACTTTGAATGATGTTGAAGCTTTTTGAGTGGGTTAGACAAGCAGCCATCAGCCGCTATTCGTCGCCCGCCACCCGCCACCCGCCACCCGTTCACCCTTTTACCACTCTCTTACACCACAGTCATCCCTTTCCCATCCCCATCCCCATTCCCATTCCCATTTCCACCCCCGCCCACGTGCCATTCATTCAAAAATGCTTGCGGGAAGTGCGGCAAATGTTACAAATTGTTGTCGTTGCCTGACATTAAATGGGGGGATGGGGATGGGGGGGGGTCTCCGTTCGAAAAAGGGGGTAATGGAGTTGGTTGTGTAAATGCCTTGTGTCGCTTCAAATTTTGGGACATATACACGCACACACTCTCATTTACACCCGCACTCACACTCACACTCACACCCACACTCACACTCACATACACATACACACGCATAACATAATAGGAACATGAAGAATTTTGTCGAAAAACAAGTTTAATAAACCCGCTTGCCGACTAATTTGACAATAAAAACCAAATGCTTGGGGACAGGGAGCATATAAAAAAGGAAGAAATAAACGAAAAAAATAAAAAGGACATAGGGGGACACAGGGACACAGGCCTAGCCTACCCTTTTTTATGGCACACATGCGCGCTAACAGGTTTAAAAATTACATTTAATGACAATTGGCGCTGCAAAACCCGAAAGCCCCGAAAACTCGGAGAAAACCCTGAATCCCTGGCCACAATCAGATATACAAATTCGACAATGCGTCGTCCGCCTGAGCGTGGGAGTGGTGGTATGGTTGAAGTGTCGCCTGGGCGGGGCACGACAGGGGCGCACTTTCTAAGGCTGTGGCTGGAGAGTGGAGTGGGGTGTGGGGAGAGGGGAAGGGGAAAGGTAGTGACTGGTTAGGTAGAAATGGAACATGTGTAGAGTCAAAATTGCTGGCAAAAGTTGGCTCTTTGGCTGGTTAACTGGCAATGGCATTCTCGACAGGTTCGCGCAATTTCCAGCCAAGTTGCTCCCATTAGCCACATAATTTTAAGTGTGTGCGTGGCGCGAGTTATGGCATTAGGGATGGGAATGGGGTATGGGCCATGGCATGAAAACGGATCGGAGCGAGGGGCAGAAGCGGGAAGCAAAACGAGCTCATTTAATATTAAAAGGATTTATGAGACATTTTCCTTTCATTTTGACAACGAAAAGGACGAACGGACGGAGCTGGAAGGACAGAAGGACAGAAGGACGAACGGACGGATCGACGGACAGACTAACAGACTGGCAGACTGGCAGCCAGAAACCAGGATGACGACAGGGCTGGACGGAGGGAGCAAAAGGTTGAGTGGCTGGGCGGGTGCTCGGGCGGTCGGGCGGTCGGGCGGTCGGGTGATGTACCAACGGCGCACGTCTCAATGGCGAATGGCGAATGAAAATTTTCTCGTGCCGTTGATGAAATTTTCGTTTAACAGAATTTGTGACGCTTCGCGGGGCGTCGCTGCCTACGCTCGGTTAAAGGGTTTTACTTTTTAGTCTCAGTTCCACTTTACCATATACTACCCGCCTTTTCAGACGCCATCCATCCCCCCTCCCGTCCCCGTCAGAATACCCTTCCAGCCAGCAGCGCCTCCCTTCCTATTGTTGTGCGCAGCGTGGCAACTTTTGCGCTGGTTTAGCTTACGCCTGGGAATTATTTGAGTGCTTTTCGCAGCCGCTGCTGCCCCTCCCTCTTTCCCCCCATTAGTCGCCCCCGTCAGCTTCATCATCGGCTTTGTCTTCATCCTCTGCCCCGGTCTCATTCTCATTCTCAGTCCCAGTCTCATTCCCAGCCTCAGTCTCAGTCCCAGCCTCAGTCTCTGTCTCAGCCTCAGTCTCTGTCTCATCCTTTCCCAGCCCACGTTCGACATCCCTATCACGATCCTAAGCGTGTGAAAGTGCAGACGCCGACAACCGCTGAATGTATCAAATAAAAGCCTGCTTACAATGTGTGTGTGTGTGTGTGCGTCAGTGTCTGTTTGCGTGTTGCCTGTATGTGTGTGAATTTTGACAGATTTGAAAATTATTATGCAAAATGAATAATTTAGTTGAAAGTGTTAAATTGATTTTGCCCTTTCACTACACGCAGTCCACAGCTCGGATCCCTCGTCGGAGATGATGGCAATGCTGCGTTGATTGTCAGCGCTGATGGGCACTTCCTCGTGCTCCCCATCTTCAGGTTTTAGCCATCAGCTCGAGACCCTCAACTCGCAGCTCGCAATCCCCAACTCAACCCGACCACCTGAGAGATGCCATTAAAAGGAGCTTAAGAGCAGAGAAATGATAGCAACTATACAGATACATACATATGTATACATATATATATATATATATATATATATTTTATATATATATATAGATGTGTGCGTATATATTCCAGCGAGAATTATTACACACCAAGGCTCTTAACTCCTGTGCACTTAAGCCCACGTTATAGACCTACTTTAACTTTATGCCGGGGAGTAGTATAATTTTGTTAAGCACTGTGAGTGAAGTAGCTTAAGGCCATACACTTTGTATTCCTCTGTCCTCTGCTCGCTCCTCGCCGGCTCTCAGTTTAAATAATTTTGCATTAAGTTTTTTATTGAAGCGAAACAGGATATTCCGGTTTTCAATTATGGAGGATAATGGAAAATACTTTTGTGGCCGGCTTCTAGTCGATTGGATTGGAGTCGCTTTAATGAGTTTAATCGTAAACCGAGACTAAAGTTCGCAATCCAAGGAACTTATTTGAATTACCGTGAATTTGATTGTCTAGAATTGCGAGGATATCCTTTTTAGAATATTGTCCTCGAATGATTTCTGAGAAAATGACAACACTCGACGCACAGCACGCCGTTGGATTCCGAAGACTTAACTATTGTTGTTTTCTTGCTTCTCCTTGCTGCCTGAATAGAGATTCCATTCATTGTTGTCTTCAGCACGTACACACACACACACATACATACACGCTCAAAGCATACACAACTGCACACAGTTACACACATAGTGTGTGTCATAGTTTTCCGCTTTCCGCTCCACGTTCCGTTTTCCGTTCCTTTCAACATCCTTGAACCTCATGGCGAGACAATGCCGTTTGCTTCTAATTGCCACATTCTCCTCTTTTCTCTTTGACTCTGACATTGATGAAGATTGAGCCATTTTCTATTCGACCATCGCCCCCGTCTCCCTTCCTCCCTTGCTGCGATAATATTCTCAATTAACAGTTTTTCAAATAACGTTCCTTAAGTGCATAATTATTTTTCCCCAATTACCTGACACTTGCGCACTTTACACAGTTTTAGTTTCAGTTTCAGTCTCAGTCTCAGTCTCAGTCTCAGTCTCAGTCTCAGTCTCAGTCTCAGTCTCAGTCTCAGTCTCAGTCTTAGTCCCAGGTTCGGTTTCAGTTTCAGTTGAGTTTCAGTTGAGTTTCGGAAGGAGTGTCTCAGTTTATCGTGATTGAAATCTTAATAGATAATTTTCCATGCGAGGTAGTTGAAGGATAAGGGCATTCAGCGGGCCATTTGACACATGTTGTTGAGCTTGAAGGGATCTCTGTGTCCCCCACTTAATCCCCTTCCCCTGCAGCTAATGTTTCTCTGCTCCTCGAGCAACACCTTTTCCTAATAAAATCGCTTAAGCAACTGCAGTCAACGTTGCTCGGACATCAACAATGGGAACAACCGCAAGGAATGGAACAACTTTCGGCTATCGACCATTATATCTGTGAACGAGCTGAGTTCCTTGTTAGCTGCATTGTAACCTGTCCAGGGGTCCGCCTACAGTTTGGTTACAGCTCCCAAGCACGCCCACTCCTGACGTCATTTGTCAAAATTTGGCATTTGGCAGTGGGAGGGTCCGAGGATATGGGCCATGCCCTCATACCAACACACCAACATACACACATACACACAAGGGGCAAACTCGTACACGAATCCCATCACCCAATTCAATCTTGTAGTCCATAGTCATAGTCATAGTGATAGACGTGGTCGCAGCCGTAGCCATAGCCGTAGCCGTAGCCATAGCCGTAGTCGTAGTCGTAATCGTGGTCGCTGTCTTAGTCCATGTGGCTAATATTGACATTCCTAATCTGTGCAGCGACGCTCTGGTGGTGGCCGTTAAAATGCCGTGTCACATAGTTAGTGTGCGTGTGTGTGTGCGTGTGTGTGTGCGTGTGTGTTGTGTGTTTCCACTTGGATGAGGTCGCCTTGGCCTGATCGTATGATTCTATTATTGGGTCTGGGTCGAGGATTGGTTCACATTGTGTCCGGGTTTCTGTTTGTTGTTATTGATGTTTTTGCTTTTGTTGATGTTGATGTTGTTGTGGTTGTTGTTGTTGCTGTTGATGTTGTTGTTGCTGTTAATGTTATTGTTGTTGGGGCCTGGGTGTGTTTTGTTTTTGATTCATGTTCCGCTATCAGCAATGGGCGTGTTTCGGGCTCCCGCTGTCCGCTCATTTATATATTTGATGATGACATTGCGAAGCTACCGAAAGCGACACACTTTCTGACAAGTCAGAACTCTGTAGTCAGGAGTCAGGAGTCAGGAGTCAGCAATCAGAACTTCGTAGACAGTGGTTAGTGGTTGGTATTAGGCAGTTGGCAGTTGGCAGTTGGCAGTTGGCAGTTGGCAGTTGGCCGTTGGCAGTCCGTAGACGGTAGACGGTAGACGGTAGTCAGTAGCCAGTAACTAACAGCCAGTTTATTAGTTTAAGTAGCTGCCTCATTGGCAGTGATTAGCGATGGACTCTAGTAAAGTGCCAAAGTGCTGGCGGGCGCTGTTTGAATCGCTTTTTAACAACGCTGCAATTTTTTGCGTCATGTCTGATGACCGGCAGCAATAGCACTGGCTGAAGCACCCAAGAACGAGCAGAAGCGCCAGATGGAGGGAGGAGTCGTCATTCAACATTGTCTCGGACGTCATGTTGTTACTTTCTTGCAGCGCACTTAACTTGACGTTTTTCTCTTTGCAAATTGTTAGGAGCCCGCCCGCAGCGACTAGGCACAGATCCCGAACGAGACCCCATCCCCATTCCCATCCCCATCCCAGTCTCAGCTCCAGCCCCAGTACCAGCCCCTGTCCCAGACTCAGACCAGACCCGTACCAAGACTCACAGCAAAACTTAGACCACGACCACGACCAAGACCGAGACCCAGAGCTCAGAGGCGACCAGAGACCAAGGCTCTGAGCCCAGAGACCAGACCTCTGCTATGTATTTGCGCAACCTGTGTAAAGTGCAGTTCAGTCAAACACACACACACACACACACACATACAAACGCACGCACACAATTGCTGATGGGCGGACGCCCGAGCAGGGATCCAGGCCAGGACACGAGCCAAAGCGATTTGCCTTGCCAAAAGCTGCATGACTAACTTTGTAGTTGCTCTTGTAGTTGTAGTTACTGTGTGTATCATCTGTATCTGTGTGCGTATATGTGTGTGTGTGAGTGTGTGAGTGTGTGTGTGCGTGTGTATGTCTGACTTGGTGCGACAGCACAAGTGTTTTAATTTTACGACATTGTATGAATTTTACTGCTGGCACAGCAGAAACATCAGCACCGCTGTTACATATCGTTAGCTTCCTTAACGGACGTATCCCACATCTTCTAGCGCGCTCACCCAACGTCTGTTGTCTCCCCGCAACCTGTCCCTGCCCAGACCATGCGACCATCCGCTCATCCGCCCGTCCGACCAACCGTCCATAGCACCATTCCCATCGTCACCCTCATCCTCATCCTCATCCTCATCTCCATTCCCATTCCCATTCCCATCCACATCCACATCCACATCCCATCCTCCTTCTCATCCTTGTTGTCTCTGTGCCCTGTGCGATGCTGTGCTCATAAATTGCAGCTTGCAAGCTTCAGTGCAATCAGCGTCATCCGCTTCATCCGGCCCTGGAGCTAGGGCGGCAACCATGGGCCACGGCATGTGCGGTGGTTGCGAAAGCGTAGCCAAAGCTTTGCCGCTAAATGGTTTAAAAACCGAAAAATTCCTCTACTAAAAAATTGTCTAACGAACCCATTTTGATAATAACTGTTCAACGAATCCAATTTTCAGTGCTCTTGACGCTCGACCGTCGACCGTCGACCGACGATTGACGATTGACGATTGACGAGTGTCGAGCGTAGAGCAATGAGCAACGAGTGACGAATTATGAATTACAAGCGACAACCGTCGACAAAATTGGAAACGCGTTCATCGAATTCGAAAATTAGGTATAAATATTCGAAAACAAATCGAATCGCCGAGTTCGGAAATGTGAACCACCTTGAGTGTGAGCTGAAAGTAAGCCGGAACTCGCATGAAACCCTTTGAACCAGTTCAAATGAACTTTTTTATCAAATATGATACAATGATTAACAATATTAAATTAATATTAGAGCAGCAATTTGGGGAACCAGAGATGTGAACCATTCCAAATGAACCAACTCAAATGAATAATCGGTGAAATAGTAAGAGTGAACCACATAGAGAAGAAGTAAATAAGTAATGTTCATACTGAACGGCAGAATATGAAATTAAAACAGAATCATTTGTACGTCTTTTTAATCAACGTTCAAATGAACTAGTTCGTTGAGTAAACAAAGTTGATTATCAAGCAAATGCCATTGATTTGCAGTGATTCGAATTGAAAACTATGCAACTGACTCCGTGTTTCCTCAAATGCCCGCAATGACTTAGTTCCCGGAATTGGTTCTGAAATTGAGTTAAGGAATGAACCAACTTTTTGCCCCACTGTCCCTTAACTGCCGTCACTTAACGTTAACAGTTTACGCTTGCCTGCGGGCTAAAAAGGCTGGCGTTGCAGTACACATACACATACACATAACTATGTACACACTCATACTTTCACTCACACACACATACACACACATTCACACCCATACAGACACGCTAAAACACACACATGTGCTGTGCCGTTTGCCTCGTCCTCCCGCCTCAGCTGACGTCGTCTTTGCCTCGCCATCATTTTTGGTGCTGCTGTTACGCTAACTGCGTAAAGTTGGCACTTGAAACTGTCAGCTTAAATATGCCAGCTGCATGCATACACTCACACACTCGCACACACTCACACACTCGCACACACTCACACACGCACATACAGAAGGCACACACATGTGGCTACTACATAAAGTGCACAAAATGGTCGACGCATAGCGAAAGTTGGGGCCGTAAGTTACAGAACCAGCGACTCTTACGGATCCTTGCATTCTGGTGGGCAATAACTTTGGGTAACCTCCAGCCCCCTAGTAGGGTGTCGTCTCTTCCCACCACCTAGCCGTAATTTATCCCCCACACCCCATACCCCGCTTGGCCATTGCCCGTTGCCGATGCTCGGCGTTTCTCGACTTACCATAAATGCATTTTTAAATGCGAGTCTACAACTAAATTAAGCAGCATTTCCACTTACGCTTTATGCGCCCATTCGTTCATTCGTTCATTCGTTGATACTTTATACTTGACTTTATCTCACCTTATCCTTTGTTCTCTTTCAGATGGTGACGAGGACGAAGAAAATCTTTGTGGGCGGCCTCTCGGCACCCACCACGCTGGAGGATGTGAAAAGCTACTTTGAACAGTTTGGTCCGGTAAGTACGAGACATTTTCTATTTCCTTTGTCGTCACACCTTAGACCCGCCCCTTTTAGGAGGCGTGCCTCTTACCTCTTTGTAATATTCATAAACAGTCGTCTGCCAACTTTCGATATAATAATAATAAAAAATCACAATGACAGTTGCCGAACAAATCATGCAATCTATGCGCACTGCGCGTGTCCTATCCCTAGTTAGTAGTTGTTGGGATACACACATACACAGGTGTATGTATGACTGAATATGTGTATGTATGTTTGTGTGCCTGTATACATTGAAAGTATCTTGTTGTAAACGCCGCTGAGCAATGACACCTTCACTGACTGCCACTTGCTACGTTTTGTTTGATCAATAAAAACGCCAAAAAAAATAATAAAAAAAAAACAAGGCAGTGAAAGAAAAAGAAGCCTCCAAAAAGGATGGAAACGTAGGAAAGAGAGTGAGAGAGAGAGAGAGAGAGAGAGGGAGGGAAAGGGAATATATATCCGTACCAAATTCAATCTTGACAAGTACTGCAAAGCACAGACGATGGCCCGACACGTCGATGCGATGCCTCCTACTCCTGACGTGCTCGTCTCCTGCTCTCCAGTTCTCCATTTCTCCTGGTCCTTTTGCAGCTCCTCCCCAGCAGTGGCACTCATCATTTTACCGAATTCTCTGCTGCCTACCTGCAGCAAAGCAAACTCCACTTAAACAGCGGCTTACACACATGCATATTGAGTGTATGCTGATGCGTGTGTGTGTGTGTGTGTGTGTGTGTGTGTGTGCTTGTGGCTGAGTGCTGTTCGAGTGCTCTTTAAGTTCTCCATTCAGCCATGTTTGGCAGCGGGCAACAAAAGGTGGAGAGGTGACTGCCAAAAGGAAAGGGAAGCAAAGCAGCAAGGAAGGCAGGGATATGCCTGAGGAAGACTGCAAAGAGGATTGGTAACGGGTAAGGCTAGGCTGTATAGGGGGAATGGGTAATGGCAGGAGGGGAGAGGAGGACAGGGGGCCAGACTTGTTATAGCGCACAAAACAAATTTTTAGCACGAGAACAAAAATTGTTGTGTTCTTGATTACGATACTAAACGAAAATCGATTTGTGCAACGCTCTTCGATTTTAATGAGCGACTAGATCCTTAAGAGTGTCAGGGGTTTATTCAACATTTTTTTGCCTTGTCGGGAAACAAGGATTTTATTAACGATATGCAAAGGATTCCCTCCAGTCATTTCTATCAAGGATGTTCGCTTGTTCAAACAAGATACCGTCGAGGAGAATCCTAAGCTCATGTAGGCAACCCATCAGAGATTTCTGCATGAAAGTAAGACAGTCATGCGTACATCCTGTTGGCTCCTTCACTAACCCATTAACTTTTATAATCGAAGGGGGGGAAACTACGAATCTTGATTTTTTGCCAATGTCAAATTATATTTTCATATATTTTCCAATATATCCTGTATGTCATATATGCTGGCTGACACTTGGCAAACGCCTTCGAGATTGTCAGTTAGCAATATCCTTGAGCTCGGAGATTGGTCTGTTTCATCGTTATGTCATTTAATACTGTCCCATATTTTCAATCTCTCAGCGGATTTTAAGAACTTCACTTAACATCCAGTCAAGCGCTCAGATGGGACACAACATTGTTCAATGGCAGGTGCCGTTGGTGGATGGTGTATAACTGGTAGGAGTGGTAGAAATGGTGGGGTGGTGTGTTGATTGGGGGGGTAGGGCAGTGTAGCCTCCTGATAATTGACACAAATTGGCGCAACTTTTTGTCAGCTCTTCAACCACCAGCACGTCAACTGGCATTTGCGATGCCTCATTGCGCCCGCGCCCACGACAGTCGATAATGCGAATATAATGACGGGGGCACTTCACCAGCCCCCGCAGCACCATCAACCCCCGCTTTTCAGCTCCCTCTTAACACTCAATCTCTACCTGATTTTCGTCCTCTGGCAACGACAGCCGCAGCAGCAGCAGCGGCAGCAGCAGCGCCGACGGCAACGACAAAAGCAGCAGTTCCTCCGTTTCTAGCCTCGGCTCCGGCTCTGGCTTTGGCTTTCACTCTGGCTCCGGCTCCGGCTCCGGCTTTGGCTTTGGCTTTGGTTTTGGTTGGGGCTCTGGTTGGGACTCCTGCCAAAGCACATAAACGCCCATCAATCAAATCAGCGCTCCGCAAAATGCTTTTAAGTAATTTTCATCATAACTGCGAATGAAGCTGTCAAAATCTATAACGATCAAATAGTTGAAACACCTACAAATGATATTCCATAGGTGGGCCAAAGTTCGAATGCCTCCTACCCCCCCTCCCAACCCCGGCCACTTCGCAAGTCCCAATCGACCGCTGCGCCCACCTCAGGGCCTAGACTGAACCGAGGAGTGGAGTTTTCTTAGGGCTGTGTCCAAACAAAGGCGGGCAACTTAGTTAACCAAGCGCGAATTCCTAATGGCAAACTTTTCAATTAATCCGCATTTGCAAAGAAAATTATAATAATAACTTGGTGCACAAAGGACGAGAGCAAAAGCGAGAGCGAGAGCAAGCGAGAGCGAGAGAGAGAGAAAGAGACTTTCGTAGAGTCTGTTATAAGCTTGGCAAAAGTTTCGACAGGCGAACAACAGAAGCCTCCCGCCTGCAACTTGCCCCCGCCCATCCATTCACTTGGCTGCCTTTTCTTGCCGCCGCTTGGGTCTTCCTGTTTTCCCTGTTTGCCGCTTTGCCTTTCCGCCTTGGCTGAGCTCTCCGGCACTGCTCCACATACTTGGCCAAGTTATTGATTACAACTAATCCCCTTTTGGCTTTTGCCTGCCGGCTCATTGAGCAGCGGCTCGCAAAGAGAGATTTGCGCCGTTGCCCATAAACAAAATAGCAAAATGGCAATGCCAATGCTCAGGCCGACGGCTTAGAGAAGCCAGCTCCCCATATCCGTATCCGTGTCCGGATCAGGGCGACCGTATCCCGGCCAGGTGGCCAGCCAGGCGTTAATGACTTAGACGTCCATTTTTCTTCGGCCCCAAAAACTGTGGGGGAGCCGTTGTTGTAGGCTGGGGATTGCCTTTGTCGATGTCGTTGTCATTGCCATTGAAGACGGCACACGGTAAAGATTGATTAGCCAGGATGACACAGTCAGGCACAGGCGCGGGTCTGCTCAGAGGTGGGGGCGAAGGCGGAGGCAAAGGCAGAGTTGTTGAAGCGGCAGGGGCAGCAGCAGAGTCACTGGCATAGCCATAGGCACTGGTACAGTCACAATCACTGGCACATTCCCAGTGCCATTTCGCAGCTCATCCCCCCCTCCCCCTCTCCGACCACCACCCACTCGCTCCATCTGCCCGACCTGCCCAGCCGGTGGTATACAGGCATTCAATATGATTAATAGTTGTTGCATGTTGCGTAGAATGGCGACAATCACAACGGGCACAACAATAGCGGAATAGCGCAAACAACAGCGAGATTGTCTATATAGAAATTTATGACCCGAACAACCAGCCAATTTCATGTTGCCAGCACAAATTTTCTTTTTTTTATCATATTCTGCCTCTCCCTTTCTCTAGCCGCTCCTCGCTCCTTGCTCCCCCTGTGACCCCCTGACCCCATCTCTTTCTCATTCGCTTTGTATTTTATATGTTTTTTCCTCTCGTTTTCTCATGTCGGAGGCGCATTTTATTTGCATTTCATATTATATTTTAAATGTTGCATTGCATTGTTTGCATTTTTCCCTTTTTATACTTTTTTACTTTGTTGCAAGGATTCTTTACGGAATAATTAATAACAGCGAACTGCAAATACCCTAGCATTCCGATTGATCGCGGAGGGGCAACTCGACAGGACCTTCTATGACGCATGCAATGGCAGCTGCCAAAGCACATTTGTCACATTCTGCAGGTTTCCTTTTCATAATTCTTTTCGTCCTTCTAATATCTGGAAGCTACTTCACAAACTGACCAAAAAAGTATGCTATATTTTTTTGTTTGCTGCCTTTAAATTAAATTAATCTTAACATTAACTTAAGGGCTGTTACATATGCACAGCCACTACAGATATGCCCGGACTGACGTGACTATAAATACAAAAACAATATCTTCAGATGGCTGTATGTGGATGTGCGCTCATTTGCAAAGAGATACATTGAAGTGGGTGGCAGGGGCCAACTAGTTCCAGCCTGATGACCCCAGCCATTAGAACCCGCAACCCCAATCCCAATTCCGGCCCGCCGTCCCGCCGAACCGCCGACCCGCCGACCATCCTTAATCCAAGCCCGTGCTGTGGCACATAAGCCCGATAGTTGCCACACCTTTTAAATGCAAATCAGAGAGAAATGTTTTTGCCCAAATACGAAACAAAACTAAACCAAACGAAACCAAACCAAACCAAACCAACAAAACAAATGGCAAATTCCAAATTTTTCAGTGTGCAAGTTTTTAGTGCAAATGCCTCACATTTAACTGGCACACACACACACACACACACACACACACACACACATAGAGGGACATACTCACAGAAACGCATATATAGACAGACGCATATCCACACACATACAGACAGTCACATAAATGGACCCCAAACTGACCTCAGCTGCTGCAACCTTTGCCACTGATTTTATTGCAACTGCTGCAGCTGCTGCAAGGACTGCGATAACAAAAATTTCACATGCATAAAGGGCGAAGAAAACGGGAGCGATGGAGGAGATGGTGGCTAAGAGTAAGCGGATGGGTAGTTGCCAGTAAGCAAGGAGGGGCGGGGAAACAGGCGAAAGTGAGATTCAGGATACAGAAAAATAAAACAAAACGAAAAGCTCTTTGGCTAAAAAATTGCAAATAAACTACACATTTTGTACAGCGCCCCCCCTCCATTCCCTCCATTCCCCCCATTACAACTCCTCACATTCTCATCCTCACAATTTGCCGCCGTGCCTCCGGCAGGCAGCTCAAGCCTGAACTATGGCCCGGTATGGAAATTGCAGTTGCCCAACTATCAGGCAGCCAACAGACATCGCCCTGTGGCTTTCAAAGGTGTTTACGGTGTTTGCTTTGCCATGCCCCCAAGGGTTAGTTAATTTAAGCGCTTTTCATAAGCATTTTGTACTGGGGGATGACATGGAGCTGCAGGGTAAAAATACATGCAAGGAAGCAACCAAGCTGTTGGCCAGTTAGGCAGTCGGGCAGACTAATGGGCAGAGGGTCAGAAGGGCAGGAAACCGCCCAGGCCAAGTGGCAACAGCAAGTGGCAAAAGTGCAGCCATAGCTGCCAAATGTCCGTCCATCTGAAGAAGGCTGCTCCACAGCTTACGCTGCCTGATGCCTGCTGTCAGCTTCCCGCTGCCTGCTGCCCACTACCCGCTGCCCACTGCCCAGTGCTAAGGACTATAAAGTGTCGACTCCGGGCACTGAATCGCTTCCCCTAGAGCATTAATTATGACAAATCATGCAATATAAAGATGAGAGAAACGTAAATGGAAAGTTTCCATTAAACGAGAATTTAATCATTAAATTATCAGGAAAAATTAAGAGACAGACAGGTTGGTCGAAGGAGCATAAGATGGGAAAGACCGAGGAAGAAGAGGGTGATAAAGAAAAGAGAATAGGATGGGGGAGGAGAGGTAGAGGAAGAGGAAAATGTGAAACTGTTTCCTGCTGCTGCGAACTCTGCAGCTTTCTCTATAAATGTTAAAGGGACTCTGATTTAAGGCTTACAGGAAGTCTGTATACACATTCGCAGCATCCTTTGTCTTTAGATTTCTACGTCCGCTAAATTTCCAAGTTGGTTTAATCAAAAATGTTAAAGTGTGGCGCTGTTATTGTTGTTTGAGAGTTGCTCTTCCCTAATAAAACAGGCTTGAAAACATATTCATAACATATCCTTGTACTTTGGCTCATCAGAGCAGCATTTCTTTGATTATATCCTGAAAATCATATGGTATATCCTGTGTAGCTGCTTTCCAAACAATTAATAACTTCGTCTCAAGAGCAGCATCCTGCAAAAGGGTATATGAACTGTCACCTGTGCTGTGCGGTGTGTGTGAGCCACAGATAAAGTTTCAATCTTGTTTGTTTTACCCACCTGCCTGACGTATATCAGTCAGGACTGTATTTGTCTTGTCCTTGTGCCTTCCGCCCATTCGCCTCCCCTTTTCTGTTCATCAGCGGTAGTGTGTGTGTGTGTGTGTGTGTGTATGAATATGTGTGTGTCATAACTGTGGGCAATTTTTGAGGCACTGCGAATGAAGAGCCTCTCTCAACTGTGGAAGTTGCATAAATTATGATGAAGCGCAAATCTTCAGTTAGCCGTATGTAAATGTAAATGAAGGCTTTGTGCCTTTACGTGTATGTGTGTGTGTGTGTGTGTGTGTGAGTGTGTGAATGTGTGCTTGTGCTTGTGTGTTAGAGCGCGTGTGCATGTGTGAGTGTATGCACGATGAGTGGCAGATTTGCATAATCCTTAGGAAAAGGTTTCATGACAGCGCTTCTACCGCTGCCCCTTCCCTCCGTCACCGCCGCTGCCTGTGCTGCTGCTGCTGCTGCTTCTGCTTCTGTCGCCGCTGCTGATGATGTTGCTGATGCTCAAAATGTCAATGTAGGTGGACTGAGGGTCCTGACAAGCCACAAATACTTCAGCACCTCCACCTAAGCTTGTAATTAACAGCATATATGTACGTGTATATGTATATTACATGCATGTGATATATGCCAGTGTGTGTGTGTGTGTGTGTGTGTGTGTGTCCGTGTGGCTATGTAAGTGTGTATATATGTGCTTGCATATACTTACAGCATGCACTGGCAGCTGTCATTTACATAGCCAATTAGTTGTACATAAGCAACAAGAACAGCAACAACAACAACAATGACAACAACAATAGCAGCAACATTAACAACAACAATAAGAAGAAGATCTGAGAAGGTGTAGGTCGGTAATTTCTACCTTAATCCCCTCATAGCCGCAACTAATTTAATTGTGTTCAATTTGGCATAAAGGCTTTTAATGGCAAACATTGGCGAACATGCGCCGCATGGTATACACACATCATGCATATATGTATGCATATGTATGTGTATGCGTGTGTGTGTGTCTGTGTATATGCATTCCGTGTATAATATGGATTTTTCATATGATGTTCAAAGCCCGGCGGCGTCAAAGAAGACAACTGAAAAATAACGAACACAAACCCAATGCAGACGAAGACGTTCGTTGTTAATGCTTTGATAGACACATTACTTCCGTCTCAGTGGTTAGGCTGCACCAGCAGCAGCAGCACCACCACCACCACCACCAACAACAACAACAACAACAACAACAACAACAACACCATCAGCAACGCCAACAACACCCTCCCATGCAGCAGGAACAGCAACAGCAACAGAAATCTAATACGTCTTGCCAAGCGAGGGATAACTGTTTGTTTACACAGCCCGACGACTATTTGCCTGGCCCATGGCCTCGGCTAAAACCTGAGCCTTGCTCTGGGACTGGCACTGGGAATGGTGCCGCTGGTGGAACTAGTTGAGCTGGGACTGGGCTCTGGCCCTGGACTCGATTTTCATGCGTCTCGTCTGGTGCTCTTGCTTTTACTCCTTCTGCCTTTCTGCATATCTGCTTCGTGCCTTGCATGGCTTTGGCAAATTGCGCAAAAAACATTGCAAGAGAAGCAGCACCACCGACAACTGCGGCAGCGGCAATGACACTGGCAGAGGCAAGGCAAGAGGCAGAGAAAGCAGCAGCAGCGGAGGCAGCAGCAGCAGCAGCAGCAGCAGCAGCAGATTTCATGCACAACAAATTGTCATGCGGACAGGCAGGCAGCCCACACATATCCACAGACATCCAGCGTTGCGGTTGGTCTCTGTAGCTCTTCCCAGTCCTTGGGTATTTTACTTGCCTGCTGTCTGTGCTTTCTACTGCACCCTGCACCCTGCACCCTGCACCCTGTAGCCTGTAGACTCCTGCCGCCTCCTACTTGTCTCCAACTGCCGCTCCAGTTGCTGCTCAAGCACATGAAATCCTTACCCAGGCGCAAGTCAAGCAAACAAACAAACCGCAATGACATGCAGCAGGCAAAGCACAGGCTAAATCTCCTGCTGCTCATCCTGCCACAGCTCCTGCCACAGCTCCTGCCACAGCTCCTGCCCCATGCTCGTATCCCTGATCCCGGGCGGCCAACCACCAACCGCTCAGCCATTGGCATTGCCACAGTTGTAACCGGAAACTGTCGCACTTATTTGGCTACGCGCTAGTTTCGCATATTTCACTGTCAACTTGCGGTAAATAGACTTTAAACAAATATGAAAATAACTCGCAAGAAGCTCAAATATATATATATATATATGTATATATATACACACATGGCATTGGGTGTGCATGCGTGTGTTTGTTAGTGTGCGGAAAGTGGGCAAGAAAAATGCAAAAATCTGCAGAGCCAAAAGAAATTTGCAAGTAAACGGTGGGTAAGCAAATGGCAAGTTGTAAAGTCTGCGGCTTCTCGTTTCCTTGTCAGCGTCTGCCCCCCATTCCACTCCCACTCCCACTCCCACTCTCCTTCTCATGCACACTGTTATCGGCATCTATCTGTCTCCATTTGTATCCCACTGAGCCATCTCAACACCCCAACGAGAAGTTGCACATGCAGCACAGACTCAGACTCAGACTCTGAATCGAGTCAGACTCTGGCCACGTACATAATGGAAATCAATTGTTTACTTTATATGAGTTTTTCAAGTGCTTATTCAATATCATTAGATGAAGATGAGGTCCCTCTGCCAGGCTATAGATGCCACATGTTGTACACAAGTTCTTTGGGTAACTTGTGTAGTTCGTTTCCCTGACGTGAATATAAACTAAAACAAAAACTGTAACCAAAAGGGTTGGTGGAGGGGGGGTGAGGGCGGACCTGAAGCTCCCACCGGCCAAAGCCAAAGCCAAGGATGTGCAACTAAGCGAGGCTCCAATGCAATGCATTGCACTGGAAACGAATCTTAAAAGAGTTGAAGGAAAGGCGATGCAGAAATATATTAAATGCGAGTTGGTGGGAAAGAGACAGGAAGTGGGTGTAAAATAGTGGGGGAAGGAGAGGGAACATGAATTGAAATACTCGCTAGTTAGTGAAAGAGATGATTCTCAGCTAAGAGCTAAACAGAGAAATGGAGAAACAGAGAAGCAGAGAAGCAGAGAAACAGCGATACAGAGAAACAGAGAAAGGTCAAAGCTAAGCAAATTAGTTTGCTAACTTGACTCAGAAGTGCCCAGCAGTCAAAACAAATCTGTAAACTGCTTCAGAATCACGAAGAACGACGGCTCACAAGGTCCTGGCCAGGCTAAGGCTGCATAAGCAAACTATCTGCAGCTTATGAGAATGGCCAAAAAGGAAACTTTGCCATCGAGTTGGCTAAATCATTGCCCGAGTCTCTTGGCAAACACAACTCTCACAGGCAAGGCAGGCGGGCAGGCGGACAGGCAGGCGGACAGGCAGGCGGACGGGCAGACGGGCAGGCAGTCATTCGCTATCCTGGTCTTGAATCCTTGCCAACCTCAATGCGCCTGTAACTTTTCTCATTTTCAACGAATCTTTTCTCTTTCTCCTTTTATTTCTATTTTTTCATTTCATTTTTTTTTTATATATATATACATGTATATTTGTATTTGTGTGTGTGTGTGTGTGTGTGTGTGTGTGTATGTATATTTTGTAAGAGCCGAAGCGAAATCTTAATTTAAAAGCCCAGCTGTTGAATCAAAGGTTAACCTTTCAACTGCCACCCGTTCTGGCAGCCCTTTTAGAAAGCACACACACGCACACACTCGCGCGCACACACACACACACACATTTATATGAAGGCAGCGAGAAGCATAAGTAAAAAACACTGAAAACTCATTTTGTCAGGCATCAAGCAGGATGTCTCCTCAAACCCATTACCAGCCACACCTCAATCTCCGCATGGCACACACAACTTAACCAGCCACAACGGCTGTCGCCCTCCCTCCCTTCCATCCCTTCCCTTCCCTTCCCTTCCCTTCCCGTCCCATCGCTTTCACCCATTCGCTCACTCTCACTCTTAAAAGAGGAGGGCATGGGTGCGGGTGTGTATCTTTAGCCAACTCGCGAGAGATGCAAATAAGCGAATATTCATTTGATGATACGAATTCGAGTGTGCGGCTGCTGCCGCTTCTACCGCTTCTACCGCTTCTACCGCTGCCGCCGTTGCTGCTACACGTGCGTTCCCAGCGACGACAATTTAAAAGTACGTTTTTATCGCGCCGAGAAATGAAAGGCGAAGCAAGACGAGAAAGAGTGAGAGTGAGAGAGAGAGAGAGAGAGGCAGCGAGTGAGACAGTCGGATAGCTCTCGAGTACGAAGGTGGTGGAAGGAGGCGAGCGAGGACAATCAGAGACCGAGTTGGCGCTGCCTCAGAACTGGGGATCGACAGCCTGAGATAGTCACGTACGTCCCTTTGTTTTTCTGGCTTTTTATTTCGTGCCAATTGTGCGCCTAATTAGCGTCGAATCGCGTCGCACAACGCGGCGGCATCTTTGCAATTAAAACGCACTTTTCATGTGGCTCGCGGGGGGGTGGGCGGCAACGACAACGGCAACGGCAACGGCAAAGGCAACGAAATCAGAAACACACAAATGTAGAGGTCTTGGGGCTGCAGATTCAGGAGTGTCTGGAAAAGGTAAAGGCCCCCACACTCCTCCTTCGCCTACTCCTCTTACCCAAACACACACACACACACACACACACACACACACCCGCACACAATAGTAAGCACATAGCAAATGTGGCAACATGGAGAGCAGCTACAAAATGGCGCATGTTGCCGCCTACAAAATTAATTTGATTTATGCTGGTCTCAGTTTGTACGTGTGTTGTACCGCATGTGCATGTGTGTGTGTGTGTGTGTGGTTGTTGTTTGTTTCTGTGTTTTCCAATTGCTGTTTCTGTGTATGTGTTTTTTTTTCGCTTGTACCTGCTGCCTGACAGTGCCTGCTGAATGTTTTCTGTCCAGTCAGGTAACGAATTTCTGGCTAACAACGAAAATAAAAATAAAATATTACCCTGGCAAATGTAAAGTGTCGACTTTTACGTGGCATATGTGTGCACGTCTTTGCAATAAAACAACAAAAACATCACAACATGGCACAACAACATGACGTACATACAGCCACCCACACACGCACACACACACACACACACACAGACGCATACAGATGCGAAGCGTTGCTGCTGCTGTTGGTGCTGCGGCTGCGTTTCGGTTGTTGATCTACTGGGTTAGAGTCCTTTGGTTGTTGTTGCCAACAACCACGCAGCACTAACGAATGTAACAAGCAAATGCGACGAAGGGGGGAGAAGAATATGAGGGAGGCAATTTAACGGCTAAGACATACCGTTAGTACCGGGGCAGAAGTCAGGCTTCGATTTCGGGCAAATTTCATATTCAATTTATGCCACACACGACGAGTCGAGTCGTCCTTTCGAGCTTCCATCTGTCACTTAATCCAACACTTAATCACATTTCAAGGCAAGTGTCGTCGGATTATTGGATGAATGCGAGGCGCAGTCGACGTTGATAAGAGGACAAAAGCAATTCGAATGTGAATTATAAACCATATGAATTTTAAATGTCACACAGCATCAGCTGCATGCCTCGTCCGCTGTGTGGCACTGAGTCAAACAGACCCCAAAATGTTATGAAATGTTTTGGTTCAGGTATAAATGTAAAGCGCGGCCAACGTGATGGAGTGGTGGAGTGATGGTTGGGGGATGACGGATGCAGAGTTGAATGGGGGAATGGAGAAGGGGAGGAGCAGGTTGAAGAGGGGAGGGATGGCAAGTGTTCCGGAAAAGGGGAGGAACGGAACGCGTTGTCGACTCTCGCAGAATGCAAATAAAAAGCCATAAACTTTCATTTAAGTTTAAAATGGCATTTAAATGAATGAGTGGCTGCCACCACTTGCTGCCACTTGCTGCCAGTTGCTGCCAGTTGCCAGTTGCCAGTTGCCAGTTGCCAGTTGCCAGTTCCAAATGCTACCAAATGCTGCTTTTTGGTTGTCTTCGCCCCATGGCTTTTGGGATGCTTTGCCAATGGCCTCAGCCAAGTAACACATGTATCATAATTCATTTTCATGTTTTATTTCATTTTAACTGCAGTTGCCTGTCGCTCCGTCCCCCTCCCTCACTTCACATTCAGCATACTTTCCCTCGCCGTCACTCTTCCCCTCTCGCTCATGTTTATTTGTTGTGGCTGCTGCGTGCAAACATAAATACATATCAAAACAACAGCTAACAGCAGCAACAGCAAAAGCAGCAACAAAAGCAGCAACAAAAGCAGCAACAAAAGCAGCAACAAAAGCAGCAACAGAAGCAACAAAAGCAACATCAACATCAACAGCTACAAACAAACAACATTCAAATACATGTCATATACGTGGCAAATACTGCTGCTGGTGTGTGCAGGCTTTGGGTGTGCACATACATCATTTATATACCACTGGTATGTATGCTTTATACGTAGCACACACACACACACATACACACATACACACCCACACATACACACCCACACCCTCAGCCACATCCGTGTGGTGGCATCCGCGCCCATACTTAAATATGTATGGCAAGCAATTGCAATCAAAACCCAATATAAAAGCTGCCTCTCCCGACGTGTGTACTGCACGGAGTGTGCCTCAAGTTAAAGAAACAAACTTTGAGTGTCGAACATGCAAAGTTATAAAGTTAATTTGAGTGTTGCTTTAAAGAATGTTTTTGGAATTTAATTCGCATTTTAATTAATCGATTCGATAACTGACCACTTATGCAATCAACTTGTCTATCAAGTTGCAAGTATCAAAGCGGATACTAATTGACAATACATGCAGCTTGCGGTTAAGTGGGTGCACATCCGTGTGACACGTGTGTCCACACGCACACGCACGCATATCATCTCAATCGCTAAATGCACTCATTTGTAATATTTAATTATATGCATAAATATCATTTCTAATTGTAGAGCAAAATCAATTGTTCAAATTACAATTGCCATTGCCATTGTCATGCTGCGTATACTCAATAAGCGGCGGTGAAAGAAACTGTTGCCTACTTTTCAGCGCTCCGAACTTTTTAATTACATTCTCATTTAAATAAGTAAAATAAATAAATAAATAAATCTAGGCAAATCAGCAATCATGATGGCCTCTATATATATATTTTTTTTGTCTAACTTTTGCTTATAAATATTAAATAAATTAAAAAGTAGGCTAATTGTTAATCTGTGCGGCTTGCGGCTTTGCCATATGCGTTTTTGTCAACAACAATGCAGCAGCTGCTGCCGCGGCTGCCTTTGCTGCTGCTGCTGCTGCTGTTGCTGCTGCTCTGTCAACCATCCACACAGTGTTGTCTATGGCCACTAACAAGCTATGTTTCTGACCACCTCCCTTTCATCTCCTCTCGCTGCTGCTGCTGCTGCTGCTGTTTCTGTTGTCGCTGCTGTTGCCGTGTTTTAAATGTAAAGCACTTGCTGTGGTCGCTTTGAGCGACCCAAAAGTTAATCTCTGCCAACCGCTGACCAGGCAAAATGACTCCCTCTACACAAACCGCCCAAACCTTGACAGAGCCTCCACCTCTAGAAATGTCACCGCCCGCCCCCACCAATGCCCCCATCGTGCTCTATCATTCTCTCTTTTGGCTGGTTAGATATTTTGCTATGTATTTTCTTTCCTTCCCTTTGTTGTTTTTTCTCCTTTTTTCTGGTCCGCTTTGCCCGACCACAACTTACGTTTTTACAGTGACTCGTTTTGTTTGTTTGTATGTTTGTTTGTTTGTTTGTTTGCTTGCTTGCTTATTTTTCTACCATTTTTTATGCTCTGCTCACAGTTTTGAGCATACACATGTGTAGCAGTTGGTGTGTGGGTGTGTGGGTGTGTGGGTGTGTGTGTGTGCGTGCGAGTGTGTTTGAGTGGGTTTGATTTGTGCCAGTAAGAAGTCAACCAGCCAGTCCAAGATAAATCGCCTTTCAACGCAACTGCGGGCATAAAAAATCACACGATCAGTCATTACATTCACACACACACACACACACACACTCATACACATACGCACACATACATTCACACACATTTATACATGTTGTTATAGCATAAGCACTTATGTATAGTGCATATGTGGTAGTGTGTATACATCCCCAAAGTCATTTTGCGTCGTCCTGCATCCGCAGCTCTCCTTTTTTATCGCCTGTGCTTTAAATTTTTTATGCAAGCTGCGCTGCTGATTTGGCGATAGTGTCGTCGTTGTCGTCCTATCCCCTGTCCCTTTCAACTACCCCTACCGCATCCCCAACCCCACCTCCACCTTCACCTCCGCCGTTGCTTCTGCTTCTGCTTCTGTCACAGTCGCTGCCCCCGCCATCCATTCGCTTGCTCCTTCTTTTGCTCGTAGCCTGCAGCACATAAGTCATTTTGCAGCGCACTTGTAAGAATTCACACGAGCTGTGTGTCCCATCCGCCATCCGCTGCATCCTGCAGACTACATCCTGCTCTGGCAGCCACCCCCTGCCCCTCTCCCCGGACCCTTGCGTCACTTTAGCGTCTCAATAGTCTGTTACTAATACGTTTCTGCAGTGTGCTGCCATTTTAATGCCTTTCATGCAGCAGAGCAGATTCTTTTCGAGTGCATAAACGAGCGGCAGCTAAGGAGCTGCATCAGCTATCAGCTTGCTGCGTGCCTCGTGCCTCATGCCTCATGTCTCATGCCTCATGCCTCATGCCTCATGCCTCATGCCTCATGCCTCATGCCTCATGCCTCATGCCTCATGCCTCATGCCTCATGCCTCATGCCTCGTGCCTCGTGCCTCATGCCTCATGTCTCATGTCTCATGCCTCATGCCTCGTGCCACATACCGCTTACCGCAACTCATCTGCCCCCCCACCAATACTCCCATCTTCCATCAACCATCTCCGTCTTGACTCATCTCATCCAACTGCCTCTGCCAAGTTGCTGCGTCATTGCGTCAATGCGTCACAGGATATTACCGACGTCATTCATGAAGCGTGCTGCGGAGCCTGCTGTGCATGCATGTTCCCCCGATGCATGGCTGC
Organism: Zaprionus lineosus; assembly: GCA_035044505.1. Classification (NCBI taxonomy): domain Eukaryota; kingdom Metazoa; phylum Arthropoda; class Insecta; order Diptera; family Drosophilidae; genus Zaprionus; species Zaprionus lineosus. The sequence continues at coordinate 3,543,050 of JAWNNX010000694.1, read as the reverse complement.
TCCCCGCATCTGCCTTCGGTTTTAGTAGCGTCTTCTCATCCTTTCGCTTAGCAGCTTTTCGATTTGCAGCACGCACATGTGTAAGACTGCGGCTGTAGTGGGTGGCTTAGAAGATGCGCTGCGGGAGGGATGTGGTGGTGTCTTGTCGACGGGTAGATGGAGGAGATCTATGGCTGCTGGGCGCCTCAATACTCTGACGCTTCCGGTATTTATGACGCAAGTAATCAAATTGAATGGCGCGTTGCAGTTTCTTTCGCCTTTTATTTGCCGAGGCTCAAGCTGATGCTAAGGATGGCATTGCCTTTGCTTTCTCCCGACTTGCGTCCTGCAGTGATAAATTCTTGCATTTCAGCCTCGTCGCTTACTCTCCGTTTCTCTCGCTCACTCTCACTTGTCCTGCAGCTCCATCCCTTTCCCTCCTTCCGCTATAGCAGCATAAAAAATTTTGTGAAACTTTCAGCTTTCTACACATTTTCGTCGCTTATCAGCGACGGCTGCTGCAGTTTAACTTGAGTGCTTGTGGAGATAGTGGGTGGGCGGGACATGCGACGAAGGGGTGGGCGAATAGTGGTCCAGGGACCGATGGGCTATCGGGTGGTGGGGTGGTGGGGTTGTGGGGTGGGAGGGAATGGCAATGATAATAATGAACGTGCATGAAAAATTGCAAGTTGACTGAAAGAACTTGGCACTTGGAACTTGGGCATTACCTAAGGCGCAATAAATAATAAGTACCAGTAGCAGTTCCACAAGTCAGGAGCAGCACCAGGCTGAAGACCCAGACACAGTAGTGACTCGAGTAACGGCGTGTGCAAGAACGGGAAAGGAAATGGAAATGGAAGCAGGAGCATCCACCCATTTTACCCATTCCACTGCTCTCACCGCTTTCACCCACATAACCTCAACCTGAACAGAATGGGTGCATAATGAACGATGTCTTGAGTTGTGGAAGACGACGACGAGGATGTTTTCCTCTCCTCCTTCGCTCCTTGCCAGAGCTCTTTCTGTTCCTTAGCGCTCCTGCTGACTTGCATAATGCTAAATTAGTGGCCACGGGAGCGTTAAGCGCAAAGGGCAAGGCGCTCAAATGATTTACACAGGATGTGCCAGTGATTAGGGCCAGTTGCTGGCTCTGAATCCTCAATCCAGTGATTCCTGCATCCTGCCCTGCAGCTTGTGCTTGCATTCCGCATTCCGCATTCTGCATGCTGAACTCTGCATCCACCATGTGACTTTCCCTTTCCCTTTCCACTTAAGTGCAACCAGTGGAATTTTACTTTCCCAAATATCATGAGAAGTTATTATTTTAACTAAAGGGATTAATAAAAGTTAATAATTTAAGAAAATATGTTGATAAGGTAATGAAAAAGTAAACCTCAAAGAACACGCAATGATTTTTCTGAATAATTTCCATTTATGTGATTTTCCAAGAATTTCATTCGGCTTACAATTCATTCCTCCAATGAGCTTCAATTTTGTCAAGGACACTGACGGAAGCCCTTCGAATGGCTGCCCACATTTATATGACATTCCAATATACAATATATAAACTGAATATATATAGTATATATATATATATATATTTGTATATACAATATTTGTACTGATATAATGAAATACATGAAGGGTTTGTATGGCTTGCAGTCGAAATGAATTTCAAGAGACGGCGCTCCTTTGAGGACGTCATTCGTATTAAAAACTAATTGAAAGCTCCTTAAATCAAGTGCTTGAAAAGCGGACAAAGCGACGCTGGAGAAGATCTCTGCATCTGAGCATCTCTGCATGGAATCAGTGGCCAAATCGTAGTCTTATGGCGCTCCTCAACTCCGGGACAGGACATCGAACAATGCCTGGCTGGGGCGATGGTTTAAAGCTTATGGCTTATGGCTCACAATCCGCCCATTCACGTGGCCATTGCCAGGAAGCGGGCCATGAAAAATGCAGCTGCTGCTGAATTTTTGCTTTTGTCGGCGTTGTTTTTCCCGTTGGTCAGCTAAAAAAGGAAAAGGGAAAGAATTAAAAAAAGAGGCGGCGGCGAGGGGGGTGGCCAAAAATGAGAATAGGAGAGCACGAGGACGAAAATAAAGAAAAGGAGGAAACCAGCAGCCGACCAGCCACACAAAAATTATCCGACTTGGTTGATTTATGTTTTTGTTATTGTTTTTCATAATCCGAGGCGAAAAGGAATGTGAAGTAAAAAAAAAAGAGTGCAAGAAGTGAAAGAAGTGAAAGAAAAGAAGTGAATAGAGGAAAATCGTAAAAAGGAGGGGGAAGAAGAACCCAGGAAAATTTCGCCTGCCACTGAAAGATAACCCCAAAAAGTTTACTCTAACGACTCAATCGGTGTGCCACCGCGCTCCAAAGCAGCTTCTTTGCCAAACTCATCCAGCATCCAGCATCCAGCGTCCAGCGTTGAGCAGGACATCTGAAGTGTTGTGTGTCCTGTTTGTGTCCTGCAATAAATGAACAAATTAATTAAGAGGATGGAGCCGGGAATTGTTGCACGATTGCCCGTCGCTGGCCACAGGGCAAAGAATGTCAACGCAGGAAACACGGGACATGAAATTAATGCAGCTATGTCCAGGTCCAAGTCCTGGAACAAGCCCAGACTCCGTTCCATAGCCTAACCTCGCCCATTCCCATTCCCATACCCATTCCCAATTTCAATTGAAAGCAAGTGACCAAACTAGAGGGCAACAACATGTGCGACAGGCACAAGTCCTGGACAAAGGCGACATAAAACGGTAACGTTAGCGCTTCACTGCATCCCGGGACAGGTAGCCGCTAGCTAGTTCCAGCTCAATCTCTCTCCGCGCGTCCTGCCACCGCCACCGCCACCGCCAACTCCACCACCCACCACCCACCCTTTTTATCAGCTTCTATCCATCTCTATTTGCTGGACTGAGCTCAAAAGCAGCTTAGCCTGCAGGTGACGCGAGCGACGACGCAAAATCAATCGAGAAATCCATGGCCATGCATAGATAGCGGCTTTTAGGGATACGCTCATCCATTCTCTATGCCGCGACTGTCACTGCTACTGCCATTGCCACCGCCACTGTTGCTGCCGCTGGCGTTGCTACTGCTACTCCTGCCGCTCCTTCTGCTGCTGCTCCTCCTGCTGTTGCTACTGCTGGAGCTACCGCTGCCGGGCAGGTTCACATCGATGTCCATGTCCATGTCCATGTGTGGGCACGTGCTGGTCAACGCCAATAACGACGTAATCTGTTTATATCCTTTTTTTCTCCCTTCTCTCTTATTCTACTTTTTTCCCTTTTTTGGCCATTGTGCTGCGCACTTTTTCCATTTGTCGTCCTCTCGTCGTCGCTGGAGCAGCTTCAATTTTCTGGCCGCCAGTTTTTGTCGCTCGTCCTCTCGTTCCATGGATTGAGTTGTTATTTTTCGCTTAGTGCAATTTATTTTGGCCAAGTGGCAGCCAACGGCCAGGCAGCGCTTAATTTATTATGCTGGCTTCCATTCCTCCTACTTCACCATTTCCATCGCCATCGCCATCGCCATCAACATCACCGTCTTCTTCTTTGCCTTCGCCTTCGCGTTTGCCTACTCCCACCCCAACCCCAACCCCAACCCCATTGCCTTTCAGGCACCCTGGTTTGATACAACTGCTGGTCCTGCTCCCGGTCCTGGTGCTCGTCTTCGTCCCCAGCCATGTCCTGGGTGCTTCTGCTGGTGCTCATCACCCAAATTGTGCTGGCCATTGTTCAATGGCAGATAAAAGAAAAATTAAAGGGAAGCAAAATGAAAGTCGTCCTCGAGGACGACGATGTCCTGCAAGCAGCGGCAGCAGCAGCAGCAGTAGCAACAGAAATAAGAAACGAACCAAATAAAAAAGAAAACACACCCAAAAGAAGCACAACAACAACAACAACAACCACTACAACAACAACAACTACAACTACAACAAAACGAATAACGAAAAACGAAAAACGAAATGTTATTAATTTCAACTTTGAAAAATTGTGCAATGGCTTAGCAGCATTGGAGCCATCGAGGCGTTCATTTATTAGCAACGTGATAAATACTTTCAATTTTGCTTTCAATAAATGATAACGTAATGCCCTGGCATTAATATAGATCAATGGCCAACTGTCAATGGGGAAAGGACGCGGGGGCAGCGCTGGCAGCGGTGGCAGATGAAAATAAGAACAAGGATGGAAATGGGACTCAAAATGAGACTTTGGATGAAAATGAAAATCGAAATGAAATTGGGAAACAGAAACAGAAACAGAAAAGTTTAGTTTCCACTTTAGGGAAAATCCCAAAATGACCTCCGAGTGCGTATAAAAATATCCTTCAAACGAAATCCTCAGCTAAGATCCCAAACTTAGGATCCTTTAAAATAAACATTAATATTTCTTGGATGCAACTAAACATTTAAGGACTTAGTATACTGAGCTTCAAGTATAGAACCCTTGGATTTGCCTGTGTTTGGAAAATGCTGAAAATGTTGCCTTAATTTGCCGGAACTCGAAATAATAACTCTCTCTTACCCAGGATATTCACGTACTGTTTTTAAACTCGCCTCGTCAAAAGGACAAAAGTAAGACAGTGAAATTATTTCCAAATGCGATGAATTCAAGTTCAGTCGTTGATACTGACAGTTATGCTAATAAAGAATCAGCTTTATGCTGTCAGAGGACATTCGCCGAATGTGTGACAAGCCCAGCAAAGAAGTTGTTATGCATACACTCAGCAAGGACATAAAAAGAATATCAAATTGTGATTTGACTGCGATTATGGCGTCCCATTTGTCCGGACAAAACAACTGCGGACATTGATTGTTTTGACTGGCTGACTGACTGACTGACTGACTGACTGACAGACTGACAAACTAAGCAACTTTTTGACTGGCCTATTGGCAGAGTTGCTCTCTGACTGACTGCCTGAGGGACTGACTGCCTGAGGGACTGACTGACTGACTGACTCAATGACTGACTGGCTGAGTGAATTAGCGAGTTGATGGACTGGGAAAGTCGCATACGCGTCAATTGCTGTGATTAGCATGAAAATCATTACAAGCACAAAATGAATGGGAAATCAGAAAAGCAACCGAAATTGAGGCGGAAATGTTGTGGGCGGGGGTGATTGCGAAGTGGGGGGAAATGACTGGCTGAGGGTCCGAAAATAGAAAAATTCTCGGCCATTGCTTTGTCAAATGTGTTTTGGTGTTTTCACAAGATGTGTGATAGAGTGTGTGCGTGTGTATGTGTGTGTGTGTGTGTGTCATGTCTCAGATGTGCCAGTGCCAGGCAGAGTCCTGTGCAGCTACGGCCGGAGAGGATCCTGCGAGAGTGGCCAGCCAAGCAGACAAAAGGCAACCAGTGAAAAATCGAGTTAGGCAAAACAAATAGCAGAATAGTTTGGACGGCGACAGCGACAGCGACAGCGACATTGACACAAGCAATAACAACAACAATAATAACAGCAATAACAACAACATAAATAGAGGGAAACAGAACAGTGGTGGTGCGGGTGGAGATGTAGGGAAGTAGATAGAGCAAAAAAAGGGAATGAAAAACAAAAACAACTAAAATGAAATAAAAGTAGCCAAAGACTGGGGATGAGTGCGGGGCTGGTGGGCGGGCGGGCGGCATGACGACGGGCCGTTTGGCCGTTGTAAAAGTCAAGCGAAATAATATTTTCCGGGTAGCAGGCAAAGGCAGAACCCACAGCAGCAACAACAACAACAACAACAACAACAGGAATTGACTGTTGGTCCTCGGCTTCCCCCCACCTCCTTTGCTTTCCATCAAGCGTAACATTGAAAAAAACAAAAAGAAAGCTGAAAAACTGAAGACTCTTTGGCTGCATAGATTCGCTGGCGTTTACGTTGTGGCGGGGGAGGCGGGGCTGCACTGTGGTTGTATATGGTGTGTGGTGTGCGGGACGAACTTGTGGCCATCATTGTAGGCAATTTGCAAAAATAGCAACGATTTCTTGCCACTGCCCCCGTCCGGAGTCGCCACTCAGCCACGTCTGCGCTCGGGCTTGTGGCAAGCGGGAGACGACAGGAGGAAGGTTGACTGTAGCCGTGAGGGCGGAAGGGACAGTAGAAGGAGACAGAAGACAGGAGGCAGAAGGCAGAAGGCAGGCGGCAGGCGGCAGCAAAGTTAGTTTAAAGGAAATCAAAATAAAAATCATAAAAATGCACAACGTGGCGCGCGTTTGTTAAACTCCCCCCCCGACCCATCGCAGTTGTCACTATGAGCGGAGGATAGTTAGAGGGAGGTGCCGGCAAAAGAGTCACGAGTGACAGTGGTGCCTGTGTGTGGGATAAGGGATGAAGCGTGAGGGGTGAAGGCGGGGACGTCGCAGACAAAGACAAAAATGTTGCCTTGGCACAAAGATGAAAAGTTGTTGCTGTTTATGGCGGAAGTAGATAATGCCAAAGATGAACAAGGCCAAGACGCTGATGTTGTTGCTGCTGCTGCTTCGCAATGCCAGTCACACAGTACAGTAACACAGACAGAGAGAAAGACTAGCATAGAATGAGGTAGAGAGAGAGAGAGAGAGAGAGAGATGGCGATCCGGAGAGAGGGAGCTAAAGAAATGAAGCTTAAGGGTCGTCGCTTGGGTCTATAATTTTGCCATTACAAAACAATAGTAAAAACAAACTGCAACAAAGTTTACAGCCAAAGGAAGATACAGCTAAGCAGAGTGGCTGAAGGCTGTCCTGTCGGCGGGGGTGGGAGTGGGGAGGGGGACCAGAGACGTAGACTCAGTGAGGCGTTTGTAAGTAGACAGCAGTAGCAACAGCAACTGCAAGAACAACAGCAGTGAAAGCAACATAGCTGCAAGACTCAGCAGCAACAACAACTGTAAAAACAACAACAACAACAACACATCAAACAGCATAGAGCTTTGCTGCATGAGCACATTGTCGCATTATGCGCAATTATTGTCGCAATTATGGCCAGACAATTGTCAGTTTTGGCGCTAGTTTTGAGCCAAGTTGATGGCATTGGCTCAAAGTCTTGCATATTGTTGACATTTTGGGCTAAGCGCCATTAATAACAGTACACTACGTTTAAGGGCACAGGGACACACACACACACACACACACACAGACAGGCACACGCACACACACGCGCATGTACGGACACAATCAGACTTAGCGCTATTATGGAAGCAGCTAATCAGCAATGTCAGCCCCAGAGTCAAGTTCTCGTCCTGTTAAGGATACAATCCCTTACGTGCGATAAGAACATCAGCCACCGCGCACCGCAGCCCCCGAAGCATCGATAAAGTCAACATGAAGCGTATCCTGACGCTGTCCCCGCTGTCGTTGCTTCCGCTGCTCCTGCTGCTACTTCTGCTGCCCATGACCAGTCAGTCGCTGGGAAGATACTGAGCAGGGGAAAGGTGAAGGAAAAAGTGGAGGGGTTGGTGATGGCGATGGCGATGGCGTTGGGGCTGGAAATGGAGATGGAGGTGGAGGCCTACGCAAAGTTCAGCTGTTTTGTCACTTATTTACAGCACATTAAACAATTTGCTTTTTACGCCGACCAATAACAGCAGCAACGACATCAACAGCAGCAACAACAACGGCAACAACAACAATAAGGATGGCGGCAATAATATCCTCCAGCAGCTATCCCAATGCCACCCCATGGCCGGGGGCTGTCTAGGATCGCCTGCTGCCTAGCCAACCGCACATTTTAATTGTTCTCGTCATGAACATGTCATAAAGCAAATCAGATTAAATGCGTCACTTATTATTGTGTGCCTGGGTACCCACACACACACACACACACACACACACACACACACATACACACACACGCACACCCATCCATGCACACACATACATCCACATACCAGTCACTCACTCATTGAATAAGCCCCGGCCTACGCGTGTGCGTGTGTGTGTACATGGGGTTCTGGTGTTGGTGTGTGTGTGTGCGTGTGTGTGTGTGTTGATGTGAACATGGGGGTGTCTATGCTTGTGTGTGAACTTTGTTAACTGCGGTCAAATGTGGTGAGCATATCGCGTCGATTGGGGGCAACATCAGCCAGCAGCATATCGCCTTTATGGCATATTACCTACTCGAACGGCAAGCCACGCACAGTGGGGCAAGAGTCCGGGGTAATTCTGTGAATTTCTAAGCTGCAGGTTAAGAGGAAGTCAGAGCTTGGAGCTGATTTCAAATTAAATAATTTCCCCCAATTTATTTCCCTCGATTTGCAATCGCATCGATTGGCTTTTCTTCCTGTAATTCTTATAATCAATTTGGATGCTAATTAGTTTCCATTGGAAGTACGCATTCAGGATACGCAGTCTGAAAAATATGACTTTTTCAGCTGTGGCTGAGTGAATATTTATGTGTATGTATGTGTGTGTGTGTGTGTGTGGTCGCATGTGTTCGCCTGCAGAAGATAGAAGCAGCACTTTTAATGCCTCAGGAAATTAGTTCAATTAAAGCAAAAGTTTGCCAAGAATAATTACGGAGTTCCTTAACGTGTCCTTTCTCGACTGGAGCCGCTTTAATTGATTGTTTAAGCACTGTGATAGGCATCGGCAAGCGTCGTTGCTTTTCCTGCACCTTTGCCCCACTGTGCAACTTACCGCTGCCACCACAAGCCGCTTCCTTTCCACTAACCTCTACCACAAGTCCTTATGGCTCTGCTGCTCCTTCAGCTGCTGCTACACCGGCTCCTCTGCTCCTGCTCATGCTTTTGCTCCAGCTCTTGCAGGTCCTGCTTCTACTTCTGCTTCTCCTCCTGATTCTGCCACTCTTTGCAGGCTCGGGCGTTAACTTGCATGTTAGATTGTGCGTGCTCCTTAATTAGTTGCAAACTGTTTCCATCATAGCAGCCACACTTACACCCACACACACTCCACACACTCACACCCTTAGGTCAAGGAATGGATCTGGAACACTTCCTGCTTCCCCCACCCTCCTTCACCCGCCTCTGGTTGCGTGGCAGCTTTGTCTGCATGTTAAGCACACGTTTCGCCAAAGGCGTTTGCGGAAGGTGTCTACAACTTTTCGCGTCGTATTAAGTAAATTGACACTGAAAGCGTTTTGTCATGTTAAGCCCAGTTTTGTCGCAGCCACTACTCCGAGCCCTGACCTCCTGCTGCTCCGCCTGCCCAAGCACCACCCCCTTTACCTTCCGCCCGCCAGTGCGTTTCGCTCCGGCTCGGTTATCTTTTAATCGTCGGGAACCAAATATTGATTTCTAATATTGATGCAATTCCATTTTACAAATTTGCATACCAAATTCTGATTGCTAGGGGACTTTGAGACAGTCACCAGCAGCAGTACACACATATATACACATACACACACATATGTACGTACATAACATAACGTGCCTTTTCTGAGTTGTTGGTAAAAGTCATGAGTATTTTCTGTTTTTTTATTTGGCCGTCACACACAATGAAAATCGACATGAGAATGAGCCAAAAGGAAGCATGGTGGAGCATGAAGGAAGGGGGGTGTTGGAGCGGCAGGCAGAAGTGGGCGGGACAGCGGGTCTGGATCCGCTGGCACTTGACGCGCGCCGGCAACAGTCGATTAGTTACATAGACCGTTAGACAGACAGGAAGGCGGTCGTATAGTCGGAGACACATACGAATATCGACAGATAGTGCTTTTTGTTCTCTGTAATCACAGCAGCCACAGCCACAGCCACAGCCACAGCCATAGTAGCAGCAGCAGCAGCAGCAGCAGCAGCATCAGCAACAGCAGCAAATGGCAATTTACAAAATGAAAACATAAAATAATAAATACGATTTGACAGCGAACTATTGTAGATACGTTCGGAATGGTCGTAGTTCTCCTTGGAAGCGAGTAATGTGGGGGAAACGGGATAATGCGCTGGCATCCTAGCCCGGATGTGTGTTTGTGAGTGCGAGTGCAAGTGCGACGGCGAGTGTATGTGTGTGGGGGAGAATGTGTGTATATGTGTGTGTGTGTGCGTGTGTGTGTAGGAGCAGCATCTACATAATCATATTATGCTTGACTGGCACGACAAACCAAGCGCACAAATGTGGGTCCAACTGCATTGAGCTGACAAGTGTACAGGGACCAAGCAGCAGCGTGTGTGTGGTTCGAAAATGTTGGGGTCGAGCGGGTGAGTGAGGAGGGGAGAGAGAGGAGAGTGAGAAGGCAGGATTGGGGGCGCTGCAGAAGCATATTGCAGAGACAGAATAAATGGAAGATAGAGACAGACAGAGGCTAACTGGCTGAGAGGAGGGGGAACGAAAGGAAGGAAGGAAGGGGATAGAGAAAGAGAGAGTAGGTAGGAGAATGTATTGGGACGGGTGTTGAGAAATGTGGAGATATGTGGAGTGAGTGTGAGGGGAGAGGAGCAAGGAAGGAAGTAAGAGCAAGAGAGAGTGAACAGAGATTCAAGTAATTTGACAGGCGACATACATTTCACGTGCTGCACAGACAGAGAATCGGATAGACAGACGGACAGCAGACAGGCAAACAGACAGACAGACAGACAGACAGGCGAATGGACAGTCAGAGGGTCAGAGGAACGGAGAGACAGAGATGGACAGATGGACAGATAAATGGAGAAACAGCTGCGCAAATCTGTTAGCCAGTGAATTGATGAGGGGCAGAAGCGATAAAAAGGCTTGCGAATTGCCTGGCAAGTGGGTGTTGGGTGCTGAGGAGAGTAAAGGATAAAGAGGATGAGGAGGTGGGTACGGTTACGGGAAGGTGAAGGGGACAGCGGGGCAGCGGGGACGTTACTTCGTTGGCTTGGTTTGATATTGAGCTCGGGTTCTGGGTTCCACTGCGAATTCAAATACGAATACGAATCCGAGTACGATGACGATGATAAGGACGAGGACGAGGACGAGGACGAGGACGAGGACGAGGGCGAGCACGAGTTCGAGTTCGAGTTCAGGTTCAGTATTGCGTTGGGCCACCGCCTCTGACTGTGCCATGATATGGGCCAAAACAGACAGTTGGAGCGACATCGCCACCTGGCAGCTGCCAAAATTGCAAAATTGAAATTGAAATGCGAGTGCTGTAACGGCTGACACACACACACACACATTATCACACACACACACACACACGCACACACTTGGGTCACACATACACGTGGATAGACACATGCATTTGTAAGACTCGAAGCACATGGACACGCATGCATAATACGCATACGCACCGAGTGCACTTCGCTTGCCCCTGACTGTAGCGGCTGTAGCGGTAGCAGCGGTAATGGCGACAGCATCGGTGACGCTGACGCTGATGCTGATGCTGACGCTGACGCTGACGACGGCGACGGCGACGGCGACGGCGACTGCGGCTGTGGCTGTCGCAAAGACAAGCCAAAGCAATTAATGTAATGAGCAGCAGCATGTCAGGGCGATGTCGACGTCAACATTTTTGCACAAGAATTTTCAATCAGCAGCGGCATTCAGACAAACTCAGTGTGCGAGGGAGAAGGAAAGAGACAGGTGCGCAGGGGAGGAACGAGACGGGGAGCAAGTACATGTGCTTGTATAATGTGCAAAGGCGTCCAATGTAATTGTTTCAAACCAAGCTACTTAAGGGCTATATGCCTGTCCCTACTTATGTGTGTGTGCATATGTGTAAAGCCTGTATGTGTGTGTGTGTATGTGTGTGTATGTTCACAAACAAAAAGTCCAATCAGCCCTGCATTAATGAGACTGAGCGACTGAACAACTGAAGTGTGGATGGATGGACGGGTGACTTTGAGGTGGTTTGAGGTGGTTTGAGACGGTTTGAGGTGCCTTGGGGTGAGGTGGCTGCTTGGGTGCTTGAGCGAGTTGCTCGACCAACCCTTTTTGAGGGCTCGCATTCATTTGCATTTATGTTTTGTGCCAACTAATTTGAAGCTCTGTCAGCGGAACAAAACAAAATCAGCGTCAAGCCGTCGACGATGAGCCCCCTTCATGACAAGACACGTTGCTACCTGCACGCCTGCTGCCACACCTCCACACCCCCCGTCCCACGAGCACCACCATTCACAGCCCCACCAGCCTGCTCTGTTCCGAGCGAAGGCGTCCAAGTGCATTTTGAGTTGTTGCAACAAAGGCAACAGACGCTTCCTTTTCTTTTACGGCTCACACATGCATACAATATGCATACTCATTAGTTTGGAGTGGTTCCGTCAACAGAAGACGCCCCCTATCGCCATTTCCATACCGCCCCTCCTCCACCTACTCCTTTCTGTTCTTGTTGTTGTTGTCGACATGTCAGTTAGTCAGCGCTCATCATCAGTCTCTATTGCTAAGCGCCTTTGCTTTTGCTATTTGTCTATCTGTTTGTCCCTTCCTCCTCTTCCTGTATCCGCTACTTCACCCCACACCCCACACCCCACACCCCTTAACCCTCACCACTACCCACCTCCCTGGCACCGAGTATATCTCTCTATCCGCCTATCTATCTGGTCTATTCGTCTATTCGCCCATCCGATTGTCCCGCTCCAAAATAAACAAATCCTTTTGCGCCTGCCTCGCCTTTTAAGTTGCAGCCAATTGTTACTGCAGCATTTGTTACTAGGAGTTTTCTGCAACTTATGCATCCTTTTTTCCAGCTCATAAATTTGTTTTTTCTTTCTTTTTGTTTTTCTTCTTCCATCATTTTTGTTGTTCTTCCGCTTTGTTTTTGTTGTTGTTGTTGCTGTTGCTATTGCTGTTGTTGCCATTGTCGTTGTTGTTGTTGTTGTTGTTGTTGTTATTGTTTTTGTGCTGCATTGCCAGGCGGCTTTCAATGTCAACCGGCGCAGCGGCTTTTGTTTGACGTCGTGCTCTCGGTCTCATGAATAACTGATTAAAACCTTTTTGGTTTCTCGACTGGTGTGAGGCTGCCATGAATGCCTGTTGGGCAATGGGCAGTGGGCGGTAGCTGGTGGTTGCTGGTGGTTGCTGGTTGCTGGTTGGTGGTTGGTGGTCGGTGGGTGATGCCTTGTGGTGGGTTGATGGATTACTGGGCCCGTGAGTGGGTTGCATATCTAGCTGGCTGCGCTTTCATTTAAAATGACTTGCTGGCGTTGAACAGAGGAGTGCAGTGTCACCAGCGGCTGCTGGGCGATGGGTGAATGGCTAGGTGAATGGGTGAATGGGTGACTGGACGGATGGGCGGATGGGTTAGTTGGCTATTGTGGCTTGCTGTGATGATAAATAGCTGTTATATGGATAGAAATTGTCAAAGGAGTCGCTAAACGGGCAAGAGTGATGATGCGCTTGTCAATTACGGCAAAGCCAGTTAATCTCTTCAGGCTGTTACACAAACTGTTCTACTACAATAGGGGAAGCCTCCCTCCGAACTGTTATACCAACAAGCTGACTCCTCCACCAGCCCCCAAGTTTCATTTAAGTTACTTTTGTAATTCGAAGCTTGTACTTTTCACTTTTCACTTTTCGCTTTTCGCTTTTCAAATATTATATCAGTTCTTTTGTAACTGTTCCCAAAGTGTTTTCTCGAACTTTGTTCCCTTGCGAACTTCATGAGCATCATTTACTTTCTCCTTCGCCTAAGTTTCCCCGGCTCGGGGCTCGGGTTCTAATTGATGCCTGGCGCGGGTCTAGAAACTTTTGTACCACCTCGCCGTAGTTCTCAGATATGAAATACTATTATGACAGTCGTCATAGTTTTGTGAAGAAGTTAAACTGTAAGTGCACATAAATTGGTGTGCACACACAACTGTTATACAAACTTTCATACAGCGTGGCGCTGCAAGCCCAAGCCGTTGAGCCGCATAAATTTAACATTTAACTGCAATAACTTGCAGCAATTTCCACAATCATTGAATCCAATTCTCTTCCTGCGGAGCAGCAAAAACTCTTTGGCCAACTGTTCAACTCATAAATACAACATTATTTTCACCGTGTCGACGACGTCTTTGTCTTTGCCTCCATCTCCGGGCGACTCCTGCGTTTCCTCTTCGATTGCGACTACAGTAACTACAGCCACTACAGCCACTACAGCCACTGCTCCACCTCCATCGTCACTTGTCTGTGAGCGTCTCAATTCACTGCACATTTTGCAAATAACAATCGCATTTTTTGAATAATTCAAATCCACTTTGTTGCCTGCCTGCCGTCTGCCGCCTGCCGCCTGCCGCTTGCCGCTTGCCGCTTGCCACTTGCCACTTGCCGAATGCCTCTTGCCGCTTGCCGTGTTCCTGCCTGGCAGCTTGACTACCAGTCCTCCTGTCTGACTGAATGGTTGTCCCTCTGTCGGTCTTTCGGTTCTTGCATCCGTTCTGTTTCTTCTTTGATTCAAGGAAAATGCTGTGGCATAAGAAAAGCGCTGGGTGACGAGCAGGCAGCAGCCAGCAAGCAGCAAGAGCAAGAAGCAAGAAGCAAGAAGCAAGAAGCAAGCAAGTAGCAACTAAAAACCAGCAACGGGCAACTGGCAACTGGCAACTGGCAACGGGCAAGGAGCAACCAACCAACAGCCGTCAACTGGCCGTGTGTTTTCTTGCTTTTGTTCAGGGCAGCATAAAAAATGTATAGCATAGTTTTCTGCGTTCGCAGCGACCAACAGCAACACCTACACGCACATACACAGACAAAGACACGGACACAGACGTACACACTCACACTCACACTTACACTCACACTCACACTTACACAATTAGAGCCGGAGAACTATTATTAGGCAGGCATTCAAATATGTAAGCTCCTGCATTATTTATGGCACATTTCTGATCCTTTTTTGAACGTTCCTTGCGTTGGGATTTAAATTTCTATATATTTAAATATTGCGATGATTTAAATGAAAATCAAATTGCGCATCGGCAACGCTTACTTTATTTTATTTTACAATTTTTGCTTTTAACCAGGCGCTGATTTCATTTAGTTGCCGCGGCAGCACACGAACGCGAGTGTCAGCCACCCAAACCCACCCTCCCCCCCAGCTCGAACCCCAAACCAAGCCCAAAGTCCAGCAGCACCACCAAGGCCCAAACCCAAACCCAATCCAAACCAAACCAAACCAAACCGAACTGCACCCCGACTAACGTCCTGCCGGTAACCCACTGCCAAACCGTACCAAAGCGGACAGGAGCCGTACCGTACCCGTGCCGTACCGTACCGGACCGGACCGGACCGGACCGGACCGAACCGTACCCACAATTCAAAAATCAATTTTCATTTGCAAAACGATTACATTCACATTCATTCAATGTTCGTTGGTTCGCAGATGTTTTTTCCTTTTTTTTATTTTGTCAGGACTCTCCATGTGTGCGCTTGTGTGTGTGTGTGTGTGGGTGCACGTGTGTGTGTTGGTGTGTGTATGGGTGTGTGTTGTTGTGCTGGTGCGCTGCTATCGGTTCCCTTACACTCGAATGAACTTTTATTCAATTTGCAAAGCAACCACAAGCTGCACAATAGCCGTTTTAAACACTCAACCAACCAACGAACCAGCGAAACCAGCGAACGGCCATTTCGTCATTCCAAGAGTGGAGCTGTGGAGCTGTGGAGCTGTGGAGCTGTGGAGCTGTGGAGCTGTGGAGCTGTGGAGCCGTGTAGCTGTGGAGCTGAGCGCAGCGTAGCACACATCCTCATCCTTATCCCCGTTCCCATTCCAGCTCCCAATCTCATTCCCATTTCCATTCCCCTTTCTATCCCCATCAATATCCTTCCCCTCTACAGTCCTCGTTCACATTCACATTCACATTCTCATCCTCAACATAAACCTCAACCTTAACCTCATCTCTATCGGCATTGGCATCGTCGTCGTCGTCGTCGTCGTCGTCGTCGCCATCAATATCGTCGTCATTCTCAACCTCATCCTTTTCGTCACTGACATTTGCATGTCCAACTGTCTGCACTTTCCGTCGTTCATTTAAATGCGGCTTTGGAGGCTGCCGCTGCTGCTGCTGCCCGTTCGACTAAAATATTCTGGTCCTCTTCCAATTTTCGTGCGTTTTTCCGATTTTCCTTTTAAATTTTTTCCCTTTTTTCCATTCTTAATTTTGTTCGGTTTCCTTCTTTTTTCTTTGTGATCGTTTTTTGTTCATTTGAAATGCATTTATTCATGTGCTGACTGCAATTTGTTACATTGCGAACACTCGTCGCGCGACTGTTATACCGTTCGACTGTTATACCGCTCGACTGTTATACCGCTCGACTGTTATACCGCTCGACTGTTATACCCTGCACTAGGTTTTGTGCGTAGAACTCAGCAGCTCTACATGCAGTAAAAGCCACAGCTCCCATTTTAATACTCGGCGCATACATCACATTCTGCCCGCAACAGCTTTTGCCCCCCTTTGGCCCCTTTGCCCCCTTTGCGCCACTTTGCCCCCCTTTGCCACTCGCAATTCACCTCTCTCCACGCTCCACTCTTCACTCCGCCTTTACATAATGGGCCAACTAAGAACTGTCGCACGGTGGCGGAGAAATGGTCGGAAGGGGGGGAGGGGAGGGGAAAAGAAAAGTAAGTATGTAAAAATGAAACAAATACATAATAAACAAAACAATGGCGAAGGGCAGCCGGCGACAAACAAAAGAATTCGCTCGTAAAACCGAGATTTAGGCCGTGCCACATTTGTGACCAAAAACCAGGAAAAAAAATAAATAAATACATATATATATAAAAGGGGGTGGCAGGGCGGGAGCAGTGAATGGTGGCATAGGAAACGATATGGAAGGAGCAGACAGGACGCAGGATGCGAGATACGAGGCGTAGAGCGCTGAACGTAGAACGTAGAATGCCATACAGCATTAGGATGGGACGGGAATGCGGGAGGGAACGAAACGGAAAGGGAATGGGAATGGGAATGGGAGGACTGGGGAAGGGACAGAAAGGGACGAAATAGGAAGGGAGGCTGTGGGCTTCTGCTCATTTTATGCGCTAACTGAATCAGCCCGACAACCATTAACTGAGGCCATTTTATTCAATTTCGCTATGAGGGGAGGGGTGCTCCTGCCCATGCCTCCTTTGTCCTCCTGGCCGCCACTTCGCGTTCCTCTGACCGAAATGTAGAAGAATAAAGAGCCAACAACAACAACGTACAACGGGAAACGGAAGTGTGTACGCAGGTTATGCAGGAGCTCGAGCACGAGCTGAAGCTCAAACTGATGGCAGGCAGGCAACATTGGAGATGAAGCAGAAGTAAGAGCAACGGCCAGGAGTCCATAGCCAGGAACCAAAAGCGGGCACAGGTCCTGGACAACTGTAGTGTGCCTGCTACGTGTGACAATAATAAAAGTTTTTATTGCTGTCGCACACAGATGCGACAGGACCAAGAGAGTAGATCCAGAAATTAGCCTTCGTCTGAGCCAATTTCGTCATATACTCGCTACAAACATTGCTGCCTGTTCCCATCTCTCTCTCTCTCTCTCTCTCTCTCTCTCTCTCTCGTTCTTCCTTTTCTGCTCACTCAGGTGCACACACTTCCTCTCGCCATCTCTCTCACACTCTCCTTCATTCTCTCCTATATTCTTCCTGTACAAAACATAATCTCAGTCGTAAATTTTCCCAACAATGTTTTCAAAAACAAATTCCAAGCGTTGTTGCCCAATGGCACTGCAATGGGTCCTTTTATCCTGGCCGTGCAGGCATTACAAAAGCCCATTCAGGATAACACTTCCTATAAGATGTATTCGCCATTGTTGGCCATTGATTTGCAATTCATTGGCTCCTCTTCTACTCCGATAATCGGGCATCAATTCAAGAAGAATCATAAAATTCTTATTGCCTGCAATCGGCGCTCCTTTATTAGCTTCGAGTTGGCATTCAAATAGCATAGTTTTAGCTTTTCAAATGTCCTTCGATGCGATTATATATTTATCCAAAGCTGAACATCAGCATCTTCATATTAAGCACTAATTTGAATCCTTTCTCTATGCTGACTCTATGCATCTACGATCTAAGGATTGAATATCAGGATATACACTTTTTATAAATTTTTAATTAGTTATTTGAAGACAAGGACTGGCTTTCTTCTAAACAGAGGAGAGAACCAGAACCTCGCCCCACGCAATCTACAGTAATTTAAGTCCTTTGAATTACAATATATATAAATTTAGTCCTTCGACATATATTTCCCATTTCAATTCCTCTCAAAGAGAAAGAATGAAGAAAAATGGAAAAAGGAAAGGAAAGGAATAAAATAAATGATTTAAATGATTTTTCACGTAAAGTTACGGAATTTATGACCAGAAATGACATTAGGAAGCGATTCGAAGTTCAATTTTAAATTGAGTTTCATATTTGCATTTCTCTCAAAGGACACACAAGTCTTTCGTCAAAATATTTGTAATGAAGCGTTGCAAATAGTTTTCTGGCTGCAAAATTAGACTAAAAATTGGGCAAACTTGACGACGCGGACAAATGATGAAAATTTGAACGTAAATTGTGGTCATGGCCAAGTCCGTCGTCAGCTTCGTCTCAATTCCCGTCTCCGCCACCGCCTCCGTCACCGTCTCCGTCACCGTCTTCATCGCCAACTTTGTCTCCATCTCCATCCTTATGTCCATGTCCATGTCCGTGTTTGGGTTCCTCAAGTGGCCTACGTGTGTAACATGCAGAATGTAGCATCTACACTTGGACACAGTTGAACATGAACATCACATCCCGTTCCATGGCCCATTCTCTGGTCATAGGCGCTTCGAGTCTCTGCCCATGCCTATGCTTATGCCCATGCCCATGCCCATTCCTCATTGCTCATTCCTCATCCCTCGCCTCTCGCTTCTCGCTTCTTGCTTCTCGTTTCTCGTTCCCGCCCCATTAGATATCGTCTTTGTTTTTGAAAAATTGTCTACTTCATTTGGGCCTCTGCACCGAAAATGGCCATGAAATATAACAGTACTCATTATGTTGGAATTACGATGCAATCAACGCAGAAAAAAGTGTCAGTCAAATAAATCACTCGCCGAACATGAGGAATGGGCGGTACCGAGAAGAGGCTGACCGAGCCGCAGGAAGGAAGGCGGGAACGGAAACGGGAACGGGAACGGGAACGGGAAACTGGCAAGTGGGAGCTGAAAGCTGGAAACTGGGAGCGGGACCAAGACCGAGATCGAGACCAAAACCGACACCGAGACCGAGACCGAGACCGAGACCAAGACCAAAACCGAAACCGAAACCACCCTCTCCGACCGCCCAGCACGCAATGCGACTTGACAGAAGCACGCAAAATATATTTTTGGGCCTCTGCACGCTGGCAATGTCAACGTCAAGAGTTCCAACCGTTTGTCTACTTTGTGTCTGTGTGTGTGTGTGTGTGTGAGTATGTGTGGAATTGTCTGGGTGTGTGTGGGTGAGTGTACAAAACGAGAGCATAGTTGAAGTTGACAGCAGCGACAGAGATGAGGACGAGGACGAGGACGAGGACGAGGACGACAGTCAGCATCGGAATCAGAGAAGGCATCGTCTCTGTCTCAGGCTGTCAGTCCACTTTGTGCCTCGCAAGAATGGATGGCAGGGTGAATGGCGAAGGTGACGGCGTTTGTGATGGTGATGGCGATGGGTCCAGTTGTTGCTCCTGATGCCGCGGCTTAGTGAGAAAGAAAAAAAGGGGATGCAGATGCCGGCGGATGGCAATTTTTTTTTAATTATGCAGCTGCTAACCTTTTCCAAGACGACATTTTCCCAAGTGCCTAGAAAAGGGGCCCGGAAACGGGCGGAACGACTCTGAGTTGGGCAGCTAATTAGTGCTAAGTAATGTTTTGATTATTTTAAAGGATTTATCTAATGAAAACTGATTGAAAACCTACTGGAAGGAAATTTTATTGATAAACTCCTTCGTTACGTCCTTTTCAAGGGAAGCAACACTCCTCAGTCCCAAAGAAGCTTTAGCTTAGACTTTTGAAATTTGTTTTATATAATATCCTTTTAAAATAAAGAAAGGAGACTGGAGATTGTAAAATGAAGAATGAACTTGGAAAGAAGATGGGGGTTTTTAAGAAGGTGAAGGTTTTTCCAATTGAATTGCTTGAAGATTCGATGTCTTCAGTATTTTCACAGAATTTGATCTTTTTTTCTAAGCTCGTTCAAGGGTTTTCTCAACAATTTTATCGGTTCTCCTTCTTCTTGGTGCTTGTAGTCCTTTGCAATCCCTTTTAAACCCTTCTCAGCTCTACTCTCGTAATTGAATTCACTTGAAGTCCTAAATGCCACTGCTTACTTGTCCCGCACTTGGACTTGAGTTGACCCCCAACCTCTGGAACCTTGCAATGTTTTCAACGAGTCCTTAGCTCTTCCGACTGCAGCATTATTTACTTGGAATCCTCTGGACTACAGACTTTGTATATAATTCTTCGATGTTTCTTATTGTTTCGCAGATTTAATGTCTCAGTTCTCAGTTCTCAGTTCTCAGTACTCATTACTCAGTACTCAGTACTTAGTATTTAGTACTCAGTACTCAGCTCTCGGTTCTCATTTCTCAGCTCTTGGCACTCGGCATGCAATTCGTAATTATATTTCAATCACAGTTTGTGACACTTAGAAGTCACTTTTATAAACTAGTCAAGGACTTGGCCAGCTCTCAATTTCACAATGATGACCTCCGCCGACCGATAATCATCTTTGACACGTAGAAAACTTCATTTCAAACAATTCAATTCGACAAGAAGATGCAGGGAGATGGAGCAACAAATGAGCATGCGATTTGGTCCTTGAGCTCAGGCCCTCACCTTGCATCCTGCAGCTCCCTACTTACCCAGCACTTGGTAGCCAGCAGCCAGCAGCCAGCAGCCAGCAGCCAGCAGCCAGCAGCCAGCAGCCAGCAGCCAGCAGCCAGCAGCCAGCAGCCAGCAGCCAACTGGCAGCAGCCAGCGGCTGCAGTTGTACTACCAGCAGCTTATCTCAGTTTCATTACAGTTATTGTCATTGTCATCAGCTTTGTTGCCATGTGCCACAATGTTGGCTAAAACTGGACAGAGAATAAAACTCGTAAGTTCCTCCGCGATGTCCTCTGGGCGCCATGTGCCCCTTGCCGTTGTCTGCGTCTTAGCTGCAATTGCGCATACACAACAGCAACAGCAACAGCAACGACAACAACAACAACAACAACAACAACAACAACAACAGGAGGAGCAACACTTCCGTTGGATGCTTGAAATAAAAACTTGATTCTGTGGGGAGCCACTACGCGGGGCGTGAGCTTGCATCTGCGGTGCCTATGGTAGGGGGTGGGACGGGGGGTTCTTAGCTATGGGGGTTGTTGGCGTGCGGCATGGCAAGCAATTCTAAGCACCGCAACAAAAGCTGAGCACAACATCAACATCTAAATGCAATGCTATAGAAAAATGCAAAAAACGCAGTTTCCGTGCGACGAACAAGCAGCAAAAAAAAATAAACAACAACAACAACTGCAACAACAACAACTGCAACAACAACAACAAAACAAAAACAAAAGGCAACAAAAAAATATGAAAAATAATACTTAAGCGTTGGCAGCGTCGATTTGTGCCGCCCACAAGACGATGGGCGTAACGCGCCCGCTGTTGCTGCTGGCGCTGTCGGTGCTGCTTCTGTTTGTCGGGGGGCGTGGCACTGCCAGCTTCACACTTGAACACGTAGCTGCCCGCGGCGTTGGCCCCAGCCAAACAGCCACCTACTTCTATACACAATTTCTACCAGCCAGGCACCCCCCCATACCCCCTCCTCGTCAAGCACTTCTTTCAGCCATTCGCACAATCCTCTCAATCCCCCAACCCCAGCCGCCTCCCTTCTGCGCCCCTGTGCTGCTGCGTTGCTGCGTTTTAAGCACACAAGCTTAAAAGTGTGCTTCAAGTTTTTGCATTTGCTTAAAAGCCCCCGTTTGGGGCTCGTTCGAACCAATTTGGCCAAAAACGGCATTTGCCACATAAAATTTATATTTGCCAAAATGCTTTTCTATTCCACTCCACATACCCTACACTCCTTGGCAAGATCGTGGGTTACACGTGACCAGCCGCTTCGAAGCTCAAGTCTCGAAGGGAAATCCTGATTTGAAGGATATTCGGCACATATAATATATATATATATATATCTTACTAACCCAACTGCAGTTGATCATCGTCTAGCGTCTCAGTGTTAGGTGAATCTTTACTACCCCAATGCTTCGTATAGGCATATCCTTAATCCTTATAGCCAGCTTCAAGCACTGATGTCCATCAAAAAAGAATATAATATAAGAAAGACTTGGGGAAAGATGTTCGAAATCTGTTACTCCTTCAGACATAACATTGGGTATTGCCCAGTCGGGAATGTATGTCCTTCAAGCCCTTCTTGATTTTTTGCAGGACTTCAACATGTTGGAGCGTGTTTTAAGCGTTTGCATAAATTGATTTATACTTACAAACAATATGGAACATTCATCTACTCTGTACATAAATTGTTACATATATATATAAATATACACATATATGTATATTTATGTGTGTGTGTGTGTGTGTGTGTTGGAGTGTTGGGCAGCATCTGGTGATGTATTTCCCAGAAAAGTGTCGTCTCTATATGTCCTTCTGTCTGGTTATTTGTCTGCTTTTCGTGTGATTTATTAGTTTCGTTTTATACATTGCGGTTGCCCTTACAATTCCCATTTGAAGTGACTCGAACTGTTGTTTATATCTTTACATAGTCGTCGCTCCCATCGAGAGTTCCCTGTACTTGTCTGCTAATGCTTAATTCGTTAAATAATAAATAAACATAATGAAATATATGCAGAACAATGCATGTATCTTCACATGTTCATCTGTCTGAATGTTGCTCGTCTGTCTGTCTGTCACTCTGTCTCTCTGTCGCCCTCTGTCTGTTATGTATGTCTGTCTGTCTGTCCCTCTGCCCTTCTGTCCATCTGTCCATCTGTCCATTTGTCTATTCTGTTCACTCTGTCGGCTCTGTCTAATGGTTAGGCATAAACTCGTTTATCTGCAACGTATACGAAAATTTTCAACCCACGTCAGCGTAGGTGCCATAACAACAACAACTACAATATCAACAACAACAAACAAGCAACAACAACAACAATAACAACAATAACATCCTTGGGTTGGGTCAACAGTTTCGGTAGCTGTTTGGCGGTGACGTTTTTGTATAATTAATTTTTCTTGTTCAGTGGTTTTGTACAATCAACATTCGATGTAAAAACACTGCAAACAAGTGCAACGCATACAAGCGCACTTAAAGTGCATACACACACACACACACATATATATGTACACACATGCCACCACAGTACTTAACAGGACTACAACTACAACGATAGAATAAGCGGTTGCCTGGACAGGCATCCTTTACTGCTCACCCATCTCGCTCTTAACCGCTCCTCCTCACTCCTCACTCCTCCACGCTTTCTATATACACATACATGTATATTATATATATATACATATGTGTATGTGTGTGTGTGTGTGTGTGTATGCTCTTGGGCTGCTTGCATATGCATGCGAAAATGTTAAAGCAAATAAGAAAGAGTGTGAAAACGAGCAGCTTGTCATGTAAACAAGTAAACCAATAAGTGCAACTGTGTGTGTTTTCTATGAGTGTATGTCTATGTGTGTGTGTGTGTGTGTGTGCATTGTGTGTTGTGTGTTGTGTGTTGTGTGTGGGCGAGCAAGTGTGACCGAGCTTTAAAAGTATACAGCAGCTGCTCTCAACACCAATAGTTACCTAAGTATTACGTAAAAATCCCAACGAATTGGATTCGAAGTGAAGAGATTTCCTTTGAGCTCCTCCTATATGAGTACCATAAATCGAGGGTCTACTGTACTTTTTATCATTTTGGCGATCTTAACAGGGGCAAGATATACATTTATACTTGCATTTCATTGAGGAATGACAATTGACGCGGATCCTAAAATATGCAAAATTAGTTCTCGAACCTCATGTCCTTTCGAATGATACGAATGTATAGTGAATCATTTTGGAACGAGATGAATAACTTTGGGGTATAAACCGTTACACAAGCTTTATTAGGTTCTCTTTGTTATTGGATCATCGAACTCGAAAATAATTGAAATTTCAGCCAACCAATTTCAGCTCTCATTAAATTCTTCCCATATTCTTTAGTTACAACCCCCATCTACGAACTAGTTCATAATATGTTCAACAATTTTCTCATTTCGATTATTCATTTGTTATTCATTGAACTGAACTTGAAATTAATCAACCCTCCCCTAGGGGAACTCCTGCTCTCCTTTCCGCTTTGTAAACAGGATTAGATATTCAATAAAGTTGTTTCTTTAGGAAAAAATTCTTCAAGTAGAACTAGTTCAATTTGAGGATGGGCGAGGGCTGTGTACGGCCACGCCCGTCCCTTCCTCTCTTGTCTCTCGTCCCTGAGGTTCACGCCCACAGCTTGCAAGTCTTCTTTAAAAAACGGAACAAAAAAAAAGGAAAAGTTTAATGAATTACACGCTTATATTTGATTTGTTTGTTGTTGTTGTTGCTGCTGTTGTACAACTTTTTGTTTTGTTGTTGTTGCGTATGTTGTTGTTGCGGGTCTCTCGTTGTTGTTTATATAATTTGTTTACGCAACGCGTGACGCTTAAATGCTAAATAATGCAAATGTAAATGCGTCGCATTGTTTGGCTTTGTATTTGCCCATTTTCCGTTGTTTTTCCTTTAGCCTTTACTCTTATTGTTCTTTGGAGCCCTTTCTTAAATGCCCTAACCCAGAGCCCAGCCCACAGTCCACAGCCCACAGCCCACAGCCCGGGGCATTGTCGAGGGGGTATGAGACATGTAGCCATCCGTAGGGTCATCGAGGTAATTAAGAAAACCGAAGTTGCTTCCTCGCATGCGAGACCTCAATTTGTGGGGGATTTCCTTTCTTTTCTTTTCCTTTGTTTCGAGGAATTCAGTATTTGAGTATTTGAGTATTTGAGTATTTTTGTGTTTTTTTAGTATTTTTGAGGAATCCAGGATTAGGCCTTCCTATAGAGTATGCACGAGTCCTCGACACTTGTGTGCATCGCTGGCCGCCTTTGTTTTGATTTCGAATTAATTTTCTTATGCATCGACCGCAATGAACATGCCACAAATTACCATATTTTTTGTGTTTGTTCCCGCTGATCGATTCGTGGCACTAACGAATGGACCCCAAAAAATGTTGTCTCTAAGCGGCGGGTGGAGTGGTGTGGTGGTGGGCGTTGGGCGTTGGGCGTTGGGCAGTAGGCGGTGGGTTGCTGTGCGTTGGGAGTTAATACTTTACAATTGGTCAGAGACATTGTTGGGGCCATTTTAAAGGCGTTTCCAGAGACAAACACACCAACTCAGATACACACACACTCACACACACACACACAGGCGACACAATTCTTGTCCAGAAAATGTGGTGAGGGGCATTTTCTAACTTATGATTCGCGAAAAAATTACATTAGAATTGCAAATTGGTGGGCGGGGGAAGGAGTGGCCGGGTGGGTAGCAGAGTGGCAGGTTGGTGGTGGCTGGGTGGGTGGGGGTGATGGTTGGAGAACTAGAGGCTGGGCGGTTGTGGGACTTGGAGCGAACAAGCATTCAACAAGGCTAAATAAAAGTTGTGTCTTTGCCGCAGCAGCAACAAAATTTGATTTGAAGAGCGTGAGTGGATGAGAGCAGAAGCTGGGAGTGGGGCAGTGGTTGGGGGCTTATGTGAGCAGCAGCAATAACAACAGCAACAATGACAACAAAAATGACGACAAACAACAACAACAAGAAACAAACTCAAACATTTATGACAATAACTTCTTAAATACGTTGTTGCCGGTTGCCGGTTGCCTTCAGCGAGGAATCTGCCCGCCCCAAGTTATGTAAGGATATGCAAGGACCTCTCGTTCTCCCGTTGACTCTAGTGATGCCTTTGCCTTCATCTGATTCCTTCCACCGTCTACCGTCTGCCGTCTGCCTTCCGCCTTCCACCTTCTTACTTCCTCCTGCTGCTTTCTGCCTAGTGGCTGGTGGCGGGTGGCTGGTGGCTGGTGGCTGGTCTACGTCTCCGGGGCTGCCGTTGAATTGAATTACTTTTGCGCCAGTTGAAATTTCAATTGCCTGGACGGGCAGGCTGGTCGACAGGCTTGAGCAGAAGGCATTGGATGCACTATGAGCAGGGGAGCAGGGATACAGGGAAGCAGGGAGCAAACGCGGAGTTCAAGGGGGGCTCGTAGGCGGTCAACATAAAGGGCAACAGGAGAAACGACAGCGGAGACAAGGACGACGACGCACATGTGCAGCCATATGCAATGGCAGGCAGCGACGGCATTGCACTGGCCGGAAACGGAAATGCATGCTGGCATTTTAGCATTGCTAGCAGCCAACCTCCTGCTACGCCACACCCCCCACCATACCCATACCCATACACATACACATACTTATGCTCAAAGCACCCAACAGTCATGGCTGAGCGGGGACGGGGGGAGTTCGGGCATACAAATGAGGCGTTGAATAATTGAAGACATAAATTCGCACTTGCACAAAAAATGCGCAATTTTTTTTTATCATCGCCCTGCTTTTTGCTTTCTTTTTCGTATATTTCTCTTTTTCTGTTATTATTATTATTCGCTTTGCTCTTCGCTGAATTTTGGGGCATCGTCCAATGCTTCCGGTCATCCTACCGCCATTCGCTCTTCATTCTTATTATACTTCGTTCTCCGCCCATCTCTCCATTCGCTCCTTCTCCTTCTCCTTCTCTCTGCATCTGCATCTCTCTCTCTCTCTTTTGCTCCGCTCTCCTTTTGGCTTTCTATCTCGGCATGTTTAATTCACAATCTCAGGCACAGCGGTGCGACCCAATGCCACCTTTGCACTCAAGTGCACAGTCAGAATGGCTCGCCCACACTGTAGCTCCGCCATCTCCAGCGTCTCCGCATCCACATCCGTATCCGCATCCGCATCCACATCCTCATCCTCATCCACATCCACATCCACTTGTGACCCTCAAAACGAGAAGCAGCACAGTGCAGAGTACAGAGCACGGAGCACGGAGCACGGAGCACGGAGCACGGAGTACAAAGTACAGAGTACATAGTGAAGCCGACTGGAGCAGAGCAGAGCAGAGCTGAGCAGAGAGTTGCTCGTTTAACTTTCATGAAATTATAATTTGCTTTGTAATTCGAGCATCCTTAGCAGGCTGGCAGGACCTGGGGGCCATTGCAGGCCAGCCGTACACCAGTGCCATATACTCACACTCCTCACTCCCCCACCCACACCCACACCCGTAGTCACCTCCTGCACCGCCGAAGCGAGCATATATAACTACACATTGAAAATATTTTAATTAACGAAAATTGTTCGGCAAGTTGTTTTATGTATGGACGCAAGTTTAACCGCCTGTCCGGGCGGGGGTGGGCTGCCGGTGGCCGGGGAGGAGCGGAGCTAGTCGTCCTTTCCTGTCCAGGCTGTCCAGACGAAGAAGCCGAAAACCAATCCCATTAGAAATCTCAATTCCAGTCGCAAGTCTGCAGTTCAAGTCCAAGACCTTACAAAATATTGAGCAGCTGCTTGCGTTTGAATCATGGCATTTACACACACCCGCACCCACACCCCCACCCACATCCACACACATACACATACACACAGAGCTCTCTTCTGCTTCGTCTCTCCCTGTTAGTGAGATCTCATGTGGAATCGCACTACACCAAGTACATATATCTTACTTATGCTCGCAAAGATTAAAAGTTTTTCACTGCCGAAGCATGCAAGTTCTTGCCTAAGCTGTAACATCTTTGTACGCCACTCCAGTGAATCCCCAAACCCCACCCTCAGCCCCAGCCCCAGCCCCACTTCCAAGCGCCACCCTTCATGCGTCACAGCCTGCTTGTGGCCCAGGGTCCTGTCGCCAACGCTGTGCCCTGGCTCTGTGTCCCTTCCATTCAATTCTGGGCCGCTTTTTGTGCGCTCGTCTTCATTTTTTGTATATAACCCGCTCAAGTTGTTGGCCTGCCACAAAATCTGCCCCATATGTGTGCGTGTGCGTGTGTGCGTATGTGCGTATGTGTGTATGTGTGTGTATCCTTGTGTGTCTGAGTGGGTGCACAAAAGCCATGCCGACCCCAATGAAGATGTCGAGGGAACCTTTTCAAATCCGAAATCGATATTAATTAAATTTTAGTAGCTGGCGCGAATCTGTGGACTTTGCGTGTAGCCATCCAAAGCTTGGAAATCTTTTCTAATTTTTCTTGCCAACTCAGGAAAAGGTGGCGAACTTTTCTTTGGCCATCTCATTAAAACTGATGACAAGTTGTAGGTCTTGCCAAGTCCTTTTCATTAGTATAAAATACTTGTAATGGCCGACCCAATAACAGAGCCGGCCTATTCCCTGATGCGCCTATGATATCTCCGGAGCTCCTCCTCTACGCGCAGATGGAAACTAATGGGCCACTCAGGCGAACCTTGAAGGCGGCAGGCGAGTCGAAGTTGAGTGTGTCCCAACTGAAGGGAAGTTTTCAAATTCGTCCTTTCAATGTCAACTATGAAATTCGAAACTCTGTAAATCGCTTTTGTTTTGTGTCTTTGGGAATCCCATGGAAATCCCTGGAATTTAAATATGAGCATCGCTTGGAAGTCATTTAAATTTAGCTATAGAAATCAGAGGAAAAACGGCTAACAAAATCGCGAATTTACAAGGAAGGCAAGGAAAACTGTGAGGACTTATGAGAAAGGCGGGGGGGATCCCAATTCCCTTATATGTCATGTCATATTCGCACTAGATTCCATATAAAAACTCCGT
Source organism: Zaprionus lineosus (assembly GCA_035044505.1). Classification (NCBI taxonomy): domain Eukaryota; kingdom Metazoa; phylum Arthropoda; class Insecta; order Diptera; family Drosophilidae; genus Zaprionus; species Zaprionus lineosus. The sequence goes on along the minus strand of JAWNNX010000694.1, from coordinate 3,514,460 downwards.
CATGAAAGTCTTTTTATTCTTTTTTCATTTTATATGAATTCCTGAAAATCGTTTATTATCCTTTTTCAAATTCTTAAAAGCAATCAAAATTGATTACTTCCATATCCTTCAGAGGAATCGGTTAAAATCTCGTCGAATCAGTTATTAGATCAATGATTAATATTCGGAGATGTTCCAAGGAAGTAGTGGGATTTCCGGGAAACTTCCCTTTCTGCTGGAGCTGTAAGGATACAAAAGAAGCTCCTACATTTGGAATAGATTGAACCCTAATAAATTGGATGTTAGATTATGAGACTCGCAAATACAAGCTTTACATTAATTACGGCCTTGACGTAGAGGTCCTGCTTGAGTTACCAGAAATATTCAGAAAAGGAATGAACTGTGGCTTTTTTAAAGACGACTCTCATGCCCCAAGATACTTTAAAGGACACATTAATGCTTCGCCCCGAATAAGAGTGGATACATCGTTTGTTTTAAACATTTAGGAAGTGAAACTATGGCAGGATCTTTGGCTGATACTTTGTCACCGACAGGCCACAGAGAATATAAATTACCTAAAAGTCGTCTAGCGTCTGAGGTCATTTATATTTGAAGTCGAGCAACTGTTGTTCTAACCATCTCCACTTTGGATTGAGGACCCAAATCAGCCAACCGCATTAAAAACTCTGCTTCATTTCCGTGACAAGCTATAAACACACACACACACACACATACATTTACAGACTCACACGTACTCATACACAAGCACACTCACGCACGTACACACACACACTCACACTCACACTCACACACATCACATCATATGTAAATATTGTTTGCTCTTTGTGATTCCGTGACCTTTGGTAAGCTAAGGGCAGCTCTGTGTACCGATTGCGGGCTACGCCCCCTTACGTCCGTCCGCCCAACCCTTTGGTGGCCGCTTCAGCCATAAAATTTCACTCTTTCTTCCATTAATAGTTGATCTACTAAGCCAAGGGCATAAACTATGCAAAAGCTTTTCCATCATTGCCATTTGCCATTTGCCATTCAGTGCAAGCGCACAATCGGTTATCCTTTAGCCTGCTCACTCGTCCCTCTCCCCCTCCCTCTCCCACTCTCACTGGCTCACTCGCTCACTCATTTGCTCATTCGATTTGTTGGCTGTGGCTGTCTCCGTTTCACTTAATTGCTCAAATCTCCATACACAATTTAATATTCATACTTGCGTTTCATTCGTGCAGCTAATGTTAGGCAGGCAGCGGTTGGGTGATGGGTGGTGGGTGGCGGGGGATTTGTGGGATCTACGGATGAGACAAACAACAACAGCAGCAGTACCAAGAAATACAGCAACAATAATATCAACAAAAACAACAACTACAGCAACGACAACCAAGTTGCGGATTACAAATCGGAATCCTTTTTTAATTGAAATATCCTCGTTCTTTTATGGATATCTCTGACTGCCGCTCGCCTCATTAATGTTTCTACTACTGTCCTGCTATACCATACCACAAATTCCCACCCTCCCCACCGCCCCCTTCTTCCTTCTGCACAAACTCTCCCCACTCCATTATTCCGCCGTTGGCTTGTCAATTGATGCGTTTTTGATTGCAAATTTGTCACAAACATTTTGCTCGAGTGCGCGCACTGCAAGTCTCAGTTGGAGAGTTCCCATGTCTCTTCCCGGCACCACTTCACTCGCCTTCCGCCTCCCGCCTCTCATTGCTCATCGCTCATCGCTCGCCTCTTGCCTTTATATATACACATTACTCATACGCCGTGTGGGTCGCCGGAGGCAAAAAGCAACTTAAATTCTACTTACAGCCAAATATGTAATAAATACGAGCTTAAAAAAGTTTATCTATATTTCAACCGCACGCAGTCATGTGCTTACACACACGCACACACCGTCTCTATATAGAGTGTGTGCGTGCGTGTGCGTGCGTATGGTGGATATATAACATACATAACTGTGTGTGTGTCTGTGTATATAGAAGCTGATGCCGCTGCTGTTTTTTTGCTGTCGCCCAGAAAAGTTTTTGAAAGATGTTCCATCCCCCAATCCGGCACTTAGATAACTTGCACGTCCAGCAACCGAAAGTTCATTCTATATTTCTTTTTTCTATCCATTTTTTTTTATTTTTATTTTTTTTTTTTTTTTCTGCATTCATTCAACACACACTTGAAAAATTATATCTCAGTGTGTGTGTGTGGAAAGTAAGTACTTTCCATGCAGAGAGCAGACTTTCATTAAATGCAAAGCTTTAAATTTGAAGAGGCCAAGCAAACCCCGTCTCCTCCTCCCCCTTTGATATGCCTCTCAATATGCCTAAAACCAAAGCCGAACGCCGTACAAATTGTAGCAATCAAGCGGCCGCATAAACTTGCAAAGGCGAAAGCAAAAAAATGCAGAACTGAGTTATTGGGGCGGAGGGAGGGGGGTGGTAAATGGGGAGTGGAGAGTGGAGAGTGGGAAAACCGACAGAAAGATGAATTACTGTAAATTATCCAGTTAGAACTTTCTGGCGACAGACTTTGCAAAATGCGAACGACTGCCAGACGGACGCAGCGGTCGACGCTTTAAAGAGCATCTCCCGACTCTGCGGTGGTCCGTTGGCAGGCAAAAGCTTAACGAAATCAATTCGAGATACAAGAGAAGAATATAAAATACCAAATAAAAAATACAAAATACCAAATGGAAAATGGAAAATGAGAAATGAAAAATAAAATATTAAAAAGTGAATAAATGGAAAGCAGAAAGTAGAAAGTAGGAAGAAGGAAGTAAAGAATTGCGAATCAAAATGATAAATGGAAATTAAAGTATCACAAATGAAGCAATTAAATCGAATCACGTATTTCCAAGGGCTTAGAATGAGCTTAATTTATAAGAAACCCAACACTCTTAACGGTTGTTTGAACTCTTACGGTATTCGATCCTATCGCAAATACGGTATCAATTCACTTTGATAGTTCGCGTATCGACTGCCCGCCCGCCTATCGATACTTTTTCCTCCTTTGCCACTTTTGATCGCATCTCCTATGTTGCCACATAAATAAGAGTCGCCCGCAGCACTTGGGATACCCTGCATAATCAGCATGAGACGGGTGTGCCATCTGCCAGCTGAAGAAATGTCCTTCCCCACTGCTTGAGCCATTTGAATGCCATGGATAAAGTTTCATCCAAATTTTCATTACTTCTAACTTTTGTTCCCAGGACTCATCTGTTAGCAATCTACAGATTGTAGGGTATTCGCGGGTCACGTTCTCTTCACTTGCTCGTGCTTGATTTTTGCGTTTATTCCTGCGCTCTCCTTCGCACTTGCTCTGTAACGTTCATTAATGTCAGGCACAGCAGCAGCAGCAGCGACAGCCGCAGCGGCGGAGGCAGCAGCAGCGACAGCCGCAGCGGCGGAGGCAGCAGCAGCGACTTCGTCTAGGAGGCAACCACATTATGTGCCGCAAAACGCATAAAATCACTTACACACACAGACACACACACACACACACACACACATACACGAATACACGCATACAGAAGCACATGCAACTGTACAGGACGTACGCACACACACACACAAAGACACACACAGAAGTGTCTGTCTTTGTCGCCGTCATCGTCATCCTCATCCTCGTCCTCATCCCCATCCCCATCCCCACCGCCCCTATCCTCATCGTCGTAGTCTCCGTCGTCTCCGTCGCCGTCGTTGTCGTCGTTGTCGTCTACCCGCTGTTTTATATAACGATTACGATAATGAAGCGTCGGCGTTTCGAGCGGGCGCAGCATTTTTGTACACAAAATGAGCCAAATGAATGGCTGGTACTAGCCGCGGGATGAAGAGTGCGGCGAAGTGGTCGAGCGGCGGCGACAGCAGCGAGCAATGTCGGAGGCACTAGAGCAGAGTGGAGCAACAATCCGGAGGATCTCGGAGCGGAGCAGCGTCTGTCGTTGATGGCTTTTTGAAGTTCTCATCGCAGGCGGCGCAATGATTGGGGGATTATGACGAATTAATGAATTCAGATTTAAATAAAATTACTCGGCGCCTGCTTGTTAGTGCAAACTGCCACGCCCACTGGTGGGCAATGATGGTATATACGTTTAACGTTTGCTAATAGAATTAAAGTTTGCGGTTGCGGCGCTCGGCCGAACATAATGAGCGCCAAAGCCTCGATTCGGGCTGCGCGTAATTATGACAGGCCCGCCCGCCAGTGGGTGGTAATTGGGTGGTGGGTTGTGGGCTGCGGGTTGCGGGTTGCAGGTTGCGGGTTGCGGATTGAGAATTGTGGATAGTGGGTTTCAGGTATCGGATAACGGGTAACGGGTAACGGGCAACGAGCAACGGGTGACGGGTCGATGGGTGAGGGCGTGGCAACAGATGCATTGATAGCATGGCAAACCCAAAGGGCGATGCAACTGTTTCTCGCTTAATTAACAACAACAATTGCAATCGCAATTGCAGTTCCGTATCCCCCTCCCTCTTTCTGTCCTCCAATCCGTCCGTCCGTCCACCTTTTCCTCCAGCCACCAGCGGCACTGCTATGCGGCAGGTAATTTTTGTCTCATTTGGCGCGTGCAACCTTCAGCTGATGGTTTGTACTCGCATTGTTGTGGCATTGTTGTTGATTGTTAATTGAAAAACAATGTTGTACTTGCTTACGTCGACGGCTGCACTTAAAGAGCTGTGAAACTCAACAGCAACGCCAACAACATCGCAGCAACAGCAACAGCAACAGCAACAACACGGCATTTGAGCCATGCCTCGAGTTCGAGCCTCGAGATTCGAGATTGCAGGATAAAGAGTGAGGACTATAGACTGAAGACTCGTAGCTCGTGTCTCGTGACTGGTGGCTCGTGGCTCGTGGCTCGTGGTTCGTGACTCGTTACTCATAGCTCATGGCTCGAGCTCCCCAGCTTCCAGCTTCCAGTTACCAGTAACAAGTTTCCAGTTTCAACTGCGGTGCAAGGCTTAATTAATTTTTATAAGGCTGTTGTTATCGCCGTCGTCGTGGTCGTCGTTGTTGTCGTTGTCGTTGTTACTGCACTTTAATTACAATGCACAAAAGTTGCTGCCTTAAGCCCATTGATTAAACTTAATCAATGGCCATAAGCAGAACAGGATCGCAGCCACACGCACTGCCTTCTGCCTTCTGCCTTCTGCCTGCCGCTTGCCACTTGCCACTTCCCACTTCCCACTTGCCGCCTTCTATCATCTGCTTTCCGCCTGCAGCTCAGAGCCTCCAACCGACTGGCAGCTCATTAATGTTCACTACCAACTTTGACAGGCAAAGTGCAATTAGCGTCAGGACCAAAGCGAAAAGTTGTCATATTAAAATATTCAATGGCAGCAAAAGATGAAAGACACCGATACGAACTTAACTACACGCACAGACACACAGGACGTAGTGGGGCACAGGACACAGGACATAGGGCACGAGCCACAGACACAAGACTCAAAACACAAGATACACGGCGGAAGACGCGAGTTGCAAGACGCCAGAAATCTTTTCAAAACTATGGAAGCCAATCGAAGGGAGTGATGAGATGGGATGGGATGATGGAGCAGGTGAACGGGAAGGGAACGCGTCTAGAAGGCATGGGAACCGAAGATTTCACGAACTCAAAGAAAACCTTTGCCTTTTTCCTTCCAAAAATGGAAAAGGAATTATAATTATTCTCAGTCCCAGGAGCTTGAACTGACTTGGGCGCAAAGCAAATGTTGTTGTTATCCTTTGTTGTCCAAAGACAGGGAGGAACTGGCGATGACAATTGACTGCATGCCCTACACTAAGGACGCTTTCTTTGATGATGATCTATATAATATCACGAAGTCATGAATCTTAAGGTGTTGAAGTAGATTTCAGGATCGCAGGGATACCATTTGATACTGAATTGATTCTGCTGCTTAAGGTCATTATTGTCCTTCCGTTAACACTCCCAACACCCAAGTATTTAAATTTTTGCATTGACATCTGCTATCTGTGGAGTCCTGTCAGTCCTGGATGAATGTTTATTTTTCATTTAAAAATAATTTATGCAGTTTTCTCAGCAATTATTCCTCCAAAGGAACCTATAACTCGAACCAGCACTGAGGCTTCCCTTCTCAACTCTCTATTCAATCACTTAATCTTCTCAATCTTATCAATCATCCGCCCAGTCCATCCGTCCATCTAATCATCTAACTATCCATCTATGTATAACGCCAGAAGAATGGAACCCTGCCAGTCAGTCCATCAATGGCAAGCAGTTAGCGGTTCATAATGAGGCAGCTCCAAAGAGTCCTTTTCGGTTAGTTAGTTGCATAGTTTCGACGTCTTGAGTCAACTATCATTATAAGTTCCTTACTGCGTCATAATGGCTAAAACTTTTTCCCAATATATATATATATATATGCAACTTTCCTTATATATAAATATATATATATATATATATATGTGTGTGTGAGTATGTGATAGTGTGTGTGATAGTGTAAGCTAGTGGGCGGGTGTGCCTCTCTTGGCCATTGTTAGATGGACTTTTGCAATTAGCAACAGTTTTGCCTTGGCGTTGCTTTTATTCGTCCATTAATTGAGTTACGCGCATTGAAAACTTTAAAAGGGAAACTCGAAAACAGACGTTCCCCAGCTTTGCCAACAAAACAATTTATTCCGTATAACTATTTTTCTAACTCTTCTCTCCCCCTTCTTTCTACTTGCAGATCGAGGATGCAATGTTGATGTTTGACAAGCAGACCAATCGTCACAGAGGTGAGTTTACCGTTACACAAGCCCCAATAATAATAATAATAATAATGGCTGTAAGAGTAACAGTAACAGTAACTGTAACTGTAACCGTAACTGTTACTGTAACTGAAACTGTTAATTTTACTGTTACTGTTACTGTTACTGTTACTGTTACAGTTACTGTTACTGTTACAGTTACTGTTACAGTTACAGTTACTGTTACTGTTACTGTTACTGTTACTGTTACTGTTACTGTTACTGTTACTGTTACTGTTACTGTTACTGTAACTGTTACTGCTACTGTTACTGTTACTGTTACTGTTACTGTTACAGTTACTGTTACAGTTACAGTTACTGTTACTGTTACTGTTACTGTTACTGTTACTGTTACTGTTACTGTTACTGTTACTGTTACTGTTACTGTTACTGTTACTGTTACTGTTACTGTTACTGTTACAGTTACTGTTACTGTTACTGTTACTGTTACTGTTACTGTTACTGTTACTGTTACTGTTACTGTTACTGTTACTGTTACTGTTACTGTTACTGTTACTGTTACTGTTACTGTTACTGTTACTGTTACTGTTACTGTTTCTGTTACTGTTACTGTAACTGTTACCTGAGCTCTAACGGCAATCGTTGTAGTGCCCGTTATGCCTGCAAATACCCGTTATAATAACACTCGCCCGTTATTCGTACGTCGTAGCTGATACATTTTTGCTAGCTTTTCGTTTCCTGTCCTTAACGATGCAGAAGACGAAGCCGGAGCTGGAGCCGTAGTCATAGTCATAGTCATAGCTACGGTCGAACCTGGGTTCAAAGTCGGAGCCGGGCCGGACTTGGACCCGGAGCCGGAGCCGGAAGTGCGAGCATTTTGCGCAACGTTCTGTCAATGCATGACAGATACCGTTGCAGATACAGCTCGCACAAACAGCTAATACAGTTTTAAACCGTTAGCGGGAGGGGCATTAAAATTGCCTGCCAACAGGATGCAGGATCTGAAAGAGAGGAGGATGCAGGGTGGGGCCATGCATGGGTCATGAATAGGGGCAATTGAAGGTGGAGAACGAGAGGCAGGCTCAAAAAGATTACCTGGCAATGCAACCGGATATAACCAGACACACACACATACACACAGCCAATCACACACACATTCGCTCTGTGATACACACACACACACACACACACCCTGAAATGGAAGGTTGGTCCAGCTCTGTGGATGTTAGCTTGAGTGGGCGGCGGCTTCTACTGCCACGGCTTCTGCTCCTGATGTTGTCCGGCAAAAGGCTTAAATCTCCAGCGCACATCCGCTACACGAACTTGTAGCGCACGAGTGAACCCATTGGCCGTTAGTCCGTTCGCCCGTTCACCTGTTCGCCCGTTATCCCTTTACGGTCGCTGTGTCCTGTACGGACCTATGCGACCTGCCAAGCAGCCTCCTTGTTGTTGTCAATTTTTGCTTATTAAAGTTTTAAATGACGCGCCAAAAATTCACATTGCGCACGAGTCCAACGCCCATTGACATGTGACAGGAGACGCAGCACCAACAGCGACAGCGTCAGTAGTCGAGGCGGCAGCAGCAACAGAGGTAACGGCGGCGGCGGCAGCGGCAGCATAAGAGCAGCAGCGACGGTGACAGCTTCACCTGAGACACGGCACATTAAGATTGATGTCCCCATTTTACCGCTAAAGCCGCACCAGAGGCGACCTTTCACCCACACACTTACACGCACACAGCGCACACTGTCTCATACCCACACACTGACACACACCAGCACACACTCATACTCACACATACACATACATACATATATAGTTGCAGTGAGCTAACAATGTCGCTGTCCAAAAGTAATTAGCTGCCCACGCACACCAACAGACACACGTATCCTTACACTCACACCAACATACACATATACACTCACACACACACACACACCAACATACACACACTCTTCCTCACACTCCTTACACTCACAATTCTCGCAGAACGTGAGGTATGCATCAATAGTTGCCTGTCGCACACAACACACACTCACACACACTCACACATACTCGCACACACGACACACACATGGACAGCTGATGGTGTGGCATTGTTAACTTGGTGGCCTCATGTACTCGGCGCAGTGTCCAACCAAATTACGCACACGGGAATAAGAAAACATGATTTTTGCTTGTATGCGGCCCATAAAAAATTGTTGCATACTTCTGGGCGCCGCAGCGCAGAGAGATAAGCAGCGCGACCCACAAAACATTTCGTTTAATTGGACGCTCGAGTACTGAAAGCTGCATCATGATGCAGTCATATGAAAAACAGAAACTCAGCCAACCCAGACACAAGGCATAACCCCAGAACCCAGCATCCCGGAACCGTCAGAGCTCCAGCAACCCGGTGCCCGAGGACCCCGAAACTCCAGAGCCCGAGGATCCCAGAAACCATGAACTCAGAACTCGAAACTCAGAATCCAGAATCCAGCATCCAGAATCCAGAACTGAGATGCCTTTCCAAATGGCAATAAAAAGCAAGCAGCGCCCCATTTAAAAATTATGTGATGCGCTGTGCAGTCGAGTGACGAGATAGGAGAGCGGTGAGCGAAGGGTGTGGAGTGTGGAGTGTGGAGTGCGAGGAGGGGAAAAGGAAGAAGGCGGGAGGCGGGAGGCGGAAAGGGCAACGAAGCGCAACAACTGTTGAAAGATAATACATGAGGAAAGATACTATATAACTGGAAATTGCCGGCATTCAGATTTATTGGGGGAGAAAGCAAACAAGCAAACGACGAGCAGCAGTAGAAACAGGGACATTAACGGAACTGAACGGAAAGGAGGAAAGTGGGTGGATGGGTGATTGTGGGAACGAGTGAACGGGTGAGGAGAAGAGGGGGAGGTGCAAGTAATGATTATATTAATATTAAGAATTATTGCTCTGCTGAGCTCTCGCAACAGATTCAGGTATCAAAATGGAAACCGATAAACAGGAACTGTAGAAGCCAAGAAGCTTGAAGTGTAAGTCAAGGACTCGCACTCCTTAACTAACAGGGAGTGTTTTTGAGTTAAAAGACAATTACATTGAAGCAAAGGACAAACCGTTTACGCATCACAATAATCTATAAGTGGAACAATAGCAATTATCCTGATTGTTGATCCTTCGATCCTTCGATAATTTCAACGTCAAATGGAAAATTTCCTCTACAAAGAAATTATGAATTATTTCTAAAGCCTTGTCAATAATGAAACTTTCACTGTAGCCTCCTTTGTGATTTTGAAATGAATTTGACATGCAAGGCATTTACCGTTATTAACACACACCCACACAGACACCAACACATCGCCTTCCCCCACCCACTGAGAACGTCAATTTTGCAAATGACAATTGCCTGGTTAGCACACATTGGACTACGGTCCATAAAATATGCAGACCTTGTTGGTTAGCAGTCATCGATGAGCTACGACGACCGACGATGAGACCAACTGCCCAACTTCACAAGACACTGGCCAGTGAACACAAGACACCTTGTGGAGTGGCCCACCTTAGCATCGATAGCGCCACTTTCGACTTTTCCATCGCCGCCCCTTGAAACACAATGTCTCCTCAGCTCCACGCCTTCGTCCATCTCCTCCACCTTCGTCCATCTCCTCCACCTTCTTATGGTCCGGTCCGTGCCTCCTTGGACATCGCCTTCGTTTCGAGTCAATAGAAAATGTGTGTCGTTAATCAAAGGGTATTAGTTGTAGCTGTAGCCTTCATTGCCACGACGACTACGACGACAAGGAGAAGGAAGTCGATGGCGATGGCGATGGCGATGGCGATGGCGATGGTGATGGCGATGGCGATGGCGATGGCGACCTGGCGACCAGGCGACCAGGCGACTTTTTGTACAGTTGGACGATGTACGACCTCTTGCCATGAGTTGGACTAACAACCGCTCCAGGGCTCAGTGCCTGCTGCTTGCTGCCAGCTGCCAGCTGCCAGTTGCCCGTTGCCCATTACCCACTGCTCGCCTCTTGCCGCCTTCTGGCCTCTACCCTCTGGCCTCTACCTACTGCCCTCTGCTCCCTGTCCTGTCCCCCCCAAAACCGTTGCCTACTGGTACTTGCGATATGCCTGTAATTGCATTTTATCGATCGAAGAGGGAAGGTTCCCATCGCACGACTTACATGTGGCAATTGCCAGCGTGTGCACACACACACACTCACACATATATACACACAAGTACACACACTCACGAACAGGACACCAACTATAATAAAGAAGGCAAAAAAAAGGCGAGCAAAGACGTCGCTGGTTGCTCGGCTACACGGCAGCAAGTTTGTTACTCATTCATAAATCATGTGTGCAGCGACAGACAAACAGACAAACAGACGCAGCGACGGACGGACACACTGTAAGATGAGCAGACAGACAAACTGACAGACACACAAACACAAACACATACACATGCACATACACATACACATAAATATGAAATGAAAGCCTGGTCACTGAAACTTGCAGCGACGTTTTTCCAACTAACGGCTGCAGTTGGCCCCAAAAAGTAAGCGAAGCATTTTATCTATTGAAAGCCGTTGGTTGGGGGTGGGGGTAAAGTGTGTTGGCACGAGGGAGGTCCGGGGCAGGAACAGAGGCAGGAGCATGGCCAGAGGCCAGGAGCCAGAAGCCAGGGGCAGCGCCGTGATGTGGCAATGTGGCGGGGCAGCCAACGAAAACTATATGAATATGCCATAAAACAATATAGGCTGGCACACTAACATCTACAAAAACAACAATAACAATAACAATAAGAACAACAACAAGAACATCACAAGCAACAATAGTAACAACGACGACTACAACAGCTGCAAGTACAGTAGGACCTGCCACAGTGGAACCAAGCAAGCTGCAAATCAATTTCTAGCCCAACATTCCGTGGCCAAGGATGGCAAAGGAATTGAATCGATTATCACAAGGACAAGCGAGGGCAAGGATCAGCTTATCAAAGGACAGCTCTACACGAGGAGAGCTTGTCTTCAAAAGGATAGGATATCCCCGTTATTAATATACACGTATATTCATATGTACATTCCCAGAGGCGGCTCCTCCGCTCTCATCCTCGATAGCTTTGAATGTCAGCGATTACTACTGTAGTTTATACGGGATATACGACAGCAGCGCCCCTAAAATATGCTATGAATTTCATTTGGCAAGCCAAGGACATGCACAACGTGCGCCTAAACAGCCGTTTGTCGGTTTGGAGGCAACTAAGGTGTTGGTGCCTATGAGGACGAGGACACGAATGTGAAAGAGGGCATAGGGGTGGGGTGGTGGAACTGGAAGTGGAAGTGGAAGCAGGCGACCGCCAGGACGAGGGTGTGGGTGCAGAAGTAAATGCGGCACTGGTGGTGCAGGTGGTGGAAACTGCTTGGCAGTTGCCGTCGCCATCCGCCATCCGCCACTAATATTAAAATTGAAAATTTTGTAATTTTTCTTCTCGTATATTTTTCCTATTTCCCTTTTTTTATCTTCATTTTTTCCATTTTTTTTTTTTTTTTTTTTTGGCAAGCCAGGCCAGGACACAGCAGCGCAGTCATAACAGCTGGCGGGCTGTTACCTTCTCTGTAGTCCGTGTCCGTGTTCGTGTTCGTGCCCGTGTCCACACTCCCCCTGTCCGCTCATCCGTCTGTGCGTCCCCGGGTCTGTCCATCCGCGTGTCCGTCTCTATTCCCGGAACGTTTCGTGTCTCTATTGCCGTATATATCCATATCTGTGCCCGTTACTTGGCAATAACATGCATGAGTGTGCAATTTCTGCAGTTGGCAGGAGCATCGGCCAAGCTCTCAGCTGGAGAGCTGAGGCCCATCGTTCGTCCTGCGGGAAATTTTCGACAGGTAAAAATGGCTGCAAAGCCGCCGCAGAATTAACTAGCCGGCGACTCTGGGCGGGCATTTTTCACGCTGCCCCCCCCCCCCCCCTGCCGCATTTCTAGCTAGCAGATACATTTTTGATTGAGTTACGTGTAAGGACATGGAAGAGCGACTCCGAAAGGCAGGGTGGAGGAGGAGGCAAGGTGGATGGACTTGGGAGTTGGTGTGGGAGTCTAAGTAGAAGTCGGTGAAGGAGAGCGCTACCAAAAAAGAAATTGCTAGCTTCATTTGTCCGCCGCTTGCTCGGTGCTTGGCACTCGGCTGATTTATGAGTTGCCAGAGGCAGCAACAACATTGCCAGCCAGCAGCAGCAGCAGCAGCAGCAGTAACAGCAGCAACAGCAACTGGATGAGTGGCTACAACGTGCAACTTGCAACGTGCGCTAATTTTATATAATTAAAACAAACACAAACACACTGAGAAGGCAACAACCCGCCGGACAGAGAGTGCAACAAAGTGGCAATATGGTGGTGACTGTGTGGATGAGGGGAGGGGATGGGGTGCAGAAGGTGGGACACTCTTTACGCCCGCACATTGTCTCAAGGAGCAAGCAAGCAAGGAAACAGAAGCGGCGTCCCCCCTACGCCAGCTGCAAGGAGACGCTGCTCCGCACATGTCGCTAATAAGCCTCCTGCGTGTTTACTGTTACTTGTTTCAACTAATTTGTCAGTTACGCCCAACGCCCGCATGCCAAAGGCAAACATACACAGCGCATATAACAAACACACACACACACACACACACACACACACACACACAGCCGAACGTAGAGGCGGGGCAGGCGTGGCATCAGGTGTCTGCACTTGGCCTTCCTAATTGCACAGTCCTTTTGGCCGGGCGAAATCTCAGACAATTGCGCTAATTGAAAAACCTCGATAAGACCAAAGCGAAGGCCGCCACTCGACAAACAAACATCGCCGACAGGATTGAGAGGAATTTGAGAGAACACCCACACCGCCCCCTGCCGTCAATACTTGATAGCGCACACACACACACGTACACACACCTTTACTTACTGTATGTGTGTGTGTGTGTGTGTGTGTGTGTGTGTGTGTGTGTGTGTGTGTGTGGCGCAGGGTAGACGTGAATCAATGCAGTTCCCCAGTGAAAGATTTTCGATCTTTGTTGTCGTTGCAATATCCAGTTTATTGGCAGTGTAAACAAGGATGGCGAGCCTTGGAACCGGGGAATGGGGAGGGCAAAGGGCGTTATGGCAAACAGGATATGGCAGCTGAAAATTGATGGGTTAAATATTATACCCTTCATTAGAGAGCGAGCGAGTCTTTGGGCTGTTGTTTGAACATGTTTAACGCAGCCGTCAGCCCAAAGGATATGCGGCAAGGATGGAGCTGCCGAAACATATCCGAGATTGGACCGAAGGACATCTGAGATGGAGGCCCATGTGAATGTAGTCCAAACGTTAAAGAAGTGATCCGATCCGATTACGATTTGGGCAAGTTGCAAGAGGAAAGTAAATCAAATCCATTCAGGACTCGGAACGTTACTTTCCCTCCCTAGCTTAGAGCATTAACATAGTCAACATTCTAGCCGGGATCTGCCCAGAGACTATATATTGACTCAGCTGCCTGCCTTTGCCCACAGAGTGTCGCATAATTAATAACCAATAATCGACACATCGATTAAAAATACAATTTCAAAAGTGTTTACCATTCACTTTTGCACACTCTGCGCAATTTACGAGCACGAATATAATATATACTGTGTGTGGGTGTGTGTACCTATACATATACATTTTCTGAAAAATTAACAAAATTTGAATGGAGCATTTTGGCAGGGGAAGCAGCTGCAGGAGCGGAAGGAGCGGATGGAGCGGAGGAGTGCGCTCAATGAGCTGATCCAGCATTTCTGTGCATTACCAATGGGGGGAAATGAGAATGGCGAGTGGAGGGGTGTATGGTGGGTGGTAGGTGTGGGATGAAGAATGGGGAAGGGAGAATGGGAATGGAGAAGGAGAAGGAAAAGGAGAAGGAGATGGCCAGGGCAAAAACTTCATGACAAACTTATTATGCACTCGGTTGGGTTATTTCCATTGCTGGCAAAGTTTGCTGTGTAAACTCTGGGAGTTGGGCAGTGTTTGAATAACTCGGCCCAGCCGGCACTTGAGTCCGAGCAGCAGTCGGAAGGGGTAAGTAGAGGTTGGGGCAGGGGATTGGGAATAGAAATGAGAACGGGAATGGGAATGGGAATGGGAATAAGACTAGGAATGAAAATGGAAATGGACCTGCGAACGAGAACGGGAACAAGAACGAATAAGAATGAGAATGGGAATGGGAACGAGAATAAGGATAAAAATGGGAATGGCAATGGGAATGGGGATGAGGATGAGAATGAGAATGAGAACGGGAATGAGAATGAGAATGAGAGTGGTGAAAGGATTGGGAGTGGCGATGGCGAAGGAGCAGGCCGCATATTGAGGTCAGCCATTGTAACTGCGTCCAGTGGTCACTGGATATTGCTGACTGAGCGAGTCGAGGGTGATGGTGGGTTGACAGGGACTGGTGACTAATGAAGAGGGGTGAGGATGGCTGCAGGATGGGCTCGTCTCGGTCCCGACACTTGAGTAAATTATTTAGCCGCTCGCACAAAAGCATATTTCGTCCAATTTTGGAGCTCCCAAGCTTGAGCTCCTTTTCCGCTCTCTCTTGGCCCTAGTCTGTCTCGTTCACTCTTCAGTTGGCTCGCACTTAAAGCTGCTTTTTCTCTCTCGTTCCAGGTTTTGGCTTCGTTACATTTCAAAGCGAAGATGTGGTAGACAAAGTTTGCGAAATTCATTTCCATGAGATAAACAACAAAATGGTAAGTCAAGCGAAACCAAATGAAACGCAACGCAGCATCGGCAGTGGTAGCAACTACTCGCAGCTCCCTGCCACTCCTACTCCCAGCCCCAGTCCCAGTCCCGGTCCCAGTCCCACCCACACCTCATCCTTATCCCCTTTTCCTCTCTGCCCCTAACTTATCCCCTTTCCAATGACCAGCTGTTTGTAGCTTAGTCCATTTCAACTTCACCTTCTCTCTCACCCGCAGGTGGAGTGCAAGAAGGCGCAGCCCAAGGAGGTGATGCTGCCGGCAAATTTGGCCAAGACACGCGCAGCCGGTCGCTCCGCTTACGGTGAGTTGGTAGTCTGGGGCAGCCATGCAAGTCAATCGGCGACGGCAACGGCAGCGCCCGCCGCTGGCCTCTTGCCAAGTAGTTTAGCCGTTGCCGCAACAGCGCTGCATCAGCAACAGCAACAACAGCAACAACAACAACCACATTCACACCGTCACCATCACCATCACCATCACCAACAACAACAACAACAACAACAGCAATTACAACAACAACACAACAATCGCCATCAACACCATCAGCTTGTAAGCGCTGCCGCAGCAGCCGCCACACTGCGGTACACTCCATATCCGCTGCCCACGCACATCTCGGCCAGTGCACTAGCCGCGGCTGCCGCTGCTGCCAACCAGCAGCATCAGCAGCAGCAGCAACAACAGCAGCAAGCAGCTGCCGTTGCCGCCCAACAGCAGCAACAACAGCAAAATCTTGCCCGCGCCGTGGCCGCTGCAGCGGGCGCTCCCACCCTCCTGCCTCTTGGCAGCCCGGCCGCTAGTCCCTCCCCCTCGCTCCTGCAATATGCAGCAGCCGCCAATGCCACCCAAAGAAACGTAGCGCTGGCGAACACGCTCTATGCCGATGCCCTCATGGGCTACAAGCGGCTATTGGCAGCCGCGGCCGTCAACGGCCTACGAACAACGACTACGGCCGCTACATTGGGTTCTCTCACGGCAGCGGCTTCAGCCCCGGCAGCTGCAGCAGCAGCCGCGGCACAGCAGGCGCAACTCCGGCAAAATGCAGCACTCGCTGCCGCACACTATCCGCTCAGTCAGCTGCTGGCCATGCCTCCGGGCCTTGAAATACCCGGAGCGGCCTCAGCTGCCGCAGCAGCTGCCACTCTGTACCAGCTTCCTGGCATCTGACCGCCAACACCGGAGTAAATCGCCGCCCGCATTCAATAGTCCGTCAACGTTCCAAGTCGAGGTCAGTGCTGGCGACGTGGAACGCTCAGATCCCGCCCAGCGCTGACCCTCAAATTCCTTTTGTCATTTAAATCGATGCGGACGTTGCATGGTTTACAAGCACTAACACACTTACTAATACGCACACAACCACATAGACAACCATACACGCACACACAGGCACACAAAGGTCAACTAATCAAATATACACGATTCTCATTCCGTCTTAATGTCCAAAGCGCGAACGTGTCGCATTTACTCATAGGTCTTAGGATTACGTGTACGAATCTCCCTAGCTATGTACTTGGTGCACATACATATATATACACATATATATATGTGTGTGCACCGTATACTATATATACACACACATACATACATCTATATACTATATATATACTTATATACTTACTATTCTATATTATGTGTCTAATCGGATCGGCGTTTAGGCAGCTCGACGTATGCGGTCAAAATTTACCTATATTTTCAACTAGTGACGCATTCATAATATATATATATATATATAGATACATACATATACATATATATATATAAATATTAATTACGTTTTTTTTTCTAACTGAACTTAAGTGAATTATTAATTACGTTTCTTTTCTAATAGAACTTAAGTGAATTTGTTTAAGACTTAGGACATAAGAGCAGATCCTAGAGAACTGCTTAGATTTTGCTCAAAGTTTTCGTATCGATTGACCGATGAACGGGCGTAGCGATAATTGCGCAATCGATACTTAGAGACTTAGCAGCGATCGTAAAGTAAAAGTAACTGTAACAAAGCCTACGAGTAAGTCTTAGACATTGTACAACTTTAGAGCTTAAGACCATACATAATTTTATGATTCTATTATTCTGTAATTCTATATGTAAAATCGAACAATTAATTTCATTTGAACTTCAAGAGCGGCTTGTATTCGGAGATAAGTATCAAAATTGTTAAAAACAAAAAAAAAAAAAACAACAAAAATAAGAAAAAAACAAAAAAAAATATGAAATGAAAAACAAATCTTATTTTTTAGGCAGATCATATTTATATGTGTATGATACATTTATTTCCTCGCTCTACATACACATCTACATCCACATGCATACGTTCACATATACATATACATATACATATACATATACATATATATATATATATATATCTATATATCTATGCATAGACACGTTACATGCTAACTTTGAATAGCTCTTCAAATGAAATTCTGTAGACCCAAAACATTAAAAAAAACAACAATAATATCAAATACAACAACAACAACAACAATAACAAAAAGTAAAATAAAAAATTTACTAGCAAATGTATTGGATTAGCATTTAAGTTGAAGTCGCATTTAAGAGTAGGCACGAAGCCAAACTGATATAAGTTTAGAATGTATTGAATACACACACACACACACACACACACACACACACACTCACATACACTCACACACATCATCATCACAAATACATACATTCGCATCCATACACGTAAGTACGATATATCTTTGCGTGTGTGCGTGCACTGGTGTACCCCCACACACACACACACACACACCCTGCATATTAAATAACTGTGAATTTATTCAGAGCAACTGCAGAGGCCGCCCAACGGCGTCAAAATGACATTCAAATGGCATTCGTCGATTCGATATTTTGAAGCTAAGCCACAGGCTGGTTAATTGATAACGTCAACTGAGAACTGTAAAGGAGGAGAGGACAGTTGAAAGCCATGATAATCGTGCACGCACACTCGCACACACACAAACACACGCACACACGCACACACGCACACACTCATACAATACAATCATACACCTAACATGTGTTGTCATATAGACATTAATATTTGACTAAAGATGAACTTAGCTTTTTATTAAACCTTACATATTACATTATTTATACAAAAACTTAACAACTATATACTAAATACTAAATACTGAATACTGAATACTAAATACCATACCAAATACTATACTATATAAACATATACAAACACATAGTCGTATGTATGGCTATATTTAAGCGCATTAAGCGCTTCAAAAGTCCAGTGCGTACTTGAGGCTCATAAGCCAAAGCTGCAGCAGCACAGGATATAAGCCAGTCTTCAAAGCGAACTGATGCCAAAGATGAACCAATGAGCCAATGAACCAATGAGCCAATGAACCAATGTACCAATGAACCAATGAACCAGCGAACAAATGAATAAATGAAACAACTGAAACAACCGAAACAACTGAATAGCTGAACAAGTGAACAAATCAACAATGAATGATGACTGCGAAGTCGACCAGAAAAGCCAATCGCATGGATTGAGAGCCAAGAACTCAACTCGTATTGCCAACAAATTTACAAATAACGGCAATTAATTAATTAGCTGTTTAATTGTTAATTCATTTTAATTTGATTGTGTTCGCCCTTTTTGGTTTATATTTCTTTTTATTGATTTTTCCCTCTCCACTTTACCCACTTAAAACCTCGCTCTCTCTCTCTCTCTATCTTTCTTTCTCTCTCTCTCTCTATTTGTCTTTCTTTCTCTCTCTCTCTCTCCTTCTCTTTCACTCGTGTGTTTTAGTTGTAGTGTTTTTTATAGCCATATGCTTTTAACGCCTTTGATCTCTGTTATTTTATCGTTTCTTTAAACTTAGTTGGCCGGAGTGGGGGGGCGTGGCCTCCCCCGACCGGAGCAGACCCTAGATACCAAATGCAATAAACAATTAATTACTAGTATTTACATTTAGCTTAGATCTTAAATGTCTTAGTCAACAATATATTTACATATATTTATATAAACAATACACATACATATATATATAAATATATATACATACATGCATATATATGTATATATATATATGTATGTTCATAGTCAACCAATGTCTACGTAAATGACATATAAACCAGCGTACGTACGTATATATTTTCATATATACATAATATAAACTTACACACACATACACACATATATAGCGACATATAACTAATAAGTGTTTAGAATTGTGTCATATCTACTTATATATATACATATACATATATATCGATGGTAAATCTAAGTCCAACATGTAATTCTCTATATAAACAATAGATTAATTATATAGCTCAAAAGTTGAGGCTGTTCGAGCGAGATGCCAAATAGAATCGAAACTTAAAAATCGAAACTTAAATCGAAAGCAGTTGATTAACATAATTTAGATAATCTAACTATCTCTTTTACTCTCTTTTTCTCTCGTTGTCTCTGTCTCTCGTTGAAACAGCCGTAATTAACATTTATCATAAATATTAATTAAAATTATATATGCCTAGAATTAGCGGAACGGTCGATCAGTCTGAGGATCGATTGTTTCTTAGTTCCATAGCCTAACATCACAGACCCACAACACAAGCACACACACCCACACACACACACACACACACACACACACACACACTGACATACCGACACATACAGACACAATCGTATAGACAGACAAAAACTTACTGAAATTATATATCGAAATTCTTATATATAGTAAATCAGTCTCTTATACTCGACTTATATCACTAGTCTTATATTTAATGTCATACTTATGCGTTTTTTGTCTCTTCTTTTTCTATGTGTACTTAGTGTTTTAACACACACACACACCCATACACATACACACACACACACGCAATTTAATGCCAGTAATTGATTTATGTTTATGAATTTCTTTTTATGCTCTCTTGTTTTTCATGCGCCACTTTTAGATAACATCATGTGGGGTCTGGGGACATTGCCCGAAGGTAAGCATTACCTGCCCTCTATAACGCCATATATCTATCTACTTTATCATCCGCACATTTCTCATATTCTCTCTCTCTCTCTCCTTCTCTCCCTCTTTCTCTGATTTAGGCTTTCCGGCAGCTGCATATGCTGCCTATGCCGCAGGTCGCGGCTATTCGGGCTACCCGAGCTTTGGACTACCCTATCCAACTGGTAAGTTAAGTCAAACTCTCCGCCTCTGTCTCTCTCGCTCTCTTTCTCTCTCTCTCTCTCTCTCTCTGTCTTTCTCTTTCTATTTCTTTCTCTCTTCCTCTCTCTCTCTCTCTCACTCTCTCTCTCTCTCTTTCTCTCTATCTCTATATCTCTTTCTAACACCATCTTTATCTTCGTTTCTGTCACACATACACACATAATAATTATGTATATGCATTTACAAAGATTATATAGAATCTTCTGCATATCTCGTCTTCCCCCGCCCCCCCAAGAACATTTGTGCGTATGTGTGTGAACGTCGTGTGTGTATGAGAAGTCAAAGCGAAATTGAGTACAAGTTATTTGACTACTTAAAGCACTAACTAACTATGTGACCCTTCAAACCCAATCCATCTCACCTGCTCATACCACCGTGCCTGCCCCTGGTAATGCATTACAGTTTGTGGTAGTTGATATGACGAAGGACATCCCTAAGACCCGTCCATCTCTGAGTCGTAGTTGTACCTTAAATATAAGCACCAGCATGTAGCGATTCCTACATATACTATCTTCCTTTCCCCCCCGTCCAAACGAGCCCAAAAATAATAAATTGTGTTTAATTATAAATAATATTTTACCGACATTTTTCTGCGTAAAGTAGGGAAAAGAACTGCCAATCGATCAGAACGAATAACGAGTCGATAACAAATTGTTAAACTCTCCTCTTTTCATTTTCCTTGTTTTATTTTGCTTCTTTTTTTGATTTGTTTTCTCTTTTCATTCGCCATGCAGCTGGTGTCATGGGCGTCATACCGGAAAATCGCCGCCTCGACCACCAGCACGGCTTGGGATCACCGGCCTATCGATAACTGACTACATACCGTTTATCTATCGATTATTCGAGTATTGAAATGTTCAAGAACTCACCGAGCGTTCGTCATATCAATGCACAAATCGTACTCTCCAATCGATATAAGAGAAGGATCAGAACCCTTCACCCTCTCCCGTCTCACACTCCACAGCAGTCCCGAATCCAGACATATATCATGCTGCTTGACACCTCGAGTTCATATCATATCATTTTTGCACCAAACACAAGAACAAACCTTGAATTTCGCATTTAACACACAAGACACTAAACCCAACACACACAACACACCCAACGCACAACATGCCCTACACTTCAGCCTCTCATCCACGGCGTGTGTGTTGTGTTTGCTAGGGTTGGAACGGATCGCTCGGAGCGTGTTTGAGGTTAGAATCGAAAAGCATCGGCTATTTAGTTTAGCATCGCGCAGCATACATAAAATTATCGATTATTTGTATGCCATTTGAATGGATGCGAGTATTCGCATATTCGTATATCCGCATTCGTCCCAACCCTAGCTTTTGTCATCGTCTTTCTTTATGTTCTTCTGCTTATCTTCGATTTTTGTTTCCCTCTCTCCTTTCCAGTTTCAGTTTTCGTTTCCGATTGCGTTTCAGTTTTTAGTTTCCGCCGTCTTTCTCTCTCTCTCTCTCTCACTCACTCTGTGTCTTTTTATCTGTTTCTGTCTCTGTCTCTATCTCTCTCTCTCTTTCTCCTGTCTCTCTGTCTCTTTCTACATGCAATCTGTCTTGTGTCTCGTGTGAATTTGTAGGCTTGACTATTTGTGGCATCGGTAGAAGTTATGGTACCACGTGTAGCACGAACGCGGGCCGCAGCAGAGCCGCCACCGGTTCCGCTGGGGGTGGTACTGCAGCGTCCGCTGTCCACAGTCAGCCCCAAGCGGGATACCAACACCATCAGGCGCTGACCCTGCCGCTGGCAACGGCACTGACAGCGCGCACGGCGGCAATCAAATCGCAGTTCTTGGGCAACATGAATTTCTAAGAGCTACCAGAGCACAGAAACCACAGCCCGATAGAAGCCCACGAACCTAGAAAAGATCATTTATTCAATGAATATAAAAGTAAAAGTAAAAGTAAAAATAAAAGTAAAAGCAACAGTTAAAGTGAAAGTAAAAGTAAAATTATGAAAAGAAAAGAAATGCAACTAAACTAAAAACTTAAACCTGAATAAAAAACAAATGCAAGTCTGAGCGAGCTGGGAAATCTCTTGAGCAAAGTCAAGCATTTAAAGCGAAATGAAATGAACAAAAACCAGATTGAGCAGCGATTAATCATACTTCCCAAAAAAATATCGATAACAATATTCGATTAACTCGACCAGAGGAAGTGCCCAACGTTCATAGTAAAAGAGGCTTCTGCAAAGTTGCATTTGTTGCTATACAATTTCCATTTATATGCCTCCTTCCCCTGCTCTCAGCGACAATTCATAATCCAAATAACTCATTTGTACTCTGACAAGTAGGTACAACAATTACAACAACAACAATAACCTTAAAAACAGCAACAACAACAGAGCACAAGAAAACCAGAAGAAATTCAAAATAGCTTAGACTCCTCTTTCAACGATGAGATGGTAAAAACACGAAATAAGAAACACACACACACACACACACAGACAACGTACACAGTCCCCAGTTGTTGAGAATGGAACAGACAACAACAATCGAATACACAAATCGAATAACGATATTCACATTTGTAATTGCAGATTCAAAATGTTATCGCATTTAGCTGCTGGCTGAACGCGGCCTCTATATATCCTCCCTTTCCTTCCTCGTAAAGGCAACCAACTTTCTATATAGTCCAACAGATTCAACACACACACACACACATTCACACACACACAAATACACTCACACCCTCAGACACTCAGACTTTATAGAGAATATATTACATTGATTATAATGGCATTTGTTTATTCTAGAAACGCGTTGAGAATCCTTTAAGAGAAATAAACGTATCTTGAATCAAAAATAGCTGAAATTAGCTGATCCTTAGAATTAAAAACTATATCTTATATAGAGCTGTGCACCGTATACATATATATATATATATATACCGATATATAACCTATATATATGTATACATATATATGTATATACATATAGCCAGCCTGCACCCGTAATAATCATAGAGCAGTTTCTTCGTAGCTTTGTATGCAAGTTGGTAAAACATTTGATGTACTCGAAACTATAGAAAAGTAAAGATATGTAGTCCTTAGGTGGAATCTAGTAATCGCATTTAAACAAAGACACTAACACACTAACAGCCACACAGAGACACAACACATTAGGTGTGCGTAGTGCCCGTAGAAAGGTATGACACAACATGTACTCATTTATTCTCATATATATATATATATATACACACATACATATATAAACAATGTTAACCCTTAAGCCCTTAAACCTCGTAACCCTTTAACCCCTCTGCCATGCGCCACATTAGAATCCTTTTGCCAACGTCTGCGTCTGTGTGTGTATTGCATTTCTTGATTGCGAGCTCGTGTGTGCTTGTGTGTGGTAGTGCGTGTGTGTGTGTGTGTGTGTGAGTGAGTGTGTGTGGGAGGGCATATCTTATGATCCTTGGATTTTAATCAAAGTTTGCCAAATTATTTTTTCTCTTAATCATCGCGAGTTTTCGTATCAGCCTCGACGCGCCCCTTGATTGTGAGATATTAATTCTCATTATAAGCCCATCCCGTGTGGACCCGTTTCAGGGACACACACCTCACTCACACACACCTGCACACACACACCGGCACACTCACCCGCAGACAGAGCACACAGAGACACCCACAGAGATCTATTATTATTTATAACACTTTGTTATACCGTTAGCATTTATATGCAAATTTCATTTGTAGTGCATATGCATAAATTAGTCGTCGTCGTCGTCGTCGTCGTCGTCGGACACACAGGACACACGGCGCAAGGAAGAACATTTAGATAAAACCCCAACATTTTAGCGAGCCTGTCACATGTAGAATCATTATTATCCTTTAATTAATTTGCTGCATAACAAATATATATACATATACATATACATATACATATATATATGTATATGTATATATATATTATATATATCACATACACGTATAAATTCTTTCTATATTCTATCCATTTGGTTATTCGTTGGATTCTCTTTTTATTTACCATTTACCATTTACCATTTACCATTTTCCATTTTCCATTTTTCATTTTCAGTTTTCCCATTTTTCCATTTGCCGTATTTTCCCCTGTGTTTTAGATAATAAGCTAAAACGTGCAGAGATTTTTTTGGCATAACAAAAGTTCATTAATTAGTTGAATTTTTGTTTTCGATTGTGTTTGCATTTCGTCTACAGACGCGTATACAATATATAAACATATACACATGTATACACACACACATATATGTGTATATGTTCGTATGTGTTCTACTATATGCATATGTATAGTAGGGCATTCGTTCTAGATTATCCTATTTATATAAATCCATACATGTCCTCCAAGTCTTATGGGCAGCGAAAGTGTCCTCCCATCGGAGCATCGAAGTGAAAAACTCAGAGATTCAGAGATTCAGAAATTCAGAAATTCAGAAATTCAGAATTCAGAATTGACAAATGACAAGTGGGGAATAAATTAAAAATCAAAATGAACGAAAGATTTTTTTTTTTTTTTTTTTTGTTTAATATTGAACGATATAAACTATATATATTTAAAAATAATATACTGAATATATACACACACCTGCATTCTTACATACATACCGATCTATATACAAACACACGCATATATACAAGGATGTTCGAATTATCGTTTTATACAAAAAATACAAAATCGATTTCATTTGTACAAAAAATCAAAAATCGAAAAAACAAAAGAAATACAAAAATAAAATACAATATATAAAAATAAAATATGTCCATCCATTTTCGAAAAGCGACTTTAAGTTTACGAAAAATACAATTTTTCTATGTCCTTTCCATTTACGCATAACTGTAAGTTTCACATTATTTACTTAGTTATCGATACTAAAATGATATAAACTAAATACACATATATATATATACATATATATAAAGAAGACACTCTCACACTCACACACATACACACACACACACATAAAATGATAAGCTGTTAATTAGATAATTGAATGCAATTTTTTTTTCGTTCTTCGATTTGAAAAAGGACAAAGGCAAAACACAAAGCCAAATGCTTTGAGATATTTAACTATAAATGCTTGCGAGTTACAAATACAATTACAAATACATGCATAACGACTTATATAATACAAGAGAGACCACACCGACACCAACACCCATACCAACACCAACACCAACACCAACACCCACACCAACACCAACACCAACACCAACACTAACTCCAACACCAACACCAACACCAACACCTACACCCACACCCACACCCACAGCCACAGCCACACCAACACATGCGCATATCTATGTATTTTACACGTATATACTGTGATTTGTAAGAAACGCTTCAGAAAAGATAACAAAAAAGAACAAAAAAAAAAAAAAGCAGCAACAAAAATGCCAACGCAGAATTCAAATTGCTTATGCAAAAATGAAAGTTATTAACTTAATAAATGCACAAAAAAATAAAAAACAAAAAAAAAATTATTTAAAACAAATAAACGGATACAAAAACCAAAAACCAAAAACCCAAAGCAAAGTCTATCCTTTCTGGCCTCCAGGCAATTGACTCTCAATTATTAGCGTTTAAAATAGGGCAGCCACAAACCAGAGCCAGGCCGGAATCGGCCCGAGCTTCTGGCTCGAATCCGAGCCCGAACCCGAACCTGCACGGCACAGCGTTGAGTTATTGGTGTCAACGGGATCAACGGTGCGACGAGTCAAAGGAGTCAAATGAGTTATCGTCAGGTTAAACGATCAACGGATAAACCGTTCGTCGACCTTTACGGTTCAGATCAACGGATAAAACGTTCGGTCGGATGGGTCGGACAGACAGAGGGTCGATCGACAGACGAACCGCGCCCGACAGGTGATGGCGACGACGTTTGATCGTCGAGAGAGCACCTCCAACAAGGTCAGCAAATGGTCGTCTTAATATTGAAAATGTTTAATCCTTCAGACTTGCATATAAAACTTTATATAAACATGCATATATAACTATAACTATAACTGTAACTGTAACTGTAACTATAACTACAACTATAACTGTAACTATAACTATAACTCTACCCACACACTTAACTGTTTTTGTGTGCCGTTTAATCCACATTTAATTATTACTCAATGTATCCGTATGTAAACCGTTAGCTTCTCGTTAACATAGAAGAGTCTTATAAAAAACTCTTATACAGTTCAACATTTCAATATTTACATGCGACATATATGATTGATTGTAAGCTGCCCCAGGCAAGGGCAGTCGTAGTTCACATATAACCATATATCTCTTTATATTAATTATCGATTCGTAGAGCTCTCTTAATCTTAGATAATCTTAGATCATTTAGCGATAAGATTTTCTGTTTATAATCAAAAAATGACTCATACATCTTGTAGACAAACTTAAATCTAGTGGTAGCAATGCTCAAAATGGAAACCAAACCTAATTCGAAATCGAAATTGAAATCGAAATCGATATCGAAATTTAAATCAAAATCAAAATCAATTAATTTTCAATTGTGCTTAAGAAAATATTTACTCTTATAATGAGAAACTTGCGTTGTATAAAGTAAAGACACAGTAGTAGAACTTGAAACAATACAAATACAAACAACTCTATAAACTGTGTAGTGTTTTGAAGAGAGCGAAACTAAATGTTTATATATATTCTTAGTCACACACACACACACGCACACACACACACACAGTCACATCGAAACTCACAAATTTATATGTATGATCATATGTTTCTTTACGAGTTTAAGTAGTTGTTGAAACACGCATATAATCACTTAGTGTGTTTACCTGTAACAGTATAAGTAACAGTACCAGTAACAGTATTAATAACAGTAACAGTATCAATAACAGTAACAGTCACAGTAACAGTAAGAAGTACCAGCTCGAGATTGCCTTCGATCGCAAAATGAAGAGGATGAACAAATGTTACTTAGCAGAAAATGGATGATTGATTAATTGATTAATCGATTAATCGATTGATCGATTTATTGATAACCCACATATCGCTCTTTTGGTGTGTGCTTTTCACTGAACTGCCAACCTCATCGGGCACCCAAAGAATGACCGCGCAGCAAACAGAAACGAGAAAAATAAAAATTACAATAATAAAAACAAATACGCCGGAAAAACACACAGAAAAGGAAAACTGATACGAGCTGAAAATCGAAAGGAAAAACTTAAACTGAAACTAAAGCTAAAACTTATTTATTTAAAAGAAAATAGCAGTTACCGTTATTTCTATTGCCAGAAGCTTTTGCTTTGTTGCTTTTGTTGCTGTTTCGACGTTAATGAAAACAAAATGGCGCGCATTGAGCTTTTCAAAAAGCGTAAACTAAACGTAAGCCAAAGTTGATTGGCGCCATACGCACACACACGCACACACACGCACACACGTACGCACACCGCATTCCCATACATGCATATAGCGAGACATACACTTACGCACACAAACACACACTCACAATCACACACACACACGGACACTGATACAAAACGAACATCGAGAAGAACGACAATAAGCAAACGTCTGCCACGGCTATGGCTCGTTACGTTACGTCACGTTACGTTACATCAATTTTTGTGTTTCCGGAGGAAATGCAACTGCTACATTCGGATTCACATTGCCGTTGCCCCGTAATCCGTTAGCCATAGCCCGTTACTTCTTAAAACCGTTTCCCCTCCTCCCATCGTCTCCTTCAACCTCTGTCCCCTCATTCTCATTCTCATCCTCCACCACCTCCCCCCTTTACCAATTGCAATCCTCAGCCCCATTCACATTCCCATTCGCATTTTGTTGTCATTTCAATATTGGCGCTGGCGTATTTTTACTTGCTACGGCAGCTGTGACCGTTACAGTGAGAACAGCAACGGCAATGACAACAGCAACAGCAACAGCAACAGCAACAACAGCAACATCAATAAAAATAACAACAACAGCTGCAACAGTAACGGTAACGCCACCAACAACGGCAGTGGCAGTGGCAGCGGCAGCGGCAGTGGCAGTGGGAAAAACTACAACTGTAATGATAACAGAAAAAGTGGCAAAAGGATACTTTACCCATTCGTATCCTGGCCATCCGAAAAAGTAACTGCCTCTCGTATCACGTCGCCTCGTCTCGCTCGTTTCTCGCACGACCAAATGCCGATTAGAGCCCATACAAGGGTCATTCAGATGCGGCAACTCTCGTTCATATCCTGCGTCCTAGTGTTACCTCTAATTTTTTCGTAGTTACTTGCATACATACATCTGTATGCATATACATATGAATATGCATATGCATATGTATATGTATGTGTATATGTATATGCAATATATATAGACATATATCTACTCACTCATAGCTAGCTGTTGGGCCTGGGATCTATAAACCGTTAGTTAGTCATGTTCGTCATGTTTTATCCTCATACTCCACTTTATTTACTCTCTCCTTCTTTATTTGCTCTTCTCATTACGTTTGTCTTTTCAGTTCTAACGCGAATGTGTTTTTCCGTAAATAAGATCCTTAAATAACCTTCATATATGATCCAATACTCTCACTACTACTACCAAACTTAATCTAATAATCGTACAACTTAATATACAAGCATATATATCGATTTCTATATATATACATATATATATATACTTATTTATATATATTATATACTCACCATCTAGATCTCAGTCTTTATTACTTTCGTATACTCTTATGTCTTAGGTATTTTAACGCCCAACTCTTAATTAGATTCGTACTCTCTTACTTGTTCCATATTAAATTCGAAATTCTTGTAATTTTTTCACACTTACAGTTGATCTTACCAACGGGCAGCTGACACCCAACAACAATACCCCGCTGCTTACCCAGGCTCTATCAGGTAAGTGGATCGTCCTGGTGGCAGGAACACAGAGAATATTTCAACTCTTCCAGTGCGAAAATGAGTCAGAATTTGTTTGCCACATATTTAAATAATAATTAAAGCTATGCTGAAACTTTTATCCTGAGATATAAGAATATCTAAAGGATGTTCATGCAAATAAATGGATACGCTTGTGCCATTGGAAGGGCTGTAATATTGTGTGCCGAGAATATCCTTTTTTTACTAATCCAACACTCGTTTGGTTGCAGTGATGAACAACTATCAGGCAGCTGCTGCTGCCGCCCACAGCTTCGGTCCGTCGGCCTCGCCACACGCAGCGGCTGCCACCACAGCCACACGGCAGGGTTTTCCATCAACCAACTCGCCAGGACCAACCATTGACATGTATAGCTCGGCCGGAGCCGACAACGTGGGCTACGTACAGGCCACCAGTCCGCAGCCATCAGGCTTTCCCATTGCCGTTAGCCGTGCCCCATTGAACTACAGCCCGGTAAGTGTGTGGTGGTCACCTTGGTTTGGGATTGTGTAGGATTAACGTAGTTTAAATTTGAAGAGGGGCGCTGCACGCGTTTCGCAATTTTCAACCTCCTCCTCCCCCCGCCCAACTCAATTCATTTTTGGTCCGAGCCTGTCGAGTGATCGATGATTATTTAACAATCGATGCTACCGATTTATCACAGCATCACCTCAAATGTCGTCTCGCCTAGCTATCGTTTACTGTACTGTCCTGTGCTGTGCAACTCCCACAGCTACAGCAGATTAGATCTGTAGAGATTAATTACCAAATACAATATAAAACCAACAATTAGCTGACCTTCCTTATATATATATTGTACTATGTATTTCTCTTTCATTTCGTACAGATTTATTCGTTGAACTTTGCGATGGCTAATATATAAAAAGACTGATAATCCAAGCAAACAAAAAACAAAACAAAACAAAAGAAAAGATACCAAAAGAAAAAAAAAATAATAAAAAAAAATTAAAAGCAAAAGCAAAAGCAAAACCAAAACCAAAACCAAAAAGCAAAACGCAGAAAGAAAATATAAAAATAATACCAGAAACAAACAAATGCAAACGTATATACAATTATATATATAAATCGAATGAAATATATATATATGTATACATATATACCCGTATATATATATATATACATATATATATATAAAATAAAAGATATACCTAACGAAAGCAAAACAAAAGAAATAAGAGTATAAAACAAACGCAGTTGCACAAGGTAGGCACACCAACAAAACTACAGCGTGTTTTTTTCAAATAACAATTTCAATAATTAATCAAATCAAGAAAATATATAAAAAAAAATTAAATTATATAAAAATCAAACTTTTTAGTCAAAACAACAATTATATTAATAATTTAATAAAAAAATTCAAGTAAAAATTATGTATGCACGTCACAAGCACAGTTTTCTAGGCCGTTTTTCAATTTCCATTTTGATTTCTTAAATAAATTCTATAAAATATATACATATGTATTATATAAATATTAGATCTAAGAGCTGATGAACCATACACGCACATATATACCCATACACACACACACACACACACGCACACACACCTGCATATGCATATATTGAAAAACACACAAATCATTGATTGGCCTTGAGTTGTGCGAGGAGAATGGAAAGTTCAATGAGACGAGGAGTTCTTATATTTATTCCGAGAAAGTGCAAGTAATCTGACATTTGTGGGTCGCATATTGACCATCATCATAGAATCCATCATCACATCACATATACTCACAGAACCGAACCCCACATTATCATGTAACCTCCCATCACAGCGCCCATCAAAGCAGCAGCAGATTCTCTGGCAGTGAAAAAGTGAACGAACAGTAAACGAAAGTTTCGATAGGTAGAGTTCAGTTTTTATTCAGCTTCGTCAAAGCAGCGCTGCTTTTCGAGCGAAGCTACACGAAATTTATCTTCCTCTTCCTCTTCCTTTTCAATTTTCGTTAAATGACGATTTGATTAACTTCGCCGAAACGCGAGCGACAGCAGCGAACGAGCCCGAACTCACACGAAGATGCTTGCAAATTTCGTGTGGCGAAGAAGCGCAGATTCAAGTCTTTTGCATGCCAATCGAACGACGAATGCACTTCACTGATATGCATACACACACACACACACACATACACACATATACATAAAAGTAAACATACATCAACCACTCATACACATACATGTACCAGCCTAAAGAGAGTTTTGATAAAGAAGCTGTCACTTTTTAAATATTCTATGTTTTTTACATTTTATTATTATTAACCCAAACAATGTGCAAGTGAAGAAAGTTTTGAAAATTAATTTTTTAAATTTCCAACTTTTGATTTCATAATTTTTGTAATGTATCTTTTTAATTTCTTTATCGAAACTCGGACTAGTTTTACAATAAAATAAATTGATTGTCTGTATATGTATATATATGTATATATATGTATATACATATATATACATATATTTTTTTTCTATCTCAAATAATTTTCACTTATCAATTTTATATATGTATATGTATTATCTACTAAATGTTGAATAACTTTCTATATGTATGTGTGCATTAGAAGCCCGAATTTCTATTTTATTTGAATAATTTTTTGGTGTTTGTTTTGTTCCATGCGAAACGTTTATTTACAGGGACCACTAATTCCTGCGGCATTTACAAATGGATACCATTAAAAGGTGGCACGGACAACCGCAATGACAACAACATCAACAACAACAGAAGCAACAGCAACAGCAACAGAAACAGCAAACACAACAACAACAGCAACAGCAACAACAACAACAACAACAAGCAAGAAACAAGAACAACACCAACACGATGAATTAAAGAGCAAATAAAAAATAAAAATGTAAGGCGGCGAGACATTAAAATAAAAACAATAAATAGAAACTATAATGCTGGAATTACATACACACACACACACACACACACACACACGAACACACATGCACGCAAGCACACACATACATGCACCAATACAGTCAGACAAACACACCAAGTGCATCAAAGCCCTAAATAATTAATGCAGATATATATATACATGTATGTATGTATGTATATATGTATGTATGTGTGTATGCATGTGTATGCAGAGGGTGTATTAAATATATATATATATGTACATATATATATAAGTGTGTGTGTGTGCGTGTGTATTTGTCGCAAGTTCTACAATGTAATATTAAATCTGAAAAGCAACCAAAATAACACAATAAACCAAAACATCACACACACACACACACACACACACATGTATGTATATATGTATGTATATGTATATATATGTATATATATGCAATGAATTAATTAACGAATTTGTGTGCGTGTGCATATAACACACACACAGACACACGTGTATGTCTGTATTTATATACCACGCATTTTGGTATATGTATATGTTATGTATATGTATATATATTAATATGTATGCAAATATGTATGTTTATGTGTGTGCATGTGTGTGTGTGGGTGTGTATATATATATACATTTAAATTTATTGTGACCACAGCACAAACCAAAACAACAACAAAAAAAACTATAAACAAGAGAAAACAAAAATTTAATTTTAATTAAACAACAAAAGCAACAACAACAACAACAACAACACCCGCAACACCAGTAACCAAATAACCAGCCAAGGCAGCCACAGCCTTCCCCAAAAAAAAAAAAAAATAACAAAAAAAAACAAAAAAAAAATATAAATAAAAACTATAAATAAAAAATTTTACAGAAAAAAGATGCTACGTGTGCAGCAAAAATCGTTTAAAATGCAAATTAAACGAAACTGCGTCAAGTGCAGCAGGCGGCGAGTAGGCGTGGCCTTTGCAAATACCACACACAAACACACACACCTGTGAACATACCAGCAAAGCCAATACAAACAGACACTTAACAACGCACACACACACACACACACACACACACACACACACGCACGTGTGTGTGTAGGCGGCTGACTGAAGGCCAGCCAGAAGGATGTACCCGCGGGGACGAAACGTCATCGTTTTTAAGTAATGAGAAAAACCAAATAAAGAGCCTACACACACACACACACACGCACACCTACACAGGCAGACAAAAGTTAAGAAACACAATAAAACAACAAAATATGAATGAGAAAGAGAAAGCGCAAGAGAAAGAGGAAGAGAAGAAGAAAGAGAAAGAGATGTTGCAATAATAGCGAAAATGTTATTATTTAATTGCGTATTATTAAAAGGGAATGATTATTACTATCATTATTATTATAATTACTATTATAATTATTATTATTATAAAGATTTCGAAATATCTAAGTTGTAACTTTTAAAGTTATACACACTCACACACACACACACCCACACACACACGCAAAACTGCAATATATACAAAGTAAATACAAAAATCAAAAGGAGAAACAAATGCGAAAGCAAAAGCAAAAGCTGAAATAAAGCAGAGAAGAAACGAACAGAAAGCAAAAGAAAATACAAAAAAAATAAGCAAAGCAAAGCAGCAAACGATTTATTTATTTGAATTCCAAATAATGACAAAAACAAAATGAAAATAAAATAATATTAAAGGATATATTGAAGAATTAATTAACTACTAAGCCGCTAACCCGACAGCAGGTGTAAGGATTTTGTATAACTTTCAGTTTTCGATGGCAAATCAAAAATCAAAATGCATCTCATTATCCTTACGGATGAATCCTTTGCAAAGTACACCAAAAAAACAAAAACAAAACAAACATTTTTATTGGCCAAAAATTACGAAACGAACACAAAAAGAAAATAAGAAAAATCGAAAATTTCAAAACTGAATACCCAAAACTGAAAACTGAAAACTGAAAACTGAAAATTGAAAATTGAAAAAGTAAAATTGAAAAATGTTATAAAAAAATTAGTTGCAATTTCCACAATTTGATTAATTTCTCAAAGTTGGGGAAGGACATGTCAAAAGCAGCAACAAATATGTGTTCACATTGAAAGCAAAGAAGGATAATTGCGCTTATAAAAACAATGGATAGTTAGACAAATATGTTAAAGCATTCATTAGGAAGGACGAAGGGTGATGGGAGAGGGGGTGGGGTGGGGTATTGAGGTATTGAGGGGAGTGAGGGGAGTGAGTTTTGCATAGATATTGAGAGGCATAAATCAATTTTTTTTTCTATTATTATGATTATTAAATTATTATTAATTATTAAAATTATTATTATAAATATAAATGCAAATTGCACACACACCACAAGAGAAGCAAAAAATAAAAACAACAACAACAACAAAATGAAAACTAGAAGTAAGT
This sequence comes from Zaprionus lineosus, assembly GCA_035044505.1. Taxonomy (NCBI): domain Eukaryota; kingdom Metazoa; phylum Arthropoda; class Insecta; order Diptera; family Drosophilidae; genus Zaprionus; species Zaprionus lineosus. Next base: position 3,479,694 of record JAWNNX010000694.1, on the reverse strand, counting down.
CTGTAACTAAGAAGGAAATAAACAAAACACTCGAGCACTTGCCCAGACACACACACACACACACACACACACACACACACACGCAGGCAGACAAACACAATTAACTGATGAATCAAAAAGAAAAAAAAAAATAAAGAAAATTAAAATGAAAATAAAAATGAAAATGAAGGAAAAACTTAAACAAATTTAAATCTAAGCGCATATGAGAAAATATAACAATGAACTATTATACATACAACATATATTAAAATTAAGTAAATAAAATATTTATAAAATGAATAACGTAAGGGCTAAGGAGTAAGGAATAAGGAGTAAGGGAAGGAAATGCAAAAGACAGACGCAAATGTTTAAAAATAATTATGTAATTAAATATTTAATGTAAAAATAAAGCCAGAAGAGAAATGGGTAAATGAAGAAAGAGAGAGAGAGAGAGAGAGAGAGAGAGAGAGAGAGAGGTGGATTGAGGATAAGAGAAAGGGGGGTTGCAAGAATGTAAGATTGAAGGGTAATCGATAATCGAGTATTTATAATCGATAGTCGATAACAGTAGACGAAAAGCAGGCCACGTTATGTGCAATTAAATTTTTTTTTAAGTCGCGCCAACTCGTGAGACGCAAGGACACGACAGAGCGATGGGTAATGACGATAATGAACGTAGATTTATTCAGAAAGGACGCGATTCGAGGAGCGTAATAGAAAAATATATTTATATACAACTATATGAAGTATTCAATTATTGGAACAAAACAAAACTATCTGACAATTAAGTAAATCACATTTGTTGCGCACACACACCAACACACACCCACACACACACCTACACACCTATACACCTAAACACCTGTACACCTAAACACCTGTACACCTTAACACTTATACACAATGAAATGTGGAAAACAAATAAGAATATAAGAATATAAGAATATAAGAGATTAAACATATAAGAGACACAACAATTGACAGAAAGAACATTAAACAATAAGAAGCGCTTTTTGTCTGTCTGAGAATTTTGCTTTAGGCGACCTACACAACAGCAACAACAACCACAACAACAACAAGAACAACAACAAGATGAAGATCAACAACAGAAACTACGAAAATAACTAAAAGAGAATGAGAAAGTAAAACGAAGCATAGAAAAACAAAGCTGAAACAGTCAAAATGTTCCTTTCATAACTTTTTTGCCAAATTGTCAAACCAACGCCTCCCCGACTTTGCCAGTTGAAGTCTCGGACCAAATACAAAACTTATATAGGAATGATGATGATAGGGACAAAGCCGACATACTTATATATACAAGATACCGAAATACTGGAATACTGAAATACTGAAATACTGAAATACTGAAATACAGAAATACTGAAATACAGAAATACTGAATTACAGAAATACTGAATTACAGAAATACTGAAATACTGAAATACTGAAATACTGAAATACACATTTAGTCATACAAAATAACGACAAATAGTTGCAGTGTATAAAATAAAAATTGTAGCCTTTAAAATGTTGACAAAGCAATTCGAAAATAATAAATAAATAAATAAATAAATAAAGAAAAATTTAAAATCAACAAAACAAAACAGCAACAAAAACAACAACAAAGCGAAGAAGTGAAAATAAAATTCTTAAGTAAAAGTCACACACACACACAGACAGAAACACACACAGACACACTCTCAACAAGGCATATACACTTGCCTTAAATAGCAGAAGATCAACCTAATTTAAAAAGAAAAAAAAAAAAATAAGAAAAAAATTAATAAGAAATTATATGAAATTATATGAAATTAGAATATTTGGAGATTTGAAAAAAATTTCAATATTTTGAACTTTAGTTTCAAGTCTTGAAGGATGCTAAAGAAAGGAAACTAAAGGTAAAGAGAAGAGAAATACACAAATCTCGAAATTCTATATAAATATACACCATGGATGTGTGTACATACGTGTACAGACTTTCTTATATGCGCATGTGTGCATATATATATGTGTGTGTGTATGCTCACAAGTAAATAATCAAAGGAAAGAAGAAGACACAAAACAAATACGAATGATTAAATAAAACACTTTTTAGATAGGCGAAAAGTAAGCTGCTAAATTATTATAAATATATACATGTATGTGTATAGGTGTATATAGATACATACGCGTACACATACGCATGCGCATACATATATATGTATATGCACACGATCTGTATATGAATTGGCTAGAGGCAATCCAGAATCTATATAGGACGCTGATCAATGATCAGCGATCATAATTATGATGATGATGATGATGAAGATGAGGATGAGGATGATGAGCATTGCGTGAAAATTTTACTTATGTATACGTGTGTGTGCATGATTGTGTGTGCGTGGGTGCATGAGTGAGTACACACCAGCACAACACAGCACACACACAGCTGCAAAAGAGTCAAGGCAATGGTTACTTTAACGCTAAATAAACTATTTGTTAATAAAAGATACAAAAACATTGAGATAAGAAAATATATTAAATTAATCATCAAAGAAACCCCAATAAATAAACCCAATTGAAGGCATTGTAAGTACTCGTATTCCAGCCGCCCGGATTAAGGATTGAGGATTGGGATCCACAAAATGGCGATATTTTCGGCGGCGAAAAGCAGCGACAAAACAGAAATGCGAAAATATGTTATATTTGCATTGAAAAAAGAAAAAACAAAACAAAAACAAAAAACAAAACAAAACAAAACAAAAGAAAACAAAAAACAAAACACACACAAAAAATATATATAAAAAAGATGTAACTCTTAAGACATATATACATTGGCATGTATATATATATATATATACATGCATATATATATATATATATATGTACATGCATTAAATAAATAAAATATATTTTAAGACACGTTCTAAAAGCAATAATTCAAAACAACAAGAAACCCAAAAACGACAAGATGAAGAAGAAGAAGAAGAACAACAACAACAAGCAGAAAATAAGAAGTAAATGATTAAAAGTAAATTAAATTTAACGAAGCGGACGAAGATAAGAAGGGAAATACATTAAATATACACCAATATATAAATATACATTAATATATATACACCTAAATATATATACATACAAATATATATACATATTAACATATTATTGATAATTGAGAGCATCCAGCGACAGCGCAAGGAACTGCATTGAGGGAAGCAAAGGAGCTGCAGTCGGAGCAGTAGGGGGAGGAGCAAGTGGAGTATAGAAGAAGGAGGAGAAGAGAAAAGCGAGGAGTTTAATACTCATAATACTCCATCTTGCTCTCATTCCATCTGACTTGTGACTGTGTACGTATGTCTCTCTCTTACAAACAGGATATGCATATTGTAAATTACTTGTAAACATTTTGACTGTCCTAGAAGAAAATGATGATGATGATGATGATGATGAGATTAAGATAACAATTATGATTACGATTACGAAAATGATGAATAATGAAGATTGTATTGCATAGAGACTCTCACGATTCGATGTTTGCTGGGAGAGAGAAGGAGAGAGCACTATACTGTCTCGGATCGGAATTCAAGTCTATAAAAATAATTCTCGAACAAAACAAATCATTTCTAGGCAGTTACGCCAAAGACAGACGGAAGAACTCAAGAAAAAAGTATACAAAAAATACTAAAAAAAAACAAAAAAAAAAAAAAAATATATACATATATAAAAATTCAAACTTATGATAAACTTTACTGACACTCGAGAAATGTCGGTTAGAAAATTTTTTTTGTTGTAAGTCAAGAGCCGATAAACCGGTTGAAACCGGTGGAAACGGTGGAAACGGTGGAAACGCTTTTGAGGCGAATCGGTTTATTGGCGGTGAAGGCAAACGTGTTGCTTTTCTCTAAATGATTCGTCTTTGGAATCGCGATTCAACCGATTGAGCTTCGCAACCGAATCGGTTATTAGTGTACAGACTCACACATACGCGCACACGCACACGCAGACGCAGACGCAGACGCACACATGCGTACGCATGTCCGTTGTGTGTGCTGTACGAGTAAGTGAAAAACCCAAAACAGCTTTAAGCGTACTGTTGAATTTTTCTAGCATTTTCCCTGTTAACGTTCGTTACGAGTAGAAGAACATGCTTTATATTATTTGTAGTGCTCTAATGTTAAAGAACCTCAACAACAACAACAACAACAACAACACCAACAACAACAGCAAGAAGATAAAGAACAAGAACAAGAAGATCATCAACAGACACAAAACCAACATTGGTAAACAGGATCAAGAAGACAACATCGACAACATTAACAACAAGCAAAAACCAACAACCTTCAACCTTCAACCTACAACCAACAACAAGTGAAAACAACAACAACAACAACAACAACAACAACAAATACAACAGCAACAACAACATAACGAGAATGCGTCCTTGTAACAAAATCAATTTCAGTCAATTAGAAAACATAAGAAGTGTTACACCAAAGAACAGAACGAACAGAAGGAACAGAAGCAACACAAATAAACAAATGACAAAGCAAACACAAGCAAAGAAGAGCAACATTTAACAAAAAGACAGAAAACACAAACACATTTTTTTAAATGAAGAAAAAAACAAACAAATGAAAAACCAAAGTCAACATTTTTTCATTATTTTTCTACTGAAGGCGCCGTCGAGTTGGTGGAAAGCTTGTGGAAAACTCGACGGCGCAGGCGCGAAAGCTTTAAATTGAACATAAAAACAAAAACAAAACAAAAACAAAACAAAACAAAAACAAAACAAAAACAAAACAAAAAACAAAACAAAGAAAAACCAAATGATGTCTCTTTTTTATAAGGAGAATGGTATATATATAAATGGAGAAGTAAATACACTTAAGGATACGCCGTAAACAATTTTTTAACAGATATTAACACATTACATTAAGAGCTAAACGCCGTTATTTGAGTCAAAATATAAAAAGTCAGTCAATTTGTGGTTGCGATTGGGAACGATTGGGAATGAGAGGATCGCAGGATCACACGATCACAGGATCACAAGGTCACAGATTGCAGATCGCAATGGAAAAGAGAAAAGAGAAAAGAGAAAAGAATCGCTGAATCGGAGAATTGGAGAATCGGACATGAGACATTGAGAGACGATAGGAAATATGTGTAAAATAGTTTTTAAAGTAAAAACAATTACGAAGGGACAGCAAGTCTAAGAGTTTTGGTAGTTACTTATCGACTTAACTTTCCATTACATTCTCTCTTGAGTATTCGATTGTCTTATTGTCTTGTAAAACATATCAGTTCTTATTATGTCTATGGGTAAATCTACAACGGAGATAGCAGAATGCAGATAACAGAAATAACTGAATATGCGGATAATTAAATACAATTATAACTAATCTAATGTCTAGTGCTAACGATAAAGTATTTTTTTCTCTCATTTTTTTTTTTTTTTAATTTTTTTGTTTAAGCAGCAACTTACATAATAATACACAGAACACATGGAATAAACGCCAAATCCCTTAGCCTTACAAGATACTCGAGCAGCTGACAGTTGAGAAGCGCGTAGAAAGGCGACAATCATGTGTTGGCAGTTGAGAAGTGCATAGAAGGGTGGCTGGGAAGTGCTCTTGGGACGTAGCTAAATGATGAGCCTTGTACACACTGGAATGCTTTATACTATACACACACACACAGACACGGACACACTCACACTCCCACTTACATGCACACATGCACACATACACGCATACACACATAAATATACATTATTATATATATCGTAGCAATCTCTGATGATCTTTTATCTGTATTTTTTTTCATAGACATATGTACATACACCACACACCACACACCACACACAACACACACGTAACACAAACTACACATGCCCGCTCCTACACACACCCACACATACACACTCACACTCACACACATACTTGGTAAAAATGAATGCATACAAAAGAACAACCTACATACGAACGATCACTTGACTATTTTTGCTATAAGTAAGAAATTCCCCCCAGGAATATGTCAGTCTGGAGTTGGTACTACTGTTACTGCTACTGACAAAAACACCTTTACTATATTGACAATATCTCTTATATATTTTACACTATACTATATGGATGAAAATTATATATTAATATATACAAGAAAACAAATAATAAATGAATACAACAAAACCAAAAGAAGGATTAAGATTTAAATAAAACAAAACAAAGAATGAAGAATAAAGAATAAAGAATGCGGAATGAGAAATGAATAATTAAAAATGAAAAAGAAAAAACAATACCAAGAAAAAAAAAACAAAAAAAAAAATAAAACAAATTAACAAAAAAAAAAACACAAAAACAAAAACAAAATGGCGTAAGTGACGTTAAAAATGTATTTACAAAATGCGTAAACTGGAAAATGAAATCATTTTAATACTTTATACACGATACAAGTCGAAAGAATCTTAAAACCCAAAAACAAAAACAAAAGCAAAAAGCAAAAACAAAAGCAAAGGCAAAAGCAAAAGTAAAAGCAAAAAGAATAAGAAAAGAAAACATAAGGAAACCAAAAGCAAAACTAAAACCAAGACAAAACAAGACAAAAATGAATTAAAGATACATTTATAAAATGCGCGATAAGAAAGTGCGTACAGTTTGTAAGTATTCTACTAAAGTAAGTAAAAGTAATTAAGGGGCGCGTGCGAAGGATGCGAAATCAATTAAATACATATATACTTGTATACAATGGTATACTTGTATACTGTGTGCTATCTATATAAAGGTGAAGGATGGAAGGACGAATGGCGAATGGCGAATGACGAATGACGAAGGAGATGAATTATCGATTTATGGACGATGCACACTTTGAGCGCGAATACTTTAAAATTTAGTCTTAGCTACTAAGTTGCAGCAGGACACATTGAGCTATTAATTCAGAAAGGACGAAGGAGCAGTTGCCTGGAGATGGAGAGCGATTAGATGAGAATGAGAAGGAGAAAGAGAAAGAGAATTGATACCGAAAATGAGAGAGAGGAAAGAACGAAAATAAAAGAATGAAAAGAGAATGAGAAGGAAAAAGAGAAAGAGAAAGAGAAAGAAAAGAGAATGGGAAAGAGAAGGTGGAACAGGCGTCGCCAATGTGTGTACATAAGCTCTATATACATATGTATGACAGTGTAATAGTTATGAGAAAACTGGTACAGTACTACACTTACAGCAAACTATACAAGGTAAATTATAATAACAAAGAAAAACGAAAACGAAAACCAAAACAAAAGTAAAAACTAAAGCAAAAGGAAAATAAAAATAAAAAGAAAAATAAAAGCAAAACAGAAACCAAAAGAAAATCGAGAACAGAAGAAGATCGCGCGAAAAGCCATAATACACATAAATAGAAGCATGACAAGAATTTAAAAACAAAAAATAAAAAATAAAAAATACAACAAATAAAAACAGAAATTAAATATATAAAAAAAAATATATAAAGAGAACAATTTTTTTTCATTGCTATAAAGAAATCCGGTAACGAATTTGTATATTTACTACGAGAATACAAAATATACATATATATATAAATATATATATACACATCTATATATATACATATATATATATATATAATGGAAAACCAAAAGGCAAAGAACCCCTTCATAAGACCGCAGATATGTATATGTATATATACGTATATATACACATATATATATATTTATAGTTATATAACCAAGAACAACAAAGTAAACATATAGTTAAATTCAATAATATTAAGCATACGATGAAACAGAGACAGGGGCTCATGCCGATGGTTAAAGTAATTAAATTATTTATAAGGACCCTTGGAAATGGCAACAGCAAGAACATCAACATCAGCAGCAACAGCAACAGCAACAGCAACAGCAACAACAACAGCAGCAGAAAAAACAACAACAACAACCCAAATACAACTGACATTACATTCAAAAATGGCAATTACTGCTCTTTTACAAATACACAGGACATAAACACTTCACACATACACCGGAACAGAGACAGAGACAGAGACAGAGGCAGACAGACACTCGGACAACAGGCAACAGACAACAGACAACAGACAACAGACAACAGACATCAGACATCAGACAACAGAAAATTGTAAAAGTTTTTAAAACAAAAATATCAACAAAATATGTATGCAAAAACTTTAGCAACCGCATTTACAACTTACAACCTATCCCCATTAACAGAAATTGAAAATGAAAATGAAAATGAAAATGAAAATCCCATTGTTCGCAGCGTGTAACGGCGTATATATATTACGTATACGTATGCCACATACGGTACTCACTAGTGCGAGTACCAGTACATTGGGTACGAAAGGACATATGATTGATGTAGGGAGAGCGGCCTGATGGAGATTCCAATGAGCTGGTTTAAATCGGCGGCATTAGCACAAAACATCCGAGTGCATGCAAATATATATATATATATATATATATATATAAATAAACTATATATATGTATATATATACTTACATATATATATATATATAGATATATACATACATACACATATAAATATATATATATATATATATATATGCATATATATACATAAACTATAATGAAACATGATTTTAAAGCGAAATGAAAATTAAATAATGGCATTATATGTTAAGATAATGGTACATAAGTTTAAAAAACAATGGCAAAGAAACGCTCTAGAGCAACAAAAAAAATATATAATACAAATTATAATGACATAACTGAGAAATAAATAAATTAATTCATAATGATTAATAAACAAATATGAACATTGTTCAAAAACATATCCTTGCTTCATGTGTACTCATTTCGTTCCGGACTCTTAAAAATTGTAAATTTTGTTTTCCTTTATTTCAGGAACTGAAACTTTGCTCTGCCCTATGAAGATAGACAACGCATTTCTTAGTTTGATTCCTTAAAAGGACATTTCTTGGCGAAGTGTTTCAAGTTTTCTTCAGTTTAGTTTGTTTTCCGAGGGAACGTATGCAACAATTTCAACTCATTGATTGGCAGTCACCGGTTTCTTTGATCCCATAACTAATTCAAAAAATGTCCTTTCGAGGACTTTTGGATCTCGTTTTAAACAGAACTATCGAAAAGCAATCAATATTTTAGAATTACTCAATAATGAAATTTTGTGAAATTTTGAAAATTTGTAATTTGGTAAAATCATAAAATTTGCTAAAATTAAAAATATTTAAAATTTTTCAAAATTGGCTTTTATTAATCGAATACGTTTTTCTGAGAATAACATCGTTTATTTCAGCAAAATCGGACATCATTCAGCCAAGTTATGGGCATTTTAGGTTTACGACGCGCCAGCGTAATTCTTCTTCTTCTTCTTCGAAATTTATTTATTTTCCAACAAAATCAGTAAGTCGTTCGATTTGAGGTACCAGGCAAACAGAACGTCCAACAACTCATCCTATATCAGCAGGCAGCACTTCATTAATATAACAGATCGTTTAAAGCTGCGAAATCTGTCTCACTCTAACTAATGCTTACAGCACTAGCTGTGCTGCTTTCTGTTATACAGCGTATGATTGGCTGAGATCGCTGAGAGCATAGATAAGCGGCGTTGGAAAAGTACCGTTACTTATGATACCATTTTCTTATTGATGCTAACAAATACCCTTCATTAACATGGGATAAATCGGCGTTGAGTACAAAAAACAATTAAAATATAAATAACAAAAATAACTTAATATAAAAATATTTATTGCTCAAATCACAACTAATTTTAAACTTAATCCTAACCAGAAGATAGTGTTAACCAAAACATATTAATTAACATTACTAAGATAAAAATCAAAAGGCGGACTCACACCCTAACATTTTTATTTATTTTCTTTAATGATATAGCTGCCTTACTGTAGCTCATACATGTGCACATCGTTTCACATGTTTCTATTACTATATTTCTTTTTCTTTATTTGTTAATTGTTAATTAGTGTTTAAAAGCCAACTTCGGGTAGCCCATTCCGGGCAGAATAAACAGATAAAAAGGTAACATAGAGCTTTTTAGGTACCCCGTATGCTTTAAAATAACAAAGAAAAAAAAAACAACACAAAATTATTACTTGGCCAAATCATATTCGATTTTGGTCAATAACATGTGTTGCATACTTTCCGTATTAACAAAGTCGTAGAAACGAATTTCCAAAGTCCTTAAATTGATCAAATTGCGGTAAAAAGAAGCACTGAAATCAATAAATTTATCATATCACTTAAACTAAACAAAATTTCCTTTCAAATTTTAAATACTAGGTACTATACTGATGAATTTTGCATACCGACCAATAGTTCTGCTGGAAAGGAACTAAAAAGGATCTAACTACTAATATCACCCTTGGTTGGAAATTTAGCAAAATAGTTTAATAATATAACACTATATCTTTCCATAGAAACTACTTAATTAAGTTCACACGGAATAAAGGTTTTGTTTAATGATGTTAAAATTTATTATTTTATTGAATAATCAAAGCTTTTTAATAATAATAAACTCATTCAAAAATAAGATTATATTAATATTTAATATTAATAGCATTATATATTTTATGAAAACTTTAAATGTATCTTGTAAACTATTCCAGATTTATAAATTACACCAAGAAACAATCGAAGTTCAGCAGTTTCCTTCCGCCTCAATGGAGCTCTTCTTCTTCCTCTTTTTGAAATCCATTTCAAATTTGTGGTACAAAATTTGTATGGGCACCAACTTGAGCTACTAGGCGAATAGAATCCGTAGATGGCTGCTGCACTAGTTGCAGTAGCTGCACTGGCTGCATAGATCCAGTGCGCTACATGCTAAGATCGGAGAGAGACAGCTATAGCTTTCAAGAACAATGCCCCACTTTCAAAATGTAAACAAAGAAAGAAAGGGTATAAAAAGGGTATTGATGATTCTTTGTGTGTCATCATTCAATTGTATTTTAGTTGAACATCAATTCAAGCCATTTTTGAGTGAAATAAATTTTGTAGCTGTTCTCTTATGATGGTAGATTAATTTTTATGCTAGTGATCTTCTGTTTATCATAAGTGTGATCTACATATACGCATATCTGTGAATTCATCTATGACTATTTTTGAAGAGTATTTGAAAACGAGCAACTTGAAAAAAAAAAGATCTCAAGTAACGGAGCTCTTCGATAGGGGAAGTGCAGTGGTTTGTTCTCATTGGTCGGTCGCACATATAAGCGCTGCATAATGAAGCGCTTTAGGTAAGAGGGGGGAGAGATATATGGGAAATGATTTATGGCCGACTTGAAAAATGTAAACAAACGAAGAGAGAATATTAGTGTATAAGCTAATACATTAGCTACATTGGAAATTATATATTATTGGTTGTTAATAAATATTAAATATTATATGTAATTCTATATAACTTTCGAGTTCCTTGTGAGCCTATTCATTTATCTGCACATCTTCTTCTATTTATTTTACACTAGAAGCATTTACGTGCAAGCACATCAGCTGCCTTACGCTTGATTGTTCATAAAGGGTATTTAAAAGTCAAGCACAAGACAAATATTTAAGGTAACGGTTCTTTCCAACTGGCGACTATCACTCTCTTTGCTTCAAGTGATCTCTTCCAAATTTCCTCTTTTAATGGAGAGCAGCACAGCCAGTGTACTGCGCCTTGAAGTTGAAGGGAGCCAACTCTAGTTGTCATTAATAATGGCGGAATTAGTGATGGGCAAACTATTAAAAATCCATTATATTAATATAACACTTCCAGTGTACGGTTGGCTGCTGAGCGTTCTGTTGGCCTGGTTACTCATATCAAGCGACGCACTGAGTTCCACAAAAATTAAATTGCACTATAAAAGAAGAAGAATTAAACAAATACGCACAGCTAGTTGTGTTTGTTCCATAGTTTAGTGAAAACACAAAACTGTTGGAGTTTTCAAAATTTTGGAATATTTTTAAGTAATTGGAATAATTTTAAATTATAGTAGGCCTTGCTATGAGCTGTGTGTCTCACCTTGATTGCCTTTGAAAAGTATTTCAGTCGTTCAGCATTTGTCAATACGAAGCGTCAAGCGTGAAAAATAAATTTAAATATTGAAATATTGAAAGAATAAACAATAAAAGAAAAAATTTTAAATTTTTAAAAATTTCAAGAAACATTTCAAAATGGAAAAGACAGACGCTTCCAAAGATTTGTTGACTTTGGATCCTCCAGGAGAGGTTGTGGTGAAAGGACCCTTCAATCAGCTTCTCTGCAAGCAAATCAAACTCCACAATTCAAGCCTCGAGACTAACATAGCATTCAAATTAAAATCAAAAGCTCCGGAAGTTTTCAAAGTCTCGCCAAGCGTTGGCATTGTGGAGCCTAGAGAAACATCCGTAGTTGATCTATACGCATATCCGATCCAACCGATACCAGAAACGAGCGTTCATAAATTTTTACTACTAACCACTAAAGTCAAGGAAGACATTCCAAATATTGCTCAATTCTGGAAATCCGCGGACAAGGATTCCATTCATTTTAATAAATTTCGAGTTAAGCTTAAGACGTACGTGGAGTGTGTAGGTGATATTGACCCGGAAGAGTGTAAAATAATTAAAAAGGATGACGTAGCTAAAGTAGATCTTTTGCCACTGGATAGAAACCAAGTTATGAACGATCGAATACAGGCACATTTCCACGCAAAGGTGGATAAAAAGATGAAGTCCTTCAAAGTGCCAAAGGTCATTATCAACAACCCTTATTTCTTAGCTGTCCTCGTGTTCACAATTGTTGGGATGGCCATCAAAATTCTGCCCTAAATCTCTGAGACACCCACATATATAATATTGAAACACATGCATACATACATACACATATGCATACACACATATAAACAAAAATAGTAAGAAATTCACATGCACTGAAAATTGAGCTAAGCTAAAAACTTAATTCGCCCAAAGATTGGCAAAAATGATGCACTCGGATTTAACATGAAGCTGGTATTCAAAGGACTTCAAACTGCAAACGATTTGTCTCTTTGGGATATATCATAATTTTAGACAATATTTAAAACAAGGAAGTTAAAAGGACACTTCTTTTAATAAAGGCATGAATTTCTTTGTTTCTGTTGGCAGATGATAGCAGATGATGGCAGATGATCCTTTGCGCATCAGGAGCTGCACATATGATTATTCAGCCATTGACACGACATCCCGTTGTCGTCTAGTAGTTCAGTTCATATTCTTTTATTTATGAAGCAATATTTAAACAAATTTTCCATGTTTACTAAAAAAATAAAATATTAGCAAAAAAAATTCAGTTACTTCGAATGTCCTTGGCTAGTTAACAAAAAACACAAATAAATATAAAATATAATAAAAAAGGAGTTACTTTTATGGAATAACATATACGAGGATAACAAATTAAAAAAAAATCACCAAGCATTAAAAAAAGCTTTCACGAGGACCAGCAAATAATTTCACTAAGTTCTATGTTATAAAGGAGTAAATTTGGAGTTTAGGAGTAATGAGTCGACGAACTTAGCTTGACTTTTTAGATGTCCTGGATTGGGGTCTTTCGTCCCACCACTTGGCGTACCACTTGGCGCTTTTCAGTGCACTGGTGTCCGCGTCGAAGAGTGGCATGTAATCCATGTGAATTGAGGCGCGCAGTGGATTGTACATAAGCATGGAGGATGTGTAGGAGGCGATTGCCCGTAGGGAGTAAGGTAGCCGATATTTGGTATATGGAAAGGCCATGCGGACCACGAATTCCAGTAGAAATGCCAGGAAAAAGAACAAAAAGTGGGGTAGGTACCACCAGCTGGTCTTCACCTTAAACCTTTCACCCATCAAGGCCATTTTTTGCAGAAATCGGGAAACATCATTGATGCCGGTGTCGTCGGTAACGAATACTGGTAATCCATTTACAGCTTTTTTGGATACTTTAAGCGCCTTATAGGCACAAATGTGACCCCAGGCAACATTCCCAGCATACGTCAGCTGCTGCTTGCCGCCCACTCCAGCGATTCGAGGAAAGATCCAATCGCGTTTTGACAAGTACTCAAAGGTTTTTGTGACGAAGTGCGAATCGCATTCGCCATATGTGAGCGGTGCACGTATCGCAGTGGTGGCCAAGTAATCTACAAAGTTAAATGATGAAGTAGATCAGAGCCGTGACACATTTAAGGTACAGGCAACCCAGTCTTACCCAGCTGATTAAGAAGTGGTGCTCCATTGGAGTTCAGCACGATGTTCTCTGCACGCAGCTTGCTGGACGCATAGCCAGCAATAAGAAATTCGTTGTCCTGAGCCCAAAGCTTGGAGCTGTCTAGGGTGGGCGTATCCGTTTTAGACTCTGTGGAATTGATGACAGCGGAGAAAGTGCTGCGACCCTTAAAAGGCACAAAGCAAACCGACGTGCAGCTGCTGTACACCAATCGTTTAACGTTGTTCTGTATGCACAGATCCACCACGGCGCGGGTACCTACGGGGACAATTTTTGAAATTTCCACATTAAATTGAAATATTGTTTATTCTCATCGTTATACCATTTATGTTTACACGCTCCAGTTCATCATAGTTTGGTGGGTATTCAATGGTCACCGATGCGGCGCAATGGAAGACACTGTCAACGCCCTCAAAGACTTTGTGCAAGCTCTCAGGCGTACCGCAAATGTCGCCCACAAATGTATGTAGCATGGTTGTCTGCATGTGTCCAATATTGTTCTTGTACGGCACAATGTCCAGTGAGCGTATCTGGCTAATGCCCAGTTCCTGGTGATGCTCCAGCAAGAGCTTAATCAAATGCTGCCCCAAAAAGCCACTGCCGCCTGTAACAAGCACCACTTCGCCGCTGTTGCTGCCCATTGCGTCCAATGTCTAATGTGGAATGTTGGAAACTGCTTAAAGATATGAGAAACGCAAGGAGAAACCAACTTAATAAAAATTACACAAGTAATAAAAAAATAAAAAGAGACTCAGGTTAGTCAAACTAAAGCCACAAGTAACGCTTCTTCAAATAGACCATGGCACGGTTGTTGCAACAGAAGCCGTCGCTCCCACCTTCATGGAGAGACCACAGCTACTTTAAAGTGGCTTACCATGGTTTGCAGAGACCTTCACAGGGGTCACAAAGCTGGTTTGCATCTCTGTGCAGGTTTATGACTCGAGGCTTACGTGAGACATTGTTATGATAATTAAGACAATGTTCCACGATGATAACCAGATCATCAACGGACGTGAGGCTACCCTACCTATGGATACTTTAATTTCATCTTCAAATGTGCAGCTAATGTCTAGCTATATCGTAAATTGTGCTGCTGGCTCTTTCTGTATTTAAGGGATTTTTTTTTAAAATTGAAACCTATATTTTGTGGTCATTAGAAACTGCAAACGGATTAGCATTGATTTTGTGATTTGGCTTTCAAAGTTGAATTCGTTTCCTCTTTGTATGTTACTTGGCCATGGTCAAATTATTCATCACCTTTGGCCAGAAGCAGCAGACGCGAAAGACACAATCACAAAAAGCGTCTGTCCGTCTGTCTGTCTTAACGCTGGACAAGCTGTGATTACAACACAGCGCAAAAGCAACAAAAGCAACAACAAGAAGAGCAACATTCAAATAATTACTACGAACTGGTTTCCGCGTCTATTACAACATCAACTCGTCAAATAGTTCAGCACAAAGATTGCCTTTAAAGTTATCCGTTTAGGCATTACTACTTTTATTGTTGTTTTGCTAAAAACTTCATTTGACCCATGCACCGTTACATTGCCGATTCGCAAGCACTTAAAAAAAATGTTGGTCTTACCACTATAAAAATTGTCCCGCTCAATGCAAACAGTTTCCGTTGCTTGCCGCTTGATAACTGATTGGCTAAGCGCCAGTGGCTTACAAATGAAGGCATAGCGTTGCCACCTGTCAGACAGATGCTATCGATAGGCTGAATTCAAAGTGCCGTCTATCGATCTAGATTTTAAATATAAAGGCGCTATGTTGGTAAAATTCAATTTTTATTTAACAACAATTAAATGAATACGGACATTAAATAGACTTATAGATTACATAAATAGTTTCTTTCTTCTTCATTTTGCTTGTTAATAAATTTTGTTAATTACAACATAAGCTTGTTACAATATTCAATAAGTACATTGGTAATTGTTTTCGTTGCATACTTCTTTATATATGTAAATATAAAGTAAACGAGAAGTAAAAGGCCGTTGATACAAATGACTTTGGATTAGATTAGGCGCGCTTAAACGTTAACAACACATACATACTTGGAATACAAAATGGTGTTTAGTACAATTAAAAATTCTGCTCACATTTCGGTTTGGTGTATTACATTGTTCTTTTGAATATTTTACATTAGCAATAACGTTTATGTTCATGTTTCAGTTTACTCGTAAAGTTAACATGTGTATTTATGTATGTATGTTTGCATGCATGTTAGTTTGTATGTATGTATAATCTGTATATTGAACTGTTAAGTACTAACTGACTTTCATGGATTATTTCTGCATACTTGCATATATGAAAACATAAATATTAAGATGAATTATTTATGTACGCATATGAGCGTACGAAACTATGAATAACATTAATAATTATCTAGCAATTTCATTTAGTTACATATACAAACACAGTTATTAATTATACTATTGCATTTAGATGCATAATTGGAGTGACATGAAGCAATGAAAACAAATTCTATAACTCTATAATAAATTGTCGCGCTATGAACAATATGAATGTTGATTGTGTATATTAAACTAATTATGTGTATATATCTCTGTATATAGTAAATATGTTATATGTAGCATGTATATAGTAGGTATTATGGTATGCTGTCACAAAGAGTAACTCTTTAACTAACATTATTTACTTTAACTATTACAAATACAATTTCATTATCAACTATTATTGTTGTTATTGTTTTGTGTTTCCATATATATCCTTTCCTTCAGTACGATAATGCTGACGGCGAACGCGAACCAACTGTAAAATCTTTGTACACTGAAAACACCGAGATCTACAAGAAGCGGAAACAGAAAATCATTAAAAATAGTTCATAAATTGGGCATCAATAATGTATAAAAATTTAAACATATGTATTCATTATATATATATATATATATACATATATAGGTGTATATATATATATAGTTATATATATATATATATATATCTTTGAAAACATATTGATGTGTATTTCACATTGGTCAGTTTAATTGGCAACTTGCGTCACAGTCAAAAAAACTGCATAATAATGTGGGCAACTTGCCAAAAACTAAATTAAACTTGGCATGTACTTTGGGATTGGGGCAGCTGTAGAGATGTGCTCCAATGGGAGGTAGCAACAGCTTATCAGTTCAAGTGCTCGTGTTTACCTTGTCTTTTAGTTGCTGACACAATTTCTGGGCGTTCATCAGTAGGAGGAGTACATCATTGAGCCACTGTACGCCAATTTCCGCTTGTCGCGAATCGAACTGCATTGTTCCCTGATTGTTTAACAGCTGATAGACGGCAATGATGAGCTTATGGCTTTGAAGATAAAAACTAACGGCCAAGTCCTCGGGCAGGTTAGGCACAAGTGATTTCATATTGCGTCCTTTGATTAGCTCCTCTATTGGCTTCTTCTTCGGCACTAGCAGGCTATTGCGTCCGCGCTGCAGAGCATCTAGAATATTCCCTATCACATGGAGCACTTCATCGGAGGTTCTGTAAAAGCGTTGATTTATAAATAAACACATAATCATCAGCAACCCTCACACACACACTCACTTGAAGTGATAAGAGTCATCAACGTCGTCTATGTGATTGATTGCGGTTTGGAGATGATTGGCGGCATCCTGAACTTGCTGCAGTTTCCAAGGTGAATCGTGGGTTATTGAGGTACGTTGCGTTTGGCTGGGCGCCTTACACAGCTTAAAGCTAATATCCTTTAGGACAAAATATATCAATAAAAACATATTTTTAACTTGTATTCAATATACAAGTAAATAACAGCTTACCGCCTGTGTTATGGCATCGCCCGTTAGGGTGAGCACCGCCTTTAGCTGATCGGGCGAAACGCTGAGTATAAACTTTTCAGTCTTCTTTCCCTCGTTATCATAAAGCGGCACGGGAAATCTATGGGCGCACTCCTTTAAAGCGTTCAAGTGGTTAAGCATTAGAGCTTTATGACGGTTTAGGTCAACAAACTTATACTTACAACCAAAATGGTACGCAATTGCTTTAATATCGCATGTACTTCTTGTCTTAACACCCACTCGAATTCAATTTGCTATAAGAATATTTGCAAATTCGCGAATGTATGAATGTGTGTGCGAATATGTGTGTGCATAAGTGTATGTAAAGTGGTTGTAAATATGTGGGTGTGGGTTTGTATTTCGATGTGAGTTTTGCGATAGCGCCGTCGTCGTCGCCGTCGTCGTTGTCGCCGAGGTTGGCCCAAAAACAAAGAGCAAGGCACGTTTCCATGTACAAATCAATAATATCGGCGTTTGCGAGAGAGTGAAAGAGAAACACATACAAAAACAGAGGCAATCAATAATCAATTAGCTTTAGCACACGCACCGCACTTGATTAATTGCATTGCATTTTTAATTACACACATACCAAATTAAGAGCCTCCTCCCGCTCCGTGTCAACGACAAGCATTTTCATTGTGCTTTTAGCCTTCTTGCGCGCTGTAATGAATCTCCGTTTGTTTTTGTCACCAAATGCTGCACCAGCGCCAGCAGCAGCAACGCCAGCAATTTGCAATGAAAGCGCTGTAATGTTATAGAGATATGTTGTTTATATTATTTGACAACTGCTGCTGCTGTTCATAAGTGAACAAACAAACGACAAACAAACACAACAACGCGCCGCGAATTGCTGTTGAGTTCGCTGTTGCTATCACCTTACAATTTTTTTACAGAACCAAGAAGTAACACTTTGCTAAAATGTTATTAACAGTGCACACAAGTTGATTTTCCTGGTAAAATCCGTTACTAGAAATACGTTTTTCAAAGTGTGGTCAAAAATCCTATTTTCACAGTTTAAAAAATTTTTTTAATTTAAAATTATATTTATTTAGTTAAATAAAGATATTCGAACAGAAATTCTACCACAATTTTTGAAATTTTCGAGAAACTAACAAATTTCTAACAGACCCGTAACAGAGCACAGCTCTGCTATAATCTACTACCTATCGGATATAGGGACATATTATTATTGTTTAATCAGATTTGTTAATATTTTCAATATTTAATTCATTTATTTTATTGGGTATATAATATGTTGTAAAAGTATTGGGTACTAGATCTCAATATGACGAAAAAATAAATATTTTATTATTATTATTATAACATCTCACAAGGTGCCGATGTAAGTTACTACTACTTTTTCTAATCCTGTTTTAATATTACAGCTAAATATTAAATATTATATTTTATGCATAGTTGTATTTTTAAGTAAATATCAATAAAAGTAAAATTGTATCATACATTATTAAGCGGAAAAAATTGGAAACATGAATTATGTTACTCATCAAAGAAGTAAACAGCCCTGACTAACATTTGATCGTCTAATGTCGGTGCTATCGAGATATCGGTTTCCATCGATAGAAAAGTGCGCCTTAACGTGAATGGTTGCCAAGCGCGGAACATTCAAATGTGAAATGAAGGCGTCAATTGTTGATAGTACTTACGTTTTCGGATTGGTGGGGGTGTGGTCAAGACAGCCGTCTCCGGCACTGAGTTAAGCACATGGTGCTGAAACTGTCCGCTACGCTGTCGGTGTAGCGGCTGGAATGACCAATTTGTTGTCGGGCTGCAAATTATTCAAAGTATACAAATAACACGTTATATTATTTATTCTTGCTTGCACAAACACAACAAATTGATTTTGCCTTATCATATTTGCTTTTGATTTTGGCTTGATTTGATTCAACGTGAAGTGTTAATTGCCATAATGCTTTTGTTATTGCTTTTGCCACTGTGCCATCTCCCCGAATGACTCATGGAAGCAGCTGTTGACGAATTGCGCCTGGTTTTCAGTTTCATCAAAATCTACCCGTTTCGCTTGAACTGCATGTAATGCAGGGGGGTTCCCACAGCGCGCGTGTCAGCAATTTAATGGCATTGGCTTTTGGGCTAAAATTACAAAAGCGCTTATCAAGCTATGCTGTTGCTTGCTGACGTTTTACACATAGACACCAACACGACACACAAGCGCGCATAAATTTTCACAGCTCAACAACAGCCATTAATTTATGAAGCTCTTTTTGTTTCCCATTTGATAAGCCATTGTCAAGAAAAAAAAATATCAACGACTATTTAGGAATTTATGCGGCTATAAATTTTATAGACACGAAAAGTCGCGGCGGCTTTTTTAACACATTCTTAAGCTTCCATAATGCCAAAACAAACACAGGTTTATTATTCTTCATATATATATAAATATATATATATATCTTAATATATATATATGTATATCTATATACACATTTAATATATACATATGTATATATGAATATATTTATATATACATATTTACATATAGATGTATTATTTTAAATAACGGTAGTAAAAAGCTGCCTTCGTTTACCTCTGCGGCATTTTGTTAATGTATCGTTATTGTTATTATCAATTACAAACACTTCACGTATCACGGGACAATATCAAAGAAACGCGAACGTAAGAGTTAAGGTTAATATGTTAGTGGGTGCACATGCGATCAGGTGTAGCAGCAGCTAGAAGTAACGGCAAGCGCACACAAAAGCCACCGCCAAGCAACTGAACCGATGACGACGGCCCCAAGAAAACGCCGCCAACTCGAGCGGCCACAGCGCGAATTGGTCAATGGCAGTCAGTCAGTAATAGCAACAACAATAACAACGACGGCAGCAACAGCAACAGAAACAGCAGCAACAAAAGCAGCAACAGCAACAGCAACGTCGAGGCCAACGTTAGCGTCAAAACGTCAAGCGCTAAGCGCTAAGCGCTTTGTTTGTAATGTTAACGTAGTTAAAACTTGACGAGCTTTTTCGTCAGCTTTCTTTAGGTGCGCACTCTTCACTGATAGCCGCTGCCGCAGTCGCAACCGCTGCTGCTGCTACTGCTAATACTAATGCCACTGCTGCTAGCGGCGTCTCTGTCTCTGTCGTCGTTGCCGTCGTGGTCGTCGTCGTCGTCGTTGTCGTTTATCAGCCAAGTGCGCGGTTGGCATTGACAGCATAACATAACCATAATACAAATTTGTATTTGTTGTTGTTGTTTTCGCTGTTGTTTTTGCTTAAGTTTTGTTTCTTGAAACTTTTATTTTTTGCATACACAGTGTTTGTTTTGCTTTTATTTTTGTTTTTTTCTTTTAGTATAAAAAGTAGTACAAAAATGTTTAATGCTATTAATTCCAGGCTCCTTTATGTTCAAATACGTGGATTTGTTTACAGAATGAAACAAATGTGCAAATATAAACAAATAAACGTGTGCCCAGCAGGTGTGTTTATGTACGTGTGGGTGTCTGTGCTTGTGTTCGGATGCGCCTGCAAGTGCATGTATGTGTATGTCAGTGTATATGCGGATGTGTGGATGTGTGGGTGTGTGGGTGTTTGGGTCTGTAAGGCTGGGTTGCTGTGTGCGTGTCTGTGCTTGGATCTTGGGACTCCACTTATTTACTCGCCAGTCATCATTTCCATGAATTCTGTAAATTAAATTTAACAAAATGACAGACATTAAACCGAATGTCAGAGCCAAGAAGTGTTATATGCATTTAAAAATAAATATCATATGCATGTACCCATTAACATTTCGAATATGTGCCACGAAAACAAACACATGGAGGTGGAGGCGGAGGTGGAGGTGGTATATAATCCTCCACAATTTCTTTCCTCCTCCTTCATACACACACACGCACACACACATGCATATGTACGTATGCATGTACGTATGTCCGGCCTATAAATAGCATCGATATGCTCCAAAACGATCAGGTTGTCATAATCGAGAACTCAAGATCAACTGAGCAGCGTTGTCATAGCTGCGTCTAGCTGATGTTTACACAAATTTATGATTGCTACAATTCGTGGGCGTGTTTACGTGGGAGACTTTTCGCAAGCTATTGGAATCGAATTCTCCTACATATTGTATGTGCATATGTGTGCCTGTGTTTGTTTGTGTGTTGTCTATATCCGTATCCAGATATATGGATACATACACACAATATGTGCTAGACATATGTGGCATGTCTGGAGAAATGGAATCGAATCCATAATAGGGGTCAACTCACCATCGAAATCAACGGTGCCAGAGCCGTCACTATCAATTTCCTCAATCATGATATCCAATTCCTGTTCGGTGAGCTGATCATCCAGCTCCTTCAGGATTTCCTTCAAGCAGGTGGTGGGAATGAAGCCGTTGCCTTGTTTGTCATACAAACGGAAGGCTTCGCGCAGCTCCTTCTGCATGGCTTCAGCATCCTCCTCTACAATGAATTTGGCAGCCAGCTGCACGAATTCACCGAATTCCAAGCGACCGGACTCTGAAATCAAAGTTGGAGTATGGACATTAGTAAATTTACAATATGATCTCATATCATATCATATCAAGAAACACAATATTGAATGTAGAATGTGTCCCATGTTGTTTATGGCACGGATTCGAATAATATACGAGGAATTTTTTTCAATTGCTATCAAATCTCAAGCTGATACCGAACGGAGGGCATAATCTAAGCACCTGTTTCTCAGACTGGTTAATCTCGTGCCAAAAATAAACATGGACATGCATTCGCCAAATGTGAGACTGGACACTTACTGTCTTCATCAACTTCCTCTATCAGTTCCTCCAGGATCTTCTTGTCGAAGGGCTGACCTGAAATCGGAGGGATCAGTCGAAAGTGAACATTTTAGAGAGAAATAAGGATTCTGAATCTTTCGTACCCATCAAACGTAGAATATCGGCAACCATCTCAGTGGGAATGCTGCCAGTCTTTTGATGATCAAAACTGTTGAATGCCTTCTGGAGCACGGCAATTTGCTCAGGTGTCAGATCCTCATCCTGTTTATAGAAAGGATTTTAAGTATCGCAACCGAATAGATTCGTGCATTGCCACAGGCACTTACCACGCTGCTCATGTTGATGCTGTTTGTAATGTGAATACAAAATCCAAAAAAAAATATCGATCTGAATCTGACAGATTTTACGAACCGATCAGTGCGGAGTATTCGTGCCAACTACGAAGCAACGCGGCTGCGTTTTCCAAAATATAGCGCAAAAAATTCAGATCGACTGTCTCTGAACTTGCCACAAACACACGTTCAAACGGCCAAAGATCCAACCACTACACATAAATAGGAATACGATTCCGAGACGATCATTTCGGAATATGTGCATCTGTGTGCGTGTATGTGTGTGTGTGTGTGTGTGTGTGTGTGTGTGTGTGTAGCACTTTTCCACGCCGATGCCTGAATTTTATTGTTTTTTAGAAAGAACTGTAAATGCGCGATCAAAAACAAAATTAAAACGATCACCCCGCGTCCGTCGACGTCCGTCCACGTCAGTGTTCACGTTCAAGACGAGGGCGATGCCAGCAGAATGTGAGCCGTATAGTGGTTTTCCACAGATACAGCAATCACAGCGGTCGCACAACGTTCCAAGCAGGAGCAGGGAACGGCAGCACCGTAGAACGGGCTGTCGAGGCTGAAGCTGCATGATTTGCCAGCCAGCTATAATACGATGCGTTGCGTTCTACGAATATATACAAAACATCTACACATGCACATCTATATATACATACATATATATATATATATATATATATATTATATATATATATACATATGTACATTCGTAAAGCGTATAAGTGTATGTTATATATATGCTAAACACACACACTCGTTCACGCATCTACATGAGTATCTGTGTGCGTGTGTGTGTGTGTGTACATAGAATCATTTGTATGGATATGAAGACAACAGTTGCACACACAGCACACGCGATATGGAGAAATGCCCCAGTGAAGCATGCGCTAGACAACGCATAGAGAAATGCACAATACACACAGAGCAGTGACCACTCGAACATCGGTGCTTAGTGCCTGGTGCTTGGTGCTGCTGTAGTGCTTGGCAGCTGGCCAAGAGCGACAACTGGGGAATTGTCATCATGTAATGGCAATTTTCGTTATTATAATGGATGGGTAATGGGTAAACACGCATCCTTCCCATGGCCTTGAGCAAGAAGGAAGCCCTATAGAAGAGGTAAGCGAGACAGCAACATTCGCAGGTCGATCCCCGTTGTGCATCGCATGATTGTGATAGAAGCGTATCTCAGCTGCTGGTGCCACTCCGTCACTCCACCGCGTAGTCGACCTATCGGCATTGGACGAAATATTTTTAATTAAAACATAAGTTTATTTTTAGAGCAATGTAAGAACTATGTACTTTGATTGGGAACACAAGGGAGACGTTAACTCTGTTCATTTATTATCTTTGGGCGATACTCGAAACGATAACAAACTACAGTTAATCCTAATAACTTCCTAATGGTCATCATGGTTGAAACTTCGTTATGATTGCGTGCCCAAGACCACTGGAGTAAAGGGGTTAATGGCAAACTAGGAATTACGACTTTTGGTGCTTAATTGAAAGTTGATTAGTTACGAAATTTACTGCTGGAGGGGGCGGAGCTAACAGAAGTTCCTCCTTGATTAAGCAGTGCTGTTAGTGTGGCATGCGATGAGCTGAGCGCGGAGCTGCTGGCAATTAGCTTGTTCTTCAGGTTATTGGCGGTACTGCTACCCACGGCCGCGCCCTGCAGGCAAGGCGATGCGGATGACCCTGGCAGCTCCTTGGTCGTTGCCTCCTCGGCTGTGGATGTGGAGAGTTGATTAAGTGCCTGTGGGTTAATAGACACCCCCTGCAGTAGGGCATTACGCAGATGGCTGTTGTTGGTGCTATTGTTGGTGGTGGAGTTACCACTGCTGGTGCTGTTTCCGCCGCCACTGCTGCTTCCTCCGTTGCTGCTGCTGGCATTATTGCTGCCGCCGCTGCTGTTGCCTAGCAGCTGCTGCTGCTGTTGTTGTTGCTGTTGCTGCTGGTTGTTAGCCACAATGAAGGAGTTGGTTATCAGCCCGCGGCTCTTGATGTTTAAGTCAACAAAGAACATTTTCATTTTCTGTATCATGGCCTCCGTTACGGTGAAGGTAAGCATCATGCTAAGATCAATGTTGGTCTTGTGACGGTAGAGCTCATGGGTTTGCTGCAGGCGGCAGACTTCATCGTAGATGAGAAAGAGGAATCGGGAGCTCCGATTTTCAGCCGGGATAATACCGCGTGATGATAGCCACTCACGGTCTTCCGTATCTGGCAAATATCGTATAATCTCTGGATGCTTGCTAGCCAGTCTGGCGCCGCCCATTTCCTTTCCATCCATGCTAAAACCAAATGCAAGATTTGCCTGCACGTCAAGCACGAACTTGGTGCTGGTGGAGATTTGCGCGGTATTCCAGAAAATCTGACGACGCACAGGCGTTGGCAACGGACCGCTGACAAGCGTTGACCGTTGCAATTGAAACGGCTGCGTTTGTTGTTGCTGCAACTGCGGCGTTTGTTGTTGCGGCTGTTGTTCTGTTTGCGGCTGCTGCTGTTGTTGCTTCTGCTGCTGTTGTTGTTGTTGTGGTTGCCGTTGTTGATTTACTTGTTGCACTAGCGACTGTGAAGTAATGGTAGAAGAAGGCACAGACTTGGCCGAGGCGGTACCAAAACTCAAATTATTGGCAGTCATTTTTGCGGTATTCGTGCTGCTGTGGTGGTCGCTGGATTTCGCTGGTCGCTTGAGCGCCAAGCGCTGCTGTTCGGGGACGGCCGTTGGTGCCGCTGTTGTTGTTGCCGTTCCCACTACAGTTGATCCTGTTGCTGCTGTTCCTCTCACCGCTGTCCCCGCTACTGTTGTGGATGTTATTCCAGCTGCTGTTGCTGGTCGTTGTTGTCTTATAAGAAAATTTGTATACTGCAACTTTGCGTTGTCAAGGAGCGCACAGGATGACATTTTTTGCAGCGTCTCCTCATTAATCACCTGCTGGCCAAGATTCTCCTTGATGTTGCCGAACGCGGGTTTAAAGTAATTCTATAATTAAAGTAATGAGCAACAAATTGACTAACAGAAACCTTTGGATACAAACATTCATGTAGCGCTTCACAACATCATTGATTTCCGCGTCGAATGACTGCTGCACGCTCAGTCGCAGCAGCTCCAGCGCCCGCATGGCCGACTCAGCCGTGACGCCACCATCCCTGTTGTTAGCGCCATTGTACCGCTGGCGTATGCGCTGGAGCATTGTCTCTGCCATATCCGAGGTAGTTACATATTTCTGTTGAGTAACGCACCATTAAAACTAAATCCCAACCTTATATGTAAATCTTTAGCCATAATTTTAACCCTAAATTTGGATAATGTAGGTAATGCCTGCAGGTCTATTTACATCTATGGAATCAAGGAAAACATTTTAACAAATTCGGCGTGTGCAACACACTCTAGCTTATATTTATCTATAGTCACAAACTATATAACTATTGGAGTAGGTTTTACCCAAGGATTTGTTATTATTTTTATGTTTAGGAATTTGATTGAGAACTCACTATAACAGGTTCCGAGATGCTGGGAAGCAGGGTTAAATCACCAGTAGAGTCTGTGTCCGGTAGCTTCATGGGGCTTGCTACTCTGGTGTCCATCGAGTGTGTGGTCTGGTTTGAGCAATCCGAATCATCCGAAGATGAATTTAGGTTCATGGCACCAGGGGAACGTTGCTGGCTATCGCTGCTCGAAGTGTTGTTCCCTGAATGGCTATTGGCCGCATCTCCAAGAATTTTCCAGCTACGCTGGATAACCATTTTATTAAATAGTTATTTTTCCGGATTGTAAGTTTTTGAATAGATGTTTGGTGATTTATGTAGAGAGACTGGGCTTTTTCTGGGTTGTGTCCTGCCCAGGTACCAAAAGTGTGTAGTGCGCATGCGTTGTAGAGCCACCACCATAGCTCATACCCCTCCCCTAATGTTACAGTAGCAGTGATAGCCGTTTACAAGCAACCTTCAGCAGCTGACATATCCGGAGTACAGTCCATGTCCAGCTCACCCAGCTCCAGACGTCGCTCGTAGTCCAACAAACTACGCAATTCATTAAATTCTTCCAGTTCATCGTTTTGCTCCTCTTCCATAGCAGCTGGTTCTTTGGCATTTTTCACCTCTTTGCTGCTCTTTTTATTCTTCTGCCTTTGTGCCAGTAACTTTTTGTCAAAGTCATCCATATAATCTAGTACTGAAGCTGGATGATAGTCTTCTGGCGCCACATAGTTACAATGCACCGGAAGGTCAAGCACATCGGGTACCATAAAGGTAAACAGCCAGCAAACCAAAGGAGTTGTGCCATTTGTGTAGCTCGCTTCCTTGTGGTAAAATAGCAAGCCGTCCAGCTTTGGCTGGTTCTCTTCCCAATGCGGATGTTTTTGTAGTGCCTTATCAATAGAGCTTGCATCTTCAAAGTCGTAATATTTCAAACGTTTAAATGGCTTCTCATTGCGTTTGTTGCGGAAGGTCAGATCATCCCTTTCTTCAAAACGAGAACGAAGCCAAAAGAAGCGAAAGCTTGCTTCACAATTAAACAACTGCTGCTGTCCAAACGAAATCGCATCTAGCACATAGAAAGTATCCAATTCTTGCACATAGACGCAATCCAGGACAGTCCTCGTTTTTTGCATATAACCATCGCCTGGCAGAAGTGTCCGTAGCTGCATGATGTTTCGCCCGGCCTTGTTGTACACTTTGGTGCGACCGTTGCTCGCTATTACCAAACATCGTTTGCCAACTGGACAGGGTATTAATAACCAGTTGCTTAGATTTTCTGGACGCTGTCGAAGCCACTCCGATTCCTGAAGCCTATGAGTTGGATATTGTTTGGAAGTATTTTGGTTGGTTTTATTGTTCTTTCGGAAACGTTTTTTGCTTTTTCTTTGTTGTCTTTCGCATTGTTCAGTAGACGCTTTCTTTTCTTCTACATTGTCGTTGTTATCGTCATCCTCATCGTCCTCATCATCACCAGAACCTGTGATTGGGCGGAACTCATTAACTTGTTGTTGCCTTCGTTGTTTTTGTTCATAAAGCAATTGAAGCTGACGTTGCTTTTGATGTTCTCCAAGATTTATGCCTTTTTTATAAAGGTCTTCAAAATGTTTGCTCATTTTTTTGCATTACGAAATGAAAACAATAACAAAACACGCCGGCAAACAAATCGCAAATTTACAATATTTTCGATAACTGTCAATGCAGAGATATCGATTCTTTTTAAGTGAAGCCAACGTTTACAGAAACTGTAATTCATTACATTATATTCAAATACAACAAATTTTTTAGTGTTCATTATTACCACGACTTTTGTACGACTTTGCTATTAAAAGAGCTTTTTTTAAGACGCGAAATTTGATTAAAAAAAAGCAAGACTTACACAGCGGATTTGCAGCGATAAATGTTAATGTATCGATATCTATTTTAATGTTAAAGAAAATTATTACATATGTTGTGTTATCGCTTTAGGCTAAAGGCCTGTTAGCCTTTAGTCTGTTGCCTGTTTTTGATTTGACAGATGATTTTTATTTTATTTATTTTGAAGCACAATCTACAAACAAAAGATGAATAAAGCTTCGCGTTTATTTTGGCCTACTCTAGTCACACCGAAAAATGCGGTTCTCAAACAGACGGAACAACTATCACGTAGCCAAAAGGCGAGTGGCCTGTTACGAAAGCTATAAGACGATTTTTATTAATTTATAGGTTTTACTTGCAGCTTCTAAATGAACTGGGTCTGTTGAAGTCAGGAAGCAATGGAACTTTCCAAATAATGCCAATAGCTCAACGTTCCTTAGACAAATGTATTAACTTAATACAGCGCAATATGCAGGATGCTGGTGGACAAAAGATTAGTCTTCCGGTACTAACTCCTACACAGCTCTGGAAAAAGACAGGCCGTTTGGAAGGAGATATTTCTGAATTTTACATGGTGCGCGATCGAAGTGGAAAACAATTCCTTATGAGTCCGGTAAGTAAGTACGCTTTTATCAGTGATAATTTACTAATCCCTTTCTAACAGACCCATGAGGAAGCGGTGACGGCGATGCTTGCAACATCGGCACCAATTTCATACCGCCAGTTGCCTTTACGCTTGTATCAGATTGGTCCCAAATTTCGGGACGAGCTTAAGTCAAGATTCGGCCTTATGCGAGCAAAAGAGTTCATCATGAAGGACATGTATTCGTTTGATATTTCCAAGAAGGCAGCTCAGGAAACGTATGCCACAGTAAGCAAGGCCTATGACAACTTCTTTAAGCAGCTGGAGGTACCGATTGTCAAAGGTACAAGAATTGACTAAGCTGATTTGAACCTGAGCTAATCTCTATTTATTTTAGTTGATGCCGCAACGGGCATAATGGGCGGTAGCTTGTCGCATGAATATCATTACATTTCACCAGTGGGCGAGGATACATTGATTCAGTGCACCAACTGTGGTTATGCCGGTAATGTTGAAGTTCTTGAAGAAAGTTCAGAGTCCGCAAACACATGTCCCAGCTGTAAGACTTCGCAATTAACTCAGGTACGAGGAGTAGAAGTGGCACACACATTTTTCCTGGGCGACAAATACTCCAAGCCGCTGGGTGCCACTTTTTTAAACAACTCGGGTAAACCCGAGACCCTGGAGATGGGTTGCTATGGCATTGGCGTAACACGAGTCATTGCTGCTGCTCTTGAGGTTCTCTCCACAGAACAGGAGCTTCGCTGGCCGAGACTAATAGCCCCCTACGATGTTTGTCTCATTGGACCTAAGCAAGGTAGCAAGGAACAGCTGGAAGGGGAGTCTATTGAAAAAAAATTACTCCAGCAGCTTTTCCTAGTTTGCGGTCCTCAGGAAGTGCTACATGATGACCGCAAAGAGCTTACCATAGGCAAACGTTTGTTGGATGCCAAACGACTTGGACATCCTATTACCATTGTAGTTGGGGCAAAGGCAGTTGAACAGGACGCACCCAAAGTGGAACTGCATATCAGCGGTGCTGAGAAAGTTGACCTGAGCATGAACAGCGTATTGAGAGTAGTCAACGAACATGTAAGACTGAAAAAGAATCTTTTGCAGTTGAAACTCCAAACGGAGAGAGAAGCAAGACTCGATCAAGAATTGGCCATGTGAATTAGCTTTATGTATGTAATAAAGATAACAATAACTCAAAACTCAGATATCTAAAAACACGTCGAAAATGCTGCATTCCGGCTGATTATCCTAAAATCAGCACCGTGCCATCCCTTGTTCTTTTATTGATCCGCATAGTCGGGCTCGGGTATTTGTGGATAGATCTGCACTTGCTGCTGTGGCTTGCGTGGTGGTGGCGGCGGTTTGTTTATCATGCCTGTGTACGACCAAGGCATTTGGTTGCGGAGCTCCTCACTGACGCGTGGATTGGCTGGCTGCATTGGATAAATATCGGAATAACGACTATTAAGCGCTGAACCCGACGCCAACTGCTGCACAGCCGGTGACATGGGACGCGGCGACGAAGATTCAGACGGTGGATAGTTCAGTTGATCGGGATGGGCATCTGTGGTGCGGTAGGTATTGTTATCTGGTTGAGTCTGGTTCTGGGCTTCCTGTTGGGGTTGCTGTACCGGTGGCAAGACCAGAACAGGTGATTGCAATGTTGTGCGGTCGCTGGCCTGGTACCGTGAGTCCTGTCGCTGCATCATCTCCACATTTTGTGCTGGTATAATGATGGGCAACGGCTTAGGGCGAATTTGTTCTGTGTATTGCGGCTCCAGCTGTGGCTCCAATGGCGTTGTCGTTACGGGTGGCGACGGCTGCTGTGCTTGCTCCAAGAAAAGAACCGGTGATGCTGTCTGGGCGGGCACGATGACCTTATTTATCGAAGGATTAGATTTTGTTGCTGTCTGTTTGGCCAGTACATGGGAGAGTGACAGGCAGAACATGCCACCAATCAAGTTGAGCAGCCAAATGAGAACAACGCGGCAGCTAAGGCAGGTAAGGAGTATGGCGGGTGTGGAGAAGTAGACGCCGAAGGTTTCCAATAAGGTAATTGCCGGGGCTGGAACATTTGCAGGCAGTGATGCACCCACAAAATTAAATGTGTCATCCATCGACTACAAAGAGAAAACTTGCTTATAGAACAAGGAGTGGACGGGCGTGCGTTACACCAACATACCGTAGTCTTGGTTATGTCCAGGGCGTGGAAGACAGTGGCCACTACATCTAGGATACAGCCTGCTAGTACCGACAAGAACCAGGGCCAATAGATGATGCCAGAAATCAGTTTGGTGGTGGCAAAGCACAGGGTAACTATTGAGAATTAAAAGATGAGACCGAATCTTGAGAAGATCTGGTACGCATATCCACTTACGAATTATAAGCGCCGAGGAGGCTACCCACAGGCCGCTTACCACCGCATAGGTAATTATGAAGATGTATTCACGGTTTGTCACTTGATATGATTTAGTCCAGTCCATGGATAGCAAGTACGTTTGGTCCTGCAGATTCAGTGATGGTGGACCGCAATCCTCTTCTGCAAAGAAATAGATATATTTTGATTACCCAGGTTCTGTTTTCTCTATATATATAGAGGATACAAACCTGAGAAATATATCAACTCCATGGCAAACTTGAAGGGCTCCTTTGAAATATCCGTTGACGTCTGGCAATCCCGTAACGTAATGCCCCATATCGAGAGGCCCAGATAGACGAGACCTTGCACCTGAAATTAAAAAAGTGGATGATGAGCCACAGGTTGCAAGAACGCATTCATATAGGAATTAAAATGGAAGGTCTTGGACTTGGGGAATTCATATTTATGGAACATTTCCAACTGCGTCTTTTCCCATGTCCTCTGAGGAGATTAGTTTGGAGCTTTATCAACTTCCCGTTGGGCCATAGTTGCGATAAGGTGCGATGATTAATTAGCTGGAAAAGCTCTAAGAAACAAAAGGTGAAAAAGCAACAAAGGGGAAAAAGAAAGAACGAGGTCTCCGAATTATTTTATGGAATAACCCAGCACATGCATGTCTTTCAGTCAAAGAGAAAGACAGAGAGGGAGAGCGACTGACAGGAATTTGATATTCCACGAACCAAACGATGCAATAAAAAGTTATACGATCCTGAGGAACGACTTTGACTTGTAACTTATACCTTATCTGCCCGATGACTAATGGAATTTATTTGGCCCATCGCAGAATTTGAATTTGGAATTCTTGAATAAACGAATGATATAGGGCAGGGCATTATCTTTAATTGCAAAGTTCCCAGATTAGTATTTTTGGAAGGAACCATAAACTGATAGATAGACTGATAGACTGACAGATCGACAGATTGACAGACAGGTTGAACTTACCAATATGACAACTGCCATAAAGAGCATGAAGCACTTGGCGAATCCCACGCTGACGCCGGCCATGATGTGCCTGATGAGTTGCTGTCACTCAAAGGTGGACCTGATGCTAACCAGTGATTTGCTTGCCGACGACTTTCACCGCAGGCGATACCTTCGGATATAAATTCAATTAGAACTTGCGGACGCACGGCTAAAATTTGAGTATCTTATCAATTTAATGAGTTTCCCGATCTCTTCAAATCGTTTACCGTTTCGTTGGATTGTGCACAATTTTGCATGTTGTTGTTATTGTTATATTTGTTGCTGTTGCTGTTGCTGTTGCTGTTGGTGTTGTTGTTTTTGGTTTTTCTTGCTGTCGCAATTGGCATGAGTCACCGAACGTGCACTCGAATGGGCGCTTTATACCCACAACGAATCCACTTGGACGGGTAAACAGACGCGATACGCATGGCAGTCATAAAATGTAACAGCCGCAGAAACAACAATTAAACAATAGTACCAACAACAGCAGCAACAATAGCAACAGAACAACAATAACAATAGCAATGAGAATGGAATAGGAATAAGCAATAGTTTCTGTTTTACTTCAATTCTTTTGTTGTTATCTCGCTCACCGTTAGAATTTAGTGATTGTGGATTGTAATTTTTATTTTATTTTTTTTTTAGTTTTTGTTTTCCGTTTGTTGCCGTTTTCGTTGCTCGCTTGGCTTCAGCGTGGACAAGTGGAACAGCGAAGCGCATTCGCTGGTTGCCTCCTTGGGACTGTGAGAGCGTTGCTCATACGACTGGGTGGCCGGCAACTCATCCAGGCACTGAGTGGCCATCGGCAACTGGTGCTGCTCTTGGCTTTGTCTGCATTCTTGTTGTTTTTTTTTCTTTTTTGGCGTCACGATAAGATAACCTAATGAAATTTTAAGGGTAACACTTGCTATCAACAGTTATATAACAATAACAACTTTTAGCAACAGACCCCAAGCACCCGGCCAGGGGCATCGGGGATCGAGAATCTATGCCTTGGATTTTCTTCTAGCCGCTTTTCATGTTCCCACCTCAAGTGGAATTTGTGCTCAGAGCGCGCCTTATCAATAGACCAACAAGCCTCATATCTGCCGTATTTTACTAATATTTATATTTATATTTATATTTATAATTGTATTTATTTTTATACTTATACTTATGCTTATGTTTATGTTTACACCTATATTTAATTTAGTACTTCAAATCACTGTTCACACAAATTAGAAGCAAGAAGGGGCATCAAATTGCCTTAGAGCAGTAAATTATTTCACCCATCGATTGTCTTAAGTAATGCAAATTGGCAACACGTTGCGTATACTTAATGCCCCCTCTTCAGTCATGTGGACATTCCGGGTGCCTCCTCATTCCTCTCTTCCACTTCCACTCCCACTTATACTTCCACTTCCACTTTCGCTCCCCCATCCCCTGCTGAACAATGATAATATTTGCGCTCGTGTTCGTGTGTTTATCAATTGTTCGATCGCGTTCTGATTGATATGCGCGTAATCTGATGGCAGCGACACTCCGAAGAGAGGAGTGGAGGAAGTGGCAGGAGTGGGTGGAGCTTTTCAGCTAAGGGGGTATCCATTTTCACCGAAGATGAGTCAGTGCACACGCGGTAGTGGCCAGTGCAAATATTGATTGACACGATTTTTAAGCGGAGGAGCTACTCGTAGAAGTTAAACAAGAGAATGATAAATGTCGATCATGGAGCGTGGAAAGATCTGTGGGAGCCAATGCTTCGACAACATTTGAAAAGGGTTTTCACCCCTATAAAGAGGCCTTTGGAAGGGACTTTCATACTCTTTTGTGACTCAACTCAATAGCCGCCTAATCAAACGCAGTTCTATGGTTCTTCGCCTTTGTGGCATTCGACTTATATAGAGTCTTTAAGTAATAGATTCATTTTAAAGGAGATATTAGTAGAAATCTATCAATAACATCAATAATAATAATCTTTAAAGTCTTTTATTGACTCACTTACCCTTTGACGCGTCCCCTGGACGTACCCCGCTCTACCTCTCTGCCTATCGGCTGATTCATTCGCCTCGCTTGCTTGTACATCAAATCTTCGATTTACTGATTCATTTTATTAGCACTTCTGTATAAAATCCCATTACTTACCGTTAGGGTGCCCACCCACAGGGTTGGGCAATATTTGAGTAACCCAATTGCAACCAAGTCTCGATCCCAATTTGAATTCAAAGTCGAATTTGAAATCGAATTCGAATCTGAATCTAAATCCAAAGCCAAATCCGACGCAAAGTCGCGGGTCTCGTTCTATGTGAATATCTGCCGTGAGATTTCAATTTTAGTCTTCCAATTAAGAAAAAAGCTGGCGATTTGGGTTTCAGAGCGGCTCCCATTTCCGTCGATGCGAGAAACTTTTTCATGCTCGGGTGAGTCGCTGTAGTCATCTACGTAGCTTCGTTTGGCGCCAACGCCACAAGATGTTCCGCCTTCCAGCGAACCAAAGCCGGCCAGGTATTTGGTTTGGCAATTAGAGCCTCAAATTTGGCAGACTCGATCAAGTTCCGAATACCTGCGCCCCGTCACTCCCTCCTTCTCCTTCATCGCCTCCATCTGCCCCGCTCTAACTCACTCATTCTCCAGAGGCGATGCAGCGGAGGGCACTTAAGGGCAGCTGGACTGGGCGGGGAGCAGTCCATCGAGTGTGCGATTTTCTGTGTGAATTTGAAATTTAAATAAAGAGGCATCGTTTGCGGGCTTCAGATCAAATCACATGACTTTAATTGAACTTGGCGTGACATAAATATGTATTGTATATATATATATATGTATGTATATATATGTATGTGTGTGTCGGTGTGTAGGTGTGTGGGTGCTGTCTACCTATGTAGTGGGGTATAGTGTGCGTTTGGATCTATGACTAGACTCGAGCAGTTAGAATAACAGGCTCAGCCTCAACCTCCGCCACCTTCTCCTTGAGCTTCTCCTCCACCTGCTTAAGCTTCACAATTGGCTGCTCCGAGGTGGTGCTTGGAGCGCTAGAAGTGCTGGTCGTGCTGGGAGTGGTGGTGCTGCTGGTGGCGAGAGTTGTGCTACTTTCCCCACTGGTGCTGCCTGTTGCTGTGTGCTCAGTTGTGGCATGAGTGACAGCCTCGGGATTGTTGCTGGTGCTCTGCGTCTCAAGACTTTCCACAGGGGCTGTGGAGGTAATCGATGTCTTGGTAATGCTGATCTTGGTCTGCTTGCCATCGCTGCTGTCATTGTTGACGTCCTCCTTAATGGTGGCCGAGGTAATCTTTGTGTGGTGCACCTGGAAAGTGGGAATCAGAGGCACGGAGATTCCATTGTGTGGCTGCACGGAGACGCGATCGATGATTAGATGGGCGGGTCCACCTTCTTCAGTCAATGGCACCTTCTTTGTGGTCTGTATCAAAATTTTGCGTTCTTGTGCTTCATCCGACGGAGCAGCCGTCTCTGTAGTAGCTGCAGATTCTGTTGAGCGCTTGGAAATGCTGTGTTCGTGACCCTCAGTTGGTTCCGGCTGACCGGGCTTCACTTCAGCTACATGACTGTCCGGGGAGCTGGCGCCGTGTAGGCTCAACGCTGACTCAAACAAGCTGTTCTCGAGATCTCCAATCAATCCTTGGAATGATATCTGTTTCAGTTCACCGTCGGAGTTGGCAGTCACCTGCCGTTTGACCACATCCTGTTCTGTTTGCGGCTCCACCGGCGCATTCCTCAGACCGGGAAAGAGATCGTTCAAGTCAAATGGCGCCGCATAAGTGGTGGCTGCAACCGCTGCCAAAAGCTAACAAAGAGGAAGAGAGGAAGATCAGTGGACGATCTTTGGTCGGTGTTTGCGTTGTCCACTTACAGTGAATATCAAAGCGCACTTCATGGCTTCAACTTAGCTTTGGGTTCGGGACTTGGATTATGGGTGTCGGGTATCGGGTATCGAGTCACCGATTCGGTTGGGAATTCTGAGTTGTTTTCACCACAAAGTCCAGATTGATAGTAAGTTCGCTGACGAGAAGCGTGCGAGTTTTTAAAGGCTAAAAGTTTCGGCCAAGCTTTCAGTTAGCACTCCCCGAACGTGGCCCAAAGCGAAGCTGCTGAACGCTCTCAACTGGTTTGCGATTCTGTCCAAAAAGCCGCGGTTCTCCTTTAATTTAATTTTCTTATTCACTTCGATTAATTGATTTAATATTTGATATTTGATTTGTTATTTATGATTTGTGAATTGTGAATTGTGATTTTTGATTTGTGATTTGTGATTTGTGATTTTCATGATTTCTGGAAATTCTTTTTCTGACAACACGCTTTGTTTCAAGGGGCTTACCAAATTAATGGTAATAGAAATAACCTTCGGGCAACGTTTCAGAAAGTTTAAAGATAACTCGGGCCTAGGAACTATAGACAAATATAAATACGTTTTCGGCTCTTGGGTGAGAGCGGAGCTCACCCCAAAGAGATTCGACCACTCGCTGGAGTCCAAAGCTAATATAATTATCATCCGATTGATATTTAGTCTAAATCTGATGTTTACCAATAATTGATTCCGAGAAAAAGATTTAAATTTGAATTGTTTACAAAATTGTTGTCGCTTCTGTTGTTGTTGTTGTTTTCCTGTTGTCGTCGTTGATTTGTTTTGCTTATGCAGTACAGTGAAACTCTTGGCAACGACCAGGCCAAAGGCTGACTAACACTTTGGCACTAAAGCGGAAAGAGATACAAGCACTGGGAGAATCCTAAAAAGCCTCTAATGCGATGGTCACAGCTCTTTGTTTAGCGTTTTTCAGAACTTGAACTGATTTTCGGTGTCTCGTGCAGTTACTCGGCCCTCAATCGATCGATTGGCTGCTAAACAGTCCGTTATTGATAGGCCCATAGCATCGCAATACTTCAATATTATTTCTGAATCTTGGCTCCCGGCAACTTCCCGTGGATGGACACAGATTGGCCTCTGATACGCCTCTGGACGGGGAAGCGAATGTGCGAACCGATTTTGTAATATTCCATTAAGTGGAGAGAATCAAACTACATCTGGTCAGCTCCGGGCTTGTGCCCGGTGCCGAGCATGTATTTGGGGTCGGGATTGGTCTGGTTCTGCGGCGACGGAAAGCAGCTCAAAGCGGTTGCAGCTCACTCTCAGTTGGCTCGCTCTTATCTCGGATGCACACGGCTTAAGTGTTTAATTAAATTAATTCGTCCAAAAAAGTCTATTAAAAAATATATTTTAATTTTCTAT
Source organism: Zaprionus lineosus (assembly GCA_035044505.1). Lineage (NCBI taxonomy): Eukaryota > Metazoa > Arthropoda > Insecta > Diptera > Drosophilidae > Zaprionus > Zaprionus lineosus. The sequence continues at coordinate 3,442,112 of JAWNNX010000694.1, read as the reverse complement.
TCGTTTCGCTTTCTTCCTTTTGCCAACTTTGAAATTTGTACTACATTTGATATTCCCATGGCACACGCTGCGTATGAGTGATTTTTATATGAAATGTGGGGAGTTCGAATTACACTTCATAGGGGATACGGATCTAAGTGGGAGGAAGCTCACTCACGACGAATGCGTAATTCGCATGGCGCGTGTCCATGCCACATGCAGCGGCCAAGTGCGTCAGCATCGGGTACACTGTTTATAAACCTATTTTTGGTCTGGTCACTGGGTAAACAACACGTTAGGGTCAACATAGGCGATTGAGGTGTTGGCGTTGGCGTCGACGACACAATGATGAGCTGCTGTTTGGGGAGGGCCCGAGCGGGCATGGGGGCAATTTTACACCAAGCTGAGATTTGCGTAGACGGCCTCAAGATAGCTCCAAAACGGGCACAATTAATTAGAGCCTGCAGCCCGAGGCAGTGATAAAAACAATGACGGCCCCGTGCCCTGAAGCCCAGCTTCCGCTGCTTTGCCCAGGAGTTGTGCTCGGTGGGGTGATATGTTATTGCCGGGAGTGGCGGAAGGGGCGAGTGGGCATTATCCAGCAGCCAACAGACAATAGCCAGCAACCAGCAGTCAGCAACCAGCAAGCAGCGGCCAGCCAGCAGCGAGCAGCGAACAGAAGGCAACAGGCATATTCCAAACCTGTCAGCCAATTAACAGCTATCAATAATTACGCGGAATCGCGACCCGCTACGATTGGCAGAAGTTGCCAACAATGCCAGCGGCTATAAAAGCCGATGATCCGGACTAATTAGGCTCAAACACGCGAGCATCACACAAGGGATCACAGCAAGCACAAGTGAACCGACCCACCGGCAACCAGATACAGAGTAGCCGTCGTCCGTTCGTGGAGTGTGTAAAATCGTCGTACTTTTTATATCCAAGCCGAGGCACCACAAAGCCACTTAAACCAGAACAAAAGATGCAGACTCACCATGCGATTCTTGGCGCCGCCGTGCTTGGCATGCTCCTGGCCTTTGGATGTACACTTCCCGTGCTGGACGTCAGCTCCGGCCTAGACAACGCGACTATTGAGCAGCTGCAAGCCAGCGTCAATGATACACCCAAGAACCTGTGAGTAGTCGTCCCTACAAAAGGACTCCCAGGCCCATACCCGTACTTACTCTTGCCCATTTATCCTTTGCCCCTTAGGTATGTCGTCAAGGCCGTTGTCTACGAGATTGGCATTCTCACCGAAGTAGGTGACAATGAGACGGACTTTGAGAGTCAGGAGCGAGTGGATTTGACCTTCTACGATGCGCACACCAACCAGAGTCACATTGATCTGGGCAACATTCCGTTGCCCATCCAAACAAATGTTTCTGGTCAGGTTCTGACGGGCATTGCGCCAGTCAATATTGGGGCCTTCAGCAGTCCACAGGAGCTGCTGCAGACACTGCCGCTGACGGGCAGTATTGTCAACATAACGCACAGCGACACCGCTTTTTATCAGCTGACCAAGTCCAACACCAGTGACCTGGAGAGGCCCCAACTGCTTAGCGAAGATCAACTGGCCAAACTGACACACGCCGCGCAACTGTTTCCGCCCGTCGGCGGCATCAGTGGGTTCGGTGCATCCGCCGCCTCTAACGAACTAGACAGCGAATCCAAGTCTGAGGAACACTAAACAAGCGAAGTCACAAACGGCCACATGACCAGAGGATCACAGGACCCCAAGGCATACAATGGACATGATTAACGTAATGCAGTGCGTTGTGCATCACTTAAATCTTAACATACAATAATTTCTAAGGATAGTTAACCCTTACACATATTCATACACACACACGCACACACACACACACATACACACACGTGCGTGTATATCACTAATAGTCGACATAGGTTTAAGTAGCTACAGTGTTAGAAAAGACTGGATGAGGACAATCCCGATAGGCCCATAGAACTAAAGTATCTAAGAAGCCCGACGCCGACATTGCCATCGAAATGGTCAAATCGCAAGGTTGGAGTTTCTCTTGAACATTTTTTGTACTAAATTTCAAATAAAAATCGCATTAGTGCAAAGCAATTGCTTCCACGTAGTGTTACTTGGCAGGGGGTGTCGGGGTAACGTTGAGCCATCAGCGTTATCCGATGAGGTTTCTCGCGCCCATGTGACTGACTCTCGTCGAGCGCTAAAAGCCTTTCATCCGCCCCCACCGCCGCCTCTTAAATGACTCAAAGTGCTGAAAATTTCATAATATTCTATTTATTTGTTCATAGCGATAGGAAAGAGGAATTTACACTCTCTATGGCATCAACAGCCATGGGAGGGGAGTGAGTCACCTCAGTGGATAATTCCAAGATGGTCAAGTCCCAGTTCGGTTGCGGTAAGAGACTTTAATTGGTGGCCATCCGTTTTCCAGGTTACTCATATTTTTCTCTGGTGAAATTAGTTTTCTAGCTTTTTTTTTCTAGCTATAGCTAAAAACTGATTAATAATGAATTTCTGATCTTAACATCTATTTTTTAATATTTCTAGTTTCGAGATTCTTCCAATTAAAAAAAAATCATTTTTTCGCAGGTTTTATATTAACTAGTTTTTAATTTTCTCATTTTTCATTTGTTGTTGTTGTTGTTGTTGTTGTTGTGTTGTTGTTGTTTTAGCTTTTAAACTGTAGTACATGGTGTCTTACGTACTAGTAGATGATATTTCATTATAATAGATATATGTTTTATATATATATATATATATATTTTTATATACAGACGTGTTCAGTGAAATAGTAGTGCAACTGTACAAAATAGAAAAGCCTTTGTTTTCAATACTTCCAGTCGCACAATTTAAACAAAAATTTACAATTATTTAGAATGGAATATCTGGAAGAGGATAACGAAAAAATTTCGTTAGATTTTTATCCCTATGTTTAGTTATTGGCGATCCTTGACAAATGCAACCGAATTTTGCTGTTCATAAAAATAGTAGTGCTGCACTTATTGTCAAGTTAAGAACTCCGTGTAAAAAATTTAACAAGTAATTTATGTAAAACAATGCATCATTAGTAAGTTTAAATTATTTTTTAATATTTCCATAAATTTTATTAGTTGAATTCGCAACATAATTTGAGATTTAGTGGGTAGAGGAAAGCATTGCTCCGCAGGAAAAAGAGAACTGATATTAAGACTCAGAAAGTAGAGAAAACATACAAAGGAATCGAAAAACTTATTGGATGTTCACCTACCATGATATTTAAGGCCATTAATATTAAAATTAAGCCAGAATCTCGTGGCAGGAAGCGCATAAGGACCTCTTTAGAAGACAGACGCATCGCGCGCATTAGGCAAATTAACCCGTTAGCCTCTTCTAAATCTATTAAAACTGAATTAAATTTATCAGTCAGTAAAGGGACTGCTTGTCGTCGACTATTGGAACAAAAATTAAGTGCCAAAGTCCTCGAAAGGTACCGCTGGTGACCAAGAAGCACCTGGAAGCACGGCTCATATTTGCAAAATTTTTAAGAGAAGTTGCCCATAGAGAATGAATTTGACAGATAAAAGCAAAATTTATTTTTTTTAGTTTTTTTTGGTGGCAGTGGGTCTAGGCAGTATGTACGACGCCCCCAAAATTCTGAACTCCAACCCAGGTACACAAGAAAGACAGTTAAGTATGGTGGTATGAGCATCATGGTTTGGGCATGTTTTTCATAGTCTGACGTAGGCCCATTACATATGATAGAAGGTATCATGGACCGAAATGTCTATGTTGACATATTGACAAACTCAATGTTGCCATATGCCAGTTGAGATATGCCATCAACCTGGACATTTCAACAGGATAATGACCCAAAACATACTAGTAAGCTGGCTAAAGATTGGCAGGCATCAGCAAAGATCGACGTGATGCGATGGCCAGTTTAGTCCCCGGACCTCAAATCGATAGAGAATTTATGGGGAGATGTTAAACGCGTTGTGGCAGCCACTAATCCTACAACCAAGCCCCAACTTTGGCGTGTAGTCCAGGAGGCATGGTCAAATATCCCCATTCAGCGTTGCCAGGACCTTGTAGACTCCATGCCACGCCGCTGTAAAGCAGTCATTGAAAATAATGGCTTTACAACCAAATATTAGATCCATATAAACATATAGAGTAAAAAAATTAACCGAAAATAAAGTTATAGATTATTTTTTTTACCGTTAAAAAAGTCACTACTATTTTTATGAACAGCAAAATTCGGTTGCATTTGTCAAGGATCGCCAATAACTAAACATAGGGATAAAAATCTAACGAAATTTTTTCGTTATCCTCTTCCAGATATTCCATTCTAAATAATTGTAAATTTTTGTTCAAATTGTGCGACTGGAAGTATTGAAAACAAAGGCTTTTCTATTTTGTACAGTTGCACTACTATTTCACTGAACACGTCTGTATGTATATATATATATTTATTTTTGTTGGTTTTTGTTTTGTTTTGTTTTATATAAATATAAGTTTAAACTCGTACACAAAATTAAAATTGTTGAACGTCTCAGATCAGATATAAAGAACCACCCCGAATCGCAAGTACATATTTTTACCCCCCTGTCACTTGGCGCTCCCCCCAAAAATGTCCATCCCCTGAACATTAAAAGCCTATTCAGGACGCCCCCTCTACACTTTCCACTCTCTATCGTTTTCTCTCTCTCTTTCTCTCTTCGCCTCTACCTCTCACTCTCTTTCTCTATCTCTCGTCTTCCCTCTCTTTCCCTGCTCTTCGCACCCAAAACCCTGCTGACCACGATATCATTCGATTTACAATTCCACGTCAATTCAGCGCGCTCCTCAGCCACCGCCCCGCCCCTGTGGATACTGATGCCTAGATATTGATTTGAATTTGTCGTGGCGACCAAATACACCTTGGTGTGTGGGTGTGTGTGAGTGTATCTGTGTCTGTGTAATAATATGTACATACTGCAACGCACATGAAGATACTTGTGTTCGTATATTGTATAAATAATATTTAGTTTTTAACTAATTTACATAGTCATATAGACGATGCGCTCTAGCGTCTTCTTTTACATAATAAATTGTGTTTGTGTGTGTGTGTGTGTGTGTATTAATGTGTCAGTGCGTGTGTGAATGTGTGTAATATATAGCCATGTATATGCATACACACATATATAGGTGTGTACGTGTAAGTTGAATGCGTCTGTAGGTAAGTTATGCATGGTATTGTTTAATTAATTATTTATTTATTAGTAGTAGCTACAATTTCAAGTTATGTGCACACTCCAACGTATATAAACTAAGTCCGTAACTAAAAGTTGAATCTGCATCGGCATTTGCTGTGGATTCGTATCATTTTCATAATCCATAATCATAAGTTCCTCTGACAATTACACAGTTACAGTTACAATTACAATTACAATTACAATTACGATTACAATTATGATCTCAATCATAATCATATTCATATTGATGATCATATTCATAATCTTGGATGTCTGTCGAACGGTATATTATTCCTTCCTCTTCCTCTTCTGCTTCTGCTTCTGCTTCTTTCCCTTTGCATTTTCATCTTTCACTCGTCCACTCTTGCACTCTTCCTCTCTTCCTCTCCTCCTCTCCTCCTCACCTTTTCTCCTCATCTCCTCATCTCTTCTTCTCTTATGATCTATGTTTATTTACTTTACTTTAGGTTGCTTTGTGGTTCTTACTAATCTGCTCGCTTTTTACAGTTCTGGCTTACTAAGAAATTGTATGCGCCTGTGGGAGGCGCAGCCTAGAAATCATAGAAACTAATTTTGACGCGTTGCCAATTGCAGCGGTAAAACTATGCGAGATTAGGTTTTTTGGTTGATCCAATGCGACGTCGTTTAATCTACGGATTAAGAATATGAATCATTTAGGATCGGAGAAGACATACTTTCTCTCTCTCTCTCAGTCTCGCTAGTGTCGAGAAGGACTTACCTATAACATGACTTTCCATATTTGTGATGCGTGACTTTGATGCGGGCTGTGGTATAATTGTTATTTCATCGTTGATCTTCAGCGGCTTAAGCAGTGAATCATTGGCGGCGCCCAGCGAGTTGCGCGTCATACCAGCACTGCTACTGCTACTCGACTGTGCACTGTTCTTCTTGCTGTCCATCGCCTTTCTGGCCACGGTGCTGTGTGCAGTGTACACATGCGTCTCAAACTGCTTGTACATGCCGAACGTGGCCGTGCACACTGTGCACTTGTACGATAGATGTGCGGGCTTCAGGGTCATGTGATGATCGCGCGATACGTGATTCAGTAGCTTCCATTGGTACATCTGCAATGGAAATGGAACTTAATAAGTTACCAAGGACAAAAACAAAACATTTGTGTGTGTGTTTGACTTACCCTGCCACAGACAGGACAGCGGCCAGCATCCTTGCCCTTGTTAGCAGCTTCTTGCATGGAGCTTGTAACCAAACCATGTGAGCCAAGTAAATGCCTCTCTAGGCCCTGATCCGTAAAGAATCTGAACTGACATTTCTGGCAATTCAGTGGTGGACGATTGTAGATCATCTTGGGATGGATCTTGTGTTTGAACACGAAAAACCCACATTAATATTAATTATAAGTCATTTTTTTTTTAATTCACAATTAAATTACCTTTACTTTATGCATCCACTGCATGTGATTGCGTAGCTGTTCTAGATCTTTGATGTAAACATCGCATATTTCGCATATGACCAACTGCGCCTTGTTATTACGGCCGCTAGGACTCTGGCCAGGCTTCATGCCTGGTGGTGCCACAGGTGGCGCTTTGCTGGATGACGCGGCGGCTGCACCGCTGCCGGTCGCGTTCTGACGAGGTAGTGGCGTTATTGAGATGCTCGGCTGACCAGCTATTGGCTTCTTCGACGCTTGCTGTAAAGACAAGACGATAAAAGGACTTCAGCAAGACGATTCATCATTGCACGCATTATCATCACTCACCTGCACAAGCTGTCCAGCGGCCAGTTGATAGCTGTTTGGAAGCGGCATGGAAGCATTGGCTCCGATGGCTCCACGAACGGGGACAGGAGTTCGCACGATGCTAGTGTTTGGAATAACCTTGGGCAACTGTGGCGCCCGTTGTCGCATCTTTGCAGCATTTTGTGCAGCAAGTGCCGCTGCCTGTATGTTGCGGGCCTGAGCTGCCGCCTGCTGTTGTTGAATGGTTGCCAGCGCCGCTTTCTGTGCCGCTGCCTGCGCTGCCATTGCCTGTGAAATAAAAGGATTTAAAATATTATTGAGGCTACTATTTAGGTTTTCGTTTCAGGTTCAGGATGAACAGTTCCAACAGTCAGCGCAATGTTATGCTGGGATAACGACATATCTCCTTCTCTCTTTGACAGTCTGCTTTCTCTTTTCCTTTCGCATTTTCCCTTTTACATTAAAGGAGCAGGACAGATATACACAAGGAGACCTGCCTTGACCCAGTCCAAGCTTCCGTCCAGTTTGTTTCGTTCGCGTCTAATACGTTTGTTCTTATCTTATGCTTACCTGATATGCGGTGGCCGTGCCAACAAGCCCGTGACGTGGCTTGATGCGTGGTATCTTGGCAGGTGCTTCCCAGTCGTTGGGTGGAGCCAAATTAAGCTCGGGTCTGAACTTTTTGGCGCAGACAGGCTGATGACGAGCCAGCTTAGCTTTGCCGTTATCCTCAAATCCGCAATTGGGACATTGGTGATACGGCAGCGGCTTTATGAGTCGAGCCTTGATATTGTGAACCGCCTCCATGTGGTACACAATTTCAGTGGCGTTGCGAATTTCGAAAGTACAGAAATTGCACTTGTACAGAACTCCATTCATGTGCGGCGTCTCGTAGTGGTTTGCCATGGAGAGAGCGGACTCGGACTTGAAGTTGCAGAACTCGCAGCGTTTCATCGTGAACTTGAACGGGGCGTTTTTCGTCTTAGATGCCTGTAGGTTACCACTCAGCGCATTGATGGCCATCTCAAAGTCCTTGGGGTCCCGGGAGAGCGACTTACGCATCTTGCGCTTTTGCAATCTTAAAAGATCAGCCTGTACATACTCCTGCACGAGGCCGACGCCGATGTCCATGAAAAATTTACCTAATGGACTTTCGAAGTAGTTCTCTTGACCTGGTTTGGATGCTGTGTTGGATGTCACTCCGCCAGACGCAGCCAGAGCAGCAGCTGGCTTGATGGCGCCCTTGAGTGCGGTTAGATCATCGTTGGCCTCTTTGATAAGAACCTTAGTGCGAACACCTGATTCGGAATCGTCGTCGTCGTCCTCATCGTCATCTTCATCAGACTGTTCGGACCAAGACTCGTCATCTCCACGCTTCTTCTTCTTCTTACTCTGCGCAGTGCCCCCTTCTTCCGAATTGGGCTTGTCCTCTTTATTTTGTTCGGTCATCATGTCAAACTCGTCCACCTTATCCGCTACTGCCAAGTCCTCAGGTGAAAGAGAATATTTTGTCTCGATGGCTTTGATGACTTCACGGATATTGTCATTGGGCGGTTTCTCATATATGTAGGGGACTATGAAGGAGGGCGCTTCCAGAACGAACATGTCGTCCGTCAGACCCGGCAACAGGTTCGCATTGATTGTCAGGTTGGGCAGTGCTGCGTTTCCCAAGGAGAGTGTAAGAGGATTCAACTGCGCTGTGGTGCCCGCTGCACTAGTTACGCCCGACATGGGCACAAGCTTTGGAGGTGCATTGCCTAAATTAGTTGCTACGCCGGTGACAGCATTGGTGATAGTTACCGGATATACAGAAGCTCCTGAAGCTGGTCCAGCCTCGTGCGGCATTAGGGATCGCGCATCTTTAATCGTCAGTTGGCCCAGGCCAATGCCAGTCCCAGGACCCGTAGCTGCCGTTAAGCCGACACCCAGACTTAAGCCGGATGGCGTGGAGCTACGCTGTCGTTTGCTGCTCGACTGAAGCTCGTCAAGCTCAGCCTTGCGTTTATTGAGTGCCTGCTCGCTGGGCGAAATACTTGCTGGCGTGTCATCCTCAATGACAACACAGTCATCGTCGTCATCATCATCATCTTGCTCAGGTGGCGGTGGTGTTGACTTAACAGCGGGTGATAGCTTTTTCATAGGTAACGCTTCTGTTTGACCCGTTTCCGAGTCCGAGTCAGAAGCGATGAGCACCGCATCATCGGAAGATTCAGCACCACTAGACGCAGTCACTGTTGGTGGCTTTGCATTGCTTTGAGATGCTTGAGGTTTGGCAGCTGGCGGTTCTTTTTCTTCGGGCATTTCTGGCATCTCTTCATCACTGTCCTCATCCAAATTTACTACTCCACCAGCATCTTCGTTGTTGTTGTTGCTGCTGCTACTTCTTGATGCTTCAGCTGTGCTTGCTTGTCCGTTGGGTTTGCTTTCATTCTCGGCATCTTCTTTTGGACTCTGAGAGAATCCATTAACAGAAGCATCCTTCTTCTCTTCAAGTTCCTCCTCCTCTGTATGTACTGTTTCCGCTTCCGCTTCCGCTTCGGCTTCAGCCTCTCCATCCGCTTCTGAATCGGTCACAGTTTTTGCAGTGCCACTTTGTTGGCTGCCCTCCTCAACCTCCTCTACATCTGCCACACTTTTCTTTTCATTTGACAGTACCTCGTCCTCATCATCCTGTTCGGGCTCAGCTTGTGACGCAGCACCCAATGGATCCTCCACATCACAACTGTTATCCGCAGTGCTGCCAATTTTGTCCTGGTCCTCTTCAGCTTCTTCGTGATCCCCATTGGTGGTTACTTCCTCTTCTTCGTCCGCTTCACCATCCAACTTTGCCTCTTTGCTATTACCGTTCTCTATAGAACTGGAGCTGGTTATTTGTGAGTCACCCTCTTCCGTGTCATCCACATCCATGGAGTCCACCTCAGCGGGCTTTGCTGCACCTTCAATCTTGCTATCATCGTTGCTGTTGCTGTTACTGTTACTGTTACTGTTGCTATTGCTGGTGCTGTCTAGCGGCAGTTTGTCAGCAATCACTGCATCCACTTCATCATCATCCTTGTCTGATTTTGTAGTTTGCTGTTGCTTCTCCTTTTCCTTCTCATCAAGCTCTTTTTTGGAGTTTGTGTTCAGTGCATTCTGTTTCTCTGTGCTGCAGTTCTTGTCACCGTCGTCTTCATTGGCTGCCGTTGTCTCTGCTGCTTTGGCAAGTAGTTTGGTTGTGGGCTCGGCAACGCCCTCCGGCAAGACGGCGTCGACTTCAGTCATTTGTTGTTGTTTTGTTCTGTTGATTTTGGAATGTGGCTCTTATTAGGTAAATGTCGCGGCTGCTACTCTTCCGTTAAGGATTTCTGTCAAGGAAGAAAAAATAAAGAGCGTTTAATTAGTTAACTGGAAAGTGCAAATCGATAGATACAAATCTTCAGAGCAATGCCTAAAACTAACCGGGAAATATTTGGCACATAGAGAAGAAAACTAAAGCGTAAATGGCAACGAATGAGAAAAACAAAATGGAATTGCGAATAAAAAGCGCAAAACTTGCAGAAAATTAATCAAAGTGGGCGCAACAATAATTAACAATTAAAAGAATAAAATAATAAAACAAAGCAGGAAAAATTTAAATCTGGGTGAAATGAAACCTCTCCTCACCCTTCTTAACACCCCTAACAGGGGGGCAGCATAAAACCAAAAGAGTTAATTGAGACAAAAATGGCTGCCATATTGGATTATAACTAAAATACAATTTAATACATATGTATGTATGTATGTATTTATGTACATACTTTAATAGCAAATATATATACATATTTATTGCACGCAGCTATGTATATCATTTTCAAGTATATACGAAAATAATATATATTATATGTAATTAAAAAATTTGTATTTAATATAATATATATTATGTATTTATATAATATATAATATATTATATATTAATATAATAAATATATATGTAAATTATTAATTATTTAAATATATAAATTTGTATGTTTATTTTTTCATATATACTATGTATGTAGATATGTTTGCGAGTATGTAATTACATTCTTTGTGGCATGATGTATATGTATGTATATATTTACATATATATTTATATATACTAGGTTGCATAAACAAACATACATTCATACAGACGAGCAGTTACCGAGCACACAGCAACTGCACGATTGACATATACAATACACATACATATACATATTATGTGTATATACATATATAAAATATACGTACATATCTACATACATATATTCAAAGCGCACCAACAAAACGAGCACACATACTTGAATGTTTGTATGTACAAGCGTTATATATACACTCCCATACAAACACACGCACACACAAACACAAATACACATATAATTATATATGTATGTATGTAGATACAAACGGACACGCAGACGCTGGGACGGACAAACAGACAGACGGCCGGTGAGACGACGATGACTACGACGACGACGACGACGACGACGTTGGCTTTGGCTCTGCGGTGTTAGTTGTTGGTTGGCTGTGGCTCGCTGCTGCTAGCTGCTTTAGTTGTAGCTTGCGGCGGTGTGTAGTGGAGTACGGGTGGGTACAGGAGCGTGTTTGCGTTTGTATCTGTGTGAGTGCTTGTGCATCTGTGTGCTGCTTTATTGGTGTGCACGCGTCTATGTATTAGTATATGTCTGTATGTTTGAAGTGCGAACAATGTGATATTTTTTGGGCAAGTTGCAAACAAGTAAATAAAAATTCTACTATTTTTGCACTAAAATCATAAATCATTCACAATAACAAAAACCTCAATTTAATCTCGAATCACATAAAAACAATAGACTAACAACTTACAATTTACATTTTACGTCACACTTTATTGGCAGTGGCAGGTTGTTTCTTGCAATTATTATTGATAACACAAATGTTTATAAACAACACAAAAAAAAAGGATTTCGTTGAATGCACAGTTTTTTTTTTTATTTTTATTTTTTTCTTTACTGGAGCACACACGAGAAGAGCGAAAAAAGAACGCTGAGCCAAAGCGCGACAAACGGACGACAGACGGGGGCAACAAAAAAGCAAACTGGAAATGGAAGCGGAAAAAAGCAAAAACGTCGCTACAAACACAGAGTTGCATAGTCGGCAGCCGGGCGCGCAGGGTTGCATGTACGGCTAAAAAGCGGCGCGCATTAGAGTTATCGAACAATCGATAAAATTGCAATAAAAATTAACTGCATTTTGCAACTGGTGCAGGTGCTATAGAATCTGTTAAAGTGAAATTTAAAGTGTGTGATTTGATTGCGATGGAGACTTTTAACGGTGATCAACAAATAACAATAAATTTGGTCGACAAAGCGCAACTTTGTAAACGTGCATGTTGCGCATTAAGAGAGCGGTCAGAGAGAATTCAGTTGTTTAGAGCTGATATGCTCAAAAATAGCGAATGGCAATGTGAAGCACAGGCAAACCAATTTCAGTGTGTTCGTGTGTGAGCTCGTCGGTGGGTCGCTTCTGCTATAGTATTGGAGCGCGCCCATGTGAATGGATGGATGTGAGGGAAAAACAAATTTGACAATTATACGCGCGCCACGAACGAAATGAACAAAACAAAAATGAAACGGCATTGCTGCTGCTCTGCTTACGTTGTCGTACGTACATGCTGTCGCTGTTACCGGCGTATTTGATGGATTTTTTATGACGATACTCGGCATCTTGTATCTGCATCGCGGAAAATTTGAAAGTAGCGCGCGAAAACATATGACAGTACATTGATAAAATTACAACTCTAAACCAGGCCAATATTAAATGCTCCCCCACACTGACACTAGCTCACACACGCTACACATACAAATTATAGACATGTACATATATATATGTATATATATACATACAAATATATATAAATTTAATTTTTTATATATTAATATGATGAATATTTATTATATATTTATATTTATATATATATATAGATATAATGTATGCATACAATTATGTATATGCATATATACACATATATATGTATATAAGTCGAATGTTTGATGTCTACTAAGCATAGGCAAAGCGACGATTGCCCCGTCTGTAAGTTTTAAAACTGTATACTCATCACGATACTTCTGCTGGCGCTGCTGATGCTTCTTCTTCTTTCCCAACTTATTTCAGATTACGCTGCTTCTATCTCTGTCACTCTCAAACAGTATGGGCCAATATAATACATTCATATATACATACATATGTAAGTATACATACAAAGGTATATGTATGTTTGTATAAAGTGTATGCGATGTTTGCTTGCATTGTACGTGTGTAAGTAATATTTGTATGTGTTTCGAGTATGTGCGTGTGTATATTTGTATATATGTATGTGTGTATGTATACATATATCTATATATATATTTGTGATTTGGTCTATATGCAAGTACAAATTTGAAAGTAACCCGCTTCTCACCCCCGTTGGCTGATCGGCAACTGGCAACTGGTAGAAGTTGGAATTCGCCTACCGCTGCCACGCTGCTTCTGCCACGGGATTCATTAAAACCCTCCAACTATCGGTATAATAATAGTATAATGGAACGATAACAAGACTTTATGTTATACATACACGTGACCTTTTCTGTTGTGTCATAGTCGTCCGTCGGTTGTCATGCGAATTCGGATATAATAAAATAGATACTTTTAGATAATTTTCTCCCCAGATTCATTTTAAAAGGATACAATATTTTTTTAGTCAACTTTTAAAAACTAGGAATTGTTCTCTCGACAAACTAAATTCAACTTCACCACTTTTAACTGATCAAAAAAAAAAAAAATCTCATTAAGGTAAATTAATGAGGTGATTCCTTCTTCTGGCAATAATTATGACATTATTATTCACTCAGTAGCAAAAGAACAATGTCAGATAAGTTATAAAAATTAACATTTACTAAATTCAATTATTTCAAAAACATTTGCGTGAATGTGTATTTGCATATATATACGAGATATTTATATAATATTGCAAACCTAATCATAATTATTTAGTAGAAAGGAATGATTAATTTATTTGCTTCTTGGCGGTCTTTCAATGAGTCAGTCTTGATCTTGCAGAGAGAAGTAAAATGATTTGAGTGTCCTGTTTTAGAATTGAAAATAAGGTCAAAAGTAATTAAGCTAATTATCAACTTATCAACTAGTACAAGGAGTAATAGACACTGCTGATAATAATGATTGCAAGGGTAAAGTTGATAAATGGAAGCCTCTTTATATTTACATCAATTATGTGCTAATAAGAACAGTTCCAAGACTTAAAGATATTTTATCGCAATCCCAAATTTGTATCTCATAGTTAATCAATCGATTAGTTAACATTTAAAACAACAGCTTTTGGAAACTTCTTTCTATTAATCTTGATAATCAATATGTTTATACAAATATATTGTTATGTACACACATGCACACATGTACATACATACACACATATTTATATATATGTAGGTAAAGTAGGGTGTAAGTTAGTTTTAAGTGCGCAGTTTGGATTCTATAGGTACTGTATCTATGTGTATTTGTATATGTGGATAAACGTATCCACACGTGTGTGTTGTTCATATGTATGTGTAAGGTTTTCAGCGCTCACCTAACCATTCACTGCGGGTAATCATACAAAGAAGCTGCCTGGATGGACGTTGCAAGCTCGTGTGGTGGATATATATGCACTTTAATCCTCGACTGCTTCAGCGTCCTCTTCGTCCTCGTTGAATGATAATTTGCTGGCACTGCTTTTGGCCTTTGACTTTTTATTTTTATCCGCTGATTTCTTGGATGTCTTGGCTTTATCTTCCTTACCAACTTTCGGCTCCTTAACGCGCTGCTTGAAGACAATCGGTTGACTTAAATCAGCAGGCCTTTCGGCTTCTTCTGCAATTTGAGAAGTTGGTAGTTAATAAAAGTACAACCAAAACAAAACGCGAAAAAATGCATACATTTAAAATAAGGATAAAATATTGAAAATCTGCTTTAATCTGTGTAGAAGTGAAATGAATAACTGTGCCACACGGGCAGCTGCAAATGGCGTTTCCTTGCAGTGGCCGCCCCCACATGCAACAACAACCAGTCACAAGAACTAACACGCCCCATGCCGTAACCGCCGCCCCCAAATGAGATAGAAAAGATATTTTACTTATTTTGCCAGTACAAGCGTTTTCTTAGTTTGCAACGCAGCGTCCGACCCACTGCACTTCACTCCCTCCCCTTGACAACATTGAACGTTAGCGACTTGCATTGCTCCACCTTCGAATTCGCAACCCGACGGACAAAAAGATTGCCAGACGGACAAGACAGTGGCTACCGCCGCCGCACTCCGCTGTTTCCTTCAGCCATGAATATATATATATATATATATATATACATACATATATATAATTATTTGTATATATACAAAATGTATACGTATGTTTATACATCTATACATACATATATATATATGTATATATATATTTATATATACATATATATATATATATCACCGTCAAGCCACTTGCCGTGCTCTCTTTGTTCGCCTGTTTCGTTCATCATTGTCTCTCCCGTTTTGCTGCTTCGTTCATTCTTTTACACGTTTTCACCCGATTTTCTGCGCGGGCCTTCTGACAGTAGTAGCGGTGGCGGTAGTAGAGGCGGTGACGGGGTGATGACGACGACGACGACGTCGACGGCAACAGCAGCAGCAAAAACAACAACAACAACAAGCAGAAGAAGAAGAAGAAGCAGAACAACACAGCAACACCACCAACAACAGCGGCAGCTGTTGTCGGCTTGTGGCGGTAGAGACGGCGACGGTGACTATGGGTTGCCGTTATTTGTTAACTTCTCTGGCCGGCTGCTTTATCGTGCGCTCCGCTTTAGCTATGATTTTCATCACATGCTCCGCTTTAGCGGAGCCCCAATGAAAATGTCAGTGTGTATGCTTTGCGCCAGCTGTATGTATGTATGTGTTTGTCTATGTGTGCATGAGGGTGCTCCGCTGGCATTGCTTCACTAATTGCAATAATCGAAGCCGATGAAAAGGGCATTAGGAACGGGACATAGAACTGCTGCCATAGAGACGCAAGTGGGCGGTGCGTAGCGGGTGTGGCAAAAGGCATTGTTTAAGCACTTCTTACTTATTAAGAGAAAAAAAAAAACAAAAAAAAGAACACTCTTTTAGGTTAGAACAGAAGTTTAAAGGAAAACAAATTTTTCATTGAAAAGAAAAGCTTGGAAATGCAACAATTTTTTTTCGCACCCACCACGATAAACAAAAATGAAAAATAAAATCGAAAATCGAGCTGAAAAAAAATAACGTTGAATTTGCCCGCAAAGATTTAAAATGTAGAACGCGGCGGTTATTGAGATTGAGTTTTGCTGCACTTTTGCGTATTTTGTTCGCGTTTTGTTTATGTTTCATTTGAATTTTAAATTTCAATTTTGTTAAATCACACACACATACACATATATAAAAACATATAAACGCACGAATACATATATACATACAGTGTAGTATAGGGCAGAAAGCAGCAGCGTGAAAGAAGCGTGGAAGCGACCGAGCGACCGACGCTCGATTCTGACTCAACTGAACTGAAAGCCAAACTGCCACAGACGATAACTACATCCTACCTACGCACACACCGACACGCACACACATACACAATTGTACACACTCAAGCATATACCCACACATACATATATACATGCATACAAACATATATACATACATGCATACATACATATACATTATACGTAAAAGTGTGTGTGCATACCTTTTGCTATGCGCTGCTGCTCGAGGGCCACCTCGTCAGCGGTGAGATCCCCACGCGCTAGGACCACAATTTGTGGCTTTTCGTCCTCACGCTCTGGTCGTTCTTCACTGGAGTCGTAGTCGTCTTGCTCCTGGTCAGGTTCGTCTTCTTTTCTGCGCTGTTTTTATTTTCAACAAAGCTGAGCATGAGCGGGGCACTTTGTTTTGACTCGGTAACGGTGGCAGCGGCACTATCTTACCTTTGATTCAATTGTGGGTCCTTCCTTGAATCCTATTTCTGCTTTAAGTTTTGCCAAAAAACTGGGTTCCTGTGGCTTCACGTAGGTTATATTATTGCGTTTGGACATAGCAATGTAAACATGGACTAACCTATTGTTTTTCACTTGCCTTCCAGTTGGGATTTTACTCGATTTTGCCACCAGTGTTGCCTATTCTTACAAACAATGCTCGCCAACGCAAGTAATTTATTTGGAAACTGCAATTTATATTTCTAGTCCGTTTAAAATGTTACTACGTTAATTTAAAGACAGTAAATTTATTTAAGCACCTTTATTGAATTGCATACGATTTTCATTTGACGTTTAAATAATTTTTCTATTTAAGTTTTTTGCATCGATTACATCTATCGATAGCAATTTCTCAATCAGCTGTTTCAGCTGTTCTCTAGTAAAAGTACGTGACCGCCACCCTTAAATTACCGATAAAGTTTAAAATTCTATTTCACTGTTAATGCTAACAGCGTTTTAAAGTGGCAGTTACATTTCAAACAATGTAAATATTTATAATAAAATAAAAATATTTTAAAGTTTCTGTTAAACTAATAAACTTAATTGACATTGTTAATTTTAAAAATTGTTAAATTTAATTTGTAGCCACTTTTTATTCTAACGTTATCCTGGCTTCTTTATCGAATTATGTTTTCTCATATATTCTTTTGCTCTATTTGTTTATCGGTTATTTCACCGATTCCATTTTTGCAATAAGTGTTTTATATATGTACGTTTAAAAAAATAAAAGATGAGAACGTCTATTGAACTCTGTATGTATCTTGTGAATCTTATGTCATACTTATCTGCATCCCTTAGCTTACTTTATGCTCATTAATAATTTAAATAATTTACCTAAATATATTACGAATAATGAAGTGAGAACAATAAATTAAATTATTCTTTAGTTGAGTACGCAACATTTTATGGGCAAGAGTTTTTATCCTAAGTCATTGTAGAAATTTTTACAATTACCAATTTGTTATTTAATTTAAATTTTATAGTTTCAGCTTGCCGACTGTTACACTTTTGATGCATTCCAAAAACACGTCCACTTCAAGTCACCTTTACAAATGTTCAATTGTAGCAAATCCTGAAACGCGCATTCCGATGTTGTCAATTTCTGAAATTCTACCATCAAATCTCTGGAGTAGAGGTGAGTGGATTTGTGTTTTACGTACGGGTGTGAGGTTGTGTTTAGATTTGGGTTGGTTGGCGATGGTGTTACATTAAACTGTCGCATAACTTGCAAATTTTCCACTTCACCTGCAATTTGATGCCCAAAACGAATTTTGATCAAATCTGACAGTCCAACAATACACAGTGGCATTCATCAACGTTCGCCACTGCCGCATGCTGCAGTAGCAGCAGTGGTAACGTTGGTGGGCACGGTAACCTACTCGTTCCTAGCATCCTTCCAGCAACATAATAAATCATCTATAAATTGATTCTGAAACTTTAACGAAGGCGAACGGAAAAACAGATAAACAAAAAATATCGAACACTCTAACGTTATGAGTTTTTGCAGGACAACACACAAGCCTGAATGTTGTTGCAAAGAAAGAAAAAAAATAAGAAAAAAATAAAACCCAAAAAATAGAATAACATCGGCAACCACTAGCAGGGACTGTAGATGCATTCCGGCACGCGCTTAAATCGCACAAGCGTTCCCACAACGCACTGTTCCCTAAACTAATATCAAATTGATAGCTTTTAAATTTGATTCCGCGTCTTATCGCCGTAGCGACAAGTTCGACAGGCCCAAATGGAGTGTGCGAACACGAAATTCCTCTATATGTATTTTCTCCCCTCCTCTCAGCTTCTCTCTCGCTCTCTCTCTCTCTCACTCTGTCTCTCTTTCTTTTTCTCTTTCTCTCTCGCTCTTTTTCTTACATATTTGCCTTTTGGTGCCCACTTTGGCTTCTTTGAGTCCTTTTCGCTCTGACTTCTTTCTGTGTTGCATTAAAATGAGCAGCGTAAAACATTTTATGTGCTTGCATCGGCAGAAGCGCCAGTCCTGAAGTGCAACGCGGCGTATGCTTGTTTTCTATACCCTGTTCAAAGCAATTCAAAAGGATGTGATAAGTCACATTTTTAGCCTTCAAAATAGTCTTAAAATAACGTATTTCTGCATTTAAATCAGTTGTGTACGGCTTGTATTTTAATTTGGGCAACGTTCTGGGTATCAATTTAAATATTTAAAGAGCGCCCCAACTTTGTTTTTGATAAGCTTTGGGAACATAAGATGGATTTATTTATCATGTATTTCTGTAGAATATTTGAAAGTCTATCCACTCTATTCCTTGTTTTACTTTTGGTTGTTTGTTGTTTGATGACTTCCTGGTTGCTGCAGCCGCTCATATACATGTATGTAGAATCATAAATCTGTTGGTCGAATGGCTACTTCCCTTACTGGTGGCTTTGGTCACGTGGTGGGCAGCGATTTAAAGTGTAATGTTAGCCTTGACTGAGCTTAGCTAATCGTGTTTAGTTTTTATATCAGCTTTCGAACAAGCACAATATTTCGGCCCTTGAATGCCTTAAGACTGAGCGAGAAAGCAGTAAGAAAACGAGAGGCAAGCGAAAAAGAATAAGTATAAGAACAAGAATAAGAAGAGCCATAGCCAAATCAAGAGTCTTGAGCTATGAGCCTCAGGAAATGTTATCACAACTGCATCCGGCGGCGTCAGCGCCAGCGTAAGCGCTAACGTTAGCGTCAGCGCCGACAACTGCTGGCAGCGCCGGTGTCGGCATCGCAATATGCAGCTGCTCGGCAATAGCGTCTACTCCTCGGTTCGGCTTTGGTTTCGGTTATGGTTTCGGTTTTGGTTTCGGCATTGAAATCGGTTCACTTCACGTTTCAGATGCTCGTTGGCATTAGGCGCGTGCAGTTGCGAATCGCGGATAGCGGCAAAATATTAAATGCGAGAACTTTGAAAGTGTTTTTTTTTCCAACTTTTGAAAAACAGTTTCTAATATCGTGCGTCGCACTTGCGCAGTGGCAAAGGCGGCCGCGGGCAGCTTATCTAGAGTGGCAAGAAGTAGGAACGCAGAGAAGAGACTTGTAAAAAGTGAAGAGTGAAACTCAGTCCAAGTGATAAACGAAGTGGACTATCAGGAACTGGCGGGCCTGTAGCTTCCGTTGCGGTCGCCATCGCTTATCGTCATTCATTGTAGGTTTTGAATAGTTGATAGTCTTTTTTTTACTGTGGCTTCTGTCTTCGGCAGTTTAAAGTTTCACTTTCGCAGGTTTGCATAGGAACTCCTGCTCGGTTTAGTGCCCAGCGATATATCAACGTCCAGAGCATCATCCAAAACATCATCAACATGCGGATCCAGTGGCTATGGGCCGCTGTGTGCTTGGCCAGCGTTCTCCATCCGTCGTATGGACGGCGTGTGCAATGTCCCACTGGCTGCAATTGCGAATTAAGGACCGTCCGTTGCGTTCGCGGCCGTCTCACATCAGTGCCCCAAGTTCCGCAGGATACCCAAGTGCTGTAAGTAGTCGGGGAATTGGATGCGGGCTTGCAGTTTGGCTTTACGACTGAGTTTGGGACTGGTTCGTTTGTATGCATAAATCATAACAAGTTTGGCTTTTGGAAAATCCATAAATTAGTTTTTAATGTTCTCCATCTCCTTCTTGACTCTTCTTCTGCCTGTCGGTGCGTCACTTCTGCTGTCAATCTGTCAGTCTCTCGTTTTGTCCGCGATTCCGTTTGTCTAGCGTCAAGCGAATGCTGAGTAGTTGACACTGTTAATTTGATGGCTCCTCCTGCAACAGCTGCTTTCCCCACTCCCCCAACCCCCAACCCCAATCCCCACCTCTTGTCCCCTGACCCAACAGTTTCATCTCCGCCGCGTGTTGACTCAATTAAACGATGTCTAACTGTGGCAGCAACGCGGGATTTTGTATATTTATCACATCTCATCCCATCGCATCGCGCGTCGTGCATCACATCGCGATTTGTATGCATGCGAAATATTCCCTGACGCTGCATTTATTTCCAAATGTCAGCAGATTTCGCATGAATTTCGGCTAAAGTTTTATGCACGGCGGTGGGCGGGAGCAAAGGGTTCCTTGGGTACAGTGGGTACAGTGAGTACAGGGGGTACAATGGGTACAGTGGGTTCAGTGGGTACAACGGGTACAAGGGGTACGGCAAGTGCAGTGGGTGCAGGGGTTGCAGTGGGTGCAGGGGGCGCACATCTCACTGTGTTAGACTATAAGGTCGATAGCAAGCGACGGGGGGAGGGGTGGTGATGGGGGGAGGGCGAGTTGATACATGCAACTTGGTAAATGTTTGTGGAGCATATGCATATTTATGCGATAGGCAGGGCCATGCAGGAACTGCCGCAGGATGCAACGCACAGAGCGAGACGGCAAAAGAAAGAGGGAGAGAAAACAAGAGCGAGAGCGGGACAGAGCGCAAGACAGAGAAAAATAACAAAAAAAAAAATTGATTCAAAAAACGATTTGTGTCTTTATGGGGAATTCAATTTGTGGCTGCAAGTCAAGCAATTTTCTCCATAACGCCTAAAGGGGCGTGGCTTCAAAAAATGATCGCCATTTAAATAAAAAAAAAAAAAAGGAGGGGCTGCTTTAAAATGCAAATTTGCATTGAAATATTTTCCATGCAGAAATCAGTCCTTGGAGCTCGGAAAATATCGAGCCCTTCCCATTTGAACTTTCAGAGTTTTTCGATCTCAAAATGTTTGCAAGTTTTCAACTGTGAGTCTTCACTGTAGACGGAAGAGTTTTCTTTCCAACCAATGCAATATTTTAACATTTTTTAATTGATTTTCAAATCACAAATAATGAGTCTCTTTTTGAACATCCTCAATTAAAATTCGATTCTCATTAAGCCTCGGGCTTGCGAAAGGTGTTATCCTGGATTATGCAAGGATGAGTGAAACTTGAGTGCATCGAAAGTGGGAGAATCGAATTAAAATTCTCTTTTGGTTTAAAAAATAATATTTCGAAAAAATAATCGCTGTGAACTCCTTTGAAAACAATCGGAGTCTATGAAATTCCAATTATGTTGTTTTTCGGACAAAAATCTGGAAAATGTGTTGAAAGGGCAGAAACGATGGAATTTCCATGAAATTTTCTTCTTTATTTTCATTTCAGTTTCATAAAAAAACATAACGAATCGGAATTCCTTTGCTGGAATGAAACAATGAAGGATATTCGAATCAATCTTAATTTAAATGAAACGAAACAAAACGAAGCATTATCCTTGTATTATTCATCAAGTCCTGTGTGGCGGAGGGGTAGTGGAAAGAGGAGCGGCGGAGAGGAGAAAGGAGCGAGGGGAAGTGCAACTGTTGTTGAATGGAATGTGTCTCCTTTTAATTTTTGTTTTCCTGCATTTCGTCCTTTTGTCCTTTCTATTTGCTATTTTGTGTCTTGAACTTCGTATTTCACATTTTGCATTTAGCATTTCGAATTTCGAATTTCGAATTTCGTATTTCGTTTTAATTTATTTTGTGGCACTTTTAATTAATTTGTTGCATTTACAGTTTAGTCGTGTGCAACTTCTGCCTTTTGGCTAAAAGTGCCACATAAACACAATTTGAGCTTTCATTTATCCAGCTCTCCCTGGCCATTCTCGAACATCCGCATTTATCTTCCTGTACTCTTCCAATCCCTCCCTTTACCCCCTTTAGCCCCTTTAGCCCCTTCCCCCACTCCCCCTCTCCCCATCCCTGCCACATGGAACTCAACATTCAACACATGTTCATAAAGCTTCTGGCAGCCCAAAATTAAATAATTTGTGCCAAAAAATGCAGTTGTCGTCGGACACGGAGGAGGCCCCGTGGAAGACACATGCTGCGATCTCAGACACCGGGGGCATTTTTCAATACCCCAGCGGTTCCAGAGATCGGGTATACGCGACTGCAAGTCGAAAATCTTTTCCAATTGAAAGGAAACAAAATTCTGGATGATTTCTGACTGTGACTTTTGGAACACGAAAAGCCGTCGCATCTTTTGGCCTTTAGTTTTCATCTTTTGGCATTAAAAATAATTAACTATTTTTTTTTTAACTGCAAGTTGATTTCAAGCAGAGGGAGGAGAAGCTCTTAAAACTTCTCTTGTTTTGCCTCAAATCCTTATCCTTGTGCCCGAAGTTGCTGGTCATTGCAACGCGCAGACCTTAGCTGGAGGAGGATTTGATGTCCTCAGCCTGGGGCTTCAACTCCGATGACCCCTGAAGGCCATGCACAGCTTTGATCAGAACCAAGTTCGATTAGCTTCTGGCTGTTAATTTCCGTGGCTCCATCCATGAGTCCCGACTTTGGTGTAGGTATCTCCTCGTCGAGCCCCAAAGACTGACCTGAGTTTCTTTCATGTGTTTTTCCTTAATTTTGTTAATGGCGCAGATTTGTTTACAGTTTGCACTCGTATGAGCTCATACCCGTGTGTGTGCGTGTGTGTGTACCTGTGTGTGTGTGTGTGTGTATGAGAAAAAAGAAATAAACATGTGTGAATTGAAGAAAATCTTTAGAGAAGATTTCGAGCACAAAGAGTGCAAAATGGAGGGATGGCAAAGGGTGGTGGGCGGAGGACGGAGGGCAGAGGGTGGGCGTGGATTGAGGCAAGCGAACAAAAACAAAAACAAAAACACAAAATAGACACAAAAACTCAGATCATTTTTCTCAAATGTGAATTTAGAATGTGGGCGTGTGCCACACAGGGGTGTGTGTGTGGGGGGGAGGGGGAGGATGTGTAGCGGTGGAGGTCATGTGGGTGGTGAGGGATGCGAGAGGTGTGGGGGGGCCATGGGGGGTCATACAATGTCTGAGGAAGTCAACCGAAATGCAAGTTAAAAACGAGAGCAGAACAGATTGAAAGTTCCATTTGGAAAATAAACAAAGGACACACACCACACATGTGGTGGGTGTGCCTGCTAATAGATTTGCTCTCGTCCTGAATTCACCTGTAAATTTTAATGAAGTACCAAAGTCCTTTGTGCACTCTGCTATTTGGATGAAAATGCCAAGGCCTATGGCTGACTTTTCTCGATTCATGCTCCTCATCTATCAGCTACATTAAATACTGTGTGGCACCCGTCATGTGTCTTCTTCTTCACCCGGACACGCCTATTCGCCCACAAGCTCAAACACACACACACACACACACACACACACATAGTTGAAATGTATACAAAAGCGCAAACATTTGGACTTTTTGCTCGTCGCGTATTTAAACTTGCAACTTAATGGAGGCACAGTGTGTGGAACATACGGCGTTTGCCACTGGCATCATTCATCTTCCACGCCCACAACGCCCCCGCACAAGCATTGCCCGAGGCCAGGGGCAATTTTTCCTATGCTCGGCTGTAAATAAATGCACTTGATTTCATTTCATGATGATGCATTTTAGCGCTCGTCCATTCTTGAGAGTCGCCCACACACACACACACACACACACACCCGTACAAATGGATGGTTGTGTGTGTAAGAGAGGAGGAATGGTGTATCTTTAGCTGAACTATCTCTTAAAGCATGTTTAAATAGAAGGGGGTGGCCGGGCGGGGGCAGCTCTGAGCTCTGAGCCAGTTGCTCTGTCACTCTGCTGGGCAAACGGTACAGGAAGAGGGGCGGGGAACAGGAAACAGGACCTGTGCCTGTGCCTGTGTCTATCATCTTCTCAGCTTTTGCAAGGCTGGCACATAAAACGCAGATGGAGCTGGCACATGAGCTAAATATGATATGGATATGTGCACATGCATATAATATATATGGAATTCGCACACACACACACACACACACACACACACACACACACACTGTGAGACCAGTTAATAACTGCTCGGTGGAGAAGGCACATGCCTTATGTACTATAAATCCATATGAATAAAGTACATGGAATATCTCAAACTGTGCGCTGTGCTATCAAAACAAAAGTCGCCACACGTTGCACGCTCGGCATATTAAAAAGTTTGATTAGTGCCCAGCTGAGTGCACTACTCGCTGGACAATGCAACCGCCTCCAAGCTTCAAGCTCGAAGCTGCAAGTTCCATCTTCAACCCCGTCACCCGCCACCCGGCACCCGCCACCCACTATCCATTCCCATACAGCAGCCAACCAATTCCCCTGCCGCAGCAGCCACCCCCATGGATCCCGTTGCGACTCAGACATTTCGCCTACTGCATCCCCGCCAGACAATATGGCAGCATATTTTCCTATGCTTGGGAAAACTATTTGCTGGCAAAAATGTTGTTCGTCTCTATTTCCTCCATGCCGTCGCAGTCCCCTGTCCTGCCACACCTCCCCCTCCCCGTCTCACTCTTCATGTCGTCTGGCCCCCCTCTCTTGTTTCCCCATGTCGTTGGGCGCATTTATGCGTGAGGAATGCCTTGTTCATCCTTGTTCATGTTTCTTGCCGATCCTTGCTGCGCCTCCCCACACATCACCCCCTCTCATCGTCCTTTCTGCACGGGCTGCCAGCCTGCCAGCCAGCCTGCCTGCCTGCCTGCCAACGAGCACAAAATATTGTATGTTGTTATTAAATATGCATAAATTTCCTTTTTCCATGCCGCATGCGTTTTTGTTGCTGCTGTTGCAGCTTTGCATTTACATTTGCTGTTTATTTGCCCGTGCAAATATTGAAAATGTTACCCAAAAAACAGTCGAACAGCGAATAGCGGACAGACCCTCGCCCCCCCCATCCGCTCAGTGGCATGCGCCGAGGGCGGGGCACGGCTAAAGGAAGGTTCGGGTATCGCTGGAGATCACGTGAACCCGCGGTATCAATGGCTTGTCAATTGCAAAGCTTTGTCTGTCATCACGTCGCGAAGTAGAAGCTTCTAGTCTATAAAATATATCCCCACCACTCACCACTCCCCACTCACCACTCACCACTCACCACTCACCACTCACCCCTTCCCCTTGTCCACACTCTGACAGTATCAGCTTAAAGAGTTGAGTTCGTTTGTGTGTGAAAACTGAAACAATGCCCGCCCATCACTTTCATCGAGTATATATCATTCCGAGAAATATATATATATATATATATATACGATTGCCAGGGAAATATATCATTTGAGGGGAAAATATATGATATTTTATGTTGTTCAGCCGACGAAATGTTGTGGCTGGTGAAATTGATTAGAGGCAGGCTTTAAATTGGAGTTTAGTCTGTCACCTGGGCATTCGGGAGCCCGGGGAGCTGGGGGAATGTTTCTTTGGTTTTGAAAAAATTGAAAAAAATATAATTTTTTTTTTGCTTTCGTGAATGGCGGATGTCAAGTTTTAAATATATTAAATGCTTAATAAACCCAGCAGAAGCCTCGATAGGGAGAAAAAATAAATTGAATCTTTTTATTTACCCGTCAAAATTTGCGTGTCCTGCAGTTTTTTTGAAACAGTTAACATTTTTTTCCTTTTTCTCATTTATTTATATTTTATTTTAATTTATTTTTATTTTTTTCTCGTGTTTCGCAGTCATTTTGGAAATATATTTACAGTTAAACGTGCTGATAATTTTCATTAAACATTTATAAGTCACGGCAAGGATTTTCATTACCGTTCAAAAACACTGAACAAATACAAAAAGTCAACCAAATAATTAGCTGCAAATTGATGTCCTTTTGCAGGAGGGTCTTTATTAATTTAAATTTATTAAGCAAATATTTCAATTTGTTGTCCCTCCCAGCGAAGCCTTAAACCTTTTTATTTCGATTCATTTAAAGACATATTTGAACAACGTTTGGACTTTAATTTGATTATTTGTCCAATTTTCACATATTTACCCTTTCACCTTTCACCTTTCACATTTCACATTTCATCTTTCACCCCTCGCCATTCACCCCCCCGCCATCCACCTCTCGCTTTTCCTCCTATTGGCCTTGCGGCTGTGATATATGATATGATTCATGTATTTTTTTATTTTTCCATTTTCCCTCTCCTCCCCCAACTTGCCCCGGCATTCGTCCTCACTCGTCCCCCGCTCCCCCCCCCCCCCCCCCATCGTCGTGTTTGGTTTGACTTTTCAATTGTTGAACATTAAAATTTGCATAAAAATGAAATAAAATTTGTTGTGCATGTGTTTACGCATGTGTCTGCATGTGCCTGTGTGTGTGTGTGTGTGTCTGTGTGTGTGTGAGTTTTCTGACCACTTCAATGCTCGCACAACGCTGAAATCGCCACTCAATTTGTAATATGATTTGTAATTATGCAAATGATGTGGCAATCCTGGTGCCAGGATTGAGGCATGAAAAGTGCCCAGGCAGTCCTCAATTCCCAGCCGTCAGCTGCCAGCTGTCCTCCTGGATGCATTTCTAGGCGTTGTCCGCAAGCCACATGCAACTTTTGTCAATCGCATCGTATGCATTTTTAATTCACTCCAAAAAATATTGGCAGGCCAAGTAACTGACAGAGCAGGAGGAGTAACAGAAGGTGTGGGACGGGGGGAAGCTGCAGTAGAAGAGACTGGAGCTCCGTGGGCTTGGGGATGGGACGCAGCCTGCCAAGCGTTTCACTTTGACATAGAAAAATCTTCTATTGATTTCGCCTGAAGCTCCTTTGACTGCGATGGCAAATGTAAGTGAGAAGAAGGAAAGAAGAAGAATAAGGAATAGGAGGGGGGGGGGGGGGGGAAGGAAGGGAAGAGCAAGCTTCTTGGCTTTGTCCCTTGTCCCTTGTCTCTTGTCTTAAGTCTTGTGTCTTGTGTCTTGTGTCTTTTCTTGTCACGCTGAGCAATTTGCATTTAAAGTTTTTTGTGTGTGTCCCGTTACTTTTTGCTTTAATATTGCAACAAAGTGGAACTTGCAACACTTTGCGGACCGCCTTAACGCCTCCACTGCAGAGCGGTGGTAGCGGTGCCACACCCTTTGGCTTTATCATTTGGCATGCTCGTTAGTGCACAGAGCACAGAATGCAAAGTAGTAGTTGAGATAGCAGCCAACAACAATAACAACAAAAAGAGAAACAACAACAACAAGAACACCAACAACAACACCAACAACAACACCAACAACAACAACAATAGAAACAATTTCAACAACTGCAAATACAACAATTGCAACAACTCACAAACACATGCCACAATTTATAAGCAAAGTTATTTTTGTCGAAGTCAACGAGAGTAGAGGGGCGGTGCATGTACGGGGCGTGGCAGGGGCAGGACGGTGCGGTGCGGTGCGTTGCGGTACGGTGTGGTATGGTGCATTGGGGCAGTCTGATAGCACCCCGAACATGTCAAAGTGGAGCAATCGGCATGTGCTGGACAACATGGCGCACCAGTGGAGGAGCCTGCAGTGAAGTGGGCGATAAAGGAGGGAGGAGCGAGAAAAGCGAAGTGTGGGAAGAGGGAAGAGGGAAGAGCAACGAGGATAGAGTAGATTTCGAGGGGCTACACAGCAACTGGTCAAGCATAAGGAACTAGCAGCCCATAAGTATGCTATGGCAACCGTTGGAAAGGAGAGAAGAAAGGAGACTCGAAGCGCAGGATGTGCGAGCGACAAAGAGAGAGGGACAGAAAAAGGTGTGGGGGGAAAAAAATGGAAGCAAAGAAGAGGAGAAAAAACATTTGTAGCCAAAGCAAATGTGCGGCAATTGCAGTTGAAGCGATACCGGAGATGCCATCACAGCATCACAGGTAAAGTCAACAGCACGAGGAGCTGCCTCCTCGGCATGAATGGCACTGGGGCCGAGTATGGGGAGGTTGGCGAAGGAGGAGGACAAACAGGGTGGTGGCGTGGGTGATGGAATGGATGGTTCTGGAGATGGAGATGGAGATGGAGATGGAGCTGGAGATGGTGCTGCGAATGGTGCTGGTGATTGAGGCGGTGGTCAGTAGAAAAATGCGCTCGCTGCTCGTCCAGGCGGCAAACTAAGTAACTAAGCCAAAGTGGCGCCGAGCGTTGGCTGCATTCCATTTGGAAATGTGATAGACAGACGCATAATAATGTTAATGTCGAGACTCTGGCAGCTGCACTGCATCCTTCGAGTGGTGATGGAGGCAGGTGGAGATGGCAACGGGGGGAGGGACAGGGAGAAGCAGTTGAGGTGGATAGCGTGCTGGTATGGCAATTGGCAGCGGGCAATCCCTTCAATGGCCTCTGCCTGAGATCGAGTTCCCTTTGGAGCGGCAACATGGCGTATACGTCATATTATTAATGAGACTTTTATTCCACTGGGACCAAAGGATCGGAGTCAGGACAATAGCGGAAATTATAAAGCGGTTGGATCTGTGACTAAGATTAAGTATCGCTTGCGATGCTAATCGAGGTTTGGGTGCAACTGTGTGGAAAATTAGATGAGGAATCAAATTAGGACACGTTCCAGGAAGAAGGAAGCAAAAGGATTGGGAAATGCCAGTGAAGGACGAGCCAGTCTTCAGTCCTACAAATTTTGCTAGCAAAAGAGAAAAGTTTCTAAAAACAGACAGAAATGTGATTGCAACTAATTAGGGATATCAACCACAGCTGCGGCTGGTGAGTAGAGGAAAGGATACGCTTATTATTCTCCAGGAGCGTAAAAGCCACCAAAGTCACTTTCAGTATTTAAGTCCATACGTTTATTTAAAACCTTTTAGTTCTGAGTAGTTTTAGACCAAAACTTGACTCGCCTCAAATCTCTCTTTGCGTTCGTCCTTTTCCCATAAAATGTTCCGAGGAGTCTGAAGCGGTATCCTGTATACAAAAGTGTGGGAGTAACTTAAAATATAGAACGAGAAATTTTGAAATATTTAAATGCTGCATAGCTCATAGTTCTACGTGTACTTAACTTGAAGAGTCCTTACTACAACCATTAAGATCCTCCAAGGAGTTCCATTTTCGCCCAACGCTCGCCCCTTGCAGCAATTTTACTGCGGCGTCTTAGATGAAATGAAGGTCTTTAAGATATTTTTATTTGGCAACGTTTAAGGATCGAGTTGAAACAACGAGCTCCAAGCTGGAGCACTGCTTTTTATATGCACACACTCTCACTCACACACACACACGCACACACATTAAGCTGTACTTAGGAAACACCCAGCTGCGTCGTTGAAGTGTAAACGATAAACGCAGCGCCTTTCCCACTGACCATGACCACCGCAATGGCAACAATAACAACAATAACAATAACAATAACAATAAGTAGAGAGCAACAACAACAACAACTACTACTACTACTACTCTTACTAGTACTACAAGAACAACAAAGCAAAATAATGGCAACAACAACAACAACAACTACAAGTCTACATCAACAAGAAATTCCTGTCCGCTCACACGGAATTGATATGTCGTCGTGGTCGTTGGCTTCACTTCCTACTTCCTACCCGTCCCCACACATCGTTGCAACCATCCTGCTCCTTCGGACTCCGTGTGGTCGTCAGCTCTTG
Source organism: Zaprionus lineosus (assembly GCA_035044505.1). Lineage (NCBI taxonomy): Eukaryota > Metazoa > Arthropoda > Insecta > Diptera > Drosophilidae > Zaprionus > Zaprionus lineosus. The sequence continues at coordinate 3,411,872 of JAWNNX010000694.1, read as the reverse complement.
TCCTGCAACAGCGTCGCATTGTTGCACTTATCTCTGTTGTCGCTGTGGCTACGCACAAGTGGCCATACTCGTTGGAACGCGCATCCCCACTGCTACCTGCCCCCCCCTGGCTGCCACCCTGCCTGGGACCTGTGCACGCTTCCGCCACCTCGCACACCATTCCTGCCGTGCCACGTAACCGCTGGCCCCGTTCGTTCCGCTGTCTGCCACCCCCCCTGCACCATTGACCGGCGTAAATTGTTATTTTCAGTAATTATGTCCAATAAGCGACGAAGCGTGAAGGGAAATGTGGCAGGAGGCTGCTGCTCCGCTTGGCATGCTTCCGCCGCCTGATCCATCCCCTGGCTGTCCCGGTGGCTGCAACTGCTGCAACTGCTCAAACTACTCCTGCTGCTCCTGCTGCTCCTGGCGGAAGGAAAACGTTGTCGTTAATGTTGCCGTTATGCAAGCTAACCCAGTTTTAGCGGCGACATGGCATTTCCTTCCTGAATGCCTTTGGCTGCTTGTGCGTTAAATGCAGCACTAGAAATTATACAGTCCGTTGGCAGGTCCAAGGGATGGGGCAGGAGGGTGGTGGGTAGGCAGGTGGTGGGGCACACTGTGGAGCGAAAGAAATGAAAAGTGCAGCAAACCGCACAAAAGAAAAGCTGCCGCTTCAATTGAGGCTTGGGTAAGGATTCCTGCTCAGCGCGACTGCCCAGCACCGCCTTGACACGCAAGACTTTGAAGAGGAAGGAGCAGTCCAGGAGTTGGGATGGTAAAAGTTACGCCGCCACGTGCATTGCCAGCAAAATTCACAGTCCTAGCCAAAGGATCACAAAAGGAAAAAAGAAATGACCAAAAAACAGAGAAAAAAAATAAAAAAAAAAATTTAGAGAAAGAACAAAAAGCGGAGCATCGAAACTTGCGTTGCATAGTTTTTGGGGCTGGCAGCCCGAGATCCTGACAGGATACTTACTTAATAAAAGGCAAAAAACACTCCGACTAGAGACTGAAGACTATAGGCGGTGGGCGGTGGGCGGTGGGCGGAGTTCGGAGGGTGGAGGGCGAAGGGCAACAACAAGTTCCTTTACAAAGCTCTCAAGCTGTCTGCTCTCCTCCCCGCCACTTTCCACCCTCAGCTGCCACGCCCCTCGCCCAACTTCCTGCCCTTTTCCGACATTGCATTGCTCTTATCGTTGGTGGCTCAGCGGCACTTTTCTGTTTTCTTAGCTGCTAATGTTTTGTGCCTCGTACTGCGTCTTCAGCTGAGTCTCCGACTGCGACTGCGACTGCGACTGCGACTGCGACTGCGACTGTGACTGCGACTGTGACTGTGACTGCGATTGCAATCGACATTTCTACAGGTGTAAATATCTAGCAGCTGCATACACATGTTGTTCACACCCACCACATGCCTGGCAGCGGGAGGGGGAGGGGGAGGGGGAAGATGATTGTTGCTGGGGAGTGAGTGAATGGTGAGTGGAAAGGTAACAGTGGGGAGTTAAGAGTGGTGAGGTGGTAAAGGATGGGGAGTGGGGGGTGGGAGGTGGGCGTGGAGATTTACTTGAACTATTCTCGCCATGGCCGGGCAAGTGTTTGGCAACTCCTCCGCAGTTTAAGCGGCGCCCGAGCAGGGATATGGCATCCAATGTTTTTCCTCTTCCCCTTGCCACTTCTCGCCTCTTCACGCCACGCCTCCTTTTCGTTTTGTTTTCTTTTGGTTATAATTTTCACGTTTGCAGGCGGCACACGAGTGCTCACATGTGTACATTTCTCTCTCCCTGTGTGTGTGTGTGTGTGTGTGTGTGTGTGTGTGTGTGTGTATTTTTGTTGAAATAAATTTTATTTAAACTTTCGTCTCGTATTTTTGGCAATTCGCTTCTTCTTATTTTGTAGTGTAACGTGTGAAATTCAATTATATGGCAGGATTTATATGTCGAACATGGCGTCGCTTGCCGCTTGCCGCTTGCTGCTCGCCACATGCCGCATGCCGCTTGCCGCTTGACGATTCGAGCTGCCGTTTCGAGTTGCAGTCGGTTGAAGTTTTATTTGAAGAGCCAAAAAAAACAAAATAAGTAAAAATGAAGCCATGTCCTCACATATAATTGTATACAGTAGACGACTGTATGTGTGTGTATGTGTATGCGTATGTGTGTGTGTGTGAGCAAATGTGTGTACGTGTGTGTGTGCGCATAAAAATAATATGAAAATGCAATGAAATCAGCGCTCCATTCAATTGGAAACTGTTTAATATGCGTATAAATGGCGAATATTATGGCAAGCTCTTATTGTTAAATCCTTGTTGTAGTCCTTTTTTACCTTCCACTATTTTTACTGTTATTATTTTTGGAATGCTCGTGATTGGAAGCGCGACATCAGCGGTGCAAAGGGACGGGTGGATGAATAGATGGATGGATGGAAGGGGGAAGGGGGAAGTGTGGAGGGTAGGGGATGGAGGGTGGAGGATGGAGGGTCGAGGGCGCAGGGGGAGTGAAGAGCTTAAATCTGATCACCGAAATGGAAGCGGACAAAAAATGAATCCCTAACTTTTGACACGGCTTTGAGGAAAAACTCTATGTAAATTGTATTTTATTTCTATGAAACTGACAACTCCTGTCATTTTTTAAATGAAATGTGCACAATTAATTATCGGCCGATAAGTGATTTTAATTAAAAATCCCATTTGGAAATGCAGACAAAGCCTTTCAGTTCGCAAAATGCGTTGCAGCCTCTGATCCTTCCGATAGCTCCTCTCCACTCCTCTCCACTCCTCTCAACTCCTCTCAACTCCTCTCGACTCCTCTCGACTCCCCTCGACCTCTCTCAACCTTTCTCGGCTCCTTTTGACTCCTAATCAATATTCGATTTGTGAGCCTCACTACTCGTCCCCAGTCGAAGAGCGGCAGCAACAACATGTTGGCCAAGTTAAGCCTATCGGGCCAGCTGGGACTAGACCCTTTAAAATGTGAGCTCGTTGAAACTGCTTTGAGTATCGCAAAGTGGGTTAAGCGAGTTGAACGAGTGCTTTGAAAGATTCCTTGTGGCATTGGCCAAACAAAGAATTTCATGCATGCAACATCTCCGAGGCAATTACGCAAAGTGCTCTAAGTACCCAAAACAGGGCAACAACACAGCAGCAACACAGCAACAACACAGTAGCAACACAGCAGCAACAGCAACAAAAACACAGCAGCAGCAACAGAAATAACAACTGGACACAATTACATTAACAGTTTAGTACACACATGTGTGTGTGTGTGTGTGTGTGTGTGGGTGTGTTGCTACATGTGGTAACGAGGTGGCAATAAAGCAGGCAAACAACACAAATTAAATCAGAGTTGCAGCTGCAACAGCAACAACAACTGAAGCCTCAAAGGCAGCAGCTCAAAAATAAGCCCAGAAATGGCGGCCAGGCTCAATTTGGAGCAACAGCAACAGCAGCAGCAGCAGAGGCAGAAGGGCGACGGCGACGGTGGCGGCGGCGGGGGCAACTCCTAGAAACTGAGGAGCAAAGTTCCACCTGGCAAGGAACTGGCCAAGTGACAAAGTGACTGCATGACTGACGGTTGAACTTTTACGCAAACTAACAAAACAGGCAAACAATGTCAAGCAGCATCAAGCGAGGCAGCTGCAAGCACACAAGGAGCTGCAGTTGAGGGGCGTGGGCGTGGGCGTGGATGTGGGCGTGAACCTAGGTACAGGTGTAGGCGTAAATGTGGATATTCTAGTGGTTGGTAGTCGGTGGCTCGTTCTTGGCTGCTAGTGGTCTGGGGGTCTTGAGGCCGTGGGCGGAGGTTGGGAGGCAGTGGTTTGGGGTGATGGGGGGGAGAGGGGGAGTGGGTGGTGGCGGTGGCGGACAGCGTTGGCTTTTGTTTAATAACAATAAAACGGCACTATACAAAAATAAACGGGGCGACAGGTGTAGGCGGTGGGAATTGCATTACCAAGTGTCTGAATGCAACCAAGGTACGCACACACACACACACACACACACATGCAGCTGTGTGGCAATTGTCATGAGTGTTCGTCTGACTATCGTCTGTCAGCCAGAAATCACCTGGGCAACCAACACAAGACTGTGACGGCGCTGCATGCGGTAGCATCATGGAAAATGCCTTTGCTGTTGGTTTATTGTTATGGTTGGAATATCCTGTAGCGCAGGACATCCCACTGTTGGGTATGTTGAGCCCATACTTGGACAATGCCTCAGACTCTACAAGTCTGAATAGAAGAAGGCAAAAATTGAATGGAATTCTTTCCCCCTCTCACCTGTGATACGCAATTATCATTTACCTGTCTTTAGTATCGCATGCCTGGCCATCGCGAGTGTTACCTTACCCTTCCAGGATATCCACCTGTTCGGCATTCAATCTTCGTGCATTCCTTAATGCTGAAAATGTTGTTGTTATTGTTGCTGCTGTCAGTTATTTGCGTGCTTGTAAGCCATGTTATGACAATAATGTGCGAGAGTGCGGGCGTGTGTGTGTGTGTGTTCATGTTACATGGAATTGTATGTGTATGCTGTGTGTGTGTGTGTGTGTGTGTGTGTGCGTGTGTTGCTCAGGCCGTTTGTAGTGTGCCAAGCTAAAGTTAAATCTTGTTTTTATTGTCACATTTGCCATAAAGGCAGTTGGGGCTTTCACAACAGTTGCATGAAGGCAGCAGCCACATAAGATGCTGTCTAAGCTGCTCCCCATGTATGCATGTGTGTGTGTGTGTGTGTCTGTGTGTGTATGTGTGTATGTGTGTATGTGCTGTGTGTAAGCCAAACAAATCATAATCAGAGACAACAGCCACGGCGGTTGCAAAGGACCAAACGACAACGGAAAATTCACCTTAACAACGAAACATGATTCTGCCTCAGCCTCTGCCTCTGCCTCTGCCGCTGCCGCTGCCACTGCCTTTGCCTCCGTCCTTGCTTTTACCTCCGCCTCTGCTACTGCTGCCTTTGCCTGTGGCCAGGCTTAAGCGCGGGATAAGCAGAGGGTTAAACGAATGGGTGGATTTGGCTCAACTCAGGTGGCATATACGTGCCACGCCCCTAACACGATCATACAGATAAGGGGATACCTCTAACACATCGAAGGAGGTGTCGTTGCATAGGATGGTACTATCGGGGCAGGGGCAGGTGGAGCCGAAAAGGGGCGTTGCTATAGGAAATTATGCGATGCAAGAGTCGCTGCGTGCTCAGCCTCGGCAAATAAAAAGCGCATATTTATCGGGAGGTCCTTTTTTCATGTTTGTTTTTGTTGCCTGCTCATGTTGCATACTTCATGGCGCAGAAAAGCGAAAGATAAATGCATGTACATATAAATACATTCATCTCCCTGCCTCTCCCCCTCCACCACTCCCTCTCCACCACTCCCACTCACTCCTTGTACACATATAACTATAGAGTGCAGATGATGATAGAGAGCAGGATAATGAAAGCCTGGGAATATACGGACTTAATGATAAAACTAACTGCAGCTGAAAGTTAGACAAATGCAATTTGCAGCGTCAGTTGCCGAGTCCTCTATCTAAGCGATGGCCATAATGACGACGATAATGATGATGGCAATGATCATCATCATTGATGATGACGTAGATGAGAGTGTGTGTGTGTGGATGCGAGTCTGCGGGTGTGGGTGTATGGGTGGGTGGCAGTAATTCCTGCGAACGTGTTGGTACTTAAGGTAGTTTATGGAATACACTAAATGTAATATGCGAGTCCTTGAGCACTTATATCCTTTTTATGCAGTGCCTGGGATGTTATATGCCATTATTGGGCTCTTTATATAATTTATATGACAGAAAGTACTTTTTAAAGTAATCTATGCTCAAGCTATTGTCCTGGAGGTCGTTTCGAGACCTGACAGGATGCTGCGTTCTTAAGGATTGAGTCCTTGATGGGTTCTCCCCAAGGCAACTTCCTGTTAATGGTTTAATAATCATTTATTCCTTGTTCACATTTATTGAGTAGATTGAAAAACAATTCGGCTACCACTTAAAATATTCCTTTTATGTCCTTTGGTAAATTCAATACTTTGCCCAAGTGAAAGAAAATAAACTATTAAGTACAAGTAAGTAGCAAGGACTAAGTTTGTATTAAGTGTGCTCGTAGGACCCTCGATGTAAGTCATTGCATGAAAAAGTTAGTTTTTTATTTTTTTTTTTATCCTAAGGATAACAACTGCTTCTCCTCTGAACTTTTTAATGGATAAGTTCCTATGGACAGTAAATTCTTGTCACGTTTAGAGCAATTAGTCCTTTAAACCTTAACATACCCTTCCCCGCAGGCCATTTCATTATCCTCTAATTTGATTCGTAGCTTTTATTCCCATCATTTTCCAGTTGGAAAATTCCAATTTTATTCTTAAAATAACTTAATTAAGTGATGCAGAAATTTGCATACCTTTTAGCATTAAATTAATATTTTCTATATAACTCTACGCTCTTCCCTCCTCCCCTCCCCTCCTCCTCCCCCTAACCTTCCCCCGTTTCCTTCAGCTACTCATCGGGTTTGTTGTTATGAAAATATTTTGTTTTTGCTCTCAGTTCCACTTGACGTGTAATGAAAAATCCATTTAACTTTTATTTATGCTAAAATCTAAATTGAGGACTAATGCATTTTTAATTAGCTTCTACGATCGCTGTCGGTTCTTAATCTAATATCACTAATTAATTAAATCTTCTGCATTTTTCAACTGAAACATTTTTTGCTTTAAGTCTTTCATTTATCAAAAATAATAATAATTTCTCCTCTATTCATGATGAGACCCTCAGGAGAAGTGTTCCTGGATGGTAGTTCTGCTCATGGAATGTACCATAAATAATACATAGACAATTAATATGGAATCCTTCAGAGGAGATTCCTTTCCCTCGCCCTGCAGTTGTCTCATTCATCAGGCAGGAATTTATGCATACTTTTATTATGATTCGTCCTTTGACATTTTCCAGTTACTCCATTTATTTATGTCTCTCATATACACCCGACCAGCCAGCCAGCCAGCCAGCCAGCCAGCCAACCAGCCAGTCAACCCCCTTCCCAGTTATCCTGATTACTCTCCAATTTAGTTGCTGTGGCTTGACGTCACTAATTTTGGTAACTAATTGAATTCAAATTCAAAAAGCCACTAAATAGTTTAACGCTCGTTGCACACGCGACAGATTTCGTCTGCAGCTACTGCTAGGCAACACACAAAGACAACACACACACACACACACATGCACATGTGTATATAAATATATGCAGATATGTGGGTGGCTGGGTGGCTGGGTGGGGGTGGGCTTATGCAGTTGTAAAGCAAACCGTTACCTACACAATGATAATTGTTTTTCATGCAGTTTTCCCTCTGTCTGTGGACTGAAGCGAGAAGCTCGGCTTTAGTTTTCGGGGGACTAACCATAAATTCTGGGCACCGACATCAAAGGATGTACAAAACAATTGCATAACGTGTGCGTGTGCATGTCTGTCTGTGTGTCTGTCTGTGTGTGTGTGTGTGTGTGTGTATGTTTTAAATGTGCGTGGCAGTGCAGGCATCCGTGAATGTACAAACATATTGGAGCAGGATTTGCTTTTGTCAATAATATGCATTAATTAAGTGCAGAAATAGATGTCTGTTGGACTGAGAGGGGTAGGAGGGGACAGGAGGACGGGAGGAGGGGAAGAGGAGATAAAGCAGAGCGGGACAAGACATGATTGAATGCTGTGAGGGGAATAATAAGCAGTGCAGGCGGTGGGTGGTGGATGGTGGGCGGTGAGCTGGGATCAAGGATTGAGGATTGGTGAACGGATCTGTTGGCCGGCATGGCGTATACGCAACATATAAATTTAATTGAAATTTTCCACAGCAACTGCAACTGCAACAGCAACAGCAACAGCATCTGGCGTTGGGAAGAGTCCGTAATGCAAATGTCATTATCAAAATCACTTTGGAAGCTGGGGAAAAGCAACTCAAAAGTGAAGCACAAAAAAATGCAATTTCCTTGCACATGGAGCACTCGGAGCACACAAACGAAGCCTGTGCAATTGAGAGCCGGTAGGGGGGCGGGTGGTGTGGCGGAGGCGTTGTAAGGCGATTGCATTGCGTACACGGCAGGAAGGAAGAAGGAAGCAGGTGAAGAGGGACGCGGGGCAGGAGCACTCGATAAACTGAGCTGCGAGTGCCTGCTGATTGAAATGACCCACTCAAAGGAATGGGAACATGTTGCCCAGCAGGTAGTCGTCGTGTCGGGCCAGTTATTTGTGCCAGCTTTGAGTTGAAGTAGCGGCCGACAGGATGGGCCGGGATGTGGCCAGGATGAGGCTGGGCTGAGCATGGGATGAGGCTGGGAAGGCTGGGAACTGTCCTTTTTTAGCTGATGCTGATGCTGATGTCGATCCTGATGCTCGACAAATAGTTGCGCAACTGACACGCAAACTATGCGGCCTGCAACTGGCGTAAGCCCGCAGAGGCGGTGGTTCGAGCGGCAGGAAAAACGTCAGTGGCAGCTGAAGAAGCGGCAGATGTCGAGGCAGAAGAAGAAGCAACAAGAGTAGAAGCCGTTGCTGGAGTCGTTGCAACAACAGCTTCTGGCTACTGGTGACTGGAGACTGGTGACTGGCGGCTGGTGACTGGCGACTGGTGACTGGCGACTGGCGACTGGTTACTGGTTACTGGTTACTGGTTACAGGATAGGCTCAGAAACAGGACTCTGTGCCTGCTTTATATGTGCATTGAGTGGACCATCGTTTGTCACACGTCAAGTGGGCGTTGGGTGGCTCAGCAGGGCCAGGAAAATGGGGCGTGGATGGCGAGAGAATAGAGCTCGGGCAGGCACAGTGGTTCCATTCCAAATGAACCCACAATGATTTTTAAAACTGAAATGGAATTTTTAATTTGCTGTCCATTTGGAAAAGTGCACAGGCACCTCGACAAACGACTCTCTTCTCGGTTATCGATGGTCGAGGGTTGAAGGAAAAATCGAACCCAAAATGGAAAATATAAAGTAAAATACTTAAAAGTAGTTTTCCAACTTTGAATTGTTTGAATTTTCCTCGCGAAGTCGAAAATCGAGCAACATTTTTGTCCTTTCAACGTAACGATTTTTCCTTCTTCCTTTTTTTGTTTGGAAAAATGTCTTGAAATGTCACCTTGGAAAATCGTGATGTTTACCCAAGCCTTGCGTCGTTTTTTCCGTTAGAATTTCCATTTTTGTGGATCTATAAGGATTTGATCTACCGTTGCACAGTAATCCTTTGGCTGTAGCTAACCCAGTGAAATGTTCGCTCTCCCGAATCCAGCTGCCTGTCACTTGGACGTCACTCCTCGAGCTGCCAGTGCACCACAGTGAGTTGTTGACTGTCGCCAGGCCATGTGGTGGGGCTAATGGAGCTCCTGGCACTGGCTAAAAAGTGGATCAAGCCCCGTATTCACACAAAGGATTCTTGTTCAGCCAACTATTGCCAGCATGCAAGATATGCACAGGCAACTAACAAATCGTTGTCGCTGCTACAATGTGAGCTTCAACCCCGAGCCCCCAACCCCCGAGCCCCCGACCCACCGACCCCACTCCACGTACCCACGTACCCACGTGCCCTCGAACCACCAACCCGCAACGCCTCAACTCTGGCAGTGTCCTGCCGCCCTATGGTTTTGTTCTTCCCCAGAACGGCGTTGCATAGGATATCCAGGCCTTTGCTTGCCCGCAATGTGCATGTGGTTGCCAAGTTGGGAGCAGAACTGCTTGCACACAGAATCGGCCCGAGGGCTTGGGTTTTCCATAGAAGCCGGCCAGACCGCACCATCCTAGAGCAGACCGGGGCAGGCCGGGCCGCAGCTAGGACAGGCCAGACCAGAGAGCAGTTAAAGCCACAGCCGTAGCACTCATATCGTCAACGGCGACGTCAGCAGTGGCAGCGGCAGCGGCAGTGGCAGCGGCAGTGGCCGTGGCTGTGGCAGCAGCAGCAGCAGCCAAAGCAGCGGTGGGGGCTTTGTTTATGTGCCAACATTTGGGAGGTGTGCATGAATATGTCGCTGTCTCCCGCGTGTGTGTGTGTGTGTGTGTGTGTGTGTGTGTGTGTGTGTGTGTGTGTGAATTGGTGAATATTTCACTCATCCCCCCCACTGTTAGTCGTCGTCGTCGCCGTCATGGCTGTTGTTGTTTTTGTCGTTGTTGAAGCCCTCAAGCTGTACGGGTGAGTGGTTTTAGTGTTGTTCTGGATTTTTAAGTTGTTTTCGTTGTCGTGCGTTGTTTGTGTTGCCTTTTTTGCTCGTCTTTAGTTGCAATTTGCACACACATGAAACATATGCACTCAACAAACACACGCACACACACACACACACGCATGCACTCACATGCACTCACACTCACACTCACACACACACACACAGCACACAAGGAGGCACAGCCACGCACTGAACGCTGACACCAATTAGGGTTAGCAGTTGTTGTTGTTGTTGCTGTTGTTGTTGCTGTTGTTGTTGTTGTTGCTGTTGCTGTTGTTGCTGTTGTTGCACTTCGTGTGCTGCATGTTTACAGTAGCCACAAAACATAATTTTTGTTTAGACAACTCCACACAGCAAGGACTAAGCTGCTGCTCCAGCTGCAGGTTCACTTGGTGCTCCTCCGGTTGCCGTTGGCTTTCGTCCTGCAAGCCTGCGCCGTAATTATCGCCTGCACAGCAACAGCAACATCAACAGCGACAGTGGCAACAACTAAGTAACCTGAGATAGCCAGCAAGCGAGATAGACAGATAAATGGTGGGAAAGAGAGCGAATGAGGAAGAGGAAGAGGAAGAGAAAGAGAGACCATCAGCGTTAAAAGTTTGATGTGTTTGCCCCAAAACTTCCTTCACAGGCAAATTTGATATATTATTTTTTTGGACTTCTCTCCCTTCCAGAATATAATTTTTTGTCTGAAATTAAAATCACATTTAGTTACAATACTGTGTTATTTATACTCCTGCAGCTCATGTCATGTCCTGGCTGCCACATTCCATTTCATTTCACTACATTCTGAATGTAACTTTGCAGCGAGTCGCATTCCCAAAAACATAGCATACTTTTTAGGGCATGTCTGTTGTGAGCATTGATGGTGAAGTAACCGTGGGGTGGTGGGGGGTGGGGGGGTCACATTGTTTAAAACACAAAACGAAGCAAAAACCTTCAAATGCGTGATTTGATCGGAAAGTACATTTCATATTCGTATGTCTCCTGAGGGCCAGTGCCTGTTGGAGGAATAATTATAAAATAAATTTACCTATGTGTTCCCCGCAGATATCCTTTTCCCACATGGATACCCCCAGGACTAAGTAGAGAATCCGATAGCCAGGCACTGGGCAAGGCTTCTGCGTTCTCCAAAGTGTTTTCACTGGTGTCAGTGAGGATGTTCGTGTGGTGTTTTTATGTTTTCCTTTGGTTGTTGTTGTTGTTGTTGTTGTTTTTGTGTTTTTGTTTGGTTGTTGGTGCCGCCGCATTGAATTTGCACCCGAACGACTTGTTGTTGTTTCAGTTGCAGTTGCAGTTTGTGTTGCCATTCCTCTTCCGGTTGCTGTTGTTGTTGTTGTTGTTGCTGTTGCTGTGGCAAACTCCTAGAGTTGATTAGAAAGTTTTTTCAGCTGCTGTTGCCGCCGCTGGTGCTGCTGGTGCTGCTGGTGCTGCTGGTGCTGCTGGCTGCTCCTGCTCCTGCCGCTGGTGATGGCGTCGCTGTTGTCGTTGCTTTAGCCGCGTTGCTCACTTGTTTCCATTTGGTGGCAAGTTTAGGAGGTCGCGAATCGCGAACATATGTGGCAGCCCCATTTTGTGGGCAAGCCCCCATGTATGGCTAGCACTTTGTAGATGTGTGCAGTCCCGTACGCGTGTGTTGGCCCCGACTCCTCGCGAGTGTGCGGATGCCTGTGTGTGCGAGTGTGCGAGTGTGCGAGTGTTTAGCAGCTTTGGATTGCTTATCGCATGGCTGCGCTGTCGCTGAGCATAAAAACTATGGCCTACAACTTTCCTAATTAATTTTTAATGTGTGCAAAATGTTTTGTAAATGAGTATTTACTTTACTTCTCATATCACATGGTCATATCACGAGGTCCACACAACATAGAGCAGGACATCCAACCAAAGGATACTGCTGAGGAGGGGAGCTAGACGGGAGGCCGGAAGAAGAGAAAAAATAATTAACATGCAACGAGCTTTCAGCTTAAATGCAATTATACTTTAAGCTGTCAGGTAATCGATAGGTGACTTTTGTAGGACTTCATTACTTTATGTCCTTTTAATTGGTAAGCTGAGAAAATGTACGAAAATAATTGAAAGTTCGAGAGCCGGGGCAGTCTTTGAATTGAATCGTTTTTCTGGTCATATTTCAATTTAAACTCGAGTTTTCAGCTGGAGCTGTGTGCCACGCCCTTAACTGTTGATTGGGTGCTCAAGTAACGGACTAATTGCACATGACAATTGTTGGTCTCAGTTATACAGATTCGCACCCAGAGCAGCCTGGCAATGACACATGTCCAACTAACAACTTGCAGCAGATTGTGGCAAGCAAAATGGTATTTGCGAAAGCAGAGAATAGAACAGAGAGCAGATAGTGGCAGGAGTAAGGGATGATGGGATGGTGGGATGGTGGGATGGTGGGACTGTAGGTAGGCGGGAAGGCAAGAGAAAGCACTCTCAGACTACGCCCCTTTTCGGATGAGAGCTGCTCCTCTTCATCAAATTATTTTCATCATCATTGAACGAACTCAGAGTCCTGTGTATTTCTAACTAAACGTTTTTGCCTTTGTCACTTGGCTGTCATTTTGCAGAGATTTGCGCTTCAATCATTTAAAAGAGCTGCCGGCCAATGCGTTCAATGGACTTGACCATTTGACGACACTTTTCCTCAACGAGAACGAGCTGACTTCCATCGAGGAGGACACCTTCAAGGATCTGAAAGCGTTGCGGTTTCTCTATTTGAACAATAATCGCCTAAGCCGCTTACCCGCCGGCATCTTTCAGCACACGCCCAACTTGGAGATACTGTAAGTACATGCACACCCGCACAATCACACTCACACACACATATATATGTATATATATATATATATATATATATACATCGATTTACATTTAAAACCTGCTTTAGTTTTAATTTTATTTTTCATTTCCAACTACGATGAAGTTTAATTAAAAATCGCGCATACGCCTCATTGACCCACTGCACCTTCCGCTCCCTCTCCCCATTCTGCCCCCTATTTGCAGGTATCTGGAGAACAACGATATCTGGCAGCTACCCACAGGACTCTTCGATGGCTTGCCGCGCTTGACTCGCCTGTAAGTTTGCCCACTGATCCGGTATATCCTGTACATAAGTTACTCACCAGTTGTATCCCCGTTTCTCTGGCCACGGGAACGCAGGTTCCTGCAAGGCAACAAGATTACAAAGCTGCCGTTGAATATGTTTAACCAGCTGAACAGCCTGATGCGCCTGCGTTTGGATGGCAATTGGCTTGATTGCAATTGTGGCGTCTACTCCCTGTGGAACCACTGGCACTTGAAGGTGCAACGTAAGCTGGTTACCATCGAGATGACCTGCGCCCAGCCTGCGGCACTAGAAAATCTCAACTTTAATAGTCTCACGGAGCAGAGCTTCCAATGCGGTAAGTACCACTGCCAATAGTCAAATGACTTCATCTGAAGGTGGCACTTAATCATTCAATAAGCTGTGCATCTCAGGCGCCAATAAGGAGCCTGGAAAGTTCATCAAGCCTTGAGCATGATTGATATGCATTATTTAACGGGATATCCTTAATGGAGTATGAACTTTCTTAGTTGCTGCTAAGCCAATGATTAAGTGTGCTCTTCAGCTAATGTCCTTACAGCATTTACATTACTCACAAGCATCAATTCGTACAGCCAAGCCTCAGTTGTTGGCTGGTCCTGAGGATATTTTTGCGGAGATTGGCAGCACCGTCGACATGAAGTGCGAAGTGATGGGACAGCCCAAGCCGGATCTCAAGTGGATGCAGAACACCAACGAGATCAGTGTGGACCAGGCGCCGCACATGCAGATCCTTCCCAGCGGCTCGCTACGCATCAATGACGTCCAGCCACATGACACCGGCATCTACGAGTGCATTGTGAGCAATGAAATGGGCGAGATTACGTCGGCCCCTGTACGTATGATAGTCAATGAGGGTCCTAGACAGAATACTGTGGCCTCATCCGGCACCAATCAAGTGTGGGCGGATACGACACCAATGCCGCCGCGCTTCACCCACCAACCAAAGGACCAAGTCCTGCGCCTGTATGAGGGCGAGCACGTGTTGCTCGATTGCGCCGCCACTGGCTACCCGCAGCCAGACATACAATGGTTCGTCAACGGTCGCCAGCTGTCCCAGTCCACGTCAACGGTGCAGCTGCTGTCCAACGGCAGTGTCGTCCTGTTCGAATCCAGCGATATGACGGCAGGCACGTATCGTTGCGAGGCACACAATTCTCTAGGCAGCATCCAGGCCATCGCCCGCATTGAGTTCGTCGGTGAGTAGCGTGTCCCCAAATCGGAGTAATCTGTCCAGATTGGTTATCCTTAATATGGCAGCTATTGCGTTCCCTCGTCACCCCCCTCTCTCTAGCTCTATCTCTCTCTCTCTATCTGGCTCCTCTCCCCTCCCCTCCGCCTCTATAATTCAAACTGTCGCGTTTAACACAATTTGCAGTCGATTTAATTTGTATTGAGTTTCCAGTTTTATGGAGTTGCAGTCGCGCAGTTGGAACTTCGTTATGCAGTTTGTATTTGTGATTTAAGGGGTTCGCAGTGGAGCCTTTTTATTGCCGAACTGCTCGATTGTTAAACTGCTGGACTGCTGGATTGCTGGATGGCCATTGAGTTCGTTCAAAGCTTAAGATTAATTGGCCAGAAAAGCGCTGCGAATAGCATTTTTTATTTCCAATTTATTATCGAGCGCAATTTTTGTAAATATTTTTAACGTTTTCCAACTTTCAAGTCTCGTAACTCAAATTCACGACTCAATCCTTTCAATCCTTCCAATTTTTTGCATTTTCTTTTTTTTGAGATTAGCATCCCTCATCCCTCATGTGACAGCCACAGATAATTCAAGTCCTTGGCATCCTTCATATCCAACATTTGCAACAGTCCACAGTCCACAGTCCACGGGGTACGGCCACAAAAAACGAAACTCCGCGCTATTAACCAAGCAATAATAGGAAAATGTTATCCAAATTGAACCGCAATCCGAATATCACGTAATTCCCATTGCCATAAATACTGAGCACTGCAAGTGTATTTAAACTTTGGCTTTAAAATATCTTTAATTTCTTGGCCAAGCACCGCGACGTGACTGTACTTTTTATGACCAGCGGCTAGAGGAGGGTGTGAATCAGAGTTCGTGTTAGAGCGAAACCGCGACAAAGGCCGGGGGGGTGAGGCTGGGGGTGCCGGAGCGAATGATGGGATAAGGAGGTAACTGACTTTGTGGGTGGGTGGATTAGGGAATGAGCGAGGAGTGGGGAGTGGGGAGTGAGGATTGGGGTGTGGTGAGTGAGTGGTGGGTGGGTGGTGGATGGCTGGTGAGCGGCGAGCGGTGAGCGGTGTTGAGATGGAGGGAAGTCAGTTGAAAGGCAGCGCCTTAATCACAATTGCTCATTATAATTTGTGGTCACAGCACAAAATGAAGTGCAAAATGTGCGCATTATTTTGCAAATTAAGTGCAAAAATTATAAACTATTTTGCATGCATATCCCGATGCATGGCACGCACTTCAAATGGGGCGTACTGTGGTTGCGGAGGGCGTGGCAGTGTTCAAGCAGTCAAGCGTTGCGTTTGGTCAGCATAATTAACCCAGCAGACATGCACACAACAACAGTCACACACACACACACTCACAACCAAGCACGCACACACACACACACACAAGCACAAGCACACATACACGTACATACACATGCCAACCAAAATGGCGACCAGCTTTGTCGGCGCTGCCCGAAAAAGTATGCAATGAAAAATGTGTTTGCATTATGTATGCGACCCGTGGGACATTTGAACATAGGGACGTACAACAAGGACAGCAACAACACAAACAACAAGAACAACAGAAACGAGGACAAAAACAAGAAATACAAAATGGAGAGAGAGAGAAAGAGGGACAGAGGGACAGAGAACGCATAGAAAACTGACCATTGACTTTTGATTTCTTTTTGTTGCTGCCATTTGGAGCGGGCGAAATTGCTCAAATCGCTCAATTCGCCTCGTTGCATCCCATTGCAGATTTACCCAAAATTTTAATGGCCCCACAAAACCAAACAATCAAAGTTGGTGAATCCTTTGTGCTGGAATGCGATGCCGATGGCAATCCGTTGCCGACTATTGCCTGGCATTTCAATGGAAAGCCAATCCTGAGCAGCATGCCAGACTTGCTCCTGGAGAACGAGAACACCGAGCTGGTGGTTAGCTCGGCCAAAAAGCAGCATGCGGGTAAGTAATGGCCACCAGTGGCAGCATCGCCTGTAGTGCCTGTAGTGCCTGTAGTGCCCGTAGTGGCTGTAGTGGCTGCAGTGCATGAAACTGTATTCAATCCCATGCTCACCAATTGAGTCAATGTCCAGGTGTCTATTCGTGCACGGCAAGCAATGAAAATGGCTCAGTGAACGTTTCAGCAACGATTAAAGTCGAGCACTCGCAGTCGCCGCCGCGCTTGGCCATTGAGCCCAGCAATTTGGTGGCCATCACGGGCACAACCATTGAGCTGCCCTGCAAGGCGGAGCATCAGGAGGACGGAATGCAGGCAAGTTGTTGAAAGTTGGCTCTCTGTTTGCCAGCCACTTGTTGACGTTTCCGTTTCCATTTCCGTTTTCGTTTTATAACCCCCTCTCCCCTCTCCCCTCTCCCGTCTCTGATCATCCATTGCTTACTTACAGATTACCTGGCGTCATGACGGACGCCTCATTGATCCCAACGTGCAATTGACCGAAAAATATCAAATCAGCGGCGCTGGCAGTTTGTTTGTCAAGAATGTGACCATTCTCGACGGCGGTCGCTACGAGTGCCAGCTGAAGAACCGCTTCGGGAGGACAAGTGCCTCCGCCCTGGTTACCATCCGGTAAGTTTTACGTCTTCTAATGGCAAAAGTTATTCGCCGCCACTTTAAGCCCCATTGTTATCAAAGAGCCAAGAGTTCCGCTCAAAGGAAACTACTTCGTGTCCAATCTCAAAGTACTCACAGGACGACAGCCCGACAGCCCGACAGCCCGACAGCCCGACAGCCCGTCCGCCTAGCCGCCAGGACGGTACACTTAAGCGCATTTAAGAGCCGCCAAACTTGTTTAATTAATTGAAAAATAGTTTGTGGCACATAAAAGCGACCAAAAAACTATAATACGTTTTACGTAACACTTAAACCAGTGGTGCAGAGTGCACAGTGGCCCCGCATCAGAGTTGACTCATTCAATATTTCATCAAAGGACATCCCTGCATTTAGAATATACACATAACATTTTTAAGTCCAACTTGATTGACTTTATTTGCCGCTTACATCGAAGTAAACTCCTCAAGGGTTCGCATCTGCTGCACACTGGGACGAAAGTAATGCAACATGAGTTTCCTTTAGGAGAAGATGCAGAAAGGGTTGGAGCAGGAAGGGGTAAGGGCTGGAACAGAAAAATTAATTTGGAGGTAGGGGCAGAAGTAGAGGTAGAGGTAGAGGTAGAGGTAGAGGTAGAGGTAGAGGTAGAGGTAGAGGTAGAGGTAGAGGTAGAGGTAGAGGTAGAGGTAGAGGTAGAGGTAGAGGTAGAGGTAGAGGTAGAGGTAGAGGTAGAGGTAGAGGTAGAGGTAGAGGTAGAGGTAGAGGTAGAGGTAGAGGTAGAGGTAGAGGTAGAGGTAGAGGTAGAGGTAGAGGTAAAGGTAGAGGTGGAGGTGGAGGTAGAGGTGGAGGTAGAGGTGGAGGTAGAGGTGGAGTAGGGAGAGGTACGGGTGGAGGTAGATATTAAGGTTGAGCTAAAGAAAGAGATAAATTATTCAACGTTGGCATTGGAATCTTAAATTGGAGTCCAGGACGCAAGTCTTGTAAAGGAGTAAGCAACTTTAGTTGGGAGGACTAAAGTTGCTTACTTCTTTACAAGACTTACGTCCAAGTTTACTTGAAACTTAATACACTTTCGCTTATTTCATTGGTATGCACATAATCGTATTGCCTTGTCCCACTGTGCCGCTTGCTAAACTGCAAATAAAATATGCACTAAAAGACATCAAAAAGCAGCGATGAAAGCACAAAAGTTGCAGTGCCAGTTGGCAGGATCGCAAAACGTGCCAGGACAGGAAAGGACAAGAAACGTGACAAACCGACAGACGGACGGACAGACAAACAGATAGACAGACAGACAGACAGACAGACAGAGAGGCAAGGATACAGACAGAGGCACAGTTACACACTAACACATGCACACATATATGTTTATGAACACACACACACACACGCACACACACAAAATGTAGAGCACAAGAAAAGTAACAGATACGATAAAGGCGAGAAGAAATAGGAAAGAGGCGAGAGGCGAGAAAGGGAGAGAGATAGCGAGAGAAAAGTTCTCTCGCAGGATAAGACAACCGCACAAGTTGTCCAAATTGCCCAAATTGAAATTGAGTTGACAAGTTGTTCATGGGACTGGAACCAGTTTTCTTCAGATGATGCTGTTGGGGCAATTCTGTGAGCGGCATTCAAGTTTTCTGAGACCCAAGAAGCCGTGGAGCAAATGGGAGCATGCAGCGTGCATGCGGCCGTAAATCAATTTGGGGGCCTTGCAATGATAAAGCAAAAGCCGCACACAAACGGTAAACCAAAGCAAGCCCACAAATCTGCCACCATCTCAGCCGCTGTCGGCATAGCCACCGCTTGGATGCTGGCGACCCGCACCCTTAACGAAACCCAACAAAATCGAACCAAACCAAGTCAAGCCGAGGCAAGGCGTTGCTTACGCAGCCGTTTTTAAATGCATTATGCAGGAGCAACCAAAGTTGGGGGCGAAACGGAAAACGGTAAGCGGGAACTGGAGCTGAAGCTGAAGCTGGCGCAGCAGCTAAACGTGAACCTAAAGCTGTAGCAGTGTTCCGGCTTCCATATGACCTCTTTCCCTTAGTTGTATGGGCTTGTGTGACTGTGTGACTGTGTGCCCTGTGTGTGCACGCATCATTTAGCTCGCTTGCCAAAAGCAGCAAATGTGGGCGCCCGCACCCAGGCACAAGCACAAGCACAAGCCCAAGCCCAAGCCCAAGCCCAAGCCCAAGCCAAGCCCAAGCCCAAGCTAAAGCCAAGGCCCAGACCCAGGCCCAAGAATACACCCGTTCAGGATGCGATGATGCCAGGACGCCACGGAAGTAGCAGTGGCTTACAGTTGCGCCAGCAGCATTAGAAACTTTACTCATTACGTGTGCCAACCCCAGCCGCTAGACCGCAGCAAAGCGCCGCCAAAGAAGGCTGAAAAAATTGAAAATAGTAAGAGGAAAAAAAAGAAATGAAGAAAAACACAGCCGCTCACACACACACACACCCACACACGCACGCAAAGAGGCAAACGCTAAACGTTAAAAGTGAAAAACTATGCTGAGTCACAGACCAAGAATGGCTAACGGAATTCCTGCTCTCTCTGTCATTTTTCCTCCCTTTCCCACATCATGCGTGTGAGTGTGTGTGGTCTTTGAAAAAGAACGGGAACGTCACTGAGACCAACAAAAAGTAAGTGAAAACCGCTAAAAAAGGCAATGGCAACGGCAACGGCAACGGTAACACCAACAACAACACCAGCAATAGTAACAACAGCAACAGCAACAGCAACAACAACAACAACAGCAACAAGATGAAGAAGAAGAACAGTAATAATAATAACAACAACAAGAGGAACAAGAACTAACGGTAGCAGCAACAGAAATCCGACTAAGTTGTGGGTAATGCTGGCGTAAAACAAAGGCTTATCCTGTTACTGGCTGCTGGGGGCTAACAACTTAGGTAAGGTCGGGTATGCCGGCCACGGAAATACGTTGCCATTGCCACAGCATGTGGTGAACAGACACACACACTCCTGTGCACACAGGCACACACAAGAAGCCAAGAAAGCATATACACTACAAAAGCAAAAATGAACATGAATTCTTCCAAAGGTCGACTTCTGAAATACCCTGCAAGTTACATGCATATAAAACTCTACTAGAACAGAAGCTTGGATAGAAAACTTAAAAAGCTTTGAGTTTTGAGCTTTCAATAAGCTTTCTTGCGGCTTCTTAAAATTGTGCCCCAGCCGCTGCAGCTGTAAACTGTACGTGTTGAGTTACCTCGTTTTTTATGCATCTTGACAAACGGCATGAGCAAACGCATGTACCTTAGATAAATGATGGAGGCTGAAGGGTATTTACAAACATCGCGGCATGCCAGAAAAAGCACAGCTCTTCTTCAGCAGTAGAATCAAAGGGGAGAGGGTGGAGAAGTGGGAGAGCGGGCGAGTAGGAGAGATGTGCAGTTTTGGCTGACAGTGGCTTCCATTTACGAGCTATACGGCTTGGATAGTTGATAGTGGTAAGCAGTGGTTGTGGTGCAACAGGGTGTATTATGGTCGTTAAGTTATTACCTACCACACCGACAATGGCAAAGTTTACACAGCGAAACTTTCCAAAGGGAAATTCCTTTAACGGCAACGTCGACGCCACACAGAATGTGCAGGAGGTATGAATTGTTGTTAAGTTCCTAGTTTTGTTGTTGTTGTTGTTCTTGTTTTTATTCATATTGTTTTTGTTGGAATTGTTGTTGCATATGATGGTGTTGTTGTTGTAGCTGGCCAGAGCTTGGCGCGGATTTAGCTTTGCAACAAAAATTGTGGCATAATTTTATTCGTTGGCAAGTCAACAACTGCCGTCGGCCACGGCTCTTGGTGAGCAGAAGGGACTGACTATCAAAAACAAAAAGCGAAATAGAACAAATAAAAAGAGAAGAGAGAAGTCCCCACACTCCCCGCACCCCCCACCCTCCCCACGCCACTCAACCAGCATCAGGAGGGAAGGGAAAGAAAGCCAAAATAAAAGACAAAAAGCAAGGCAAACTTTAGTTTACTTCTGGCCTTTCACCAGATCTACCAGGACGAGGTCTCCCTAGGAACCCCCGACGCAGCCAGCAATTAATTGTAATTAAAGTGTGAATCTGCGAAAAGTCGCGCGATTCCTTTATTAATTACAAAAATTTTAAGTCCGTAGGCTAAATGAAGATTCAGTCTCTTTAAGGATTCTTGCATTTTTGAAGCTCAATTAATTATTTGAACGTCTTCTCGCCCACAGGAACAATGTGGACTTAGCACCTGGGGATCGCTATGTGCGCATCGCCTTCGCCGAGGCAGCCATGGAAATTGATGTGGCCATCAATAATACACTGGACATGCTGTTCGCCAATCGTTCCACTCGCAGTCCACCCAATTATGGAGAGCTTCTGCGCGTTTTTAGATTCCCCACTGGACAGGCGCGACAGCTCGCCCGCGCGGCGGAGATCTATGAGCGCACATTGGTCAATATCCGAAAGCATGTGCAGCGCGGCGATAACCTGTCCATGGAAAGCGAACAGTATGAGTTTAGGGACCTTTTGTCACGCGAACACTTGCACTTGGTAGCCGAGCTCTCTGGTTGCATGGAACATCGCGAGATGCCTAACTGCACGGACATGTGCTTCCACTCGAAGTACCGCAGCATCGAGGGCATTTGCAACAATCTTATGCATCCAACTTGGGGCGCATCCTTGACTGCCTTTAGACGCTTGGAGGCGCCTATATACGAGAATGGCTTTAGCATGCCCGTGGGCTGGACAAAGGGTCGTTTGTATGCTGGACATCCAAAGCCAAGTGCCCGCCTTGTGTCCACTTCGGTGGTGGCCACCAAGGACATAACGCCAGACACCCGCATCACTCATATGGTGATGCAGTGGGGTCAGTTCCTTGATCACGATCTAGACCATGCCATACCATCGGTCAGCTCCGAGAGCTGGGATGGCATTGATTGCAAGAAGACGTGTGAGTTTGCCCCGCCCTGCTATCCGATTGAAGTGCCACCAAATGATCCACGAGTGGTCAATCGTCGCTGCATCGACGTTGTCCGCTCCAGCGCCATCTGCGGTTCAGGCATGACGTCACTCTTCTTTGATAGCGTCCAGCATCGTGAACAGATCAATCAGCTGACCTCCTACATAGACGCCTCACAAATGTATGGCTACAACACACCCTTTGCCCAGGAGCTGCGTAACCTCAGTGCCGAAGAAGGTCTCTTACGTGTCGGAGTGCGCTTCCCGAATCAAAAGGACATGCTGCCATTTGCCGCACCACAGGACGGCATGGACTGTCGCCGCAATTTGGATGAGAACAAAATGAATTGTTTTGTGTCCGGCGATATTCGTGTCAATGAGCAGGTAGGCCTTCTGGCCATGCACACGATTTGGATGCGGGAGCACAATAGGATTGCCCGTAAATTGCGCGAGATTAACCCACAATGGAACGGGGACACACTCTACCAGGAAGCCCGCAAGGTTGTGGGCGCCCAGATGCAGCACATCACATTCAAGCAGTGGCTACCCTTGATCATTGGCGACAGCGGCATGAAGATGATGGGCGAGTATCGCGGTTACAACCCGCAAATAAATCCCAGCATTGCCAATGAGTTTGCTACTGCAGCCTTGCGCTTTGGCCATACCATCATTAACCCCATCCTGCATCGGTTGAACTCCAGCTTCCAACCCATTCCAGAGGGCCACCTACAACTGCACAAGGCCTTCTTCGCTCCTTGGCGTCTCGCTTATGAGGGCGGTGTGGATCCTCTGCTGCGCGGTATGCTTGCTGTGCCAGCCAAGCTGAAAAAGCCCGACCAGAATTTGAACACGGAACTTACCGAAAAACTTTTCTTGACTGCTCATGCGGTCGCTCTTGACTTGGCCGCAATTAACATCCAACGTGGACGAGATCATGGCATTCCCGGCTATAATGTCTACAGAAAATTCTGCAATATGACCGTTGCTGAGGACTTTGAGGACTTGGCCGGTGAGATAACCAACGCTGAGATTCGACAAAAGCTGCGTGAGCTCTATGGCCATCCGGACAACATTGATGTCTGGTTGGGCGGTATATTGGAGCAACAGGTGGAAGGTGGCAAAGTGGGCCCACTTTTCCAGTGCCTACTTATCGAGCAGTTCCGTCGGCTACGTGATGGTGATCGCTTCTACTATGAGAACCCTGGCGTTTTCACACCTGACCAGTTGGCTCAACTGAAACAAAGCAATATTGGGCGCGTCCTCTGCGATGTGGGCGACAACTTCGATCAGGTTACCGAAAATGTATTCATTCTAGCCAAGCATCAAGGTGGCTATAAGAAGTGTGAGGATATTGCTGGCATCAATCTGTACCTGTGGCAGGAATGCGCCACTTGTAATAACGCCCCAGCTGCCTTTTCGTCCTTTGTGCCACAAACCTACACTAAGCGCAGTCAACGTAACAAACGTGATACCCTCATTGCCGAGAACGAAATTCATAATGCTGAGAGTGTGGAAAGTCCATTAGAAGCGCTGTATGAAGTGAACGAGGAACGTGTTTCTGGCCTGGAGGAGATCGTCGGCAGCTTCCAAAAAGAACTGAAGAAACTGCACAAGAAACTACGTAAACTAGAAGATTCTTGTAACGCAGTGGACGTTGAGCCCGTTGCACAAGTTCTGCAACTTGCCTCAGCTCCGGTGTCTGCTGCTGGGAAGCCAAAGCGTAGCCATTGTGTCGATGACAAGGGCACCACGCGACTCAACAACGAAGTGTGGACGCCCGATGTGTGCACCAAGTGCAACTGCTTCCATGGGCAAGTGAATTGCCTTCGTCAACAATGCGGGGAAGTTAGCTGCCCGCCTGGCATTGAGCCACTAACGCCTCCTGAGGCCTGCTGCCCACATTGCCCAATAATGCCAGCCACTGCCAAATTGGTCAACTGAAATAAGCACCAAAGACAGCAATTCGCATATCGACTCAAAGATTAATCAATCCCCTATTCTTAGTAGCCACATTAACACATTAACAGCCGGATTCCAGTGGTCATCATTAGCGTCATTTTAAATGGCTCACAGTTGGGAGCACACCAAAAAATCTGTCTCTAAATGCGTTTTTTTTTTCTCATATATTAAACAAAAATCCAATAAACCTATATAGGTATTTGATCACCCGCAAAAATATTGATCGTAGTAAATATTGAGAGATCTAAGAAATAAGAAAGAAACCCAAAATCTACATTTTCTCCAATTAGGTACAATCTTCTTATGATGCCCTCGTTTAACCATTGGAATCTGACTATAAATTCTAATCAATGACGCGCACAGAGCAAACAATTAATTACCAATTAACTAAAAATTTACTGCTACACATGTAACAATAAAGCACATAAATAGCAAACTTAAGTAAACTATTCAAAATTAACATATTTTGTGTGGGTGCCCTTAGCTATCACAGAATTGTCCTTTTTATGCTTCAACAAGCAGTCGACGAAGGCAAGTTGTTTGCCAGCACGCACTGTTTTAGCCTCAATGATGACGTCCTCGCCCAAACGGGCGCCTTTCAGGTAACTAACGTTTATCTCCACTGAAACGCCAGGATGACAAGGTTTAGACATGAGCGCATATGTTGTCACCATGTCCACCAACGTTGCTGTATAGCCACCATGCAGCCCACCACCTTTATTTAGATGCTCAGCTCCAACTTTAAACTCTGCGGTACAAATTCCATCACCGCCACCGGTGATCTTCACCTTTAAGACAAATAAAATTATTTAACTAGAAATATACAGATTCTTTATTAATGTCAAACCTTTTCCAAGTGCCGCTCGAAGCCTGTTGCCTTGGCTATTATTTCAGCTATGTGCTTGGAAAATTCTATTCCCTTTTTGCATGTTCCCATCTTGTTATGAAACGTGGGAATGATAAACTAAAACAATAACATTAAGTTTGCAGATGTACGATTACATGCCTTACTATCGATGAGTCACGACTTACAAAAACTATTATGTTGAACTATCGATGGATTTAAGTGTAACTTTATTAGTTAACAGAATGTTCCCTTTGGAACCATCTTAACAATAAAATGTGAGAATTTCATTTATTTATTTTTTTTTTCAATATCAACAAATTTTGTTTGTCCACCTTTAGCAATAACTTTTCCATTTGACTTGTTGCGCAGCACACACTCTATGTAAGCCATTTTTCGGCCAGCATGTAAGGTATTAGCATCCACCTCCACTACATCGCCAGGTTTTGCTGCAGACACATAGCTAACATTTAAGCTAGAACTGACACCGGGGTGAGAGCCCTTTGACATTAACGCGTAGGTAGTAACATTATCTAAAATGGTTGCCATTAAGCCGCCATGCAATGACCCCAGCCGATTTAAATGTTCTGATTCCACAGTAAATTCGCCTATGGCACGTCCATCGCCTCCACCTGTGATTTTAACCTGTAACATTTAAATGCGCCGCGTTATCGATAAAATCACTTATATAATATCGAAACATTGTATCAGCTGTTTTATGCATCGAATTTGGTTTTTTTTTTGCTTTTTATACTTCTTTTTTTTTAACTTACCATCTGAGTAACGCGATCAAAGCTCGAGCCCTTTGATATATACTCGGCTAGTTGTTTGACCACTTCCACACCACGTTTAGTTGACATTGTGTTTCTGTTGTAATCCTATCAATCCGTCTTTAAGAACTAAACGCTTTGCAATGAGAAAAGCTACTGAAGCAAATGCTAGCGATGATAAAGGTGAGCGTAGATGTAAGCAATATTATTCAAAAGTTTAATATGTTTGGATGTATGTGTGACTTTGACAATGTTCAACGATTGTAGTATTTGTTCATTTGTTTTGCTCGCGTTGTACGCGTCTGCGTATTAATTTGCCGGTAAATTTCGCTTGGTGACGTCCATTTTACTTTTCTGAAAAATGAATAAAATATTCGGTAATAAAGAAAAAACTAAAGCTATTACAATTAAAAGGTTAAAAACAACATCAATTTTATGTTAACGTATAAAGTTAAATATAATTATACAATTTTATCTTCCTCATTTTTAAATAGATTTTTTTTAATAATTTATTTTTTACGAACTAGATCATGCAGCAATAAAATTCAAGCAATACGCGGAGATTGGTCTCAGGCAGGATACTGTTCATGATTTCGTGATCCACACAACGGATGATAAATGTATTACGCTGCTTGGTTGCAAATCAGAATTGACTACGTTGGAATTGACCAGCAAAGGAACATACCATGCGCCTTTTCCCTATATTGTATCAACATTTGAAATTGCGGAAGCACGTCGCCCTTTGGATAAACTGTGTCAGCAGGTGGATCTGCAGAGTTTATATAAGCGCAGCAATGTGTTGGAGATGCAGCAATTAAGCTTAGAGTCAGTGTACACCGCCGTTTGTTCACAGGATGTGCCCGTGCCCAAACTAATAGCCGCCATCTATTCCCCCGAACCTCTGCCCAATGGACTAGCGCTCTTAGCCATATTAAATAGCCATGGAGCCCTGAAGCTGTTAACTAAAACCTCTGAAAATATATTTTGGAAACACTACGAGGCTGGCCTCGACATAGTCGGCACTTTGATTGACAAATTGCAGACACCATTTGAAGTTGGACCGGCAAAAATCTCCACATTCCAACAATTCCAAGCATTCATAGATCGTAATTGGGTAACCATGATAGCATGGCGTCCTGTAAAAGCTGGTAGTGGCACCCATGAGCTTGTCTTGGGCACCGCTGCGGGATGTCTATGGACATTATTGTTGAGCGCTGATGCACAAAATTTGGTTTCACATTGCCAACTGCAGACTATGCTGGACCGCATTTGTTTTATGCGTGCTTATGACGACCTGCTGCTTGTTGGCGACATCAGCGGATTGGTGCATTTGTACAGGTTTTCCGAGGACAAGGAAGAATGTCTCAGTCTAGTGAAGCCACTGTGGCTTAGGCCAGATAGAATGGGCCTGCAGCAAGCAATAATAACCCATTGTCCGGAGCGTAAGTGCTACTACATTGCATGTTGCAAGGCAACGCATTTACTTATCTGGTGCATGCCATGTAAGGGAAATGATGACTGGCTGGAGACGCGTCTTCAAGTTGGTGGCTTCAAGATAACAGGTAACGTTATTCGCTCCTGCAGATTTTAAATATATAATTTAATTTTTCCATCATTTGTTTGAATTAAAGGACTCTGCAAATTGGATGACGATAGCTATGCAGTCTGCACGGCCCGGGAGCAACTGTTTCGAATAAATCTTGTGCATAAGTCAGGCCAACTGAGTGCCACCATGCAACCAATTCTGATAGAGAATCACGAGGATCTCCAGCCACTGGGAATCTCTTGCACTCCACACAAGAATCTGATTACTATCCTTTACTCTCGCAATAAGGAATACCTTCTAAATCCCACGTCTTCTCGTGACAGAGTGTTAGTGATGGTTGGAAAGCTGCACATTAATGATGCACTGAAGCAGTTCGCGTATTCCTTAGCATCTAATGAAGACATAGACCGATACACAGATCTCTTGGCCGAATTGCGTCTGGATATCTTTAACAGCCATGACTCGGATAAGTATTTAAAATTTGCACCCTTTGACACGTTTGTCTTTGACGATTTAGCCACGGACTCGCAGCTGCATAAATTGCAAATTAAATTTCACGTCCTGAACACAATTCTTAACGTGCAACAAGCTGAACCAAAATACATATCGTCTTTGGAGAGTCTACTCATTAATATAAACCTTCTTTTGGACATCCTGACCCTCACTCATATTCGTCTTCGCCTGCAATACTTAAGTGGCCTGGAGAATCTAACAGCATTTCAGAAGAAATCATATCACCTTCAGTTGACAGAGAGTGCGGCCATTATGAAGAACCTAGGAAAGCAGTTGTTAGAGAAACACCAGCATGAAGCTACCATTGCAAGACTTCTGCCACAAATGGAGATTCATTTTCAGGCACTGCATCGGAGCTTTGATGAACCCGAAGAGCTAGTAGCTGATACTAAGTATCGATCAGCACGATGCACCATCTCCTTTCTCCCGGTCTGTATTCCACTAATAAAACCCACATTGTGTGATTCAAAACTGATTACTATTTTGTCGGTTATTCACAGCTGCCGCCGACGCTGGATAAACACTTCTGCAAAAACTGCGGCCGACAGATCTTGACTGAGGAGCAGCATCTGTTGGAGCTGTATGAGCCGCAAAGCAAACTAACGTGTCCCGTTTGCCATGGAGCTTACACCCTTGAGTTGTTCAATACATAAACGTGGACAGTGCTATTTCACATTCCGATGTTGCGTCAATTCCGCAAGAATCTTCCAAACAATTGATTAAACTTGCGGATTTGATTAACTTCGGAATGCATCACTTGCCCATTTAATTTTTATTAAGCTGTATTTTGATGTAAGTAATTGTGTGAGTGGTTGAGCGAATTAACGCCTGTATGTGAATGTGTGTGTGTGTGTTGTGTGTGATAGTGTGGGTGTGTGCATGAGTGAAATAATTAATCACGAAAGAGAAAGAAATTACTTAATACTGAGAAACATAAATAACCGGAGATGTCTCCAGCAAAAGAATATCCTGTTCAAGCTGCCGCAAATCGCATTCCAATTTTCCCTTGCGCTGACGCTTGTTTTCGCTGTCGATAAGCAAGGACATAGATTGATATTGTTTGGTCAACTCATGTAGGTTTGCTCTCAAACCCACAAGTATTTCATTGCGCTCTGGCTGCTGCATAATACGCATGCCGGGCACTTCTGGCGGACCGCCGTCTGGACCAGGTTGAGGACGAGCCTTGATGCCACCACAGAGCTCGGCCAGACGTGCCTGTTCCTTGCAGCAGATAGCACGCATTTTGTTCAGCATTTTTTTTGTCTTGTGTATATAAACCGGCACCTGGCCGAAATCCTTACGACAGACAAACTGTGGCACAAGACCAGAATTAAGCAAATTCTGGCGTGTTCCGACAGGAGTGTCCACATAGCGAGGAGGCGGTGGGCAGCGAATAGTTTTCGGTGCACACTTAATATTTCGCAATACAAAATTTGGCACTAAATCGTCCTTCTTACCCTTTTTGCCAGCATCTGGCAAGGGCGGCATTGCCTCCACTTTAGGACACTGATGTAGATTCTCACGTCGCCACTTAACACCTTGATTTTTACGTAAATATGCGCATGGAGGATCGAGACGAACCTTAGCGCAACCCATTGTGCGATGGTACGACTTCTTGGCATCTGTAAGCAAACGAGTTCCATCCTCCATCACCTGAATAGAATGCTTCTTGTATTCCACGTTTAGGCGATCGCGCAGGTTCTTGGAAAAGATGGCGGCTTTCCTGGAGCACTCTGTTGAACAGAATCTACAATATACATTCAAGTCGCTCAGTAGTCCTTAAGCTATACTCACCATGTATTTTAATTTGTGATTCTTGCTGTTGCTCCGGCTTACGCTCCACATCAAATATGTTTTCGTCATGATGGGTAATGTAAACTAGCGACATTGTAATGATCTGCAGGAACTAGTTCCTTATTTTTCAAAAATTTTAAATGTGTTACTGTATCCCGAAACCTTCTGCTTTACTAATAAAATACGAATCTCGTTTATTTTTGTATATTCATATTTGAAAAGCGTGTTTTGTTTGGTTGCTTAGACTTAAAACAGTTGCTAATAGGAACACCGTACACTGTTGCCTAGCAGTCGTAGAGTGCATTTTTCCATTTTCCGTCTTAATTCCTCACTTACAACGTATCCGGCGGAAAGAAATGCGTAAATGGTCTTCAATTAAGTAGTTGACATCTGCAGCAACCGGAAAGTGTGCTACAAAATTTGTGCGCGCACAGGCAGCCTATGGTATTAACAGCCTGGCCGGTAACAGCGCCTGTAAATGAATAACAGCGGGCCGGTAACAGCAGCTACAAATGTAAATAACATCAATTGGCCCTGCTAATCATTTCTGTTCGCCTGGTAATTTGCTGGCTCTTTGGATTTCAGTGAAATTTTGAGAGCTCACCGATGATGACTCAGCAAAAAAATTTTTTTGCATGTTTTTGCATCTTTTTACCTACAGTATCGAATTATTTGAATATTTTTGATATTTCTTTTTTATTTAGCTTATTGGGTAGAATATTAAAACACGGTTGGATAATTTATTGTTTAAAATGTTTATTAATTAAAGCACAATATCAAGCCGCAGCTTGTTTCGCACACAAGTTACGCTTACATATAGTTTGTATATACGTGTAAATATAAATATATATCTATATATTTGTATATTTGATAGCATAAAAAATTCGTGGTGTATATAAATAGTTGATCTGTGTCCATGTGAGTAGCTTTTATATAAATATAGTACTAAAAACGTTGTACATGTTTTGATTTTGATGCTTTACACTAAATATCTGTGGAGAAATACTGGAAGCACGATTTAAAAACAATTTTAAAAGCACACAAAGAGTGCTAAGGGCACAAAGACGCACAGTATGTTTAAGATTACTAGCTTATAGTCTATATAATCAATATGTATATGGATATGAATGTGTGGTTCTGTTTGTGTTTATGTGTGTACAATAAAACATGATTTCGAATGTCAAAGCCGTTTAAAATTTGAACTGATTAGACAGATTGTAGGCACTACTTAAGATCCCGATGTCGTTCCAAACTGCGCTCATACATATTGCACATTATTCATGTAATGTCGTAGAAGAGATGTGAGGGGATCGTAGTTCATTTGTTTCCGCTCTCACTACTCTCCTTGTTGCGTTCCTCACGGATGCGCTTGAAGGCCTCCGTTTTCACAAAGTCCACCGAGTTGTAGACAACCGAGCTCTTAACAGGCGCCCGGACTGCATTTGAATCCGCGGCACCCACACGTACGGTGTACAGATTTCCAACGCTCATGCTCTGACGATTGAGCAGCGGGGGCTTATTGGTTACATCAAGATCGAAGTACTGCAGCTTGTGTTCCGGTTGCTGGCGGTGCTGTTGCTTTAGTGCAGCTGCAGCCGCCGCTGCTGCTGATGAAGATGTCATGGCTGCTGCTGCTGCCGCAGCCGCCGCTGCCGATGTGGATGTCATGGCTGCTGCTGCTGATGCAGTGCGTTGATGCTGCACCGATTGGCTGCCTGGGCTATTTGGATGTTGGCGATGTTGCTGACGGGGCAGGGTTCTGGTCTCATGCAAATAAAACACCGATGCTTGAGAGTGCACATCAGTTTCATGTGGCAAAACCATCGATAACGGTGCACCCGAGGAGCGACGGGTTGCTGGTGACATTGTGGCCGAAGAGCCCAGCTGCAATTAGCCGTAAAATGAAAATAATATTTACGAGAAATTCAAAGAAAATCGAGGAAAAGTAAAGACTTACCTTGTAGGCATTTGGTTTGCATTTGCGATCCACACTTGGAGGTGCGGTAGACTGCAGTTTCGTGGCACCCAACTTTGTGCTCATCTGCTCAATAGTGCACACTGGTGGCTTAGCCGGAAACTCCTCTGGTGGCTTATCCTCTACTGTAGTTCTGTGCGTCGTCTCTGGCGGAAGATTGGCCACCTTCGGCTTTAGCTTCCGATTTACAGGTGGACAATCTGTCTGCTCTATAAAATCATACCGAAACACATTCCCCTCCATCTTTGTGGGCGCTGCATTCGTGTAGCAGTGCTGGCGCGGCAGAGTGCGCGCACTTGTTGGCGATGTGTTGGTCGTTGTGGTGATGACCTGCGCCTGTTTAGGAAGAGCTAACGGGGCAACGCCTGCATCGGCCATTAGATTGGGCGTGGATGCAGCGATGGGATTGGAACTGTGCGGACTGGTGACCGGTCTGTCGCCCAGTAGTTGACCCAAGTTGCAGTAGGGCAGTTGATGCGAGCGTGGAATGTCATAGCTTTCTTCGATCAACGAAGAATTTGCATGCCGTGTTGCAACAATCGCTGGCGATGTGTTCTCCGTATCCGACAGCTGCGGCATATCGCGTTGTAGTCTGTAATTAAAATAAGTAAATTATTATTTTAATTCCTTGAACAATAAACAATTTAAATCAAATTTACTTCTCGTTATCCTTGATATCCAGTATAAGGTTATTTTTATTCTTTAGCACCTTGGCCAGCTTATCGAGATGATGATGATGCTCCCCGGCACCATCAGCAGCCGCGGCCGAAATGGTTCCATGCAATTTAGAAAGCTTATCAGCTGTCGTAGGCATTAGAGGAGCCCCATCATCGGGCATTTTGGAAAAACGCTGTGAATAGGTTAATACAAATGATTCGTTCTCGATAGAGCTGTCCGAAGGACGTGTACTACGGTCTGCAAACGCAAAGAATAGAATGATTGGATAAATAATGATTCAGCAAATGTTTTGAAGCAGGAAAAGGATACCCACCAACATTTTCGCGCAATGGCAACGGATGCGCCCACTCATCGTCATCCGTGAACACGCTCTCTGAATCGGAGTCGGAGCGCTGACTGCGATGTTTGCTAGTTTGTTGGTTTACCAGATGCTGCAGGAAGACCCATCGATTAAAGGCATTATTGCATGGAAAGGGTATTAAATCGCTTACCATGCTGCAGTTGGTGATCTTGGGTGAGTAGGATTGATCGTTGGTTAGATTGAGTCCAATGTTGTTGTGACTGCGCGGAGTGTCATAGAACTTGGGATCCAAATTGTTCAAAGCACCCGCGGCAGATGCATGGCTATCAAGCAGAAGTTTGGGGCTGCCCGTAAAGCATTCACTTATAGGTATATACGGACCGGAAGCGGTGCTTAATGCCGGCGATGCCTGCACGCTGCTGTGTTGCTGTGCTGTTGCCTCCGCCAATGTCTGCTGTGTTAAAACCAAGTGTTCGGGCAGCTTGCGTACCACTCCATTTGCATTAATAGCAAGACGTGCCGCCGCCTGAGCCTGTGCCTGCTGCTGTAGCTCAGCGGCCGCCGCCTGGGCCTGGGCCTGTATCAAGGCACTTTGATTCAAGTAAAGTGCCGTTGCGGGCGAGGGTGGCGGCTGTTGCTGTGCCGCCGAGAGCAGCTGCTGCTGATCGAAATGTGCATCGCAGAGCAGAGTCTCGCGATTGTTATAGTCCGTGTTCACGTAGACCGAGTCTGAATTGTTGTTGCAGCTCTGCGGCTGCTGATCGATGACCGCAGGGCGGCGGAGCAGTGAACTGGCCGACGTGCCTGCCGAGGAGTGCAGTGAAGTTGTCGTTGTGTTTTGCGTGGAATTGCTCAGAGCAACGCTGGAGCTGGTGTACTGTGTACTGCGATTCTCATCTGTGAAAGGAGTTGTAAAGTGAAAGTGACTGTGACCAGTACTAGTTTCCTATCAAGTATTTTTCACTTACCCGCAGCTGCGGCTGCCGCCGCTGTTGTCGCTGCCGAGGCTGCGATTGCTACTGCTGCTGCTGATGCTGATGTTGATGTCGATGTTGCCGTGGCGCCAAGGGGCAGCTCGTTGGACTGCTTGGTGTCGTGTAGATGACATACCTGGCATATACAGTTAACCCAATCCCGCATGCTGGCTTCGGTCTCAGCAGCCAAGTAATAGGTGCGCTTTGGCGTCTTGATATCGAACATGTACTGAAACTTCTGTTTGCGATTTTCCAGCCGCAGGCCACAGTCCACTTGCTCGCATTGATCCAAATCAATCACACCCTTCAGCTTACGGCGGTGCTCGTCCGTATAGTATTCAAGGCAAAACTGCTCCGGTATCTCGCCCTGCTTTAAAGTAAACCAGCGACGGCGCCAGCGCTGAAAAATAAACAGAAAGTCCGCTCAGTTTCACTCGATAAGGGACCGGTCACTGGACAGTCATTCCAGTGAAGCAGTTAAGCAGCCCAGACATCAGATGGTCGAATGGTCAGATAGTCGGATGGTCGCCTAGTCAGTTGGGTAGACAGTCGGTCCGCTCGAACAGATAGCCAGTCAGCCAGTCAGCCAGTCAGCCAGGCGGCAATCATATGTTGGATACGAGGCGCACTGCACGACACCAAAAACTGTCCAGAGCGCCAGCAGTCGCTTCAGCGGCGGCAGCAACTATCAGCAACGGTGAGTAAGCGACGTCGGCGTCGCTGTCAGCGCAGCTGCTGCTTTTCCGCGAACAACTTTTACAGTGACATTTTCTTGAGTAATCAGCGGTTCACACCCACTCCCAATGCCAAACAACTGAGCGGGACTGAGTCTATTGACACCACCGCACTTTTGTTTCGATTAAGTGACTTGTCACGCCTCTCCTCGAGCTTATTCCCTGGAGTGCAATTAATACTGTGTAGCCCCGTTTTGTCTGCCTTCCTGCCTTTCCTGCCTTTCTGTCGTCCTACCTTCCTGTCTCCCTCTACTTAGTTCTTCGTTTCCCTTTGTCCTTCGTGTTAACACTCCTACTTCCTACCACCTCCTTAAGTAATGAGTATTTCCTCATCCACGCGGCACGCATTCGGTGAATCCATGTGGCAAGCTGGCGATCACGCGGTTTTATGTACAAAGGTGTGGCATTAGTTTGAGTCGTTGTCCGACTCGGAAGATCGATTGCACCGAACCTGGCACTTGGTAAATGAATCGTAAACATTATCGACACAAAGCAAACTCGAATCAAAGGATCGAATGTCTTTCTACGAATTGAATACAAAAAAAAAAAACAATTTTGTTATTTCTCGGGAAGACGGAAGAGGACATCGTATGTAATTACAATCGAACCGTTGAACCGGAAAAAGCTATGCACAGATGGATAACATCATCCCCGTGTGCTGATTAGTTTTTACTCTTCGGGATCTGCTCCGAGCGGCACACGGATTTGGGATTGTGTGCCATTCGCTTAGTCACTGGATGAATAATAGAAGCCGTGATATAGTGACAGGCGAAGCTCTCCGATCGTTAGTGCAAGGTATTATCTCTCACTTAGTATAATCGCAGTCACCAGCAATTAATCAATGATTAACAGCCTAAACGTTCGATGTATAAATGCTATGAGGCGTCTCATTGGTACGGAAGTCTGATGGGTCACGATCTTTTGATTTGCGATTAGTTGGCTACGTTTTGACCAAGGAGTGATGACGAGGGAGTGAATGGGAGGGAGAGGGAAGGATGGACGGAGGGAAGGGGGAGGTGAA
Organism: Zaprionus lineosus; assembly: GCA_035044505.1. NCBI lineage: Eukaryota > Metazoa > Arthropoda > Insecta > Diptera > Drosophilidae > Zaprionus > Zaprionus lineosus. The sequence goes on along the minus strand of JAWNNX010000694.1, from coordinate 3,376,784 downwards.
GCAGAAGAATAATAACAAAGAAACGCTGCGATAAGCAGGCCGCCAGCAGATGAAACTGGAAGTCATCGAGGTCTTAGCTAAAAAGGAAGCACAAAAACCTAACCATTAACCCATTCGACTAGAGAAGAAGACGAAGACTTGTTGATTGTTTTTTGTTGCTTGTTGCTTGTTGCTTGGTTTTCGAGATATTTTCAAAACAAATGAAACAAGAGACATTTGAGGCCATGAGCTAAATTGGCAAATGAAAACTGAAACCTTCTATGAATATGATATGAGATTATAAAATAATATGCATACGTATGTGTGCATACAATAAACATATACATATCTATATTCATATATATATGTGTGTGTGCATGTGTGTGTGTGTGTGTTCGTATCTACACTTCATCCGCAGAGGAGGGAACCTGCAAGCGAGCATTTCACATCTAGGAACTTGTTTACATGGTGCATTGGCGTTTTGATTATCGAATATCCAAAGATTAAAGACGTGGGAATGATTTTTATTCAACGAATTATTCGAAAGGCGGGCTGAATTCTTGGAAAACTTTGCCCGAAAAACTGAATAGCTGAAAAGCTGAAAAACTGGAGCAACGCCAATAATTTGCAAAAACAAAACATTCGCATTTTATTCACTGCCATGGAGTGCCCTACCCTTAAATCATCGGGGATTTAAATTCTCAGGAGAACCTTACATAAAGGCTTGCTTTTCCGACGTCCGACGTGTTAATTCCATGAATCATTTGACAATTATGAATCAGATCTCTTATGCATTATTCAGCGGATGATCTTATGGCTTCTGAAGTCTCTTAGGCTCGTTAGGCAATCACGATTTTTACTTTGTGGTGCATCCGACACGTTACAGGGTATTCAAAGTTCCTTCCAATCATAGTATTATTGATTTGCGTTTGGTTTGGCAGATAAATTCGCATTGTTGTCTGCACAGTTTCACGCTTAATTCAATTATAAATAATAAACAATAAACATAGTGCCACACACACGCTCACTCACACACGCACAGAGAATTTGGCACCCTGAGGTGAACCAAGAATAATGAAGAAAAAGAGGGAGAGGGCGAAGCTGAAGAAGGGTCCAAATACGCAGCTAATTTTCTTGAAACGCATGGCATACATAATGTATGTATGGGCATGGATATGTATAGTATGGGCAGCCCCCATATAAGGTCTGCCTTAACAGAAACTTACCAAAACAAAACAGCGAACAACAGACAAACAACAAACAACAAACAACAAGCAACAAGAACAACAGCCAACACTGAGACCGAATCAACGACAAGTGCGTCATTGTATTTATGCGTGATGTGTGGCTTATCGTATTCACTTATGTATGCATTTCACACACATGCACATACATATACATAAATATATATATATATATATATATATATATATAAGCGCATGTATACACATATTCATGATGTACACACCCATACATAGATATGGTTTTCAAAGCCAACGAAGACTCACAGTCCCAAATTTGAAAATTTTCTCCTCTAAGATCGAATATTAAACAGATGCTGTACAGGAATCTATATAACTAATGACCAATCGATCCATTCAAAGTATATTAAATATCAATTATCTGTGTGTGTTAGTGTGCACGTATGCCTGTATTTATGCTTGTATGTTTTTCATTACGATCGCCATTGCTTGGGCTTTAGACCGACTTTCTACTTGGTAGTAAATTTGATTTAACGACGACAACAGTTGTTGGACTGTGCGCTGGCGACTGTTGTTGTAATTTAATACGCATCGCCGCTGGAGGCGCTTAACGGTTAGTGCAGGGTAAACATTTAATTAAGCGTAAACTTTGAGTCACTCTCACAAAGTGTTCCCACGCCTTACAGCCAAAGCATAAACAGCAGCCAGCAGCCAGCAACCGCATGCATACAAAAACTCATTCATTCATGTATTTAAATACATTTCCTTGCATAAATGCAGTGCTAAATACAGGCAAACCATAAACGCAATACACACATACAAATGCACCTATCTAAAAGCTCATTCACATTTTTGTTTGCGGTTTTCCGCTTGTCTGCTTTTCAATCATTCGACAAGAAGAGCCTTTCCCCCACATAGCTAAGCGATTCAACAGTAGTATCAGCAGCTGCAGCAATGGCAACGGCAACGGCAACGACTACAGCAAACAGCAACAGCACCAGAAATAAAAACAAAAACAACAACATCAACATCAAAACAAAAAACAATAACAACTAGTCATATCATCAGCCATGCAGCCCATGCACAGCCAGTACGTCGCTTATTAATGAATTAACAAGTAAAAACGGTCCAATCGAGTGCGCTCGCTACGAGATAGCCTGAGCCCAGGTCTGAAATACCCATGCACTCATACATACACCGATATGCACACATATAAATATAAATAAATACATGTGCACATGCATGTGTATATACATATGGACACATTGCCTGCTGCATGCCTCTACCGAACACTATGGTTGAGTGTTCCTATAGCCGAAAAAATCTACCACTAGGCTTTGTAATCAGCACGTCTTTACAAACAATTATACAAATGCACAGAGCATGATCAATAGATAATCATCATTTTAAATATTCAATACGATCGAGATGCCTTCGCCTTTCTAATATCTATTTTTATTAGATTTGGATTATAAAATGATAATCGGACACACAAAAACAACAACAACAAACTAACGGCCGCGCGCATACATATCCAAACACACGCGCACACACACACACAGGCACAACAAGAAAATGTACACAGAGCGTAATTGTACAAAATGCCACTGATTGGGTTGCCTTTTCTTTGTATGACTCAGTATAAAACAAATTAAAAAAAAAAATATTAAAAAAAAACAGTTAAGCCGTTAGCATTTCTTACTAATCCTCCTGTCGGTAGTTATTTTACCGTATGCTTTGCTTTTAGTTTGCACATTTAAGTGACCATTTGGTATTTGTGAAGTGCTTGGGGCTTTGCTTTTTCTTTGTCACTGTATAGCCTTTTTAGTTTTTTTTAAACTTACAGCACGCCAAATTCGCTTTGTGGGTGGTGATTTTATGAGCCATCCTTCGTGGAATGTGCTATCCATTATATATTTGTCCGGTACGTTTTTATATTAAAATATTTCGCTTAAATTTTCACGACCCGCACACACACACAGCAGACAACAACTCAATCGTTGTTTTTGTTCCTTCTTATTAACAGCATCATAACAGCGGAAGAAAAGATAACATTTTTAGGGCTGTTATTAAAAGCAAGTACACACACCAGTAAATTGGTATGCTATTAGCAGCGAGTTAACAGAAAATTAAATATATCATATTCAACAGGTATTTTTTAAAAACTAAAATAACTTGAAAATAAATTATTTAAATAATTTGTAGCGTTAAAAAATATGAATTTAAACAATTAAATTAGCCTTGTTATTAGTTGAAGTAAGTTAAATTGTAATCATGCTAATGCTTTACATATCGATATATCGATAAATATAAATAATATTTGTATCAAAATTGCTTAAATCAAAACTTTAAGTAGTATTATTGTATGCTTTGGGCCAATAAAAATAAAAAAAAGTAATAATAATTCAAATTCAATGGCTATAAACTCTCAACCAAAAAATTTAATATATTTTACTATGTACACTATATTTTGGGCAACATTAGGAATTCTTCTGTAACGTCAACAGCTGTTAAGCGTCTAAGTTGTATTTTCCGAATGTTTCTTGACTCAGTTAAAAACAATATATATATATATATATATATAGATATATGTTTTTACGAATCAACGATAAATATAATTCAATTCCATTTGACGAGCACATTAGACTGTTCATGCTATAAACTTAATACTTTTTAAAACACATTATTATCTGAGCGCCAATCGTATGTTAATTAACATGAAGCATGGCTTTCATTCAAACACGTTGATCAAAATAAATAATTTATAGTGTAAACATTTTTACGATAATGACGTTTCAAAATCTTTAATGTCCTACACATAATATGCACAGTAGTATTATCTTCAAAAAAAAAAGTAGGTTTGTTTAGAAATAAATTTTATTCCGCCGCGTTAATTGTATGCTGAGGACAAATAAGTTTTCCACAATTTGCACAAAAATACGAAATAGCGTAACATACAACACTACGCTGATCTCAGGCGGAATCTTCTCTTTAGCGTCCGTGCACTGCTTATTTGTCCTTGGGATCACCCTTGCCACCACGAATTCTACCAGTACGACGGGCAGCAATAAGACCGACCTTACGACCAGCGGATGTACCACGCTTAACTGTCGAGGCTTTACCAATGTGTTGATGGTTACCACCACCGTGGGGATGCTCCACAGGGTTCATGGCAACACCACGCACCTTAGGCCAGCTGTTGCGCTTCACCTTGTATTTGTGGTAGGCACGTCCAGCCTTCAAGATGGGCTTGTCGATACGACCACCACCAGCAACAATACCAACCATAGCACGGTTGGCTGAAGGAATGACCTTCTTGGCGCCGGAAGGCAACTTAACACGCGTTTTCTTTGTGTCGGGGTTGTGGGCAATAACTGTGGCGTAGTTGCCAGAGGTACGTGCCAAACGGCCACGATCACCTGTCTTTTCTTCCAAGTTGCAGATGATGGTACCTTCAGGCATCTGACTCAGTGGCATCACATTGCCAATCTGCAGGGTAGCCTTGCGACCGCAGTACACGAACTGACCAGTGTGCATGCCCTCGGGGGCAATGAACAGTTCCTTACGGATCTTGTAACGGTATGGGTCGCGGAAGTGAACGACGGCGAGGGGAGCGCCACGACCAGGATCGTGAACGATATCCTACAAATATATACAATAATTGTACTTCAATGAAGATGTGTTCACATATCCAAACAATAACTTACCTTTACGACGCCACGAATGTAACCAGATCGCTCGGCAAAGTCGAGGGAACGGAGCTTGGCGGCTCCCTTACGCTTCTTGACGTGGGCCTTGAAGACGGAACCAGCGCCCTTACGTTGTGCACGAATTACACGACCCATTTCTATTATGGATAAAAAAAAAAAAACACAAATTAAGTTTTGAATATTTGGTCACCAAATTTCTTTGTTTATCGTTGCGCAGACTGTAGCTTCTCACAAATATTGTCTTCTATCGCGAGTTTAGAGTTCATTTTACACATACTATTTATTATTTATTTTGGATGTTACAGTCTGTGCTATTATTTTTCCGATTATATTTAAGCATTCGACACCTACCGATGCTCGGGTAAAAAAGAAAAGAGAGAAGAAGAAGAGAGACGCAAATTGTCAAAGTTTTGACAGCGCTAGCGCTGCCAACTTCACGCCATTTTCCGTCAGCTGTTTATATATTCAGTGTTGCTGAGCATGTGGTGATATTTGAATATATCGAAATGTATCGAATATCGATTACTGATACCTTCTTAAGTTAATCGAAAACAAAATTTAAATTGCAGTTGATTTTTTTTTATTTTTTTTAATTTTGAGATTATATATAATAATTTTTTTACGATTTAGATTTACATTCATTTCTTCATCATCAATTTACTTGTTTTATTTTAGAAATAAAGTAAGCATTTAATTACTAATTCGGTTTTGTGTTTTTTTTGTTTTTTTTTTTAATTGCATTTAAGTGCATTTTGTTTAAAGAACATTATTAAATATGGGGGACACAGGTTACACATTTATTTTCCTTCATAACACAAAAACAAACAATATTTTAAATATTTTTATAATGACGGGTTCGATTTGCTCTTGAGGGAGGCACGAATCATGAGTAAACAACACAAAACAAGGAAAAATAATTCTTAAATTTCAGCATTTAGCATAATTTGACATTTGTATTGCAAGTGCTATTCGTTTTTCTTTAATGTTCTATTTTCCATTATGTGTGTGCCGATCAGTAGAATGTTGTAGAATGTTTATATTGCAACGTAGCCATATAATAATTAAGCTTATAGACTTTAGTCCCAAGCACAAAATGTGCTGGGAATAAAATACGAAAAAAAAACCCTAACAAAAAAAATCGGAAAAACACAAGGGAAATGCACAGCACACAAGCGGCGTTTTTATAATCATTAATTGAGTTTTTCATTTTGTTTTGTTTTTCTTTTAAATTGTAACATGCTAGCTCTCTTATAATTTGTTTTATTTTTTTTATGTTTTTTTTTTTGTTTTGTTCCTTTTTGTTTTATTTTATATTATTTTATTTTATTTTGTTTTGTTTTATAGAATTTCGTTTCCTCTCGTTTTTAATTCTGTATAAAAGTTCAGTAAAAAATGCAGCTTAACTAGGTTCATCGAATCCCCTCCAATCCTGCTATTAAGGTATGTTAGTTGTCCTCAAAATGACATATTTTTGCATGCACTTGTATAAATTATGCATCTGTTTTCTTTATCAATTGTCTCATAAGTAGGTTTAAATTTTGTAAGCATGTTTCCTCTTCATCTTCCCTTCTTCCCTTTTATCTTTCATTCATTTTTCCTTTATATCTCATATATGTTTTAGCATTCGTCTGTCTTGCTTTCCGTATTTATTTTCATTAATTTATTCCATTTACTTGTTTATTATTATAATTATAATTCTTTTTAATCTTTGTTGTTTATTTTACACATAATTCTCATCAATCATAATTGTTGTTGTGGCTCAGCTCCTCTCCTCTTTCTATAATATTATTAACTTGCTTTATCACTTAGTTTTTACAATGGCGCTTTTTGTTTTTTCCGTTTCATCGAAAAAATGAGCATACAGAGACGCATTTATTTATATAATTTATAAATTGAAATCCTCTTTAAAGAAAACTACTAATTAATTTCATATAATTTTCAAACATTCTCTTCGCGTTTTGCTGCGTTGCGTTGCTTTGCGTTTGCTTTTGCTTTTGCTTTTGTTTTTGCTTTAGCTTTTGCTTTTGCCTTTACTTTTGCGTTTGCATTTGCTTTAACTTAAGTTTAACTTTTTAGGCAAATTATAATTTATAATATATGTATTTTTACTTTTATATGTAGGTAAAAAACAACATGCACACGAATTTCTTGTCTGGTTTCTTTTGTTTCGAATAGGAAATTTTCAAATGATTTTTCGGTAATGTTTGAGTGTTGTGTCAGTGTCTGTGTGTGTGTGTATGTGTTTGTGTGTGTGAAAGTGTGTGCATTCAAAGGATTTACTGCGGCTTAGTTTATGTAACTTCATTATACATATGGTTGTCGGGGTAGATGGGAGATTGGGGATCTGCTGATTTATATTCATATAAATATATATATTTATAAAAGTATATCAAATTTTCGACATTCAACAACTTCATTCGCTGTCCTGCTCTAAGCCGTTCTCATGCTGTTCTTTTCTTCTAATGGAAAAACCTCGTCGAGTGAGCTTTGAAAATTTGTTGTTTTCCTTCTCTTTCTCTACATTTTGTTTTTTTAAGTGTTTTCCTCTCTTCTTCACTTTTGTGTGTATTTTTTAATGCTCTTTTCTTTAATTGTGCACTCACCTTATAGAAATCTGTTTTAATTATTTATATTTTTATAGCACATTTTCTAATTGAAACGTTGTTCTGCTGAATTTTCATAAGCACATTTCTTGTGTGTTGTGTCAGTTTGTGTAGTGTGTGGTGTGTGGTGTGTGGTGTGTGTGAGTGCGAGTGTATATCATGTTTAGGATGGTCTCACTTAACATTTATATACGTTTACTTAAACGAGCTAATTCATTTCTTGTTCAAGAATTATGTATGTTTTGTGTGTGTGTGTGTGTGTGTGTGTATGTGGTGTGTGTGTATCTCTTTTTTGTTTACTTTTGTTTCGTTTGTCTTGTAAAAATAAGAAGAAAATATTGTTCATGTTATGTTGTTTCTGTTTCTGTTTCTGTTGCTGTTGCTGTTCATGTTGTTGGTGTTGGTGTTGGTGTTGGTGTTGGTGTTGCTGCTGTTGTTTATGTTGAATTAATGTGTTGAATCATCAATCAGTGATCAGCTGCCAATTAAGGGAAGAGGTGGCTGGCACCTTCGCCCAGGCTGGGGATGGGTCAGTAGAGGTCGACGGACTGCTTTACCAATTGGCCATTCCCGGCTTGTTGAGCGTCATGAAGTAGATTTGACACGATGAAGCACCTTTGGCACTGCTGAAGAATACTTTGTCGTTGCGCTCGCAGAGGAACTTCAAGCGCTGCGCCTTCTTGTGCATAAACACACCATCCAAGTGGCCGCTTTCAACGGAACGTATCTGTTATGTATTGGGAGTTTGGTTGGCGGTAAGAGAAGGGGTAAAAGAACAGAGAGATAAGGACAGAAAGAGAGAGAAAGAGAGAGATTATTTTAATAATCCGGCAGTTTAACTTTTTAAAGCGTACGCACCTCTATTGCTTTATTGCCCCAGCCCATGATCTGTCCAGTGCCAATGTAGGCCACCGATGTGGGCATTTCGCCCCACTGCAAACACAGGAAGGGATTAGATGAACGATAAACGAAATTGCAATTGAAAAAGAGGGAAGTGGGAATAACGATGGAAAGGAATTTTATCACTTGCCTGCAGCACAATGTTCTTGGACACACGACCGGCAGTGTTCACGTAGACGCCCTCGTTATCATAGCACAGCAGTAGTTGCATACCATTGGAGTTTGGAAGCGCCACAATACAATGCGGAATGATTGCACCCTGAGTCTGTGTGTTGAATTTCGCATTTACTGGGTTTATCCAATCAGAATGGCATGTGCCACTTACATGCTTAGGAAGATATATATCGTATACTTCAGCCGAGTCTAAGTCAACTGCGTGGAAGCCCTCGGCGGACCCATAAATCACTTTCAGTCTCGACTGATCCTCAATTGTGAGATCGACCAAAAGGGGGCGATGTTCCAGTTCACCAAAATTCTGTGAATACGAATCTTACAAGGATTAAGATGAAGTGTAAACATATAGAAGGACGCACCTTAAATGCCATAAATTTGTGATATGGTTTGGGCGCCCATGCATAGATTTCAATCGAGTCTTTTAATGCAATCACTAGGAACTTAATCCTCTCGTATTTGACGATCTTAAAATGTACAGCACCTTGTAGATCACCCACATTAATCCATCCATTGCGACGCTCCACTTGCTGCGGAAGAGAAAAGGCACGAAGTGACGTGGAGGAGGATGTAGTAACTACATTTCGGGTGGGTAGTTGGATGACTTACATCGGAGAGGCCATCGGTGCGCAAAATCTTCGACTTAAGCCAGGACAAGTAATAGACACGAACGCGATTCTTCTTGCCCGATATGGTTACCAATATGTTCTGACCCTCAAGCACCTCCATTTGCTGGAAACGGCGACGCGAGATGAGTTGATAGACCTGAACAAAACATAACACTAGATGAGCATAAACGTATCATGGATTGATGGAATTGAGGGGATTACATACCTTGCCCTGACCGGAGCGATCGAGGAGCATGAGTCCATTCTCGGTGCCAATAAGCAAGTTGACGCCCCAGAGCGCTGCACAGAGGATTTCCGAGTTGAAGCGCTTCTTATACTTACGGATCTCGGGCGTATCGTTGGCCGCCTCGTGCGACGTGGGCGTCACATTTACATTGACAGTCGACTCACGACGCGTCGGACCCGAGCCTCCGGCGCCGAATCCGAATGTGAGAAAACTGCGTTGCTTCTGTTGCAGTGCGTACGCATGCGGTGGCAAGTGGTTGGTAGAGATGGAGCCACCGGAAGCATTTGATGTTGACGAGCAGGGCGACAGGTGTAAAATGTTCGCGGAGGAGGAAGAAGTAGATTTATGCAATAAATTAGTAATGCTGCTGGAAGAACGCGTTTTACTAATCGAATTCTTTGGAGAATTTTGACGCGAGTTCGAATTCGATGTCGACGAGGCTAGCGATATGGTTGACTGTGGTGAATTATTACTGCTAATAATAACGCCACCGACAACGCTGCCGCCGCCATGACCGTGGCCACCAACGCCGACGGCGACGCCTCCGGCGTTGCTGCTGCTGCTGCTAGCGATAAACGATTTCGATGGCGTGGAATGCACGGATGAGCTGATGGCCGCTTGATACTTTGATATCGTGTTGATTTGATCGATTGAGTGATTGATTGATTGATCGATCGATTAATCGATTATTTTATAGATAAATTGATCGATTGATTGATTAATATATTGATCGATTAATTCATTGATTTATCGATTGATTGTATTTGTTTGGTTTGGATTGTTTTTGGTTTTTTTTTTTTTAAATTAAAGAGAAAAGAAAATAGAAAAAGTGCAAGAAAAAAATTTCAATTAGTCTTCGAGTTGTAAAAAAATAAAATAAATTAATAAATTAAACATGCTAAAGGTGGGGAGGAGTAGAGTGTGGGCAGATGTGTTTCATGTGTGTTTACATATGTATTTTCTTCTCTTTGTGTTTGTGTGTGTGTGTGTGTTTGTGGTGGGTTAAATATTGAGTGCTGCTTATGCTAGCGACAATTAAAATGAAAACAATTCCCAAAATATAATATGTATTTGCATTAAAAACAGTATACAGCAAACAGATTTGTTAAAATTCGTTAAATATTGTTAACAACAATAATAAAAACTAAAACAATATATAATAATGTGATTAGTCTTTCCCCGGAGGCCAATGGTAAATAAAATTTGAATAGTTCATATTGATTGAGTGTTGTGTGTATGTGTGTGTAGTTGTGTGGGTGTGCATATATACATAATTATACATAAACGTACATACACAAACACATATGTGAATGTTTATGTATGAAAAGAAAAACAATAAGAATGAAATGGTAAAAAGCCTCAACCGAAGTATTTCGAATTCGAATCAAACACTGTATAAGAAATGGGTGTGGATGATCAGGTAATGATAAAGAATTTTGAAATCGTGTAGAATAAATATTAAGTACTAAGAGAAAGCTAAGAGTTGCAGTTTTAATAATAACAGCACTTACTGTTAAAAACAGTGATTCTTTTGAATAACAGTGCATTTTGTATGAAAGGAATAATCATTCATTCCTCGTTCAGTGAAGTTTTTCGGTTGAGGTGAGAAACATGGAATAATTTAGAACATGAAAGCTCCTACATGTGTCTGTTATATGTACAGTGCGTTTACAGCGTGGCAGCGAACGAAATGTTAGTTACATTGACATGAGGCTGGTTGCTATGAACAGCAATTGGAAAGGAACACGAATGAGAAAGAGAGCAGGAGCAGGAACGAGACAGAGACAGAGACAGAGACAGAGACAGAGGCAAAGACAGAGACAGAAATAAAGACAAAAAATTGTATTATTTATAACAGGAAACATATGTTTTATATACAAAAACAAAAACTAATAAAAGAGACGCATTCCTGATGCATAACTGTAGCTTTGTACAACATGTTGAGTGTTTGGGAGGGGGGGAAAACCCTGCACAATTTTTAAACTATGTATAATAACACATGACACATTAAATTTAGTGAAAATAATTGAAATAAAACTAAAAACTATACACAAAAATGTAAATTATTTTGATTTATTTGTGGTTGTGGTTGTGGAAATTTGGTTTTGTTGTGAAATTGATTTATTTTTTTGTTCATTTTTATTTTTTTTTATAGATTTTTAGAAAGAGTTTTTGGTATTGGTGTTTGGAAACTGTTGCATTTTTGTGATGGTTGTTGTTGTTGTTGTTTTTCATACTTACTATTATAAATTTTGGTTTGTTTGTAATTGATTTGTATTTTGTAATTTGTTAGAATATATCGTAGTGGCCATCAGCTCAAACGTTGCGGAAAGACAAAGCACAATTAAGAAGAAGAAATTGTTTGTAACGTTTTTAAATTGGTTAAATTTAAATTCAGTTTTTTTTTAATTATTGTTTTTTTTTTTTTTTTTGGTATTTGGTATGTTTTTGGTTTTCGGTTTTGGTTTGATTTAAAAATACTAATTTCAATCCATGCAATTTTAAAAGCTGCGATTCGCATGCAGATTTTGATTTAATCTACTTTTCGAATATTTTTTAAACATAATTTTGATATTAGAATTTAAAAAATTGTCCGATCAATTGGTAGTATATTTCTAGGATAAATATATATTTATATATTTTGATTTTATAATTATTTTTCTTTTCTTTCTTTAGGGTTTCGTTACGCGCTCTTCATAATGAACTTTGTTCCACGTCAAAGAGAATGTTTATGCTAGGATATTCTTTGGTATTAGTCACATTTGAGGTTAGGTAATTTTGAATAGATCAGTAGAAAATTGGATTAAAGCATAAAACGAATAAAATGTGGAAAACAGAAGGTTAAAATAATAAAAACTTTCAGTCCTACAGAAAGGCTTCGTACTTCTGTGGATGTTAATGTTCCTTTACGTAAAATTTGGACAATAAAAACCTATCAGAAACCGAGTTTGAAATATTCTCGACCCACTGTGCAGATAAGTGAATTTTCTCTTTGGTAAATTATGTTAACAGAATGTTAAGTGCGAGTATGCGGCTAAGGTAAATTTAATTATTTGTTGATTGATTGTTTGGTTCATTTGTTTCCCCTTTAATTGTTATTTGTTCTAGACCCGAAATCAAAAATGACATCTAAGAGACAATGAGTATGTTGCGATTCGAAGGTTTTGATTCTCGGTTACGCATGGAACACAGACAACAAAGCAAAACTTGTGGAGGGGGGCGTGTCTTAAAGTTATTGTCACAGTAAAAAAAAACACAAATAACGATAATAACGATAATAAAAAACATAAACTTGCAACTCGAAAGCGAGTTGAAACGCACAGAACACACAATGATACATTGGCTCGATCGATGTATGTAAACATGTAAGTATGTAAATACGTATATATATATATTACATAAAGAACATATATGTATATATATATATATACGGGGATTAATGCACTCGCACTCGGAGCGCTGGTACTCACCTCCTCACTGGATGTCTTGTCATGTCGCGGCGGCGTTGCCGGCGATGCTTGGCTGAGTAGATCGGGCAGAACGCTGCTGGTGCGTGTGCCGGGGGTGCCGAGGCCGCTGTTATCCCCGCCAGCGCCGGTACCGGCCACTCCGCGATTCTGTCGGTGAGAAATGTCCATAGGAAGTGAAAGTTAATAATCAAGAGTCTCTTTCTCTCTTTACAAATTTTCGGCAATCAAATTGAAAACAAACATATCGGAAATGAAATTCAAACGAGAATGGGTTATAAATGCTTTGAAAGAGGGGGCGGGCGGGGTAAACACAAAGTAAAGATAATGAATAAAACATAATGGAGGAATTATTAAATATTGAAGAGAACGGAGAAAGCAAAATGAATGCCAATGAGATACTTAAAGATACTCAAACACAAGACTCCTACAAAAAGTCCTTCTATTCAGGCCTTGAACACTTAAAAGCTTAAAAAACTAAAAGAACACACTTCGTATTTCGTTAACTGTGGGTGTGTGCCGGTTGAGGTTTGTGTGTATGTGTGTGTGTGTGTAAGGGTGTGGGTGTTTGTGTGTTGGGGACATATCAAAATTGTTTTAAAGCTAGGATTCATTGCGACACACAAAAAATGGCAGTTATAAAGCACTTAAAATTAACTTCGATTCTTCTTTTTCTTTTTCTTTTTCTTCTTCTTCGCCGCAGAAGCTGGCGGCTTTGCAGCAGGCAAAACGTTGCTCAAATTTCAGACTTCAAAAACTTCAAAAACTTCAAACATCACAGAACTTGCACTTCTTTTTTAAACAATCGATTTCATATATAATATAATACATAAAACAAAGACTAACCAAACCAAGAAACTTTTCAACAATTTTTAGCATTCGATTTGATTTAATGCAATTTTTATGTACAAAGCTTTAAAACAATTTTGAGCTAAAGCTAAAAGCGACTTAAGATCAAAGAGCTAAACTGCGAAGCGCATTAGTTCCTAGGATACTCGATAACAGTTCCAAGTGAGTCACTGTTAAAAATTTAGACTTTCAATATTTATTCTTCAGTTCGAATTCTAATCTTTTAATAATCTACGATTATCCCAATTTGAAATTTAATTATTATCCAATTAAATGGAGTGGGGAAAACTAGGATATTAGATGATGGCATTATGTACAGATACAGATACATTTACAGGTTGAGATAAAGGAAGCTTACAAGTTAAGCCTGCGAATATGTAGAGCTTTATGCATCTCATTAGCATTCGATACTTTAAGTATTTATGTGATTGGTGGTAAAAATTATAAATATACAATACGATAGAGCGATATTTAAGTACCGTTATTAATATATAATACATAAGATTTGACCGACTACCAATTAGAAAGTGACGCCACAAATGACGCCACGAATTATGCATTATATCGAAGATGTTGTTATAAACAAAGCGTTAGAATGTCCATTAGTTACTTTCAAAGCAGAAGAGACCGCATTAACCATAGATTATACAATGACTCTTACAGATGATTGTTAATTTGTCCGTTAGAATTAGATGATTGTTATGCTTTTGTATTATTTGTATTATTTGTACAGTTCTTGTCCGATCATAGATCAGATATGCGAATACCGTGTAAATGTAAATGCCATTTAAATCAATTAAATTAAACATGCGCTTAGGAGGGTCAAAGCATAAATTATGGGAAAATAATAATAACAATAACAATAAACAATAAGTAAAAGTCAAAAATAAAGAGTAAAAGGTAAAAAGTAAAAGGTAAAAGGTAAAAGGTAAAAGGTAAAAAGTGTATTAAAAAAAATAGACAAATGTTGAAAATAACAAACATGAAATGAAATGAGAATCTATTTTACATTTGTACATACGAATGCGCATGGATGTACGCATATCGTTTCCTTGTCTAATTTATGCTGTTAGGCGCACTGTTATTTACGAGCCGTTAGTGCAATGTTAACAACAGTTGTGGGCATATTAACAGCTGCAATGGCTTTTCAACACAAACATAGAGATGCGAGGGTGAGAAAGGGACAGAGCGATGCGATGCGAATGTGTAAGTTGTGTATGTGTATGCATGTGTGGTGGGTGTTGCGGTGTGAGTATGGAAATTCTAGCCAAATGGTAAATTTGATTTGCATTACGTTTAGTTTTTGTTTTTGTTCTTTTTAATTTTTTTTTTTTTTTTTTTTTGTATTTTTTTGTTTAATTTTTCATTTGCTTTTAAGTAGTTTTTGGTTTGGTTTACGTTTCTGGCGCCAAGACAAAACACAATAATGAGCGATATTTTGTAAATCGTTTTTTCATCTGCTTTTTTTGTTTGTTCTTTGTTTGTTTTTGATGCGTGCGATCTGAGAACGTTTACCTGCTGCTGCTGTAGCTGCTGTTGTTGTTGTTGCTGCTGCTGCTGTTGCTGCTGTTGCTGTTGCTGCTGCTGCTGCTGCTGGTGCTGCTGTGCACGAGCTGCTGCATTCTGCAACACAATGACGGACTCAGTCTTTTCGCGACGCGGACGCAGAAAATCTAAATTCGCCCAACTGGACTTTGCGGGCGCTGCTGCTGCTGGCGTCGTTGTTGTTGTCGATTTTGCTGTTGCTGCTTTTGTTGTTGCTGCTGCTGCTGCTGGTTTGGTGGCAGTGGACGTCGATTTGGCTTTGTTAGCAGCAGCAGCGACAGCTGTGGGCGTATTGTTCTCCTTGCTGCTGCTATTGTAAATGCTGTTCCTTTGGTACATGACACTGGCTCGCTGTGCATTAACGAGTGCCGGTGACTGCAGCAGTGCCGTGCCGCTGCCGCTGCCGTTACCGCTGCTGGCAGCGCTGCTACTGCTCAGCACTGCTGAATGCCGTTTGGTTAACGGGAAAAAGTCGGAATTCTCGCGTCGAAAGCCGCGCACAAAGCTTTGCAGTTTGGAGTCCGACTCCTGGCGCTTATGTTGCGGTAGCTGCTTCTGTTGTTGCTGCTGTGTGATGCTGGTGCGCTCTTTGGCAATGGGGGTGATGCTGGTACGCTCTTTGGCAATGGGGACGGCCGGGGATCCGGTGCCTTTCAGTGGCTGATAGCCTTTGGGCACGGGACGTGTCTCGGCTTCGGCGACGCTGGCTCTCTGCAGCTTCGTTTCCGCCTTTAAGGTGCTCATATAGGAGCTGCGGCTTAGACTGGCTGTAGTGCTGCCGGTGCTACCACCGCTGCTACCACTGCCACCTCCGCCGCTACTGCTGCCATTGGGCGTGGGTCTGGGGAAGAACTTATCAAAATTCCAGTCGCGCAAAAGCTTCGCGTCGTCGCCCCTTTTGGCGGCGTGCGAGGTGGAAGCGGATTTTTGTAAGCGATTTATGTTTTGTTCTAGTTTCTGTTTACAGTTGTAGTTGTAGTTGTTGTTGTGGTTATTGGTGTTGTTGTTGTTGTTGTTGTAGTAGTAGTTGTTGTTGTTGTTGTTGTTGTTGGTTTTTGTAAGTAGCAGCGCAAGAGAAGAATTGTTGTTAGGCTTTTGTTTGGTTGCATTACTTGTCTAAAGGCTAAGTTCTTGTTTCTTGCTCTCTACACCCGGATAATAATATTATAATAATAATAATAATAGTAGTAGGAGGAGAAGGAGCAGGAGGAAATAACTGTTTGTTTAGCATGGAAAGTTTTTCATGAATTCCCTCATTGCATTGCATTGCATTCCGTGGTCTAATATCGATGTACATATGTATGTATGTATGTATGTATGTATGGGTTTGGTGTTCGTTTGTGAGGGTGCATATACATAACCATATATAAATACATATATATATATATGTACCTATACGGGGTCTATATAATAATAATATAATAATATCATATCAAAGTGCGATTCATTAATGATAATCGATGCACTCAGTCGCCGATTGCTGTGGATGTTTTTCTATATACATACGATATACATAAAGGACATTTATTAGAGCTGAGAGACGATCGATAAATCGATGGCTGTTCGACTCGATTGAATTTATTGTTGGCGTTATCTGTAATCAATTGACCCACTAATCGATCGACCAACTATGGACATCGATAGGCATGCGATAGTCACATCTGCGATTGCAGTCGTCGATTGTTTGACAGCTCTAAGTCTTATGCATGAGAAGTGCCCGTGTAAACATTCTATGCACCAGTGCGTGCAATTTTGTACAAGGAAAACTCAAAAGGAAAACTTGAAATAAAAAACCAAAATGAAAATATGGCACAGAAAAAACAAAACTCTTATGGGAAGGGGCTTAACACATATTCCGCATTTCCAAATTTGTACAGCAGAAATTCACGAAAAAAGTTTCATACGGTTTTTGTTTTTGTTTTTGCTTTTGATTTTGTTTTTTGCTTTTTGCTTTTTGTTTTGTCTTACGTAACAAACTAAAATAGGTAATTATATTATTTAGTATAGAAATAAGTATTTAGTTTAAGGTTTATAGTTTATAGTTTATAGTTTATAGCTTATAGTTTATAGTTTAAAGTTGAAACTATGCTCAAATGGACTTAATCTTCGAATTGGGCGGTTAAGAGTTATAATTAAAAAATAGGTCAATTGCTGTATAAAGTTCTCTACGTAGAAACCACAACCACAACCACAACCGAGTTTGAGTTTTGATTTGTTTTTGTTGTTTTTGGTTTTGTTTTTGTTTTTGTTTTTGTTTTTGTTTTTAATTGACTAAATGATTAATATAAGGTATTTATATAGCATTTCCTTTCGTAGTTATTTTTTATCCCTTCAACCCTACGAAGCTAATTACAGTTTGTACATCTACCTAGAGTTTAGTTGTTGTGATTAGAGAAGAGAGGATAAGCTCGACTTAGTCCCTAGTCCTGCTTGGAATGTATCTTGGATCTTGGCTCAAATATATGTATCTCATAGATAATAGTAAATGAAAACTAAAAACTTAACTAAAGGAAATATACTAAAAGAAACTATATATAAGCTTAGTTATTCAGATCGAAATCAAATAAAGTATATATATATCATATATATATATATATAGATGATATTGATATGGATCAGGTAACGGTTACTTACGCGCTTCATGATCAACGTCCGGTCTCCAGCCTGATCATCGTCGTCGGGCGTCGGTGGCAAGGGTCGATTGGGTGGACCGCCGCTGCCGTGGGTGAGCGGTGTAGTCGTTGTTGTTGTATCCTCCGAAACGGGTCCCAGGCCGGGCCTATATGAAAATTCGGGTCTGAACACAAAACCAAAAAACCAACCGAGCGAAAATACGAACACAAAACGGCGCAACGCCAAAAACAGAAATCAAAAATACAAAGAAAAAAGTAAACGCAAAAAAAAAAATCGGGAGCGCATATCAAAATTTTGAAAATGTGTAATGAAAAGAATGCAAGGAGGTGGATGTGGATGTGGTTATGGGTGATGATAACGATAACGATAACGATAACGGCAACGATAACAATAATAATAACGATAACGATAACGATAAAACGTGAATTAATTGTTTAAAATGTGAATTTAGTTAAAGTGAATGTCAAATAAATTATCAAGGATTGATAAGGCTTAACTATGATTCGTAGGAGGATCCTTTTAATTGGAGAGAAAAGGATTCGTAGATACTCCTTTTTGAAATAAGTAGCAACAAATTGATTGACGATACTTGAAAACACAGAGGGACAAAATGATTGCAGATATCGAAGGATACCTGAATACTGCAAATGGAATGAACAGGACTCATCGCTAGATGAAGCCTTTCAGTGGATGATAGACAATCCTCGATATATGAATTCTACGTGCTGTGCAAATTTTGCAATTTTTCGAGTGTTGAAACTTTGTATTTTTGATTCTAGGAATTAGAATGCATTTGCAAAACTGCCACGCCTCCCGTTTTGTGTTACACTTGCTTAAGGATTGGGATTGTACTTACAGCGGCTTGGGTGGATCGCTGGCGAGGAGTGTCCCATCGTTGCGTGCCCGATCGTTGGGCTCATCCGGTTCGCTGTCCGAGTCGCTGCTATCAAGCGGATCCAGCGGATTGACGGGCTGTCCCAGGTGATTGTTCGACTGCTGCGGCAGTGCAGCCGCCGGCTTGGATGACGAGGCGGACACACAAATGGCCCCATTGCCGGATGATGCACCGGATTGTCGATTGTTGCGCGGCGGCGCCTCCGGTTGTGCCAGCTGCTGCTGCTGTTGCTGTTGCTGCTGTTGTTGCTGTTGCTGCTGCTGCTGCTGTTGCTGCTGCTGCTGTTGCTGCTGCTGCCCACCACCGCCGGCTGCTGTCTGTGGCTGCGGCTGTTGGGATGAGACCACGCCCAATTCATTTAATTGTGCTGCTAACACATCCAATTGATCCTACATTTTTGTATTTTACAATAGATTGATTTTCGGGTCAAGTATTCGAATGCACACGGAGGATTTTTGATGTGTTCGTGTAGGTGTTTGTGTGTGTGTGTATACATGTTTTGTATTGGTGTATGGGGTTGTGTGTGTTGCACGTAGTACCACAAAATTGCATGTGTGTGTGTGTGTGTGTGTGTATGTGTGTTGTTGTTGCATTTGTTGTTGATGTTGTAGATGTTGTAGTTGTTGTTGCGGGGAGCAATTCGTTTGTATCGTTTGGGAAGGGGGGAACGAAAAGTAAGAGAGAATTAGACTGGTTTGCACCTTTCACTTCTTATAGATAAACAACAAACAGGGCCAAACATTAGAGAAAGCTCGGTTAGTTATTATCTATGAAACTTGCCGGGGGTTAGTTTAAATATGGTTTCTATTTTTGACTTGACTCTATGAACGCATCAATCACAGCAACAATTCTGTTCCGAGAACCGCTTCAGGAGTCGAAGCTGATATATAATATATGTATATATTTATCATTACATTATATAATCATTTCACTTAATTTGTTTTTCATTTTTTATTTCATTGGTTAGTTGCATTTAGAAACGGAAAGTAAATCGGCATTTTGTTTGTTTATACTTATATTTTTTTTTTTTTTTTTTTTTTTTTGGTTTTTTTTTTTCGGTTGAAAGTGTGGATTAGTGAGCACGTGCATCGGGAGTGGTTAGAGCGGAGTAACGAGGAGGGCGAGGGAGGCGACTCCTCTTCAGTATTTGTGTGGCATGTGTACCTCCATTGGGTTTGAACAATTTATAGGAATTTCGACAGTGTGGATACCAAAAATGGGGGTTACATTTACAAAATACATACTCGTAAATCAAGCATAAAATACACATACATTTAAGGGCAGAAAGATAGATAAATAGATGGATGGGTAGATGGATGGGATGGATGATAAACAGAAAGAAAGATGGAAGGATAGATGATTTGATGAATTGATAGATAAACAGAGAGAAAGATAGATGGATGGATAGACAAAGAGATAGATTGATCGATAGAAAAAATCGTATTTAAAAAGTGATCAAAAGAGTGAAGTTAATGTGAGAGAGCGGAAGAGAGAGAGTGTGTGCATGAGAAAGAGAGGGGTAGAGAGGAGCGAGCGAGCGAGCGAGCAGGCGATAACTGAAAGGATAAAACATACCTCAGGTCTCCTTGGTGGTAACTGTTGTATGATTGTAATCAGAGTTTGTGTGTGTTCGGATTCGGATCGGTGGGTGGTGTTCGGATCGAAATAATACGTTGGTTTATACACAGGTGTACGCACAGACACACATACACACATGAGCGAAATCATAAGGTCGATATACAGTTAATACAGAAATACATACACACACATATATATGCACACAGTGGGAGGATACATAGATACATGTATGTATAAGGATACATTTGCATTTATTGTATGGTAATGGAAGGCGCACAAAACATGAAAATAAAAGATCAAAATAATATATATATTTATATATACAGATGTAGATAGATATACAATCGTATAATGTTAGGTAGTTATGCAGGGGTAAATTATAAGTTCATGATTCCAGTTGCGGGATTTGAAAAAAATAAGAATTCTACTGTTCAACTGATCTACAAATCTACGAATCTTCAATATAGCCACAGGTTCAGGGGTAGTCTTAATCGGGATTGAATTGAGAGGGGGCTGCACAGAGGTTGGATGGGAGTTTCTTTCAAGATAGTCACAGATCGAATTGCGTCCTTCATCTTTGTGATATTTACACATTATACTTTTTGCTGGTCCTCTTTCTCTATCTCTGAATTCTAGAGCTGAACTGAACTGAACTGATCTGAACTGAACTGAACTGAACTACGCCTACGACTTCCGCCCTCCTAAGCAGCCTCCTAGTTTCAGGTCTTTATCGCGTTAGTTAGTGTCATTGCTCTAGGAAAGTTCCAAGCTGCGCGCAGCCAAGATGAGAGAGAGCGTGAAGACTTTCTCCGACTTATCAGCCACACAGTCATAAAGGGCATGTGGGCAACCACTCTGTAATCTCTACATGGAATACGCACCGATGGCTTAAAGTTGTTCTGCGAACTGCGCTGCTGCTGCTGCTGTGGCGGCGTCTGGGACGCGGGCTCGCCGCACTTGGGTGTCGGTGGCAATGGCCGATTGGCGTGCGGTGGATCTGGCACCACAATCAAACGCTGCGGCAGTTGTGGGCGTGCCGGTGGACCGGGCTCCTCAATCTGCTGGCGCTGCAAGTGAACAGATTATTGTGATTAGTGGAAGGAGTAAAAGGAAATGATTGCAACGATTGCAATGATCGAGGAAACCAACCGATGGCGGTTTCTGTTGTCGATTGGCCTGTGGCTGTTGAGCCTGCGCTTGTTGTTGTTGCTGTGCCACTTGCGCCTGTTGGGCTGCTGCTGCTGCCGCTGCCGCCTGCTGTTGCTGCTGATGCAGTTGCGCCTGGGCGTGTGCGGCATGCGATGCGGCGGCCTGGACGAGCAGTTGGTGATGCTGCTGCTGTTCAGCGGCCAGGCGACCCTCCTGGATTTGTTGGAAGTTGCGGCGATAAGTATCGCTGCCTGGCGCTTGAATAATGGAGCTGGGCTCTCCGGCCAACTGTGGTTCGTCGTCATCGTTGTCGGAGCCGGAGTAGCGATAGTCCTCGCGCTCCTTCTCCTGCTTGCGTTTCTTACAGCGATCGATGTGATCCTTGAGCTGTATGCGCACTTGACGATCCGTGGGCTGATCCTTAATGAAAGCATGCTTCAAAAGATTCTCGGTATAAGGCCGCTGGTGGTAGTCCTTGACTGTACAGGATAAAAGCATAAATGAACATGCATCAAATGTCTAGCTCTATGAAGTTTCATCTTTTGTAACCAATGACTCACCTAGCACCGTGTCAATGAAGCCATGGAACTTCTTGGACCACTTCTTGGATTTGAGACGTGGCGGCGAATTGCGTGGAATTAAGAAGAGCGCACGCATTGGATGCAAGTCGCAGAGCGGCGGCTGTGACTCAGCCATCTCCACTGCGGTGATGCCGAGGGACCACAGATCGGAGCGATTGTCGTATGTGGCATCGGGATTCTCGTCGCAGGCAATGACCTCGGGTGCCATCCAGTAGGGAGTACCTGTTAAATGGATGGACATGCACAACATATATATGACATACAAAAAGATGTGAATACCCACCAATGAATGTGTTGCGTCTGCCTATCGTGCGATCCAGCTGCGCGGAGACACCAAAGTCCACAAGCTTGACCTCAGCATTGTCTGTGAGGAGGACGTTCTGTCCCTTAATATCGCGATGAATAACTTTGTTCGAGTGCAAGTAGCTGAGACCGCGTAGAATTTCGCGACAGATGTAGGCGATCCATTCCTCTTTAAGGCTTTGTCCCTTTGTTGACTTGACCAGATCGGTGACGGAGCCGGCGCCGCAATATTCCATAACAAGCCAGAGTTGATCGTCCTTGCCGGGAGGCGACTTCTTGATGAACGCCCCATAATAGGTGGCAATATTTCGATGATTTGAGTATTTCTTAAGCACATTGATCTCAAGCTTTATCTCCTCCTCCTCATCCTCGGTGACGTCCATCACCTTTATG
The DNA here is from genome assembly GCA_035044505.1 of Zaprionus lineosus. Taxonomy (NCBI): domain Eukaryota; kingdom Metazoa; phylum Arthropoda; class Insecta; order Diptera; family Drosophilidae; genus Zaprionus; species Zaprionus lineosus. The sequence continues at coordinate 3,353,970 of JAWNNX010000694.1, read as the reverse complement.
GCAGCCAACTGACCAGTTTTTGTATGACGGCCCTGAAAGTAACCAAAACCAAAAGGTATCAGCTTTAAGTTCGACTTTGACTTTGAGTTCCATTAGTTCACAATCATAAAGCGAAGTGGCAGTTTGTTTATCAATTTAAGCAATGCTGGAATGAAGGGTACCCAACGAGGAAAGAGGGGAAGCAGGAAGGCAGGAAAGCAGGGAAGTGGAGAAGTGGGGCAGTGGGGAAGGTGCGGCGAGTCGGTCGGCACTGATGGATCACTGACGCTGTTTAATGCACTTCACAGTCTCTCAGACACTTGAACCCGACGCATTCTTGACCACCACCAACAACAACAATAGCAACAAACACTGACCATGGCTGCGGCATCGACGTCATCGCCAACGCCAACGCCAACGCCAATGGCAACGGCAACGGCAACGCCGACGTCAACACCAACGTCAACTCCGACTCAGACGACGACGTCAATCATTTGAGGCGCACATAGCAACTGATCAGATTGTGTAAACAACTCGAATTCAATGCAAATCAAACAATAGAACAGGAAGACTTGCGGTTAGGCAGAAGCCCGTCTCCGGACACTCGGGTGGCCAATGCTGCGTGACAAAGGCGATTCCTGGGATAACAAAAAGCGGAAGCTTTTGACTTTTCCGAGTTGTTCATTAGCTCAAAACTTGTTCAAGATTAAAGTCTACATATAAACAACATTTTCAATGATCAAGAGTCAACAAGTCAAGTCGCGAGACAATCAACTGGAATGCAAGACAAAGAACTGATCAGAGATTGGAGCGAGTGAAGCCTCAATTCAAAGGTCATCCATAAAACTGCAATCTCCTGTGTCTCTAGGAATAAATAGACTATTTCATGGAAAGGAAGTCGCTCAGTGTGTGATTGCAAACATTGCCCATGGTCACTGCCGACTCTTCTAATGGTTTTTTAATCTGGCGATCAAAAAATGCAGTTGCCAACTTCTCGGATCGTTAGTCTGGTTAATTGATTTATAACCTGACTTTGTGAGTAACTTTTTTGCCCAAAAGTCAGTCAATCAAGGCGTAAAAAAGTATTTCAATTATCTGTCCATTTAATAAGACTCATAAATTGATTTTCTGTGCAGGATTGAGTTGTCCTGACCGGTTTGACTAACTGCCATGGATAACGAGCAATCTGGAGGCCCGTCGACTTGGAGGCATCAATGTTGTCATTTAAAGCGGCTTTAAAGTCATTTCATATTTAATACAGTTTTAATTGAGAAGTGCACAGGAACGGAACAGGCGGAGATGCCAGGAAAGCGGAGGTACCCAAACGGGGCTGAGACGACTTCGAGGCAGCTGCTTCCATGCCACAATAAATCAAGTGCCTAACGAGAAATGATAACAATTTACTTCAAATAGGAGCAAGCGCAGTACATGAAGACCAGGATGAGGATGGGCAAGAGGATGGAACGGGTATGAGAATGGGGATGGGTATGAGGATAGAAAGGGGAGTGAGAATGAGGAAGAAAATGGAGATGGAGCCGGGGATGGAGATGGGCGTGAGGATGATAGGAATAAAGCAGTGGTGGCCATAGCGTTGAGGAGCTGTTGATAGTTTGGTCCGTTGGTTTTATTGATTAGCCAGCGGGGCGTTTTGCTGTGGCAGATTCCATCAAAATGCTATTAGACAACAATTTTCCCCAACTCTTGGCTAGCAGCTGTGAAATTTAAGTATCATCATCTTTCCCATCCTCATCTCCACCTCTACCGCCATCCCTCTACCCATTGACAGTCTCGTCGACGAGTCCATGTCCATGTCCATGTCCGTAACGTTGTCGTTGTCGTTGTCATATTCTAACGGTTGACTGTGAAAAATTGTGCAGATTTTATGCAAATTAATGACATGCACTAATGGAGTTGAAAACTGACTTGAAAATTGCGCAAAGAGAAAGGAGAGCTGCGACGCGGCGAAGTGCAGAGGGCGGGGAAACGAGGCGAAGGCAATTCAAGAGAAAGAAATCGATTGGCGATAGAGTTCACTGGGCAGGTGCAACCAGTTATAGATCATCGCTGGATCGTATCCAGTTGCCAGTTGCCAGTTGCCAGTTGCCAGTTGTTCGCTGATCGCTAAGATTGGCAAGTGGCGACTGCATTGGCAACTGCGGCTCTTCAAGCGAATTCAATTTCAACTCCAATGCCCAGCAGAGGTTTTCAAAATAATAATACAATGGAAAATATTTGTGAATCACTTTCGGTCACAGTCACAGTCACAGTCACTTAGACACTCCGCTCAGTTCGTCTAAATGCAAATAGAGCTCTATAATCCAAAAAACAAATAAACAAACAAAACCAAGCGAGCGCTGGTGAGGATTAGGGTGATGGCAACGAAGGCGGTGACGGCAACAGCAACGGCAACGGCAGCGGCAGCGACGGCGGTGGCCGCGACAAACGTGTTGACGGTGACAAGCCTTTGCCATAAAAGGCAAAGAAACTGCTGAGTTCGTTAAATAATTGAAAATATGATGGAAACAAAAACCCAAAACGATATGAAAATCATTTAAAGGTAACGTCAACAATGGAGCCGCATTTCTTGCTCGACATGGAGAGCAGCTGTCCGCTTGGCTATGCTTTTGCCTACCTATGCAGAAGTCCCTCTGCTTCTGTTTCTGCCCCTGCCGCTGGTTCTGACTCTGTTTGTGATTTTATATCTGTTGCACATACAGTTTCTCTCTCTCTCTCTCTCTCTGCTCTTTAGGTATTCAGTTTCAGTACAAACATCCGACTACCCGCCGCCATCAGTGTATCTGGCAGTGAATATGAATATGAATTGCGCTAAAAACAATAAACTTGATGAAAAACACAATGACAAAAACAAAAAACTATTAAAAACCAGAAAAATCACGCATATTGCACATTTTCTGAAAAAAGATACACAAACCAAAACAGACACAAGCACAGATGCAGATACAGATACAGATGCAGATGCAGACATAGGTGCAAATATATATATATATATATAATATATATAGAGAGATACAGATAAAATTAAAGTCACGGATTCAAATACAGACATTCAGATACAGATGCATTTACAGATACAGATACAGATGCATTTACAGATACAGATACAGATGCAAAACAGACACAGATACAGATACAGTCATGGATTCAGATTCAAGTAACTTCATCCTCATTTAAAAATCGCATTATCAAGCAATTACGAGTTGTCATAAGCCATGGAACACGTCCATCGACAGCCGTGAAATAAGCGCCCGCCCCTGCTCCCGCGACGCTCCTCCACCGCAGGAATGGTGACAAATGACAAATGACAATTGGAAAACAATAAACTCAAATGAAGTGCTTTCAATAACATGATGGGAACTTAAGGGCATCTACGACTGATGAACGCCCTACGCATGCAGAGACTTGAATCCAACTCCAAATATTTTGAGCCTCGAGCTTGAAAAAAGCTACAAACTTAGGCGGAAAATCGATCGATGTAGAGAAATTCTGGGAAATCCCAATGGGATTTGCTTCTGAGGAAAACAGATGTTCCGGAAATGAGGAGAGGAGAGATGAGAGAGGAGAGAGGAGAGAGGAGAGTTGATTGTCGAGTGTTTTGTGAGTTTCTCGGAAAATTCTAGAATTGCGCTAAGAAAGCAATCAATTAATCAATTAGTGGAGAAGCTATAAAAATGAATAATAAAATGAAAAACTGAAAAACTGAACTGCAGCAAATGAAACTGTGATAAGAAAAATGCAGGTTTTTAACGATTTTTGAATCGTTAATTGACTGGACAAAAGTTACAAAAATATAAAAAGAGAAAATTAAGGAGTTTTGTGAGGATAAAAAACAGAAATAATTAAATTAAATTCTTGACTTTCAGTTAATTTGAAAATAAATGAAAAGCGCTTTTCAAATTTAAAGCCTGATTAGGATAAGGGTCCTTTTATGCTGTTTACAATTTTAATATAAGTAACCCTGGAAACAGGATTTCCCTCGGGCTACCCATTTTCCAGGGAAAAGCGCAAATGTCCCGCTGAATAAAAATAAATATATTTACTCACAGAAACTGGAAAACTAGGAAACTGGTGCTGATTACATAAGAGCAAAGCAGCAGCAACAAAAATGCAGTCAAGTGCCAAAAGGTACCCCCGCCCCAGCACCTCACACAAAAACCCCCCGTCCCCATCCCAACGTCAACCAACCCTCGGTGCTATTTCGCCGTCTTTCACATTGTAAAATGGCTAAAAAGATTAACTTGGACATGTTTTAAGCTCCAACGACGAGTTGAGGTTGGCTATGCAAATCGCCAGAGACAGAACTCGAGAGAGAGAGAGAGAGAGAGAGAGAGAGAGAAAGAGAGAGAGAGGGCAGATAAAGCACTGAATAAATAAACAACTAAAAAATAGTTGGATAGCAAAAAATAAATGGATACTGTGGGCCATGTGCCCGATAAGGCGACAGCCAAGTGAATGAAAATGAACGAGGAAATGGATTAGATGGGTTTCCACAGGGGAAACTCAGCCATTGGGGGTTGATAAATGTGCTACAAACTACAATAATTATGATGGAAAAACAAATATAGAAGCGAGTGATGAAAACTTTGGAAGAAAACTCCTTAGATAATATATCTATAAACTTGCATAGAGGAGAGGAAAGCTTATTGAGAGGCTGAGAGAATGAAAAGCCAAGCTATCAATAGATTTGAAAGACAAAGTAACACGAACTTTGAAGCCCCTTTACCACCTTACCTGAACCACCTTATTGTTTCCACCGATTGATGGTGCACCAAACCACATAAACTCGATAGACACCTTACAATGGGCGTTGGGTAATCGAATCCCCCACAACGCAGCTACCGGCAGTACATCAAAGCTTTGCCCTACCCCAGACCTGTCCCTATCCCTGTCCCTGTCCCTGTCCCTATCCCTATCTCTGTCCCTTGGAACCGCAACGTTGGGTTATAAGCCTCTAATTTCTAACCTCCCATTGACATCCCCAGCCCAACTCCACCCATTGAGCATGCACATTAATTCTGCGGCTGTCGCCGGTGTGAGCAACAACAATGCCGAGAGTTACATATATTCCGAGTTGGAACTGGGCGTCAGCTGCAGGCAAAACTCTCACACTATTTACAACGTACACACACGAACACACACACACACACATACACGTGAGCACAACAACATTTGGAAAACCGCAATTGAATTTACAACGCATGCAACATACACAACAGTTGCAGGTCCAAGTGGGAGCACTCCCCAGATCTGGGACCCAAGACACAAGCCCAGCAACCAGAGACCAGAGACCAGAGACTGCAGGCCGCAGACCGGAGACCGGAGACCTGAGAACGTGGATAAGGTACCACACCCCGTGCGAGATGCGTCAAGTAGCCAAGTGGCTGCCGTGGTCGATTGGTTGCTGCGTGGCAAGGCTGCACAACGTCTGTAGGCTGCCAACTTGCCACACTGGCCCAGAGAGTCTTGTGGCAATCTGTGGCAACGCAGCTGCTGTTGCTGCTGCTGCGTTGGCCAACATTGCGCAAGCTTTTAGTGGTGCCCCACATCTCACAGTCCCACATCTGCGGCAATCGTGTGCAAATTTGATGTAGCTCCAAATTCAAAACAAATGACTGCCCCTCCACGCGCCATGTGTCTGACTAGAAGATGCCCTGTAACAATCGGGCGCACACTTAGCATATCTGCACTCAACTTGGCCAGAGCGCACAAAAGTGTGCTACATAAATTGGTAAGTGAACATCTTGAGAATCCCCCTTCCAGGGGTTCAAATTGTGGAGTCCCAAGAGTTGCGTAACCTCTCGACCCTTCTGATTGCATTTAACAGGGTATAATGACGCGAGAGTCGCTGAAGAGTTAAAGACAAAAACGCGTTAAGGTAATTACTCAAAAGTGCAAGAGGCTGCCATGGGCGTACGTGTCTGTATCTGTATGCATGGGTGTATGGGTGTATGGGTGTATGGGTGTGTGAATGTGTATAGGTGAATGTGTGCTAAGAGGGTTCCATCAGGCATCAGTTACCAATTGTTGTTGCTGCTGCCGTTAATTAACCCAGAAATCAAAGCTTTTTTCTAATGCACTTGTAAACCAACGACGACAACGACGACAGCGACGACGCAGCGACACAGCGACACAGCGACGTCGACGGCAATGGCAACGGCAACGGCGGCGACGACGATGCATTCATTTTAAATGGCCACAACAATTGAACTTTGTTGTTTTTGTTGCTTTTGCTGTTGTTGTTGCGGTTGCTGTTTTTGTGTAGAGTTAAGTGCGGCCCCATTCCCTGTCCCCCAGTCTAATGGTACACTGCGTGCAGCTGGCGCATAAAACGGCAATTCAAAGCAAGTAGGAATTCCTGTACCATGAACTACCTGACTATGTGATACCCTGTAATCCGAATTAACTACTGGTATATTCTTTACCTTGTATCTGTCCAAGATGCAAACCTGCCCCGAACATAACTTCATATACAATTCCCCAAGCTCGGAGCTGGAGTGTCTATGGCCACATACCCAGCACAGGAGGTGTAAACCCCACCTGGCATAGTCAATGGGTCCAGGGTATCCAATGGGAAAAACTTTTACGACGAGGCTTTAAACTTTGCATGGAATAACTTTAAGAGCTGCTGTTAGTGGAATTTATAAGCGATGAATCATTGAAATTTCCACTCGCTCTTCCTGTTCGTGTTACTCTATCTGCCTCCCACTTCCCCTTTTCCTTCCCCTCCGACGCCATCGCTAACACCATCTCTTTCCTCGCTTTGATTTCATTTAATAAACATAAAAATATATTTACCTCCATTCTATTAAAAAAAAATTTAAATTCAGAGTTTCGCCTGTCGGAAAGCGAAGCTCGCAGCAAATTACACTTTATTGGCAACTCGACTGACTGCCTGGCTGGCTGGCTGGTTGCTTGGTTGGTTACCCGCCCACCTGCACACCTGTCCACCTGTCTACCCGCCTGTCAATCCGTCTAAACGTCCACCCTCCCACCGGACTTGTTCCCGGTTAACCCAGTTAGCGAGTTTTGTTTGATGTTCCACTTGCGGCTCAGCAGTCAATGGACTGAAAATGTTCACGGGCTTTAATATCGCCTTCAAGGTACTTCGATTCGCGATTCGCGATTCGCCAAAAAGGTTCCAATCAATACAATCTCAGAGTTCTAAGAGCTAACTCAATAATGTGTGAATGGCATGTTTTATTAGATGTTACGTGTTACCAACAGAAGCCGGGGCAAAAGAGAAGTTAAACGAGCTGAAAGTCTACAGATTTAAGCTGATTTCACCTTATTTTAAATTTTTACTTTATATTTTATTTATTATACAAATAAATATTTTTATATTTTGTATATAAATATTTTAATCAAAATGTAATTATTTATAAAGTTTTTTGGGTTTTTTATTTTAACCCTTAATTCGGGAATTAATAATAGTTAGTTTTTTCACAGATCTTGGGATTATTACGGCTGCAAATGGCAGCCAAAATGAGCAACTATACAAACGGGAACTTTTCTTATCAAAATATAAATAAATAATTTGACTCATAGATGCTATTTTGATTGTTGATGTCAGCCAATGTCCACACAGGGCGATAAGCGGCGGGAATTGAATCGATGTGTAGTTTGAGGTTCTACCACAAGTGTCTGCACGATAAACTTGACGAATTTTTAGAAGTTGCCGGGATTAAGTGCCACCGAGTGACGTTACGTTCATTAAGAAGCCGGTCTGCCGGAAGTTCCGGTTTTTGGGGCCAAACTCAACTCATGATATGTTGGTTGACGTGGAGAATGACGATTGTGTGTGATTGAAAGCGCATTAATTGTAATTTTGATATCAAAGAAATTGAAATTAAACGAATTAAGTGCAGCAAAGGAAATGCCACATCGAATTTTTTCCAAGTGTATGTGTATGTGAGTGTGTGTGTGGCTGTGTGTCTGTGCGTGCGGTTGAGAACCTAAGGGCTTGGGTGTAGTAAATTTGTCAACTGCGGGTCAACTGGTTCAGTTTTCAGAGACAGGGCGATGTCCGTGTATGTGTTTAGAGAAGAGAAAAGGGAGACAGATGAAGTAAGAAAGGGAGAAAAAGGGACAGAGGGATGAGGGGATTCATCAACTCATTGTCGCCCAATTACATGACACTCAACGAGTTTATTATTATAATAAATTATATGATGAGGAATTTGTCGGGGATTGTGGCGGCTGGTGGCATTGTAAACCAATATGCAGATAAGGGACCAGCACTTAGATAAGTCCCTAACAAAGCCTCTTATTGTGCGCCAAAGGGGGTCTTCCCCTCGGGATCTTTAAGCATGCAAAAAAATCACCCAAAAACTTTCACTCATAAATTAATTGTTGTTCGAAATGGAAACAAAACTGAATGCCCCACAGTAAGAAGCAAATGGGCAGCCAGCAGCCAGCAGCAAGCAGCAAGCAGCAGGCAGCAGGCAAAAAACATCAAAGTTAATCGTGAAATCAACGCTTTCAAATATGCATTTATCTCTCGTATTTATTTTCGCCCAACTGTGAGTAATGAACGGCGGCGCTTGGAGTTTGCATATTTAATCAGAAAATTGCTCAAATATTTGAATCACTACTCGAGTGTGAGTGTGAGTGTGACTTTGTGTGTGTGTGTGTGTGTGCGTTGTTTACATTCAATGCCAACCTTGAGCAGTCAAACAACATTCGATGACGATAACGACGCCAACAGCGACAGCGACAGCGAAGCCGCAAGATGAGTTGTTCGCTCAACGCGCATCGCTTATCGCCACTTATTGTGTGGTGTGTTTGGTAATGTTATCGAATGTCTTCCCAGCGCTTCTGTTGACCGTGGGCGGCAATGTGGCTTTGGTTTGGAAAGAGAGAAAAAGTAGGTCAGGCCGAGGGGCGTACTCGTTGTGGGGGCGAATGCGACACCTCAAAACAAATTGAAATCATAAATTCAATGAAAAGCAATAAGGAAGTCAAAAGCAATTGAATTGAACTCTAACTCAACTTTATGCGTTTTCAACTAAAAACTCATTTTATGACAACATGCGTCGAGCATTAAATACAGTTTCTGCATTAAACAAAAAAAAAAAAACAAACACTCATATGCTGCTCGGGGAATTCATTTAAATGATGCGTTTAATGCCCCCAAAGACTTTCGCCCACGCAACACACACAACACACAACACACAACACACAACACTGAAGGGCTGAGGTCTGAATTGGGCGCACTGGCAGTTTAGAGGGACGTAGGAAGCCCTCGTATAATTAACATTCTCCAAACATCGCTGCGAACTTTGACCCAATTATGCGCAATATACGTAAGCGACAACCACACACATACACATATACATATATGTACACATGTCTCTCTGTATACAAATATACAGACAGGGCCAGCAACAATTCATATTTATGAGTATGAGTATGTAGATGCACACATATGCAGCAATGTTTGTGCGAGGTTCTGTATCTGTGTGAGCGAGATATGATAATAAAACATGCTAGGCGAAAGAGTCGCGTAGAAAGAAGAATGAAAGAGAAACAATACAAAAAAAAAAAAGAAGCAACGAGCGTGCAAAGCTTTTATTTACGACTTCATTTGGTTGCATTTGAGCGACGCAGGCGCAGCCAGACAACGAGACGAGCGAACAGTGTATGAAGACAGAGAAGCGATAGGTAGACCAAACGGACGGCCAAACAGGCGAAAAGGCAGACAGATAGTCAGACCGGCAGGCAGGAGAGAATGAAGTAAATGGAGACACACGCACAGAAAAGTGCAGGCGCAGCTAATAAAACGCCACTCAAAGAAACATGCGAAACACATTAAAGGCAATAAACAAATCAAGCAGGAAACACGAGTACAAAAGAAACATAAAATAAAATTTAAAAAACAAAACCGACGCAGCCTCAGAAATTTTAAATTGAAATCAACCAAAGTAAAGTTTCAATTAGACAGACAGTTTGCCCAAGCACTCGCCACATGTACACAAATAATGTTTTTTTATTCTTTTTTTTTTCTTGCTTTGTTTATTTTTTTTATTATTATTGTTTTATGTGTCGCTTTGAACAAAGCTAGAAAAACAAAACGACACTAAAAAGTGCTAAGCAAAGCAAACAACTAAAGAAAAAAACTAATTGTTACGCAAATTTTGATTTGTTTTAGAAAAACATTTGAAAACACTAACAGAGAGTCATTGACACATGAGCATCAAATAGTCAAACATGTACATGTAAGAGAGCTGAGAGGCTGAGAGGCTGAAGGGGTTAGTTAGTAAGAGAAAATATCAGCACTTTGCGCAGTCGACGTTGACGTCGCCGGTGCTTTTAGTTTTATTTGCGTCGTGACGTTCGCCCAGCGTTCCTTTCTCTTTCATACAGCAAACATTGCAAATTTTAACCGCAACATTGACGCCTCACCGGCTTCACTATCGCGTTCATTCTCGCACACGACGCTCTCTCTTGCTCTCTGTTCCCTGATTTACAGTCTATCGCTCCCACCCTACCAAGTGCTATTGCTCATTGTATTTTTAGAGGTTCACTAACATTTTGTTACGTATCCAATACATATGTATGTTGTATGTACTTATACACACTTGTGCTCGTGCATGTGTGTTTCTGTGTGAAGTTTGTATTTTGTTTTTGCTTCTGCTTCTGCTTTCCGTCTGTTCGTTAAATTAAATCTCTAGCCCTGACACTTTTTCATTGACAAGGCAACCTGCACCCGAAACTCCAACCGTCCGAAAATAGCAAAAGCCAAACAATAAAATGCGATTTAGGTTTACGAGTATATTGTGTATTTTCGATGTGGACGCGCTTTTGCAAAAAAATTAAATGAATAAAAACAAATATAAAAAAATAGATTTTCGCTAACGCAAGCAAGCGACGCCACGTTGGGAAAGTCAATGCGCCGCACCGCACCGCGGCGTGCGTTGGAGGCGACACAACGACCTTGGGAAGCGGCGCGCTGATTTAACAATGTTATTGTTGAAGTTGCCAACATATGCATTTTTATAATGTCTGACGAAGCTTCTTCTTCTTCTTCTTCTCTTTCTTCTTGTTGTTGTTATACAGTTTGCTTTTTTGGAGTCATCTTTTTGGCATAAATCAAGTCAAAAGCTTGCCTGCCTGCAAGTTTACAACTTTCAAATAAATCGTGTGAAACTTTTACGGTAATCCTTCCTATTTCAATCTCGACCCGAAGGCTGGCAAATCTCAAAAAGGTCCCAGAAAAGTTTTGATTAAAATGATTATGAGATCATTTTTAGAAACTTATTTATATAATAAATTCACAGTTCAGACTTTGAGTTATTAAATGCTAATGGATTCAGATTACACAAGGAGTCGGAATGATTCACTCACTTGATATTTCCCAGTAATTCTTTAGTTTAAACTGACAGCTTTAATTCGCCGTTTACATTTTTTAATGTATGTTATTAGTTTTCAGTTGTAGTACAACATCCATGCACATATTCATACATACACACATATGTACATATGTATATAATATGCATATGTATTTCCGCATTTGTGACCTTATTAATTCCATTAATCAGAACATCTCACAATTGGTAAAAATAAACATTTTTAGCCAAGTTCATGTTTCAAAATCCATCGAAACTCAGGCAACTGATCGAAACACTTGATCCTCCTTTCGATGCAATGTGTTCCAGTTTCTTATTAGCATGCATATTCATAAGTACAAAGGCGCCGATACAAGCACACAGCACACACACACACACACACACACACGCACACATACACACACACACAGAATTAATTGCTCAAGTTTAAAATGAACAAATTAAGAAAACAAAAAGAAAAACTGGGAATGTAAGTGACTCACGCGCTTAGTGATAAACTGAAATTAAAAAGTGCAGTGGCAATAAGAAACAAAGCAAGACAAAACAAAACAGGCCAAAGGGTGGAGAGATACGAAATTTGAAAAAAAAATAAATAAAAAACAAAAACAAAAACAAAACAAAAAGGGGAAACTTATCAATAAGAAACCGGAAGTGCAAGGCACAAAGCACACTAGAGACTTGTCGATAACCCAATAAATGACAAGACTAAAGCTCTAAGAGCAGCTAAGTGGTGACTAAGGGGAAGTGTACGCGGAATGGGGGGAAGTACCACTCACTGTATAAATCAAATTCGTATTAATCGAAGCGAAACGAGGCAAAGCTAACGAATTCGTAGAAATGTCACAAATGACGTCACAATTGACAAGAAATGCGAGCTAAACGAATTAACTTGAATGCTGTTTTTGGAAAAGAAAAAAGATAACACAAAAATTGAATTAAGATTTCCAGCTCCGAATCATCCTGCAACCCCTGGTGCCCCCGCAGTCAACAAACCATCGACTAACAGTTAAATATTTATGGCAATTTATGAATAAGCGCTTTAATGACGCGACTAATTTTTTATAAGCTACTAAAATGTGATTGTTTGCGATATTGTATGAAAGTTTGCAAGCCACTCGATTAGCGAACACAAAAGAGAGAGATAGGGAGAGATGATGCAGAGATGGGAAAGGGAGGTGGCAAGGTGAGAGGACGAGTGGGTAAGAGGGAGCGGAAGAGCGATCAAACCGGTTAACTGTCAGTCAGTAAAACCAAAATCCAGTGAATGCCTAAGAAATGACACACACATTGTGAGCCGAACCAAGCGTAGCCAACAAGTGGACAATAACCAGATCCACAAATACAAATACACGCTTACGCAGACACTCGCACACACACACATGCACACACGCACACACATGTACGGCAACCGCAACATTAACAGACGTAGCCCCAACAAGACCAACAACAACAGCAACAGCAACAAGAACAACAACGTTTCCGTTACTCTTGTAGTGCGTTCTAGCGACAAGTCACATGCATTCGACAACTCAAAGCTTCTTGGTATATTACTCATGCTAATTTCACAGACACTCGCACACATTTAAAGCCAGAGCATATACGTATGTATGTATCTATGGTGTATACATGTATACGCATCTGAAGCTCAGTCAGTGTTGGACAGTATAATGAACTACTTAATACTGAAGCAGTGACGAGAAGCACGGAAACAAGTTGTCGCACAGTGGGCAAAATTATGTATTGTAGATGCGAATGTGAATGTAAGTGAGACAGTATGTGTGTGTGTGTGTGTGTGTGTGTGTGTGTGTGTGTGTGCTTGTACTCCTATTGTTGTTTATGTTGTAAACGCTTGTTACCACGTGCCACTTGCAGCTTAGCGTGGTAACTCGACATTGAGGTCGACAGTGCTCTGAAGGAGGCGTGGGCTGTTCTTTATTATAGTTTCTATATATATACACATACATATACATATCTGGGTATATATCTTTTTGCGAATTGGCCGCATTTCAGAGTCAAAAAGAGAAAAAGCGTGAAATAAAGCGGCAAGTGACGCATACAATAAAAAGATTATGATTTAAGATTGACAGTTAATTGATTGAAATTGTGAAATAGGAGTAAGTATGAGTACATTAATCCATTAGAGATTCATACATCCACACACACACACACACACACATGCCAGTTGTTTAGTGCGGGGTAAGGGAAATCTACATTCAACTTATGTATCTCGCATTCAGCCAGACGATCATGATATCTGCGGATAATGAGTCTATACCCGACCCGATACATGTATACATGTCTGAACGTGCGGACTGCGAGATTTCTCGCTGTGTTTTTGTAAAATGATAGTTATGCAAATGGGCAAAATAAAAAAAAAAATCCAAATAAAAAAACTGCTAAATGTGCAAATTAAGTTAAAAGACATTATCTGAGGAGTAGTGATAGTCACTAATTGATGTGATTATAATACGAATACGAGAGAATGAGCTTCGATGTTCGCTATGTTGGTACAGACACATCTATACATGGGCACACATATGTACATGTCTGTGTGTGTGTGTGTGAATGTGTGTATTGTTATTGCAACGCTTTTGGGACTGTCAATTTTGTTGACAATCACATGTCGCATACCTTTGGCTTTAGCCCCCTACAAAGTGAGTGCAAGAGGAGGGGGGAAATAACGCTGGAGAGGGGTTAAGAGGTTGGAGCGTAGAACTTGTCGCTGGCCTCCCAAGCAGAGCGCATGCCACAAAGCTGCCCGCAACACATACAACGGCAAACAAAGCAGAACAGAATAGAACAGGGCAGGGCAGGGCAGGGCAGGGCAGGGCAGAGCAGAGCAGAGCAGAGCAGAGCGGAGTGGAGCAGAGCCGAACAGAAATGAACAGGGTGGAGCAACAAATGCTAACGGTAATCCCCACAGTGTCTATTTTTGTAGCTGCCGCTGCATTGTGTTGTATCTTGCAGATACAATTTGAAACTTATAATTTAAATACAAAGTCGCGGCATTGTTTTTCCTTCTCTCTTCCAGAAACACAGATAGCGAGCATTTGGTTTAAATCTTTGATGTGATTATTATTATGTTAAAGATGATCATGATGATGGTGATGATGATGATGATGATGATGAGGATGATGATGGGAATGGGGATGATGATGTTGTTTATGGGAATGGCTGTTACTCTTGTCGTTCGGTTGGCCCTGCGGCACAACTCTAAAGCGAGCGGAGAATGTGTTAATGTGTGAGAAGAACTAAGAACTTTTGGTGGCAAGTTATTCGCCCGCCTAGCGGTTCGCAACTAATTAAGGCAGCAGTGCAAATGACGCAGCTTGTTTTGGTACGGATGGACAGATAGGCAGATATGCGGCGCAAGATACAGATACAGATACAGATACAGATACACAGACACAGGCGCAGATACATACATACACATACACATACATGCAACTCATCTTAGCAGTCAGCCTCAGATACAACTGCGACGCATTCAAGCATTAAGTCTAATGATTGCTAATTACACGACAACAACAAACAACAAGCAACAAACAACACTAACAACAACAACAACAAACAAGAAACAAGTCGCCCAGTTGCCTCGACTGAACTAAACTAAACCGATCTGTGGGATTATTGCGCCGTAACCAAATCGCCAATTGGGTGTTCAAAAGAAAGCTGCAAGTTTGGCCACATGCAACACAAGGATCCAAATAGTTTTCCATAATTTAGATCATACATTTACATAGATATATATATATTTCTGATTAATAGATAGATATATTAAATGTATGGAAATAAATCGGGTTGTCGCTTAAACGATGGGAACTGATCCCATATGTATGTATGTACATTCCGCCCATAAAAAGGAGTATTATATTGATTGTTACTCACCTTATAGACCTGGCCGTAGGTGCCATTGCCAACGACCTCGATGAGCTCAAAGATGCCTGCAGGATCCTGGAAGAGCAGAAAGACAAAAGATGAAGATAAAATTAGTCTCAGTGCAAAAAGTGTAAAAGTAAAGACTCTAAAAATGTCAAAGACCGAAACGCAATAAATATGTATGTATATTTTATATATAAGTATTATATATTGTATAAATTTATATGTAGGTAGGACTGGAAAAAACAATTACATATAACAAAAACGAGCAGGGGAAACGCCCAAAAAATCCTTAACAGACGCAAAGGCAAAAGTGAAACAAACAAAGAAACTCTAAAAGGCTTCCAGGAGAGCGAGCGGGGGGCGGGGGGAGGGTGGGCAGGCGGATGGTTGGTCGTTTGAGCGATGAGATGAAAACTGGGCGGGGCTGGGACACAGAGACACTTAACAAACAGCAGCAACGGCAACAACACAACAACAACAACAACAACAATAACATACAACATACAACATACAACCTCCAACATACAACATACAACATACAACATACAACATACAACGATGTTCTATAAGGCAACGTTGTTATTTTGGCTCTTTTTGTTTGTTTGTTTGTGTAAACAAATTATTAAGGCATAATAATACAAATACAAATACAAATACAAATACGGAATGCGGTAGAGGAGGAGCGTTAAAAATAAAGCGGCATTTAATACAAATACTCGTCGCCGTACAAATACGAATATAAATCCCCCCAAGCCACCGTTGAACGATTCTCGATCTCATCCTCTCCGTATGCCCATGCCTCATACCCATGTACCCAGGGCCAGGCCCAGGCCCAGGCCCATACCCATACCCATACCCATACCCACACACCAATACCCATACCCATACCCATACCCATACCCGTACCCGTACCCGTGCCCGTACCCATACTATCCATGCCGATGCCCATGCCCATGTCAAGCCATACAAAAACAAATCGCATGCGAGTTCATTGACACGCAGCTCACGAGCAGGCACGTTGAACACGAGACTCTAGAAGCAAGACTAATCGGCGTGACACGACGTGACACGCAAGCGACGCCACACTTAGCCCGTTAGGAAGGTAAAGTGAAGTTTCGAATTGGGGAGTGGGGAGTGTGGAGTGTGGAGTGGGTACTGTGTACTGTAAGGAGAAGGACAGGAGGAGGGAGGGGGCGAGGCTAGTGACAGCTAAGGCAAACGCCAATTAAAATAACAACAGAACAACAATTTCAACAGGTAAGTGACTTTTTTATTCTCGTCATTTTTTGTTGTTGTTGCTGTTTTATATACATAGAATGGGGGCCAGGCAGAGCAGTCAGTGCTCCAAATTCTGTTTATGACAAGCTAAACTACAAGTTGAAGTGGTAAAGGGCAGAGCTGCGAACAGTCGAAAGGCAGACATCAGTTAATTGAGAAGACATGCAAGTTTAGCATAGAAAGAGGCAATAAGGAAAGTTGGATACGAATTGATGGATTAGATTGACGGGAAGCTAAAACTAATGAAATTCAAAGAATTTCATATAAACACGACCTACTAAGAATGTTGCCACAGCAAACAGAACGGGAAATAGGCTTAATTTGCGTTAAGTCAATAGTAACGAATTGACTTAGTTAAAGCGCTTCATAATATCAGCCTAATCGTATTGATTAGTTAACGCTTTTGAACTTCCCTTTACAAAGTATTTCAATCTCATTAACTGACATTCCATCGCTTCAACACTTGTCTCTTCCCACTGTACCATAACGTTCTTACATTAGCAAATGTGACTGCGACTGCGACTGTGACTGCAACTGCGACGACGACGACGACGACGACGGCGACGGCGACTGCACTACTAAAAGCTTCAGCTAAACTTTTTAACAAACACAAATACCTCAGCCCTCAATTCGCCAGACCCGTGAAACAAAAGCTAAGCTCTTCTGCTGCTGCTGCTTCTTCTTCTTCTTCTTCTTCGTCTGTCGTAACGGTAGCAGCAATTTGCAGGCTGCTGATGCGCTCAAGCAGCAGCCACAGGAATTTTAGAGTAAAAGACAAAGCACGAGTTAAAACCAAAATAAAAAGTGAAAAAACAACACACAAAAACGTTGGGGAAATAATAAACAGCAAAATGTACAGACAGACAGAAAGTGCGACAGAGATAGAGCTAGAAAATACAAGGGAAAGAGCGCGGGAGAGCGAGAGAGAGGGTTGAGAAGAAGGAACTATTGAAAGCGGCTCTAAGTAGATTTATGACTGCCTTCAAATGAGCCATCGCCATCGCCATCGCCATCACCATCGCCATTGCCATCGTCATCGCCGTTGCCATCACCAACGCTTCCTCGTCTTTTCCTCTTCCAGAACTATGGCTGTAATGCCTGCTCTTTTTTTCTTGTGGCTATTGTTGTTGTTGGTATTGTTGTTGGTATTGTTGTTGATGTTGCTGCTGCTGCAGTTGTTGCTGCTCTGACTGTGTTTTTAGTGCTGCTTACTGACGACAAAGTGTGTCAAACACATGCGGGGAACAGCAGCTAAGGGTGACAGACGGAGACAGAAGCAGAGAGAGAGAGAGAAAGAGAAAGATAGAGAGAGAGGGACACAAACAGGGAACTAACCAGGCAGGCCGACGGTCGGCAATTACTGCTATTTATCGCTGATTACTTCACGTTGTAAAAATCAATTAAAAATTCACGAAAAAGTCAGCTAAGTGTTCCCCATGGAGCAACGGCGAAAACCACATCATGACTCATTAGCGATGACATGTTAAGCGGAACCACAAACCAAATGCAGCGAACGAGCAAAGGGATGGGGGTGATTGCGAGATGTAAGGGGGGTAGGGTACACGGGCAGATGCTTTGTGCGGGACATTTGTGAATCGTTCTGGCGGCATGATTGAGCTTTAGTTACAGTTATCAATTGTAAAAGGCTGGCTACTCCTGCACTCACATCTGTGCGTGCGAGTGTGTGAATATGTGTGTGTGTATGTGTTGTGTTGCCTGTTGGTCTGTTCCTCTTTCCTACTCGCTCTAACAAACGGTGTTGGTATTTGTCTTTCGTTGTTGTTCTACAAACGGGTACGGGTGCTTTGTTGAAACGGGTAACGAGTGCAACTTAGACTAAGACTAAAACTAAAACCAAACACCCGTTGATACTCGCAGCTCAGCCAAGACTTGTCCAAAACTCGCCGAGGCGCTGCTTCAGTTGGGCAGGCTGTTTGGTTGGTCGGTCGGTCGGTCGGTCGGTCGTTCTGTCTGTTGGCAAAACTGGATTTCTTTTTGGTCGCATTCGTCTCTTGGCCCAGTTAGAGCAGCAATGATATGTTTCTATCTACGAATAATGTATGCGTGTATTTGTGTGTGTGTGTGTGTGTGTGTGTGTGTGTTAGTATTGGTATGGGTGCGCGTATGTATATTAAGGAGACTCGCCAACAGGACTGACTGCATATTGAACGCCCATACAGAATAATAGCAGCAGCAAAAGCAACAGCAGCTTTTTGCATATGCAAAAGGGGAAGAGAGCGGGTGAGGAGAAAGGGACAAGGAGTTGGTGTAGACAGATGGTAAGCTATGTAAATATGTCTACTTCTGTCTGTCTGGTCTGACGGGCTCTCCATCTGTGCTTGTGTGTGTGTGTGTGTGTTTATGTTAGTGACTTTTAAAATGGGTAATTCATATGTGCTTTCAAATGTCTATATATATATAGATATATATATATATAAATATATGTTTATACATACATGTGTGTGTGTGTGTTTGTGTGTGGGCTGTGACCAATTCGATTTGGAATGCAATAACAAGAAAATATGCACGTAAAAGAGTATTTGACTGTTGGATACCCATCACTCTGTTGCACAACGACTAAATACCCGTTAAAGCTGAAGTTTCTGCTCCCCTTCACCCCTGCATCGATAAGGATTGGTTGGGAGGTTGAGAGGCTGGGAGCAGAGAGAGTTGAAGGACAAATAAAGAATGCAGAATCGAAGCAATTTTAGATATTATTATTATAGGGAACTAATTAAATGAAACCTAATTGCGGGGTATCTGCAGCTTTAAGCTACGCAGAGAAAATGTGTCTTCGAGTAAAGCAGCGGAAAATAAATGAACTTGACAGGAAAGAAAAGCAGTTAACACGCGAGGTCACGCAATGGAACACATGAATGGAGTAAAAGTTAAAAGAGAAGTAAGAACTGTGTAATTAACTCTATGATTAACTACTACCCTGTAATAGAATCCATTGTTAATTTTAGCCTATCAAAACTGTAATCTAACCACCGCAATTTGCATTTCTACGTAATAAAAACGCTCCACTCTTCACTCTTCACTCTTCAAGCAGAAGGAAGTTGAAGAGGCCCTGAGGTCTTTCAAAGGGTCTTAGTAAAGGAAGTATAAAGAGAATGAGGAAATTAGGATATGAAAGCGATTGGAAGGGAAGAACCTGAAAAACCCATATGCAGTGATAAGGACAGTTTTGTATGTGTGTGTGTGTGTGTGTGTGTGCAGTGATAAGAACGCAAAGGAATGAATGCCATCGAATGGCTTTGTTATGTGTCTGGCCTGGAGTTTCAGGATTAATACAGATATATAAGTGCATATGGTGGAAAATATATAGTGATTCGGTTTCCTTGTGTGTTTACCCAGTGATGTTGACTTAACCTACAATCGGACCGAGCCCAAACATGTGTGTAATTTTTTTCATCACAATGGCAACAACAACTGCATAAATTTCAGCACTTAACACACAACACACATGCACACACACACACACACACACACACACACACACACTAGCGCACACGCATAGTAACACATACACCAAATGTGGGCGAACACGTTTTTATCGCACAAAACCAAATGCAATAAACGTTGATTAAAATAAATACACAAAGAGATACACACATGCAGATACAAATACATCCACATACACATACGCATAGGAGCTAACAAAAGAAAAACAAATACACAGTCATTGTATGATTGTATGTATGCATGTGTGTGTGTGTGTGTGTGTGTGTGTGTGTGTGTGTGTGTGTATTTGTGTGTTAAATGCGCCGACACATGGCCATGCACAAAAAAAATAATGAAGGCAATCAGCAAAGACTGCGACGTCAGCAGCGACGACTCTAACGCTTATCAAAATGCAATAACAAAAACAAAAACAAAAATAAAAACAACGACAACAGCAACAGCAACAACAACGACAAGAAGTTTATAACTGCACTCGTATTGAAGAGAGAAGAGGAACATTAAAATAATTAATGAAAATGCGCTGATGAATGCATTTTTGTGTGCGTGTGTGTGTGTGTGTGCCTTGTTGCAATATCTTATCAGTTTTACGGAGCGAGAAGCATATCAGGAGTTGAATAAGGGCAGTATTCGACAAAGAAGAAGAAGAAGCAAAAATAACGGCAGCGACGGTCAGGGCTCCGGCAAAGGCGGTGACCGGGAGCTTTGCCATTTGCCGACAGCTTTAAGGACCGTGACCTTTTGTCAAGTATCGCCTGGATGCTGAGAGGAGAATAAGACCAAAAACAACAACAAAGACCAAGGAGTTCACTATTTTGGGGACGTGTATGTGTTTCGTTGTTTAATGACCTTTAAAAGCAAACGCAGACGCGTCGCCCACGCGCCTGCTGCCAGAAGGCCAACACCAACCAGCACCAACCCAAACACATACAGCAGCAGCAGCAGCAGCAGTAACAACAACAACAAAAACAACAGTTTATAGGGTGATACGCCTGCCATTTTTTCTGCTTTGCCTTCTTCAGTGTCTCATCAGCAACTTCATGTCGTCTGCACACAAACACAAACACCAACACATACATACATACATATTCATATAGAGATGCATGTATATATAAATCATATAAATATAAGTATATTTAAACACGCATGGACATACTACGTACGAGACTGCAACTGCTGCTTCTTTTAATAAACTAAACTAAACAATTTTCATTCTTGTCTCGTTTTTGTCTCGTCTTCTTCGGCTATGATGAGCACATGCACATGCACATGCACATGCACATGCCAGCACAGCAATACAGATGTGAGCGAGACAAACGTCGTCGTCGTCGTCGTCGTCGTCGTCGCCGTCGCCATCGCCATCCACCGTATGCTCTACCCTACCCCACCGCAACCCACCCACCAGCTGTAAGACAGAGTCAACAAACGGACACTCACAGACACAAATACACATAGACATCCACTTGCACAAACACACACACACACATACACAAATATACATATATACATATCAGCAGAGAGACGTACGGCACACAGACAGCGCTACTCCTCAATACAAGCGTAACTTTACTTTCTGTGGGTGCTGCGCTGCCTGAGCCTACGTCGACGTCGACGCATTATGTGCGCCCAACGTGGGGCGACAGTGGTGAATTTCCGAATTGTGGTGAATGTTTGCTGAAAGAGAAAGGCAAACCATAGGCAATGGCAACGCGTGCGGCGGCTTGTGCGTGTGGGGCAATTCATTGAGAAACAAAAAATCAAAACGAAAACCAACAACAACAGCAACGATAAACAACACTTGGTAAAGACGCTAACACCGGCCGGTCAACAGACATTGCCGTCATTGCCGTCATTGCCGCTGCCACTAACACTACCATTGCTTCTGTCAGTGCTATTGCTGTTAATGGTGGTGACTTGGGGGTGGGGTTGGGGTGGATACGCAAAGAGAGAGCAGAGCAAGTATGTACTTAATAATTGTCCAAGCCAATTGAACAGCCAATTTGCAGTTATTGCTTATTATTACTTTATATTGTGTTTTCTGTATGTTTTAAGGCGGTGAACCGTAGTTGTCATAGTTATCAATATATCTAACAACAATATGCTTACGCCTGACAGAGTTAAACATTTGCTTTTAAATAATTTAGCTCTTTACATGGGAGTCAATGTTTTAAAAATTGAAAATCAATTTTAAAGAACAGTTCAGTGACCCAACAACTTTAAGTCGACTACTTGCATTATATTACCCATAAGAAAACATGTTCAAGTTCCAAGGAACAAAGAAATTCTTATCAGAATAAGTGCCTATAAGTCGGGTAATCGATATATGGGAAACTGTAGAGGCACTGCAGTTAACGGCAGCGACATCAGCTGTGAATTTTCGACAGGCTGTTTGATTGAAAGTGAATTTGCAGCAAAATTGGGATTGTGGGAGAGGCATGAAGGAGATAGGGACAGAGACAGAGACAGTGGAAAAGAGAGAGAGAGAGAGAGAGAGAGAGAGAGAAATAAAGAGAGAGAGCAAAGTACAAAGAAAAGTAGCAAGCGAGTTAGAGGGAACGGAATAAAAGCTAAAAAGTAAAAACTTTTTAATGTTGATGAGCCGCAACAAATACGGAAATCGCTTTAAAAATAATAAACGTCATGCACACATGGCCACACCTAGCAGCCGATTTGGCTCCAGCGGTACAGCGGTATATTCAATGTAGTTGCTGTTTTGCAGCTTGTGGAGCTTTTGGTACTGTTCAAATTGCCAACTTACCTTTAGTGCCGTCAAATCGATATCATCCAATGAACAATTCACCGATTGTGCCAGTTGTTGTTGTTGCTGGTGCGCCATTTTGATTTGCTATTTTTTGTTATTCTGCCTGCTGCGGCGACTTCTGCTGTTGTTGCTGCTGCTACTTCACACAAACACACACGCACACACTGCTATGCAGGCTATGCACACCAACACACACACATATATACGCACACAGAAGCACTCGCTGTCAACAGCGCCTGACTTTTTTTGCCCTTTTGCTTTTCTGCTTATTTATCGCTTCTTTTATTATTTTTGTTTATAATTTTAAGTAAAAGCACACAAATTTGATTACACTCGTCTTGCTGGAAAAAAAAAATTAACAAAAAAATACCTACTTAGATCGGTAATTGACGAAACTATTGGGCTAACAATTAGTATTTGTTGCTGGCTATACAACTTTTCTCTTTTGTTAGTGTGCATGTGTGTGAGTGAGCGAATTGCGTATGTGTTTGTGTGTATGTGTTAACGTTTGGCAAACGGGCGCGGCACGCACTTATGCACCGATTTTTTTATGTAAACACAAGTGCAATTAATATTTATACAAGCGGAGAAATTTAATATTCCTATTCTTTACCGATTTATCGCACACACACACAAAACACACTTTGCGCTCTTCGTTATACACATGCACACAATCTTACATATACTGAGGTATATGTATACGTATGTGTGTTTGTGTAGGTAGACAGGAAAAAATCTGCCACTCGCTTTTTCTTTCTGCCTTTCGAAGGGCTGTTGAATTTAAAACTGTCGCATTCTTTACATACATTACGCGCACAGCAATTTGTGTTTATTGTTTTTGCATTGCTAGCACAATAAGCAACTGACTTGCCTAATTTTTAGCAAGTTCCGGTTTGTGCAAGTCGATGAAAAAAAATTAAATAAATCTATTCGCGAGCGACACGGACGTATCGTCCGCAAGAACTACTGAACGACTGAACGCGCTGCGATTCACTGTTGCTATCACTGTCACACGTGTAAAAACAAATCCTCTTCTTACTTCTGTAATGTTATTTAACAGACCAATTTGATTTATTTAAAAATCTACCGTTAATTGGTATTTATATAGTCTCTGATAGTACTTAAATCTTATAAATTATTCAAGTCAATAAAATAATTATATCTCAAGTAAATTATAAAATATTTTTATTATCTGTTAACTGGCGTACAAGATGATCTGTATGTCACTTCAATAATATTCCAGAGCATTTACAGTGACCTACCCGTATCGTAGATGCCGCAACAAAATTAATTAGCTGCTATACATATCATTTACTTATATACATTTATAAAATATATTTTTAAAACTTAATTTTATTGCGTTAAATATAAAATTGAACTAGCAAATGAATGCATAATAATTTTAATTTGTTTATTTAATTAACTCAAATGGTACTGTTCACTTATAACCAGCTGATACACACGAAAATGTTCTTTGAAAACGTGCGTGTGACCAAAGGTTGGATAAAGAAATCTTAGACATCGAATTTTTTTATATACTAAACAAAATACTAATTGACCGTTTTCTTGTAAACGGTCTGGTTTTGAATTGACACAGCAACCAACTTTAAGTTTGTCAAATTTGCGTGACGTGAAGTTGGTTGAACGTCAAATTGAAACGCTATGTTAAGCGCGCGTTACGTTACGTACTCGTATTGTGAAATTTAGATATTCTTCTTCAAATCATTAACTTATAATAAAGTAATTAATTAAAATGTGCTGAGCTTGAGTTATTTAATAATCTTCCATATTTTTGAAAAAAACAGAAACCTTCATTGAATAATTATAATTGAAAAAAATTTTTTTATGTTTATTTTTTTTATTAAATCATAAAATTTTATTTTGGTTGTTAGGTATTTATATAAAATTAATTATATCCTTGCAAGAATAATTATTTATTTATTAATGTAAGAAATATAGTAATCGATCGCAATTTATCGAAACATTCATTCATTCAATTTATTTAAAATTCGATAGTGAAGATAGTAAAGTAATCGATAAGGTATCGATGCTTGCGTTTTTGATTTTTTCGCCGACTTAAACATTGTTTAGAGAGATCGAGAGTTGACAAGACGTGCGTGAAACGAGCGCGCAACGCGAACGAATTTTAACCGCAAAAGCAACGTACCAAAAGTGCCAAAAATAAAATGTACATAAAACGATTTCTTTGAGCTGAGTGTAAAACAGAACTAAGAAATAAAATAAAACGGAATCGTTTGTTTTTTTCGTTAATTCATGTTATAATCGTGTAACTGTTTTGCTACTCGTCGTTGTTGCTTGTGTTTTGTGCTAATTAGAAAGAGCTGTGGCGTCGACTGCTGCGCCGGCGTTTTAGAATGCGGCTATCTAATTGTTGGCCCAAAAACAAAAAAAAAGCGGCGAAGCTGGTTTTTTGCGCGTTGTTGTGAGTGTTGTGTGTATGAAAGAGATCAGTGTAAACGTTATGTGAATGTGTTTTGTGTGTGTGCTGTGTTGTGTGTTTGTGTGTGTGTGTGTGTGCATTGGAATTTGTTAAAACACGAGCGTATTAAGGTCAGCAGCAACAAGTGACAATCCAAAGAAATTCTAAGCATAAATTAACGCCTAATACAAAAGCAGCGTCCAAAAAAAAAGATATAACCATAAGAAAGCTAAACAAAAAAAAACTGTTGCTACTAGTGGCATTTTTTATTCGTAAATAATTCTTTTCAATCTAAGAACCTCTTTTTATTTTTGACTTTTTCTTCTGCCAACCCAACAACAACAACAACGATAACAATAATAACAACAACAACAACCAAAAGAAACGCAGCTAAGAACGCCGCGCACAACAACACGCAGAAGCAACAACGACAACAACAACAACTTTCCGGTTTTCTCAGCTTCATCTTTCGACGTCTTGTTTTTTTTTTCTTTTTCTTTACGTGTGTTTATCGATCTTCGTGGCTTACGCGTTTTTCGTGTGGCAATGCCAAGAAGATGAAAGGAGAAAGAAAGAGCTTGAGAAGCGGAGACTAGTGAAAATTAAAACAAAAATAAATCAAATTTTTATTCAAATAGCAGCGCCACATAAACAACAATAAGAAGTCAACGCTGCAACAAACGCTGCAGGACACAAGAAAAGAAAGAAAGGAGAGAGACAGATAAAATAAGAGATCACGCCGTCTTAATTGTGTGTGCGCTATTTTTGTCAAGGCTAGAGCGAAAAGGAATCATTAAACGGAAAGAACTGTAGTAAAAAAAGAGAAAGAGAACGAGAGAGCAAGCGCGAGAGCGAGAGAGAAAAAGGAAGAGAAAGCAGAAGCAGTAAACAAAACAAAACATTTCTTCTGTACAGGACTTGCAGATAAATCTTTCACGCTGGATTTAGGATACTACGAGGCTGTCAAAGGTAAATATCAAGTCCAATTCTCAATATAAAGTCAATATTTCTCGTTTTTATATAACCGTTAGCCAAAAGCAGAGCTCAAACTATAGCTCAATAATTTAACAACAGCAATAACAATGCGTTCCATTCATTTTTGATGCCAAATTCAATTAACAATGCCATAATACATGCATTATAACATTTTTATGCAGTCAACGCACCTGAGTCGCGCTCTCGCTTTGCGCTTTATGGCGTCCAATAAACCACAAAAGCAAAAATGAAAAAAAAAACAAACAAAAAAAAAAACAGTAATAACACAACACCAGTAACAGCAGTAACAACAACAGCAACAACACAAAAACCATTCAAAACCTGTTGCATAACCGCCAATCCGAATTAAGCTGAGCTCTCAAACTGTACAGTTTGATAAAAGGGCGCTCACATTGCGTGCGGCGGTGTCATAAAATTGCGAATGCTGTCAAACCTTTCTTATTAGCATAAGCAAGGGAGTGGGAGAGAGTGCGATAGAGCAACAATGTATGTACATTAGTCGGTTTGTTTGTCTGTTTATCTGTTTGTATGCAGCCAGTTTACAGGTGCGCAGTGCGCAGTAGCGGCTGCCTAGCTCCAGCAGCTTTCATACACACGCACACATATGTATATATATATATATATATATACCAGCAGAGGCGATGGCAGGCCGTAAACTAGGCTAAATAGGGTCTCTAGCCAAATCACGTTTTGGTCGGTGCGGTCTATGGTCTGTGGTCGGTTGCTTGGCTTGGCTTGGGTTTGGTTTATTTTTAAACCGCATTCCGCGTGGCATTTGCCTGGGCTAGTTGGCCACTTACAACCACATTCATGCACATGCACGTATATATACACAAACATGGGCAAACACATTAACATACATACATATATAAATGCTATGCACAAGCATAAGTACTATATGCATGCATGGACATTACCGTTAACATTAATAGCAGTTTGAGGGGCATTGAGCATACAACGGCGCCGCTTGCTGTGATTTAAAGACAATTGCAACGAGACAATTGCGCTAAATTAAATTACGCTTAACGGGGGCAGCAAAAGGCCAACGACGTACAGACTCACACACACACACTCAAACACACATAGGGAAAAGCATAAGGCTGGAGTGCAATGCCCACGCCCCAGCAGAAATAAATAAAAATAAGAGATATAAAAAGAAGTTGAATTCATAAATGCAGTTACCCAGCGCATGTCAAACTCTAAATGGAGTACACGCCGCACACAAATTCCAATTGGCAAACCAAGTTGGTCCATTTGATTCTTTGCTTCGCTTTTGTTTTCGTTCTTTGCAGCTGCCCGTGTGAAGCGTTGTTGTTGTTGTTGTTGTTGTTGTTGTTGTTGCTCTTGCCGCTGCTGCTGCTGGTATCATTTCCCTCTGCTCAGTGCTGTTCATACCCTGTACGTATTTCGATCGTCAATGAAAAGGAATTAAGTGGAAAGAAGGAATTAAGTAAAGCTCAAAGCTTTGATATGTTTCTCATGTCATAGACATTGATACACGGGCCTTTTTTGTTTTGTTTTGTTTTGGTTTTATTTTTTATTTTTATTCTTTATATGATGAGCATCTGCTCGTCGCGTTGTCCCTTTTGGGACCTAAAGGCGAGCTGTCGGCGTGGCATTCTTTGGCATTTTGCGCAATTTGTACGCTGTACATTTTTTGTTTCTTGATTTTGAGACTTTACATTCACAATTGACCACACGTAATCCCCGGGAGAAGCAGACACTGAAAGATTCCAGTATCAATTTGCAACTCGAATTTAAATTCCATTTACTGTTTCAACTTCAATTTCAAACCCAGTCCCAATTTCAATTCCCATTCCAATTCCAGTTCCAGTTCCAGTTCCAGTTCCAGTCAATCAATCACAGCCTTTTATTTGGCGCTTTAATCAATCAACCCAAAAACGAAAAGACAAAGACAAAATTGAATTAAATTGGTAGAATTTTCAGCGGCTCCTCTAAAAAGTAAAAAAATTCAAAAAAAAAAAAAAGAAAAGAGTCACAAATGTTGAACAAGGTTCCCCATTAATGATAATGATAAACATTTTTAATGATAATTGTCCAAGGCGGTAAGGTGATGGGAACGGGGAGGGAACGGGGAAGGGTTGAGGGAAGTCTGAAGTCAACTCTAGTTTGAACCTAATTAAAAGACTGCAAGGGCGCAAGACCTTCGACTGAGTCCAACCAAGCGACGGGATGACTGGCCAATTGACTGCTGGAACGGAATGATTCATTTTGATGGATGCGGGGGAGATCGGAAATATTAAAAATAAGTTTGATTACCAAATCATACTTAGTATTACCTTCTGTCCATTGATCAGCCAGCTTTATGGGTATATTTTTATAATATGTTTATATTTCGCAATCGCAATGACAAATTCTAGATTTCGATTTGAGTTTCACTTGATGCGCGTCTCAGTTTCGCTTATCAACGTTCCCGTTAAGTAAAACGAAGTCCAAAATAGCAAAATATAATCAGTATTTTATAAAATTGAATGTCCAGTATATATATGTATATATATATACATATATATGTGTGTATATATTTATATGATCGGTCTATAAATCAGCATATATATTTATTTTCGTTCTTTATGTCATACGACGTTGAAAGGCTGAACAATTTGCTTGATAATTGATAAGAAGCCTTAGGTTCACCTCCGATGATGATGCGATCGTCGGTGACACCTTCAAGTCGCTGCCCGCTGCCCGCTGTCTGCTGCCTGCTGCCTGCTGCTTGGCAGTGGAGCAGCGACGGATATTGGAAGAGTTGCACCTAGTTTATGGCGGGGGTTTCTCCTACATTTCCAGCAAATGATAGCCAACGGTCGATTTTAATTATAAATAAATTTGCATTCCGTTGCTCTCTGGGTTGTGCATGTGTGTGTGTTTGTTTCTAGGTGCATAGATAGTTGCAATTGACTAGAGCGGGTTGCCAAGTGTGTCAAGCAATTAGAAAAACCGTAAGTTAAAGTGCAAAGCTGCTAAGCGCTGGGTTGGGATGGGATGGGATGGGGAGAGGGTAGGACGGGGGGACTTTGTTACGAGGAGAAGGTGGGGCCGGAACAAGGCACAGTTAGCGGTAGATGAAAAGAACTAGCGAGTGTTAATTGTGTGCACTGTTTATGGCTAATTATATCTACAGTTTAACAGGTTTTAAACTAGATTTCCTGTAGATCCTTTGTCGAGGATGAAGGCTTCAGGAGACGTCGTCTTGAGTGCCAATGGATAGACCCTTTAGTTCATTCCCATTGAATGAACACAGCATCCACTTACATTTCACATGGCACAGCATCTACTCACATTTAACATAGCTCTGTTATAGCTATGTTAAGCCAACTGCAATGTTAAACGGCTTAAGGTGTTTTGTAGGGTAACTCAGAGTTGGGCTGCTTTGGAGCAACTCCTTTACTTGTTTTGAACTCTTTTTTCCTTTTTCGCGCGCGCCAAAAACAGCGACTCAGTTAAAGTGCATGAATGCACATTCAAGGCTGCAACAGCAACAACAGCCCCAGCACCAGCCACAGCAGCAACAGCAGCAACAACAGCAGCAACTGCAACTGCAACAGCTACGGCAACAATCACACATTTACGACAATACCAACTCGATTTGCTCTGCGGAACTGGTTTTGCCATCTTGTGGCTTGCTTTCTTTTTTTGCTTCGACTTTTGGCTGCACGTAGCCAAAAAATATGCTAAAGTCATATCACAACAACAACAGAAACAACAACAACAACTACAAAAGTAACAGCAACTGAAAACTAGTAGTACTTCTAGTATTGAAGCTGCGGCTACAATCAGAGCAACAACCACAGCCACAACAGCAACAATTTTATTGAAGAGCGCACAGGAAATGCATTTCACAGTCACACGAATAGCACACACACACACACACACTCACATCCAAACATATATACACACATGTACAGGTGTAGAAATGTGAGGTTATGTTGACTTATAAACAATTTGTACGAATTGCAATTGCAGCCGCCGTTGCTGCTGCTGCTGCTGCTGCTGCTGTGCATGTGTGTATGTATGTGTAGATGCATGTGTATGTGTGTACATACCTTTGCCGCTATGTGAAGGGTCGGTCAGCTTTTGAGTTGTTTACTTGGCACTCGACTCTTTGCATTGTGTGGGGCTTTGACGGAATCAGAGATCTGCTAAAGATCCAGATTTACACTACACATACACACATAAATATGTATGTATATGTATATATATATAGCGGGAGAGAAAGGGAGAAGGAGATAGAAATTGTAAATATTTAATTATCGTGTGCGATCAATAATGAATTTTTACCTGAAGACTGACTGCACATTCCTTGGCCCGGGGCAACTTCCCAGGCGGCTTAAACTGAGTTTTTCGCTTAATTCTTTTCACTAAAAGCTTCATCTAGTTAGCACCAGCTACTGACTAAAGTGAAAGCCCAATTTATCAGGCTTCAATCATTGTTCGGTCTCCGTAGTGATCTTTCATTATATCATCGAACAGCGCAGCGAAAGTTTTACAGCGAAAGACTGAAAAATAAATGAAGTTTTCTAAACTGATCTTTTTTTTGTCAGTATTGTTTTGCTTTGTTTTGTTTTGTTTTGTTTTGTTTTGTTTTGTTATTAATAATAATTTTTGAATGTCTCCCAACATTCCTTCTATCCCAAAATAAACCCTATCAGATCTTAGCACGAAAATTTAATGTCTAAGCCGAGGAATATTTTTTTTTTCTTCAGACAACAAATTTCATTTTTTATTTTTTATTTTTTCTTTTTCATTTTTCATTTTCCATTTCACATTTTTTTTCGCTTCGTTATTCACTTTTGTCATCTGTCCCCACTCCCCTTTCTACTTCTACCCCCTTTGCCATTGGTTAACTGAATTACAATCGAAAATCTAACAATAAAAAAAAAAATTATAAAAAAGAGAAAAAAAATAAATAAATCTGTTCCAACTCGGAGCTCACCTGTTCCATTATCATAGAAAAATCTTTGGTAACCTTGAAACTCGCCTCGCCTTCCGCTGACGCTGACACTGAGTGAAATCTCTCACCAAACTCAGAGGCCGATGTCGCTCTTTCGCTCACTCTCTCTTCTACTTTGCCAGTCGTTCCCCCGCTCGCTGTGTGTCTATTGCTTTCCCTTTCCCCCTCGTTCCTAAGCTCTGCTTTTGGTTTTACTTGTTATACCCCGTACACATTTGAAGTCGGGTATACCGATATCTGGGTTGATCTGCGATCTTCGAGGAAAGCCGGCGACGTTTGTGCGTGTGTAGTGGTGGCAGGGTATCTCTTAGTCGGTCATTCGTGGGTTTTTGCCTTTTCGGCTTGAGTTCGGTTTTGGAATTGGTTTTGTCTTTGGCTGCGACTTTGGAGTCGCGACTCGAGACCATAAACAATTTTGAGCAGCTTTTTTGTTGTTGCTTTGACGCTCTCTATTTTTTAAACATATTTATTTAAAATTTTTTTCCTTTTTCTTTTTTCTTTTTTCTTTTTTTTGCTGTCGAAGTTTTTGCCGGTTTATGGAATTTGGCTAATCAAGTCAAGTGTGTCGATGTGTGTGTGTGTGTGTGTGTGTGTGTATGTTGGGTGTGTGTCTGTGTATGTTGAGTTGATTAACTACAAATGTTTCTGTGAAAATATTAAAAAAAAAATTAAAAAAAGATAGAAACTATTAACAACTTTTGGAAAAATTTTTATATTTATTTTAATGTCTTGGCAGCTTTTTTTAAATTAAATTTTCAGCTATCATTTTTGAGTTATCAAATTTCAAATGTGGAACAAAGTTTAAGCGGATTCATTTCTTTGTCATGAAAGTTTGTAACTAATTCTTAGTTATGAATAATGAATCATAGAAAGCTGCTCGCTCATGATTCATATTCTATTCGCAGAGATATCTCATCGCAGAGATGTCTGTCTCTCAGAGAAATGTTAATTAAGTATAGGAAATAAAAATGAAGGAGGTGAAATTACAAGCAAATTACTTGAGGGGACTTTATAAAGGATTATAAATCGATTTAATTGATGTCCTTTCTTATCCTTGTTGTTTCTCTTACAGGCCCGGCAAGGGTTCAGGGAATATTTGTAGAAAAATAAAATAGTTGAGCAACGAGTTCCGCTTCATTTCTGGGGTGCGGGCGGGCGAGACTTCAAAATGGGGAACAATTTTGTTTATTTTTATATATAAAATTGATCGCAAAAACTGAAACTCAGCCTTGACTGTGGCTTTAATTTGGGCAAATTGCTGGCAATCTGGAGCCGCCCAAAAACAACAAACGAATTTAATAGCATATGCGAATAAATTGCGATGCCTTGCCATTGCCTTTTCTTGTTGTTGTTGCGGATACTGAATGTTGTTGTTGTTTTTACTTTTGTTGCTGCTGTTGCTGCTGTTGCTGCTGCAGCCTCGTCCGCGGGCCCAATCAAAATATTTAGCTTATTAGTTGCAAAAAGACAA
Source organism: Zaprionus lineosus (assembly GCA_035044505.1). Taxonomy (NCBI): domain Eukaryota; kingdom Metazoa; phylum Arthropoda; class Insecta; order Diptera; family Drosophilidae; genus Zaprionus; species Zaprionus lineosus. Next base: position 3,321,366 of record JAWNNX010000694.1, on the reverse strand, counting down.
CAAACAGCAACAGAAACATTGAAAGACCCCAACGCGTCGTGAGAATTGGAGGCAATGTTGTGCGCCGACGCGGATGAAGACGACAGCAACGCCGACGACGATGACGACGACAGCGACGGCGGTGGCAACGACGATGACTCTTTGCGCATTAAGCATACGCCGCATGAGCCGATGCTTCAGTTGTGAAGCCGCTGCTGCTGCTGCTCCCGTTATTGTTGTTGTTGTAGTTGTTGTTGTTGTTATTGTTGTTGTTGTTGTTGCTGCTGCTGCTGTAGTTGCCTCGGGCAATTAATTACATTTTGCGTACTTTGTTTCCGCTTTGCACTGAACGATGGTAGAATTTCGTAGTCGTTGCTGTAATTATTTTCTTAGTATGTACAGCTCGGCTTTTCTTTTGGTTCCTTTTCGTCAGCGAGTGTAAAGGCCTAAAAGACAAAGCGAAAATACACACAAACAAAATAACAAAAAGCAAAAGATGAAGCCGTAAAAATGCCGCTTGTTCTGCCTCCACCGTTGGCTTTTGTGTTTGTGCAGCTGCTTAGGAAGGTGTTGATGATATGTGCCCCCTCCCCTTCCCACCCCACCCTACTGTCCATGACCAGTGCCGAGGGCATTGATTTGAACGCTTGCAGTGCTCGGCAGCTGCAGGAATGACCGAACTGCCAATGCCCTGAAAGGGACAGCTTTTCAATGGTGTCAAGAAAGTCTTCTTTTATTAAAATAAAACATAATTAAATTTTTTTTTATTTATTTAATTTTTATAATTGATCGGAAGTAACCTATCATTAGATACCCTACAAAATCGAATGGGAATTTAAACTCATTTTTGGTGGGGGCTTCAGTTCGCAGTTTCTGTTCAAATCCAATGACAGTTTCAAATCAATTGAATCACTGCTTTACTGCAGCTGAAGTATTCACTTCACTGCATCAGAGATTCAAAGTGACCATTCTTAGGGTATTAACTCGAGCAGCAACCAAGAACAATGCGCATTTGTGCGCTACTCGTAAATTGTTGGCCCCCTTTTAGTATTTTTGTTGTACTTTACCTTTTGCATACGCTTTCTACGTACTCCTTATGTCTGGTACTCACACTCAGAGCCGGTACTCGCGTTCGTATTCGTTTTCGTATTTGTCGTTGTAGTTGTATGCCTCCCATAAGTATGTATATAAATTATGCCCTAAGTGTGCTCCGAGCATCGATCGAAATCAAAAAGCGTAACAACAAAACAGAAATGCCAAAAATTCTTGGCCCGTCGTGGCTCAGCTCAGCTCAGCTGTGAAATGTGAGCCAAAACCAAAGGCAGACCCAAAGACAAAGGCAAAAGCAAAGCAAGTCAAAGACAAACCCAAAGACAAACACACGGAGCACAGCCCAAAGCCAAGCCCCGACTAAGAGCAGCGGCCAGAGGCTTCAGGCCTGTGGTAAGAGACAAGAGGCCAGAGGCAAGAGGCTTACCTTGTCGGGTGCTTTGCTCCTCTTCCAATATGGCATTCTTTTGCGTACTTGGACTGCCCTATGTCATGAGCCCGTTTCACTTCACACACACACACACACACACACACACACACGCATATATGTATTTAAATACATGTATCGTAAGAACACTTGGAATTGTCACATATGTGAGAAACTCAAACTAATCGTTAACTGTCCATATGCAATTCCCTTTAAACTTATCTTTGGAACAGAAGGTGGACTTATCTCAAAAATTTATTAGTTTATTTCTCCACTGTCAATATTTTCTGAACTAATCAGGCACGATCCAGGCCGATCCAAGTCTCTACTATCTGCCTGTATCAGTTGGTACTATGGACTGCTTTAAAGTTATCAGTCGGAAAAATGTCGACAAAAAAGGAGAAAAAAAATGAAAAAAAAGAAAATTTAAAAAAAAGGGGAAAAGTAAAGTTGCAAAAAACAAGCAAAAGTTAAGAGTCTTAGAACTTTAGAACTTTTCGAACTTTTAGAACGCCGAGAAGTGCAAAATAAACGTTATTTGCACAATTCGCGATCAATGGGCGAACACATGATGTCAGAGCCAAGTTTGAGTGCCTGACTCATAGATGGAGCCATACAAACTAGTCATAGTCAGCGAGAGTTAACTGTCTGAGGTCTTGATTAATTAGCTGGGAACACGCGCTCTCGACCGTATGTCATGTCTCTCCCTATCTCTCTATCTCCCTATCTTCCTACCTCCCCCTCTCTCGCCCTCTATTTTCGTGTTACTCTCTCTCTGCCTCTCTGTGCTCTGTCTAATCATTGAAATCAGTCGCCCTGTGGGATTCATATGATGATGAGTCTCAAAACTCATTACTAGTCGTCAGCATAGAATCTCGAGTCATCAGCGATTACAAAGACACTTAAAACTCGACATTAAATAAATGTTTTTGCATTTTGCATTCAATGAGTGTTCACAGCTTGAGCAACGATCCTAACCTTGAGATCAGCTCTCTCTCAAGCTCCCTGCCCCTCTCCCCTCTCCTCTCACCCCACTCAAGCCTTAAGTTGTACTTAAAATGAAAATAAAGTAAATAAATTAAAATGAAATACCTTACACTCCGCTCCGTTGCATTAAATTATAAAATATCTATAAACTATTTTTGTTGTTCCACAATTTGTTGCCATTGACTGTGAGTGAGTGACTTGTTTGTGGCAATAGTAAAAAAAAACTACAAATTGAGGCGGAAAATTGCATAAGCACAACGAATTCATTATACCCTACAACAGCTGAGGGCATGTGCCAAAAGTAATGTTCTTTTTAGAGTCCATAAAGTCGCTTTAAAAGCAAATAACAATTAAAAGTTCATTATGAACTCGAATAAAGTCTCGATCTCAGTTTAAGTGATTGACTTTCCTTTCCGTTTCTATTACAATTGAAACGGTAATCTTTCTCCTTATGCGCACTCTTCTTTTCCCTTATCTCTTTTATCTTCTAGCCGCATGAATCGCTCGACAGACTCGCAATGTCCGCCCGGCCTCAGGGTATAATAATTACACGGTTAAATAACAAAATATTTGCTTAAACGCTGACATCAGAAACAGCAATTGGGGATTGTGGAGCATGAAGGGGAGAGCGAGAGGGCAATAGGTATGGCTTGTAAGCGAATGAGAGAGGAAAAGAGAAGGCATAGAAAAAAGAAAGACTTCTGAAAACACAAAACTCGTGCCCAATGCCCGATGTTAAACGCGATGTGGAGCTTCCAATTTTTATTATTTTATTTGCCTTTTTTTTCTTATTTTTTTTATATTTATTTTTCTCTTTTTTTATTATTTTTATTTTTTTTTAATTTTTGGTTGCTTTCAAAAATTCTTTACCGGTTTTTGTAAAACTGTTGCGTCTCTCGTCCGTCGTCCGTCGTCCGTCGTCTGTTTAGCATCGTAGCGTGAAGTTATTTTATTTTTGTTGTTGTTTTTTGAATTTTGTTTTCAGTTTTTGGGTTTCTTTTGGATTTTGTTTGGCTTATTTATTTGCGATTATTATTATGACGCGGAACAGGGGCGTCTTTATCAACGGGATCGAGTCCCGTAGATGGCACAAGGCGGCGGTTCTGTCAATTTGCATTTGCCGAAATGTGAAACACGTTTTGCATTGGCTGCCGCCGCCGCCGCCGCCCGGCCAACCGTAAGGGGAGTTGCCGTCAACGCCCCGAGGGGACACCCACCAAGGGGGAGTGCGAAGGGGGTTGGGGCGTGACATAAAACTCTTGACAATGCAATCTCTTCAGATACTCCAGAAGCTGAGGAACTGGCTAAGCAGCTTTAGATCATAAAACTGAACCGAGAAACAGAAATAAAATAAAAAAACAAAAAAAAAAAAAACTTATAGAACCTTCAGGCAGATCTATGCGAATGCATAGTTCGGATAGTTGTTATTATGGGGAATTAAATATATCTTAAGGCTACTGTATGGGCAGAAACCCTGTCCTCTGTCTCCCCTTTACCCCCCTACCGCGTCTTGGATTGTACCCGATTATAAATTATGCGCAAAAACTCGAAAACCGCAAAAAACGTTGAGGAATTCTTCAAAATCCACTCGTGTCTGTGGCTTTTGATTTGTTGTTGATATTATAACGTCATCAAAAAAATATATATATCTATATATTTGTCTGACATGTAACATTAAACGCTGTGAATGCGAGTGTGAGTGTGAGTGTGAATATGAATAAATTGTGAAAAATCGTGGTTTGCGCAACGTGATTTTGATTTGAAATTTTGAAATTTTGAAATGCAATTGAGAGTGGAAAATGTTGATTGTTATAATTTGTGCGCTTTATTAATAATTTATTATTTGTTAATTTTGATTTAAAGTTTCCCCCCATGGGAATGACCTTAGACAAGGCATTAGGAAAAGTAACCCATATCAAAGTCAATGTCCCATCAAAAACGCATTCAGATCGTTTGAAGTTCATTTAAAAAACATAACTTGTGCTTAAAAACGTTATCAAAAATTGTTAACATTCCCGTGATGAATCGCAAGGCTGTCCATAAAAAACACAAAAAGACATCAGACAAAAAAAAAAAAAAAAATTGAGGAAAGGAAAATAAAGTATAAATTGAAGCACCATCGAAATCGAAAAATATTCATTAATGGCCTTTCTGAACGACTTACAAATAAACGAGGCAATTAAAAAACTTTTTAAAGAATGTAAACAAATAGAAGACACAAAAACAAAAAAACAAAAAAGCAAAAAACAAAAAAATGAAAAATAAAAACCAAATTATGATCGTCCCGGCACTTGAATAAACATTCCGAGTGCCCTGTGAAGTGAAGCGACAGTTGACAGTTTTTGGGGGCTAGACAGCAGCTGGGAGGGCAGCAGTGGAGAAGGAGTGGGTGGCAGTGGTGCTGATGATGGCTGTGGGCTTAGCCAATTAACGACTCGCAATAGAAATCGAAGTGAAACTAGAAGTCGCAGTCGAAGATCGAAGATCGTAGGAAATGAGCGATATTGGCCTGTCACATGTCCACAGTTTCGACAGAAGCTATAGACACATCTTGGAGGTACGCGATGGAGTACTTCATATTTATTTTTGGTTCTCGGCTCTTGGGTTACAACATCGCCTGTCAAATGGAATTGAAATGTTCGTGTCAAGATTGTAGGCGATCTTCCTAGAGATTGCCACTGGCATGCGTGTGCGTGTGTGTGTGTGTGTGTGTGTGTGTTTGGTACATTTTAATTAAAACCAAAGCATCTACAAAATAAGTGAACGAATGATAGAGAGGGGAGGTGGGGTGGAGGTGGCAGGGTATTCCCACGTTGATAGCACGACTCTTGCTTGTCGGAACTTAGCAACAACAATGGAAACCCTTGAGCTTTCCAGAAGCAGACGCTTCCAGTTCCGCAAGCTCTTCCCATTCCATGAGCGATAACAAAGTGACTTTGGCAACTTCCTGCGAATAACAACGGAAATGTCCATTGCCTTCGACTGTTAGATATTTGGGTAAATATTTAACCCTCGGCTTGGAGTCGAAACTGTTTACATTTAGCACACACTTATATGGTATATGGCATATGATATCCGAAGTATGGCCTACGTGTATATGCGATAAGTGTATGTGCCACCCATGTGACTCACGCTTCGAGCCGCTGATGCCCCAATTTGGAGTCACACGTGTTGCGGCTCAAGCGACGGGCGTTGAGCGTCATATGTAAAGCGTTTCGTATAATTTCGATTAATTTCAAACGCTTGATTAAGTCATGACCCGACTCCAGCCCCCACCCCACTACTAAGCCTTACCTTCACCCTTGCCCCCTGCTCTAGACCCAAGCACAACCCTTACTCATCCCGATCAGTCCCCTGCCCAAGATGGAAGCCGTGGGCTGAATAAATATTAATTACGAGTCGCGGCGAAATGACAGAACTCTCGATTTGGTCACACGGTTGACTTATAGAAGCTATAGGCACATTTATTTGATGAAGGTAGAGATTTGGTATCTGAAACTTAATCTCGACTTTTTACCTGGCCAGGCTCTGCTTTGAATCGATTGCTGCTCGGCTGTGTTATCGATAACTGCCGAGGCTTGCACTCGAGGCAATCACTTAAGTTGTAAACTGAACCCAGATTATTTACCCGGTCACCCATTTAAGAGACACACTTACCTGATATCTGATATCATACTATCAGCTGACATGGGGGACGCGCTCTGATATCGAGTGTGTTATTTGGAATCAGTTTACGATTCAATTTCGAAGCAATTAAATCTATTAAATGTTTTATGATAGCAATTCGAAAATGAGACTGACTAAGACTTGTGAAAATCACACAGTTTTTTTTTCCATTTTTCATTTTTCGGGATTTTTTCTTTGATTTCTGCTGCAATTTTTTGTCTCTTCTTTTTCTTCTCCATTTTGTCTGTAATTTTATTGATCTTTTAAATGCCACATTAATCCATGTTCACATTTGTTTTTCCATGGCTTTTTCTACGCATTGCTAATTGTCCGACACTTCCTCTCCTTCCATATGCCCCCCTCTTACCACTCACCCCAACGCCCGCCTCGCTGAGGCTAATTAATCACATTAACTACGACGAGGAGGGAAAATCAATCAGGTGTAAACCTGTTCGAACTGTCGCACCTCTCGTGTTAGACAATCGACACAGAGGCAAACCACACCGACAAAATGACAGACTGACAAACCACTGCTGTCCGCACGTAAAAGGCCTCGCCGTTGGAACGATCCAAGAAGCGTTCCGAGAAGCGTTCAGATTAATGGATCTATATCCGGCGTAACGAATCTTAATTACACAGTAATTTCAAATGCGACACCAAGACTCGGGCTGCCAACTCTTTGGCACATAATTAATGAATGTCGGCGCCATCGTTCCCCATCGGCCTTTTTGGGGGCCCCTTCTATGGGGCACAGGCTTCGGCGTCTGCGTAACGGCTGCCAAAATTTCAAATTGATAAAAATTGTAGAAATTGAAAAAAAAAAAGCAGAAAAAAACTCCCAATGGACGCCTCGAAGGCAAAGAATTTGAAATCAGTTTGTTAATCATAAAATTTCACTTTTAATTGATTTTTATTGTGGCAAAAAATGTGCGAGGAGAAATTCCGTTTATCTGTGTGGACCCGTGGAATTCTCAGTCTTCTCTTTTCTTTTCTCAATTTCTGAATATTAATTTACTCCGGCGACCGACCGCCCGCTGTTAAATGGCACAGGCTGCTAGATAAATAGCCAGAAGCTTGGATCAATTTTCCGTATCTATGTTTGTCCCGCCCTCGGGCAGCGGCACCCAAACTATTGCGGAAATTAATGATGTCATCATTTTGATTATTTGATCACTTGATCATTTGACCACTTGATCACTTCATCAGTTGATCAATGGATCATCGGAATCATAGAAGCATTTGCCATTTTGGCAATGTTTAAACGCACTGAAGCCTGTCACTTGATAGAAGGTCATTTTCTTTCTTCCCATCGTGTAATCTCGGAATTGTAATTGATTGCTGATTGATAGTGGAAAACAATCGGAAAGTACCGTTTGTTGCTGCCCAATGAAATTTCATTGTCAGGCTCCCTAAAGCGGCGCCCACACGAATTCCATTTGCATGCCAAATGAGCCCATGTCACAGCCAGAAAAATACAAACAATGGAGGCAAAAACAAAACATAGTAAATAAAAAACTGGACAAAGAAGTTGGAATACCTTCTAAGCGCCCAATGATAGACTAAGAGATACCCTGTATCAATCTTAAACCTAATGCTGCGCCCCTTTTCTCTTCGACTGTCGCCAAAGTGACTCCCAAAAGTCACCAAATCACAGTTGCCCACACTATGGAAAGTAAAAGTGAGTGACTCGGATATTTAAGGTAGGATTGGGAAGTTAATTGATCTATGGATTGAAGTCGTTACCTTAGACCAGCTCTCCAGATACTCCTTGACTCGCCCATCGACCCGGCCACCCGTTTGACATGCTCACTGAGTATTCAAATATATAAATAAGTAAATACAGTAGCCGCTGAGGCTGAGGCTGCGCATGCGCAAGACACGACCACAAGAATCGGTCCCTGCTTTTGCTGCTTTGCTGCTTTGCTGCTTTGGCTGGCAGCGAGCGTGTATCTTATAGATACTTAGATACAAGCGTAGAATAGCAACGCGCAGCTGCGGATGATGTCATGGAGTTTGTCTTGGTCTCTTGTGCGCATGTCTACAACGCGGGTGTAACGCCCCAGGAGGGCGTAACAAATGCCAAACAAATACTCACACACGCACACATAGCCACACAAACACACAGACACACAGACACATAAACACATGGAAGTCAAAAAATAAAGATTCAGATACTTGAAAGCCTAAGTAATGGCAATAAGGAAAGGAAACAGTGAACAGAGAACGGGGGATGAGGATTGGAGGATTGATGGATGGGCGACCAGGGGACGGGGCATGGGGGACGTTGCCTATTGACTAATTTTTGCAAATAACTTTTGAAGCAGCGCAAAATAATAAAGCAAAATCCGCCATTAAATTGAAGACTGGCATCACCATCCAGCAGAGACGCGAGTCCAAAGTATCTACAAAAACCTCTTCGGAAAGACATCATAGCAGTGGGCAAAATGTTTGGTAATCATTTTTAAGGCGCTTCAACAAGTTGACTGCAGTTGACAGGCGAATTGCTGGGGCGGCTTCAGCTCTTCGAGTTGATGGAAGCGGAGGAGCAGTTGAACTGTGGCCGCTCCGAGTTCCAACTTTGTTTCTTCTTTTATTTCGATGCTTCAATTAAAAGTGGAATAAAATTATAGCTTGATGAGCTTCATAGTTCAGACTTCGATCAGATTGATATATATATATATATATATATATAAATATATATGCATATATATTCCCATCTGATTTGTTCTAATCAGCAAGTGTTTTGGCTATTTCCATACTGCTCCAAATGAGGCTCAAATTTCTAGCACTTCCAAAGGTTTGGTTTTTTTATGAACTGTCATTTTTGGCCTTTGGAAAATTCATTTCATTCTCATTTTCACATCGCTTTTCCCGTTAGGGCGCTGTCAAAAAGATACAAATTCTCAATAAATCCAAGGTTTATCTGTGAGCTTAGACCTTCGTGTATTGTTCCGATCCCCCGTAACTCCCCACAGCTCACACGCCCCACCGCTTCGTTGAATGGGGGGTTTTCTCTTTTTGTTGTTTGTTGGTTTTTTGGAAATTGTTTAACATTCGAAGCACAAACAAAAGAATTTATAACATTGGCTGAATGACAAACTGACAGGCTGACTGACTGACTGACTGACTGACTGACTGACTGACTAACTGACTGACTGGCTAACTGACTGACTGACTAGCTGGATGAGTGGCTTAAACAAATTTGTTGTTGTCATTGAAGTCAAAATTGAATTTTTTAAATTCGTCAAGTGATGAGGTAATTTTATGCACAACATTTTAGAAAACAATAAAAACAACAACAATAAAAAACAACAACAATAAAAATAACAACATAAATTGTCTTAAATGTCGCACTCTGTTTCCCATTAGTTTTTGCTCTGTGGCAGAAAATGATATTTCGGCCCGATGGGAGAAAACAAAAATCACAGAATTTAAAAATTCATAAAAATAAAATTTTAATCACAAAATCAAAACAAACTTTTATCATCGGTGATCGGCGATCGGAGCTATAATTATTATAGTCGTCGAAATGATTAAACAAATGTTCCGCGCATGTAAATTTAGTTTGCATTTTGTTCAAACGATTTACACATATACGCATACACACACACACACACATGCATATATTATGTGTGTATATATAAATATATATATTTAAATAAATCGAAGAAAATTGGCTTATGTTTATTGATTTATGCAAATCTCCCTTCGAGACTCGAGGTTATTGCACGTCTAATCAGCGGGTAGACAAGTTCCCTTCTTCGCCGTCTCTTTGGCTATGGGTGTGTGCGTCTGCATGTGTGTATGTGTGTGTGTGTGTGTCTGAAATACACAAAGAACTTCTCCAAAACTCAAAATCTTCAGACAGCAGGCAGGAGGAGGCTGTTTATAAATAACACACAACAAATTTAAATATCGCCTCCTGTTCGCTCAGCTGTCGACACATGTGCGCCGCATGTGCCACTTTCCCCTCTTCCCTCTGATTCTCAGTTCCCCGGCCTCCTTTCTTAAGTCACGATGCCCGTCTGATCCTCAATATCACGAGCCTGCAATTCACAGTCCTTGATTTCTAAGTCTGTTTATTTGAGTGCCTGTAAACAGGATGCTTTCTAATTGTTCTTTCTCTCACTCTCTCCCTCTCTCTCTGTCTCTCTGTCTCTTCATTCCTCTATCGCTCCCACTCGCTCTTGTAGTCGCTTGCTGGGTGGTGTGTGCACAGTTGTTAAATGCGGAGGAGTTTGTTTTAAAGTTTCCTGTTTTATTGCCCAACGACTTCGTCGCGCTGTTATTACCGTACGGGAACTAAAAATAATCGGAGCATGTTACGTCGCAGCTGCGAGTAGATGGAACACCCTGTAGAGTGAGAGTCTGTTAGATTGGGCATATTTGTTCCTTCTATAAAGGAGCCCGGATAGGCGACTGGACAGAAGCAGAGAATATTTAAATACTTCAAGTTTTCTCTCCCAGACCGTGTGTTCAGTTGATTCCAAAAAGTAGATAAAAATTGATTGTTATCGATACTTAATAGTTATCGATATAGTAAACAAAGCTTTTAAGATTTGGGCTTGGATTATAACATAAATGAAATTTCAAAACAGACACGCAATTCTCAAAGTTTGCAACCATCAAATAGAATCCCTTGCGAAAAATGAAATTGTAGGGTATCTCCAAGTCTGGCTTCATTTGAGCTCCTTGGCATTTAACCCCCCGCAAGGAATTTTTCAGTTAAGATGCTAAATGCGATGCGCCATGCACTTGGGTTTTATGACTTTTCCCCTGAAAGCCTAAAGCTATGCCTCGCTTTGTGCTGGATGCCTGCTTCCTCCGCCCTGTGCATGTACATAGATACACATGTGTGCGCATAGATATAGGTGTGTGTGTGTGTGTAGGGGGCAGAGATAACAGAGTTTACACCGCACCTGTTATCGACGTATGGGGAATGGTAAAGTTTATTTTCTCGCCGTTGTTGCTGATTTAATTGTTTGGTTTTCGCCTTTGTTTTTGTTGTTTTTGGTTTTTTGTCTCTGTTTGTGTTTGTGTTGGTTTTTTAATTGATTTTCCATTTTATAGTCGTTGCTCGAGCATCGAGGCAAACATCGCAAAGTGTTTGTTTGCCCGAGCAGTCATCGAGTGTCCCTCGAATGACCTCAGAGCGGAACAGACCCGTTAACGGGTATTTAACAGGTGCAACAGGAGATTCACCTGATATCTTTATATTGTTGAAAGAGTGCTCCGATTACTGCTATTTAGATATACATATATATGTGTATATGATTTATGGTAGCCAAAAGGAGTGATCAGTGCATTCCACATTGTTTAACATTTATCAGTACCGCATGACAAGTTTCATAAATTTGGCACCGTTTATTTTGATACCGATGATTGCATTCTATTTGAGACTGATTCCTACAGATACACATACATGTACACATGTATCCATATATATATATATACATATATTTTGTAGTAGTATTTTTGCACACACATGGACATATGTGCAAGGTATGCGGCCGATAAGATAGCAACTCCTCCGCCTCTCCCCACTCTCATCTCCCGGGACACTGAGTGCTCAGTCCTCGGCTTTGATAAGCCAGTTTGTTTCTGGCGTTGTGGATTACATAGTTATCGTGGTATGTGCGTTGGCCGTTATCAGCCATAAGCTTTAGTACAACAGTAAAAATGATAACGCCGAAGGTATTCACCATACGCAGAAACTAAGGAAACTCCCAAGAATTTGGCTACTTTCGTTTTTTTTCCTCTCGTCTTGTATTTTTGACTTTATGTTTTTTAAACCAAAACACATTCTCATTGCGGTCGGAGGGTTCTGCTATCTCCGATAAAAGCTTTAAGTCCGAAGGCAAAAAAAGGCAAGCCAACGTCGCGCTGCCCAGTGACCCAGCGCTTCGGACAGTGCGCGGAACTGCCTCCAACTCGAAATAAAAATTGAAAAGTCAAATATCAAATTAAATTCTAAGTCAGACTTTGCCGACTTGTAGCTGCTTTAAATATTTAAGTGTTATTTATTGTTTTTCAAACATTTCAATTATACTAAAAACGAAGCAATCCTTTTAAAGTGTGAGAAGTGCGAGAACCTGACGTAAATTTAAAAGTTAAAAAAAAAAACTCAGTATACATATAATTTGGGAACCTTCAATGTGATTTGGGCAAACGAAAATAAAATTCAATCCACCGGTCAAAATTTCCAGCAGTAGCGCCTGTGTGTACCAATCGATTTCACTTATCGATAAACGTCACAGAGCCATGGAGTATAACAGTATATTGCGGTCAAATTTTTCTCGTAACGAGTACAGGCGATATATATCCTTTGAACGTCAGTCTCTGGGTACGTTTCACTTATCGATAAACGTCACAGAGCCATGGAGTATAACAGTATATTGCGGTCAAATTTTTCTCGTAACGAGTACAGGCGATATATATCCTTTGAACGTCAGTCTCTGGGATATATATCGCCTGTACTCGTTACGAGAAAAATTTGACCGCAATATACTGTTATACTCCATGGCTCTGTGAACTATCCTTTTCATGGTTTCTTATTTCCTTTGATGAATGTTGATTTATTGTCGTTCTGAGAAAATGTGCTAAAATATGTTCTAAACTTGCAACTAATGAAGATTTTGATTGATTGTGTTTGACGAGAATAAATTCCTACATTTTTTAAGATTATTATTTTTTTTTTCATTTTTTTTTTCTGATATTTTTAATATTACGTAAAGTGTGAAATACGCAAAACAAGAAATATATTTCTATATATAAATGAGTTACCACTAAGTAAAAAACGCTTTATAGCTGATAAGAAGTATTACGGCATAACCCGAAATGGAGAAGCGGCAAAACTGTATATCATATACAATGTACCGAATATACGATATTCGGTATACCGTATAACGTATACCGTATTTTAACCTGATCAATGTCACTCGCAAGACCTTAGTCATATCTGCAAACAATCCAAAAGCAAACGTTGACTAATACCTTCAAGTATTACGAGCGACGTCTTCCAAAAAAAGTATTACGTGCGTAGAGTCTGAAAGCGATCCAAAGTTCCTGTTGCTTTGGGTCATCCGCACCACGATACGGTTTATCTCCAGAAAGAAACTATAATCAATTAGCTGTGAAAATGCGTTCTACTTACGAACGGAAAATCTGAAGTCACTGCAATCATAACAATAGACAACTGATGATGGGTTTTCTTTTAATTGGCCAGCGGGAAATGAGCTTTTGGAAAGACTTTTCTCCTCATGTTTATTCCTCTTTTCTATTACTATGCAAATTCACAGTTGTTCTCTATTTGAGATCTAGATTAATGGCACTTAAAACGAGCTGCTACCCCATGATACACAACCCATCATTCATCATTGTCGTACTGGCCGGCCATTACAGGGTATTCGTGTTCTATCTACAGACCACGTTGATTGGGTTTCAGTTCTTAACGATTACCAAACAAACACAAACAAGGGCAGCACTTGAGCTGAAAGCTAATAGCTATACAATATTGAGATTATTCGAACGTTAGAAACGCTAGGAACACTAGAAATACCCATTAATACACACACTGTACACACCTGAGCGGACCAAAGGTAATACCCATTAATTAATTTCCCTTCCGATAAGCGATAAGAGTTGAAATAAAAATACCATTCTAATCGAGGCAATGCACTCAATCCGTCCGATGCGATGGGCAGCCAAGTGTCCGGGCTTTTTTAAGTTTCTCTTTTTAGAACATCGCCTCCCCCTATTGATTGGGGGGTGTGTTGTGGGTGCGGCTTGGAAATTGCAAGTTGCAAATCAAAACAAATGCTAAACGTTTCGCACTTCTACGGCTGCTCCTTTCCTTTGCCCCCTCAGCGGGGTGTGTATTAATGTGTGTGTGTGTGTGTGTGTATGTGCGTATGTGTGTATGTGTATATGTGTGTGTGCTTGCATTTGTCAAACGCCTTCTAATCCATGTTTCTACTCACGCTTGACCTCTTCTAGCATCACAATATGAGCCCGGGGGCTACTCAACACTGCAGGCCTCCACATCCACGCGAGGTTCCACCACCAACATGACCCAGCGCGATGGCATTATCAAGTTTGAGAATGAGCGCATCAAGACGCTCCAGGAGGAGCGTCTACATATCCAAAAGAAGACCTTCACCAAATGGATGAACTCGTTCCTGATCAAGGTGAGCATTTGTGTCCAAACCGAGAAGTATCAGAACGTATCCTTTCTAACCGTTCACCCACACACTTGCAGGCCAAAATGGAGGTCGAGGACCTTTTCACAGATCTAGCCGATGGCATCAAGCTGCTGAAGCTGCTCGAGATCATCTCGTCGGAGAAACTGGGCAAGCCGAACAGTGGACGCATGCGCGTCCATAAAATCGAAAATGTCAACAAGAGTCTGGCATTCTTGCACACCAAGGTGAGTTCATTGGAGACTGACAGACAGACAGACAGACAGGCAGACAGACAGAGTGGCAGAAAGAGAGAGCAGTCGGGGAGTGGAAAGTGGTAAGCGTGGAGTAGTGGATAGGAGGAGAGGGGGGGAAACGATGCCTACGCATTTGTAGAAAGTGCAAGTCTTGGCGAGGCAGCTGCGCGTGGCCGTTGCGTGCTTTGTTTGCCTCATGAGCTGTGGTGGCATGGCAAACACGACACTTTAGATACAAGGCTGCATGTGGCAACTGCTGCATACAAAATACACACAAACACACACAGGCACACACACATACTCACATACTCACGGCAACACGCACACTCATGCGGATGTGCATTTTAAACAATATATTTAATTACCTTCGCTGGCAATTTCTTGAATATTTGCATACTTTCTAATGCATATTTTAGTTTTATTTAATTTTGATGTGCTAAAACTTTATTTCTTTTAATTTTTGTTGCTCTTTTTTATTTTGTAATTTTCTTTCTTTTTTTTTGTAATTTTTCTTTTTTTTTTTTTTGTTTCTGTATTTTTCGTGCTGGCACATTTTCCGTACACTTTCTTTGCCTGAATTTGATTTTAATTGTGTGTGCAAACCAGGCAGCCCCTCAGCTCCCTCCCCCACACACGTCCCCACTTTTCGCCCCTCAGCCGGCAATTGGAATCCGTAGATGAAGCCCCCGTTTCTTTGCTCGGCTGTGAGCCTAGCGTGCGACATAGTTTCGCTTGAGGTCTATCTTCTTGTTGGCTGCTTGGACTTCTTGTTTCTGCTGTTGTTGTTGCTGTTGTTGTTTTTCTTATTGTTGTTGTTGTAGCAGCAGTTGTTGCTTTAAGCCTAATCTAATTAGAAACAATGGCGCATTTAATGCACATTAAATGCATGTAATTTGTACAAACGCAGTACCAACACTAACAACAGCAGCAACAGCAACAACAACAACAACAACAAAAATAATAATAGCAGCAGCAACATAATAGCAACAACAACAAGAATAACAATATTTGAGGCAACACTAAGTATTCATTGTATCTATTTGACACAGTGAAAGTTGTTGAATATTTGCTGTGCGTGTGTGTGTGTGTGTGTGTGTGTGTATGTGTATGTTTTGGGCTCGTCTAAAGGCTTGTTGTGACAACGTCATTTATTGCATTTTAATTGGTTTTTCAGCTTGAAGAAGCTCGAAAATAGAATACGAGAAATCATTTAGCTAAGGATCCCGATAGGTGGAAATGTGGAACGGTGTCAATGGAGCGTAGAATCATTGGAATAGTTTCTTAATATATGTTAGCTGTAAATGCCGCCGCTTCCCCTCTTCCCCTCTTCAGAGTCTTCTTCCTCTCCCATATCTTGGCCGGTGGAACCATTAATCAAGCAGTTAAAGAGACCAAAAGCTCAGCTCTGGTTATCCATTGAAATCAACTCGATGAAGATCAATCGTGCCTTATGCTTTCTTCGCCTATTTATCTCCCTGTGCCTACCTGTTCACGCCATGACCTACTATAAATTCAAATGAACCTGAAAGACGGTCGGACAGACAGGCAGACAGACAGACAAACAGACAGACAGACAGGCGGACAGACGGACACACTGATAGGCAGATTGGACAGACAGAGGGGCAAACAAGCACAGAGACAGTCCAGCCGACTGGCTGACTGACTGAACGAGCGAACGAACGGAGGTCAAGCACCTGGCAGTCATTTGCTCTGATAATGCGTGACTTGTGTTTGTTCCACATCCCTCATCCCCTCCTATCTCACCCATCACCTTCTTCCCGAACAGATCTGTTACTAGAACCGACACAAGCAACAACAACAACCACAACTTCAGTTCTCTTTGGTTCACTTGTGCTTGTGAAATGCGTAACTTGATATGCGAAGCTTAGCGAACCGGGGAGCAGCACCTCAACCCCCCTTTGACCACCCTCCCGTCGGCACCTTGTCTGCTCTTCTTTCTGCTTTGCTTTACCTTGTGCTTAACCTTCTTCGAACCTTTCCCCCGCTGAGATAGAATGCGATCTAATGTAAATGTATTCAATTTCTTTGCCCATCGCCACAAATGAAATAGGTTCGCCTGGAATCCATTGGTGCTGAGGACATTGTCGACGGTAATCCCAGACTGATCCTGGGTCTCATCTGGACCATCATTTTGCGTTTCCAAATTCAGGAAATTGTCATCGATGTTGTAAGTAGTCCCGGTGCATAGAAAAATAGATTCCAAATATAAATGACTTCCTTTTTCAATTTGTAACAAGGATGAGGAAAACGAATCCAGTGAGAAACGTTCTGCCAAAGATGCGCTCTTGTTGTGGTGCCAGCGGAAGACACACGGCTATCCGGGCGTCAACATACAGGACTTTACATCCTCTTGGCGCTCTGGCCTGGGCTTCAATGCGCTCATCCACTCACACCGACCCGATCTTTTCGAATACAGCACGATTGTCAACTCTAAGAATTCCAACTTGGATAACCTGAACCATGCGTTCGACACGGCGGCCAACGAATTGGGCATCCCAAGGTAACCATCTATCCGCATTTATTTGCATTCTTATTTATGACATTCATTTACTTCTGCTCTTGGCAGCTTGCTCGATGCGGAGGATATTGACTCGGCGCGACCGGATGAGAAGTCGATCTTGACCTATGTGGCCTCCTACTATCACACGTTTGCACGCATGAAGAACGAACAGAAGAGCGGCAAGCGCATTGCCAATGTAAGTACACACCTGGAACCGTTGGGCGGGGCGCTGCTGGGAGGGGCAATTCCAAGCAATGTTGAGCTATGCTGGCCTGGGGATGGGCAACACAATCTGGATAGGTGACAGTCAGTCCAGGGTCGGGGGCATTGCCTGATGGCGTCTATGTGTCTCCCTGCATGGGTGGCTGGAGCTGCTGCAGCGTAACGAGCAACCAATCTGGTTAACGCTCTACTTCACACTGGATCGCCGATCGGGTTGGGCCTAGAAAGTTGTCTAACTGCTCTCCCTTTGTCCCCAACGTCTTTCAGATTGTGGGCCAGCTGATGGACGCCGATCGAAAGAAGATGCACTACGAACGCTTGACCACAAATCTCCTCAGTTGGATACGGCAGAAAACGGTGGAGCTGGAGCAGCGCAACCTGCCCAACTCCTTAGAGGGCATTCAGCGTGAACTTTTGGCCTTTAAGGAGTATCGCACTATCGAGAAGCCGCCCAAGTGAGTACAATCCTTAAGGATCTTGATTATAGATCGTATATCTGGAACTTATCCCCTTCTCTTTAACATCAGGTACAAGGAGCGCAGCGAGATTGAGGCTCTTTACTTCACTATTAACACGCTGCTTAAGGCACTTAATCAGCCGCCTTACAATCCTCAAGATGGTCAGTTTGTGAATGACATTGAAAAGGCCTGGCAGATCTTGGAGTACGCCGAGCACAATCGCGAAGTGGCACTGCGGGAGGAGCTGCTGCGTCAGGAAAAGCTGGAGCAGCTGAACTACAAGTTCGAAAAGAAGTCCGTGCTCCGCGAGGGATACCTCAAGGAGATGATTCAAGTGCTATCCGATCCACGCTATCTGCGTCAGGTGGACGCCACCTTGAAGAAGCATGAGGCAATCTCCGCCGATATCTTGGCACGCGTGGAACGATTCAACGACCTAACAGCCATGGCCAATGAGCTGGAGAAGGAAAATTATCATGGCAAGGAGCGCGTGAAGCGTCGTGAACAGGAAGTCATGGACAAGTGGCGCAAGTTGCTGGAGTTGCTTGAGAACCAACGTCTGAACCTCTCCCAAATGAGCAATTTGATGAACCTTTTGCGGGAGATTGCCAGCACTACAGAATCAGTACGTGACCTGCAACAGCAATTTGCCTCCGAGGATGTGGGTCCCCACTTACTGGGTGTGGAGGAGTTGCTACAAGCTCATTCCCTGCAGGAGCTGCAGGTGAACACCTACGGCGAGACACTCAAACGCTTTAATCGCCAAGCCCTGCCCTATAAGAACTCCGAGCACAAGGACGCCGCTGTACTGGCTCAACGTCTGGCACAGCTAGAGGAAGCCTACTCGGAGCTCCTAAAGCTCTCTGCTCAGCGCAGAGCGCGACTGGAAGAGGCACGCAATTTCCATCACTTCATGGAGGACTACGACAATGAGGAAAGTTGGCTGGTGGATAAGCAACGGATCTGTAAGGCAGGCATCACAGCCAAGGATCTGCGTGCTGTCCTCTCATTGCAGCAGAAACATAAGGCACTGGAAGACGAGATCAAGTCGCGCAAACCCAAATCCTCGCAAATGTCAGAGGCAGGAAAGCGTCTAATCGGGGAGCAGCATCCGCGAGCAAGTGAGATTAAAAGTCGCATAGATTCCCTCGCTGAGCATTGGCAAGCCCTGGAATCGCTTGTAGAGTTACGACGTCGTCAGCTCGAGGATGCAGCCGAGGCCTATCAGTTCTACACAGACGCCAACGAGGCGGAATCTTGGCTAAATGAGAAAATGGCCTTAGTTAATTCTAAAGACTATGGCACTGACGAGCCTTCCGCACAAGCGTTGCTCCAACTCCATCGTGATCTTCAGGGAGGCCTAAACGCGTATTCTGGTGACATACTAAACCTGAATCAGCAGGCGGACAAGCTTATCAAGGCGGGCATTTGCACCTTGGAACTGACGGCCTCGGAGCCAGACGTACCCGAGATTGAGCAAGAAGAGTGGGTAAATGAAACGCGCCTTGTGCCCAAGGAAGTTTGGGAGGACGAATGGGTAGAAAAGCTAGAGCACAAGAAGGTGACCGAAACGAAAATGCTGCCACATGTTCGCTCCATGTTCCCCTTTGAAGGTCAAGGCATGACAATGGAGAAGGGGGAAGTGATGCTTCTCAAGTCCAAGACCAACGATGACTGGTGGTGCGTTCGCAAGGATAACGGCCATGAGGGATTTGTTCCTGCCAACTACGTGCGCGAGATCGAAGCCCGACCAATCGCCTGCATTGTACCCAAGGCTGAGAAGGTCAAGAGCCTTCAGAAGGTTAAGAAGACCATCCTTGTGCGCCAGGTGGTTCCAGTAAAGCGCATCAAACCTGTGAGTGTGGCGCCGAAGCCGTTGGTGCAGCGTCGTAGATCGAACCAGAGCATCAATGAGAATGCTGACAGTGTGGAAAAGCGGCAGAAACGCATTAATGCCACGTACGACGAGCTTCAGGAGATGGCGCAGAAGCGGCATGCCCTGCTGGAGGACTCCATCCACTTATTTGACTTTTATCGTGATTGCGATGACTTTGAAAAATGGATGAAGGAGAAGGAGCGCATGATAAAGACGGAAGATAGCGATGGCGTTGACAATGCCAAGCGCAAGTTTGAAAAATTCATAACCGACTTGTCGGCCGCCTCTAAACGCGTGGAGGAGATCGACGGAGCCGTCGACACCTTCCGTCGTCAGGGACACTCGCAGCTGGACAAGATCATAGCTCGCCAGCGACAGATTCATCAAATCTGGCAGCGTCTCAACAACGCCAAGGCTCAGCGCGAAAAGAGCTTGGAGGGTGCCTCCAGCGTGGAGCTTTTCAACCGCACCTGCGACGAGGCCAAGGTCTGGATGAGTGAAAAGATGCTGCAACTGGACACCGCAGTCATCACGCCCGATCTGAAGACCGTTCAAGCGCTGCAACGTCGTCACCAAAACCTGGAACGCGAACTGGCACCTGTCGAGGATAAGGTGAATCGCGTTACTTACTTGGGCAACTCAGTAAAGAACGCGTATCCTGCGGAGCGGGATAACGTGAATGCCCGCCAGCAAGAGGTGCAGGACATGTGGCAGCAGGTGCAACAGCGCGGAAGCGAGTTGCGTGCCCGCATCGAAAGCGAGGTCGGGCAGCAGATCTTCAACAATAGCGCCAAGACACTCCTTGCTTGGATTGACTCTGTTAAGGATCAGCTAAACGCAGACGAATCCGCCCGCGATGTGGAGACAGCCAACAATCTGCTGAAGAAGCATAACGACTTGGGCGACGACATCAAGGCGCACGACAACGAGTTCGTGGAGGTCATTCAACTGGGTAAGCAACTGTCCGACGGAAAACCAAACATGGCGGAAACCGTGCAGCTCATCGAACGCCTGAAGGCGGAACAGGACGCCATTCATCGCGGCTGGAGCGAGAAGCACAAGTGGCTGTTGCAGTGTGTCGAGCTGCAAATGTTCAATCGTGAGGCAGACAAAATTGATGCCACGACCAAGAGTCACGAGGCGTTCCTCGAGTACAACAATCTCGGCGTAAGTAAACAAATCCAAGCCATTCCCAACGCCCAGCTTAACTAAACTCGTCTTATGCACTTGCAGTCGTCGCTAGATGAGGTGGAAGCCGTTCTTAAGCGTCATGTGGACTTCGAGAAGAGTCTAATGGCACAGGACAAGATCCTTAAGGGCTTCTCCGACAATGCTGACAAGCTGATTGCCAATGATCACTACGATGCCAAGTAGTAAGTAAACCGAGGACATTGATTACTTTGGAAATGCTCCTCATGTCAGCATTTAAGCAGATGCTAATCTTTTGTCATCTTTGCCTTTCAGCATCGCGGATCGTCGTAACCAGGTGCTAGGCAAGCGCAAGGCAGTCAAGGATCGCGCATTTGAACGGAAGCGTCTGTTGCAGGCGTCCAAGGACTATCATAAGTTTGCCGCCGAAGCTGACGATTTCAAGGCTTGGCTGCAGGACAAGACCAAGATTGCTGGCGATGAGAACTACCGCGATCTGAGCAATCTGCCACGTAAGCTGCAGAAGCACAAGGCCTTCGAACGTGAGTTGCGCGCTAATGAGGGGCAATTGCGAAATGTAAACAAGGATGCGGAGGCACTGATTCAGGCTGAGAACCGCGTTCCTGAAGTGGAGCATCGTGTAGTTGACCTGAACAAGAAGTGGAAGGATCTTCTAACGCTATCCGAGGACAAGGGGCGCAAGTTGGAACAGGCTGCTTCGCAACGGGAGCATAACCGGGCCATTGAGGATGCCAAGAAGAAGGTTGACGAATTAGACTCTGCACTCAAGAGCAAGGACGTAGGTAACGATTTGCGCAGCTGCAAGGATTTAATCAACAAACAGCAAATTCTCGAGTCCGAAATTACCATTTGGGATCAGAAGGTTGCCGAGCTGGTTTCCACCGGTGATGACATGGCCCACGAGGGCCACTTCAATGCCAAAAACATCGAGGATGAGACTAAGGAACTGCAGCAACGATTCAAAGATCTTCGTGAACCCACACAGCAACGTCGCGAAAAGCTGGAGGAGAGCCTCAACTTCCACAAATTTGTGTTCGAACTGGACGCCGAGTTCCAGTGGATTAATGATCATTTGCCAGCTGCTAAGTCCAATGAGCTTGGACAGAATCTTCACCAGGCGCAGTCGCTGCACAAGAAACACAAGAAGCTGGAGGCCGAGATTAAGGGCCATCAGCCAATGATCAACAAGGCGCTCCAGGCGGGACAGGCGCTCGTTGCCCAACAACATCCTGAGCAGCACAATGTGGAAGCGTTATGCAAGCAGCTGGAACAGGCCTGGCAAGATCTGGAGCTGCACTGCGGCGAACGTACACGCAAGCTAGAAATGTCCTTAAAAGCACAGCAATATCTGTTTGACGCCGGCGAGATTGAGTCCTGGTTGGGTGAGCGCAGCAACGCCTTGCGATCCACCGAGTACGGAAGGGATCGTGACTCGGCTGCCAAGTTGCTGACCAAACACAAGACCATCGAGCTGGAGTTGGATACATATTCGGGCATTGTCACTGAAATGGGACACACATGTGCCGCTATGGTGGCTGCCAACCATCCCGATAGCAAGGTCCTGGCCGCCAAACAGCAGCTTATCGAGAAGATGTTAAAATCACTGCACAAGTTGGCCTCGCAGCGGCAGATGCGTCTCATGGAGAGTCTTTCAAAGCACGAATACTTCCTCGAGTCCGACGAGGTTGAGCAGTGGATAAGAGAGCAGGAACAAACTGCTTCTTCCGAGGATTACGGACAAGACTTTGAACACTTGCAGCTTTTACAAAACAAATTCGATGACCTGAAACATCGCGTTGAAGTCGGCGCCGATCGTGTTGATCAGTGCGGGCTGCTGGCCAAGAAACTCATTGACTCGGAGAGCTCCTATGCCAACGAGGTGGAAAAGAGACAGGAACAACTAAGGTAAGGCTTCTTTTTCTATCCCCCATTTCCTTTCCCTGCTGCTTGGCTCTTTATAAATTGTGTTTACTTTTCAGAACGTCTTGGGAGAATCTCTTGAAGCTACTCAACCAACGCGAGCAGAAGCTGCATGCCGCTGGGGAAATCCACCGATTCCATCGCGATGTGGCCGAAGCTCTCTTCCGCATTCAGGACAAGAATGCTGCACTCTCCTCAGAGCTGGGAAAAGATTTGAACTCGGCTTTGGCTCTACTTCGCAAGCACGAAGGCTTTGAGAATGATCTTGTTGCTCTGGAAGCTCAGCTCCAAGTGCTGGTCGAGGACTCGGTGCGCCTGCAAGCCAAGTATCCGTCGAACGCGGCAGCCATTGCCCAACAGCAGGACAAAGTTGTGGCCGCTTGGAACGATCTGAAAGAACGTTCAACAGCGCGTAGCGATCGACTGGCCGCCAGCTCCGATCTGCAAACGTTCCTTACAGATGTTCGCGACATTGTTTCCTGGTCATCAAATCTGCGTGCCGCTTTGCAGGCGGAGGAGCACGTGAGTGATGCTGCGGGAGCCACGGCACTAAAGATTCAACATGATGCTATCTATGGCGAAATTGAAGCTCGCGAAGATAAGTTCCGTTATCTGAACGAACTGAGTGACTCGATGGTACAGACAGGACACTACGCGGCCACCGACGTGGAAGAAAAGTGCGCGGCCATGTTAGACGAACGACAGAAGCTGCATGCCGCTTGGAACAAGAAAAAAATCATGCTGGAGCAGAAAATCGATCTGTTCTGTTTCTTGCGCGATGCCAAGCAAATCGACAATCTGTCAAGCACCCAACAGGCGGCACTTAGCAGCTCTGACTTCGGCCAGACAGTGGAGGATGTGCAGAATCAGATAAAGAAGCACGACGAATTCGAGCGCGTGATCCAAACGCAAGAGGAGAAGGTAGCACTGCTTCAGGAACATGGACGCAAGCTGATCGAACAGCGTCATTACGACAGCGCTAATATACAGACCATACTCCAGGGAGTTCTGGCCCGACGACAGAAGGTCAAGGATCTCTGTGCGGTGCGCCGGTATAAGCTCGAGGACGCTCTACTCTATGCCAAGTTTGTGCGCGATTGCGCTGAAGCAGAGTCCTGGATAAATGAGAAGCAGAAGAAGTTGGAGGCGGATGCGGCCAGCTATGCGGAGGTGACAAACCTTGATGAGAAGATAAAGAAGCTGCAGAAGCACCAAGCCTTCCAGGCTGAAGTAGCTGCTAATCAGGGTCGCATTAAAGAGATTCAAGACACAGGCGTCATATTGTTAAGCAAACAGCACGAATCCTCGCCTGAAATCAAGCAAGCTATTGAGCGTGTGCTGGCTGCCTGGCAAGGACTGCTTGCTGAACTGGATCAGCGCGGACGTGGCCTGGAGGAAGCTCAGGACATACTAGAATTTAACAACCAATTAGACAAGATCGAGGCTTGGATACGCGACAAAGAAATGATGGTCCAGGCCAGCGACACAGGCCGTGATCTGGAGCACTGCAGCGCTCTTATGCGCAAGCTTGACGATGTGGACTCCGACATGCGCGTGGATGACCAGCGCGTTAGGCACATTAACCAACTGGCTGACAAGCTAATCAACCAGGCACAACTTCCAGCAGATACGCAAAGTGTGGACAAGCGTCGTCGTGACTTCAACCACAACTGGCGTCAGCTACAAGGCGCCCTGAATGCCTACCGTGCGCTGTTGGGCGGTGCCCACGAAATACACGTCTTCAATCGTGACGTCGACGATACGGCAGAGCGAATTGCGGAGAAGAAAATGGCCATGAGCTCGGCGGACACTGGTCGGGACTTGGCCGCCGTCGAGGCGCTCATACGTCGTGAAGACGCATTGGAACGCGACATGTCCGCCGTTAAGCAAAAGATCGACGAGCATGAGACAGCTGCGGCCTATTTGATTAACAAGTATCCGGAACGTGCTCAGGTGATCGAAAGCAAGTTACAGGAGCTGCACAAATCCTGGGGTAACCTGCAGAGCCTGTCCGTTAAGCGCCAGAGCGTCCTCAACGAGGCGTACCTTGTGCACAAGTTTGTGTCCGACGTGCGAGAACTAGAACTGTGGGTTAACGACATGGTGAAGAAGATGAACGCCACTCAAGCACCATCGACCATTAACGATTGTGAAACTCAACTAGAGTTGCACCAGGAACGTAAGGTGGAGATCGAGGGACGTGATCCGACTTTCACTGCCCTCAAGCATCATGGCGAGCAGCTAAGTAGCAAGGCCAAGCAGGCGGACACCGTTAAGCAATATCTCCGCGTGCTAGAAGAGCTGCACCAAACCCTTCATGAGGCTTGGTCCGAACGGGCGCGAGATCTAACCGAGGCGCATCAGCTGCAATTGTTCAAGGCACAGGTGGAGCAGGTTGAGATCTGGTTAGCCAACAAGGAGGCGTTCCTGAACAACGACGACTTGGGGGATTCATACACGGCCGTAGAACGCTTGCTGAAGAAGCATGATGCCTTCGAGAAGCTCTTGGATGCGGACCATGTAGATACACTTCAGAAGTTTGCCAACAGCATTCTCGAGGGTGAGCCCAAGGATGCTGACCTAATCATGGAGAAACTGGCCTATGTGCTGCGAAGGAAACAGAAGTTATTGGAGCTTTCCGCCGAACGCAAACATCGCTTACTCCAGTCCCTGGAGCTGCAGGAGTTCCTGCGCAGTCTCTATGAGATCGATCGCTGGATGGTGCAAAAGCTTCAATTGGGTCTGGACGAGAATTACCGCGAGCCGAGCAATCTCCAAAGCAAGATTCAGAAGCACACCGCCTTTGATGCCGAGTTGTTGAGCAACTCGCCGCGTGTGCAGGCAGTTATTAGTGAGGGTGAGCGTCTCATTAAGGACGAGCACTTTGCCAAGGATGAGATTGCACAGCAAGTGCAGCTACTTGAAAGCGATTGGCTCAAGCTCAAGGCTGCCTCCAAGGCCAAGAAGGAGAAGCTGCAACAGGCCTACGAAGCACTCGCCTTTAACCGCAGCATCGATGAGTTCAACAACTGGATGGATGATGTTGAGGTTCAGTTGTCCAGTGAGGACTACGGCAAGGACTTGGCCACAGTTAGCAACCTGCTAAAGAAACATGAGCGGCTAGAGGCCGATGTTGCGCACCACAATGAACTGGCTGATCAGCTGAAGCTTAAGAACGAGCAATTCTTCCAGGCGGATCACTTCCTGAAGCACGAAATTCATGAACGCGCCATAGTCACCATTAAGCGCTACAATACGCTCCATGAACCCATTGCCATACGCCGTGAAAACCTTGAGGATTCACTGAGTTTGCAGCAGTTCCTCCGCGATGCTGAGGATGAGTTGCAATGGCTTGCCGAGAAACAGCTGATTGCCGGCTCCCAGGACTTGGGCAGCAGTCTGTTGGCGGTTCAGGGTCTACAGAAGAAACACAACGCTTTGGAGGCGGAGCTCACTTCGCAGGAGCCATTAATACAAGCGCTCCTGCAACGCGGCCAACAGATGATCCGAGACAATCACTTTGCCAGCGAGCAGTTGCAGTACAAGTCGGAGTTGCTCCAGAAACAACTTGTGCAGCTGAGGGATCTGGCAGCCATCAGGCGGCTGCGTTTGTTGGACGCCGTGGAGAGTCAACTGTTTTATGTGGAGGCCAACGAGGCAGATGCTTGGATGCGAGAGAAGCGACCTATTCTAGAAAGCAGCGACTATGGACGAGATGAAATCTCCGTGCAGATGCACCAAAAGAAACTTGAAGTTCTGCAACGTGAACTGACGGCCTTTAAGCCATCAATTGACAAGGTCAACAAGCTGGCCACTGGGCTAATTGAGCGTAATCACTTCGATAGCGTTAACATTCAGGAAAAGAATGGAAAGGTGTCCCAACAATATGCAGAGCTTTTGCGTCTGGTCAAGGATCGTGAACTGCGGCTTGTCGAATGCAAGAAACTCTTCGAATATCTGCGCGAAACCGAGGAGCTTCACGAATGGATGAGCGATCAGATGGCAGTTACTGCCAGCGAGGATTACGGCGAAGATGTAGAGCACGTGGAGCAACTAATGCTGGCCTTCGAGTCCTTCGTGTCGAATTTGAACGCAAACGAGGCGCGTGTCGAGGCATGCCTGGAACGTGGTGACCGCTTGATACAGGAGAACAATCCCTATCGCAGTTCCATCAAGACCAAACGGGACGAGACCAAACAACTGTGGGACGAGCTGAAGGATTTGGTAAATGCTCGTCAAGATGCACTCGCCGGTGCCAAGCAGGTGCATGTCTATGACCGTGTTGCCGACGAGACCATCTCACTGATCAATGAGAAGGATGCCTCTCTTATCTCCGAGGATTACGGACAGGACTTGGAGAGCATTCAAGCACTCGGACGCAAGCATCAAGTATTCGAAGGCGAACTTGTTGCTATTAAGGAACAAGTGGACTCGGTACTGGCTGAAGCAGTCAAGCTGGGCGAGATCTATCCCGATGCACGAGAGCACATCGAGGTGAAGCGTGACGAGACTGTCGAAGCCTGGACAGATCTCAAGGAAAAGACAAATGCGCGCAAGGGCAAGCTAACGCAAGCGGAGCAGTTGCAGTCGTACTTCAATGAGTATCGCGACTTAATTGCCTGGATTAACGAGATGCTGGCCAAGATCACTGCCCCCGAGCTGGCCAATAGTGTGGCTGGTGCGGAATTGTTGCTCGCAAGCATTAAGGACCACCACGCTGAGATACGCGCACGCGATGAAACCTTTGCCAACTTCACCGCCAATGGCCAGAAATTAATCAAGGAAAAGCACTTTCTTGCCCATGAGGTAGAGGATAAGATCAAAGTGCTGCAGTCTCGCCACGAGTTCCTTGAACACACGCTGGAGCAGCGCAAGGAGATCTATGAACTTAATTTGGATACACAATTGTTCCTTAAGGATGCCGAGATATTGGAACAATGGATTAGCAGTCGCGAGCCACAGCTGAAGGACGCCAAATTTGGTGACTCCATTCCACAGGTTGAGGATCTGCTGCGTCGTCACGAGGACTTCGAGAAGACGGTGGCCGCTCAGGAAGAAAAGTTCCAGGCCATTAAACGCATTACGCTATTGGAACAACGTTTCCGTAAGCAGTTGGAGAACGAGAAGCTAGCCAAGCTTAAGGAAAAGGAACGTCTCGAGAAGGATCGCCTGGAGCAACTGAAGCAAAGGGAATTACAACGTCTTAACGACGAACGTCGACGCGCTGAGAAGCAACAGGAACATCGCAACAACGCAGCTGCATTGGAAAAGACACCAATCTTCTCGTCGCCCATGGTAACAGTAAGTGGCAGCAGCGGCGCTGCAGGAAGTGGTGGTCAATCACCGGCCATCTCCCAAACGCAACTGCGTCCACCATTCCAAGATCAACTCCAGGACGAGCAAATGGGCCTGCAAAAAAGCAGTTCCAGTGGAATGTTTGGAGACCGCCTACGCCGGGGCTCTGCCGATGCCAATGTCAAGCGCGCCGAGAGCATGAAAGTGCAACCCAAGCAGCCAAAGCGTACACCATCCTTTACAACGCGTCGTCGTGCTCAGTCCTTCCGTAAGAACCAAAAGGGCGAGGGCTTTGATCTGCCACCTGTAGAGATTCAAGGAATGCTAGAACGCAAGCATGGACTGCAATCTGGTGGCAAGAAGGCGCCCGTACGCTCCTGGAAGCAATTCCACACCGTTCTGTGTGGCCAATTGGTTTGCTTCTTCAAGGACGAAAACGACTTCCAACAACAGAAGACAGCTACGGCGCCAGTAAATATTCTGGGCGCCAAATGTGAACGCGCTGATGACTACACGAAGAAGAAGTATGTCTTCCGGTTGAAGCTGCCCGACGGCTCGGAGTTCCTTTTCGAGGCTCCATCACTGGACATCATGAACGATTGGGTTCGCAAGATATCCTTCCACGCAAGCTTACCACCAAATCTACAATTGTTGAGCTACGATGAGTCAATGAAGGTAAGTAAAAAGAATCTAAGGAGGATCTGAGGAGAGAAGAATTTAATATGTTTGTTTTGAAATTGTAGCAACAATCGAGCAGCTCACCTGACATAAAGGTCACCAGCAACGTAGAATCACCCGTCAGCTCACGCAATTCTTCGCCGGACTCGCAGCGTAGAGCCAGCAGTGGGCAGGCCTTGGAAGCAACTGCCACACCTCAAATGGCATTCCTGCAGCGACAAATGCAACAGCAGCAACACCAACATCACCACCAGCAACAGCAGCAATCATCCCAGCCAAGTTCACCCACATCCGGCTTTGATCAAAAGCCACCAATTCCACCGCGTGGCGCGCCTCCTGTAGCCACACATCGACAGAGCCAAGAGAACCTTGTAGTGCTGCGAAACCGCCAAAGTTCAAGCAATGGTTAGTTAATAATTTAATTGAATATCGAATTGAGTACATTCTAATCATGTTTCTATCTTAGATCTAACTGATGGACGTCTGCAGCAATCCGCCACGCTGCCCGCCCAGAATGGCAACAGCAAAGATGACACTGCGATGCTTAAGCGCAACAGCGAGGCCAGACAATCGGGTGAGTAGCTAGTTGTGGCTTGTTGTAGGTTGTGCCTTCCGCTATTTGTTTTTGTTCTTACACACATACACACACACACACCCACACACATACAAATACACGGAAGAACACACACAAAAACAAACACAAAAACACACATACACACTTATATCACTAAAACATTTCGTCCGAAAAACATTGTAAAAAACGTGTACCCTCAAACCTCGAACCGTATATTAGATAATCCGCCGCCATTGCCCACGACGATGCCGCCTTTGGGCAGCGCAAGTAGTCATCATCAGCATCAGCATCAACATAGCCATCAATCACCGCATTCGGCACAGGTACAGCAGCGCATAAATGCATTTAATGCAGCCGCCAGCCAGCAGCAGCAGCAGCAACAGCAACAGCATTCCGATTACTACAACAACAACATATTGAGGCAGCAGCAACAACAACAACAACACCAACACATGACATCTCCGCAACGAGTACCTTCACTGGGAACTGGACGAATCGATACGACGCGTAAGTTCATTGAGATGGAGTCACACGCGCCGGGACACACGTACAGCAACAATAACGGACATAGCTCTGGTAGCAACAACAACAGTAACAACAACAACAACAGCAACAATAACAGTAGCAGCAGCAGCAGCAACACAGCAAAGCGAACCATCAGCTACTCGAGCAGCGGAGCCAGCAGCAATGGGAACGGTAATGTCATACAAAAGAGCAGCACAACGAATACTTGTACATCTTTAATATCGACAACAACGACAACAACAACAACATCAACATCAACAACGACACATCAGCAACATGTGACAAGCAGTCGCACGGTTTGGCATTTAACCAGCTCACCAACATCATCGACCAAGTCATCATCCGGCTCCGGCGAGCATAACAATGCCATTAGTAATCCAAGCTACATGGGTCTTCATCTAAATAACAATAACGATGGAATCGGTGGTTAGCACACATCCAAGCGATACCCTAACACATATAAGGCTTGAATTGGTTACACTTTAGATTAACTTTTATTTATTGGATTGTATGCGGAATGCAGTAGCAGTTGATGACTTAGCTATTTCTTTGGTTATTGGTTACATTAGTTTGTTCTTAAGTTTCTCTCTCTCTCTCTCTTTTTTTTCTTTCTCTTTATGTCTTTATCTCTTTCTCCACTTTCTCTTGTTTCTATTCTCTCTTTTCTCTATTGCTCTCCTTCTTTGTTAATATTTGATTTGAATGACAAACAATAATGTGAAGGTTCAACTGTAAAATCGGTGAAACTAACGCGTCGATCCTATCTGCGTGCGAGCCTGCAAAGTATTCAATTCGTTTATATATATATATATTATACAACATAATTTATACTTTTAAGTCTCTCTCTCCAATTCTTCTTTATGCTACTTTAACATTTTTGCAATCAGAACCACACCACTCCTTCACCTTTTTATGTTACACATCATTCGCTCTCTGTTAAATTACACTGCATGCGCTTTGTCCATTGGACATCTCACAAAATGTTCGAATGTACTAAACACATATTTTGCCTGCATTCACAGGTTGGGGAAATAGCCGGTTTGAGAGCAATCGACCCGTCTCGCTGCAGCCGGATTCGATAAGCTTTTCCCGAGTATCCGCCGAGAGCTCCAGTGAGAGCGAAGCACAGTCCATTTCATCCGTTTCGGGTGTGAAAGGCAGCAAGAGCAAAGATGAGCGACGCAGCGGTATGTTCCGCATTTTCGGCCGCAAGGGTGGCGACAAGGAGAAAGAGAAGGAGAAGGATAAACGTCGCTCGAGTCAAACGCCGCCACAGTGAATAAACAAATGAATCAAAAAACAATTTTTGGTAAACATAAAAAAAATAAAACATCTTGAACATATTAATTTAAAAACCATCCCTTATGGATGAATGAATTGTTTTTATATTTTTTTTTATATTCATATATAAATAATAATTATTTAATATTAACCCACACAATGCAGAAAATGCAAAAACATAAAATCGAAATGAAAACGAGAAACATAAAACACAAAATCAAATTAAAAATTAAAATAAAAACTAAAAGTAAATATACGCAAATATTATGTATTACATAAACGTGTCTGCAAGAGCTGAAAAGTAAAAACAATTATATATAAAGTCAATGTTTTAAATGCATTATAAAATGTAACTGTAAGTTTGTTCGTTGTATGCATATATTAAATATAATTTTCGTAAAACAAAACAAAACAAAAAAACAAACAAAAATACAAATATTATATGTGAAAATTGTAAAAGGATAAATTTATTTGAAAACAACTGTTAAAGTTTCAATTGTAAAAGAAATGAACAATAGATGGCGCCATAAATTTTACGTTCATTTCCATTACGATTTTCCAAATTTCCTTACACACACAATTTGTTCTCCTTTCAAATACCAGGCGAACAGAATTTGAAGATGAATGTTGTTGTATCAACTAACTTTCCTTTTGTGCACGTGCTCCCTGAAAGCGCCCCATGTTACATTAACAGTGACGCTCTTTTTAACAGCGGCTGCTTCTGTTAACTACAGTGGGGTGCAGCCCATTTTTAGACATCTTAGTTCAAACATCTTTCAAGCTTTTCTGCTCGCCTGGTATTTTCGGGCGTTGGAGAAATCAAAAAATGCAATTGACAACCAGTGTAAATGGCGCCAAACGGAGAGAATTTAAAGTAAAGCTTCCTTCCCTTTGTTGAAATGAACTAAAACTTGCTGGAAGCAAGTCCTTTGGACATTCTCTACAAAATATACTGTTTAATATTTACTTTTGCCATGAACTTAGAATATTTATTCTTCTTTATTACTGTTAAAGCAGATAAGTGGATTATTCTAAATATAGGAAAATGAAACAAACAGGGATTTATTTAAAAATTAAAAATAACAAAAAAGTGGAAGGATAGCGCGCAAGTGTTTTTAATTAAACCTCCTCATCGTTGTTGACGTGTGTGACTCCTGCGACTAAATTAATTTAATAAAAAATCTGCAAACTCAGTTTGGGCAGAGACAACTTATTATGTAATATTATTATGTATGTAATAAGTTGTCTCTGGTTTTGGCATAACACAATAATTAATAATTAAAGCCTTTGGACATAGCATCTGCCAGCGAGCGGCAGCCGCCCAAAACTCGTAGCATACTTTCAGGGGGAAGATTTTTGTTTCAAAACTTTGCAACGAAAAAATGTGCTGCCTACTTTCGAGGGCTGCACTGCACAATAGAGAGGATCTAACTCGGCCATATCCTTACGGATTTGAAAAAAAATCAGTGCGTTAGAATCACAAGGAGCAACTCTATCGAATGGCATTCAAGGATAACGGGCTTATCTAGACTTCATTGACTTGGAAAAATTTCGTCCCGGGGCGCGGCCGAAATAATCAAATGTCACAAAATTGTTGATATCTCGAGAACCGTTAATCGGATCCGGATGTCCTTTGTTCCGATGTTAGTCCT
Source organism: Zaprionus lineosus (assembly GCA_035044505.1). Classification (NCBI taxonomy): domain Eukaryota; kingdom Metazoa; phylum Arthropoda; class Insecta; order Diptera; family Drosophilidae; genus Zaprionus; species Zaprionus lineosus. Next base: position 3,288,651 of record JAWNNX010000694.1, on the reverse strand, counting down.
TGCTAATACAATTTGTTTAACACATAATTGGCCAGGATCTGAAAGGACATTCCAGTGATATGGCTTGTTTTTGAAATAACGAAATATCCTGCAGAATATGAGTTTTAAAGGACTTTTCGTCCTTTTAACAGTCTTATCAGATTTTAAAGTTTAAGCCGCACCTCTGTGCCAAAGAAGTTAAAGTAAGTCCTTAAAATGGCCAAGTTATCGTCCTTTTTGTGTTTTCATGACAAATTTTGCATGCCTCACCCTTGACAAAAAAAATTTAAAAAATTTTTGAAAGATCCTGAAAATCCTGGAATGCCATTCGATAGAGCGGTTTCTCAGGAGTATAAAAATGGGTATCCTTTTTAAAATCGAAAGGATATTCAAGGACTAGAGCTCAAAAATGTGCCATCTTTGAGTCAATTGTAGTGCAATTTTAAGAGGATTTTTCAAGGACTTTCTAGCTGAAGTCGATCTTAAATGATAACAAGGATAACCAGGATAACGGACTGAAAATGATGAAGTTGAAAAAAAGATAAAAATGCAATGAAAATTATATTATATGATTATGCACTTAATGATTTTTCCCCCAAGTACAATAAGAACCCAGTGGCTCCCAAACTGTACATGCAATTTTAGTATGAATTGATTAACCAGTAAATGGATGTTACAGGTATTATTACTGACAGGATACCAGAGCCGACATAGCAACTGAACCGTCAGGACATACGAGTTGACAGGATGTTACCAGGATATTAGTGCCGATAAAAAAATTTCAAATAAAAAAATTTCAAGATAGGATAGAATTTCAAATGATAAAACGCGACTTTCTAAGGATTGGAAGCTTTACTTCACCAAGATCGCACCATATTTGACCAAGTTATCGAACAAACAAGGGGACCAGCTTATTCTTCTTCTTCCCTTCCAATTTTTATTTCTGTGGCAAAATATGCATGTCGTCCAATTCCGAGAACTAGGCAAACAGAATCTGCAGAACGAATATTTAATATGAAGTTAGAGCGAGATAGATATAGCCTATTTCATGTAAGTTGAAAGTCAACAAAGAATGTTAGGGTATTGAGGCATATGCGAATATTCTTATCTCATTGTTTACTCGTTGAATAAATTAATATGGAAATATATGATCAACTAGAACTGGGATTTATATATTTCTCTCTTATTATTTATTTATTATATTTTTATTTATTATGTAACTGAATTTTCAGCTGCCGTAAGCACATTAATTTATGTGCAGCATGTTTGATTTTTCTTTAAGGGTATTTAAAAGTCGCATATCAACAAACACAGAATTTCAGATAACAGAGATTTCAAACGGTAAATATTAATCTCTCTTTATTGCTTGGTGATCTTAGCCAATCATATTCTGTATAACAGAAAGTAGCACAGCTCTACTACTGATAGTGGGGCGACTGATCTTCTCCATCATTCCAGAAAACTGTTATAATAATATGACGCTGCCGACTTTGGTTTGGTTTTTGAGCATTCTGTTGGCCTAGTGTTTCCCTGGGATTTCATTCTTTTTTGTTTCAACGATTCACGGCAGGTTGAAAAATTTTTGTCACTTGTTCCCGGTGGAGTTTTTATAGATTGATGATGCTCGATTTTATTTCGTATGCGATTTTTTATTGGCAAGTCAAACTGCGCTTAAGTCTAGGTCTAAGGATTATATACTCGTATATGTATATTTATATATATAAAGATCAACAATGCATGGAAAGGGCCCTTCCACCGATTTGGGGATTCGTATCCACACTAATCAAATCTTAATTCAAATAAAAAAAATGCAAAAATAACAACAGTGTCGTCAACTATACAATTCCGGGTCTGCAACTATTTAATAGTTACGGGTCCAGCTCTAACCGAAGTGAGAATAGAGGTTGCCATGCGTGGAGGTGGATTGCAACTGCACCAAGTTTCCGTGCGTCTGGACAGGCTGCTGGTAATAGGCAGCCTGATGGTACAGGGTCGGAGAAGCTGGCTCATTCACCTGGATCTGATGGTAGTTGGTGATTGGCTCATGTTCTACCACCTCGCGAACTGTCTGGAAGGGATGATTGACCACGATGCGGCGCTTGTGGAATGTCTCGCTGGTCGCAGCGGCATCGGTGGGTGCGGCCGTGGCTGATATAACGCGCTCATTTGGTTGCAGGTGTCGGTTCAGATGTCCCGCTGCACCATTTAAGGACACATCCACATCAAGTTGGGACTGATCCGGCGTCGGCGTGGCCTTGGTTGTTGCCACAATAGAAGCCTGCGTGGCGCCAGCTGCAGGAGCCTCAATCAGACGCTGAAATTGCTGCTGCGGCTGTCGCAAGCGAGATGATCGTTCCTCCTGCGGCTCTCCCTGCTCCTCCTGCTGTTTTTGTTGGTCACAGTCAGCCTTAGCGGGACTAATGGTCGCTGTGGCGACAATAGTTTGGTCGCGCTCATTCTTATTCGGGATTTGCAGTTGGATGTGCGTCTTGGCGGAATCTTTCTCTTGTGGCTCTGGGTTAGGTGCCTCCACTAATCGACTAGATTCCGATTCCGGCTCATACCGCATACGTGAATAAGGTGCACTATATTCTAGATCCTCGGCCAAAGGACTGCGCTGTCGCGCCGCCTGATGGAAGTAGCCTCTTGGAGCCGCAGGTCTTACATTTGCTTTGGCGTAAACATGACTCCGCAAGTACGGCTTCAGTTCAGCTACGTGGGCGGGCACCTCCTGAGCAATGGGTGCTTGGACTTCCGTGATGCGGCGTTCCTTAGGCGGTGACTGGCGACTTCGGCCCAGGTAAATGTTATGCTGAGATGGAGGCAGGTGAATCTTGTGTTCGTGTTTTATGATCTGTGGGCGAGGCGCTTCTTCGAGTCGCGCTGGTTTCGATTCCACGTTCCCGGCATTCGCATTTGGCAGGAATTCCCCACTGAAATAGTCATCGTTCTGGTTTTGATTTTGGTTCTGATAAGGTTGACGGTTGAAGCTGTTGGCGCGTTGATAGTTACGCTGAGGCTGATAGCTGGCCTCGTTGCGGCCATAGTCATAATCCTGCAGCTCTGGTTCCGGCCGAGACATCATCTTGGGCGACAGATGCTTCTTGTTGATTTGGAACTGGTTCCCGTTCGAGTCTTTGGCTACAATGGTTGGGCTGGAATTGGAACTGGGGCTGGAGCTGGAGCTGGAGGATGATTGTCGATTGCTGTCTGTAACATCGCCGCTCTGGGGTGGTAAATGTGGTGGTAATTGCGGTGGTAACTGTGGTGGTAACTGTGGTGGCAACTGTGGTGGTAGCTGCGGCGGTAGCTGTGGTGGCAACTGAGGATTTTGATGTAATTGCGCCTCGACAAACTCATCCTTTGGTGCCTGATCATAAGTGGGCATAGTCGTTACACTAGATCCCACGGTAGTTACCTGCGATTGCTCCTTCGACGTCGGTGATTGCTCATATATTGGCCGGTACTCATTGCCATTGGTGTTGTAGTTTTGGGTCTGCACTTGTCCATTGTTGCTATAGGCAGAAGCCACGGCGGGATGAGGATGGCCCAAAGGCAGCAGAGTCTCGCCCTTGGGTATTTTGGCAACTGGATGATCCAATTCCACAATCAATGTTCCGGCGGGTTTGATGACTACGCGTTCCTCGATGTCATAGAATTCCTTTTGGATTGCCGGATGACGAACCTCGTATTTCTTGGCCTTCAGCGCCGGCTGCACGATTTGAATTGTTTTGGTAACAAGTGGACGTTGAGGTGGTTGTGGCTGATAGCCACGTGGAGGTGGCAGGTAACCGGCACCGCCGAGCTCATCGCCATAGTCATCGTAGGCATCGTCTACTGTAGGTGGATATTGGTCCTGGTAATCAACCTGCGAATCATCATAGCCGTAGGCTCCCTGATCGTAAGCCGGCTGACCATAGCTGTTGCCTGCGTCATAGCCAGAATCGTACGATGGCTCATAGCCTCCCAGTTTACTATCATTGGGGACTGCAGCACTGGGGACGGGCGCGGGCGCCGGACCTGGGGCTGGGCTAGAGCTAGATGAACTGGAACTGGAGCTGGAGCTTGAGCTTGAGGCAGGGGCAATAGAGGCCGTCTGAACGGGAGCTGGCGCTGGGGGCTCATAGATCGGTTTGCTTTCCGGTGCCTGCTCGACGTTGGCATTCTGACCCTGTGAGGAACCAGGAGCGGCTACCTGACGCTCAAACATACGCAGTTGCTGCGACTTGGAACCGCCAATGGACACAACATCATCGGATTGAAGGGAACTCTGGCTGTTGGTACTGCTGGACTGTGTATACCGCTGCGGCGATGGACTGGACGATTCAAAGACCTGGAAACAGAGTGAAGAACGAAATGAGATGAGACGTGACTAGGCGTGGCTAGCAATAATGGATATCCACACTGCTCTCCACTTACGGTCTCGACGGAGGGTCCATGGCTATGATACGACTGAATGTAGCGCTCGAATTCCTGGTTCTGTCGCAGTTGTTGATTCCGCTGACGGAACTGTCCGCTGCGCGGTGGCTGTTGATGCAGCGAGGGACGACGCCCGTGCAATCGACGACGTGGTAGGCGACCATTGTTGTTGTTGTTGTACTTGTGGTTTGGAGCAGTAGCTGGTGAAGGCTGCAGACCCAAGCTCTGACGTGGTGACAGTGGTTGCTGCTGTGGCTGCTGGGATTGCTGGCTACCCAACTGTTGCTGCTGCGGCTGCAATTGTTGCTGTTGCTGTTGTGGCTGTTGCTGCTGCTGCTGCTGTTGTGGCTGTGGTTGTGTCTGTTGTTGCTGTGGCTGTGGCTGTTGTTGGGGTCGCTCCTGTAGGCGCGCGAAACTCTGTTCCTGCCCAGCATCGTCATCGCGACTGGGACCCGCTCGTAGCTCTGCAGGCGCATGGCCATCAATGTAGCTAACATCTGCCGGATTCGTCGCCGGCTGTTGGGCTATGGTAATGTTAACGTGCGTCGCCGCATTGCATACACCCAACAGCGCCAGCAGCAGCAAGAGCAGCACACGGCCCATCATATCTCCTATGGATCCTCACTGATTCCCACCAATAAGTCGCTATCAATCGTTCGCCTCGCTTGCCGTTTGCCGTTTGCCGTTTACCGTTTGCCGTTTACCGTCTGAACGCGCTCCGTCGAACTCGTCTCGTTGTGTGACGAACACGACGCATGCGCCGCATATTTATATGCATGCGGGAGCGATCACAATTTCGCATTCAACGGCTCCAACGTATCCAACGTATCCAACGTATCAGTGTCAATGTCAACGTGAGCATACCAAAATGACCCGGCCGGCCGAACACCCTGTTTAGGGATGAGATGCTTGCCCCAGTTTTACAATTAAAGGCATGCAGCGAGAATCCGATGCTGAGTCCGAGCTGATCCGATGATGCACACGCCAGCGAATAGTTCTCGATGCATCACACATTTGTTATTTGTATAATATATTTTTTGTTTATGCGCTTTTCCACCTGTTTTTCCACGCTTTGGCGTGGCACGCGCTTTGCAATTGCCAAAAATTCCCCCAGCTGCTGTGCCCCATAATTGGTAGCATGCAACATATTCGCGTGATTGTCGGAAGGTCAGCACCGACTATCGGTTAGTGGGTTTTCGGCTCTCGGGGTATCGGCTATCAGCGATCGCCTATGCTGCGTATGAGTGATGTGCGTCGCCTCGACTTGTTTTTTAGTTTGAACTTGAAACTGGCGCATTAAGCAGACGTTTGCATTGTCTTTGGAGACGAGACGTTGAACCGCTTGGGGATTATGTTCGGGTATTCGATTTTATACATTTGATTATGCAATCCCCTGCACTTGGAGTCACTGTTGGGGTGTACCGAACAGAAGCAAACCAATGTGGCAGGCAACGGGTGGCTGTGACTTGCGTTGGGTTGCGGATTCGATTGAATATTTGGTAAAAGGTAAGCAATGAACTTATTGGCATCATCTTCTCCACGTCTGCTGAGATTACTTCTAATCCCGTCTCGCTTCCCTCAGTAATAAGTGGCCACCTGTATGTTGACCTGTAATGTATTCGATTAGGGTATCTCTGAGTCAAGTAGACGCCATACCTCGGCCAAGCCAAAGACGAATTCTGACATGTTTCCATTTGGCGAAAATCAGAAGGAGTCTCAAGCATTTGTTACACATTCGACGTGTGGCACCGCCAAACATAGCCGCCCAGGCAAATTTGCGCAATCGACGTTGGTGCAGAATTCGCAATGTGCGATGTGAAAGATAGTTTTCGATAAAGGTTAATAGTTCCAATATCTACGGTAATTTGGGCGTACTAGTGTCCCGCCACAGACGTCGGTCAACAAATTAAACTGAAACTGAAACGAATTAAAATCTTTTTCAACTTGGAATATTTTGTTTTCTTTTTGTCAAAAATAAAAAAAAATCGTTTTTAATCCTAAGCCGTTTCCACCAAAAACATACACAAGCCCTGTGTGCTGTAACTGACTGTAATAATATATACATATATATACGTATACATATATATAACATATATATATACATATATATTTCCATATATACATATAGACATATATAAACAACTGCCAGCTTTACACTTCCCATGAAGTGTGCGCTGCATGCGAATCAAATGGATCGATGAATTTGTAAAATGAACGTAAACTTGAATGGAACCACTTAAAGGGCGCTTTGGTTTTACCACTTTTAGCTACAGTTCCCACATTTAAAGTAAAGCGTGGATGGGACGGCCCTGCAGTATCAGGGTCGATACAATAACAATTCCGAGCAACAAGTAACTATGGAAAAACAGACTTGCTTTGCATTGGAAATTGGAATGGCGTTCGACTAGAAAATACAGTTATTTCAATATTTATATATATTTAAATAATGTATTTTATAAACAATTAAACATTTCGACCAAGAATTACTAAGCAAACCAACTAACAACAAATATATTCGGAATTGAAACTGTGTGGAAGATCTCAATAAATAAATTATAAATAATAAAACGAATTAATAAATAACAAATTTATAAATTAATAAAAGGAGATATAATGTTGGAAAAGCCTCTTGGAAATCATCCTTTTGTAAGTAAATAAATTAATTTATTTATATTTTAGATTCTACTATTTTAGATGGATGATTCCATTGGACTACAAAAGTTGCGGCTCTCGAGTTTTGGTACTGGAGGATCTTCTTAAACGAGACTTCAGCCACGATATATTATATTTTATTATATTATATTATATTATATTATATATTATATTATATTTTATATTATATTATATTATTTTCCTTTCGATAGTAAAAAATTAATTGAATAAAATTTGATTGAATTTCCATTGATAAAAGACGCATTTTCCAGCATGGAAAATGGAATTCATTGCAATCGGAGATCCCTGGTTTTTTCTATTATTTAATTAACAATTTCCTAGTTCACATCGAAGGATAGAAAAGCGAATAAATTAAATTGATTTTCTATGTTCTCCTCACTTTGCAGTTGGAAAGCTAATTAATTAATTTTCCTTTCCTTTAAGCGTTCAATTAAATTTAAGTTGCGCCGTTATAAAAGTCTGAAATAAATTGAATTTCTATGTCGCCCTCACATATCGAACAAATCAGACGACAGCAAAAATAACAACAACAACAACAACAGCAACAACAACAACGGCGGCGGGAGGAGCTGCAACAACAAGGACACCGAGGAAAGTGGTCATGGCTGTAGGCAGGACGCTAAAAATAGGAGGTGGAATAAATTCATAGCATACAACTGGGCGCTTAAGTTATACCCATCTGTGGAGAGAAGTTGGAAAAGTTATTGGGTGATTGGAGGGGCCAACTACGCACTTGGTACACGCGGCGGTCCAGCATCCACGGCGGAGACGGTGCCCTGGTTAGGATCTGGCTGGAGTTGAGTTGGGCACACGTGGATGTCGTGTATTGCATACATAAATAACAATTGGAGGAACGACGTAGATGGCGCACGGAACCAGGACAACAATAAAAATAAAGTTCAATACAAATAGAGACGGAGATGTTTATATTTAAATCAGTTGCAGGCGTGTAGGTGGCTCAGCCACGGAACAAATAAGACAAAGGGCCGTCGAGTGGGTGGTGCTGTGGAAAGGGCGCCACGCGGCGCCTGATTACTATGCTTGCCACACCTGATTAAAATCTATTGACACCAAAGTGGAGCAGTCTCGATGTCTCGGTGCCGATGCTGGAAGTTGGATACTGGTGGCTCGTTGCTGGTTGCTGGTTGCACGTTGTTGGTTACTGGCTGCCAGATAACAAGAGCTAACAAAGGAAACGGAAATGGTCGCCCTCCGCCATTTAATTAAACCAAATTACACACTCCGTTCGACCAAGTCAAAGGCGGAGAATAAACAGGAAAACAGCTGCAGAGCCGCCGGCGCAGCTGCCGCTACACCTGTTAACACTATTTGCATTTTTCCTTGTATACAAGTGGATTTTATTATTACAAAGGCGCCCCATGTCGGCCTCATCATCGCCTTCCTCGGCGTAGTCGTAGTCGTGGTCGTGGTCGTGGTCGTGGTCGTGGTCGTGGTCGTGGTCGTGGTCGTAGTCGTAGTCGTAGTCATAGTCGTGGTCGTGGTCGTGGTCGTTGTCATCGTCATCGTCGCTTTCGTTGTCATCGTCGGCGTAGTTGTTGTCAACATTGTCGGCAAGGACATGCGCAAACAACACCCCGCCCACCTACGCCAACACTCGGCCGCCATAGATAAACACCTCCAACCAACCACTCGTGCCATACTCCATGCCCATCTAAAGGTCCCCAAACTCTAGCAGCAGGAAGACCGGCTCATCTCCGTATAAATAAGACGGAACATGGCGCACACAGCCTCAGTTGCTGGACCGTATTCCTCGCGTCGCCTTCTTTTCCTGTCTACTTTCGTTCCTATCCGGTGGCCATTCGGTGAACCGTTACCTTACTACCTGCTCACCACAGACCACATTAACAGTCCCCAAAGCAGCGGCAACTGTTTCGCGTTATCAACAAACAAGCTTCCGGGAAAAGCTACTCAACTGTCAGCTGGAACGCGTAACTCCCATGTGTTAAAAATTTAGCAGGACATTCCATTACCTCGACAAGCGATTCCACTAAAGCGCAGGTGAGGTGTCCATTTCCGTATAACCAATGCCCTAACGTAAGCCAATCCCTGAACTGATAACACATATACATACATATATAAGCTTCGATCTATAAATCTTTGATCCCGATCAATTATTAATTTCTAAGTCTTATCAAATTATGAGCCCGGATTCAGGGGGTAAATAATAATTGTGGAATGAAGTTAAAGATGTATTAATTCATAGAATATTAGGTACCTTTTCAATCGGTTGAGAATCGCGGGATAAAGCCAATCTTCTCGAGCACAAATAAAGCTGATCAAAAGTTGCATATCCTAGGAATATAAATATCCTTAGGCGCTTGTGTTGCTTTCGAGGAGTTGTCGAAAAATTCTTTTACAACACTGAAAGAATGTGTGTAAAAATAGACGCGGAAAGCGGAACAGGAACAGGAGCACACAAACAGACACACACACACACACACATACACACATACGCGCAGAGAAACACAACAAAAAACAGAACAAAACAAAAAGGAAAGTGAAATAGAAACTGGTTGCATGCGCCTTTAACCTTATTATCATATGGTAAGAAAATAGTGGTTAAAAAGCACGAAGCGGAAGAAGAACATAACGGAAGGGAGGAAGAAGAAGAAGAAGACGAAGAAGGAGAAGGAGCAGCCGCGAGACTGCGAAAGCCACCCCTAAATCGTAGTATTCGTCGCGTTGCCAGGCAGTAGCTTTTATAAGGTTTCGCATACTCAGTTGTATAGCAAACTTCGAAGCGTACGGTTCGCAGTCGGTCGCGTTTCTCTTTTCTCCAATAATTTCAGAAAACTTCTCACACACATTCACACCGATACCGTCGATAGCGATAGGCCACCCAGCAAGCTCTCGAGTCACCAGACAGAGTCGATAATATTCGCTCGTACATAGTAGTGCCTGTGTCTGTGCTGCTGAGTGTGCGTTTGTGTGTGTGTGTCTGTGTGTGTGTGTGTGTGTGTGTGTGTGAACATTTGTGTTTGCGTTTGTCCGCGTGCGATCTATTTTATTCTGTTCTGTTCTGTTCTGTTCTGTGTGAGTGTGAGTGCCAGTGTGAGTGTGTGTGTGTGTACGTAATTTTCTCGACATTGTCGACGTTCTCCCCAAACCAAACATCACGTTCAAACGTTAAAAAACGCTAAAACGCTAAAACGTTGAAAACGTTGAAAACGTTGTAAACGTTGAAACGCTGCAAAGTGCAAAGCCCCCCGCAGTAAAGATGGCCGAAAATTGCCCAAAATGCAAAAAATCAATCAGCTCGAAGGATGCAATTATAATATGCAATTCGGATGACTGCCTAAAGAAGTTCCACCGGACGTGCGTCAACATAGACGACGCCATGTACGACTTGATACAGAAGAACCCAATGATATCATTTAACTGTGATGAGTGCAGGAATCAATCGCCAAAGGCATTGTGCGCCAAGCTGCACACCATCGAGGAGAAGGTGAACAAGGTGTGCAATGGCGTTAACCAGATCCAGGGACGCATGTACCAGCAATACTTCCAGTTCGGCAACCAGCCCGTCAACAATCTCGATGGTAAAAAGCACCCGCTGCAGAACAATCTCATCGTTGTCGGCAACAATTGCAATTCGGATCGATTGCAGGTCGTATGCGATTATGGACGTTGGGTGCAGGTGGGCAAGTTTGCGACAAATACCAGCGAGGACGACATCATCGAGCACCTGGCCGAGGAGCTCAAGATTAACAAGAACCTGGTCAAGTGCACCAAGCTGGTCAAGAACGATGCCAATCTATCGCAATTGTCCTACTGCAAATTTAAGATTTCCATACCGGACTATCGCTTCAATGAGCTATTCAACGAGGCGATTTGGCCAAGTGGTGTTATGGTTAGCCCATTCACTCCACGCTCTCAGCTGAATCAGAATCGCATATAGGGCTACACACACTAACACACACTCGCACCCAAGCACACCGACACACACAGTCACGCAAAGGAATACAGAGAGAGAGAAGCCGAGAAGGTTAGAATGAAAGAATGAAAACGATTACAACAACAACTGAAAAAGAGAGAGAGAGAGGGAGAGAAAGAGAGACCAGAGACGGTGTTTTGTGACGAAGATAGAGACAGAGGGAAAAACAGAATGAGAGTGGAAGAGAGACACACGCCTGCGCACCAACCAAATTGGGGATGCGCCGCACTGAAGGAGAGCTAGATGTGACGAAGCAGAGAAAAAGGAAACACAAGAAGGAGGTTCAGGATAAGGATGTAAGTGTGGCCAAGGATGAGGGTGTGAGTAGCTTGCCGGTCGGTCAGCGACTGTAGCAACTGCAGCAACAGCAACAGCAACAGCAACAGCAATAGAAAAAACAATCACAACAACCACAACCACGACATCAACATTAACAACACGAACAGCAACAACATCAGCAACATCAACACAGCAACAACAACATGAAGAAGATGAAGAAGAAGAAGAACATCAACAACAACAACAACAACAACAACGAAGACAACAGTTTTCATTCGATAATGTTTTTTGTCCATCGCCGCCAATGAAGAGACGAGGGGTCGGGGCGGAATTTGGCTAACAAATGTATGCAAATTTTAAGACACTTAAAGAACTTAAAAACTGCCTAAAACTTTCAAAGCTTATCCCAATTTAATCGAGAAAAATAGCAGCTTAAAAGAAGGAAGAAGACAAACAGCAAGTTGAAGAAGAAGAAGCAGAAGCAGAAGAAGAAGAAGGAGCAGCAAAATAATCATTAAGCCACAAATAACTTTGAGAATACAAGAATTTCAAATGTTTTGGCAATGCGAAAAAATGTCGGAAGCAAAGCGAGATTAAAGTAATTATTTAAAAGGCAAGAATTAACGGGACGGGAAAACAAAATGTGTGAAGCAAAGATCAAATATTAGTAATTTATGCATAACTGTCGTACTTAAATTAAACAAAAACTAAAACTCAAACTAAAGCTAAAACTCAAAGCACGAAAGCAAAAATAAAAAGCAAGAGAAAAGAAAATGGAATAGGAAACGAAAGCGAAAGCGAAAACGGAAGCAGAAGCGGAAACGGAAACGGATATGGAAATGGAAATGGAAAACCGAAATCCAGTAAATAGTTTCATACAGTCAAAGTAAAAATATTCAAAACAAAACCAAAGCCAACCCCAAAAAAAAAAATACAAAAAAAATACAAAAATATTAAAAAAAATTTAAGAAAAATATTTAAAAATAGAAAACATATTTAAAATATTTAAGTAAGGCACGAGGAATATGTACTTTTTTTTCTTTTTAGTTCTCAAATGTTCTACAAAAAACAGAAACAAGAACAAAAACAAAAACCAAAACAAACACAAAGATGAAAGTAAAATGATTACCAATTGATTTGAATTTATTTACGAGCTTTTGACGAGTCTCATTTGTACTTTTTCCGAAATTCGAATTCAAACCCAAAGAATTTTTCAAAACCAAAGCATTAACTTAAATAACTTACAAAATATATTCAGCTACTATAATGTATTCGTATGCGTAGTTTGAGGCATTTTCAAAGCTTGTTCTCAAAAGTTTTTAGAAAATTTTGCGAACCAATGAAATGGAGACAATTGTAAAAATTGTTAAATCTATTCAAAACTTATTAAAAACTTAAAAATATGTATTTGTGTATTCAAAGCTATATTAAACACCAAACAACAAACACCAAACAACAAACACCAAACACCAAACACCAAACACCAAACACCAAACACACACAAACAAAGTTGAAAACGCAAAGATGAATACGAAGAAAAATGGGATATATGATATATGAAATATTCAAGTATTGAACTATTGAGATATTGAAATATTGAAATATTGAAACCTGTTCAACACAACTCGAAAACAGTTGGAAATTGAGGAATTCAAAAAATTTGTTGCAATAAAACTCAACTCAAGAAAATAGAGATGTAATAAATACTATATAAATATATGTGGGTATATAGACATGTAAATATATTTATATATATACATATACATATAGTTACATATGCATGTATATATATATATATATATATATATATATCTATATATGTATCTCTATATATATTTATATATTTCGTATTTAATGTATTTTTTTTACGCGGATCTTGAAATTCGCAACACAAACACAAACACACACACACACGCTCATACACACAAACTTACACTATAAACTCAGAAGCAGACAACACACACATACAGATATAAACACAAACACAGACACAGGCAGACACTTAAATACTACAGCAATATTTTCAGTGATCACAGCCTCCGACGTAAGGTATGGAATTAGCTTTGGGATAGTTGAGCGGGGGGGCGTTCGAGGTATGTGCATCATATATATAAAAAAAAAAAAAAAAATTAAATAAAAAAATAAATTCGAGAAAACAAAAATATGATAAAAATCCAAAAGAAAGAGAATAAATGATAAATGACAAATGACAAAAAGAAAATTGAACGAAAATGTCAGTAAATGTAGATTTTTATTTACGCAAGAGTCAAGAGAGGAAATAGGAAAAACAACAAAACAAGAGAAAAAAAGAAACAAAACAAGAAAAAAATAAGAAACACACACACACATATATTATATATTTAGTATACAACAATATGCATGCATGTATTTATGTCAACTTTTTCAATAAATTCTACAAAAAACAGAAAACCAAAGCCGAACTTCCAAAACCTTCAATGCCTTCTATTCAATTCTTGGTTTCTTTGGGTTAGTTATTATAGTTAGGATCTTGATTTGAGTCCTTTTCAATTTATGATTGATTCTATTATGTGTATTAAAGGATACTTCAGCTTACCCGCTGAGCACGTTCGTCCTCAGGTTCTTCTGCCATGACCAATTCAAAGCGTAAGCACCCCACAAAACTCGATTCCACAGACGCATCCGTCGATGAGAAGTTGCTGCCCACAGACAATGTTAAGGATACGGAACAAAAGGCGACTTCTCCAGGAACGACGACGAGCTCACATCTTTTTAAGCTCTGTTTTGGCTATGAACTCAACAGTTTTAGCAGCGTCCATAACTTTAGCCGCTGGCTGGAGCGGCCTGTAGATGGTGCCGCCTTGGGTGTATTTCGGATGCTCTACGGAGCGGCTATGCTTATTGACATTGCCGAGGAGCGCGGCGGTGGCCAAATGGATGTTCGCTACGGTGAACCGAACCACTGCCACTTTCCACTCTTCAATGGCTTAAGGACACTGAGCTATCCACTAATGGGTTGCATGTACCTGTGCATGTGGCTAGGCGCCTGGGGCATTATGCTTGGGTATAAGTATCGTTACAGCTGCTCCACCTACGTGGCATGCTACTGGTACATCTTCCTGCTCAACAAGCCGACGTGGAATAACCACAGCTACCTATTCGGCCTTGTTGGGACGCTGCTCCTGTTCACAAACGCGCACAGCTACTGGTCGGTAAATGTTATCAATTCGTGTGGTTATATTATAATCTCTGACCATTTATCTTCATTTAGCTCCCTGGACTGCTGGCTTAATCCACAGCTGAGGCAACCGGTGCCCTACTGGAACTACTTTATTGTTAAGTTTCAATTTTTTATTTTGTACATGTACGCCGGACTGAAGAAGTTTTCAATGGAGTGGCTTTCAGGCTATGCAATGTCCACTCTCAGCCAGCATTGGGTCTTTGCGCCCTTCCGCCAGGTACTGGACGACGAGGTCATCGATCTGCTGATCGTTCATTGGTTTACGGCTTTCTTTGATCTTTCAATTGCCTTCTTTATGACCTGCGAAAAGACTCGGCTTCTGGTCACTCCCTTCATGGTCAGTTTTCATTTAATGAACTCCCGCCTCTTCGTGATAGGTAAGCTGGAAGCGACTGCTGTCGTCCCGGGAATTACAATAACATAAACATAATTCATTTGCAGGTATGTTTCCATGGGTCTGCTTGGCCGAGGTGCCGCTCTTCTTTGGCTTTGACTGGCCACGGCGTGTACGTGGGCTGGGCAGCGTGTCGGAATCGGACAAAGACAGCAAAGCTCTGGTCAGGACCATTAGTAAACTCAAAGCCCAGTTGCGCACCTGCGCGATTCTTTTCTACTGCATTCTTCAACTGTTCCTGCCCTACTCGCACTTCATCACTAAGGGCTACAATAACTGGACAAATGGATTGTACGGCTACTCCTGGGACATGATGGTGCATTCCTATGACACGGTGCTAACCTCCATCAAGGTGGTGGACAATGAAAACCAAAATATCCATTATCTGAATCCATTTGCCTTTACGGAACACGATCGCTGGACAAAACATGCGGACATGGCCGTGCAGTATGCCAAGTGTATAGAGAAAAACATAAAAATGGATATGTTTCAGCATCCAGAAAGAAGTCCATTGTTAAGTCAAAATTTATCCATTTACTTCGACATTTGGTGCTCAATGAACGGTCGGTTTCAGCAACGCACCTTTGATCCGCGCGTTGATCTGCTGAAAGCGCCTTGGTCACCATTTGAAAAGACACCCTGGTCGCTGCCTCTGCTCACAGAGTTGAATCATATGCGTCCCAAACTGAAGACGATCGGGGATGAGGTGCTAGCCTGGAATAACTATTCGGATGTCATATTCGTGGCCGACTTTCCCGGTCTAACGCTTAACAACTTCATCGCTCCGACACTGTTCAACTGCACACTGACGATACTCGAAGGCAATGTCCGGTATAAGAGCGCCAACGATGAGGAGGAGTACTTTTTAACTGCCGGCAAGAGTATTGGTCTGGAGAGCAATGCCACGCACTACGTGACCACAATTGGTCAGAAGCCTGCCTCTTATTTGTATACGTACATGAACAGGACAATGCTGGAAGATGATATTATGATGGACGATCCACTTCAGTCGAAGGAGCGTCCCATTCTGCCCCTCTGGACGGAGTTCGAGAGGCGCCTCTTAAACTACAGGAAGTTCCTACAGCACATGGCAAATTGTCTGCTCTACTTGTTGTACGACGTACCCATCCCCCTTGCCATACGAGAGAGAAATTAAGAATGAAGCAGCTGAGATAACTCCCTTGAGCCTGCTACGATTGTATTTCCTTGCCTATCCCTAAGTGTCACATAATGTGTGGGTGATAAAAATGATAATAAATGTTTAATGTTTTACCTCTGAGCGAACTGTGATTCATATCCCGGGACATTTATTGGGCTATCCATTGGCTGCGATTACTACAAACGGTTCGATGCTTGACAAACATTTTGCTGCTTATCGAGCTTCCTTTATTACATAATTCATCATCTCAACGACCTGAGTTTATCAAACCTTTCAACATGTGCATGTGTGTCTATGGCTGTGTGTATGTGGTGTGTCTCTGGGTGATGGGTGATGGCATGCTTCCACTTTTATAATTTTACTGGGTGCTTGTGTCTCACCCGAAAACTAAGTGGAAAACACTGTTAATCGAGCTGCTATATAATAATTAAATTCGTGAAGTTATGATCGCTTACATTTTCAAGTGTCTGGCAATGACCAAATGTTTAATATTAAGGAACTGGGCCATCAATTGGTCAGCTGCAGCTTCGTTTCTGATTGGACTTACACCATTCAAGTAGGTGTGTATAGTAAGTGTACCTGGGTGTGGGTGAGTGTGGGAGTGTATGTGTGGTGTGTGGTTGTGTGTGCCATTTTAAAGGCCTACTTTTACGTTTAACTGTATTTACAAAATTGGACACAACATTTGATTGAACCTAAATAAAAAACATATATATATAAACATTTCTAGACGATGAATGCTATACTAAAATTTTTGGGATTTCGTCAATAAAATGAGGCGTCTCATTATAACTAGAGCACGTTGTCAACGTGGACAGCACTTGACTACGAGGCAATTGTGCTTTTTTTGGGAAGACTTTCCGTCAGTCGGCTTGGGTCAAATTGTTGAGTCTGCGTCTCCCACAGGCGCGAATAGAGACCATTTTGTTGGAGTAACTGGAAATGCGTGCCTCGTTCACCAACACGTCCGTTCTCTAGCACAAGAATCTCGTCGGCATCCTTAACTGTGGACAGACGATGAGCAATGCAAATGCTTGTGCGGCCCGAGGTGGCGCGTGATAGAGCCTGCAGTATATTCTGTAAAATTAAAGAATGTTAAGTAAATGAGTGAAAAGGATTATTTAGATTTATACTGACGTGCTCCGTGATGGAATCCAGACTGCTGGTAGCCTCATCGAAGATTAGAATTGGTGTGTTTTTCAAAATGGCACGTGCAATGGCAACACGCTGTTTCTCTCCTCCAGACAGTTTAAGGCCACGTTCACCTACTTGGGTGTTGTACTGATTTGGCCAGCTCATGATGGATTCATGCAGATCGGCCATGCGTGCGGCGTTCTGTACGTCTTCATGCGATTTGCTTAGGTTTCCGTAGTGAATGTTGTGCCTAATTGTGTTGTGGAACAGTACAGAGTCTTGCGGAACAACAGCTATGTTTTTGCGCAAGCTGTCAAGCTCAACGCCACTAATATCCTGACCACCGATAAGAATGCGTCCGGAATTTGGCTCAAAGAACCGATACAGAAGACGCACCATGGACGACTTTCCGGAGCCAGAGCCTCCAACAATAGCCACGTTCTTGCCGGCGGGTATGCTGAACGAGAGATCTCTAAATATCGGCTTGCCGGACTCATACTCGAAGCTAACGTTTTGAAACTCAATAGATGAGTTGCTGTTATCCAGAAAGAGTGGTTGCGCATTGGGCGCCGTCTGTATTCGGCTGTCTACATTCATGAGTGTGAACATGGCCTGCATGTCCAACAGGGCTTGACGCACCTCACGGTATACGCTGCCTAGGAAACCAAGTGGAATGGACAGCTGAAATAGCAATCCATTAACCATGACCAAATCTCCAACGGTCATGTTGCCCTGAGCGATTTCCTTGGCCGCCAGAATCATAATCAAGCTAAGTGCACTGCTAAATATTGCGTTTTGCCCAAAATTGAGCATTGCCAAACTGGAACTTGTCTTCAAGCTGGCGCCCTCATACTTTTTCAGTACTTCATTGTAGCATCCGGCTTCGTACTTTTCGTTATTGAAGTACTTGACTGTCTCGTAGTTAATCAATGAGTCCACGGCTTTGTTACCCGCCTCATTTTCGGCTTGGTTCATGTAGACGCGGTATCGCGTGCGCCATTGGGTGACACTAAGGGTATACAGCGCATAGACACCAACACAGCCCATGCTAACGCCTGCAAAGGCCAGACCACATTTAATGCCCAGCAGACTGGACACTAAAGCTAACTCGAAGATTGTTGGCACTATGTTGAACACCATGGCGGATAACACAAAGTTTATGCCGCGTGAGCCACGATCAATCGTCTTCGATAAGGCACCTGTCTGCTTATTTAAATGGAATGCCAAATCCAGGTTGTGCAGATGTAGAAACACATTTGTAGCTATCTTTCGTATTGAGTGATGAGCCACCTTGGCGAACACTGCATTGCGCAGCTCATTGAAGCCCGCTGCACTGGCTCTGGCAATGCCATCTTGAAGAGGAACCTCGTTAGGTAAACGATGTCTGTCAATGGACTATTAATATTAATTCTACTTACAGCCTAGTAGCAACGCCGTGGCAGTTGAAAGAACGGCATCAGGTGCTGTGTCCATGTTCAATGTCGTCATTGTGTCTATCGCGCCCTTAAACATAAATGGCACACAGACGGTCAATAGTTTGGATCCAGCAAGCAAACCAAGTGATATGGCCACTCTGCAAGAAGAATAGATCTGATTAATGGATATAAAGAACACCTAAGCATTACTTGAATAATTTACCGTTTGCGCACCAGCGGATCTTCTTTGGGCCAAATGTAAGCCATCATGGCTCGCAGCATATCCTTTGAGGTTACTTCAGGTGCGTCAATTTTGCCCAAGCCTGGGCTTCCATCGTTGCCGCCGCTGCCTATATGAACGTGACATAGTCTTGATTGTTGTTGTGGCAGTCGTTGTTGTTGTTGTTGTTGTAGCACTGCTGCGACTGTGGC
This sequence comes from Zaprionus lineosus, assembly GCA_035044505.1. Lineage (NCBI taxonomy): Eukaryota > Metazoa > Arthropoda > Insecta > Diptera > Drosophilidae > Zaprionus > Zaprionus lineosus. The sequence continues at coordinate 3,269,592 of JAWNNX010000694.1, read as the reverse complement.
AGCTGCTGAGACTGCAACCGCATTTAATACACTTTAATGCAGCTAAATCCGAAACAGGCGCCAACACAACAAACGAACAGACAAACAAACAAACAAACGAGCAATTTGGATATATCGTGTAACAAATTAGCTCAGATAAAACAAAGGAATAAATGTGCGGAAAATGTGTTAGTCAAAGCAAAACCCATAATTGCGATCCAAGCTGATTCAAAATTAGATTAATATTTATAGTATAAACATTATTAGCAGCAAGTGCGGAGCAGTTTTCAGTTTCAATTTTGAGTTGAATTAGGAAAACAATTGGTTTAATTTACATTGCGTGTTGTTTGCCACATGGATTGTCTTCACTCGGAATCATGAAACAGAGTCCACTGGCTAAACACACCTGCGTCCCGCTCTATGTTATGCAAGACCTTCCATGTACGGAACATCTTCTGTATAAGTCAAATGTTTTCAGAATAAATAATATCGGCAGTAACCGCTTTTGATGTTGTTGCTCGCGCTTGGCTGTAGTCTCCTTTCAGAGCAACTCCATACTTCGTTCTCTACTTTGTTATTGTGTAGTTCTACTCTATAACTAACTCTTCTACTGACTTGCCTAACAACAAATGCAAAAGAGTCAGACGAGTTAAAATTTTTGTCAATAAAAAGTTTTACAGGAATTTTTTATATACAAAAGCTTAAAATTCATAACAAGCAAAAAAAGCTAACCGAATCTTGGTTTGTGGCTAAGGCGAAGCGCTTACCTTTTGGTTTCTTCGCAAACACGCCCCCAAGCAGTTTGTTACCCGGCGTGGGTGTGAAAGGTGTGATCCTCTTGACCTTAGCATGCTCGTCCGTATCATCTTTAGATCCGGCGAACGTAGCGTACAACTGCAAAGCAGATAAGATATTTTTTTAAATGAATGACAAACATTTACATAACAAAAAAAAATTCTCGTACTTTATTTGAATTAGGAGATAATTCTATAATTATTTTAATTAAATTACTAGCAATGCGTGGACTTGAAGGCGTTGAGGTATTGAAGGCACTCCAACAAGTAGCAGCGTGCTACGTCGCCGCTCTCCGAAAGCTGTGGCAGCTTTTCTAACGCCTTAACGAAGCCCTGATATTCCACAATTTTAAACTCTATTAAATATAATAGCTCCGGTTGTATATCATCAAACTGTGTTGCTTCACCGAAAGCAATTTGATTCAAGACGTTGGGAAAGTACGCTTGCTGCTTGAATATCAGGAAAAGAACCACGCGCAGATTATGTGAGCAGCCATCATTGATATGTACAAACATTTGATCAGACAAATTGTGATCCCTTATAAATTTAAAAATGTTGCTATGGTAGCTTTTAGAAGCCAGCGCCTTATTATATCCAATTAGCTTTTCGATGTCCAACAGTGAAAACTCAAAGTAGTCATGTGTATTGTTCTTTAGGTAAAAGCCGTACTCCGTTAGTAGTTTCAAGTTGGGTAGCGCACCGTAACTAATATACAATTGTTCATATGGTCCAAGTTCGGCCTTTGGGATACGTTTAATTGTTAGCACATATTCATACTGTTTAGTAGTGGGAACAAGCTGCAGATCAGCAGTTGTTTGCACATTGTCTGTGTGATTAAACAGATCTAAAAATGGTGCTAATGCCAAGTTAGCATCGCCACTTAGCAGTGGCTGAAAGTGACTGCTTTTTATTTTCAATTGACGGGCATTGAGATACACACTGCGCGAGTTCACAGCAAAATAGGCACGTTTGTAATCCGGTAATGTCCAAATTTCGTCGCAATACGTACGACCACAACAAGAACAAGTCTGTGCACCCACTAAGGACTTTAACACCTGATAAAATTCGCGCAATTGCCGATTTTGAGCTACTGTGCGTTCTAACAATGTCTCTGGCAAGCACTGCAATTCCGGCATGGTACAGAAATAAGGCATATGGTAACTGCTAGGAAGCGTATCCAAGTAGGCAGCATGATTTGAGCTTTTTGAAGTTTCGTGTAAATGCTGATGGTGCATTAAGTAACATGCGACAAGAGCTTGAAACGATATGCGCGCATCCTTGTCAAACAAATCCTTGTTAAATAGCGCTTTAAACTGTTCATCCGTCTCCAGTGTAATTATGGTTATCAAGCAATTGATAGGCAGTTGTATTAATTTATCGCCAACGCAAAAACTCTGCCTTTTCGAGCACAGTCCACGTCCAGTCTGCGCAAAGTTTATTGCAGATAACTTTGTTTCATTGCGCCAGCCCAATTCGTGTAAATGCCTATAGAGCACGTGCAGTGAATTTAAGTTCGTGGTGTGGGAGGGAGTTGTTTTTGGCGGGCGACGACGCCGTGCGCGCTGCGTACGTCCCATTCTCTCCTTAGATTTGCGTGTGTGCTGTTTTGGTAAGTTTTGATTTAGGCTTGCTGCAACGAAAGAAGCAAGTACGTACGCAGTGCGTTATATTTTATACAAAGTCGAAGTTTTATTATATTCATTATACAAAAGTGGCCAAAACAACACACACGCAAACTGTTGCCTGACCTCTTTATCTTTGCTTTATCCAACTGAGCGATTAACTTATTCTTATCAAAACTATGCTATGTTAGTCAATGTAATTAAGCGGAATTATGAAATCGTAATCTAATGAGTTTTTTACGTATCTGAATGGCCTTGAAATCGGCAGCCCTAGAATAGCGAAATAATTATACTTACTACACGCGTCTGCCGCTGTGCACGTGATTTATTGTGGTATGTTATTTGGAAAGTATATTTAAATGTCTTATTTTTACTGCAGATTTTCCCCAAATGTAATAATCCAGCCATAACTTTAACGCTAAAACAACAACTAAATTCTAAACTGTTTGTTGGGATTGTTCAAACTATCGATAACATGTGTGATTCGTAGTTATCGCTAAGGTGTGACCAAGACCAGCATTATTAATAATCAATAATACTGGTATGTTCGATGTCAGACGTCAACGTATTTTTGTGAATGGCACATACTGTATTAATAGTGAAGTTAAATAGGAAAACTAGTTGGGATGTTTGGCTTAGTAATTTCGGGCAGATTTGTATGAATAATAGTAATAAACATTTTAAATCTGAGCATAATCTAATTTCATTTATATACAGCCCCAGAGTGACTTTGTGCCGGTGGGGGAAAACAAGGTGTTAATAAATGTACCAGATATTGAGGCAGTGAATCACGTTGTGGTTTTTCTTACGGGCTCTGCGCCTCTACCTTTGGGAGCCGCTGCAGCAATCTACTTTAGTTGGCCAGATGCTTATGCGGCACCGTCCTGGCATTACCTTGGCCACATAACAAACACAAAACCGTCAGCAATATATAAGATTGCGCAGTTGAAAAAACATGATATAGAGGAGAATGGTATGATATTTGGCGACCAGGAAATCTCACATATTGCACAAATTGGCATATCTATTGAACCCGAATTGTCAGTCGTACAACAAACACCAGCAGTAGTAAGAGTTTTGGATAAAATAATTTTTCGATTGAAATAAATACTTACATTGTTGATTGCAGGCAAGCGCTAACGACAACAAGTTATTCGGCCAACGCATGTTGGAGAACTTTTTTAACTATGCGTCCAGCTTTTTTGTCAAAGTAAACGAGATTCCACCAGCGTCAAGTGAAACATATATGCCTTCTTCAGTTGTGCAGAATTGGTACTCAAACTTCCAGCGGCGGATGGAGCAAAATCCAAACTATTGGAAACAATGTTAAAGCAATATTATTATTAATTGGGCAAGGAAATATTTTAATAGCGTTAATAAAACCATATTTAAATCTAAACGATATTAATTTATTAATATACATTCTCCGCTTACTTTACACCATTGATTATAAGTTTTATTGATCATTTTTTGGATTGTTTTTTTTACTAGGGGCATCATCCTCTGTTTCCTTGCTATTGCTTTTGGATATTATGTGTGCTTTACCAGAGCTTTTAATGCCTTTGGTTCCGCACTTGTTAAGCAGCATGGGAGCAAATTTTATATCTTTTAAAAACTCTTGATTTGAATTTGAAGGTGGTGTAGAGTCAGTCTTTGGTTTTTCATGAAGGCGTGCTTTTATCTCACCGCCAGGTGGTAAACGCGCTTTTGGTGTTTTCTTCTCATCATTACTTTTCGGTTTCGAATCTATTGCCTTTGGAGTTCCTTTTTTAGCATCTATTTTAGGTACTGCATCGGCTTTTGGCACTTTGGTGTTTGTCTTTGCGTCACCATCCTTTTGGTTCTTTTCTTTTTCATTGCTTGGTGTTTTCTTTTGAGCCGTATTTTTGTTCTCGGCAGCTGCCTTACTTTTCTCTACGGCCGCCTTTTTAATGTCTTCCAGGCGTTTCTTGTTTGCTTCGGTTAGCGGCCCAAAGATGCTGTCAATGTATGCATTATATTCACTGTAATGCTGTACCTTGTTGCCAGTGGACGAGGACGAGTTAGGCAGTCGTCCTTGATAGATAATTTCGCGGCTATAGGATAAATTAGTACGACATTGTTAGAGGGGAGGAAACTATTAAGCTATTTTAATTTTTGTATTATTATTTATGTTGCGCCCGCCGCAGAACAGCCGCAAAAAATTGCCAAAGGATTTGAGTATATAAATGCTCGTGCCTTATCATGCATTAAAAAATCTCATATAGTTATGTTCCATAAGGAAAACACATGTGTGTTCCTGTGAGTGTTTGTGTGTGTGTGTGTGCGCGAGCGCGCGTGTGTGTGTGTGTGTGTGTGTGTGTGTGTGTGTGTGTGTGGTAATACACATATCACAAACAATAGCATTGTGGGATTGCTTGGCACGAGTGGATTTTTTTATTTTTACTCTTTGCCTTATCTTTCTTTTTTGTGGCCTGCAAAAAAGCAATTTGGCAAGCTAACCCATTTATATAGTCTATATAATCGTGCGAATATACTATATGCCCGAATACATTCATACATATATTAACATACGTATACATGTACAAACATATAGAAACACGTATTTGAAATGCAGACATATCGCGCATAAGTGTCCAACATACATATCCTATGTGCCACGAGTAGAGTCTTTACATACACACATATTCACACACATGCAACCTTTGATAGGGTCTAGGAGGGTCTGCTTGAGATGTTCCTTCGGCAGTAACTAGAGCCATGTACTTGTGTTTTTGAATAGCATCCAGACAGTATCTAGTGGAAATTGTCAGGTAAATGGATTTAGGTATTTAGTGGGGGATATTTTGGGTTCTTCCTCTTAATTAAGAGCGCATTCAAAGTTCGTCTTTGATTTAGTTATTTGCAATTTTATTGGCGATTATTTGTAGTGTGGGGCATTGATTTAGAATTTGCATTTGTTGCAAAACAAACAACAAGGGAACTTTTTTTCGGGCTATTTTCTTGTCGTTGAAAGATGCCCCGTTGCGTCAGTTTGGGTTGCAACGTGGCGTTGAATGCAGCAACAAAGTGCAACGCGCGCTCGAGCTAAAAACTAAATCTAAGTAAAATAGGTCAACAACAGAGCACAAATATTCAAGAGGGAGACGCGCGGGCGTTCTCATTCAATAGACCCACGAAATTAGGGCAGAAGGAGCAGACGCAGCCAATGCCGCTGGCGCTGGCGCTGAGAGCAGCTAATAATAATTCCCAAATATTGCCTGACGCCATCAAAAAACATAACATGGCTGACTCAGCCATAATAAAGGCAACAACACCAACAACACCAATAACACAAAAACACACACCACCAACCACAGTGATTGGCTTTCCGCTGCCGGAAGTGCCATTTGATGAGCACCGCTTTCCGTCGCATCAACTGCTGGGGGCGCCCAAGTGCCGTGCTCCCCAGACGCAAGTGCAGCAAATGCAGAAGCCAAATGAAAAAGCTGCAATCCATATGACTGGCAAATTTCCGGTGGTGAATGCAAATTGTGAAAGTGCTTCGGGAGGATTCCCATTACAGCAGGGATTCCCGAAAACCTTCAAACAACCTTCCTCGCAGATCCCAAGGCTGCAACCAAAATGCGCGCCTGCCGTTAGATTTCCCCACAATGTGAATCACTTCCCATCGAAACAACGCTTTCCGGTCATGTGCCAATCAACCCATAGGAGAACACATCAGCCGACGAGTATGGGCGGGGGGTCCGGGTGCAAGGCGTCCACAATTGAGTCAAGATTCAATAAAGAAATGCGAACACTCAAGGAATTTCCCACAATTAAAAAACAATTTATCAGCTTTCCCAACAATCTGCAAGCCTGTAAGAGCGGACCGAATGCCAATGCCAATGCTGGGCATGGAGATGGTCATAAGAGCGAGGCAGCATCGCTGCGGACGGATGTGGTGCCCACACCAGTAACATCAACAACAACAGTGACGCAGACGGACCACATTATGAGCACCAAAATAGACACGCATTCAAACCGGACAGTTGACGGCGATGATCATGATGATGGTCATGATGATGATCATGATCATGATGTAGCTTCGGCTGCTGTGGTGTGTGCGAAGGTGGTTGTCAATGTGGTTGTGGATGCGAACGCCGATGATGTACATAAGGTGGCGTTTGATAATGAACTTAACGCTTATGAGCAAACATTAAACTTGAACGTGGAATCTAAAGGCGTTGGCGAGCAAAAGGAAATCGAGCATCAACAGGCGGAAAATTTTAATGACGCCTTTGGGCGGCGACACAACAACGAGAACGCCAAAGACAAAGACAAAGACAACGACAACGACAGCGACAGCGACGACGACGACGACGACTATGGGAAAGGCAAAATCAAAGGCAAAGGCAAAGGCAAAGGCGACGACGGCGACGACGACGGCGACGGCGACGACGCCATGAATGCTGATTTCGCCAAAAATAAACCCAAAATATGCGAGCTAGGAAAATTAGAGACGACGGCGGCAGCTCATAATGAGCTAAATATGACTAAAGAGCGGCAGTCAATATGCTTGGCTAGTGAGCAGAGGCAAACAATAGCCACAATAGCCGAGCCAACTGGCTCCAATGGCCAGCAGCGGCAGCGGCGGCACTCAGACGCGCGCGAATCGTCGTCAGAGCAAGTGGATGGTCAGCAACAGCAACAAATCAGCGCTTGCCATCACGTTATATCCAACGCCCCCGCTAGCGAAATTCAAACCGAGGTAGCGCCATCGTCGTCAACCGCATTAGCATTCGCAATCGCATCCGCATCCGCATCCCCATCCACATCCCCATCCTCATCGTCGCGTTGCTCTAGTATTGAATTCTTAAAGAGTGCGGTACGCGCGTTACTTGACGAGAGCGCCAGCAGCGTTGCATTCGTCGATCTTCACTTGATTGATTTACTGACCGAGCTGGTGCAGTACATTGCCACGCCCACGAACACGGGTAACTTTTGGAGCGAGCCGGCGGACGAGCAGGTGGCCAGTGAATGTACGGACATGACTGTGAGCAAAGTGAGTGACGATAGTGAAGCAGCAGCCGCCGTTGTTGACATTTATAGCGAGCAAATTGAGCAGCAAGCGATCGACTTGGATGATAACAACAATAGCAACAGTAACTGCAACAGCAACTGCAACAGCAACAGCAACAGCAACAGCAACAGCAACAGTAGCAACAACAGCAACAGTAATCAGAACGAAGACATGAAGTACGAGTCGCTCAGGAGTGCAGCACGCCTCACAGACCCCTTACCCCCGTCCAGTCGCCTTTCTAGCACACTTGCAACAGCAGCAACCGCAGCAGCAGCAACAGTTGCACCAATCACAACAGTTACAACAGGTCGTATACGCGATGTTGGTACATCAGTGACGGGAACTACGTCGCGACCTTTGCTCGGAGAACTAAAGCGGCACTCGTCGAGTCGCGATGATGTTTCCATTGATGTGGATTCCGTGTTGCCGGAACGCACGCGCTTGAGACGCCAACGACGCATGCGCTCACAGGATTCCACAGAGGAGAAGCCCGAAGATGTGATCGCGCGTTTGAACAAGTTGAAGGCACGCATATCAGGAGCACTAAGTGAAGTAAAAGGAGTCCTTAAGCAATACAGTACTGAGAGCGAAGCTGAGGCGGCAGGGGAGAAATGGCTGGGACCACCTGCACCAGCGACCGTAGATGAACCCGATGCAGCTCCTCCAGTTCAGTTTCGATTTGTAAAGAAAATTCGAAGACGTAGCTTCTTTGATGAGGCGGAAGAAGAGAAGGATCGGACTGAACTTGACGATGCATCCAAAAATGAAGCTGAGGAGAAAGTTAAATCGGAACATCGGGAACAAAATGAGAGACCTACTGAAGCAACAGCAGAGGCCAGGAAGGAGCAAGTGAAAGAAACGAAGGCAGAGGAGAAGCCTGCAGAGGAGAAGCCTGCAGAGGAGAAGCCTGCAGAGGATGCAGCGAAAATTGCTAAGAAGACAAGACAAACACTGAAAGAGGAAAAATCCCCAATCGAAGAGCAGAGGGAGCAAAAGGTTCTCAAAGGAAAATCTATACCAAATGCCACCAAGGTTGACGAGTCAAAGAAGCCAAACCGCGTAACAAGCAGCAATGATGACCAAAAGGATCAAGCAAGAGTTGAAGATAAAGCGCTCGCTGAAAATCAATTGAATCAGCAACAGATCCAGGAGAAGGATTCTTCCACTGACAAGCAGTTAAAAGAAACTGAAGGTTTTCAGGTTACAGAGGATCATCAGGAGAAGCAACAAGGCAATGAAAAACAATCCAAAGGCTTGGAAAAAGATAAACCACAGATTAAAAAGGAATTCCTGGCCAAGGTACAGAGTGAGCTCAAGTCAAAGTCCAAATCAAAGGAACCAACGCCAGTAAAAGAGCTGCCCAAAGAACAGTCCCAAGTGGAGCCCAATGAGTCGACAAAAAAGGTTGGAAAAGAGCAGCCTAAGGAGCAGCCCAAGGAAGAGTCCCACCAAAAAACTAAGAAAGAGTCCAAAGAAAAGTCGAAACAACTCAAAGAACAGTCCAAGGAACAGCCGAAGGAACAATCGAAAGAAAAGCCGAAGGAACAACTAAAGGAAGAACCGAAGAAAAGTTCGAGCAAGCAACTGGAGGAACAATCGAAGGAACAATCAAAGGAACAACCTAAGGAGCAGACCAAAGAACAGCCCAAAGAAGAGACCAAAGATCAGACCAAAGATCAGACCAAAGAACAGCCCAAAGAACAACCCAAGGATCAGCCCAAGGATCAGCCCAAGGATCAGCCTAAAGAACAAACCAAACCACAGATTAAACCGTTTTCTAAAGGGCAGGTTAAAGGAGAAGAAATTGTATCCTCCACTCAAAAGCAACCTGTGGAGGGTGTGGAGGCGACTCTGCAGACAGCAGCTCTGCCAAATGAATCAGCCACACAGCCTGCGGGCTCCACACAGACGACAGTCGCAGCAGCGAAGACGCCATCAGGTGCTATAAGCAAGAAGAAGACAATCATCAAGGCGAGGAATCCGCGTAGAGCGTCCATTGCAGCCGTGGAGTCATCTCAGATTGTGGATGAACCCCTACAGATCGATGCACTGGCACAAAGACGACCGTCGGATTCGGAGGCGGTTGTCAAGCGTAAGAGGAAGCTGAAATTAACGAGCAACGTTGCAAACACGACGTTAACGGAAGCAGCAATTACAACAGCGGCAACAGCAACAGCAGCAGCAGCAACAACAGAAACCACAGCAAAAGCAACAACAGTAACAACAACAGCAACAACCACAGCAACAACAACAGCTTCCGGCAGCATTCAGAGAGCAGCAGCAGTGCCACAGCTGCAACAGGCGACGACAGCAATGGCAACAGCAACGGCAACGGCAACGGCAACGGCAACGACGATGGTGACGGTGACGGCGACAAATGAACAACTTGTAGCTGCAAAGGTCAGAAGCAATGCAACTGCTGCCAATAGCGTAATACAAGCAACTGCCAAAAGAGTTGAAGGCGACAATGACACAAATGCAGAAGCAACAGTTGCAGCAGCTACAAAAGCTACAGCGACACCGGCAGCAACGGCAGCAACAGTGGCAACGGCAACTAAAGCGACAGCGGGATCCGCGGCAACAACACATCAAACAGCGCCAATAGAATTGCCAATCGATGCGACTGCCAATCAGGCCAGAGCCGGTGACCATAGCAGACGTGCCAGCCTGAAGTTAGCGGAGGTTGTTGGTGAAACGGTGCTGGTGGCGCCCGCAGCAACAGCAGCAACAGCAGCAACCGCAGTAACAACAACAGCAACAGTAGCCGGAGGAGCAGCAGGAGGAACTGCACCAGGAGCAACTTCGCTGAGCACAGAAATCGCAGAGTCGGCAGAGGCATCAGCTGCAGCAGCCGCAACGTCAGTGTCAACTGCAATCAGCAGCTCATTCAGTCAGTCCAAAGAACTCATTAATCAGGCTGACATTATCCCGGTGACTGCAGAGGCGTCCCCGACAGAGCCAAAGCCAGCGCCAGAGGGTAAGGCAGCGGCAGCGGCAGAGGTAAAGGCAGAGACGACGCCACAACAGGTGGTCGTCGCTGTTGACATTGAAGTCGCCCCCATCGATGTCACCGTCGCATCGGCGCCACAAATAGCAGCGACATTGAGCGAAGTGCCGCACGACGAGTCATCGCCAGAGCAACAACAACAGCAGCCACAACAACCACAACAACAATCACAACAACAACAACAACAACAACAACAACCACCACAACAACAACAACAACAACTAGTCGAGTGTACAAAAGACAACGCACAGGCGCAATCCAAAGACAGTCTAGTCGCCATGCCGGAGCTGAAAGTAACCGCGGGACCAGTGCAGCCCGTGAAGATTGAGACGGTTGAGCAGCCACACGATGCCGAATCGGAGCTGGTGGCGGTCAAGAAGAAGACGACACATCTACGGAAACTGGTACGCAAGAATTCCATAGACAAGGGCAAGGAAAAGGTGACCGAGTCGACCAACCTGAGCAACATACTAAAGGACAAAAATAAGATCACCGATCTGACCGACAGACTAAATAAGCTAACGCCGCCCAAGAAACACACGAAGGCATCCAAGGAACAGGCCGCAGCACCAATTGTCGAGAATCAACAGGAAAATGCCGAAAGCACCGATATACCAAATGATGCAAAGCTCGAGCCGGAACTCGAGCCGGAGCCAGAGCCTGCGCCGGAGCCGACGCCGGTACCCAAGAAGCCGCGTCAAATCAAGAAGAAGGTGATCATCAAACGGCAGAAGCGACGACTCTCGATCGGCGACACATTCTTTATACAACAGGAGCCGGAGGAGGAGAAGGTGCCTGAAATTGAAACAATTGAGAAAGCGATTGCCTATGTGACCGATGATGAGGACGAGGTTGAACCCGAGCCTGAGACGGACCCAGCCAAGCCATTGAAATCCTGCCTGCATATACGCGAATACAAAATTGGGGATTTGGTGCTCTATGCGGAACGTTATCGGAAGACCCAGGTGAAGTGGAAGCGTGGACGAGTCCTCGAGCGAATCACCAGCATTTCCTACAAGCTCGACATTGAGGGCAAGGAGGTGCCCGCTCACATAAGCTACATTAAGAAGTACACCGGACGCAAGGTCAAGTTTGTCGGCAAGGAGTATCTGGACATTGACTACGAGCAGGTGGTTGAGGAGGAGCGACGTGCCCGCAGCTACAGCATATGGAACATGGTCTGAGCTGAGCGGATGTCGGATACCTGGTATATACCTGGTAGATTGTACCCAGCACAACGTGTAAGTGTGTTCAAGTGTGCCCAAGTGTGTCCTCAATGTGATCGGCAGCCTCTTGAGTGGAATTAAAAAGTTATCCTTGCAATCGCAATGAAATTTTTTAAGGATCTCCAAAATGACATTCAGTTAATAGTTTTTTTTTTTTTTTTATATATAGTCAATTGTCTGTAGGTAGCTTAATGTACGTGTAAATAAGCATACAATACACACACATATGAGTGTGTGAACGGGACATATATATATATATATATATATATAACGAGATGAAGGATTCAGATCTGTCCGCTATACGCATACGCACATCTCTTTCATGTAGTCTAGTTATCCTAGTGTTAGAAATTCTTAGAGCTCTAATCTTTGTATGTACGTAAATTATTCCAACAACTCGTTTAAAAACTGAAACTCCATCGAATGAATACCAAGAAACACAGTAGAATGGCCTCTCTCGCTGCTAAGTAACGAGTAAAAGCAACGAATTTGTTATAGAATTTCACTTTGCCTTTCGTTTAAACAAAGTTCTTTCTCTTAATTTAAGTTACACTTTTCAACAACAATTGAAATCAATTTAAAAAGTTGAATAAATAAATACCAAATATTTGAACTATGCGCATTTCGGATTCCTTTTACATCACCGCTCTGCAAATTTCAGTGCTCGCTCGATCCACATCATAATCATCATAATCGCGTGGATGGCTTTGATGGTGATGGTGATGATGATGTTAATGGTGACTATGATCATCATCACGAACACGAATGGCAACAATAATAACATAAAGAATTTGATTTTCAATTGCTCATAACATTTTTATGAATTTGTTTATTTCAAAGTTGCGTTCCCCACCGCCTCGACCCGCCCACTATATGGTCAACGCCTCCTCCCCCAAGTTTTTATTTATAAACCTTGTGCTGTGTATGGGCGCAGATTGAAATGAATGAATATCATCAAAAGAATAGAATGCCACAGCCTCCCTGACCCGCTCTCTGACCCGCTCCCCTCCCCCTAGCGGGATAAGAAGATGGATGCACAGATGATGAACGATTGATGTGTACATTGATGTACATAATCTCACACCTACCAAGTGAACAGCATCCACTCACTCACTCACTCACTCCCGTCCCGACCGGGTCGCTTTTTATAAATAGACCATAGGCTATGGCTATATAACTGTGCCTAGTTCTGTTCTATATCTCATATCTGAATATTTTATTCAAAACAAAACAAAAACGAGCCAAACCTGACACATATCGTGCGCTTGCCCGCCCACTCCATCAGTGTCCACCACACATCGACGACGTCGCATCCCTGAGATGTGCCAAATAAATGCGTGTCATTAATAAAACTTTGCCGAAATGCATTGAATGGGCGCGGGCGGAGGCGACGGACAATGGCCAAAAGTGATGATCACAGGGAGGGGCTGGCGGCTCGGAAGGAGGAAAAAGACAAACAAGAGATAAAGCTAAAGATTTTGCCTTGGGGTTCAAACTCGGAGACATTCCTTATAATTGATTGCCAAGGCGTTTGGCGCTTTTGGTAGAGAAATCCCTCAAAATTATTGCCTTGCCTTTTGTACAAGAACACATATGTACATGTATGCATTTGTGTGTGTGTGTGTGTGTGTGTGTGTGCAGTGACAATAGCAACAAAGAGATACATATATGTACAGACATATACATATATATACATATACATATGTATATATAAATATATGTGAAGAGGGGGTAAATTATGTACATGTGCAGAGTGCCTCTAATACATATATATTTATATACATGTGTGTGTGTGAATATGTGCACACATATGATACATGTACAAATATGCTAAATTCCTGAGGTTTAACAGCGCGCCGTCGATGTGTGTGTGCGCGGGGTTTTTCATTCAATTTTCGCGGCTGGCAACGTAAGCAGACGCCATAAATAAATAAATGAAATGTGCAAAAATGTGTATAAACAAACAAAATGAAAAAGGGAAACTATGTAAATATGCTAACTGCAATATATAAAAGGGAAAGAGAGAGAGAAGGAGAAGGAGAGCTTGGCAAAGAAGCGCAAGGAAGAAGGGGGGAAGAGAAACGAACAATTTCATGCCGATTGAGAATCATTTTCAGATTATGTACCAACTTATGTGAATGGCAATGGGAATGGGAATGGTCAGAGTATGGGAAATCCCCGTTTAAGAGTCGAGTGGACACTATCTTGACAGGATCAATATGAATGGTCCAATTGGGAAATTTGAAATTCTTATTTCAAATTCCTGGCAGATTTCCGATTGTGCAGATACACAGATACTCCCATACATGCATATATGTATTTATATGTGAATATATTTTTATTTCTTTTTGCTGAATTGAATTGTATAAGAAGATCCCTCGGCCCGAGGCCTTCGAGTGTTTAGGGAAACGAAACTTTAAACACACACAAGATATTTCCATAAATCAGCTCTGAAATCTAGCGAGTCACTTGGCTATTAGCAGGAGCATCGCATAATAGAATTTTTATATGTCCGCTACATTAAATTTGATGTCGATCTTGCGAGTGTTCCCATAGAAGATGCTCTAGAAATCGCTGGCGGCTGCGATCACTTTATAGAACGGGCGAGATTATACTAGAGCGATGCTCGGATGGATTATTAAAGCGATGCGAGGGGTGCTCGGTGGGGGAGGGAGTGGCGTTATTTAGTATCAAACGCCGACTAAAAACTGTGCCAAGTTCCTTGCACTAGTTTCACTCGACAGCGACTGTGGCAGCAACTTGGCGGCGGCGACCGCGACCGCGACGGCGACAGCGACTGCAGCAGAGACAGCGACATGGACATCGACATGGCTGTCTCGCAATTTGCTCAAAGTGCATACACATATGCTAGGAGCTAGGAGCTGGGAGCTGTCAGCGAGGACGGGGCTGCGACTGGGACAGCGGCCAGGCTAATTACTAACAACGCAAAAAGCAAAATCAAATGCAAAAGCATCAACTGAAAGCCATAAACCGAATTGAAAATGATTATTGGAGCCTTCAAATGGGGGGCGTGCTGCAATTTATCGTAATCAAAGAGACAGCAAAAGATTTGAAAACAGACACAGATACAGAGACAGGCACATAGACACCAACACAGACACAGAAGCAGAAACAAAAAAAAATCCGTAAACATATTTCATTGGTTACTCAGCAAAGTCAAGGAAATGATGTTGATATACGAACATACACGTGCTCAGGCAGTGGACGGCAGCGACGGGGTTGAGGGCGGGGCAGAGATCTGTGAACTTTGACAAGGTCAAATCAAGTATTTTACAACTTTCAAGTGCTCGTTGGAAAAGGCCAAACATAAAGAGACTTGAGGCAAAAATAAAATTGAATAAAATAAATAGAGAGAAAAAAAGAAAACAAAAACAAAAACAGAAAATAAAAAAATAAAAACTAAAAAAAAAACCAAAAACAAAAACATATTCCTAAGTTGTTAGAAAACGCGAGGCGCTGCCTACATGTAAATCTAATGGGTGGATTAACAGCCTTCAAGTGTTCCACTCTTTGATATGGGGGCGACGGACGTTGCTTGGCACACGTTAACTTTTGGCGGCATTTGAAAATCGATTAAAGTGAAAAATCACCAAGATGCACGAATGACAATAACGTAGGCGATGGCAACGGTGGCAACGGTGGCCACAGTGGGAACGACGACGACGTCATGGGAGGGTGAATTAATTTGAATCATGGCAGGCAAATGCGAGCGCTGAATCGTCACCGAGAGACAGCGAGAAGAATCGACATCGATTGACACATTGAAGGCGCCTCACACCTGAATCACATTACGGTGGGGCACTAGCACAAGGACTCGACATTGCGTCTTGGCATATTCGCATCGACCACTAGGTGTGCAGGTTAGTATGCGAAATACCAAAGGACGACGAGAGGCAATTACAAATTGTTTGTGTGTACAGAAGGGATAAAAAGGATAAAATGAATATCACTTACGAATCGCAATCCATTTGCTGCTGCAATGTCCTAAAGCGTGGCTGGACATAGCCCCATGCTCCCTGGTTCTTATGTTCTTCCTGTGCCCAAATTATCTCTGCATTCTTGTATTGCTCAATTTCCTTCTTGACGAGGTCATAGGGGAAGGGACAAACCTGTGGTTGAAAATGTCTTGAAATAGCCATTTGAAAATATCAAAGATTCACTAAATCCCGTTTACCTGCTCCACACGCACCAAGGCCACTGTGTCATTTTGTTCCCGATCATCGCGTTCTTTCAACAGATCGAAGTATACTTTGCCTGAGCAGAAGACAAGCTTGGACACAGAATCGGGACACGATGCACACTTCTTGTCTGGAATCACCCGCAAAAACCCACTGCATTCATTGAAATCAGCAAAGGAACTGCGTGCTCCAGGATGTCGAAGCAAGGATTTGGGTGAAAAATTGATTAAGGGCTTTCGAAATCCTAGGAGCATTTGCCGGCGCAGCACATGGAAGAGATTGGCTGGTGTGGTCAGGTTTGTAACAAACCAATTTATTTCCAACAGCTGTCGAGCAACAAAGTCCGCATCGCAAATGTCTGGCATGCAATCTGGATCATCGCTGGACAGCTGCAAAAACCGTTCTAGTCTACCGGAAGAGTGCTCGGGGCCCATGCCCTCCATACCATGGGGAAGAAATAGCACCAATCCAGATTGTCGGACCCACTTGGTTTCTCCGCTACCAATGAAAGTGTCGATTATGGGTTGGGCCGTGTTGGCAAAGTCGCCAAACTGTGCCTCCCAGATTACCAATGTCTTAGGATTGGCTATCGAAAAGCCCAAATCAAATCCCATAATAGCGCACTCAGATAAGGAGCTGTTGTGGACATTATAGGGCGCTTGGTCAGCATACAAGTGCTGAAGGGAATTGTAATAGACTTTATCCGCCTCCTGATGGTGAAGCACGTGATGACGATGGGAGAATGTTCCGCGCTCTACATCCTGCCCGGAAATTCTCACATGAATACCATCCTTTACAAGGGTACCAATGGCAAAAGCTTCCCCCAATGACCAGTCTGCAATTTCAGTTTCCAACATTTTCTTACGCATTTCCAAAATACGCAAGATGCCTCTGTGGATTCAAGGAACAGTGGCGATAAGTGGTATATGCCTGTGTACTAATATTTAAATCACTTACTTGTGCACTTTGAACTTGTGCTCCGGTGGGGGCGTAGAGCTGTAAATCTTGCCAATGTGCTTAAGAATTTTTACACTAACGCCTGTTGGGCACATTCTTAGTCGGTCGCGACCTTGAAAGAATCCTGACCAAGGTGAATCCAGCCAGTGCGAATACTAAGAAAAAAAAAAAATTAGTAAAACGATTACATTGGTTTTCAAGTCACTCACCTTAAAGGTTTCAATTTTTTTGGACTTTTCAAAGGCATCGTTGCAGATTTTATCATACGCTGTGATCATTTCCTGGTATTCCTCTGGTTTGAGGACTCCCTCCTTGATTAGTTTTTCGGCATACTTTACGGTGCACGTCTTCATCTGACGGATTCGCTGATACATCAATGGCTGCGTGAACATTGGTTCATCAGCCTCGTTGTGGCCATTTCGACGATAGCCCACAATATCAATAACCACATCCTTGTGGTACTTTTCTCGCCACTTGGAGGCCACACGTGCACAGTGCACACATGCCTCGGGATCATCAGCGTTAACATGAAAAATCGGTGCATTAACAACACGAGCGACGTCTGTGCAGTATCGCGAGGAGCGCGAGAAGCGCGGATCAGTTGTGAAACCCACTTGGTTGTTGGCCACAATATGAATTGTTCCGTGTGTGGTGTAAGCTGGCAGATCAGACATGTGCATAGCCTCGTAAACGACACCCTGTCCACAAAAGGAAGCATCTCCATGTATCAGAATTGGCAATACTTTATTCCCCTGGTAGTCACCGCGGTGGCACATCTCCGCACGTGCCTTGCCTAAAACCACAGGATTGACAAACTCCAAGTGTGAGGGATTCGCAACAACTGTCATACGGACATTTTTGTTGGACTGACGATTGAGGCGCTCGGTGAAGACACCCAAATGGTATTTCACATCACCCGACCCCGAATCACTTGCCTTTATGCCATGAAACTGCGACAGAATGTCTGCTATAGGTTTCCGGCATACATTAGCCAATACGTTAAGTCGACCGCGATGCGCCATGCCAATATGAAAGGAGTCAACCCCCGCATGATTGGAATGATCGATAATCTCTTTCATTACTGGTATCATAATATCCAAGCCCTCAAGTCCAAATCGTTTCTCAGAACTGAATTTTTTTGCCAAAAAATTTTCGAATCCCGTGGTACGGGTAAGTCGCTCTAGGATAAGTTTTTTCTCGTTGGGAGTGAAGCTAATAGAATCTGGCAATTCAAATTGTTCCCGAATCCAGTTACTTTTATTAAATGATGTAATCATCATATACTCCACTCCAATATGTCCACAATAGATTCGCTCCAGGCGATCTAAGATTTCCCTAAATAGAAAACTTATTAAGTGAAGGCAAGGAACAAATAAAAAAAAACTTACTTTAAGGGAAGAAACTCCTGATCCCCTCCAATAAGTGTTGACTTAGGCAGCTTAAACACAGCGTTTAAATCATCTGAAAAAATAAAAATTATTTTTTTGTTTTTATTATAGAAATATTTAAAGGTGTAAGTAACTCACTAAAGACGTAAGTAAAATGCTGGCGAAGCACGGCCTTTGTAGCTTGTAACTTCTTATTGTCCACTGAGAGGGTGTGACCCGTGGGACCTACAATTCCCAATGGATCCAGGTCAGCGGCTAAATGACCACGAGATTGATATGCTCTTATAATTGCTTGTACAACCAAATGATCATCTATGTACTTCCAGTCTGCGTTGGGAACAGCAATAGGCTGTTTTTTTTCCTTTGGCTGGCCAAATGATGGCGATGGTGCTACTGCGGATGATGATGCAGATGCTGTTGCTGTTGCAGATGCTGGTGTCGATCCTGCTGCTGGTGCTGCAAGTGGAACTACTGAAGAGTTTGACAGGTTTCTATTCGGTGGATTCGTTAACGGCATACTCCGTGATTTTCCGTTGAAGTATTCATTCCAAGACTTAGTGTAGTCAAAAGCAGGTAAGTATAAAATCATATTTAAGAATGCTTTTTAAACTTACCGCATCCACAGAATCGGGATCCTTGAACCATCTCGAGTACAGTTTCTCTACATACACTGCATTGCTTCCGTGTGCAAGACTATCCGGCTCTGCTTTGCTAGCAGGTACGGAACCTGCTTTGGAACATAATTTGAGAATTGTGCAAATATTTCGACTCATGGTATATTCTAGGCGTCTTTCTAAAAGAATATAAACAACACGGACTGTACCATTCATGGTAACAACGGCTAAAAGCAACCAAAATGTGTACTAAACTGAAATTTAGAACAATCTAAAAATAAATTTTTAATCAATTTAATTTTATCTCGGTATTGAAGTGAACATTTTTTTGACCAAATTGAACTATCAAATAAATATCAATCCCAGGCTTGTTAAGTTTTATAAAACTGTCATAAATGTTCAGTGTGTTATAGAAAAGTTAGTCTAGTTTGCAGGATTGCTCCACGGTTGGCAATATTTTACTAGCAATCCGATTTGATTGGTTTTCTTCATTCGGCTTAAAAACTTTTGCTTTTTCTTTTCTTCAATGCGCTGCAGTTGCATCTTGATGTCTGCCCGATCCGTGTTAAAACTTTCGTGCTCCAATGCGTTGTTCAGTCGCTTCATCATTTTTTGCTTCTCCATTTCAATTTTTACAGAATTTGGATGATTCACCTTTGGCATTGAAAGGATGTCACTTGCCAGTTCTGCCTTCCATTCACAAATATTCATTGCAAAGTCTTTAACGTCTGTTTGCGCAGGTGTTTTTTTTGCTTCGGGACTACCCAAATTTTCGTTTCTTGGTATTAATATAATGTGAGCGGCAACAGAATTTGAATCTTTTGATGTGGATTTTACACATGAAATATCAGAAGTCTTATTGGCCACCTGCATTAATGGTAATTCCGTGTCCACAATTTTAGATGCTGACTGGCTATGTAATTTCGCAATGTCTTCTTTCACTAATTGTTCCTCAGTCTTAGGGACATCTTTGGAAGTTTCTAGAAAACTCTCTTGCTCATTGAGCAAAGAGATTTCCACTTTGTTTACATTATTATTACTTTCCATGATTTCATTAAAATATGAATGCCATGACTGACAAATTAGTAGAGCTTTAGTTATGTATAAAATCTAAGATTTAAAATGTATAAGCTTTTTACCTTATGTACAGAATTATTATTTTTAAGCCATTTAGAGAATAGGTGCTCCATATATTTTGCATTAGTGCCACAAGCAAAACAGTACTTATTAATATTATCTACTGGACATTGATGGCAACTAAATTTTAATGTGGAATTAATGCATACTTGTTTTGCTTTGCTGTTTATGTTTTTTATATTGTCAACTTTGTTGCTAGTGCTAAAGCATGGAAATCGGGGACTCGAGTAATTGAGCAACGGCGAAATTTTAAATTTGGAGCAAGCCGACATGGTGTTTATTAAAGTGTTACTAAAAAATTTGTAATTTACATTTATTTTATTTTATATTTTATAACGGGCTTAAAACAAAAGCCTACTTTTTCCATTTAAATGACTCGCACTTTGTATACCGCTAAACTAATGCTGTAAAACACAAACATAGCGATGGAGCAGAATTTGGTATAGTATTTTAGTATTTGTGTATTTTTGAAACGTTGGTCACACTACTTTTCAATAAAAATTGCCCAACACCTTAACTGGACGACAGAAAAGTCCACGCTGGGAACAAAATTTATTTACCTTTAATCTTTAATCAAACACAATCGAAATTAAATTACTGCAGATATGAATCAATTCCACACACCTTCACTGGGTGATGAAGTATTCGAAATGAACGAAACGCCCATGGAGCAGGCAGAAGACCAAAATGGTGTAAGTCAAAGAACCAAAACAGGAACTAGGAACTGATTAGTATAAAGGAGCGATACTAATTGTACGGTATTGTTCGGCATGATTTGTGAAATATACACTTTTAATGGTTCTAATAGCGGATACACGTCTTATAACAATTCCCAAACAGTGTTCTTAATAATTTATTTAAATTTCTTTAATAAAACCATTTAAGGCTTTCACATTCTGCAAATGCCAGAGCCGTTAACAGAAGCTAATGACGTTGGTGTCGTACATAAATACATTCAGCGCCTACAAGGGCCCACAACAAATCCTCAACTGATTTTATAGATTCGTTAACCATAAACCATCCTGAGTTGGGCTATTGCACAGTCGAGTAAATGAACTAATTGATGGGGGCCATCAAATGGATATCAGTTGATAATCGTTTTATAATAGTCGGAGAGCGCCCGATTGGAGTCGTTGGAGCTTTGCTTTCGTCAAGCGTGTGGGTGTGTGAGTGTGTATCTTGTGTGTTTGTGAATGCTCGTCGTGCCTCTGTGTATAGCCCTAAATGATGGCATCAGTAAGCGCATGAGGGTTATCGATACAAAACAACAACAATTAGTAAGCAGTCGCGACCGCAGCAGCAGCAGAAGCAGAAAGTGCTTATCAACAAACAACACGCACACAAGTTGGCAAATACAAACACACACATACATACGCACATGTACAAGCACGCACACATATATGTATATATATATATAAATATATATATATTAATGTATAGAAAAACTTATATACACACGCACACTCACAACACATGCACAATCAGCAGGTTGTGTGGACGCAACGCGGCTGCCACTGACTGGCGCTCAGCGTCTCTCTGCCCAGCCATATGCGTCTCCGCAACCAACAGCCGTACGTGTTATGCACAAAGCACATGTATAAACATACGTCTAATGTAGCTGGGCTGGCTTGGGCGAGCGATTAATACTTTAGTTTGGTTGTTCAGAGAGTGATTTGATTTATAATTAAAGCTGTTAGTGCGCATCAGCGATGAAGAAGTTACTAGTGAGCGTCTCACCTATTGCTAAATTAATGATGGTTCCGCAATAAAATGAATTTACTAACAATATTCGATCGCTCTTTTTCTTTCTTGTTTTCGTTGCAGTCACGCAGGTTAAGTAGGCTACATAGCTTGGATCATTCCACGCTAGATCGCGAGGATGGCGATGATACAGAGTACGGATCAACGAACACATATCACTCTAACATGATGTCAACAAATCAACAACAGCAGCAGCTAATGCCACAACACCAGCAACAACAACCGCAAGAGCAACAACAGCAAGCGCAACCACAAGAGCAACCAGCACCAAATAAACTTTTAGCACCGTATTCATTTTTCTTCCGCGACACGATGACAGCTATTAAACAGCAAAATCCCGGCACAACACTGGAACAAATAACGGATATTGCGCTCAACATGTGGGAATCAATGGATGAAAAACAAAAGAAACCCTACGAAGCACGTCATGAGCTGGATAAGCGAGAGTATGTCAGGCAAATGCGGGACTACCAACGCAATCAAATATTTGGTGAAGCGAACGCGCCAACATCCCAAGAAGATCAGCAGCAGTCACAACAACAACAACAACAACAACTACAACAACAGCAACCTCAAGCACAACTACAGCAACAACCACCACAACTACTTCTACAACAAGACGAACAAGAACAGTCCCAACGCTTAGAAAATAGTGCAGGCGAACCCAACGTTCCAGTAACCGCATATACAGAGCCCGTCAGCAGTGCAATGCAGCAGCCTTCCACAGAACAAATACAGTTGCTAACTGAAGCGGCGACCGTGCAAAAATGCACGCGTGATCAATGCAATAAGCCAGCGATCATAAATCCCGATTGGGAGGATGAATACTGCAGCAATGAATGCGTTGTTATACACTGTCGCAATGTGTTTAATGATTGGGCGAGTTCGTTACAGAACTTGCCAGCACAGTAACTGTAGTTTATAGTCGCGCCTGTAGGTATTAACTAAAATTTAGCTAATAAATTGTAATCGCCAATCGCTGGCATAGACGTATTGAAATCGCCAATCAGCTGTTTAGGCGTGCATATCGCATCAAACACACAGCACTGCCATCTCTAAGAAAAAATATCGTTTTATATACCAAAATGGAGCTTTGGATTTGGTACCTTTTAGTAGCGCGCATTCAAATTGTTCGTTTTGATTGTTGATTTGAATGCCTTTTACAAGCAATAATAGAAGTAAATTATACAAACACATAAAAATGTAACTTTTAATAAATACACACATTTATTAAACTTGCACTTCATTATCATTATATCAATATATCAATGTCGGTTGGCTTACAAAATACATTTCTTTGTGTTTTGTATGTTAAATTTTAAAAAGATATAAATTAAGAAAAATCATATTTATAATTGTAATTATAATATTTATATTGATTAAAAATCGTATTCATGGTTGCGCGCTCAAGTAATGTATTTAAATAAACAACATTGTAAAAATTACAAGGCTTACAAATTATTTGGAGGAGGGTGAAAGGAGTAAATTCTTTAACAATATTTAAGCTGCAGCGCTGAGACTTTTCCTTAAATGCAGCTGGCAAAGCATATGGGATTATTAATAAATTGTTTATATTATAGTTCACTAAATATTAAATCTTTACTTTATTACGACAAGTACTTGAAGCACAAAAATTTTTTTCGCATATTATAAAAGTCGTTGAAAAAAATTAATAAAAAATAATAAATTAAAATCAATAGCGCACTCTAAATAATATCACCAAATTTGTTATATATCTTCATGACATTGCCCTCCACTCCGCCTATAGCATACAATATGATACTATCATAGGATTTGTTAAGTATATTCGGTTTGTAATATGGAGGGGAGAACTTGGATTAACGACAATAGGTTCCCTTAATTTTGCTTATTTTTGTATTACTTTACTTTATTTGTTTATTGTTATCATCATTTGATAATTATGCTGTATATAACGGCTATAGGTTTTTAGTGGGTGCATCTCTTGCATTGTAGTAACACATGGTTTGATTTTTGTTTTCATTTTTGTTCATCGTTATTTGTTTTTATTTTCTGTCTTTCCACCTCTATTGATTATTGGTTATTATTGTTTATCGTTTCCTGCGCCTGCAACTACATGCTATTATTGACTAGAGTTGCCTTATGGGACGTGTACGGGTCTCTCGATCGGTTCATATTTAATACGACCTGCAGTGTAATTCAATATTTTTGTATTATTTATAATTTTATAATTCAATGACACGAGTCGAAAGTGACACCTGACCGTTATCGATACACTTGTTGTCGTCTTTTAATTGGTGTTTCTTGAAGGTCATACTGAGTTCGCAAAGATTCCTCAGGTATTACTTTCAGCAAGTGCCAATGGTTCATTTTGGTTGCATATTTACCGTTTTTTTAATTTACTCCACAATCTGCAATTCACTGACGTCCAAGTCCAAGTCGGCGGCATCCTTGCAGAAGGTGCTTGAGCGCTCCAGCTTGGATTGAAGATGCTGGTCGTTGTTGGTCTCCAACTGTGCGTCAATAAGCAGATCCAGTTTCTGTTTAACCGCCTGGGCGGCCCTGTAGGGGTGCGAGCCATTTAAGACGCCGTTTGTGGTCACCTTATGTGCCGCCGTTGGAGCTGTTACGCCATTTGTTGTTGCTGACGTTGTCGTGGTCTTGCGCAACTGTAGTGTATTGGGACGACGTGTTGGTATATTGGAGGGCATACTGTTGCGCAGATTGTGCTGCTGCAGCATGCTGCTAACGGCGGAATGTGAAGAGGAACGCAATGGACCGGCAGATGCGCGTAATTGCACTGATGAGCGTTCATCTCCCGAGCCATGTTGTTGTTGTTGTTGATGATGTCGTGGCTGCTGCTTTTGCTGCTGCTGTTGTTGATGCTGCTGTTGTTGCTGCTGCTGCTGCTGTTGCTGCAATTTGTTCTTTTCGGCTCGCTTGGCAAGTATTTCCCGTGACTTCGCAGAGAGAAAGCTGTGACGACCCTTTGAGGGCACATCACCGCCAGCCGGCACCGATATGGAGCGTTGCTTAAAGAGTTCACGAGTAGAGAGCGTGCTGCTCACAGAGGACAAGCGGCTGGCTGCTGATTTGGTTGTATGTACCGAGCTGGGACTGGAACCATTTGAAGCACCTGTTGCGCTTGCATTGTGCTGTTGCTTCAGTTGCCGCGTGGACTTGTTGGCCACCGTGGAGCTACGCTGAGTTCCTCTCGGTAGAGCCAAGGTCGGCGGCGCCGTTTTTTGCTTGGTCCCATGACCATTGAGCTGCTGCACGCGTGCCAATTTCGTGGTGCTGGACAGCGATTCGTGTGAGATCGTTTTATTGGTAATGACCGAACTCTTCATGCTCTCTGCCAGCGAGTCCACATTGAGATCGGATGAGTAGCGTTCCCGAGAGCCACTCTTGGCCAGACTGTCTGTGGACAAGTTGCTTGACTTATTACCCAGTCGTGTGCCATTCTGTGTGCGTCGCACTGCTGCTGGGCTGGAGTTGCGTGAGCTGTCGCTGGAAGAGATGTGCAGATTCTTGGCCTGCGCCTTGCGTGCTGCTGGAATACTGGAGCTTGTTGCGCTGCGAATGGGGCCGCTGCCATTGCTATTGATGTTATTGCTATTGGCACTGATGGCACGCGGTTTTCTCGGTTCTAGGTATCGCGCACGCACCTCCCCCAAACGTACAGGGGCAGACGACTTTAATGGGCCATTGTTGACTGCATTAGTTTTGGACTCGGTCGCCGGCGGTGGCACTGCAGCTGCAGCTGAAGCAACTGGTTTCTTATGCATTGGCGGGGCCTCGGACTGCGTGCGGCGATGCACATTAATGCTGTTGCGTTCACTGGCCGTTTGAGAGCTCGAACGTTGCGACTGCGGGACGTAGGCTCGAGAATTTGACTTCATCAATTTGCCTACAAAGTAGGAAAAATATAAGAGATTAGAATCTGCAGTCTCCCACTATCACATAATACTTACTACTGCCCTCACGCAGATCATGATGGACCTGTGCCTGAACCCCCCGCTCAGTGGTCAGCACATTGCTTGTCTCATATGTTGTCTGTGTGGCCTTGTACAGCTGTGTCTCCTGAGCCTGGGCACGCTTTGACTGCGCCTGTATAGCCAACTTGATTTGCACCAAGTCCTGGCTGCGTGTGCTGCCACCGAAAGAGAAGGCCTTGCTCACTGGTTTGCTATTGTTACGCTTGATATCCAACGGCTCCGTAAGGCGGGCCATGGTCTGTATTTTCTTGCGCAGCTCCAAGTCCATGCGCTGCCAGGCAGTAACACGCATAGCCCGCGAACATTGCCTTATGAGGCACTGCTCGACGGCATAGACCAGCGCGCCAACCAGGCGTATGTATTCCGGCTGCCAGTCGAGCTGCTCCTCCTGCAAGCCTTGAAGCTCCTTCGCCAGCTCGCCCAGGTTGACCGGCATTTGGATGAGTTTCGCCTGCAGCACAGTGTTAAGCCTCGTAACACGCTGGTAACTGCGGCACGCCTGCTCTGGGGTTAAAGCAGCGGCCGTCTGCAGAAGCAAAGTCTCTAACCGTGGAATGTGGCGACTGCGATCGTGGCCCAGCGAGAGGAATGAATCACTGGCAATCAAACTGGCAAAGTGATCACCTACATATACGTAGGCGGCGTCCAGTATATCGTGCACCAGCTGCTCACAGACGTGACCCCAGCGATAGGCGGATAGCTGTGCCAACAGATGGTCACAATCGAGCACCGTGTCCAGCACCGTCTCGGAGGTCTGGGAAGAACAATAAAGTTTTCTGTTAGTGAAGCTCCAAGGAAGTAAGAATAGAGGAGGAGTCCAGCCCAAATCTACTTACCAAATAGGCAACGATTTGTTGACGGCAGCGTCCCAATATATCTGGCGGCAGCTGAGCGAACTGACGTGTGGGCCACACCTTCAGATAGTGGCGACACGTCCAGCGCAAGCACTTGCGATAGAGATCATCCAATGCATGATTTAATGCGACGGGCAAAACCTGCAGTATGCCGTCGGTACAGCCAGAGCAAGGCTTGTGGAAGTTGTGGCAGTAGTTGGTCTTGAGAGCATGGGACGTCACCTCCTTGAGACCCTCCAAGCCCAACAAGTCAGCCAGAGCTGCCAGCTCCATTAGACTTATTCCGTCCGGAGGATGTGAGGCCCCGGAATAGATGTGGCACAAGGCAAAGTGCACCGCTGCATAAGAGTAGCCCTGCAGGGAGACAACGCTCTGAGAGCCATGACCCGCCAGCATGGCAGCAAAATACTGACAGCGACTGCGTAGGATGCACTTGTGGGCACGTATGCGACGTCCATGCACCTCCACCAACATGTCGGTGGCAATTTCCTGCAAAAACATCTTCAACAAATCCTCGCCAAGGCGACGCGGCTGTCGGCAGCTCAAGGAAGACTCGTCCATGCCTGAGCGACTGAAGCTGGAAGCTAAGCTTGAGTCAGCGCTCAAATCCGTTTGTATGTAATCCAACTGCGGCTGTTGTCCGGTATTGTCCAAAGTCATGTCACCGGGCAGGGAATTGGAGAACTCCTTGCTGAAGTTGGGGAAGAGACGTGAAAGGCTGCGCAAGTTGTCCACGGAACTGGCGAAGTTCTGGATATTGTTGCCGCCTCCCGTGGAGCGTGTCATGGCCCACGAGTGCGGACGCGCCGCTCGGTGCTGCTGCTCATCGCGATAGAATCGCTGACTGCTGCTCCGCTGGTTGCCAGCACTTTTGCTCATTGCATCCGGAGATTGTAACTCGTGCTTGGCCACTGGTTTGTCCATATCCGAAAGCTTCACAAAGTTTGCCGGCTGCTCCGCATGCTCGTTTACCGTCTCCAAGAGCTGCTTCTGTTTCTCAATTGTTGCGTGCAGCGTTTCCATGGTGTGGCCATTTGTCAGGGTTGTGGTCTGCTTTTTGGGAGATGCAGTTTCCTTGGCCTCGATAATGGTCTCCATGATAGATGTGCGATTAGAGCTGCTGCTAAGCTGTAGAGGAGCTATTTGTTGCGCCTGCTGCTGCACTTCCCGCATTGCCAGTTGCTCATCTTGCTGGAAGGTAAGATCATCGGTATCCGTATTCGACGCCGGCGACATATCCTTGGACAGTACACCCTCAGTTAACACAGACGCAATGCTGCTGCTCTTATCGTAGGTCTCGTTGAGCTGAACATCTCTGCGACGCTTCTTGAGTCGAGCCGCCGCCTGCTGCTCCTCGTCGGAGCTTAGAGCACCAGCATTGGACCCACCGCTATAATCATCATACGGCGATAATGAGCTATCCACTGATAAAGATGAAGCCTTCGATATGATCGGCAGCTTGTCAATGATGCTCATCAGGCCTGTTCCTGTTGAGCCACCGGCCTGGTCGCCGCCATTGGCGGTGAGGCTTATAGACCGCTTGTAGTCTCCGGTTGGTGCCTGCTCCTTACTATTATTGCTGCCCCAGCTATGACGTTTGCTGGGCTCCTGCAGCTGCTGCTGCTGACGCGACATACGACGTAACGCCGCCACAGTCAGTGGCTGCTGCGAATCAAAATTGCAGTGATAGTCGAGGGACTTACTCTCCTCCTTCAACGGTTGCTGTGTCGATGCAGGTGAAGCCACCTGTTGCTGTGGAAGCTGCGAGCCGCTCTTGGCCATTAGCGTTTCTGTGGAGCTGGCACTGGACTTCATGATGTCCTCACCACGACGCTGGGCGACGGTAAGTGAACTGGACAAACGCTGCGCCAAGCTGAAGGGCTCCTTGCGTCCATTGACTGCTCGACTCTTGGGTTGGTCTCCAAAGTCAATGAATATACTAAAGATGTTTCTTTTATCGGTATCATTTGACTTGGATTTCTCCTGATCCTGCTCCACTTCTTGGGAATCCTCATGCTCTTGTGGCTGTGGCTGTGGCTGTTGCTGCTGCTCCACCTTGTCCCTGGCCTGGTAATCGCTCTGCGAGATATTCACAAAGAAATTGGTTGCCTTGGGCGCGGTGTAGGATTTGCTTAGGGACTGAGGCTGTTGTTGCGTCTGTTGTGGCTTCGGTTTTCTGTCCATGTCATCCAATGACACATAAAAACCGCAGCCACTCTTGTGCGAGCTGTTCGAATCGGAGCGCTCCCGAAAGCGTGCAGGATTCGCTGCCTCCAGGCTGGATGTGGAGCTGCTGCTCTTGCGCCGCTCTGTTCGGCAGTCGCTCATATCCACCACCCAGGAGGCAATGCCTGAAAGTGGCTTACGTCCCTGCTGATTATTTGACTTAACGCGCATCTCCACGTTCTCCAGGTCTGCGTCATCGTCCGCCTGCCGCTCATCATCCTCATCGTCGTCCTGCAAGGGACGTGTGGCTGCAAAGTCCAGCGAAACAAAGCCGCCCGAGACAATGGGACAGGCATCGGTGCGTCGCTTGAGGCTTGGACTATCACAATGCTTCTGCCTGAAATCCTCGATGGAGGCGCCACCCGAAACGATGGGGTTTGCCTCATCGAACTTGGAACGCTTGGGCGTTCGTGGCAATGGAAGCGGCGAATCGGTGGCATCGCTGCAATATGCTCCTGAGTCGCGATGATGCGACAGGGAGGAGCTAAGTGTGTAATCCCTGTGAATGGAGCTATTGTTGCTACTGGAGACATGCTCCAACACGTGCACCATTGAATTGTGCGGCGTGTCCGTTGGCGGCGGCTGTTGATGCTGTTGGTGCTGCTGTTGCAGCTGCTGCGTCTGCCTGCCCTGCTCCGACCAGACCAGACTGTGTGCTGGACTGCTCGAGGAGTAGTCCGTGGTGTAGCTGAGATCGTGTCCATGGTGTGGCGCAAACTTGGGACTGCTGCCCAGGGGATGCACGCTGAACTGTTGGGTATTGTGCTGGAAGCTGTACGGGACCGATACGGCCACAGCTGGAGCGGCACGACGTCGACGTGCGCTCAACGAAGAGTCAGTGGAATCGGCGTCAGCTGCCAAGGACACGCTGCTTGCCTCGGTTGCATCGTTGGTGCCATTGATGGGCAGCTGCTGCTCGCGCTTCCACAACTTTTCCTCGTCCGACAAATTGTTGGTAGCGCTGTTTGAGTCCGGCTGTGGATCATCAGCCTCCACGTCGGAGCTGCAGTTTGATTGACTGCTGCGGGTCGTCAGACCAGCGCCTTTGCACTTGGCAAACGCCTTGTGAAATTGCTCCAAGTCCATTTCGGTTTCGGGCTTCGGCTCGGTCAGCTCCTGCTCGACTGCCTGGAGACCATCCAGGCTGGGGAAGGACAGCACCTCGTCCTCATCGCGGAGCGAGGAAGCATCTATGAAGCAAGCACTGTGCGCCGAGTTGCTCAGCGGCTGCTCTCGTTTCTCGAACTCCCGCAGCAAGCAACTGGCGCTTATGCCCTCCGGCGGGGCCTGTGACTGCGTCATGTTGTTCCCGGTCGTTGGATAAACGGACTCCCAGGAGCCCGTTTCGGTGGAAACCGTTGATGTTTCCATGCACACAATTTCCTCGTTCTGACGCTGTTTTTCCTCCTTAGATGGTGGCTTCAGTTTGGAGTCGTAGCTCTTGTTGTCTCTGCTTGTGGTGCTGCTGCCGCCGGCGACAACCGCTGCCACAAGGGCCGCTGCTCCGGCGCCGTTGCACTCCGGACTGGAGATTGGTGAGAAGGTATCACGCTCCTCCTCACCCACGTCTAGCTCACAGGTCTTTGTCGATCCGCTGCCGGAGTTGGAGCCCCGCTGACTCTGACGCGCTGCAGCAGCGGCAGCGGCTGCCGCCCTTAGATCCTCGCTGTACTGTGGCGCCGATGAGGATGAGGAGCTGCTGGTGTCGGTGGCCACAGATGGGCTGCTGACGTTACTGTTGCTGTTGCTATTTGTGTTGGTGTTGGTGTTGCTGTTGCTGCTGGTGCTGCTGCTGTTCGTGAGATTCGAGTAGTGTGAATGATTGGGTGAACCAATTAAAGCCTCCTCCTGTTGGTCCAATGACCTGGCAATTGCTACGGCTGTGGCTGTGCCTGTGGGTTGAGCTAATGTCTGCTGCTGGAGCGCCTGCTGCTGCTGGTGCTGCACATGCGCCGCTGCTGGCGAAGCGTCCATTGTTTGAAAGGGAGCAGGATGGGGGCGGGGTCGCTTGAACTGCTGTTGACGGCTACTTGAAACGCGGGGGAGCGGGCTCAACTCATCGACGCTTTTCCGGTTCGCTGCTTGAATACCAAGTGACTGTCAAGTGACAGTCAAGTGGCCAAGTTGCTTGCCCCGGCCGCCTGCTGCCTACTGCCTGTCGACTGTCGACTGTCGCCTGCTGTCTGCCGCCTGTTGCTTCTTGCCACTCGCTGTTGCACTTGCAGTTGCAGTTGCTCAGTTGCTCACTTCAGTCGGTTGCAGTTGCAGTTGCAGCTGCAGTTGCTGTTGTCGTTCTTGCTGGTGTCGTCGCTGAGGCTGTCTGCTGCCTTTACATGGTCGCATGCCGCATTTGTTGCAGGCGTGGGCCTCTAGACCCAAATGTATCCCACAGATACTGGCGCTGAGATACCAAAATAGCCAAGGCGAAATCGATACCAAGCCGACGGATGCGTCGACTGTTGCTCCCTTCTCACTGCTATCTGCTTCCACCTCTTCCACAGAACTTATGATGCACTACCTCCGCCTTTCACCCTCAGCTTGGTCGTTTCCTTCTCTTCGTTTCCTTTAGCTTCTGCTCCTCCTCTTCTTCTATCTTTTAATGTTGCTGCTGTTGTTGTTGTTGTTGCTGTTGCTTCTCTTCTTGCTGATTTATCGCCAATTGTGCCAATTGTTGCGGTTGCTGTGCCTCGTCTCGTCTTCTTATTACTGTTGTTGTTGTTATTGTTGTTAACAATTAAACTGCAAGTAAACAAAAAAGTAAAAAAAGTAAGTTCAATCCGCGTTGACAAACCTCGGGCACCGTTCGTCATGCACAACAGCAAAAAGTATAAAACTCAATACAAATAAAATGCAATTGTTGAGTGCGTGTAATTTGTAAATGTTTTTAATTTATTTTTTTTTAATTTGTTTAATGTTTTATTACTCATTCGAGAGTCGGAAATAAACTAAGCGGCAGATCAAGCAGAGTTTATGACCAGGCCCTGAAAATAACTAAAGTGACAATAAGTCCTATGGACACACTGAAAGTGTTCACTTCTCTCAACGCAGTTACAGGAAATGGATAAAAGGATAAAAGGATAAAGAAAATGAATGTTTCGATAAGTATTTCGATTACCAGAAAAGAGAAGCCAAAGCCCAAAAGCTGCCAAAAGCTGCCAAAAAGTTTCCCTGCGTTGTTCACTTTTGAATATTCAAAGATCAAGTATGACTTTGTTTTCAAATCGGTTTTAAAAACAAAAAAAATTATAGCCTAAATGCATATAATTATGGGCTATAAACTATAACTATAAACTATTACCAACAAACCATAAACATTTAACTACATATAAACGACATATTTGAACTCTCAGGTTCCTTTGTCATTCGAAGCCAGCCACAAGTGTGAGCCGAAGGTCGGCGCTTTTAATAGCTTTGGTTGATATGGAAGATATAATGCATATGGGGCTAATCGCTCCTCTAATGGCGATCCGATAACAGTAGATATAGTATCTATATATATTAGATAATGGATCACATACAATCTATTTAAAATCGAACAATCGATGAATAGCAACGAATTTAGGTGCCTGACGTCAATTGAACGGACGGACGACGCACCCAAAACCGAAACCAAACCTCAAACCCCCAGACCCCCAGACCCCCAGACCCCCAGACCCCTAGACATCGAGCCTTTCAGCCTGAGACCCCCAAATCTTAAACTAAATAGCAGCATTTCCCGGTAGCCGTCCAATCGGAAACCGCAATAAAAAATCATTGGCAGCTTGACCCTCGCCAGTGATGGGACTTGTGCCCGTGCCCCAGCCGCACCCCTACCCATTCCCTCCTAGCGCCCCCAACTCCCTAGCCACACCTACAGCTGTGAGTGTTTCAATGTCTCCATGTGGCGACAGTTTCCCGTTGCTTCCTTTATCGTCGTCTCCATGAGCAAACATCTAGAATTTCAATATTTTTTTTGTTTTCGTTTTGGTTTTTGGCTTTTTGTTTTTGTTGTTGTTTTCTTATCTCGGAATTGGCAGTGCATGGCAATTCAAGTGCTCGACGAGGAAATGAAAATGCAAAATTGTGAAAATTCTTAAGAAGCGGCGACTCTTAAAATATGTATTAACGTTTGTCACCTAAAAGCTTAAAAGCATTTTCACTCCTTCCCCCGAACTCCCGCCCTTTCACCCATCATCACCTTGCCCCTCTCCCTTCGCCCGCGAGAATGTTTGCCGACGAACAATGCCTTGAAATTATTCGCAAACTTAGCACGTAAATAATCGTCAATATCGTACCCCTTCCACGCTACCCCGCTGCCCCGCTCCACACCCCTGCCCCATCGCTGACTATTCCCATAAAGTCAAAGACCGAGGGACCGTTTAAATATTTGCACAGTTCACTGAAATTATTGTAAGCAGAGGTTCTTAGAAAATGCCGAGGGGACGGCACAGGCGGAATGTAGCTGTGGGGAGCAGTAGGTAGTGCGGTGGGTGCGGAAGGGGTAGGGGAAACAGGACAAAGTAAATTAAATCTTCAAAGGAATTTTGCAATTTTTCCTAGTTTTCCTAGTTTTCCCCTCCTCCCACAATCGGGAAGCAGACGACCAACTCCCGTTCCATTATGGCTACTATTTTATAGCAATTATAATTTTTGATCGCGATTTGCATACAAAGGCGAAGGCGCGACTTTGACGTATGAACAAATCCCAGACAAGCGTTAAACATGAAAGCTAATACGTTCCATAAAGCAAGGAAAAACAATAAACAATCTCGAGATCTAATCATGCAAATCGTGTGTGAGAAAGAGTGCGGGAGAGAGAGAGAGAGGGAGGGGGAGAACAGGTCGCAAGTAACGAGGAAAATGGAAGTCGATATAAATTGATACACAATAAATCGAAATCTTTCGATCGCAGTTCACGATAGAAGCGCAGAAGTGAAGATCGAAAAACAAGACTGAAGAAATAAAGCACATAAGTACCAAGAAGATAATCTATTTATTGATATGTAACGGAACCCGTTGATAGCTCGTTAATACAAATATAAAAACGTATATATAAAAATTAATCAATTCCATTGCAGACATTGATATGGATCATGTTACGAACAAACAAAGAATTATCCATCAGGGGGTGGAAGAAGAGGGGAAGGAAGAAGCCTAGCAACCGATATAAATCGACTTTGATAGGAATCACGTGTTCGACGATGATAAAAGGAAATAAATCGACATTCGGATCCCAAGGTGTTATCAGTTCGATTTCGAACCTCTCAAGTTCCATCAATCCCAGAATTATTGGCCATTCAGGAACGACCAATCAAAGGTCTCAGATCAAAGATTATTGCAATGCCAATGGACAACGGCAACAACAGCAACAATGAACAGAACAACAACAACAAGAACAATACCAAAGAGATAAATGAGAGGCAATTGTGTAATTTATGACTTATTGCTCGATATGCATGTTAAGTGACAACAACAATAACAACAACAACTATAACAAAAACAACAACAAATCACAAACGCCATAAACAGACCATTTTAATAATAAACAACAAATTTATTTGCAACTCGATCCGCACGTCTGGCATAAAAATAAAATATTAATAACAACATTAATAATAATTATAAATAAATAAATATTAAAATAAACAAATATAAAAATAAAATATTTATTTTTAATTTTAATTTTTTAAATAATAAAATATTGCTCACAAAACCGAGTGACTCGCACATTATAAAACTTCCAAGGGTCTCGTCTTAAAACTCGGACATTTCCAATTCGAGCGTCGAGAGTCGCCGCTTGCACGAATTTCCTTATAGAGAAACAACAGGTACGATCTTAAACTTTATTCCCCCACTCGGCTAGCTTTGAATAAATATAAAATATAATTACAAAACATGATAATTGCAATAATGATCATTGAAGTCGTGCCTTTAAAGTCTTAAACTATCATCAGATCAGAATTAAAGATCATAAGGAAGCGCTTTTTAAATGAGGTTCTTTCTGGGTTCGTTCGAAATTCATTTGGTATAATATTCAGATTTCATGAATCTATAAAAAAAAAGTCCGTTGCATTTTAAATAAATTCCTTAAAAGTTGTTAGATTTAAGTTCGTAGTTTCCAAAATCCCCAGAGACGCTGATGTGACACATGACAGATAATACTTATGGACAGTATGGAGTTCCTTCATTTAAAGTACAAATATTTGGAATATCAAAAATTAATTTAATAATTCATAAGTCTATCGATTACAAACAGAAACTCGGTACAAGAAATTCCCCACTTGGCTTCATATTTCGCCATTATTTTTAAAATAAAATTTGAAGTACCCTCAAAGTAAATAAACCCAAAAAGCGATCCATGCATTTGAGATATTTATTTACTTTTCTCTTGGCAAACTAATAACTTAGGATTAGGCAATGGCTTTGGGTGTTACCCAAAGGTTGGGTAATACGAATCAGTGGCAAATGCAATCCTGATGTCTTTGCGCAATCTCATGGATCCCAGAACGCGTCTGGCTTCTGGAATTGTGCATCATCATCCATGCCGAATTTTGCAATTTCGAGCTAAGCACAAATGCAATAAATATGCTTTTATGCATGTCTGTGTGTGAGCGCGTGTGTATGTGTGTTCAAATTTACGCTATTCACGATCACGACAAAAAATAAAAGAGAGAGAGAGGGGAAAAAAAACACGCACATCTCTAACTAGAGACACGCCCAAAGGCGTTTTTCGAACCCAATTTGTACAGCAATTTATGTATGCTTTATGAGTGTGGTGTGTGCATATGTGTGTGGTGGGTCTGGTGTGTGTGGTGTGTGTGGTGTGTCTGATGTGGGGCTGGTGTGTTTGGGCGTCATTTCAAGTTGTCGCCGTTGTTGCCAGGAGAAACTAAAGGCGAGACCGGCTGCTGCCTGAGGACCGACGACAAGACAAGACTTGTTGCTACTTTGGCAATTTGCAAACTCATCGCGCCACACGACGATCCATGGACGTGTGTCTGCCTATGTTTCCTCTGCTTCTTTCTCTTTTCGAGACATACAAATATAATAATGGATCTCCCCACCCCTCACCATTCCCCAGGCCCCTGCCAATCATAATTATTATTATGAGTATTATTATTACAATGTACACACAGTATATTGTTTCATTATCTATCAATGAAGAGTCTTTGCCGTGTCGTTTTGTCATTTCTTTCTTCTTTCTAACAGGTAACACACACACACACATACACATACACACACAAACATATATGTGTACATATACATTTATCTCTATTGACTTTTAAGTGGCTCGAAATTCGCAAGCCTCAAGTATTTAATTTTCAGCTCACGTTGCATTTGGCGTAAAGTTCACCACTCGTATAATTTTTATTCTTTAACAAAATTCAAAATTCTGTCAGACTTTCCTTTGGCATTAAATTACCTTACCAATTTACTTTTTTTACCTGTCAACCCTTCACTTCCCTGCCCCTCCGCTCGACATCTCTTGGGGCAGCTGATATTTTGACTTGAATGTATTTTATTTGTTCCTCTCTTTCTCTATCTTCCTCTCTCCCTCTCTCATTCTCTCTTTTTAACTGAATCTCTGCCCACACTTCCTTTATGTGCGGTATTGTTAAGTTATGTAAAATATTGAGTGTGTGTGTGTGTGTGTGTGCCTTGATCGCTACACACTTATTTACAATTCCATCTTATACACAATCTAAATTTACATGTTTATATTGTGTTGTTTATTGTTGTTGTTGTTGTTGTTGTTGTTGTTGTTGTTGTTGTTGCTTGTGTTTTTGTTGCTGCTGCTAGTGTTATTGTTATTTGTTGTTATTATTGCTGATAGTCGTCGTCATCGGGCTTGTAGCCGCGTCAACTTGTTACGCCCATATTTGGCAGCAAATTCAAATCTTACGTCTCTTTGATTGCTTTATCGAATGTTTATAATCTTCGATCTGGCCCGCTGTCTTTATACTTATTGCCAGTCCGATGTCTGGGCACTCATTCTAAGCAACAAGCACAGCGACGGCCCCAACCACAACCAGAGGCACAGGCACAACCACAGGCAGATACATTTACAGAGGCAGAGGCAGAGGCAGAGGCACAACTACATCGATAGACACACATCGTCGCATTACTCATTCCCCACACGACCTTTAATAACGCATATACATATAATAAAAATAATAAATAAGTGTGTATAAATAAATATGTACCCATTTATTATACACACCAGACATACATAGAAGTCAGATGCCCAAATGAGTGATCGATCACAATGGGGAGGGAGGAGCATTCGAAGTGGACAACTTTCGCAATTTGCATTACAAAAAATCAATATTTATTATAAACTATTCTTTTCAAGATCGAAGATCCCAAAAGGCAACATCTTGGTGGAGGCCAATCTGGTTCTGGTTTCAGTTCCAGTTCCAGTGCCACTTCCAGTGCCAGTGGCAGTGCTAGTTCCAGTTTCAGTTCCAGTTCGAAGTCGAGTGGAAGTGTGAAGCTACCTTTGGACTGGTGGAAAAGCCTTCGACTGCTGGCACTTGTGGCAAAGAGTTTGAAATTTGCTGACGTGTTATGAGCTGCAGGTTGCACCTTGCCAAAACAACAAAATAAAGGCAAAAAAAAGCATAAAACGAAAACAGAAAAAAAATCCAAAGTATCGTCTATAAAGAGTCAATAAATTTGATAGCATTCGTGTTTACGAAGAGTGAAAACGGCACAGCGTGTAAACCTCTCAACCTCCAAACGTTCAAATGGCCAAGCTCGCGATTCACTTTCGTCTGGTGGCCCAGAAACCAAGAAACCAATTGAGGCGTTGGCTGCAATATGCCGCGAGTGGCCAAGTGAGCGGCAAGTGGCTAATGTGGGTCTTCATTTGGCATTTGGTATTGCTTCGGAATGGCCAGACAGAAGGCAGGAGCACGGACACAGATAGCAGCAGAGACACATACAGTTGGCAGGTGGTAGGTGGTAGGGAGTAGGGGGCAGGGAAAGAGGGGAAAGTGTTTACGAGGTCAGTAATAGGCCCTGATTTTTATAGCCAAATGGGTGGCACGTTAAAAAGGACCTTGCGGCACGCCAGTAACCAATGTGCAGATTAAGATCTCGCATGTGAGTCCCGTGTTAGGAGCTTAAAGACACATTTCAGTGTTTATAATCGGATACTCGGATAAACGGATACTCGGATAGTCGTATGGTCGGATAGCCGAATAATCAGCAGGCAAGTGAAGAAATACTCATTTAGAAGACACACCAACTATTAACTGTTTGACCCTGAAAACGAATGTGAGGGAGGGAGGGAAGTAGGAAGGGAGGTAGGAAGGAACGGGCTGCCCAAGGCACAGAAATTCTGCTCGTTAATAAATCAAAAATATATATATTTTTTTTCACATTAAGTTGGCAGCTCAGTTCAATCAGCCGGAACAAAATGAGAACGATAATTAAATAAAAATTTATGACTGTACGTGTGATGTACGTATCGTGGAATTGGCGCCAATCTCCCAATCTTCCAATTCCCCAACCTTCATCTCCATCATCACTCGTCCGCCCGCCCGCACAGCAATTAAGAGGATCCCGCCACGACCCGTGGCATTGACTTAGCTTGAACTTTGACAAAGACATGCAAATGAGGAGATACTCCTCCAAGTCACTCATTTATCTTAAACAATTGCAATTTACAAGTGTCGGGGAGGGGGAGCCTCGGAGCGTATGTAATGTAATTAATAACTAATTAGAGGAACATCTTCCCCCGGCCAGAGATATGGGATGCGAGGTGTGTTCCAAAAGTAGCAACCAATGAGCTAAATTATCATCAAGTTTTTATACTCACATAGGTCAGGACTTGATCAGGCGGATACAAGGCCAGATTGTACGGTAATCACTCTTACTTAAAGAATCTCAAAGCTTTCACTGATTAATTGTACTTTTCCATTGAATTTTAATTTGTTATTCAAGTGGTTTTCTTTGGATATGCCTTAGGCAGGTGTAGATTTGCACTTCAAGTAATGGGATAGTTAGGAACGCGCGGGAGCAGTTAAATGTATTCTTCGAGAAAACATATTGCCAGAAGGCTGGTAATCCAATATTTAGGTAGAACAGAAACAACTGTTCCAGACTTGTCGTGGAAGCCTTTCCGTCAATGCAATAGTCAATTATTGACCGCAGAAACGAAACGCCTCGAAGAACATAGGCATTGAAAATCATTTGTTTGGATTTCAGGTTTTGCAGCTGTCAACTGTTTCGATAAGTCCAATTTATGAACTTGCCAAATCATTAATCATGGAAAACATTAAAATCTGAGTTTGCCAAAAATATCCCACAGTCCGTCAATTAAACATTCAAATTGAACTAAATTCTAATCTCGGAAACAAGTTCGATGATAGAAGCCGCCAAAAGACTAACGAGAGATGCATGAATACATTTTCGATTATCGATTATCGATTCCAAGCTCGAGGTGTGATATCAAATTATAGCAACTGTCATATTTGGCGTATGGATTAGGAAATTTTTTTCTTTTTTTTTTCAACATATGAATAATGTATGCGAGGCACGATTAGTCGGAGATAAATTCGAGTTAACCCTCGCAAATGCTTTTGATGAATGGGGGGAAGCGAGAGGCTGGGAAGTCTCAAATTTGTAACTCAATCAGGCATCAAATCGTGGAGGCCCTTGAAGTGTATTGAGATGCAGACAGAGGTGAAGACAAAGACGGACTCGGGGCAGAGAGCAACAATGCAAGTAAACAGTTTGAGGCTTAACCAACTGGGAAAACATACAGCACAGCTGTGAATTGGATTGTAAGTTTGTGGAATGCGTTTACGTGTGTGGAATGTATTTGGATATCAATGCTTAGGCCGCTTCAGTTTCTGCCTGGAATCTGTTCACACACATGTGTGTATAATTTTCAATGCATATTTTAAAAACGTGTGCGACCCACGCTTCAATAATTACACAGCATATTTTGCATTTATTACAAAATTTTATTAGCATGACGATTTTTTCTCGTATCATTATTATTGTTTATTGTTTCAATTGTTTTACCATATTAAGTTGTTGCGGAAGTTTATAAACATCTGTCAAGGGCTTTCGAAAATCAAATCGAACTGTTGGTCGAATCGAGTACAAACAACGGCAACTCACAATATTTTTTATTTTTTTGATTAAACGCTAAGCCATACCAAAATATAAAAACAAAAACAAAAAAAAAATGATAGACTGTTAATCAAGTTTGATTTGGGACGCGTTTCGATTTCGTGTTTCTTCAATTCGGCGAAAATTTGGTACAAACCTAAATCAAATTAGAAACTAACAATAAAAGAGAGCCAACAAAGCGTGGCGAAAATCGGCAACAAGATTATTTATTTAACTTGACGTTTTATATATTTTTTTTTTTTCGAAAAAAAAAAAAAGACATCGACTTATGATAGACGCGATCCGATGACGCGACAACGTAACGCGCAAGCACAGAGCTAAAGACACACTAAACTCGCGGCGTCATCAGCACCGCTAGCAAAGCCTCCCAACTACAGTAGCTGTGCAAGAGAACTTTAAACTGAGAGACAGTCAATCAGAGAGAAAGAAAGAGGGAGCGGGCGAGAGCAAGAGCGAGAGCGAGATAGAGTGCACAGCTGCTATTAGCGTGTGGGAGAGAGTGTGTGGATATAAGCAAGTGCATTGCCATCGAGAGTGGGGGGAGAGGCTTCGGAGTGACCGAGTAAGTAAGTAAATAAGCGACTGAACGAGTAAGTGTGCGAGTGAGTGAGTGAACGAGTATCTGTCTGTCTGTCTATCTGTCGGTCTGTCTGTCTGTTGTGTGTTTGCCGGCGTGTGAAACTTTATGCAAATTAGCCAGTGTCTGTTTGTGTGCAAGTGTATGCGGAAAATAAAAATAAAAGTTTATGTCAGTGTCTTTGACAATAAAAACAAAGGCAACAACAAAAAAAAATGTCGCTGATACGGTACAATGAGTGTGTGATACGGCCCAACTAAATTTCAAACAGCCTAACACAGCAGCCGCAGCAGACAAGAACCTGCCTCAATTTGTTGTTGTCAATTTGATGCTTGTGCTTGAGCCTGTGTTGGTGCCAGTGAAAAAGTTCATTGTACGTTGATTACACAAAATAGCAGCCCAAGAAGAACAACAATAGCACAGCAACAGTGGCAACAACAACAACAACAACAGCAGCAGCAACAACAATAATAATAAGAACAATAACAATTTCACTTTTTTATTGTAAACATAAAAACACCCACAGACACACGCACACACACACACACACAGACTTATACACATCTATAGGCCGGCACTTTTGGTACGTGCGTTTCCCGTTTACGTCGAATCATTAAAATTCCTAATGTGCACACAAATTATACACAAAGTAACACAAAGATTTGGGTGGCTGCATGTTATACCCTCCCTCCCTCCCCCCATCACTGCCTTCAACAATCATCCTTATCCCAGTGCCGCAGCGCAGCGGCTGATGTCATCCGCCCTTTGCAGCAACTCGTCTAAAGACGCAAGTCAAATTACGCAGAAGAAGGCAAAAATACTAAAATAAAAATACTCTTAGCAAAAGGAGGATAAATCAAAACTTAACTTGATTATTAAATTTAATAAACTTGATTATAAAATTAAACATTTCTTATCACTTGTTAAATATTGAGAAGTGATCGACGGGTGATCGTCCAACTTATATAAATTATATAAAAATTTCTATGTAATCCGTTACACATTTCCTGACAGTTGTACAGTTCCTTGAAAAAGGGTATTCAAAGCTAAAGAAGAAGAAATTCATTTGGCAATAAAATGAAATTTCATTTTTGATATGCAAATTCAACGCCGCATGAGAAGAAACTTGGAAAACCATTGCATATATATTTTCATTTTCAAACGAAAGGAAATATTTATGGCCTCGAGGCGACAAAGTTAGAGCCAAGCATGCGGAATCGAAAGTGATCGACGAAGAGTTACCCTGTTTCTAGCAATCGGTTTTTAAAGTCAAAAAGGACAAAAACTAAAAATATTTAAATTACTTAAAAAATAATGTATTTCCATTATTTCTTCATTGTGTGTCCTAAATTTTGAAAGGATATACTAAGTAAGAGTGCATGTTAATTACGCAAAAGTCAAAGTAAAGGATAGCCTCAAGTCTTTGCCGTTGCCAACGATGCGACTGCCTATTTGCAGCTCACCCAGACAATCGGCTGCATTTGAAATTTTTATGTCAGGTTCGGCGACAAATGTGATGTGCACATTGGCCTCTGAGGCCTTTATGGCGCGTCTGTCCTTACGTCTGTTTGGCCTAGGCCGATTGTGCGTGCCAAGAACTATTTGGACTAGATTCGTGTATCTTTGGAAGATTCTTGCATTGGTGGTGCATTGCACGTATAATTTTGTTCGCTTACTGCAAAATCTATCGCAATACTTCATCTACTCTTTGAGAGTGCATGTGTGAGTGTATTTGTTTGTATCGGACTACGTTCAAGGTCAGCGCACGATTGCGATCGCTTGAGAAGCTATTGGTTCATAAAAAGCGCAGAAAGAAGAAAAGAAAAAGATTAATTAAAAGCGATACACGGAGAGGGGGCACACGACAAGAGCGAGCTAGATGCAGAGAGAGACAAAGATAGATAGCCAAAATATTGAGTATTGTGTATAACACAAAACCGGGAAACATCAACGCAAAACGAAACAGGCAAGAATGCAAAATGAAAGGTGTGAGTGTTTGACTATGTAAACACCTAGTAAATATATACATACACACATACATATATAATATAAATATGTTTATAGGTATGTTATAATTTTTATATACATATAGACGATATCAAATTTGTTAACTTTTTCATTAACATTTAAAACTTGTTTTTTGAAAAGTTTCCCAAATATTGTAAGCTCTTCTATTGTAGAGTATACGTTATAATTTACTGCTTACAGTAGACCACGAAAAAGTAATGATTATAAATAATTATTAGAGCGGAGTGGCAGTTATACACTTCGCCGCTATCCTAACGCTGAATAAGCTATTGTTTCTATATTTTCATAAAACACTTTTCCAAATGTTATTGGTGCTGTTTTTTGGGCCATGTTGGGCCATGGGAGTGCATAGAATGTGCCTCGCGGAGCGCTTTAGGCAGATTAGTAGATAGACTAGACTAGGCTATGTTTGCTGCATGCTTTCCTCTACATCGTCATACCGGCGCCCATCAAACTATCGCACCATTGCACCCTCGCACACTGATACAATCACACCCAACACTTACACACATACACATTCACTCTCTGCAGCTCTAACTTTCCATATTGTAAATTTTCCATTGTTTATTATTAAAGTTATGGCGTTTGCTTTTGTTTCCTTTGTAATTGTTTGTTGGTATATGCACCACCTTAGATGCAAAGTACGCAGATAAGCCATCGAGGCGAAATGCTAAGCTCATTAAGCTGCTCCCCCCCTTTTTCCTCTTCCCCTCTCACTCTCTCGCTCTCTTTTCCTCATCTGTTCTACGCTCTCACTACGCCTCAGTAACAGTCTGCGACTCGGTTCAAGCTTAAATATACTCTTAAAAATGATGCTTTAAGTTTGCCATTAAATATGTGACATATAAAACGATAACAATCGATAGATTTTCTATTTAACGGACGTAACTATTAGATTATATTGTGATTTAGTTTAGAATATAAAATATATTTGTTATCGTATATTCCATGGCTAAAAAATATTGTAGCCATATTTATCGCCATGGAAATGACTACGGAAGAGTATACAATATTCGGAGATACAAGCTTTGATTTTTATATTTGCTTTGATTATGCAGAGAATATTGCATTTTGATGTTCGCCACAAGGAAATACATACACACATGCATACATACATATGTATGTATAGACGATATTTTACAAATTTAAGCAGACAGTGGGCGTGGTAGGCGTATTTGCATATGGGAAACAAAACGAAACTAAACAAAACAAGACAAGACAAAACAAAACAAAACAAGACAAGACGAGACAAAACGACGGACGCTGCTTGCTCATTTGTTAATCTCTGGCTTTTTATACGCCATCATTATTCAACACTGAATACTCAGGTACCGTTACGTACATAAATCCAACAGCTAAACCTAACCAACCCTTGCGGTTGTTGGTCGACTGAGACTCTACACCGTTGTTACTACTATACAGCAACAACAAATACAACTACAACAACAGTTATTTGTTGTTTTTGTTATTGTTATTGTTCTGTTTTTGCTGCTGTTTACTCTGTTGTTGCTAGGCAAACGAGCAAAATGTTAATAAACTTTTATTGCGCAAGAAAATGCCACTATTTCTATTATAATTGTGTTAATGTTGTTTGATACGCTTACAAATGATTTGCATACTTTAAAGTTAAAGCTAAATGCTGCGCTTTTATTAATGAGCGAACGAAAGTTGCTCTATAATAGGCAATAAATGGGATAATCGATAGCAGTTAAGTAGCTGCACTGACCTTTCGATAATTAATCGCCAGCATCCCGAGGCCCACACGCTGCACGCAAATTACATCAAATGAATAATTTAATAGCAACAATTACACAAATGCGGCAAGTGCGCGCACATAAGGCACCTCAAAGTAAAGCGCTGACGCCCACGCAATGACGACATCCATCGCTTCCAGTGGTGATGATGATGTTGGATGGTGCCCAAAGGCAGTTGAAGGAGAACAGAGGAGATGAGAAGTAATTTAAAGAGGAATAGAACAACAG
Source organism: Zaprionus lineosus (assembly GCA_035044505.1). Classification (NCBI taxonomy): domain Eukaryota; kingdom Metazoa; phylum Arthropoda; class Insecta; order Diptera; family Drosophilidae; genus Zaprionus; species Zaprionus lineosus. The sequence continues at coordinate 3,225,098 of JAWNNX010000694.1, read as the reverse complement.
CAACCACGGCAGCAGCCCGACTACAGGTCCATGAAGGTAAAGCTCATAGAGCATAAGCCACACACACACGTACACACACATACACACATAGGCACACGCATAGAAAACAATGCGTAACGAAAAAGCAAAAACAAAAGTAAGGTTAATGAACTTCTGAGCAAGCGGCATCGTCTCACTGGCCAATTTTTATTGCCTACAAGTTGTATACTTTTCAATTTGCTGTAATTGCGGCTGGCAAGCTTTCAATTTGCCTCAGTTAAACGAAGCGTTGAATTGAAAGCGAGCGGCGGACTCCAAAACCACCTCCATGTCCATATAATTTGCTAATCACATTTGGTAAATTATGTTGTAAGTCGCACAATTGTACAATTAAAATGATGTGTGAAGCGACATATTCGTACATATAGCAGCAAAGACACAGAAGCATACGCACACACAGCCACACATATCAACGCACCAACACACATACACATATCAAATCTGGTTGACAAATTTCCATGTCCAATTTGCCACTGACTGAAATGGACAAATGGGTATGGGTTATGGGATATGGAGTATGGGGAACGTGGAACGTCGAATGATGGAATAGGGGGGAACGGGACTTACGGTAGGACAAAAGACAAGTCACGCAAAATTCGACAGAGACAGAGAAAAAAGGCCACAAGACGCTTAACAGTTAGACGTTTAACAGTGAAGAACATGGAAAAGTAAATGAAGAAAGAAAACTCGCGTGAATCATATGCAAAATAGAACATAAGAAGCAAACTTAACCCCAACGCCTGTTAAACACATTTATGGCCAACAATCAGGCAGGCGTCCCACCGAGACGGCCCAAAACGACAACAACAAACATTTGGCAATATAAAATCAATCTTGATTTGTTTTGGCAGCGGTTGGAGGTTGTTGTAGCTTATACAGCGCCGATAGGTAAATGACCAAAGGGTCATCGTCATCGCAATAGTCATCGTCATCGTCGTCGTCTTAGCTAAGAGTTTTTCGAGCCTGTTGCCGCCAAAGTGGGGATTGAGTGGGGCATTTTATTGATGGACGACATCATTTGATTACTGTAGGACATTTGCCCATATAATGAACGGCGTGTTTTGATTTATAGCTAACATGTAAACTTGCTGTAAATCATACGCTTTAAATGCCTTCAAGACGATTAGTCAGCGGGTGTATTAATCTGGAAAAAGCCGAATTCGAAACGAATTCGCCTTCAAATATACAAAATTTTATACACATTTAAGTTTGTTGTCGTTCGTTATAGCAAATGATATGCAGCCCGTCAAATGGCAGCTGGTTTCCAGCACTAAACTGATTAATCGTCTACAAACATTTACCAACACTGCCAAGGCCTAATGGCCTTGCAATAACAACATTTAAGTTCTTCTGTTTCACCTCACTTCCAATAACTCAACTTAAGTCGGTCATTTTCTCTGCTACAAGCGATACGATAGAAACCCCCACCAACCCTATCCCGCCCCACGCCTACCGACAGCTGAACCAATTGTACAGCTCCTAAGCTGCTGCGTCACGCTGCAGCTTAAGAAGAGCACCGAAGGGCGCATTCGGGTTTCTTCGTCTATTGCTTAAACGCCCTTCGGAAATGAAGTGAAACATTTTCGGTTCTTCATTGTACTTTGAGTTTTGCATTTTGCATCTTGACAGCGGCTCGAGGCGATCCGCCGCCTCAAAAGCATCCAAAGTTTCAATGTTTGCCCAATTTGCATAATTTTGCACGCGAGAAGCACTTCAAAGAAATCGCATGCAAATTGAAAATTGATTTTCGTCAAAACTTTGATTTTGGTCTTGCGCTAAATTTTGAAAGGTGTTGAAGGTCATTGATAGTCATGCATACCGAAAATATACCCTGTACTTTTCATCACGACTTCAATCAATACCTGAAATAAAAACCGTCAAGAGGTGCTTCTCTTCAATTAAACTAAACGAAGCCGTCATTATATCTCTTCAGCTCAGTCTAGGGTATTTCATAGACAAAAACGCCATGAAAAGCGAAATCTTACTTTTTATATTGCAACCGCGTATCGATTTGCCTTTCTGGGGGCTCCATAAATCATATTTGATGCACATAAAAATCGAATTTAAGTACTTCAAATGAAATTGAATTATAAACTTATATATGAAGACTGAATACGTTTGAATGGCATTTCCAAATACCGCATACTCTTACTCTCCAAAGGCAACCAATAAATAATCCATTTAATTCATGACTAACTTTTCAAAGTAAGAAATCACCTGAACAAGCCTGAGATTCAAAATTCCTAATTTTTATTAGATTCCATTTATTTCTTTGCCATTTATAGGACATTTATAGGGCATTTATATATTTTGATAGATTATTACAAACTAGACTTTTAAACATTTTGATTGGCCTCATTCGGTTTTCTCACTTGATTGATGTATGATTGATGAATTGTTAGCTGCCCCTTCAACGAACTTGCATAATGAAGCACTCAATTGACTTAAATTGGGAAAGGGGAATACGCGTCCGTATGTTAATATCCATAATACCCATAACGTTGATGATGACAAGACTGCCAACTATGAACTGACCACGGCCAAGGGTCGCCCTCAATGGTAGGAACCCCACGCTTATAATCGCCAAATATTTACAACTTCCTCGGAATGTTTACAAATTTGGCGAATTCGATGGCTAGAAGAATATGTGCTAAATATAAATCATAGCCATAAAGAGCCGGGGGCCTACGCATTCCGCGGCAAGGTAAACATATAGACACACATGCACGCATATGCAGAGGTTCGCGCACACACACACACATAATTCGTGTCCAAAAATAGCTCATGTTTGGCCGATTAGCATCAGTAGCCAAAAGGCGTCGGAACGTGATGAGGTGACTCCATCGACTTCACACATCCTGTTCCCCCGCCCGCAGGTGTGCCCAGGTTGCGTGACACACATATTTGCCAAAGCAGCCGAACGAACAAACGAGCGAGCGAGCGAGCGAGCCAAAGGGAACGCATTCGATTGTATACTTTCTGGCTAATTGTTCACACCCGCCACGAGATGGACCACACCCCAGGGCGGTGAGGTCGGTTAGCTGAAACTAATCTGTAAACAATTAAGGCCTGGAGATGGGTATCAGTTGCTGCAACGCGTCCAACATACTCATTTCAAATTAATTTGCAACGTGTGCCATTAAACTAATTAATTTTGAAATGGGCCAAGACATCGACAACCCAAAGCGGTAGACAAAGCGATAAAATAATTATAATTTATTTCGTTAATTAGCAACGCAAAAGGGTAAACTGTTTAGTTGCACAGCAAATTTGTTGCATGCAGTCGGTGGCAATATCAAAACATAATGAATTCACTTCAATTTGTTGAAGATCGTACAAAGTAAATTAATTTATATTTTTTTCTTTCGCTTTTTTTTCATTTTTATATGTTACTTCGTTTTCCTAATGGAAAACTACACGCTCAAAAACTGACCGAACCTACGAGCCCCTCAACAGAGCGCAACAAGAGTGCTGATAAGACATGTACAAAGTAGCACCAACAACCACAACAACAACAACAAGAAGAAGAAAAATAAGAAGAAAAAAGAAGAAGACAGTCAACAGACCCAAAAACAAAAACTGATAAGTCAACAATCGTATAAGAGGTAACATCGTATGTCCAAATGCATTTGAGTCACTTTCTCACAACCCAAAAAAATAAACAAACGATTCAAATTCAAACAAATCCAGTCCTATGACACGTATTAAACTAAAAGATACCCTCTACATGGGTTCCAGCAGTTTATTTCTATATACTATATATTTTTGAGCACTCGCTAAACCACTGTTAACTAATATTGCTTATAATATATTATTTGTAATGTAAATATTTTCTTTTAATGACATCTGTCTATTTATTACAATCATTATTAAATAATCCACCTTATAATTAAATCATTTACAGGGCATAACCAATCTTAAGCTCTTTATTACTCAAGTCATATAATCATAAAAATTTTTGTTCGAAAGTATATAAGCTGGGAACAAAGTCTTCTGCTCTTAGCTTTATCGCTCTTTCTTTCTCTCTTTCTCTCTTTCTCTCTCTTCTCCTCTCTCCTTTATACTTCATTCCTTTCTCTGCACAACTCTCTCTTTCAATTGCCAATAAGAAATGTATTTCTAAGTCTGAGCATAAAATACAGATAACAATAATTATATTGTCTGTATATTTGAGTTTTAATAAAGATTTAATAAATTTTAAGCTGATATTCCTTTTACAAAAAATAAACTTCAAAGCTACGGGAGATAGCTTTGACAGGTCTAGACTTTACAAGTGTTTCTATATATTCACGTACTTCCGCAAAGAAGCCTGGAGTAACAAATTTTTAAACATGCGACATTTTACTACGAATAATAAAACCTAAAACAATGATTCCAGTTACTAAGCGGCACACGGCTCCATCTTTTTACATATGAACACATACATAAATAAATATATACTTATATACAAACAAAGAAACGGGTGTCGTCTAACGGTAAAACATATGTCGCTTTTATTATGACTGCAATTTTCTTTTGTCAAATGTCAGCTGTTGGCGCACTTACCCTTTTGCAGTTAACACATACACAGACAACTCTTTGAGAGTGTTGCACGCAATATGGCGTCATTTCTTTGGCAGTCGCAAGAAGCACAGACTACAATCTACGTGACAATTAAATATATGAACGATATTTCAAAGTGAAAGAGAGATAGAGCGAGAAAGAAATAGTGGGTAAAAATTCTAGGTCAGCAATTGTGATGAGCTCGTGACAATTACGTGACTATAAAGACGATAATGGAGAGTTGACTTATATAACTACTAACTCTAATGCTCACGGCAATTTAAATAAATACGTAAATTATTTTCACAACATTAAGTCCCACTAACCAGCAGCAAAGCAACTGAATCATGACGATATACAGCTCATCTCTAATTTACTGATATTGGAGCAGTCCCCTTTTCTTGTTCATCGACTGATGAACGATAACTGAATAATGCGTCTGACACATTAAGCACGCGTTTGTCTTGTTGTTGCTAGTCTGTGGCGCCGTGATAAGCTCCCATTTAACGATATCTACACAAAAAATATCGCATGGGATATAAACGCTTTTGATTGAATGCCGGAAATTCGACGGAAATTTGCAAAACGAAAAAAAGGAATACACATGTACACAAGCCAAACAGATATAAATAGCACTATTTTTCACACATACTTTCCACAGAATTTCTTTCACCACACTTTAATTAAAACAATCAACAAAAATGATATCATAAGCAACAATGTTAAAAAAATCTAGTAACTGGCGTTTAGCTAGCGCCATCTTTTGCGCTGTTTGATTAATGGGGAAAGCGAAGCAAAAAGAAAATTCCGTAATTGCTGTTTCCATTGCAACTTGTTATCTTTCCTGTTTTTTAGACTGCAGCGTTAAGGACAAGTATGCATTTTAGCGGCTTCTGCGCGAACGCATGTCAAAGCCACTTGACTTTTGGCCAGTTATATGCTCCCACTCATTAAACATCAATCTGGTTGGTATTAGCTAATCGTATGTGTCATTCTTACGGTGACCAAAACAAGAGTGGAATAAATTGTAAAAATTTTTAAACATCAACTGAATAAAACGCATGAGTCATCAGCCTTTTTGTTTTTTTTTTTCTTCCTAATTTTGAATTTGATTTTTTTAATGTATTGTTTTTGATTTGTTTTTGTACTTAGTGTCATGCAGTCAACATTCCGCTCATCTCTTTCCCACTTACATACGACTCATCTTGGTACGTAGTTTATTCATCCTTCTGTTTTTTTCTTAATTTCGTTTGATTGTCAGCCATATTGAAATTGGGTTAATAATAAATGTACACGCTGAAATGTTTTTAGGACTTACTTTTGCTTTCGATGCTTTTTAACAGCTTTCTACGTCAGCAGTTTTATTGATTTTTCTTATTTTCACACAAAATGCATATGAGATAGATCTAAAAAATGTTGCAAGCAAATACACACACATAGATCCATCTGTATGTACAAACACATGTATACGCATAAGTTAATACATATAAACATATGTTTACACATGCTAGCATAAAATATATTTATGGGAGTTAGAAAGAAATAGAAATATATGTAGCTTAAGGGGGCTGTGCCGCCTTCGGCAGCCGCCAAAAAAAAAACCGTTGCAAAACGTTAGCGTTACTACATTGAGCGGCTTATTTGTTTTATGCGGCTTACACATACAAACGCACACAACCACAAAAATAAGTATATACATGATGCATATACACACGATGTATGTGTTTGGTCGTTCTATGTGTAATTCCTACCCCAATTACGTCCTGAGCTCCATGGCCCACGCATCACAACAGCTGCATCGGCGCTGATTTATCGATTTTTCACTCACGAATTTTAATTCGGCAATTATATAAAATGTGCATAAAATATAAAACTCTAATAGGTATTAAACTTAAAATAGCTGAAATAACAACTTAATTTATTTTTCTTAACCTTTGTCAAATATAAAATTAGCCCAGCCAAAATTAGCAACAAAATCGCAAACCACCTGCCCCATAGAGCGCCAATGTGAGGCAAGGCGCCGTCGTTTGTATTTATATTTTGCACAAGAACAAATCACACGTATAATTTTTAGCCGCCCTTGAGTCTTATTTATCCACCTCTTCTACCTGCCTTTCGCAGGGGCACACATAGACAATCACAGACGCAGAGGCGGCCGCCTCTTCAAGATTGAACGACGCCAAAAACATACACAAACACAAAAAAGGCTGACATGCACATGCATTTCGTATGTATGTATATATACTTGACTTGCACTTACATTTAAGTCTGCAAAAAATTCGCTGATAATCGGTTTTTGGTCTCTTTTTCTGGGCGGAGGGGGCTACTGGACCTTTTAATTAAAGTTGTAATGGCAAATATAACCTTGTCTGGTTAAACGCTGGCCATTTGTTGTTGCCGTATACTTGTTGTCGGCATACCCATATAATTAATAAGCGTTAATACACTCCATTTAAACTCATCGCACAACACTTTCATTTAACATTTTTTTACCATAAAAATGTAATTCATGCTCAAAAAAAAGGAAACACTCGCGACTCCGAATACATAACTGGTTAACTCTTTTTGTGCTTTGCCTTTTTAAGTGGCTTTATATGCTCTACTTTAAGAAAGGATCTACAAAAATTTCACTGAACTGCTATTGCCTTGCACCAATTTGTATATAACACTATCAAAATAATTAAATTTTATTTAAAATTCAAGTTTTAAACGGCGGACAAAAACTACCCATTGTGCGTTCAACGCGCTTGTGTCAAACCGATTAAAAAAAACAAGACATGCACAACAACAAAACTCAACGATTTGCTGAAATGTTATTTACAGCGAACGCAATTCCTTAGCAAAAGAACAGCAACAGCACACATATGTCAGTGTTGGACAAATTTAAAATAACAACTATGTTAATTTGAATAATTTAATCAAATTAGTTGGATTTGCTGTCTTATATATATTTTTATGAAAAAGTGTTATTAGCTTAGTTGATATTAAATATTATTGATTAAATAACTCTATAATTGTATGCCAAATCATCGGTTTGAATAAGCTAACATAACAAGCTAAACATTTTGTACACTGGTTATAAGTTTAGCGATATATACATTTATTCTCATATATGTGGAATAGATTTGTTCTAGAATTCATCGATAAGCTAACTTATTTTAGGATTTTATTCACAATGTTAAAATCTAATGACTTCTGTTTCTATTCTATGATTTAGAACACAACATTTTTAAAAAATAATTAATAAGTTTCATTAACAATTATAATTTTGTTGGCTTGTTTACTTTCCTGATCTGAAGGAACAAGCCTTACCTGCATAAATTAATACTAGCTAGCAGGTGCTTTAATATACTAAAAATGTTTGCGGTGAATATCGGCTTATTGTCTTATATGGCAGATGAGCACACTGATTTCTACATTTCAAAAGTGGAAAGATATGGCCACACTGTACAGACGTGTCATTTGACGACTGCCGTAAATATCTAGGTTTTTTTAAATTTGCGGCGATTAATTTGTTTTAAGTCTGCTTTGTAACTTAACTGGTGCTTACCTTTCTGGAATTAGTTCAATACTTCCTTAACATTGGCGCATTTCTTGAAGTTCCGAAAACACGCGCAGTTGCTTACTGCCTGCCAGCTTAACATCAGCTGGGCTCAGCTAATTTGGGTAAAAAAAAGACCCAACCAAACCCAATTGTTAAGAAGAACCAACGCTGCTTTTGTAAATAATTAAGGCGCCGGCTCAGCGGCAGCAAGAACAGCAATGGCGGGTCAAAAATTTCAGTACGATGAGAGTGGCGGAACGTTTTATTATTTTGTGTTATCATTCTTAGCACTAGTGTTAATACCGACAACGATTTACTATTGGCCACGTAAAAAGAAAGAAGGTTAGTGCTGTTGATTTTAATCACACTACAATTATGTTGATATCTGTGTATGTGTGTGTGTGTTTGCAAGTGTAAGATAGAATATAAGTGAGCTTTTCACCCATATGCAAACATGTGTCTTTAATGGACACGTTCCAATAAGTTATTCTAACAACGTTGACGAACGGGGCTTAGCACTGTCTTCGTGTTGGTGAAAGCTGTGGTTGCACCAACAACTACAACAACAACGTCACAAGCCAGCTCACTTAACAAATGGGACACACAGACACAGCCACAAGCACTGACACACACATACGCACGCAGAGAGATTCACATGCATTACTCTCATGATCTCAATTTGATTTAGCCTCGCTCTCTTACGCTCCTATAATTTATTTTCAATTCTGACAAATCCTTGATACAGATCCTGGAAAGCTTCAAGAAGAATGTCAATGTGCGGACTGCTTAAAAAAGAAGATAATTTTGGCCAACGCGGAGCCCTATCGTGTGGTCAAATCTGTTGTTATCAAATTAGTGATCTTGCTCGGCTGGGCGCTCCTCTTGGCACTCACCTATAGAGTCTCTCAATTTGATTATGAGATGGCAAGCTTTGATCCTTTTGAAATCTTGAATGTGCCGCCAACATCGTCACAAGCAGAAATCAAAAAGGCCTATTACAAGCTGTCCAAGGTGTTGCATCCTGATAAAGAGACGGGTGATGAAAAGTCCTTTATGATGCTAAGCAAAGCTTATCAAGCGCTCACCGACGACGTGGCCAAGGAGAACTATGAAAAATATGGAAATCCTGATGGTCCTGGCGCCATGTCTTTTGGCATTGCGTTGCCCTCTTGGATTGTAGAAAAGGAGAATAGTGTGTGGGTATTGGGCCTTTATGCTCTGGTTTTCATGGTGGCCATGCCCTCTGTTGTGGGCGTCTGGTGGTACCGCTCAATTCGCTTCAGCGGTGACAAAGTTTTGCTGGACACCACCCAAATGTATGTGTACTTTATACATAAGACGCCCCACATGCTACCTAAGCGTGCCTTGATGGTGTTAGCAGCCAGTTTGGAATTTGATAAACGTCACAATTCCCAGGTGGTGGAACGACAGTCGGACAACGATGAAGTTCCAGCGGTACGTAGCAATTTGGTTAGCAATAAAAATTGCGATTATATAAAATTATACATGTCCAATGAAGGTATAAGACCAAAAACCGTTAATTTAATACTTATCCTTCTATCCCTTTAACAGCTAATCAGGCAGCTGCCAAAACTGAACGAGAAATGCAAAGAGCATCCATTGTGCCGTATGTACTCGATTAAGACAAGGGCCATATTGCATGCCCATCTCACGCGCATCCCTCTTAATCCGGAGACATTGGAACGCGACCGTCAGTTTATTGTTAAGAAGTGTCCTTATCTTGTTCAAGAGATGGTCAGCTGTGTCCATCAGCTGGTCATGATGGCCTATGCGAGACGACTACCACGTTTGCCTGACATTGAAACAATTGAAAATTGCATGAAAATGTCGCCGATGATAATTCAGGGCTTGTGGGAGTTCAAGTCGCCGCTGCTTCAATTACCTCATTTAACCGAAGATCATTTATACTTTATGAACAAAAAGCGTCATGTGAAGAATCTGCAACAGTTTGCACAACTGAAGCCGGAGGAAAGCCGCCTGTTACTTAAGAATTTATCGGACTTTGAGTACGAGAACGTGATGCGGGTTCTGGGAAAGATGCCACTTATTGATTTCTCCATTTGCTGTGAAGTGATCGATGATGAGAACACGAATGTGGTTACTGCTGGCGCAATTGTTACTGTTACTGTTACTTTAGAGCGTAAGGACATGAAGACCCTCTTTGGCGATACAAAGGCACCCGAGAAACAGGGAATTAAGGATGATGCCAACGATGAGGCTGCCGGAGATGAGGATGAAAATGCGTCTGTACTTCCCGTTAAGAAGGCTTCTGCCTGGGCCAAGCCCCGCAAGGGTGGTAAGGGAAAAGGTGGCAAGAAACCTGCCAATAATCAAAAGAAAAAAACGCAACCGAAGCCGGCGGTTACCGCTACGAATACTGCTCCGACAACGACATCGGATGAGCTGACGGCAGCCAATTCGGAGGCTGAATCCGATCCTGGTGAGCATAGTGATGTTGAGTCTGCCGCGGGATCAGGCAGCGAGGATGAGGAAAAAAATAATAAAAATAATTCCTCATTGGATGATGACGATGACGAGGAATGGGAACGCCTTCAGGCGAAACTTAATAAGCGTGAACGCCTTGAGGGCATATCACGTATGTCGCATGCGGTGCACTGTCCGTACTTCCCTGAGGAGAAGCAGGAGTATTGGTGGACATATATATGTGACCGAAAATCACGCACGCTACTTACGGCGCCTTACCACGTCACAAATCTCGTTGAGAAGGAGGAGATACAGCTGAAGTTTACAGCACCGCGTTGGCCTGGCGTCTACACCTTTACGGTTTGCCTGAGATCGGGTAAGTGATCCAAAGGTGATGATTACAAAATCGGATTTTTATATTAGTTTATGCCTTTTGTAGATTCGTATTTGGGCATGGATCAGCAGCAAGAGCTTAAATTGGATGTGCAAAAGGCGCCTGTACCACCGACGGATCATCCACAATGGGATCTTAGCGAATCGGAACCGGAGCACAACGACCAACAAGAGAATCTGAGCGACTATACAACTGACTCATCGGATGAGGAGGATAGCGATTAGAAACCAACCAACCAACCAACCAATCAATCAATCAATCAATCAATCACTAAGAGACTCATCACATGACACAACACCCCCTAAAATCCTATAAAATCCATCCCCAACGAGTGAATGTCCCCTGCAAACCAACCAGAAGATGATTTTGTTTTCCATTTTTAAATAAGTAAAGGTTTTTACGTTGCGAATCCGTTCGCATGTTTTTACTAGTTTTTGTAATGAAACATGGATAAAGAGCTCGAAATTGGAGCGTAAATAAATAAGTAAAGAAAACTTCATTTTAATATATCTCTGTACTAAACATAATTATAAATGTACTGTATATTTAATTATTGGGATACAAAAGAAACTTAAAAGTTCGTTTCTATTGACATTTCTCGTCAATAGGTGGAAAAAAGAAAACAAATAATAAAAAAGAAAGAAAAAATGTAAAATACGTTTAATGTTTTTTGTTCATTTTTCTGTTTCGTTTTCCTTCTCCTTTACTGCGCAGTTGCCGCGCGTTCACTTTCCAGTAATTGGGCCGAATCTGAGTCCGTTAATTCCAAGTTTCCAGTTGGCGCTGCAACTAAAACTGGAACTGGAACTGAAACTGCAGCAGCAACCGGAACGGGTGGAACGTTAGCTGTCGTCACCGTCGACATCGTCGTGGCGGTTAACTGCTGTGAGAGAAAGTTATACAATCGTCGTACTTAACAATATCGGTTGCATATAATTTGATCTTATGTGCATTTCCCTCAACCAACTTTATTATTATTAGTATTTAGTTATTTCATTATGTTCTTATTTACAAAACATGTTCATTATTTGCTAATGTGTGCGTGTGGTCACTAAGCGTGTGGGTGATACGACTACAGGTGCGACAGGTTCATATCATGATGAGTGTACAGGGGTGTGCGGGGGCTTGTTCTCGGTCGATTTGATTTGCTTCGTTTCGTTTCATTTCTCTTCGTTTCGTCATCCATTTAATGAGATTTGATTTGGCAGTATTTCTGGTTTTTCCTTACTCTTCTTCTTCACTCTCCTCTTCTTCATTATTTTCTTCTTCATCTGAAGAAGAATCAGTTTTGTCATCGTTATCTGTGGACTTTAATTTTTCATTTGATTCTTTTTCAGCTTCCTTTGAGGTCTCTTCTTCCGCCTTTTCTTCAGTGACTTCTGAAGTTTCACCGTCTAATTTATCCTTTTCATCAGTTTCCTCTTTATCGTTTGGTTTCTCTTCAGTCGTGGAATCATCTACTTTTTCATCGGTCGCTTCCTTCGTTTCCTCTTCTACATTTTCCGATTTCGCTTCCTCATTGCCGGACTCTGATTTCTCAGTCGTTTCCGCTTCTGCGTCATTGGAGGATTGTTTTGTTTCTTCTTCAATTGAAGCGTTTTCATTCTCTTCTGCTGTAGACTCTTTTACATTTTCTTCTTCAGTCGTTTTCTCTTCCGCTTCCGCTTTCGCTTCTGCCTCAGTTTCTTTTTCTTCGTCATCTTCTTCTTCTTCGGATTCAGATTCCCCTTCGGAAGTATCCACATCACCAGATTTTTCCACTGCTTCATTTTCAACATCTTGAGACTCTTCGTTCGTTTCTTTCTCTTTGTCTTCTACGGAAGCCGCATCTTTTTCCTCGGTTTCCTTACTTTCTTTAGCTTCATCTGATTTATCCCCTTCACCATTTTCCTTATCTTTCTCCTCATCCTCATCCTTTGTCTCAATCTCTGCATTTGCTTTGTCTGTTTTAGCGTCAGGAAAAAGTTAAATTTAGTGTCCCAAGGACATCGTTTCCTACATTACCTGTCGTATCCACATTCTCTTCTTTGGACTCGGATTCATCGTTACCTTCTGTGGTTTCGGTTTCAGTCTGATGTGCAAGTTGGTATATGGGTTTAGCATGTGGTCAGTGAATATCGAAATTATTGTGCAATTGGTAAGGAAGTTTGGGAAATGTTGATAAAAAAAAAAAAATCAAATTAAATGGAAAATGTGTGCAGAATCCATTAGGAATCTGGTAAAACTGTTGCATAAGAACAGAGCTTCTACATCGCAGTAACATGCCGGATTAGCGTTTCGATCGCATCTATTTCTCTATGATTAGGTTTGTTGGATGCATGCATCGGTTACCGAAAGGTAATCGTTTTACCTTTTCTTCACTACCCTCGTCCTTGTCGTTGTTATCGACATTGTCGTCACCCTCGTTCCCTGTCTTCTCCTTATCATCACTTGCTTGCTCGCCATCTTCGTCTTTGTTCTTTGAAAATGTATGTACGTGCACATTTAACATTGGATTCAAGATTTGATCAACTAATCTGATGTTACTTAACATGCGCTGTTAAACTACTGCTAAGCGCGGCGGTAGCTATACTTTACAGAAACTAGACTGTCAGTGTTATGCGTGTGTACGTGTTAGGGTTATGAAAGCATTTCGTTTTTAGTAAATACAAATATATTTCATTTTTATTTCATATGTACTTATATATCCAGCGGATTTTTATGTTTTCGCATTAACATAACTTTGCCGCACAAAACGTTCGGATTTTAGTTTACTACATTCTCTCATTTAGGTTTAGGATTATATCGATCAGAGGCTTAAGTAAACTTAAACTGTTCTTTTTTGCTTTGTTTTTTTTTGTTTTCTTTTTTTTTTTTCTACTCTTTTTTTGTTGCGTGTCAGTGTTACATACATACAAAGGTTGTGAGTGTGAATCGAAAATAATAAATACGTGTTTTGATTAAAAGTGTAATTTCTTTCAGCGTGAACACAATCACTGTATAAAATTAGTGTGTAGTATGCATGTTATGTATGTATATTTATATATAAATATAGTTGCTTAAACTAAAGAACCGCAGTCGTGGTAATATTGTAGAAGCCTTACACTTTTGAAGACAGTTGGTCTTTGTTGCTTTTCTCTTACTTTTGCTGTTTGCGTTCAAATACTAAAATGCTGTTAGATTACATTTTTATGTTATTGCTACTGTTAGCATGGCTGTCATTGCATTAACTGATTGCGTCTTGGTATTGTTATCGTTAGTAGAAATATGTTGCAGTTAATATTTAATTATTATTATTGTTGTTTTATGTTTGCTTCTGTGCAGACTTATTGTTGTTGTTGTTGCTGCTGCTGCTTCATTACAGTAAACAGAAAAGTACAAATTGCTCAAAAGCACTCAAACCTCTGCTTTCTCCTTGTCTGCCTCATCCGCGTTTGCAGTTTTGTCGCCCCCATCACCAATTTCCGCTGGAGCCTTTTCTTCCTCTGAGGCAGCCTTTTCACCGTCCTTCGCATCACCATTTTCATGTTTCAGTTCGATTTGAGCAGTGCTTACGGCCGTAGTGTCGGCAGGTGCCAGCTTCAAGAACACTTCCAGCGTGTCAATCTCATTGGCCATATCGAAGGCATCATAGTCGCCACAATACTCCTCATCGTTGAAGATTTGAGGGGGTAAAGGGTGTCTGGGTTCTGGATCACTAACTGTGCCTCCATTGCTGGTTGATTTGTTTTGCATCAGCTCCTTCTCACTCTCCTTCCCAGGCTCTGTGATGTCTACAGTATCGTACTGAATATTCTTGCTATCCAAGATCATAAGCACGCGCTGTTGGCGTTTCTTTACCTAAAAAATATAAGGGTATAGGTGAATAAAAAGTTTTAAAAAAGTCCAAAAACAAATCCAATAATTCCACTTTGACTGTTACCCGATGCACTGCTCAAAGTTCGTTGCCATCCCTGGTTTCCGATTGCCGGCAAGCCCAAACAAGCAAACACACATTCACTCCCATGTACATGTACACGCATACATAGGCACACATGATAGAAGTAGCAAGCCGTTTGTTTTTTATACATGTGTATGCATCTATATATTTATAAGCCTATATGTTCAAGCATATCGCACTCCCAACGACTATCATTGTGTATGTGTTAGTTAACGGTTGATAACGTTTGTGTTTATTAATTGCCTTTGAACTCATAGGCAATAACGAAGTTATATACACATACGTTTATCAAGTTTGCAATAACAAACAACGGAACACAAAGCGTATCGAAGCTCAAAACGTTGCTCTCTTTCATTATGATGACGCCCTCCCTTAACCTTTTCTTATGCGTCGGTGCTGTCATTGTTTTTGTTTAGCACAATGACCGCTGTTTCTCTTCCTATTGGCAATGTGAGAAAGTCATACAAAAATGAGGCAATAAGGAGTCATATACATATATGAATCATGCACTCTTCTTAATAGTCACACGAGTTAACTTACACGCTCATACACACACAAGTAAAGAGTTATGCATGTACCCACGCATATTGAAAACTGTGATCAATGAATTCTTTTACGCTCTACAGTCCACAGCACAGTTAAATAAGCTTATATGGAAATGTTTGCGGTCGTTGCGCTGCTTCTTGCCACCACCATCAAAGCGCACTCACACATGAACACGTCAATCAAAATACCCACTTGCTGTTCTGTTTTGTTCGGCGAAGCCAACAATCAAGAGAGAGATGACGTTTCGACTGTACGTAGTACATCATCATTCAGAGAAAGACACATACGCATGCACAAGCAATTATGCACACATAGCGAACACAAATAAACAAAAGGAATGTTGTGCATAAAATAGAACGTGCAATTTGGCATTTCTTTTATCTATCATTTTAACTAACCAAGCATTCCATTAACATGACACTGACTCCCACAGTGATCCGATCAAATATATATGTATATATAAAAATACATAAATGTGAATGTGTGTATATATGTATGTGTGCGCGATAGGTGTTTAATTGCCCCGCCCGGCCCAACACACGCCCACATACTCACCTCCTTGTTACCGGACATTCCGCTGACGTACACTTTTAATACCATTTTTGCAATTAATAATGCGTCGTTGGTCTTTAATTTAAAGCTTTATTTGTTGCACGAAAAAAAATCGACTTTCACGGCGTTAAAAATATTTTTAGAACTTTCTTTCTTTGCTTTGTCAGCTCTTGGCCCCTACCGCGATACGTAATGTTGATAATTAATATGCACGCACTGGGCTAATTGCTATTAGACACAATGAATTTGATATAAGAGCGTTCAAAAATTATATTCTACGGAAGTAGAAATATAAAACAGAATTAATTGCACAAATTGGCTATGAGCTCTGCCTTTTTATTCCCAAGATTGTCGTTCGAATAAGTGTGACCTAATTGATTAATGAAAAAATTGCACTTTCCAAAAAATACCAGTTATCTGACTAAATTTGTATTCAATTAAATATTTATTTCAAGCGTTCACAAAAACTTGCTAAGTTATTTTTTGTAAAAGACTAGTGATTTACCAATAACAAAATAATATACACTTTTCTAACTTGAAAAAATGAAATATATATTTGTAACAGTCAAATTGTTTGCAAGAGATATCGATATTTGCATATGCTTTATAAAATTTATTCGCGTACCAAGTCAAAAGCAATCGATATTGTACAGCGTTGATATTAGGGCTGCACCTGTGATAACAGCGTGGAATTAATCGGTAAACCATCGCTTGGTCTCTGTTCACGTATCGCCGTCACGCATGCATCGGTCGTCCATTTTTCGTCAGAATCCTCAAGAAAACTGAATATTACATCGCAAAAGACAAATACAAAAATTAATTTATTATACGTTTCAAACAAATTAGCACAGTGCATTTCAGTGGCCTTTTAAATATTGCTCGAATCAAAAAGCAATAGAAATACATTAGTTTAACACTGAAAGTCTAACCAAACGTTCGTGCATATTTACAAAAATAAAAAAATAATAGTAAATAAAGCGCGTGTGAAGTGGTATATATAATTAAACGGAAGTAACAACATACAAATGTAAGCGTAATGGTGTACCGGACTAGTTCTTGGCGTGTTTTTTTTTTTATATTTTTTTTAATGCTATCTTAAGAGCTCTGATAATGATATGCGCTGCGACCATTTTTAAAATTTCACGAAATCAAAATTCCAACTCAGCTGCATATGGTAGTGTGTGTGTATGCGCGAGCGAGACAACCACTGCGCGCATAAGCTGCTGTCATTTTGTTTTCTTTAAAATCTTTTTGGCATGGTGTTCGTCACGTAAAAAACCACTAATCATTTATTATTACTTATCAAAAACCTTTCTCGAAAATTGTGTAAATTACTATAGAACGAAAGCTCAGAATATACGCGTACTAATGCAAATTGATTTTGTGTTCATTAACAGCGTCCCTGCTAGTGTATGTTTGTGTGCTTGAGTGAGAGAGTGGCTCTGCGGTTTTCGGTGTGAAAACAGCTGGTACAGCTCGAAGGACACGCATATGCGTTTATTGTGTACTTTAAAGTGTGTGTGCATATGTGTATGTGTATGTGTGTGAGTATTGGTGGTTGCTGGCATCGCTTATAGTTTTCTTCTACTTCATCTTTTTTTTTTTGTGTCCGTCTCTTCCTCGCGTGCATTG
Source organism: Zaprionus lineosus (assembly GCA_035044505.1). Lineage (NCBI taxonomy): Eukaryota > Metazoa > Arthropoda > Insecta > Diptera > Drosophilidae > Zaprionus > Zaprionus lineosus. The sequence continues at coordinate 3,207,485 of JAWNNX010000694.1, read as the reverse complement.
CTATGCATTTTTGTTGCTTTGTTGTAGCTGTAGTAGTGGTGGGACATTGTGTTGTCGGCCTGTGCCCAGGCGAACACTCCCTTTAATTGTGCATCGCTACTTGGTGTTCTTTTGAATGCCCTTTATGGTAAGGAGTCACCCTCTTCTTCTTGTTCTTTTGAACAGCAGCTGCCGCTGCCAGGTCATAAATCGCTGTACCATTTCTTTTCATTTTTTTTGTGCGTATGTGTGTGTATTTCGTTGCCTGTGTGAGTCAGGTGAATCCTGTTTTCCTTGAAACCAGTTTCAAATTTTTATTTATCTTAGTTTACTTGTGTCGACTATTCTCCGAGAAATACTCATTCTGAATTCTCATTCACAGCAAACACTTCTAAGTAACTCAGTGGCAATAAAACTGAAAAAAAATAACTCTTTAGTAACTACTAAAGCATTAAAAGTATATTTATATAATATTTATTGAGGAGGAATAAGAGCAATTATCATAGCTATGGCATGTGCAACACTTAAACGCGCTTTGGACTGGGAGTCTATTAATCAACGGCCAACAAAACGTCGACGCTGCAATCCTTTCGGGCAGTCTGGCAACAATTCACCCTCTCGCAACGGGGATGGCTCCAGCTCTTCCATGTCAAGTAACCGTTTTATCAAAGACAGCACTGAACCAGGTCCCTTTTCAGAGGCCGCACTGGCAAAAATGACTCCAGGTAAGAGACAACTGAACAATTGAATGAGTAATTCAAAATCAAAATACATGATTGGCTTTCAGATAAAATGGCTGAGAACTTGTGCATTGAAATTAAAAGACTACACAAACGCAAACAGTTGCCTATCACACAGGCCGCTATGGAGAGGATGCAGGATTCAGAGTCGAGCGGTTCAGAAATGGGGCCGGAGAGCCCACACCGCCCGGACAGTCCACCGAGCCATTTAATGCGTCAAAATGGCGAAAAGGCACTTTTCACATTTAAGCAAGTGCAACTCATCTGCGAAGGCATGATCAAAGAGCGAGAGGATCAGCTGCGTGAACGCTATGAATCGGTGCTCACCACCAAGTTGGCTGAACAATATGACGCGTTTGTTAAATTCACATATGATCAAATCCAACGTCGTTACGAAGCTGCGCCAAGCTGTAAGTAAACTTATAAATCATTTTACATTATTTCGAAGCACTTAAAACGTGTTATTTTGAATTTTCAGATTTGTCGTAAGGGACAGCCCTTACCATTATAATTAAATGCACTGCGATCTTATGATACGACGCTTTCAGTCGTATCAACAGAAAAAGCAAGAAGTAAAGAAAAAAAGGAAAAATGGAAGAAAAAAAAAAAACAGAAAAGAAAAAATAAAGTGAATGAAGAAGAAAAAAAAAATATGCAAGAAAGAAAACAAATAACAACATAGAAGCCCTCATTTAAAAAACAACTACATTGTGCTTATATACATTATTAAATATATTTTGGAATAATATTGAGTTTTAGTTTAAAACTAGATTTACATATATACAAGTTGTGTTAAAAATCAACAAAAGGAGAATACTTTAATGGCTTAAGCAGAAAGCAAACAGCAAACAAACGACAAACAAATAAACAAAACCAACCAACCAACAAAGAAACCAAGAAAACAACAAACTTGTTAAATTTATGTTTTCACATAAAAAAAATTCTAAAAAAAATGACAAATATCTATATAGTATGTACACAGAACGCTAATATATACAAAATTCGCTGCAAATGTGCAAGAACAACAATAATATGATAACACAGACGTACACAAGCAAACAATACTATAAAATACAACATTACACATATACACATATACACATATATACATACACATCTATGTAACAAGAGACACACAATTCAAAGAAACCTCAACAGTAGCTTCGTATATATATACATTATGCATATGTACACATGAATATATGTATATATATATATATATATATATATATATATATGTACACATATATATGTATGTATATATATATAAAATGTAAGAAGAAAGTTGGTAAATTAAATATATGTTAAGTAAAAGTGTATAAGGTATAATGTAAAACGTATATCAAAAACTATTGTATTTCAAAATAGCAATGAGATGAGAACTAAAGAGATGAAGAAAAAAAAAACAGAAAACTACTCATGAAATATCATTTTCATAGTTTATTTTTGCATAATAATTATTTTCATAAACAACGGAAGCAAATGAATAACGCAGCGTCTGTATAAACGAGGAAGAAGTTTCAAGTAATCCAAAAATTTGTTTTTCTTGAGTACCGTTTGTTTATTGTTTCTTCCCTTGATTGACATTTTGCATAGTGATGAAAACACATTAAACTAATAGTTTTAATTGCAATGATTCATTTGCTTTAAAACATAAAAACTAAAAAAAATATGTAAAAAAAAAAAAACAAAAAAAAAAATTATTATTTAAGTCGACTTGAATGCTTTCATAAACATATATATATACGCTTGGCAGAAGACGATTCATGTTCATTATAAATATTTTTCACTTGCTATATATGTATTTCATACATATATTAATATATATATATATATATATATATACCATATATATATTTATATATATACATTCATATATATATATATATATATGTATAAATAAATACATTATGTATGGTATATGTTTATATATATGTATATATATATATATATTTTTCAATTACCGCGATCATACATACTTTACATTAGTAATTTAAACTAAATATTAGTAAAGAAATGCCATTTTTATATTAAAATAAAAAAGCGATGAATTGAAGAACCAAATGATCTTTTTATTTTAAAAACAAAAATATTATTCTTCTGCAGTTAAAAAATTGGGAAAAAGTTACCTTAACTTATTTAAATGGACTGAGAGCTGGGTCCAATCTTTAAATCGCCAATTCGTATTGAGCTTTTAAATTTCAAATATAGCGCGCGTTAACAAGCTGCTAACAGAGTGTTATTGTGAAGAGAACATAGTTATAAAAGTATTTTACATCCGTTAGGTTACATTGTAGCACGAAGTTGGCTGCGTGAAGTGAAATTGGCATAACTCCACACATAACATCGCCGCTCCACAGTTAACAGACGCACTTGGCATTTTAATAAGAAGGCACAAAAAAACAACAGAACACAAGCAGTCGCTGAAATTTCGAGAGCAACAAAATCTAAAGTGCGTGTTTAAACAAAAAATGTGATTAGGAAAAATATGTTGTAAAATTATGTCCTTTATACTTTGTAACTAAATAGGCAAAAGCCATTGCGTAAAATGCTGCACTTGTCTGTTCATTTTGCAACATAACACAAAGTTATCCAAATTTGTTAAATATTGTCAATTTGTAAAACACCCAAAAAAAAAGAAAGCTTTAAAAATGTGCGACGATGATAGTGAAATTTGCGAGTCAGTGACTCAGCAAGCCGTGCAAGCCTCGCCGGTAACTCCAAAAGTAACAACAGTTGAGGCCCAAACTGAATCACAGTTTCAAGAATGCAAGAGCCTAACTAAGAAGTCACAAATATCAGTACCCAATAACACCAAAATAGGAACAGATCTAACTCAAGTAGCCGAATGGCAGTGTAAGGACGTCGAACAGTGGATCTGCAACATAGGACATTTTTCAATATCCCTTATAAAGTGTTTGCGCAATGAAGCAATTGACGGAGAGGTGTTGTTAGCCCTGTCAGAGGAAGATGTACGCGATATGCGTTACAAGCTTGGCTATAGTCTTACCTTTGGTGAGATGAAAAAGTTTTGGCTATCGGTATCCCAACTACAACAACAGTGCAAACATGAAAAACAGGAGCGTCATCTTAAAGATATTACCGACACACCAAAGACCTCTACAGTGCCCCTTGTACTCGGCATTCCTGGTCACTTGACACAAGCGTCCTATGGAACAGGAAATGTCTTCATGCCACTGGCCATGACAACAGAAGCGTGCCCCTGCCCTCCTGTTACGGATTGCAATGGCATCGATTGCGATGTACTGCAAAGAGCGCGCAAACACCGTGTAACGCCAGAATACTTTAAGACGGCAATTAGTTTAGGTGAGTACGGCAGTGGTTCATAGGTCTTATCGGTCATTTGGCCAATTATAAATAACCTTGATATCATTCATTCATTATAATCTGCTACTCAATTGCATTCCCTCGATTTGTTATCACTCCTTTGATTGAACTATCAAAATACACCTATACATAAGCATGATCATACACATGCATTTATACGTCATACTAATTATAAATTAAATTACGGTTTTATTACGACAGTGGCGTACGCTTGCTTCTGTTATATTTTGTTTTAGAGGTTATAAACATGTAAATGCATGTGTCTCACTTACTTTGCCACTGTCTTTGTTTTACCTTCTGCATGTCTTGGAATTTTTTTAATATGCGCTTTTGTGTAACATTTCGTGTATAAATTTTCAAATGGCTCGCACTCATTTTGAGGCAGAGGGACAAGTGGAAAAGAGACAGAAAATATGATGGTGCATGGCTATCAAATTTATTTATTTATTGCCTATAGGCGAGAAAGAACCTGATATTTGTTTATAAATCTATACACTACAGAAATACTGTAGAATCTGTTCCCTTAATTCCCATTTCATATATTAACAAGAAAATGAGTTTTCTGAAGAGCTCCCAGCCGTATCGTATAATTTAGATTATCGTATTATTTAGATTATTTCAGCTTAAAAACAACAAAGAATGACTTATAGAGTTTGAATTACATCTTCACAGGCTATTCGTTTGTAGTTACTTGGATAACTTCGTTTGTTATGGTAATTGTGCACGAGCGTGTGCCCGATATGAAACGCTATCCACCCCTGCCGGACATATTTCTGGATAATGTTCCTCATATACCGTGGGCATTTAACATGTGCGAAATCACTGGTTCGTTGTTATTCTCAATATGGCTATTTGTACTCATATTTCACAAATATCGAATGGTTTTGCTGCGCCGGTTCTTTGCATTGGCCGGCACCGTATTTCTATTACGATGCGTTACCATGCTGATTACCTCGCTCAGTGTACCGGGCACACATTTGCAGTGCAATCAAAAGGACTTCGCAATCGAAGATCCCAATGTAGATATGTTTGGCGCCCTAGTCATACGCATGACACGCGCCTACCGAATCTGGAGTGGTCTGGGAATGTCCATACAAGGTGTGCGCACATGTGGCGACTATATGTTCAGTGGGCATACAGTTGCTTTGACATTGCTTAATTTTTTTATCACTGAATGTGAGTATAATGTGGATTTTCTTTGAATCAATGCATTAACAGAATATTATTTCTCTAATTCGCAGATACTCCGCGCAATCTTTACTTTTTACATACTTTAACATGGTTGCTTAATATGTTTGGAATCTTTTTTATACTGGCGGCCCATGAGCATTACTCCATTGATGTTTTTGTTGCATTTTATATAACATCGCGTCTGTTTCTTTATTATCACACGTTGGCAAATAACCGCGTAAGTAATTGAACTCGCAATTAAATATTTTGTCTCTCATTAATACTTCACTCTATGGGTTTCTTTTAGGCTCTCATGCAAAGCGACTCGACGCGAACAAGAATCTGGTTTCCAATGTTTAGCTACTTTGAAAACTCTGTCGATGGCATCATTCCGAATGAGTTTGATACGCCCGGCTCTTTACTGGATTCGTTGATCCATCAGCTTTTGAAGTTTAGGGATCAAATTTGGATGGCTCTAAACCGGTACTGGCTGTCCAAAGGAAACGTCACAGTTAAATCTTCCTTGAGCATATTTCGCAGCACTGATAGCTATTTCAATCAGCACCCGTCTCTGATCAGCAATACAAAAAAGCATACGGCCTCCAAATCGACGTTGACCACAAGTTTGAATGTATCGGCTGAACCCATGACGCAGTCACTGAAACGTAATGTAGCCGATGTTGGTGTTAGTCCCTTTTCCAGCGGGGTCATGGTCGCTACAGTGGAGTCACTGAAGAAAGACGCCAGGGTGTCGATGGTAGAAAAGAAGTTGCTTTGATTTGGCTATAGCGCGCTCTTCCAATGAATTCTCAATTTTTTTTTTTGGTTTATCGTCGTTATACGAGAAAATGCATGCGAAAGAACACACCGACTGATAATTTTTACTCTAAAAATTTATTCTTATAATTTTCCCATTGCAGCACCAGTCTCTGTATTATCTATTACCACTTGTAGTGCCTTCCGGGTAGATTCACCTGCATAATGCGAGATCTTTTCTCTTAGGTAAATAACTTATTGGATTTAAATATCAACAATTGAATGAAAATTGTGCTATGAATATGAAATATTTGGCTAACTGATGATAGTTCTCATTCCGTTCAGTTAAGTTTTATTATTGAAGACTATTTAATGCATTATTATGTAATTTTAAGCATGTAAAACGACTTTATTTAGTTAATTAGTCATAAGTTTAATATTTTTGTTAAACGCACAAAATCAAATAAATGAAAAACTGAATTTAAAATGGAATACTCCCTATCTTATCAATTTATATTTAAATATTCGAAATTTTAATTTCAAATTATGATCAGCATAAGCGACCTTTGTCGATAAATAATTTCTTTATTTTCCAGCACTAACTTTAATTTGTTGATTGTGGCGATCTCCCGAAGTAAGCGTCATACCTAACAGCTGATTGTATGTAATGGCACATTGAACCTGTTCATGTGTAAAAATTCTTAGTAAGAAAATATAAAACGCTTTCGAAAAAATGTTAATGTGTAAACTTTTACAAATCATATGATATATTTCCCTCTTCCATTCATAAATAAATAAATAGCATTAACATTTTTTCCAAGTTCACTAAATAAGTATTCGATAGTTTTTCGATAAGCGCGGAATTTTTCGATTGTAAATGGCAATGGCATCTCTTTTCTGGCGTCGGCGTCGTATGTCTAGCTTGTAACGCGAAATTATTCTCGTGTGGATTTCGAATACCTTATTTTATTCATACAGAATATGAAGAAGGCGAAACCATTGCTACACGACCATTTGATAACACATCGCGTGAAGCAGGTAACTGGTAACTTAGATTAAATGTAAACAATTTAATCTCTCAATAAGGAACCGGCTAGGCAAATAGGGCGCTCACTTGCAAGCAAGAAATTTAACGCAAAAGCAAGGTTAGAGTGTCGCAGAGAAATGCAACTTTGATTTTTAATTGCAGTATCTGGAAGAGCATATTGATGAAACATACTTGGATGTAAAGCAGATGACCAAAGAGTTAATGCGAAAATATCCTGAGTATTCGCGACGAAAATTTGGGCCATTCAGACAACTTGTGTATAAGGGTGAGTTAGGTGCAAAAGTAATCTTTAATATCTGATGCATCTGCGCATGACAATAGCACTGAGGGCAATATTAAATGCAGTTGCTTTGCTTGCAAAAAAGATATATAAGATTTACTGACATTTTCTATTAAAATCTAGTTTTAAGGCCAAATGTATTGCCCACAGACTTCAATTACTTCAATAACTCAGTATAGTTCTACTCAGATCTTTTATCAAATTTTGTTTACATGCTATATTCTGTTGGTATACAACATTGAGACTTCGGTCAAGTCCACATTTGCAAAAATGATTTTATTACTAATTTTATTAAAAATAGTAAAGTTAGAAAAAGAGTTTCGGAATAATAAAATAAAAACATTTTCTTTTGTATTTCAGCATTTTCAATTGTAGCCGACAGCTATAATTTAGACAGAGTCAGTAGCTCTGACGACGAGGGAGACTATTTTTCTGAGGAGCCAGAGACATTGAAAGTAATGAACAGCATGATGCACGGCTTGTATAGCAACCAGACAGGAAAAAAAGTGACATCAGTCCAAAAGCCAACTAGCGAACCAATAGACATTTCAAGCAGTGATGAGTCCGAAGAAGAACCCACAAAGAAAACACCAAATGGCGGTGGTACAAATACTGCTGGTAGTGGTAGTGGTAGCGCTCCTGTAGCGAATACTACTAATACCAATGTTTCTGCTGAAACAACGTCAGCTAAAGGACAAAAACGTCCTTTTGAACTAACTGAAGTTGCTCCTGAGTCCAAAAGAGGTTGGTTCTTAGCAATAAACTTTCTTAATCTGAATCTGAGTCTGGAAAAATCTTATAAAACTACACTTATTTACAGCCAGAGAGATCGTCCCCGGCATGTCATGGGGTCAAATTAATCCCAAGAAGTGTGAGTATATAAAAGTCGTTAATAGCTTAATTTAAAAAATAAGAACTTTAATACTTTGATCTTTTAATCTGATATTTTTTATATGTAAAATGAATTTGTCCGTTGTAGTTGCTTCTGGGCCAGGAAAAGGCAATGGTAATGTTGGGCAACGAAAGGACAAAAATCCAAATGCTCCACCGCATTTATATCAACAGGATCAACATTCACAACAGTTTCCGCCAAATCAACAGCAGAACCAACGCGACTTCAGCGATCGTGGATCGGGCCGTGTGCGCAAGTACAAGAAGGAGTTGGATGTCATTCGTGCAACTGAAAGTTTTCGAGACATTGGCGGGATGGATGGAACACTGAAGGAACTGTGCGAAATGCTTATACATATCAAGTCGCCAGAGTTTTACTTTCAGCTTGGGTTTTTGCCTTCACGCGGCCTGCTCCTGCACGGACCACCCGGATGCGGTAAAACTTATTTGGCACGTGCCATTGCTGGTGTAAGTTGTAAAAAAAAAACTAACCAAATCAAATAAATAAAATAAATGATTAATGAATATCGTTATTCTATTTGCAGCAATTGAAAATGCCCTTACTGGAAGTTCCAGCAACTGAGCTGATTGGTGGAATATCTGGCGAGTCTGAGGAACGGATACGCGATATTTTTGAACAGGCTATTGACAATTCGCCGTGTGTATTGTTTATTGACGAAATCGATGCCATTGCAGGCAATCGTCAATGGGCTGCCAAGGATATGGAGCGACGAATTGTATCACAATTGATCACCAGCTTGGATCAATTAAAGAGTACTGAATTTGGGCAGTCTGTGGTAGTTATTGGTGCCACCACACGTCCGGACACACTTGATCCGGGTCTGCGTCGCATTGGACGGTTCGATCACGAAATAACAATACACATTCCGTCACGCAAGGAGCGACGCGAAATTTTGCGCATTCAATGCGAGGGCTTAACCATTGACTCAAAACTCAACTATGATAAAATTGCAGAGCTGACTCCTGGATATGTCGGTGCTGATTTACTGGCTCTTGTGTCTCGTGCAGCGACCATTGCGGTTAAACGTAGATCAATGAAGAAGTTCCGCGAACTGCATTTAGCCAGCGAATTGAATATGACTACAGTCACATTGGACGACGATGAGCCCAGTGAGGACAAGCAATTAGATCAGGCCTCAGATACATCTGAATCCAAGAGGAAGGAAACTTCGACTACAACTTCAGCTTCAGAAACAACAAATGGCGATAAGGCAAAGAACCAGGAGAATGAGCCTATGGTAGTCGATGATGTACTGGAAGATGATAAGTCAGATGAAATGAAAGATGAGGAAAACTCGTCAGATGACAAACAAGATGATGAGAAGCAAAAAGATACAATTTGTGCCCCTCAGCTGCATAACGAAGAATCTAAGGAACAAAACTCTAACGATGTTGAAACGACTACAGCTGAAGACACAGAAGCCGAGCAAGATTCGGTCACAGGTGCAACGTCACCAGCTCCTGATGATGACTTCTATGAGCCAACATTGGCCGAGTTAACAAATTTCCTAGACAATCCACCAGAGGAATTTATTGATCCTAATTTCTGTTTAACGTTAGAAGACTTCTTGGCTGCCATAAAGGTTATGCAGCCTTCAGCCAAGCGTGAGGGCTTCATAACCGTACCAGATATCACGTGGGATGATATCGGGTCCTTGCACGACATACGCGAAGAGCTTAAACTAGCTGTTCTTGCACCTGTCAAGTATCCTGAAATGCTAGCTCGCCTCGGACTTGAGGCGCCATCCGGTGTGCTGCTCTGTGGTCCGCCAGGATGTGGTAAAACCCTTTTAGCCAAGGCAATTGCCAACGAGGCAGGCATCAATTTCATTTCCGTCAAGGGACCCGAGCTAATGAATATGGTAATTATTGCTCGGTGAAAAGTGCACCGAGCGGAGTGAAATATCCTCCTCTCACTTGATGTTTCTGTCTAGCTTTTTCTTTTGTATGTCGTGATTTGTACTCTTCTTTTCTGTGAAGAGACATGCTTTAGTTTCTCTATTTCCATCGCTTCTTTTCTGATGTTTTTTATTTTTTTTTTATGAAATGCAAAAGGTTTTTTATATTTAAGTTAATTGTTTTAATTCTAATTTTTTTTATTATTTTTCGATTGCAGTATGTCGGCGAGAGTGAGCGTGCGGTGCGCGCGTGTTTTCAACGCGCCAGAAATTCTGCGCCTTGCGTTATCTTTTTCGATGAATTCGATTCCTTGTGCCCCAAGCGGTCGGATGGCGGCGATGGCAACAATTCTGGCACTCGCATAGTCAACCAATTGTTGACCGAAATGGACGGTGTTGAGGATCGCAAAGGTGTTTATATTCTTGCTGCCACCAATCGTCCGGACATTATAGATCCGGCCATCCTGCGACCTGGTCGTTTGGATACTATACTCTACGTTGGACTGCCAGTGGAAGAGGAGCGGGCTGATATAATCAGAGCCACCACTAAGGTATGTGAGAATTGTAACAAAAGTGATTTGATTGAGTAATTTATTATTCTCCATGCAGAACGGCACTCGTCCAACTTTGGCTGATGATGTGGATATTAAGGACTTAGCCGAACAAACCGAGGGCTACACCGGCGCCGATTTAGCCGGCTTAATAAAGCAGGCAGCTATGTTTGCTCTTCGTCAGTCGCTCAACGCTGGTGATACCAAAGTGGAAAATTTGTGTGTGCGGAATCAGCACTTCAAAGAGGCACTCAAGCAGCTACGTCCTTCAGTTAGTGACCAGGTGAGAGCATAAATATCCCATAAATCTCAAGTAGCATTCGTCAATGCTACCACCCAAAGGAAAATTTGTCTTTCAACTATAAACATTGAATTTTACAAATATGAAATTTATAATTAATAATATTTAATTCTCTCGACAGGATCGCAAAGTTTATGAGAAGCTGCGCCAGAAGTATGCCGCACCACGAGTGCCCTTATTTGAGAGCAAGTAACGTCATCTTGAAAACGTGAAGGCGTTGTGTTAATATTTAAGTATCCACACATAAGTAATTAATCTATCAATCATATGGCGCATATTCCAAAATTGATTTGAATGTACAAAACAAAGATTACCAATACCAACCCCCAATGAACATGCCACATAAAATTAAAAAATAAAATACCCAAACAGATTATAATTTGGGACCAAGCCCAAGCATTACATGAACTATTGTAATTTGTGCTAATAGAATCACAATCTTTCACACACATACATATACAAAAACGAAAAAACAAATGCGTTAATAAGGATAAGTCTTTAAAATTGTATCTATCTAGTAGAACGCGTCACCTTGGCCAGAAAGGGCTGCCGCCGGCGCCGTTGCCGCCCGTTTCACCTTAGAAGTGGACAACTTGTGTCGTCTCTGTAGATCTAGGATTTCTGTGTGCTGCGCAAGCAACGTACGTTTGGTGGAACGTTTGATTTTTCTTTTTAGCGGGATTTTCACTTTCCCATCATCACCAATCTTGGGTTCAGCAATATTGTCGCCGGAGCCATCTGTTCTTATAATAAGAATCGGCTTCGATGGAACGAGTTCATCATCTCGATTGATGCGCTGTCGTAGGTCAAAGGAAGTCTTACACATTTCTCGTATGCCAAACCAACTTTCATGTCCAATCTGGCTAATCATCTCGACGGGCGGCTGAAAGCCCAGCTCCCGGGCAGGCAACTCCATGACCAGCGCCATTGGTGTTCTCAATACACCATAGACATAGTCCACCACGGATCCGGAAATGGTGCGCTTCGTCAAGCAGCTTATGCTGCCTGTCCGGTACTCACGTCCATTGTAGGTTTTGATGGCAGTGCGTCCGGCTGTAGCCAGCGTTTGCAGCTCCCGCCAGAAATAGGGCTGATCGCGAGAATAGCCCCAAGGATACATGATACTCTGTCCATAGGAATGCAGTGATAAAAAGAATAATAGATTGGGCGCCAGATTGTTTAGTATATTCCGCATGGCCTTGGTCTCCTGCTCTGAGAACGCATGCTCTCCCTTGTAAGTATTGCGATTAATTTTATTGGATCCGCTCTCCCATGAAATGTCATAGTTTCGATTGCAGTCGGTACCCACGAACTTGGTTGTCTTGTGTGGACGTCGATTCTTGCGCCAATTGCGGTTCTGCGGGGAATTTTCAAAGGGGTAATTCAAATTAACTGGAAGGTTGATGGATAGAGGAACTGACCTTGGTGCGGGAATACTCGTAGCCATCAGGATTGACCAAAGGCACTATAAAGAATCGCAGATTCCGTAGAATCTCAATGTTCCGGGTATATCGCTCCGTCAATTGATAAATGCAATTCAGACAGGTGCTAATTGTAATCCATTCACGGGCGTGGGTGCCACCTTCAATGAAGATGATGTTGCGATGCTTTTCACTGGGAATGACTAGAGGTCCCTTGGCACCGTTGGCAATGTACTGCTTCGCATCATTAGTAGCTTTCAGGCGCATCAAGGATGATAGCTCATTGTTATCCTGATTTATCCAATTTATCTCGAGGCCACGTACCTCGCGCTTTTCGTGGGTGATCCCCAAGGTGTAGAGCTTTACAAAGTGCGAGTAGCGATTGACGATGTACTCCAAATACTGATTGATCTGGTCGTAGTTAAGATATGTGTGCAGGACATCAGGACGCGGTATTACGAGGCGGCGTGTCGGTATTGTTGGAACCTTCACTGATAAAATCTTAGGTTCTGTACGCGCCTTCGTCTTCTTAACACGTTTTGTTTTGTTGGTTAGCATTTTAATTTTGTTTTAAGTTTGAAAAATGTACAAAAGATTTTATTTTTTTATTATTAAAGTTACTTAAAATTTTTGAAAATTTTATTTCACGACTGACAATAAGGTGTCTGCTAGGAATGAGACTGTTAAATGTTATGTGTTGAGGCTCTCAGTGCCAGATCCTATTAAAGCTCCCCGTCGCCTGCTTTGAGCTTTGGGATATTTGGAACGCTTCGATATTCCACATTTGCTTTCAATTTTCTTACCTGTTGGTGATTTATTTCCAGACGCAGCTGCTCAACGATGACGAGACGTGCGAGCTCTTTGGCCCTTACTGCCATAGTGCTGGCCAATGGCAGAGGCAGTCGGACTTTTTATCAACATTGCATTATAAATGGAACTAAACAGGAAGTGGCCCAAAGCAACCAAAAACTGGCACATCTACATCCACCACCATATCCAGCACCAGCACCACCCCACCACCCCTACCACCATCACCACATCCACAATTACCGTGGGGGTGCCTTATGGAAAGAGCTCGCATTTAGTAAATTGGAACAGCGACAACGTTTAATAAGTTGGGCACGGTAGCAGCTTGTAACGCGGAATTGGATTTGAATTCCCAGCTAACCAGCCATCCAGCTATATAGCCATCCAGCCATCTAGCCATCTAGCCATCTAGCCATCTAGCCATCTAGCCATCCAACCATCTAGCCATCCAGGTATCTAACGACTGGAGCTAGTCCTGGGCTCCAAAAGGCTGCCACAAAACGCAAATATATGCTAAATGTCAGACTGCTTGAACGAGTGACTGGGCAGGGTGAAGGGAATTGAGTCCTGGGCGGGGGGAATGGTGGCCAAATGCTCAGGCACGTGCAGGCAAATAGAAAATGAGGAAGCTTACGACTGACAAACGCTTCCAACATTGGCGTGCCGTCCGGAAACGGAGCAGTCCCCTGGGCGTTCTCATGGAGTAGGTCTTAAAGCCATCAGTATAAAGAATATTCATTTTGCAGATTACCTCAAGCGACTAAGGACTACACCCCACTACAAGATTGCGGCTGTCGGAGGGCATGAAGCGTCAATTTTATTCAACTCAATTTTTTTTTTTTTGTTTTTTATTGTTATTAAGGCCCAAATTATTGTGGCCGTATTAAGTTAGGCCTCAACTTTGCTGCATAGTGTTTGCTTGCGCCCGACAAACGTCATGTCAACGCAAAAGTCAAAAGTGCGGGGTCGGAACTGTGGCAACAGACGTTTATACAAATGTTTTTTTTTCTGTTTTTTTTTTTTTCTATTTATGTATGTATGTGTGGGTATATAGGTGCATGTGGATATCCTGGCCGACGCAACCAGTTGATTTATACAAAGCAGGGTTCGTGTTGATTTTCATTTAACGGTCTTTTAGCCAACTTCCTGACACAGTGACTGCCATATATTTACGTCTGGCTATAACTACATAATGTGTTCGCTGTACCCTGCAGCCAGCGGCATGTGGCATATTAGTTCTCTCAAGAAGAAGAAGAGATTTAGAAAATTTTAGCAATTTTCCAATTTTTGAAATTTTCAAATTCATCGGTTTTATTTTTCGAGAAGTCGACTATAATTGCAAAGCCTTCTTTTCACATATCATAGGATTTTCCGGAAACTTATTCCAAGTGAAATTCTCGAGTCGATTAAGCATAGGCGATTCGTCAGTCAAGGATCAAGGATGTTTTTTGTTTCTTGGCTTTTTTGGGTTTTTGATTTTCGTTTTCGTTTTGTCTTCCTTTGATTTTTTTTTTTTGGTTTCTACACGAAAGAGACACGCAAGGATCCAGACAGGACAACAGTCGCTTGGTCCACCCTCCGTTTGAAGGGGGCGGCTCTAAAGTATGCACATTATGTCATTAGCATGTTGGCAAAAATAAAGGGCTAAAACTTTGTTTTCGGAACGCCTAACAAAGTCGAGTTACATATTTTCCAGTTGTCCTTTGTCTCCTCACTGCATGCATCGGAAAAGGAAGCGAAGAGGAATATGGAGTGAGGTCGGTAAAGGGTGGAACGCGAGGGTCGTGAAAGTTGTGGCAAGGGGTTAAATGTTTGGTTGCATAAAACTGGCTACAAATTAACAAAATTCCACCAATTATGCTTAACAACAACAACAGCAGCAACAACAAGGACAGAAAAAGTAAAATGAAGGATTGGCAGTTCGTTTTGGAAACCTGCCTCAACAAAGGACAACAAGGATATGGGCGCATATTTATGCATTCCCTCTGCCATGGCAATTTAACTTGGTAATATAATTTAGATTTTGGCGTTCGGATTACGGACTCCCGACTTCCGACTCCCGACCCCCGACTCCCCACTTGACTCTCGGCTCGACTCTCGACTCTCGACTCTCAACTGTCGACTTTTGATTTCCGACTAGCGACTCCGAAGTAAAGAGCCAGCAGTGAAGAGTGAAGAGTCGGGATTGCGGATTCCCGATTCCCGATTGCCGTATCGCGTTTAAGGACATACTTATTATGTACACGTAGGTATTAGGGGAAGTTAATTTACTTTTTATGCAATCAACACTAACCCATTGACCTATTTGTTCCAGCTTTTTTTACTGCCCAAGGACATTATCAGTGCAGTCCATGCAGACAATACAAGAGGTCGAGGATTTGTTTTTAAGGATTTTTTTAAACGTATCTATACAATTTAGTCAATGCTTTTCAGAGGATTTGGACTTCCATTGGACGTGATCTTGTTTCCAAGACCTCCAAGCGGTTAAAGGCTCGCTTAACAGCTGTCCCTTTGGTACTTGAGGTTGCTCAGTATTCCAAGGATCTAATCTATCTCATTTTTCAATCTGAATCTGAGTGATTCTCAAAGGGAATTGCCAGCTGGTTACCTACTTAGCTACCTTGTCAACATCGGCCTCGAGCTCATCAAGATGCTGGTCCTGGATTCTAGAACAACTTCTGCGCTAGCTTTGGATTATCTGACATCTGCTCATTGGCCCAATGTCCTATCCCTTTCCATGCACTACACTGCGTCGTACTTTTTGATCCCCCTCAACATCCTTTTCGATGAAGGTATCATCCACAAGGTTATATCAATAGGCTACCAGCGTGAAATACTGCGTGAAATACTGCGTGAAATACTGCGTGAGGGATGGACTTGATGGACTCTATGGACTCGATGGACTCGATGGACTCTTTGGACTTTATGGACTCTATGGACTCTATGGACTCTATGGACTCTATGGACTCTATGGACTCTATGGACTCTATGGACTCTATGGACTCTATGGACTCGTTGAACTCGTTGGACTCGATGGACTCGATGATGAACTTGGCATCTAGTCTTTGATCTCATATCTTCATGTTAGTGGCTCTTGGCTCCATGCGTTCCACAGATTCCAACTAACTGCCTCATGGTCGTCGCAGCGTAATCTTTGATTGCGGAAAATAATCAATTTTCACGCTTGTGCGAGAGGCGAATATATTTTTATTTATATTTATATTTTAATTTTTTTTAATGGTGAATAAAAATATAAAAAAAAAAGTGAAATTAATTTTGTTTTTCTTTTTTTTACTTCTGAATTTAATTTTAGATTTTAAATGCAAATTATTTATTTATATCGATTTTTTTCGCAAAAGTTATTTCCAGAATTTGTTTTATATTTTCTTAGTTTGGTTCACTTATTATTAAAATAGTAATGGATAGTTTTTTAAATTATAATTTAATTATATTCCTATGAAAAAAAATCGAACGTTGCCTTAAAATAGTATAATTATTTATTACGGCTTGTGGAGAAAAGTTTAATCTATTTAATCAAATAAATAAATGTTATTCCATTTAAAAATATACGCTTTATTATGTTAAGAAAAAAAAAATAAAATAAATAAGTTCAGATCCAAAAATTTGTTTAGCCCCAAAGAAAATAAAAAAAATATCAGAAGTCTAATTATTTTCATCAGATATTTAGATTTTGTTGTGGAAATTCCTCTCCGTGTATTAAAATAAAGATTAAATAATCTTTAAGTCTTTTGCTTATCTCAAGATTAAAACTAGTCGGTGGGCATTTTATCGAGTGCATGATGATTATTTTCATGGTTAAGGTCACAAAACAAAGACCGATCTCTCGCCTCCAAAGGCTTTTTTCATATGCTAATTACAACGTTTGATCAAAGAGGCAAAACAAAAGCGATTATTTATACCCGAGCATCTATATCCGAATCCGAATCTGTATCTTTATAATAACATAATTATCTTTAAAGTATAATGCCTTGAGCGCTTCTTACTCTTTGTTTCGGGCTCCGGCTCCGGCTCCGGCTACGGCTCTAGCTCTGGCTCCGATCTCGTGGCCAAGAATGAAAGTTGAATGCCCTGATCTGTTTTGAGGTAGAACCCATTAAGCTGATTAAAATGATTTAGAACCTAGATCGGGTTTTAGCATTTGGAAGTAAGCGTCTAGAAGAGCGACTAAGCTATTAAACATAATCGAATGCCTAATATTTCAAATTGAAAATGCAAATTGTATTTTTGCGTCTCTTCTTCTTTTTCTTTTCCATTAATTTATTAATATTAATATCATTATTTTTGCTGCTTTTTTTCGGGGCACCGGAAACACTTAAATAGTTGATCCGATGATATACCCTGCGGGTCAATATACATCTTGATATTTGTCGATCGATCGCCTTTGATAAATGAAAATATCTCCGTTCAACCGGAAGTCCCCCAAGCGACAGCCAAGTGTCATAATTACGCATCTAAGTCGAAGCTGAAAGCCAAAGGGCGAAGCAAACGTCAAAAGCAACAAAATAAAAATCAAAATCAAAAAATCAGAAAATCAAAAAATCAAAAAAACCGAAACTAACGCTTAAGTTGAAACATTTATAATAATTAACAATGCTATGATGATGATGATGATAGTGATGGTGATGATCATGATGATGTTTATAATGCATGAAGACAACAGATACTTTTCCATATAGATGACGATGATTTGTGAATGGCTTCTGTTAGCCATGAATCTGAGCCATTTACAATCGCATCGCATGGTCCCCATCACTTAAGGTTTTAACGAACCCAAGCGTCTTCACATCTTAACATCTTCACATCTTCACATCTTCACATCTTCACAGCACATCTTCATATCCAAGCTTCACCTCCTCCCAATGCTGCCTTCCTAAGCTGTGCTCTGTAATGGGCCACGAGCATCGCTTGGAGTGGAAGCTGAAAATAATATTTTTAAGCATCGTTTCCGGTTAACTGAACAAATTGACCTTGGCCATCGGCCAAACAATTCGATACTCTAAGTGTCGATACTCGAATGACCGAATTGGCGAGAATATTTTCAGGCGCATCATTTGCAGATGTCAGGAGGTCTTCATTGTTCAGGGGGTGGTGATCGGTGGTGATCGCATAAATCTGATCTCGTTTCAAATAAATTTCAATAAAACAGGAATCAAATATGAGAATCATTATATAAATATTGCCTGGGGCTATGTCTCTCCATGTCAGACCGTGACATTAGATGAAGACAAAGCGCCACAAAGTTGGCTCAAACTATACACATGATGTCTAAACACACACACAGACACACACACACACATACACTCACACACTCATGCACACCTACGTACACACATATTAGTTCCTCTATAAAAACCAGTAAATAAACAAGTAACGGCTTCAGAATCGTTTCAAAACCCGCGACACGCGGATGTAAAAGGCACGACAGGCCAAATTTAAAGTAGAACCGCTAAGAACTTCAATAAAATTAAGTGTCGATAACGAAGTGTTCAGAAATTATCCAAACAAGTTTTCGAAAAAAATCCAAATCAGAAAAAGAACAGATTTGGAAAGAGAAAACCAAAAATGATAATCAAATTCATTAATTGCACATAAAAAGCCACACACATTTATGTTGCCAAACAAGAATCGAATTGGTTATTCAAACTAACTAAAATTAAACATATTAATTATATACAAATCTCTTGATATATTTATGTACAAATTTTAAATAAAACATATATACATATATATATGTGTATCTGTATATCTGTATATATACAATAAGGCAGATAAACTATATAAGACGCGTGCCATGAACATTCGCTTTCCGCATTTTGTCTCGTGACGCGTTTACAAGTCTTCGGCTTGAACCACCGCCTTCGCCTGCCCCTCCCCCGCTCAATGTTTGTTGTTTCTTTCTGTTAGTGGCCCCAACAATATCGTTGGACAGGTCTGGACCGGAGCAGTTCTGACCTTGACACTCACTTTTCTAAAAGACATATAAACGATACGATACCATTTTTATTTTGGTTGTATCTGTGTTGTGTGTGTGTGTCTGTGTGTGTGTTAGTGTTTTTGTTTTTTTTCGTGCTTTTGGCTTTTGCTAACATAAATAGCATCGTCTTCTTTCTCGGACGCGTCTCGAGCCGCTCGACAGTCTCTGCCCGAACTCGGAGATGATAAGCACACGGATCGGTCCCAGCGTAAGGCATTAATTTTGTGTGTTCATAAGTCGGGCTTGTGTTTTTTTTTCATTTAAAAACAACAATTGCATAATTGTATTTTAAGTGCAACGCAAAACAGTGAATTGAAGCCACAAAGCAAAAATTAGCAAACAGCAAACGGCAAACGGCAAACAAAACAACAACAATAACAATAACAATAACAAAAACAAAAACAAACAGAAAGCAACAAAAGTAATGCATTTATTAGTCGATTGAGAAACAAGTGAATTAAGCGCCAAACTTTTGCATGTCCGAGTCGGGGGGCTGCATATTTTAATACATAATTTAACATAAAACAAAGCTACTATTGGCTGTAATCTCAGTTGAAAAATAAACAACAACAAACAACAACAGCAACTGCCACAATCATTCACAACAGCAACAACAACAATCGCCAAGTGCAACATGTGCCACAGAGTCGTGTGCAGCGCGCTGCTGCTTTGCCTTGTGGGATTGGCGTGTTCCAACAATCTTGCCGGCTATGAAGGGTAATTAGTAAAACTGAATCCAAGACCAGACAAAAAACATTTAAAGTATATTTGTGCATAAATATAATTGATAATGTGTACATATATTTCTATATATGTTTTTACATATTCTATTTTTTTATATTTTATATTTTATATTTTATTTTTGTATATTTTTATTTTTTATCCCCCCTCAAATCCTCAGGCACATCAATCAGGCGGCTCACGTTGAGAGCTTTGGCAGTCATTAATTTTCTTTTTGCTTTTAATTTTTTAAATTTACCTTTGTTATTTCTTCATTTATGGATCAAAACTCAGAGATCGCCGGCTAGTTAGTTGGTAAACTGGTTTACCACCGATCGTTACCTTTTTTTACCTTTTACACTTTGAAATGTCTTTGTCAACCGCATCGAAGCTGGAACAGTTCCAAAAAACATAATCACCTGTCCAAGCGACGCTTTGGACCCCAAAATGCCGATTTGTTATAGGAAAATCGATTACGAGTGCATTTTTAATTTTAAAGCCAGTTAAAGTGTGGAAAGCCAACTTTGTTTATTAAGCGAAAAGCCCCAAAAATTCAAAGATTTCCTCAGCACTTTGGAAACATCATTGAGCTCAGTTGGAAAAAAATTGGTTAATATAATAAAAAATTTGAATAATATTAAATTTGGATTTTTCTGTCAAATCAGTAGAGATTAAGTACCATAAAAATTAGAGAGAAATCAAAAGGATTCCAATTTGCAAGTCCTTTTCTTTTGTTGAGCTCCGCAATTGTTCCCTCCACGTCTGTCTTTCTTCGAGCTTAAGGCCAAGAATTGGGAGCAGATGAATATGAATGTTGTTTAATATGTTTGATGGGATTATTGGGAAGATCATCTAGCTTGAATTACAAATTTAGAAGTTTGATTGGCTTCCCACACACTCGATCTGGTTGACTTTTTGGCAACGTTCTACTTAAAGCTTCCCCGCGCTGGTTAAGGTCAGTTGAGCAACAGGTTTGAGGACGTCAAAGGCGGTGATTGGACATTGCTATTAACTTTGGCACTTATATCAAACACTGACCACTAAACAAGCCCACACACGTCACGCCCATCACAAACAAACGGCAGCTGATGACGCATCGCCAGTCGCATGTAAATGCCGTAAGAGGTAAATGTAAATGTTTGCCAAAGAACTCAACGGGTTGCACGATGGCAACCGTCTCGATTCCACCGTTCAAACAGTCTGATCATCGATTCCACCAAAAGCTGCGTCTTCGTCTTCTTCTCTGTGTCAGTCTTCGTCTTTGCGCTCATCTCGTCGCTTGTCTGCGGCGCACGCGTCGTATGAGTGATGGACGCGCACAACTGTGGATTTGGCTTGACTTCTGTTTTCCGTGTGGGGATCGCTTTGAAGCCAAGCAACAAAACATAAAAAAAGCAACAAGAAAACAACAAATTAGCAAATTAACAAACTACAATTTGATATTTAATTAGTTAGTTGCTTCCTTCCGCTGTTGCTGCTGTTGCTGCTGCTGCTGTTGTTGTTGTTGTTGTTGTTGTTTTTGCTGTTGCTGCAACACAACACCTCGAAAATAGATGTTGAAAATATGCAAAGATAAATATATGATTTTTTCTGTTTTCGTTTTCGTTTTCGATTTCTATTTTTTCAAATTTTTTCCATTTTTTTTAGGTTTATTTCATTTTTTTTTGGCAAGGTCACACTGGCTAACAATAGCGCTTCGTTTGCCCACAATTTGGGAAAAACTCAAAAATCAGATAAATCTGAAAATTATAAAAGCCCACAGCCTAATCCCATGTAAACAGTGTTTATATGTAAATAATTAAAATGAAAATAAGTTGTTTCTTTAGTATAAAATGTTTTTAATTAAATTATTTGTACGATTATTTATAAATGTCTATATGTATATGTGTATATGTATGTATATGTATATTGCACCCACGATTGCCAGACACGTGATTAGCCTCGTCTTTGTCTTCTATAAGCGGTTTCTAGCGTCTCTTGTCTCTGTGTCCACCACTGAGACCGCCTCCACCTTCGCCTCTGCCTGCGACTCCACCGCCACCTCCGCCGCCGACTACGCCTCCACCTCGGGCACCACCTTCCTGCCCGCATGTGCATCTAGCTCGTGCGGCGGACACATGATGAATATGCATAGATTTTCAATATTTGTGGCCAGTTTGTTGGCTCATGTTGTCTGTGTGCCGTTGTGGAATTTAGTCAGATGATAAATTGGCTACAGATTCATTTGAGGTGGCAAAACGCCAATTGGCCAGGCGTTGACATCGAGAACGAGGCATTCTGCATAAATTTCTGAATCAACAACTCATTTTGGGGCGCCACAAATTAATTTTGTTGTCCAATTAGGCAAGCGACATGTGTGGAGCAATCGGAATGCACTCTTCGGGTTTTTCCGCATTTTAATTGGCTGCCAGTTAACAGATGTCCAAAATATAGATTACTTACCTGTTGCTTCCTTGATCCGAGACTCCGTAGAGCAAGACACTTGATACTTGATTTATTTATTGAAATTATTTCCATAACTCAATCAACCACTTGCTTCCCTTCCAACAGGTACACCAAGTACACGGTCGAGCACGGACAGGAGGATGCCTTCCGTTACATGGTCGATTTGCAGACGAATGAAGCGGGTCTGGACTTCTGGTTGCTCACGAGGAACATGTCCGTGCTGACAGTCGGGCCCAAGCAGAAGCCGCAGTTCGAGTCACGCCTGGCGGAGTTGGGCGTCAAGTATCAGACGCAGCCGCTGATGGAGCTGATGGCAGCGCTCGAGGGTAACAGCACCTCGGCGTATGAGGACGAGGATATTGTTGAGTTCGACGAGTGCCAGCCCGGAGACTGCGAGTCAGAGCGTCCCCGCAGCAGGAAGCGTCGTCAAGCTCGTAGCTTCTTCTCCCACTACCCGCGCTATCATGAGATCCTCAACTTTATGAGTGGTCTGGCTACACGGTATCCTCAGTATTGTCGCTATGAGTCGTTGGGTCGCTCCAACGAGGGTCGGCACATAGCTGGTCTTTCGATATCCCTGAACACGCGGACTCGTCCACGTCGAGTGGCGTACATTCAGGCAGCTGCCCACGGACGGGAATGGATCACGCCCCAGACGGTGCTGTATCTGGCCTATGAGCTGCTCAGCAATCTGAGAGCTTTTCAACGTGTCCTGAATGATGTGGAGGTGTTCCTTGTGCCCTTGGTGAATCCCGATGGCTATGAATATACACACACGACGGTAAGTCGTCCTTGCAGAACGCGAATTTGGAGTAGCTTGGGTAATCAATTTGATTTTATTCAATAACCCAGGATCGCTTCTGGCGCAAGAATCGCCATCGCTACAGTGGACACTCCTGCAGCGGCGTGGACATCAATCGCAACTTCGGCAATCACTGGAACTATCAGGGCGCCAGTCAGAATGTATGTGTGACCTGTTGCATGACTTGTAAAATTGACTTTGACCTTCATTAACATTTACATTCCTGCATGGCATGTACATATACATATGTACATATATATATGCATATACATGTATTTCTCGATTTCATTCTCAGCTCTGCTCGGAGGTGTACTCGGGCACGGCGCCAAACTCTGAACCGGAAACATCGGCCGTGGTTCGCTATTTGGAATTCAATCGTCATCGTGTGAAACTCAGCCTGGATGTTCACTCATTCGGCAAATTCATTTTTTATCCCTATGGCTATGCAAGGTAAGTGTGTGAGTGTGTGATTGTGTGCGTGTGTGGGTGTGTGGGTGTGTGCGTGTGTGGGCCTTTCGAGCGTCATAGCCCGAACAGAGCCGCTCGATAAGAAATTCAATTTACTTTTCAATTAATTGCTAAAAGCAATTAAAAACGAATATTTTTCTGGCACTGTATCCATTTAAATTTTGTCCAATCCTCCGCAAAACAGGAATACTGTGCCACCCACGGTGAGCACCCTGCGCTCGGTGGCTCTGCGGGCCGCCAACCAAATCGGCAAATACCGCGGCACACGCTACACCATCGGCACCTCCGCCTCCGTCCTGTACGAGGCTTCTGGCAGTCTGGACGACTTCGCCTATGGCAACCTGGGCATACCCTTGTCCTACACGCTTGAGCTGCCCGGCGACGAGTTCCATGTGGCCACCTCGGATATCATACACGTCTGCAAGGAGACCTTCGCCGGCTTCATAGAGTTCATTCGGCATGTCAGCCTCTATTAAGACACAAGACACAAACCCAACACAAACCCAACACAAACACAACACAATAGAACCCAAAATGCCAACTCTGTTCGTAGCACTCGTAGAGTGCACTGGCGACCTTAGCAATTAAGCAATTGAATTTATTTTTGTTAATTAAACAAATTAGTGTCATCGTTGTTAGCCATTAAAATAAAGAAGAAGAAGAGAATGTTAGTGAAATTACAAATTTGGCTTTTAGTTCCCCCCCCTGATTTTTTTTTGTTAAGATTTAAGATTGTGGATCGCGATTAAATTGAAATATTCTTTAAGCACTACTTTAAAGAGGAATGGGAAATAAATGATGAAAAAGAGAGAAGGAAAAGAGTCAAATAAAAAGGGGAATACGACGAATTGACGAGAGAAGGGAAAAGAGTAGTAAAATTTCGGAACAAGAATCATTTATTCATTTTCGGATGCGCTTTGAAGGTAAGTTAAAAGAGAGAACTTTGTCTGAAAAGAACTAGTTCAGGAATGCGACACCCTGAACCCAAAAGCTCGTTCTCTTCTCCTGGCCCATAAACAGAAGCATATAAACGATAAATTGGGCCATTTGGGTATCATATGGGGTTATATGGGGTACTTTACAGTCGGCAGTTGCTCCAATTAAGTGATAAGCCCATCGATAGGGAAATTTGGCCATGGGATTTGCTTGTAGTTCAGTGGCAACCTTCCCACAGATGACATCGCTTACTACTTTGGGACAATTGCTGTTGCTGTTGCTGCTGCTGCTGCAGTGTGCGTGTCTCTTGGCTTGGCAGGATTACAAAGATTACAAGCTGTTTGAGCTGCAGCCAAAGGATGTCGCTGAGCAGAGGTTGCTCATTCGGGAGGCGGGGCAGCAACCGCAATGGAATTTCCTAGGTCTGCGTCGCAGTCAAAATGAGACGGGATTACGGTTGCTGATACCGCCCACTCAAGTGGAGGACTTGTTGGCATTTTCGGCGGCTCATCGAATAGACTATCAATTGGTCCTAGATGATTTTTCCATACTAATCAATGCACAGCGGGACGAGAACAAACGTAGCAAATCGCAGGCTCCGATGCCTCACATTGACGTACTTCGTGGATTTTATACTCATGCGGAGATTAACGAGTATCTGGACAGTTTACCTGAAAGGTATCCAGGACGTGCGTGGGTCAAGCAGTTTGGCTGGAGCTATGAGAGGCGACCTCTTAAGTTGCTTACCATCACCAATGGCGATGGACGTTCCAATAAGCCAGTCATCTTCATCGATGCCGCAATGCACGCACGGGAGTGGATAGCTCCATCATTTGCGTTGTATATCATAGAGCAACTTCTGGTCAGCTTTGAGGGGAATAAAGATCTTCTTATGGATTATGACTGGGTCATTATGCCGGTGGTGAATGCTGATGGCTATGAGTTCAGCCACACGGATGATCGTCTTTGGCGGAAGACCCGAAAGCCCACCTGGCATCCAGAGCATGTGGGAACCGATCTTAATCGCAACTTTGGTTATCATTGGGGCAATAATGATGGCTCCTCCGCGGACCCAGCTGAAGAGATCTACCGCGGGGAGCACGCTTTCGATCAGCCAGAATCCCAGGTGGTGCGCGATGTACTTCTTCACTATAGCAGCCGCTTGTCCTTCTACCTATCGCTGCATTCCTATGGCAACTTCTTTCTCCTGCCATGGGGTCACTCAAAGTAAGTTGGGATTGGAGTTCGGATGAAACGAACATCTTCTCGCACTTGCAATTCATTCGACTCCCATAAATGAGATGGATTTTTACTCGAAACGGAAAATCATGACAATGAATTCAAGAATGATAAGATTTAGGACAGCATGGAACAATGTGGAATGAAACACTGTTAAAAACTCCTTTCCCTCCCTCAGGTACTTCCCAGACAACTACAACGATATGATGGAAGTGGCAGAGGCGGGAGCTATGGCAATCGTCCACGCAACCAATGGTCTTTACAGCTACGGCAGTGGCTACCACCTTATGTATCCCACGTCCGGTGACTCGACGGATTACGCAGTGGGCGTGGCAAATGCAACTGTGGCCATTACTATGGAGCTGCCAGCCGGTGGATTCGATGGCTTTGATCCGTGGGTAACGCATATCGAAAACATCGTCACCGAGAGCTGGGTGGGAGTGCGTGCCATGGCCACCGAGGTGATAAGACGCTACAAGACGCCAACGTCGTTCACAATAAAAAAGACAGATTAATGTCCATAAGTTTTGATTTTTTTTTTGGGCTCCGCAGATAGGAGCAGACATATGATTTAGCTTATAGATTTCCAGTCAGCGATTATGTTTCCAGGCGATTAGATTAGCCAAGATTAGCGAACTTCTAGCCAAGATTAACGTGCTATTTAACTTGGAGGTTCCGGCCACGCGCTCCTACAGTCCATTGAGTGCAAAGCAATGGCACGTTACGTCTTTTGTATACTTTTAATGGGCTTTGCCCTGGCTGGCGCCGAACATGGCTTGGATGGGTAAGTGAGGAGGTTGTTGTTTGGATGGAAACATGGGAAATTGATATGGGTTGGCCCGACTTCCAGGTATCGTATCTATGAGGTTACGCCAGAAAATACTGTCCAGGCACAGCTACTCCATGAGCTCAGTCATCAGGGCTACGATTTTCTTAGCATGACTCGTCTGCCTGGACATGCTGCCCGGGTCATTGTGACTCCCAAGCAGCTGAGCAGCTTCGAGGCGCTAATTAAGGATCATCAGGTGCCGCATAATCTGCTCAATAAGAATTTGGGAGCTACCGTCGCTGAAGAATTCAGCGCTCGGCAGGTGCAACGTCGTCTGTCCCCCATCACGGGTAAGGGTCGGCTAGGTACAGATCGCTACTACACGCATGACGAGATTAATAACTATATCGATGACTTGGCCACTCGTTTTCCACAACGTGTATTTGTTAAGACTGTCGGCTTTTCATATGAGAAGCGCAAAATCAAGACGATAACCATCACCAATGGTGATCGCCGGGCCAACAAGAAGCTCGTGTTTATGGACGGAGGCTTCCATGCTCGGGAGTGGATCTCTCCGGCGGCGGTTCTCTATGTCATTGATCAGTTGGTGGAGGAGTTCGATAAGAACGCATATCTGCTGAAGGATTATGACTGGGTTATATTGCCAGTGGTTAATCCGGATGGCTATACACACACACAAACGGGAAGTCGGGCACGCATTTGGCGAAAGACTCGCCAGCCCTATTCGTACCTAGGCAGGACTTGTTATGGCGCCGATCCTAATCGCAACTTTGCTTTCCATTGGAACGAGGAGGGTGCCTCGTCCAATCCTTGCGCTGATACATTTGCGGGTCCAAATGCCTTCTCAGAGCCCGAGACAATTGTGGTGCGTGATCTGATGCACTCCTTAGCGGATCGTGGTATCATGTACCTGACCATCCACTCCTTTGGCAACTATTTGCTCTATCCATGGGGCTGGACTAGGTGAGTGTGGAATCAGCTATAGATTTTCCATTCAATGACTAATTTTCTGTTGTAGCGATCTGCCAGATACTTGGATGGATCTCGATGAAGTGGCCAATGCTGGTGGCGATGCCATAAAGGAAGCCACCGGTACCGTTTACCAGGTCGGCAGCTCCACCAATGTGCTCTACATAGCAGCAGGTGCCAGTGACGACTACGGATTCTATGCTGGCTTCAACATATCAATTACTATGGAACTGAGCGGAGGCGGAGTCACCGGATTCGATCCACCAGCTAGCAAAATCCATGAGTTCGTCACAGAGACCTGGATTGGAATTCGTGCCATGGCCGAGAAGCTAATCGAAAAGTATTAAACTGAATTCACCCCATTCACACCCATTTCCCAATTCCCCGTGTAACAAGTGCGCAAATAAATGTCACGCCCATAAGTCTTTGAGTGAATGCTTAGAGAGCTCTAAGGGTTTTTCCTATCAGATCATAAATGTTTATTATGGGTTTACAATCGCAAGCTGGAAAGTCAGATATTAACAGATATTCCACTGATACCATGGAACCTATATTGAAGCAGTCGAACGGCGATTTGTACGACTTAACAATCAATTAGTGGTTAATTTGGGAACGATTCGATATTTTGCTGTTTTGATAACGATCCTGATTAGAAGCGGGTCTGGGAGCTCCGATTGGATCGGCACTTGCTTTTGGGAGTGCAACGTGAAAAGATGAAAATAGTTTTCCTAGTTTTGTGCAGTCTCTGCTTTGTTAGGTCCCATCAAAAGCGTAGCGTCTACGATGGGTAAGTCCGAGGATCGCCTCCAGGATTCTATGAACTCAAGTTTCTCTATCTGTCCTTCGTTAGCTTTAAGGTCTATGAGCTGGCGGAAAAAGTTCGGAGTGCAAGTGTCGACTATGTCTTGTCGGAGCTGGTGAAAAATGAGTCATACTATGAGGTGTACGACAGCAATGGAGTCGACGCCCGAGTCATGGTTGACCCGGCGGCGCAGCATGACTTTATTAAGCTTCTGGATGAGCAAACATTGGCCTACAAAGTTATCAATAGAAACGTGGGACTATCGCTGCGTCGTCAGTTTGAGGTCAACCGCATGTTGCGCAGCTGGTTTCCCTATAAGGGACGTCTGGGCACCGAGCGTTACTATACACACGGAGAGATCAATCAGTATATCGAGGATCTGGCACGACAACATCCACGACGTGTCTTCATCAAGACAGTGGGAAGGAGCTATGAGGGTCGCTGGCTAAAGACGCTAAGGATAACTAATGGGGACGGACGTTCCAATAAGAATGTAATACTAATGGATGGTGGCTTCCACGCACGGGAGTGGATTTCACCTGCCGCTGTGGTCTATGCTATCGGTGAGCTGGTGAACAACTATGAGAAGTATGCGGATATCCTGTTGGATTATGACTGGATTATTTTGCCCGTGGTGAATCCGGATGGCTATGAGTACACGCAGCAGTCGGCAGACACAAGACTTTGGCGCAAGACCCGAAGGCCCAGTAGTCCCGACTGCATTGGCACTGATCCAAACCGAAACTTTGGCTTCCATTGGAACGAGTCGGGATCTTCGCCGGATCCCTGTAGCAATATATACGCCGGACCTGAAGCCTTCTCTGAACCCGAAGCTATCGTCGTCCGTGATCTAATACATAGTTACGCTGACCGTGGAAAGATGTATCTAACAGTTCATTCCTATGGCAACTACGTGCTGTATCCTTGGGGCTGGATCGAGTGGGTGACCATAACTATGACTTGTGGGCGAACTCTGTTAATCTTCTCTTGCGTTATTTCAGCGATGTTCCACCCACTTGGAGGGATTTGGACGAGGTGGGACGTGCCGGCAGTGATGCCATCAAAGCAGCTACTGGATCCATCTATCAGGTGGACTGTTCCACCAAGCTCGTGAATGCCGCAGCTGGAGCTAGCGATGATTTTGCCTTCAGTGCCGGCTTCCCCATATCCTTCACCATGGAGCTGCCGCGTGGTGGAAGCAATCACTTTGACCCACCAGCCTCGGATATTGACCGACTCGTCAAGGAGACTTGGATAGGCATTGAGGCCATGGCTCGGAGAGTGACTGAGAAGTATCCGCTACAAAAAACGTTGAACTAATCGACTTATCGATATTTTGGAATGTTGAGTCTCAACGAACAGACTTATCGATGTATCAACCTTTACTCGTTGATCAGATTGTAGGGTGTAAATTGATCTTTGAAGAATACATATGTCATTATGCTTGTCCTTGTGCTAATGTCTTTTGGTCCTTCAGGCTTGGCTTAGCTTAGAAGCTGCTACCGATTTTCAACGATTACCTGGTACTCCGCACAGAAGACGTATTACCTTCAGCATACGTCATTAAACTATAACTAAGCAGGGGGCCGGTGATAACTTGAGTTACTGGGTCTTGGCCACAATTAGAAGTCGAGTGCCACAAACGATACAAGCTCCACGGGAGGTACTTATCGAGCACTACTGAAAGGGAAATGAAGCGCCAGCCAAGTGGTTAAGTGTTTTCGCATAAAATAAGTATTCGTTTATTGGCCTTGTTCGGAATTGGTTAGTACTTGTTGATGACCTTCAGAGCCATGGCACGGATGCCAGTCCAGGTCTCGGTGACGAATGGCATAATTTGCTTGGTTGTGGGATTAAAGCCGGAGCCACCAGCAGGCAATTCCATTGTAATGGACACTGGGAACTTGGCTACTCCATAAGCATAATCATCACTGCCACCGGCGGCGGCATACAGCACATTGGTGGAGCTGCCTACGGTGTACTGGGTGCCAGTGGAGCTCTCGATAGCCTCGGCACCAGCCTCTGCAACTTCATCATTGTTGCGCCACTCGGCGGGCAGTTTGCTAGAAGGTTGTCAAAATTCAACAAATGGTCAGTAAGAGGCAATGATTAGTAGTCCGGGAATACTCACGAGGTCCAGCCCCATGGATAGAGCAAATAGTTGCCATAGGAGTGAAGTGTCAGGTAGAACTTGCCGCGGCCCTTCAGGTCGAGCAGCAAGTCGCGAACGGTCTGTGTCTCGGGCTCAGAGAAGGCAGTTGGGCCCATGAAGGTGTCAGAGCAGGACAAGCTAGAGGCACCAACCTCTCCCCAGTGGAAGTCAAAGTTGCGATTGGCATCGGTACCATGGCAGTTCTTGCTGGCTGGCTGACGGGTCTTGCGCCACATGCGGGAGTTGGTGTGTGAGTACTCATAGCCATCGGGATTGACCACTGGAAGGATAACCCATTCGTAGCCCTTCAACAGATCGGCATTGGCCACGAAGTTCTCCACCAGCTGATGAATCGCATACAGAGCACCGGCTGGTGCAATCCATTCACGTGCGTGGATTCCGGCATCCATGAAGATGACCTTCTTGCCACTTTTGCCATCGCCGTTGCTGATGGTGATTGTCTTCATGTTGCGCTTCTCATAGGACTTGCCCACAGTCCTAACCTTGACACGGCTGGGATACTGCTTGGCCAGATCATCCAGATAGGCATTGATCTCGGCATGACGATTGAATTTTGTGAAGCTAATGCTACGGGAGGCACGCTCCTCCACAAGTTGCTCTCCTTCGGCTTCCTGTGCGTCACGCTGAAGGGAGGCTCCCAAATTTTCGTCAATTACCTCATAAATAACACCGAATTTTTGCAAAAGCTTCTCAAAGCCCTCCTGATCCTCGGGCTTGACCATAACACGCGCCGTGTCCTCCAACGAGCGCGGCAGACTGAAGAAGTCGTAATCCTCATTGCTGGCCAAACGCAGAATCAGTTGCTTCACAAAGTTGTTCGACGCTTTGATGTCGTAGATCTTGTAACTGTTGAATTTGAAAGTTTATTGCTCATTACTTGACTCGGACATGAGTGAAGAAACGCTGGGCTACAATTCCATTGGACACGCCCACTCCTCTTTTCAATCCGCACACCACTCACCCGTCATAAGTCTCACGCTCCGCGGACCACACTCCAACGCTGCACACCGCCAGCAGAATACACAGTTTAAACCACATTCTATCGTTTCTAATGCTCTACTCCGTTCTATGCGACTCCGAATCCGAGCGTGTTTTAAGTTCTGATACCCACGGACGTTCCCCTTTTATATAGCAGCTCAAATGCACGCACCACTTGACGTATGCGCAACGCCAGCGACGCTCCGGATTGATAAAGAATTGATCAGAAAAATCTTATCAGTCTGATTGTTGTGAGCGTTCTATTTGTGTATGTCACCCGCTTGACTAAATCCATTGCAAAATCTCTCAAAATTTACAGTGTGTCTTTAAATTGATAGATGACAGTCAAGTTTCCGTTTAGAGTCTTCAAAAAATGTACTGCCAAATAGCAAAGGCTCAACTGCACTTAAAGAGTTTCAATTTAATTTCAACTGCGGCTTTTCAGCTTTCCAGCTTTTCTTTTTTTACATTTCTTTCTCCTTCTGCTCTCTCCTAATATTCCCTTCTCTGCCTTGGGAGCTGGAAAACTGCGTGTGCCTTCGGATTTTTCAATTTTTCGTATTAAGAGTAAAAATTGCTTTAAGATTTTGAAGTCTGTCAGAAAAGGTGCCTCCTTGATCTAAATAAATAGTTAGAGAGATCTTAGAGGGACCGTAGTAAATGCGATTAAATCAATAATAGAACTTTTAGTATATACGGTATATATAATATTTTCAAACCTTGCTTCTATCTGAAAGGCGATTACCGCTTCCAATATTCCAAGAATTGCCAAGAATCTTTCGGAACATGATATGCAGAAGACAAGAAGCTATCTTTGATATATTTTGATGACATAGACCAAGTTATAGATGAGGTAATGAGCAGCGGAGATGCGTGTGTGCTCTCATATATAGAAAGAACGATAAGCATGGCCCACAGATGGAGGAAGATATGTGAACATGTGTCTGCCTAAGAGATAGGGTTCCCCAGAGGTGCTCTCCAGATAGATAGATAGACAGATGGATCGTAACAACCTCAGCATTATTGTGTCTTCTTTAAGAAGACTTCCAAGTATAGATTTTATGACTATTGCGGAAAGAGGATTTCCACCTTCCTTCTTTCACCATATTGAGGATAATTCTCGGATCTCTCCACTTATAAACTTGCTATGAGTCGTCTGTTTTGTAATGAAATCGAAGTAGAATTTTGTTTTAAACTGATTAGATTTGAGAAGCTATTTTCAAAACGCACGAGCCTGCCAACTCACCAACTCACCAACCCACCAACCAACCAACCCACCAACCCATCAACCCA
The DNA here is from genome assembly GCA_035044505.1 of Zaprionus lineosus. Lineage (NCBI taxonomy): Eukaryota > Metazoa > Arthropoda > Insecta > Diptera > Drosophilidae > Zaprionus > Zaprionus lineosus. Next base: position 3,174,664 of record JAWNNX010000694.1, on the reverse strand, counting down.
TCAACCCATCAACCCACCAACCCATCAACCCACCAACCCCTCAAACTACTCCTCGATTTCTTGTGGCGATTTTCGATGTCCATTTTATTTGAGGCGCCTCGTAAATTTGTCAGTTGGAACTTGCGCAACGAGCGCCTGATTTATAGAGTCTTTGGGCTCAGTGGGTTTCCAGTTCTCGATTGTTTGCAGAATGAAGGTTTATCAGTTGGTTGAAGGTTTGACTGCCTGTGCGATTTGCCAGCCACAAGTTCTGTCATTCAGAAAACGTCTACTGGGGGTATGTGAGAAAGTTATGGAAGCTCCTAATGAAGTTTGCACTGTGAAGCCACAGATACTCTTTCCAGGAGTGTAAGAATAAGAATTTCATAAATACATATTTTTAAAACTAGTTTAAAAGATTCCATTAACACTTAGTAATCCCCATTAGACGCAAGTCCCCAGTCAATTAGTCAGTCAGTCGGAGAGCAATGCAAATTAATTGAGATGTGACAATCGACTTTGGAAATATATCTAAATTATAAAAGTTGATTTATTTTGTCAGTATGTTACATATATCCTGCCATAGGAAGTCCATCCAATAAAAGAGTAGATGATATAATCTAAAAGGGAAATACCAAAACGAATAACAACAACAAAAAAAGAATCTCTTCTGCCGCGCACACAAAATATATTTGAAAATTTATTGCATTCCATGCGTTTTTCCATATTTGTCTGCATTTGTAGGCAGTTTTGGTCAACAACTTTTGTCGGCTGCTGCACAAGCAACACCAACAACACCAACAACAACAACAGGTACAACAATGGGGAAAAAGTTGCTTACTTAAAACTGACAATGAGCGCATGGAAATGACAAAAAACACTGCGGAAACTGTTGGCTCGTAATTTTGAATGGGCCATTGGACGCGACAGGCAGAGCAGCGCCACCCCCTAACAGCCCCACCCCCCGCTCCAGAATATCAACTGCACATCAAGTGAGTCACAGGGCAGAAAAGTTTTAATACCCTGTAAATAAAGGGAGAAGCGAAGGCAGTCCGGGTAATGGCTGAATGAAAAAGGAAGTAGCAGTCAAAGGGAGAGGTGAGTTCTTTAAATTAATAAAATGAATTAAATTAAATAAATTAATATTGATTCATAAAATGTTATTTTATTTTCCATAAGAACTTCAGCTTGCAATAAAACAAGTAGCTAAATGTGGAAATGAAAGTGAAATCTTGGCACAAGCGGAAATTTTCACTTCAGCTCGAAATTTATTCCTCGGGCTGAATAAAAGTTATAAACAGAGTTAGAAATTGGAGGAGATAGTGAAGAACGAGGAAATAAAACAGAACTGAATAAATATTGACACTGACTGAAGTGTGGCACTTGAGTGTCAGGTTGAGTGACTGGAATAACCGAGGGACTTAAAATAGCTACAAATTTATTTTAAAACTATGAAATTTATTGTGTAATCAAACACATGAAATGTGCACAATAATTTAAAATATATATTTAATATAGGAAGCAGAAATCGAGAGTGGGGTCCGGTGCGAAAGAGGACACAGCTTGCAAGGATATTGAATAAATGATGTACCTTACAAAGCTGATGGACTTGAAAATTAAATGGCCTGTTCCAAGGAATGGAAAGAAAGGACTTAATTGACTTTTAATTTTAATTAGGTTGAATTTATTATTAATTTAATTTTAATTTATTTTTATTTTGTCTTTATCTTACTTAATTATTATTAATATCTTATTTATTATTATTTTTACTTTAAAAGCAATATTTATATTATTTTTAGTATTATTTTATTTATTATTGTCTTATTTTTATTTTATATTTATTTTATTTTCTCTTATTTATATTTTAATTTTTTTTAATATTTTATATTATTTTATATTAACTTTATTTTTATTTTATATAATAATAATATTATTTTATTCTCTTTTTTTTTACTTTTTATTTATTTTTATTTTTTTATTTTTGTTTTTTATTTTTGTTTTTATTTCTATTATTTTTTTAGGGGGTATCACGCGGCCAGTCATGTGCTTCCACTAAGCAGTGAGGACTTCACGTGGCAGCCAACAAATGTGTGTGTATGAGCCTCTGTATATAAGTTTCTGCATGTGTGTGTGTGCGTATATATTTGTCTATTCGAGTGTGTTATTTTTTATTCTGACTCCTCTTCGTTTATTATTATTTTCCTTTTCATTTTGTTTTGGACATATTCTTTTTGGGAAAAACTTTGGGAAAAGTTGCTCCGTTCTCTGCATTTGCATTGACAAAAGAGAAAATCATTGCATTGTTTGCGATTTGTTGTAAATTATGCAAAATTATTTGCTAAGCAATTTGATAGAGAGGCGGTGCGGCGGTGGGGACTGTCAGAGTCCTTAAAGTCCTTTAGCTTTAATTGAAATTAATGGATATTTGCCGGCAATTGCAAATTACTTATAAGTAGTTTCAAAATTCATTAGACAGTCATTTGCATGAAATTTTCGCAAAAAACATTTTGAAAAGTTTTTCCGCCAGCGTCGTTGTCGCTCTTTAATTTTCATTTTGCATAAATTAAATGCCGACAATGACTAAGCCCACAAAGGATTCTGATATCCTTGTCATGAACTTGCCGCTTTATTGCTCTATTAAGAGACCCCCTTCCCCGTTGCTGCCATCACCTCCCAGGCCAAGCCTCAGCCCCAGTCCCAGCCTCAGTCGCAGTCTCAGTCTCAGTCACAGTCGCAGTCTTAGTCCCAGTCCAGGCTCATCGACTCATCCCCAACTCAGCCACAATTCAGCCCAAACTCCCCAATTCCATTTGGCCAGCAAGTTGAGTGTCAAAAATTTACCCACAACAACGGGTTTAGCGTAAGAGTTGAGGTTAGAGGTTCTTGCTTGGGGGTTGGGGGTTTGGGGTGGCGATGGTGATGGTGATGGAGGTGTGGGGGCTGCGATTGGGGGTTAGGTATTGGCTGGGGTTACTTCCAACTTGCCGCAGCACAAAGATTTTAATTAAAATTCATCTTCACATTTAATCAAATCATGGCAGGGCAATGGCAGGGGGTGGGTTGGGGCATGGGGCGTGGCGGAGTGGCGGAGTCAGAGCTGCGACTGACATCGACACTCGCTTCTAATTAAGTGCGAAAAATCGTTAAATGTAAAATCAAATCGTGCAAAAAGTAATTGAAGAGCTCCCAAAGGGGTGCAAGGGGCACGTAAGATGAGAGATGGTTCAATGCCTGCGTATTGGGTAAGGGGTGAGAAAGGGTTGGGTGTGAGGAGGGGGGAAGAGAGGTTGCGTCTGGTCGATGTAACTGCCTGTTTTCCATGGCTTGAACTTGACGACTCACCGCCAGCAAAACTTGTAAATTGTATGAAGTGTTTTGTGTTGCTGTTGTTGTTGTTGTTGTCACTGTTGTTGCTGCTACTGATGATGTTGTTGTTGATGTTGGTGGTGCTATTGTTGGTATCATTATTGTTGTAACTGTTGTTGAAATAAGGCCACAACAAAATCAACACTTTGATAGCATACAAAATATTCACTGGGATGGGGAATGGGAATGGGAATGGAGTAGGAGGAGAATAGAGGTAGGAGGAAGGAAGGGGGACTACAAGGCCAGCCACGAACTAAGGTCGCACCTTACCAACGCGGGTGTCAAATATTTGCAATCTCTTACCTGAGACTATTTGTTGTTCAGGTGTTAAGGCCAACAATTGGCTAATTAAAACACTCGCCTCCTCTGGCCAATTTTCTTAATTGCCAACTGAAGCGTTTGACAGTTGATATAATCGCCGCCTCCAGCAGCAAAAAGAGGAGGCACATTTTATACATTATATATTATATATTATATATTACATTTTATATTTTATATATTATATCTTCCGCTTAACATTTCCCGATTGGCTGCACACTTCGCAGTGTGTTTTATTTTGTTTGCTTAACTTAAAGCAAATAATTAATAAATTATTTATTTCTGATTGTCATTGTTTATTTCATTTCATTTCCCTGTCAAGTGCTGCGTGGATTCCCCTTGGGTTGTTTATTTTTCTAAATAAAATAATTTTATTTTATATAAATATATTCCTGCGTTTGCAATTTTCATCCATTAAAAGAAGATTTGAAATTTCCTTTAATAGTTTAAAGATCTGCAATATCAAAGAAAAACATTTGAAAATGATTTTCCACAGATTCAATTAGCATTTTCCACAGTTTTTCTGTTCGAGTGCTTTTCACACAGATTATCGCCTGCACTTGGAGTTTTCTTATGCTTGGAAATGCCTAAAGGGTGGTTCAATTTCCATATGACACACATTCAACACTCTCGCGCACCCACACACACGCACACACACACACACACAAGCAGAAACCCATAGTCCTGCATAAATTAAATGGCAATGCATATGTAAGCAACTGTTACAGTGCCTCCGAGCAGTAAACGACGAGCAGAAGCTCAGTTTCTCAGCTCGAGAAGAGTCGAGGAGGAAGGAATAAGATACATTTTAATTGTGGGCCATTCCTATTTGAATTTATTGATCAGCAAACAATGATAGACGGAACAGAACATCTATTGACACAGTCACTCTCTCATACACACACACACAATCACACACAAGCACACAGGCACACATACACAGGGAGGAAACTCAATTAGCTTGTTTGAGCTCATTTGTAGCGGCAAATGTTATTTGAGAAATTAAGCTTTAATTAAGCCAAGCCCAAGGATTGCAGGTAAGCCGAACAAAAGCGGCTGCCACTGTGCCAGTAATAACATTAAAAAAACACACAAATGCGGGGGAAAAAGGAAAAGCGACAGCAGCAGCAACAACAACAACAACAACAATGGCAACAACGAACATTGTGAAAAATTAAAACAAACCAAATAAAAAGCGGGGAATCAGGGAATCAGGGAATCAGAGAACGAGCCAAAGCAAATGCCAAACAAACTGCACACAAATACACGTGACACACCACACCACACCACACGATGCACAACCACATATACGTCGAGTACGCACACACACACACGCACACACACAGAGCAGTGCCAAGTAAGTCGTATTAAATTTAATTGGATTTGAGTGTTTACCAGCGACACAAGCCGTCGGCAAAGCCACAAGCACCAGCTGAAGCTTCCCAGTTCTCTCGGTTTCTTCCGATGCGTGCGACAAGCGACCCACTTTTGATACCCTGTAATCATAACGACATACCTGAGGGAGCACACGATCACCGAGCAAGTGAAGCACCCGCGCCATAGCGCCGGTTCCATGAGCTGCCGGACTCCACAGTCGGTCATGATAAGAATCCAAACTGAGGAACTGAAAGGAAGTTGCAGAGTAAGGATAATACTGATAATGAAGAAGTAAAGAAAAAAAAAAATATGTATATATATATATATATTGGAATAATACAGAGATTTAATATAGATTGGATTCCATGGGGTACGTCGAGTAAAGAACATCTGCCAGTCGTGCACTCAGTATGCACTTTTTTAACCTTTTATTTGGTTCGCATTGTTTCACTGTGTGTGTGTGTGTGTGTGTGTGCACTTGCCTGCAGTAAGGTGCGAATGTGTGTGAGTGGTTTAGTGTGTGTGTCCGTATGTGTGCAGTTGTTGAGTGGCAGCAAAAATTTCATACATATCACAGGTAGCATGCGGCTTAAGCCGGATTTTATGGACTCACAGGCAGTCCAAAAAAAGAAAGCAAGCGAGAATTCAAGTATGTAAGAAAGAGGAAGAGGAGGAGGAGGAGGAGGAAGTGGGAAAGGAAATGGGAAGTAGAGAGAGGAAAGTAAAGCGCTAAAGAGCAGAGGAAGAGGGGAAGGAAATGGTCGGGGTATTGTACGAATAAAAGCGCTGGTGCAAAACAAATATTGCGTATACGCCAAGGCAGCCAAGAGCCACAACCGTAAGCGTATCCGAAGCCAAAGCCAGAGCCAGAGCCAGAGCCGGAGCTGGAGCCAAAGCCAGAGGCAGATGCAGAGGCAGAGGCAAAGCCAAGCCACGTGGTCACTTTCCGTCTCGTTGTCAACACGACGCTTTGGTTGTTGATAAAGAAGACCAATTAGCGTATATAACGGAACATTTGAAAGCCGGAGTCCGCATATAAGACGTAAGGTAACAGGACGGGTGACGGCAGCTCTTTGGAATCTGTAAAATATCAAACTTGCTTGGGATTCCAATTTTTCAAATAATTTTGGAAAATATAATTAATTCCTCAAAATGGGAAGAGTTTCTAGTAAAAAGGATATTCAATGAAATATCAAGAATAAAAATGGGCAATTAATTGATTATTTTTTTGGAGATAATGAAAATAGTTGATAATGTGGGAAGAGGTTTTTCCCTGGCATTGATATGCATTACAATTAGTTAGTAATTAGTAGTCCGATTTTAATTTTCATTGCGAATTTCCCCTTAAGCGGTATTAGAGTCACTTTGAGCCCCTGCAAATTTTCACCAATTACAACTCTGCGATTTCCAAGTACAATCCATGCAAATATGATAAATCACCGTCATTATTGGACCATCAATCAAAATTATGTGTAGAGGGTGTGCGTGTGTGTGTGTGTGTGTATGTGTGTCTCTGCTGCTGCACTGCGTTTGTAAGTGAGCAAGAGTACGGGTGTGCGGGTGGGCGAGTGGGTGAGTGGGTGAGTGGGCGAGTGGGCGAGTGGGTGTGCCTGCAAAGTGTCTAATTGAATAACGAAGCGTGCAAATTGAGCCGATGTCTGTCTCGATATTCGAGTCTGTGTGGGTTGTCTGCTTGTTGTCTGTTGCGCAGTGGTTGTGTGTGAGTGTGAGGTAGAGTGTGGGTGGGTGTGAGGGTGCCATGTTGTCCTTGTCGTAGTGTAGGGATATAAAAACCCGTTAGCCGGCAGCAGTTAACGACACATCCGTAGAGATTTATAGAGACAGGACTGACACTCACAATGTCTGCGGCTAGAGATTGCCCCAAAGGCAACGCTGCTTGCCACATCGTCTGGCGGAGTTTGTGTTTAAATTCGTTCGAATTCGGCAGAGAAAAAAGGCGTTCACATATTAACATAGTCTTAGCAGGGAGAACAGTGCGTGGGTGTGTTTTCGGGGAGAGGGAAAGATGGAGTAGGAAGTGGAGATGGAACGAGTGGCAGGTGGGTGGATGCAGCAGCTATGCAAATGCCGTTAGAGGTTTACCAGGTTTACAACAGCTTTGGAATCTTCGTCCTGACAAAGCCGCAGAGGTGCTGCCGGAGGTAAGTAACAGTTGCCAGCTACCAGTTGCCAGTTGCCAGTTGCCAGTTGCCAGCTTCCAGGTACCAGTTACCCGTTACCCGTTACCTGTTACCGGTTACCAGTTGCCGGTAACCGTTACAACGGTTGCTTTTTAATCCCGTTGCATTTGATTGTATGCAGTTGCAGCTACAAAAAAGTAATTTAGTTTGAGCAAAGCGATGGGTGTGCGTGTGTGTGCGTGCTTCTGCTTATAGATGTATACGTATGTGTGCCTATATGTGTGTCTGTGGGTGTGTTAGTTTCTGTTTAATTTGCAGCATGTCAAAAAAGCTAGCCACATGTGTCTATGTGTGTGTGTGCGTGTGTGTGTGTGCGTGGGTGTGCTTGCTTGTATGGGTGTGCCTTTGTATGCATATAATTATTGCATTTGCGGCACGTTCCGAGACTGAAACCGAAACGGAGCTCCGACTTTCGAGTGTTTGCTCTGCAGTTGGCAAATGGCACATTTCCCTCGCTTTGCATGGCTTTCATTATTTTCTTCTTGCTTGACGCTGCTGTAAGTATTTTTTAATGATACATAAACTAAAAAGATACACAACAGCCATCTGTATAAGTGTCTGTGTGTGTGTGTGTGTGTCAGCGCGAGTGTGTATGTGTGTGTGTGGCAGTTGGCAACTCGTCTAAATTATTTACACATCCGTTTTGCATTTTCACTGTTTGTTTTTCCACGCATGCCCTACACTTCAAGCGTTTTCCCATTTTGCATTTTTCCCCCATTGTTATCGTTGTTGTTGTTGTTATTGTTGGTGGTGTTGCTGTTGCCGTTGCCGTTGTTCCCTCATTTGCAGCTCAACACTTTCTGTGTCATTGTGGTGTCTGCGTTGGCAACAACAAACGCCACAGGCTCTAGCCCCGTTTTCCGCCTTCCGCCTTCCGCTTTCCGCTTTCCGCTTTCCGTTTTTCCTTTTGCTGCTTTTGTGCCACTGCCACATAATGAATGCAATTTTCCGTTCCCCTTTGCATTGAGTGGGTCGTTCGGTGGATAGTTAAGAGTCGGGTTACGTACACAATAGTCCCACATTAGTACATAAATACTTAGAGTTACGTTGAATATTTCTGAATTTACAAATCAAATTTCAGCGCTACGCACCCAACGGATTTTAATGTTCGAATTTCAAAATCAGATACTTTTGGAACTCATCGAGGCTTCAGCTTCTAAAGCTAGTCAATTGGTCTTTTCCATAGTAAAAATGTTTAATTTTATTATATAAATAAATATATCATTTGAGAGCTGCTCTGATCGTCATTTAAATCAAAAAGAAAAATAATTAAAAAATTGCCTTAAAATATTTATTCCCATTTATGAAATATTTTTTTAGCTTTAAGCTTAATTCAATAGTTGATTGAACACGTTCACCTTCATTAGCTGCCTGTGCCCGTTTCAGTTAGCCAAGTTAAAGCCCGAGCCCAGGTAAGTCAAGTTGTCAGCGTCTTATTCATTACGTGTCCTTTATCCTTTATATGCCGCGGCAAGACGTTCCGAATAATTGCAACATACTCACAGGACAACTTGAGATTGCGATTACGCTGTGTCGACGAGTGGCTAGCTAATTAAAATCCGCCAAACCCCAATTCTCCACACCCCTTTTCTTATTTTCCCATTTCCCCCTTTCACACACATACACATACGCACACTCAGTTGTTGTTTATGCAATTAGAGGGTAACCGGGAAAGAAGGCCACCCCAAGATTTGTAGCATACTTTTAGGCTAACAAATTATTTTCGCTGTCGTATTTCAACTGTTTTGGGGTTCCGCATGTTGTTATTGCTCTCCTGTTGAGTTGTTGTTGTTGTTGTTGTTGCTGCTGTTGTTGCGGTTAGTTGCAGATAAAAAACGCGTCCGACTGGCAATTGTTACGTTAGGCGCACAAACTAACACCAAAAGCAAAGGATACAGACAATGGCTTTAATTTAACTGTCGGAAGTGAAACACAATGCAAAATACGAGTTGAACTTACAAGCAATTTGCCTTATGCATTACCCAGGCGCATGGCCCATACCAGCTACCACGCCCCATTCACACTCACACACACACTGACACACACTGACACACACTGACACACACTGACACACACGCACATGCATGCATACATTGAAAGATACACAGATCTGAAGTTGGAGCTGAAAACATACTATAAATCCTATGCCGACAAAAACGTGGCGCAGTTTCTGCACTGAATCCGAATCCTGAGCGCCGTTGCACGCACAGAAGCAAGCTTTGGGAGTGAATGGGTACTGAGTGGGTGGATGAGGGTCAGGACTTTGACTGCTTCTGGTTCTGGTGCTGCTTCTGGTTCTGCTTCTGCTTCTGCTGCCGTTACTGTTGAGTTGTTCGTCGTTGTTTTTTCCGCCGACTTTTGCTTTGGTATGTTCATTATTTTTATCTTTCGCAATGAATGCAAACTACGAAACGAAACGAATCGTACAACAGAAACAAAACAAAGCAAGAACAACAGCGGCAACAACAGCAACAGCAACAGCAACAGCAACAGCAATAGCAATAGCAATGGCAAGAAGAAGAAGAGATCTGAAGACAAACTGGTTGGGGGTCAGAAGGTTATACCAAGCCTGGCACACAAATATGCAAAACAGTTAAAGGATTCATGGAGCTCAAATCTAGGCGTAAAGTGTGAATAACGCGTAGCAATGTGAATGAGCTGACGGCGCTTTGAGGCGAATCCTGACCGGGTGCCTCCTCAGTCTTCGTACTATTCTATATAAATATAAATATATATGTATATATATATATATATATGTATATATATGTATTACTGGAGGGATCTGGGCCCGGGAATGCAATCAGCGGAATTGTAATTTAGCGTAAAAGGAAGTTGCGGCAACGCAAATTGAGGTTTTTGCAGTAGCCGCGCGAACAAAAAGCAGCCTGCAAGTAAACAACTTCCGTTAGATAATAGCAAATGCCAGGCAGGCAGACAGTCAGACAGTTGGACGGGCAGCGCACGAAGCTTTCTCCATCTATTCTGCTTCAGTTTTACACTCCTTCTCCCCGCCACATTTCCCGCTCCCCCGGCCAGAAACGTCATGTTAAATGCGCTGCAAAATTGCATTAAATACGCACGCTTGTCACTTTTTGATAAGGGAATTAAATTTTGCGGTTTAACGCTGGCGGCGCACAAAACCATCATTCTTAACTCTCTCTCTTCCTCGCTTCCTCTCTTCCTTTCTCACTCCCTCTCTGCCTCTTCGACACTCTGTCTCCTGCAAATATTCATTCACACACACACACTCACACTCACACATACACACATTTACCAATCAGCGGAGCTGCCAAGCTCCAGAGGCACCAGCAGCTACGTTCCGGCCATCGTTGCAGCTTCCGGGTATTGGCCATGTTTACGCCGCGCCCTGTCAACACCGTAAACCAAACTGAGACGTCGCTGTCATCAGCGTCAGCATCCACTTCCTCATTTGCATCCACATCCTTCTCATCATCATCATCGTCATCATCATCATACCCAACATCACCATCACCATCACCATCACCATCCGCATCAGCGTCAGCGTCAGCGTTAGCATCGTTGTCACTTATTGAATTTACGCCGTTTGATATCTGAAACAGAAAGATTTTGCGTGCCACAAATTGTGGCACTGGACAGTTCCTTCGCCCAATAATCACAGCCGACAAGATACCTTTGACAGCCAGTCCATAGATGAACGCAAGTTGGATTCCCTGTAGCCATCCAACCATCAACCATAAAGACACCCTGTATTTTGCTTGCATTTTACAGTGTGGCGATCAGAGTTGTGTTTGTGTCAAGGAGAGTTGCATCTCTCGGACGGCCTGCAGACATAATACCCTGGCAAGCGGAATCCTTGCTTCCTGTTAATTACTGCTCTACACTCAACTGACCAGCTCCGAGGCAGTTAATAGCCAGGATCGCATAAAGGAGTGTTAATCAACGCCAGTGGGTGGCTGCAGTATTGATTTCAAGCCCGTTCTATTTGCGGCTCCTTTGAGGGTGTGAAAATGAGAAGCCGCTGTTTTAACTGTGCCTCAGAATTCAATTGGTAATTGAAAACGCGGCGTTTCACCTCATCGCCGCGTTTGAGTGGCATCTCGAGCGCTGATACTGTTCCTGAATGCGATTGGCGTGGAGCAGGTACATCAGTCAGCTGGAGGCAACACAACAGGACAGGCTTTCATCGGGCTGAGATGACAACATGAAGGTGTGAATAAAGATCCACAGTAATGACAGGTGCGGCGATAACTCATCAAGATGCTGGCATCACACGTCGGCTCCCAACTCAACTGGAAAACAATACCTGGAAAATAGGCAGAGCAGTCGCCATTTTCCACGTAGCTTTCCTATCATGAAAGGACTTCCGTGCTCTGCGAATGGTGCACGTTGAAGCCCTGACAGTCAAGAAGAACATATCCTGTGTAAGCCTTAATAAGAATCTATATTTGAACCTGTTTTTTGTATAATAGAAGAATACATTTTTAAAATCGCATTAAGATCAGGACATGCACTGAGTTATTTTGAATCTCGTCCGAAATCCTTGAAAATGATTTGTTTATTGATGTTCCCATTAAAAGGGTTTAAAAGTGGGTAATCCTATTTGGGGATTGATCGGTATGCAGGTAAATAAAAAGGATACCCCTCAAAAGAACTCTGGTGTTTACACTGACATTCACATTCACATCCGCATCCGCATTCGCATTCGCATTCGCATTTGCATTTCCCTCTATTAACATAGAATGGCAATTGCGCAGCCGGCGGTGCATAATTACGACTATAAAGAGAAACCGCATAGTGGTTCTTGTAAGTGGGCCATAAAACAAAGTTTTTACACACAGAAGTTTTGTAGGTCCTGGCAGAATTAATGTGCATATGGCACGCACCGAATGTGAGAAGGACAACATCAGACACTGAGAAATAAGGACGAGTATGTACATTAATGAGGGTCCTCAGCCAAGGGATGGGAATGCGATGATGGCGGTGGGGGAGCCGGGGTCACGGCTAAGGCTGAAGGGGTTCCTCGAAGAGGCGTTGCTGCAGTGCGCCAAACTTTAATGAAAATTTGATTAATTTGATTAATTGGCCAGGCTCATAAATCATTAATTACATGCAAGCATATTATTGGTGGCTTTCAAACGGCCGAACAGCTAAAAGCCACCGCACACACTCAACCAAGCCTAACCCAGCACACAGGACTCAGTCCGGGAACCAGTTTCAGATTCAATACCAACTCAGCCCGAACCTCAGTCTCAGACCTTGTCTCAGTCCCAGTTGCAGCCCCTCTTCACCACCTCTTCTCCCATTCTCATTCCCACCCAATTCCAATCCCAATCCCAGTCCCAGTCCCAATCCCAATCCCAATCCCAATCTCTGACTCCCTTCTCAACTCCTGCTTTCAGTTGCTCAGGACTTGACAAATGGCATTTTGCGGGCCGACGTGCCGCTGAGCTTGGGCTAAATATTTTCGTAATTACATTTCCACGTAGAGTAATTAATTTTGTCTCGCTTTGGTTTCGTCCTTTGGCGCTCCTTGCCTCTGCCCTTGGCCCTGCCTCGCGCCGCTCTCTCGCACGCTGCTGTTGACATTTGCCATTATGTGTTGCATAGTTTTGTGCGCTTTTTGCTGTCGTTAAATGTCACAAAACGTTTCCTTGACGTCTTGGATTAGTTGCAGGCACCCGCATTACTATTATTACCGTTATTATTACCATTATTATTAATACTTTTATTATTATTATTATGCTTTACTATTTAATGGCTACTTTAATAGGTACAAAACTCTCGAGCACACACACGCACACACTAGCACACTCACACACACAAGACATACATAGACACACATAGACACACAAGACACACATAGACACACCTGTAGCCTTATTCTCGATCCGAATCTGTTTTATTGCCGCCCTTTGTCTTTGCCTTTACCTTTACCTTTGCCTTTGCCTTTGGCTCTGCCTTCGGGGACACCGCACACCCTTAGGCACCCGCATGCCCACACACGTCTTGGTGGACTCATAAAAACCTTTTTGCCGGCCACTTAAGTCGTTCCCACCATCAGGTAGCCCAAAAAATTATCCTCTAAATTATGCAACAAGGTAGCCATAAAACGAGGAGTCTCCTCGCACGGCAAGGGGCGACGTGGCGTATGCTTAATTACGCCCGTCACAAAGCCAAAGCGATGCCTCTGGGAAAACTATCTCAAGATTGCATTAGGGACTTAAACCAGAGCCTTAAATAAGCCTTAACTAAAAGTAAGTCGAGTTCTTTTACGGCTTTTCAAGAACTTCAATCGCCCTACATATTAAATTATATTTTTAATAATTTTTAATTTATATAAATAAAATTCAATTTATGTCTTCATCTCCCATAAAAATAATCTGATTGCTTAACGAAAAAAATCAGAGATAAAAAGCAGCTTTGAGCTTTGAACTTTGAACTTTGAACAAATTGAGCTTAGATCAGATTTATTCGAGAGCCTGTTCTTATTGGAACGCACATTATAAATTCCAATTAGAGTTTATAAATAGCAATTTTCCTAGCTGAATAATTTGTTACACCTGTAATGATGTTTGTGGGTGATTCAATGCGAGTCTCAATGGAAGCGTTTAGAGACTCGCCGCATGCTGTTGTCACATGTGCGACAACATAATTTGTTGTTAATGTACTTGGGAGTCGAAACTGGCATTCGTCCAGCTGCCACACACACGCACACACACTCCAATACACCTTGCAGTGAGACAGCAGGTGACATTTTTAAAGTCCAGGCGACACATAATTAACCCAATTAGAATGTGTGTCTGTGTGTGCACGTATGTATGTGCGTGCGTGTGTGTGTGTGTGTGTGTGTCAACGCTAAGCTAAATTTATGTGAATTTTTAATTATGCGAAAGCAACGAGAAGGTATCGTCAGGCCGCATCCTTGTTGTCCATTTGGTTGGGTTTGGCGACCGCAAACCAAACACCGACCAACTGAACAGCAGCAGCAACAACAACAACTGCAACAACAGCATCAACACCAACAACACCAACAACACCAACAACAACAACAACAACAACAACAACAACGAGAAGCAGAACAACGTGGACATCAAGGACAACTCAGACAACCAGAACAAACGACCTGAACCCTGGAACCCGGGTGTTGGTTAAATGAAAAACGTAATAAACTCTGCACAAAACACCTGAGGATTCACCATGACGACCATAGCGACCGAACGACCATGTGACCATATGACCAAGCGACCAGGAGACCAGGAGACCAGGAGACGAAGCGGCAGCCAGGCGGCCAGGCGACTAACAATGAGTGGCCAAGTGGCGGCTGCTGCTGCTGCTGCTGCTGCTCCTCCGGCTGGTTGGCCGCTTGGCCGCTTGGCTGGCTGGCTGGCTGGCTACTTGGTGGCGTGGCTGGTTGGATGACTGGCGGGTTGTTTGGTTGTTCGGTTGTTCGGTTGTTTGGTTTGTTTCGTTGGTTGTTACAGTCAAGCAGCTTTGCCATTTCCGGGCGTGCCTTTTGTTTGCTCGTTTACCTTTTTCATTGTTCCTGTTGTTGGTGTTCGCTTTGTTGTTTTTGTTGTTGTTTCAATTGCTGCTGCTGCTGCTGCTGCTGCTCTGCTTACTACTGTTGTTGTTGCTGCTGTTGTTGGCTTAACTGCAATGTGCCTTGTGACTTTTGCGTATGTGTGCAGCCGCAAAGAGAAGGCAAGGCTCCTCCTGGTGTCTAGTGCAAGGGACCGGCAAAAGTTTTAAGCAAAATGTTGCCAAGTGTTTAACATTTTGTACGGTGTCAGTAGCTTCCTGCTTGTCCTTCGTGTGTTCTGTGTATAAGTGTGTGTGTGCTAAGGTCCCCCAGGTGCACACACGCACAGATACACACACATACTGACACACACATATGGACACCTGCTAATGAACTTGCCCGTTGGGCTAAGCGTGCGGATAAATGTAAATTAAACAATGTTTAAGGGCAAAGGGTGGGTGTTCTGGGGTGGGAGAGGGGAGAGCAGTGAATGGTAATAGGCAGAAGGGGGAAGTGCAAAAGCAGAAGGCAGACGGCAGAAGGCAGAAGGCAGAAGTTAGACCGCAGCAGGCAGACGTTTTAACTGGCGTTGATTTCTGACGCACCCAAGTGGCCAAAAAAGATTCCATTTGGGCAGAGCGCAGCGAGGGAAGGTCCGACGTATGTGTGGGATGTGAATTTATTGGATTGCTGCTCAAAGCGCTCAGCGCAGATGAGGCATTTTCCAAATGTGTCTACATGGAAGTATACTTAAGGCCGAAGCAGATGAATAGCCGCTTTTAAGCAGCATTTTGCTTGGATCCTTCAGTAAATCGCGCTTAAAGCTTAAGCAATGTGTTTGCATTTAATCAAAGGACTCTTCACACTGAAATCTCGACTGTTCAGTCGAGGCAGCTTCAAGGAAGTTTCTCTATTAAAAAACTCCATAAAACTATCTCCATTCTGATTCAATTCTTTAATATCAATAATTCAATAAAACCCGTCAAAAACCCTCCATCTCCCTCCCTCATCTAATTGAGCTTCGAGTCTCGACACTTTCACACTTTCACTGGCAGCCCTCGCACTGAGTGGACCGTTGGTTGTGGGAAGGGACGAGGCTTTAATAATTTATGCCCCCCCCCATCCGTTCAATTTTCGTTGATCCGTTGACAAATGTGAACATATTTTGGGGCGTTGATTTTGATTGTCAGTTGTCAGTTGTCAGTTGTCAGTTATGGAATTTCATTAGAAACCTGCATACACGATCTCCGGAGTGGTCGAGATGTGCCTTCAAGCCTGTGTGCCTGTGGTCCGGCACACGGAGTCCAGGTCGATGTTAATGCCTGGGATGCTTGCATGTTGATGGCAAATTAAAAGCAGTCCTGGCAGACAATGATATAAAAATTTATGAGGCAAATTCTGTTTTTCTCCTTTTTCCTTTTTTTTCGTCCTTTTTCTCGTTTTTTGGCGAACTGAGGAACTGAAAGTCAAAGGACATACCCACTGTGACCCTCTGGGTGTCTGGGTGTCTGGGTGCTCCGGCGCCACACGAGGACAGGACAGGACAGGACAGGACAGGACAGCTCAGGACGGGACAGGACGGGCCAGGCCAAAAGGATCCACACGAAATGAGACAAAAACCAGGTGGGAAGCCAGCAGAGGGGCAGCCAGCGGAGGGGCAGCTGCTCTATGTGTTTTTTTGGTTCAAGGATAATCATTCAACATCGCGTGCTGTTCAAATTCAAGGAGTGTGTATGTGATTTTTATCATGCAAACAGGCGGAAAATGACCCACCCACCTCCACGCCAGCGGACACATCCGCGTGCGGGGGGAGGTGGGGGAAAGTGCTAAATGAGTAAGGTAAATGAAATTACCTGACCGAACACACCTCAAAAGTGGACAAATACACACTCGCAGACCACACTCACACGCACACACGTACACACGCACACACGCGCACACAGAGAAAAATTAACACCCACACAGTTGGTGTCCAGCTGTGCGTGTGTGTAACTCCTTCCGTTTCTGTTTGACTTTGCGTGTGTGTGCATAGAGTTTTATTAAAGAGCGGAAATTACAAATTTGTCCGGCGCTAATGGATTTCCATTTCAATTTGCACGGCTTTCATTCTATTCAGTTTTTATTCCTTCATTTGCTGCTTTTCAATTGGATTTTTCCAAAAATTTGTATTAAGTTTTTAAAGTGTGTCCCCAGCATCGCCTCGCGGCCCTGATGATTAGCCCAAAATTTATGCGGCCTCAAAAATGTAGCGAAAATTAAATTTTTCGGCTTCTCTTGTTGTCGTCGCCGTCGTCGTCGCCGTCGCCGTCGTCGTCGTCGTCGTCGTCGTCGTCGTTGCCGTTGTCGTCCTTGCCACAAAACGCTAACGACTACAAAATTGCAAGAAAATTACCCGTTAATGTCCAACATTTATGGCCTGGCTGGAAGACGTTGTTGCCGCCGTGAAGTGGATGCCTCCATGTCTGTGCGCCACTGGAAGCAGGGAGGGGCCGGTGGGCCGCGCCACTTGCCACCAACTTTTGCCCAGCGCCAACAGCCGAGCCAAGCCAAATAATCGCGGCTGCATTTTAGGCGAAATACTTACTTTCATATGTATATGTATATATAGATATATCTTTATATATATATATCTATATATATATGTATGTATATATATATATATGTATATATATATATAGAAAAAGGAATAACTGCTAGAACTATTATGGCCCTTGTGCTTATTACTAGCTGACATGCAAACACTTGCTCTCTCCTTCTGGCCAAGAGCTGACGGTGCAGCGCGTCTCTCATCCCCTTCACTTCAAGCTGTCTGCTGCTGCTTCTGTTGTTGACTCCAAGGACAAGGACAATGTTGAAGGAAGAGTAAACGGTACATTTCAGGGCTTTCACTTTAACCTCGCATGCATGGAGTGGCTTTAAAAGGTCCGCGTGTTGCCATTAAATATTTAACATATTTTGGCATTTAATTTGCAACACACAATAAATAATAAGAATGACATATAACGGGGCGTAATTTATAAGCACAAATCGAAAAAGTAAATAAAATTGCTTTTCAACGAAAACTTAGCGAACCTGACACACATGTCGAGAAGTCATTAATAATGTAGGTGGATGCCACATTCGAGTAGGACTGCAGCCACAACACACACTCACACACACCCACACACACCCATACATAAATACACACAATGAACAATCGACGGCTGTCGACTGTTATCCCTGGTATACCCACTCCCGCCTCACCTCCTCCCTCCCCATCGATATCGAATTGTGTATCGCATGGAACTTTGAGCCCAAGTGGAATGTCAAACGTGCCGCTTGTGCCGCTGTCAACGTAAATTTATGCACCCATGCCTCCAAACTTCAATAGTCCGCCCGAAGCACCACCCCGGCCCCTCTCAACTCACCACCACACCGCTACACCACCTCACCTCCTCATCCATCTGACTCCCCTCTGGTGTTGGTTTGGCTTTTGTGCTCCTGGAATGTCAGGAAACTAAAAGTATTTTGTAGTTACTCGGATCTCAATGGGAACAACTTTGGGGCTACCCCAAACGCTTGTGGCATGAATTTTGCGGCTCTGACTTTTGTGGTGTCTGCAACTAATTTCAATATCATCAAAAATTAATTTCACTAATTCGATTAGGACTATTCCTCCACACACGCATGCACATACATTCGTACGCACAATGAATCACACGCACACAAACACACCGACACACACACGCACACACACACGCACACACACACGCACACACAGACACAAATGCTTAGATACATACACACTTAGCCACAAGCTGACTTAGATGGACGAATGTGTTAAAGCTGCAACACTTCAATCGCTGGCCTGGCGGCCTTCGGGTGGTGCGTAGCCACTGGGTACTGGGTGGCTCCTGTCCTTGCTTTCAATTCATTAATTTAAGTCACTTCCCATAATGTCCTGGTCCAACTCCATTTACTACGATGTGCCAATGGCGTGTGTCTGGCTCCTAATGTTCCGCTCAACTTCATAATGTGTGGCTATTAGCTCGACCGGCGGTTGCCAGGTTTATTTCCAGCGGTGCCAATGTCAGTCTTGGCACGGACCGAGGGGGAGCGAGCGGGGGCAGGGCGAAGGAACAAATCATGGAAAGACGAATGGTAAACAGATCAAAATTAAGAATGGCATTGAAATCAGCTTCACTGCAGAGGCAAAACTGATCCGATACCTGAAATCTGATACTCGATACCCGATACCCGATACCCTATACCCTATACCCGATACCCGATACACGATTCCATACTGTACCTGGAATAGATAGATATATAGTCCCGATAATAAATGAAGATTATCCGCAAAGTCGTATAGATGGAACTTCTTCTCTTGGTGCTCCACATTGTCCTTGAGCTGAGTCTGCATCCTTCCTCCTCCTGGATATCGCACTTTATGTTGTATGCAAATGAATTCTATGGAAATTCGTAGTCATCTCCTTGTTTCATTTCCAAAATTAGTTTACTTCTCCAGCCACTCAGTGGGAATATCCTCTTAAAGCTCGTCCGCGAATAGGTGGCATGGTGGGGGAAGGGTGGTGGTGGCTCGTATTGTCATCGTCGTTCTCCAAGGTTGTGCATTTAATTATGTAACGGGAACAAACTCCATCTAAGAGAAATGTAACCTAAATGGCGAATTACACACAACATTTGTGAAACATTTGGGTTTTCATTTTAAAAGATCCGCACGCAAATTAAATCGCAGGTAAAAGACTTTCGGCACTCGTATCCTCGCACCCTTCTATCGCCGTATCCTGGCTGTCCTCATACAGTGCCCTCCCGTCTCTGTATTCTTTATATTTAATTTGGCTTTATGGGCGCTGCCGCACCTTATTTCATTTTTGGGCAAACAAAAAACTGGCAAATAAAAAACGAAGTAAGAAAACTCTCATGTGTTAAAAGGCATTTGAGGGAAATGCCGGAGCAGGAGCAGGAGCAGAAGCAGGAGCTGGAGCGGGAGTGGGAGTGGGAGCTGAAGTTGAAGTTGAGTCGTGGAGTGAAGTGAGCCAAGGAGGAAGCCAAACACATATCCGCATCAACCGGTAGAAGTCACGCAGGGGGTAGGGGGTCTTGTGTTGGCTGGCTTGGGGTGGTGTCCTTACATCCCCCGCCCACCAGCTACACCCCCCCCCACGACCTATCTGTGTGGAGTGGTGGATAAAGGTAAAGGCGAACGTGCGCTTGGCTTTTACTAATTGTCTTTGCCTGTGCGTGCGTGCGCGCTGTAAGGGTGTGCGTGTGTGTGTGCGTGTGTGTGCGGGGTGTGTGCTTGTGTGCGTGGTGGAACCCGGGCGGGTGGCTGGCTGACCCGGTGTGGGTGAGCATGCATGGATCTGGGGTTGCCTGCATATATTTTACGGTTGTTTAGCCCCGCGTACGCGGCAGTTGCCTTTTATGGGCCTCTAAATGCCAGTCCCGCCGCAAATTTACTTAAAAATTCCTCAATGCGAAATGCACAAAAAGCGGAGGTGTTTTTTCCCACTATTCGACTGTTGCGACTGTATCTGCAGCGAAGAAGTATCTCTGCCCCTTAGATTATTGTTGCGCACCTGGCCAATTAGGCTATAATTCTATATATAGCGGGAAGTGCAACCATTTTATTCACTTAATGATCAAAAATACATTTTAATAAAGCCAAAGGCACAGAACCCAGCAAATTGCAATGTCAGACACTTCCGTTTCGTCGTTTGGTCGCTTCGTCATTTCGTCATTTTGTCGTTTGGTTGGTTGAGTCAACAAAAAATTCGTCTTTATAAGAGACTTTTATGTGGAGGGAGCAGTCACCACCGAAGGAATTGTTATATACATATATGTACTTATGTGTGTGTACGTGTGAGAGGATCATTTACTTTGGCCTGCACTTATCCGCATGTCAATCAAATATCTCCAACTGTGCAGTGCACCACAGGATTCACTTTATGGGTCTTCACACTGTTTGTTTGTCATTCTTTTCGGCTGCTCCGGGAAATTCCCAATGCCAATTAAATGTCGCTTTTGGATTGTCATAGGGCTCTGGGCGAGGGCAACGACTTTCCACATTCCACATGACAATGGTAATGAGGATACGCTAGCGAACAGAGGTAAAGCAGCAGGAGCAGGACAAGTCACTCAGCTACCGACAACAACAATATCCATCTATCCATATATTCGTCCATCCACTCGCCTTATAAGTCAACCGCCCAACCGACCACCCAACCACCCAACCACCCACCCGTCTAAGCATTCAGTCAAACACTGCGTGTGCTCGCATGTCCTGCCAAAGTAAATTAATTGCAGACCTGAAGAAGGGACCTGCGTCCCATTACCACGCTTCCTCTCCAGCTCTCCCCCATCTCTCCACCATCTCTCCTCCGGCTGCGGAAACTGATGTGCAAATTAACATTACCATCAACAAGGAAAACTCATAAGAATGAGTACTGGGCGCTTTCACAAAACTTGCGTAGATTAATCGGTCTGATTAGTTGCACGCAGACCTCAACCACATAACCCTCCACTCGTCCAACTTTCCCCCCAAAGTTAATCCCCTTACCCCACCTCCTGTACTCCCTCGCATCCGGCTTGCCTATTCATTATGCAATTATTTTGAATGACTTTCGTAAGTGATATTTCCGTGGCATTCCGATGTATATATTTCATGTGAAATGCATTACATTTGTCTTGGCCTAATACACATACACACACACACACACACACGCACGCATGTATACATTTATCATAATTGAAAATTGTCCAAATGTCAATTGAGTTAAACGTTCAGCTAAATAACCAAAGTTTTCAATATTTTGCTGACTAATCACAGCACAAGTAAATTATTAATCATTCTGTCTGAATGCCTTTAAATAGGCTAAAAGTGGCGAAGTTGGCCAAAACTAAATAAAACAAAAGGAATCATTTTCCACCCGATGGAGTATATAAATACATACATATATTCTTGGTCAGCATCAATTACATGTCGGGCTCGACAACCCGTCCACCCATCCACCCGTCCACCCGTCCACCCGTCCACCCGGCCACCCGTCCACCCGTCCACCTGTCCACCTATCTTCTTCTTTAAGAACATCGCAGAATATTAATTTAATTAATTTACATTTAAGATTAAAGCTTTGTAAGAAGCGTTAGGGTATTTTCAGACACCCCCAACACCCCAAAACCCCCAACCCGAGTAAGCCTAACAAGTCCCCTAATTTATGTTCTTTGTCAATTAATATTTATATTTTTCCAAAAGCTTAAGCATAGAAATCAATGACTACGTATTTAAAATCTAAAATTGTGTAAAAATTATAAATATTGAATAATTGTAAGCAAAAATATATTTTTTAAATTCACAACTCACAATAAAAATGTGAAAATTAAATGTTTTGCAAAACAAGAAGCGGATTTAAGTGCAACAGAATAAGAAATCTTATCTCTTAAATCTCTTCTCTTTTTACTCGCCGCAGCAATGCACGTTGCCTTAACGCAGAGATAGCTCAATCTCTGAAAATGTCTTAAATAAAGATGGGAATTTACCGTTTGTTGGTAAGCTTACACAAGCTGCCAGATGTCTGAAATCGGAAACAAGCTCAATAATTTTCAACAAGTGGCAGCCTTGGTCCTGAGCTTTGCTTTAGTATTTCATCAGCTGAAAAAGTGATCACGTCGGCTTAACTAAAATTTATAGTTTAAAGCGTTTTATGTTGAGTTCTAGATAAACTAAATCCTACGGTTCGTTGGACAATGATATAAATACGTGTAATCATAAAAAAAAAATAGTTCGCACGACAAAAAACGTGTTAATTAAAACAAAATCACTGAATTTTAAAGAAAAATTTTGCGCACTCGTGTTTTTTCATTCGCTGTGTTTCGTCTTTTTCGACTCAATATGTACAAAAACAACAACTATGTAAATGCACTGCATCGGCTAAGAAGCAGATGATAACAAGAGAAAATATTGCGTTGAGCAACAACAATGTTTGTCGTATTTCGAGCACCTGTACATTTTTCGAGTGTTTTTTCGAGTATCGAGATAAGAAATATAAGAAAAAAGTTTTGTGTCAACTGCGGCCGAATTCGTCAAAGAATAATAATAAGAATAATAAATGAAGCTTAACAAGCGATTGGAGCTTTTGCAATGTGTATATTTTTGCTATAAGAAATAATTTTAAATAATTGTTTTTGCTTTTATTTTTTTATGTGTGTGTGATTATAATAAATGGCGTGAAAAATAAAATAAAATTATAGCAAATTGTACAAAAGTATGTTTTAAAAATATGTAAATCAAAATAAGAAAATTAAATATTTTTTAATTTTTTTTTGTGTGATCATTAAGTGTTTTTTTTTTCAATTATTGTCAAAATGTCAATTAATAAGCTTGAGGAATGAACGACTGGTGAGTCAATATCATTTAATTTATTTTTTACTATTTTGTAAATAAATGCCTTAAAATAAACCAATTAAAAATTTGGTTTTTTAAAACTTGAAACAAATTTTAATACTTGAAGACCAAGGCGAAATCAAGAAACAGCCAATAGGAAACATTTTGAGCCCTATCAATTGTGAATATATATATATATATATTATATTATAATAATCTTGATCAGAATCATTAGGCGATGCGATATACTCCTGTTCTCTTTGTCTTCTGTTCGTCTTGTGCATTTATCTTATGAATCTCAGATAACATACCCCTCTGTCCCCCGCTACCCAGATGGGACGTAACCCATTTTTAA
Source organism: Zaprionus lineosus (assembly GCA_035044505.1). Classification (NCBI taxonomy): domain Eukaryota; kingdom Metazoa; phylum Arthropoda; class Insecta; order Diptera; family Drosophilidae; genus Zaprionus; species Zaprionus lineosus. The sequence continues at coordinate 3,151,184 of JAWNNX010000694.1, read as the reverse complement.
AATTAAATATATGTATTTGTTATTGTGTTATTGTTTATATTTGTGGTTACATTTAAGCTTATCTCAGAAGTATAAAACGTTCTGAGCGTGTCCCTTAATTAATATTCCTTTTCAGATATTTGGGTTATAAAGTTCTATGAATATAGAACCTAAATATTTAATTGACTTTTTTGAACCAAATCTAAATATTTATATTGATTTGCAGGTTATTTGCCCTATATAAAACTGACTATTATGACTAAGAAAACCCCTTATATTAATATTAATTGTTTGTTCATATTACATTTATTATATGTGATATTTCAATGATTTTTATATTTATTTTTATCATCATTTTTATTATACTTTTAATACCTGTTATATTTATGATACTTTTAAAATGTGATTTGAATCTGTCGATCAGACATGGTTATCGATTGCTTTCATACCAAAATTTCCGCTGCCCTGAATTCCGTTACTGAACTGACTGAAATAGACAAAAACAGCCGTTAAGTTACCTACGACTGTAGGCCACTGATCTTATCGATATATCGTATGAGGGCAGGGCTGCAGAGCGAGATGTGTCGCAGGGTTGAGCAAGTGAATGAATGGCAACAGCTGACCCTTGAGTGATAGTTTGTTGTAGTGCTCGGAGACCGCTGAGTAATTTCATGAATTAGTCATATTGACAAAGTATTGATTTTTTTTTTATACTTTCGGAGTCGGACAATTTTGATAGTTGAAAAGTAGAGAGGCTAACATACTTAAGGCTAAGTATAAAATGGAGACAAGTCAGTTGAACGTTTTGAATTTGAACGACTATTGCCTTAGTCATATTTTGAAGTACCTCGAATTGAGCGATCATGTCAGTTTTGGACAGGCGTGTTCTCGATTCCGGTCGGTTCTTAAAGACTGGGCCGGTCTGCTCTATCCGGAGTTTGTGGTCAAGCAGGCCAAAGATTCAGACTTTCATACTGTAAAGTCTCAATTCAAACTTCTGTACATTCTTCACGATGTTGTTAAGAACCTGTACTTGGATATTCAATATATAGATGAACAGTTACCTCTGCAAAAGTGTATGTCGCTCGAGGATCTCTGTAATATGGTTAAAATAATGAATAACCTGGAGTACATTGCCATCAATGAGGGTCACTTTTTCAGTCAACTGTTACCCAGTGAAGGTGGCCGTCCTCGACTTATAGAAAAAACATTGGGCGCTCTCGAGCTCTTGCCCAAGTTTAAGAGTGTTAGTGTAAGGTGTATAATGGATAGGTAAGTGTGTTGGTGGGTTCAAGAAGTTGCAATCGTGATTAAAACATAGTTTCTCTTGAAGATATAAAGCTATAAGCTTAGCGGAGATGAAACATCTTCAAGAAATTTCAATAGATAGCAGAATACAATCCGACGATCTTGTAGCAATATGCAAAGCGAATCAAACGCTTCGTATCCTTTGGCTGCGCGAAGTCGAGGGAAATCTTAATGAGATTGTGCCCCATTGCCAGAACTTGGAAGATATTGCTTTTCCCATGTTCAGTTCTCATAACTCCTATGCAGGGTTAGCAGAACTACCTAATATAAAGAAAGTAACTATAAAGGGCTTAAACACGACATCCAACGCCCTGATCATCGATTTGATCAGCGCGTTTATCGCCAGAAAGGATGAAACAAAATTGGAAAGTTTGATGTTGATGACGATCTTTAATTTTGTGGAAACTGAAAAGTTGATCGAGATGAAGTTTCTAAAGGAACTGCGCTGTACATTCGATGAAGTGAAATGTATTAATCTTCTTGCGAATCTAGTCGAGCTCGAAGGACTCTACTTTAGCATGGATACCACGAACAAAGGGCTAAAGGAATACCTCAATGTACTTAAGACTTGCAGGAAGCTAAAGCGGTTACACATAAGCGGAAACTTCTCCACGGAATTTGTCGAGAAATCACTCGAAGTATTACAAAGGATTCGAAATCCCGGAAAGCAGAAACCTCTGGAATTGTACTACACGGGAGTTATGTATCTATGCCAAAATGAAAACGTAAGTGATCGAAATATTATGATATTTATTCAGATAAAAAAAATAATATTAAACATTTCTCAATTGAAAATCTTTGCATTCTTTAAAGGAAAAGTTTATCGACAATGCCTACTGTACAGTAGTTCCTCAGTCGAAGTACTTGCGCGTATTACCCTGGAGATTTTCCAACTAAAAACATGTATTGAATTAAACATCCCTTTTGTTTTTTTTTAATTTTACTTTGTATACTGACAAATTTGCCCAAATATCAAGAATGATTATTAGATGTAAACTTTCATTAGAAAGTTATTGTTTATAAATGCTATTATTTTGATCTCTTTCTATCTGCCAAAGCTTGCCCACCTTTATCATGGGCAATATAAACGATTATAATTTATTATTGTTACAATTAAGTCTTAAAAATGCCTCGCATATTTCTGTGAGCGGCACACGAATCGCCAGCAATTCCCTCACAATAAATCTACTCGGAATAATGCAACATTAAAAATAAAAACAACTGGCAGAGGCCCAGACAGACCATATATCATTATATATACGATGATATGTGCGCCTGGCCACCCCTGAGCTCATCGTGTTAAGTACTCGCGATGTTGGAAGGCCAAAATAAATACAATACCAAATAAATTGCAATATTTGAATTGAACTCGAAGTGATTGTTCTCCATGGTCATTTGACTGCCAGGCCGTCAAGCTGCTAAACTGGCAAATGGACACATCACGTCTTAGGTTGGTTTAAAGCCCTTGATTGATCTTTGGCCATTTGCCAGATATGTGTGTGTGTGTGTGTGTGTTGCCGCTTCTTGAGGTCCCAACTAGAATGTAATTAGTTGCAGCAGTCCAAAAAACCAACAGACAGGTAAAAATATATAGAAGTATATATATAAATCGGGTTTCCCATAGATGCTGTATCTTTGAGTTGGGTGCTCGAAGTGTAGATCAGCGCCTTCGTCAGCTTATCCTATAATTTAAGCTCAGGGAATTTGTGGCTGATACTTGTGTAAGGACTAGTTGTGTGTTAAGGACTTGCGTATTCGAGGTAGCCCTTAGCATTCGTCATAACTGACTTCTGGGGCTGACAGGACTCACCTTGAAGTATCCGTAAAGAGCGCACCTTCTGTTCTCCGTTTGGTGAAAATAACTTTCTTATTGCAAAGTTCATTTTATGCACTTTCCGTTTTGTTATTTGATTCAATGAAACTTTTACAGGGTATTTATTAATCAACGTGGATTAATTCTTAGACACCTGCATACAAAATTTGTTGCCCGCACGCACGAACGCTGTTCGATGAAGACTTGTATTATTTTTGTTTTTTAGGATCGCGCTTTTAGTTGTTTTTGTTGTTTGAAAAATTGGCAATGAACCAAAAAGCGGCTACAGCAACAACAAGTGGAACAACAATAACAAAAACAACAAGGCAACAACAACAATAGCAACAATAACAACTGATTTGTACAGGTGCGAAAAGTCTGTGATCAGCTCGACGGAAAACCCAAGCCGATGGCCAATTCCCCACCCATCCGCACGTCCGCCCGCCGAACTGTCTGTTCGTGCGTCTACCCAGTACCAGGTCACTACTGAGGCTCTGTTAGATGTACACGAGATCCATGCCCTTATTGGCGCCCACAGTACAGTTAGCAAATCTGCCCGCTTCGTTGCCCCATCCTCACACCTGTCCCGGTTTGGTTTTTATTTATATTTTTGATCTTTGCGCTCTCGAGATCGTGATTGCGATCACGACAGGTCGGCCAGCATTTCAAATTCTAATTTATATTTTCTCGGACGCGCATTGTTGTTGCTGTTTCCGTAGTTTTTCAAACATTTTTCGTAATAAGCAGCGGCGTCCGCTTGTTTATTTTCCAAGCGTCTTTTGATTCTTTTGGTCGTGTTTTTCATTTTTCCGTGTAGCAGTCTATTTGAAGTGTCAAAAGTGGGATTCCTTAAAAGCATAAAAGTCCAAATAGTTTTTCTAACTAAATTATGTACTTCATAAAGTAGTTATTATAATTATTATTCGGGAATGTTGGCTATGAGTCCAAAAATAATGCGTCAATTCATAAGTTTCCGGAACTGCTTAAAGTTTGAATTTTATTTACTGTACAAATTTGAATGGCTAAATAATTGGAATTGCTTCCAACTGCTTAAATACCATTTAAGGATAAATGAAAGTTTTGCTTATATTTGTGTTGCATAACTAAAGCTGAACATATCCTTCAAATGACTGTGATCCACTCAATTGTGGGGCAATCATCTGGTGTCTTGGTCTTAAAAAGTTCAAAAGTCAACGTTAAACAGATTGCCCAACGCACGCATCGCTTGGCCACGCCCACAGTGTGTCAAACACGCTAATTTACTGTTACATTATTTACATACATACACACACCCACATACAAGCCGCACAAGCACGCATACACATACATATACACAAACACTCGCACAGTAAGCGAGGCAAGCAACGATAAAACTGAAAGGTTGTCAATTTGGAGGCGTTAGGCGGTCGTTCGTCGTTTTTCCTGGTATTGCAGAGGGAGAAACACAATAAGAAAAACAACGAAGAACATCGTCAACGAGGAGGCGGCCACAGGGCGCATGAGCAATATCATAATCGTTAGCAACATTTGGCAAATGTTGCTAATCAAAGTACTTCATGAATGAAATTTCGCTCAAAGTTGTAATAATTTTATATAATTTAGTTACCAAATCTGCTAACATTTAATTAATTAATAACTGCCCAGAAGATCGAGTGCTGTTTGTTGGTGTGTGACACAAAATACACAGAATGTTGCTAAGCTTGCAACCGGCAACATGAATAGCATCCACAAAGTTTCCCGCCAATTGCAGGCCAAGCCGAAGTGTATACAAACAGACGCACACACGTTTGAACAGACACAGGCACACAAACACACAGGCGCATGTAGCAACCCCAAAAAGCCACAGTGCAAACATGGAGCACAAGGGATGGTAGAGGAGAGGGCGGGCAGCTGGGTGGGTTGGGTACATGGAGTGAATACGACTTCGGGTCGGTGGGTTGAGTTTCAGTCGTCACCTGGCGCTCAGTCGGTTGACGCTTCGGTACGGCATGAGCGGAAAATCTGCAAAGCTCAAGCTGAAACCAAAAGCCGGCAACCAGCTATACCGTCCGTTGATTCCCATTGCTTCCCCCTTCTCAGCGCCCTCTAGCTCCATGCTTTGTCCCAGGTCCTAGTCAGGCACAAGGCCCAGTGTTATTTACATTTTGTTTTGCCGGCTTTTCTTCTTGTGCGTCGTGCGTTACACGAACAATACCGAAGGGCCGACAAGCCTTCGGCTTACATATCGGCGCTCGTTCGCATTTGCCAGTCAGTGCTTGCAGTCCCCGGGTCCGAATCCGTTTGACTAGCGCGTCAGTTGGCCACGGCCCGGACGCTGAAACGGACGTGTTTCTGTCTCGAATTCCCATGACTTTTCAATAAGAATTTTTGAATAGGAAATTTTTGAAAAAAATAGCAAATTTGTGAATTCTTGACGTTTTGTGTGTTTTATTTTGAGTTATCGCGATTTGCGTCTAAAAGTGCAATTAGTGTCGCAAAATTTTGTGCAATGAATTGAGAAATTGCCTGGGCTAGCCAGCCGAAACTGAATAATCAGCAAATTGTTTGAATTGAATTCAAAGTGTTTTAACATTGACAAATTAATACAAATATTTCAAGTGTGTAATATCTGACATTTTTTTTAAAGTGATTGTTCGAGTGCTTCTTCTTTACCATCACTGCCATCATCGGCCGATCTTGCGATAAGGTAAGCCCATTTACACCCCACATACACAAACATAAACACAAACACAAACACAAGCACAAGCACAAGCACAAGTACGAGCACAAGCACAGGCACATACTCATTCAGATAGACATCATTCAGTATAAATTACTTAAAAACTATTTATTTTTATTTTTTAAAAAATGTCACCCTGTCAGTGGTAGGAACAAAACACAAAAAACAAAAATATTACCAAACCGCACATGTTAATTAAAGACAGGCACATGCAAAACTGTTCACCAAAAGAACAACAAAACAAAAAAAAAACAAAGAACAAAAAGAATTAAAAAAAATTTATAAAAATATAAAAAAAATATTTGAACAGAACGAAGGAGAAGAGTGTGTATAAAAGGCAGAAGAAGCTGCAGAAGAACCCCTCAGATTTGTTATTGAGGATGCCATGGCCAATCCATCCATCACTCAATTGCCAGTTCGAAATTTTGGACTTTCTTTTTTCAGCTGCGACATGAATAATTCTCTATTTGTTTCGGCCTGTGTTTGAACTATTTCTTTATTCAGTTTTTTCTTCCATTTTCTGGTATGTTTTTGCCGTTTTTGTATGCAGGCTCCTCTTTTTCCGCGAGCGCCGCAAAACAACCGTGCATTAAATTTAATTTTGAATTTTCAATTGAGAGCATAGCATCGGATAACTTTATATACAAAATACAATGCACGTGTTTTTTCCCTTGCTGTAATTGTTGTTATCGGTTTCGGCATTGCGGTCGCTCTTGTTGCTGTTATTGTTTGGTTGTTGGTATCCCGTTGCGTCAGTCACCCATCTCATTCGTGACACTCGATGCAGATTGTATATCGTCTGCCCATTAACGATAAATAATAAACAGCGCCTGGACACAGATCTCTGTCTCCATGACTGTGTCTGCGGCTACGTATGTCTATGGCTGGATATGGATTTGGGTCTAGGTCTGGGTCTGTGTCTGTGTCTGTGTCTGTGTCTGTGTCTGTGTCTGCGTCTGTGGCAGTGTCTCTGGCTGGGTTTGGGCTAACTGTAAATATTTGTGTGCAATTGAAGACTGGCGAAGTGTGGGCTAAGGCAATTCGTGGGAATCTGTGCCCGATCAGTCCAGGATGGATCAATTACGGTTAAGGCAGCTTGCATATAATAAACCGCAATTGTTTATGGCTTATGCAACTTATGATGCCACGCCTCTCAATTAAAAGTTCTATCTGCCCGCCTGTTGGCAGGTGAATGTGAAATTATCTCTTATTGTTTTGATGTTATCGGTCATAGTTGTTCCTGCTGTTGTTGCTTTTTCTCGTTACTGTTTATTGTTGTTGTTGTTGGGTTCTCCTGCGGCCTGTTTGTTGCATGTTGGCTAACAAAATAATTGACAAAACAAATCATTTACGTGGCAAAACTTTTAGGCCCATTCCCCACTAGTTTAACTGCACACGGCGGCACAACACGCAACATGTTTGGGTCGTTCTTTCTGTCTCAGCGACAGCGATGACAACGACAGCAACGACGACGATGACGACGACGACGACGACATGGACGTGGACGACGCCGGTGACGATGATGACGGCGGTACACAAATTTTAACAGCAACCACAGAGACAAAAGCAGTGCTGACAAGAAATATATAAATAACGGCATAATAATACAAATAATAAGTAGAGGAAGGGGAAGGGGAAGGGGCGAACAATGTAAATTCCAATGTTGCAACCTCTTGTGGCGAACAGAGGCAGAAACATTTTTAGTTTACACAAAAAAAGGCAAACAATTAACTTTAAGATTCCTGCCATCGCCTTTGCTCCCACGCGATGCTAAGATCACTAGGTGATCGTATCAAGTATACGCACCTTCCGTCAAGGCGAACTTTACTTTTTCAAATATGTGACTTGAACATCCTTTTATTTAGTGTCCGGATCATTTTAAGAGATCGATATCATATCCTGTCATGATCGATCATCGATCATCGATCTAATCCTGACTGCTGTGGGATTTGGATGAGATTGGTTAAAGTACGCCGCACTAGAGATCGCAAGGATCGTCAGGGACTCTAAATAAAAACTTGAGGATTTTTCAAAGAGACTCAATATTTTAATAGGCTTCAAGATTAAATCAATAAAATTTACGTCCTAATTAATAATAATACTAAGAACTAATTTCTTCAGTTAGGTATTAAAAAGATACTTGCTTTTTGTTTGTATTATTTAAATAATTAATTTCATATATTTTTTTTTTTATTAATTGAATTTCTTAAGGCATCTTTGAACTATTTGCATATCCGGAATGTTTGATATATTTGAGATCTATGTGTGTTTGGTTTGGCTGAAGCATCTGTTAGTGGGCGTGGTCTGATTGGCACATAAATCTTTTTCTAGGCCGATCCGCTTGGATCAAGTGGCAATGATGCGAATCCATGGCAAATGAAGTAATTATTCAAAACGTTTAGTGAGATTTATTCTTCGACTCCTACTAAGGATCCGATCCGATGGAGTAGTGACAAGGGAAATGTAATCGAATAAATGAAAACGGCTTTTAACCGCATTTTAATCATATTATGGCCATAACCGCAAATTTGCCGCCTGTGGCTGGGAATGTCAAGGGTGTTTATTTGGTTTGTGGCTCACAGTCGATTGCCTGATTTAAACACACCAACACAACGGCACACAGACATACAGACACACATACACATACACACAGCCGGGCACATACAGCATGTTAACAAGTTGTTAAACACACACCGTGGGGTAGCGAATTTTTACTGCCTACTTTGGGTAAAAATCCCAACATTTATTGCTATTAGTTTTTGGTTATTGGCCGCGTCACGTTGTTAGTGCCGATGAATGTTGTTTGGCATGGGAACCCGAAACGATACCAGCCGCTCACCCCTGCCCACTCCATGCCCGAGCACCCAACGCCCATTATGTACGCCTACTTCTCTCACACCCTCACCCTCACCCTCACCAGCAACCTCACCCCCAGCCATTACTGTCTGCATGTGGTGTGGCATTATGGGCCACAAATGGCTTTGGGCCTGACAAATGTCAGCTCAAGTACCTTCCTGTTCTACCCCGTAACTTCCCACTCTCGTATTCCCGCATTCCCGCATTCCCGCATTCCCGCACTCACACCCTCACCCAGCATACCCCCTCACGCGGTTTGTTTATTAAAATCGAATTGCGACTCATTGGGCGCACGCTAGAGGCGCCTAAAAGCAGGCAATTGTTTATATTGCAATACCATTTTCGTAATATAATGAGGGATAAATAAATACAAACAAATAAATATATGTAGTTCGTGTATATAAAATAATACTTATGCATGGGGGACTGATTTCCTACGCAACAGAAAGCAGCTGCAGTTACAAATTCCAAATTCCAAATTCCAATTTCGAAATTCTCCTTTATTGTAAATAGAGAACACTGCAATTTCCAAATACAGGTAATTACCTGGAACTCCCGATCATAATAAACTTTTATTTACAATATGTTTCCAGAATTGAATACTTGTAAGAACTAAACAAAACTCTTCTCTCTGTTTCCCACTGGAAGTGTTTATTATCCCTCATTTATTTTCTATGTTAAGGATGAACTTCTTCGCGATCAATGGAACGTCTCTTTGGGGAATTACTATATCTAGGGGTTCAATATACTTATTATAACTGTACTAAATATATTTTTTCTATTTAGTACATTAAGTCCTAAGAGACTTTAAGTTAATATGAATAAAGTAGCAGTTTATTTGGAAAGTTTTTTTTTTCTTACAACATTTTTATTGTGACTTAAAATTGTTTGAGAAGGGCACGCATATCCGTACATCTGTATATGTATATATGTATATGTACTTACATAAGCATGGGTTGTATATTTGAATGCTTAGGAACATGTGGCTGTAGGCAGATTGTTAGGGAGAATCAATAGATCAATAGAATTTGGGGGGCTGCTGACGCCTTTGTTGCTGCTCGTTATTGTTGTCCTTGGATGGAGCATGTGTTTTGTAGTGACGATTGCACAAATAAATAGTTTATATTTTATAGTTTATAGTCTATAGTCTATAGTTTATAGTTTATAGTTTATACTTTTTGGCAATAGTTGTAGCCGTTGATTCTTGCGCGAAGAACTTTATGGCATTTTAATTGTTTTGGTAGAATTGCTTCAGAGTCACGGATCTAAGTAGAAGTACAAAGTATCCCATAGAATGGAATAGAATGAGGTCAACATGTGCCATCACCTTCGTCTTCTATTTGCCAACCTCCGATTCCCCAGCACATATCCTCCCACTCCCCCCCTTCCCTTCGAGTACACGAGGCTGACTCAATCAGTTAGACAATCAAGTTTTCTTCGCCGTTTTTCCGGCTTTCTGTTTATTTATGTGCGTTTAATTTATATTTGTATTCTGAATGGTGGAATTTGTTCACTGGCTGCCTGAAATTATAATGTTAATATAAAAATTTCAACGGCTTTGTCATCGTCGCCCCATTGGCCGCTAAAATTACCTTAAATTTGTGCAAACGCCAAATGAAATGCAGAAACCGAAAGCCAAAAGCTGAAAACTGAAAACTGAAAACTGAAAACTAAATTCTGAAAACTAAAAGCTGAAAGCCAAAAAATTCAAATGAAAAAATTAACTGAATCAAAATAAAAATCCCCTTCGTATTACTTGCGAATTTTTGTGCAGTTAGAACATCAGCCTCCCAATTCACAACCCTTGATCGGGGAGCGGAGGGGGTGGGGCTTCTTGCTACTCCGCGTTTGCATTTGGTCAAAATGCAATTGCAGCATCATCAAAGCACCCGTCGTATTAACTTTTCATCTAAGCAGGCAGTAGGTAGCAGGTAGCAGGTAGCAGGCAGCAGGCAGCAGGCAACAGGCAGCAGGCAGCAGGCAGCAGGCAACAGGCCGAAGCTTCATTCGAAAAAGTGCAAAACTATTAAAATCAAAAATTTGTGTTTATGGGATAGTCGTGTGGGGAACTGTGGTGGAGGAGGGGCAGCGCTTGCGGGCGAGTGATGGAAAATTCCAAGCATATCAAAACCATTTGGACCACAATTGCAAATGCAATTCTCAGGTGCTGAGATGCTTGCTAATTTATGAGCTGTGCATTGTGGGTTAATGTAACCGTAAATTGCCAGTTTGAATTAAACAAGATGCCCCACCCCGCCCGACCATTGATCATTGACCACCGACCACCAACCACCGACCACCAACCACTGACCACCAACCACCAACCACCGACCACCGAACCCAACCTGACCCCATCGAGTCATCCCAACGGCGCACGGCTGTTGCATTGCGCCATCCAAGCGGAGCTCCAGGTAGGCGATTGCTGCTCCAATTGTTCCATCGATGGGGAAGGGAATGGGTTGGGAAGGGGGTAACGCGACAAAAGGTCTCAAATTGGTGTCCGGGAAAGAAATGACGAACAGTTAATTTGGTTACTGAGTCGATTTTTTGGGTGCTTTTAAAAAATAAGTAATTTTTTTTATTTTTCCTGTGATTTTAGTGGAAATCGAAGCTCAAGATTTGTTATCGAAAAATCATCGATTTATCAACGCGAAAAAGTCAGAAGTCTTTCATTTTTATCCAGAAGAAGTCTAGCTATAAGAAAATCGAACATGGAAAATGTTTTTCCTGACTTTAACGGTCTCGAAATGCGTTAAATTCGAAAATCTACTTATATCGTATATATCAAGTATTATCTGATTGATGTTTTCCTGTCAGGAAATCATTTGCCAATGGCGTGAAATATACTCTCGATACTGTTTCTTTTGTAGTTGTTGTGTTTACTACTGTTCATGTTGTTGTTGTTATTATTTTTGGTGTTCTGTTGTTGCCTTCATTGTTTTCCCTGGCATTTTCATGCACATGGAGAGGCTTACGTGTTTGGTTTCATGTGCCAAGTATTTGAGGACGAATTCTCCTACATTTTTTATTGATTGCCCGCGATTGTTGGGGCGCCTCTTCAAACTAACTTGACAAGCGACTCAGCGTGGCTGAGGCGAAGCTAAGCGAAATAATTAGCAACTAACTGGAAATGTTGGGCCATAAATTCAACGCTGACATTTCATGTCAAGGCTCAACTCCAAATCGATTGATAAATTAATCAAAATTAGGCCTTGAAAGTGCATAATAAATATTTATAGGATTCCCTTACGCTATAACACAATACGAGACCATCGGATATAAATCCCGGCTCTTATACTTTCGTGTCTCGATGGCAAGTTTTCAATTTCAATTGCAATTTAAACGTCCATCAATAACCTGACATGCGGTGGGGTGGCTGGATGGTGGGTGTTGGGTTGGATACTGGGTGGTTGTGGATGGCGGACTATAGACTGTAGACAATGAGTGTTTCTTTATTCGTTCAAATCGCCAGCAAAATGCTAAGGCACAGATTAAATATTTGCTACAGGCCATATTTCATGCTCTATATATACATATATATATATATATATATAGCAAGAGAGAGAGAGAGAGAAGGAGGGAGAGAGGGAGGGAGGGAGAGAGTGAGATACACGTACAATGCCAAGAAATGAACTCAGTCTGACAACGAAGCCACTTAAGCCAACTTGGCGGCATCACCCCATCCCCACCCCCACTTCCACTTCCACTTCCACTTCCACTTCCACTTCCACCTCCACCTTCACTTAAACTTGCAGCTCTACTGGCAGTTTGAGTCGCACTCCCAATGCCGATCCCAGTGCCTGCTTCTTTTGCCGTTTCTGTCCCAGTGCCAGTTCCAGTCTCAGCCCAGACATGCTCCAAGCTCGCTAGTCCTTCGTGGGTGCGGCTGACAAATGAAGACTGACATTTACAAAACAGTTGAAAAACAAAACCAAATCTTTCTCTCCTCCAACTTGTCGCGACAGTTGAGTTTTTAAAAGCAACTTGTTGTCATAAGGCCGAGCCGCGAGGTTTTCCTGTTTTATTCTTCTTTTTTTATTCCTCGTTTTGTTCGCGGGGGGAAGAGTGGAAATCCATGGAAGCGGTCGGGGGGATTTGCCAGAGATTTGTACTGTTATGTACGTGAAAGATTTAAAATAAAACCACTTAGCGCCAGATTCATTTTCAAAAATTGCTAAAGCCTCGACTGAAATGGCGTGATGAAGAGTCCTTGGAGATATAACACGAAGGATGTCGAAAACATTGTGAAAATTGTGTCATATGCAAAGATACGCTAGAACAATGGGACTCTGACATGTAAGCCTAATGCCTGTTTAATTAAGATATACAATGGACTTTCCTCTACAAAATGTCCTTTGTAGGCGCCGAAGCTAATAACGAAGGGCAAGGAAACAGAGGACTGCCTTCTATAAAGAGGAAGTGATTTGCTCGTTGCCTCTTTCTTTAAGATCGTGAGATTTTAATATATATTTAATATTAAGTGCTTTCTGCCTATCAAGGAGTGATATTTTCGTATCCTTATATTAATTAGATGGATGGAAGGTGTGTCCTTTGAAGCACGGACAGAGATTCAAGCGTCAACTGCTTGATCCATTTTTACTTTCTGTATGAATGTTTTCCCAAAGGCTGCAGCTTTCATAAAGACACTCCTTATATATGTATATATGTCCTTTTTCTATCCTTTTCTGATCAAGATCGCAGCAGATCAAACGCACAATAATTTGTTCTATGAATTTTATTAAAGATAGAATTTCTATTTTTATATCTGTTCTACGATTAAAGATTTTATTACCAAAGGATCAAAGGACTATTTTGGAACATTAAAGAATAAAGCAAAGATGTAAGTCTATAGTACAGATAAAATTTAGTTGATTTTCGCCAAAATTGTTGATTATTTCGATTGAGACTCTCCTTCTGTTTATTTTGGATGCAATTTAAACAATTAATGTCAATCTGCGGACTGGCTGAATAATTGGGCAATCCCAGGCGGAGGGGGGCGAAGGCGGGGTCGGGCATTTATACAACCTTGGCTAATCAATTTTAATTGGATCCCCATCCCCATGCACCAGATATCTCTCTGCGTATTAACTTATTTATTGGGGCTTACTTGAGGGGTATTTAAATTATTTTATTATAAATAAAATCGCTTTGGCCGGCGATGCTTTGTGTTGGTTGCGTTGTTTCTTGGGTATTTATAAGCAGCTGAGCGTAAATACACGGATCCGAGGAACGGAGAATCTTTGAATCGCCGGATATATATGAACTGTGTTACAGCAACAATAAGGTCTTGTTGCCGGACCAGCTGTGGAAAGGGGTGCAGGTGATGCAAGGTGGCACAAGGTGGCACAGGGTGGTGCAGGGTGGTGCAGGGAACGAAGGAAGTGGAGGGAGACACTAAAATAGCTGCAACTACAACAAAATTTTCAAGAGACTCTAGATACATTTTAATGTGCATTAACGTGGACTCGTTATTCACCTGCGGTGTGGGTCCAAGTGTAACAGGCGACTGCCACACAGTCCCCACAGCCGTCCCATCATCATCGTCGAGATATTCGTCATTATTTCAAGAATCGTGTTCATCATCCTTTTCATCATCATCATCATCATCATCATCATTATCATTGTCTCTTGGACTGTCCATTTCAATGGATTTCATTTGTATTTTTAGCGTAGTTTTTCATTATTAACTAAAAACTGTCAGTTAGAAGCAGACGTTTACATACCTATGCACACACACACTCACATACTCACACACAGGCACACATGCCACTGCACACCTGCACAAAAAGTAGATAGACAAAAAGAAATAATAAAAATAAAACACATTTGCAGTGAGGCGATGATTTGAATGTCAGCCCACAGTGGTGACTGAAAGGGAGGAGGAACGGTGGTAGTGGTACTGGTAGTGATATAGGCGGTGGCGGTGGCGGTAATGGTGACGCTAGTTGTGGCGGTGATGGCTGTGATGGCTGTGATGGCGAAAGTGACGGAGGCGGAGACTGAGGTACTTTTGTCTGGCAGGCGGGAGCGGAAATTTTGAACATGTTGAAACTTGTCAACATTTGAAACGCAAAATGCGCAACAAGTTGCAAGCAACAAAATGGCGGAAACGTGTCGCTGTTGGCGTCGGCGTTAGCGTCACCGACACCATCACCGTCGCCATCACCATCGCCGTGGCCGTCGCCGCCACCGTTGACGTCCTAGCCAGACACTTGAATCAAAGTTTTTGTCATTCGAGGGCACCACGAAAATATCTAAACTGAATTTTTAAACGCAACTTTAAACTTTTTTATTGCTCCGAGAGTTGCTGCAACAGGACCAGTTGCAGCATCCTAATTGTGGCAAAGTTTTGCACACGCTTCATATCCTGCACGGTCTCTGATATTCTGCTCCGCACAGCCCTGCGTACCTCCGCCTTCTGTCTAGTTGCTTGTCAGTCTATGTTTGGTAAGCCGCCCGTCGCATTGTCCTTGTCGTCGTCGTTGTCCCCGTACCTGTTTTCATCTCCCGTCCCGGCCCCTCTTTCTCTCTCTCTCTCTCACTCTCCATCTGCTTGCTGCTGCTGCTGTTGCTGTTACCGTGGCTGTTCATTGACTTTGGCAGCAACAACAGTAACGACAACGTTGTGAATATGCCAAGTATGGTAGCTCCAGGACAACACACACACACACTCACATACATACATATACACATACGTACAGGCGGACATGGATACGAACGCCGACACGGACACGGACACGGACGACACAGACACAGACATGGACACGGACACGCTCACGCACAGATAAACGCACACTCTTACGTAGAGAGTGAAACGCACTGTGACTTTGTTTTTAATACACTCCAGTGGCCGCTGCATCGATCGCCAGGACAAACAAGGCGTCTGTCGTTGACTGCCAGCCGCAGTTCATTACTCCTCTAGCATGTCCTGTGGCCAGCCACCAGCCGCCAGCCGCCAGCCGCCTGACTGCACTGACTTTTCATGCTCATATTTTTGCCACTCTGCCACTGGCCACTGCACGCCACCCAACGTCATGTTATCCTTCGGCTCACGTCAAGTCATGACAAAGATTATCAATAACCAAGTCAAAAGACACGCTGTTCCCTTTGACTGCGACGGATATTGGCCACGCTCGCCGCTTGTTGTCCAGCTTAATCCACTATTCGCAATCCCCATCAATATCAATCCGTGTCCCCCCAAACCCTGCATTTACCCCTGTTGTTATTCCTGCCTCTTATCCTTGCCCCTTTGCCTACCCCTTTCTGCCTTCTTCCACTCCCATCTCCGCCTGCAGCTACACATAATGGCAGCTCTTTTTGATTCTATTCATCGATTAAATGCTAAATTGTAATTACCGTTCTTAGTGAAATGCGGAGGTGTACCAGACGCCCCAAGGCAACCCCGCAATGAGTGAACTACGGCAAGCCGAACCTCTTGATACTCTACGGTCGGAAAGACGTTCCCCCACAGCAACAGTTTCTTGTTTACCCACCCATCCCAAGGCCGACAGCAAGCAATTGAGGCTGCCAGATCCTGTAAATTGTGTGGCAATAGAATGCGGAAAACATGCAGTCAGGATGATGATATTGTTGAGATAACTTATCTTCGGAAAGGGTGGACGTGAGGCATGCGGCGTCTGTTTTATGTTGCCTCCTACTATGCGTTGAGGACTCGGCAAATACATAAACATATCCGTGTGCTTGAGAGTTTGGCAGTTCTGTCTGTTTGGCTGTTTGGCTGGTTGGTTGTTTGGTTGTTTGGCTGTTTGAAGCTGCTACAGGCCGCATCATCATAATTTGTGAAGGGCGATGGCAGGAAGTTGCCGCCGAAAATATGTTGAGGCAAGTAGCCACTGCGATGGGTGTACAATGTGGTGTGGCGTCGCTGGGGTGTGGCATTGTCTATGGGCAATCTTGTCATATCCTGTTGACGTCGCTGACAGACGCGCAATGCTCAGGTGGCTCTTCCCTTTACCGTTGTCGTTGCCTTCAACGTTGCTTCTGCCATAGCTACGGCTACGACTACGGCTACGACTACGGCTACGGCTATGGCTATGGCTATGGCTATGGCTATGGCTATGGCTACAGGTTCTGGAGCCTTAGTCTGAGTCACGACGGAAGTGTGAAATATTTTTAGAGCACTCTTTTACCCTCTTCAAATGGAATTTTTCCTTGGAGCGTATTTTATTGGCATTTTACAGAAAATTTGTGGCCGGTGCCATGAAAATGCCAGGAATTGCGTTCTACACTTGCCGTTCAGCAATTTTCCTATTACACATTTTTCCCGCCATTCTATTTTTCCATTTTTCCATTTTTCCGCTTTTCCGTTTACTTTTAAAATGTGCTTGGTCGGAAAATCTCAATTAAGCTCCACATTTTGTGCGTCGCCTGGCGTACAGTGCGTATAATTGATTTAGCCAAATTGTTAAACGAATCAGAGTGTGCAAATTGCGCGTGCAGCGAATGTGCAATGTTACGTGTCCTGTTCGTAGCCACATTTCTCGTCCTGGAACAGCGTCCATTCACATTGAATCGAACACCAAGCAGCGCGAATGCCTTTTAATTTTTCACATGCGTTGCATAATTTGGTGGCATGTGGCATGCGGCATGCGGCATGCAGCATGTTGTATAATTATGCGCCAGCAGTCAACGAGTCTTCTTGTCACTGCAATTTAGGTATAACCCATAGTTTACACCAGAGATTTTAATCACTGTGCCTTCTGTCCTTCTCTTTGATGTCCTCACAAATTACGCGCCTACCAAAAATCAAATTACCAAATGGAAATGACAAAATCATTTGAAATTATTTCGAATTTCGTATTTCATTTGCTTGTTATGTCGCAAATAGGAGAGTCCCTTTTTGTATAGTCCGTAATTATCAAATCTCCTCTGGCAGTAAGTTACGTGTTGGTAATGTTTTTAAGTTTACATTTGAATCCTCTTTTCAAATCTAACATTCCGTTTATCCTGTTGGCGCTGTCCATCCAAGGTTTATTGCAACGCAAGATTCAATTTGATTTCATTGAATTCCTTCCCACATCCCGCGTAGGGATATTCTTAGATTTCAATTCCCGAACTTACCCTTCAAGCTGTTATGCTCAATCCATTCATCAAAGGGTAGACTAGAGCCCTGTGCAACTTGCCGAGTCGAGCTGTTTGATATCGAAGTGGCATATAAATTGCTCCGTTATGTGTCGGACAGTTACCCTGCAATTACATAGAGCAAATGTTGTAAATTCCACACCTGTCAACACCAACACAATGCAGCGACAGTTTTATTACGGATGCCGATGTAAATATGTGTGCCAAAGGTGCTTGTTGTGGGGGTTCTTGTTTTTCTTTTCTATATATTTGCTCAGCTAATTAAATAAACTAAGCCCGAAATATTGCGAGCGACAATGTATGCTGCATGTTGCACTAGTTTGGGGCTTGGGGTGAGCCCGATGTCTACCCACACCTTTGCTTTAGCTGTTGACGCTTTGAAATTTGGGTCAATTATGCGATTTGTCGCGCCATAGAAGAAACACGACAGCAACAACGACGGCAACGACGACGACGACGACGACGACGATGACGATGATGACGATGACTACGATGACTACGATGACGGCAGCAGCGACGCACATCCATCAGTTGTAATAGGCGCATATGTCACTGGCATTGAATTGCCATCGGTTGCGCTTACCAGCGGGGGAGAGCTCTGGCCTTACTCCCAGTGTGGGGTGGGAAGTGCTCCCCTGTCTTTGCCAGACGCACAGCAGGTTGTCCCGCGTAATTATTTGTCAAATTCACACTACGTCTGTCCACTAACGAGCAACAGGCGGGACAAGCTGGCAGACTGACAGACGGCCAGCCAAAGAGACAGGTAGACAGGCCGACAGGCAGACTGTTGAACTGGAAGGTAGGGGGTGGCATGCACATGAGGGCTTCCAAACATCGTTCTAACTGTTGGTATCTATTGGTATCACCCAAGCACCTCTCAACATTCCCAGCCATTGAATTGGCAATCAATCAACTGCTTTGACGGTATTCGGTTCATTATGACCGACACACAAATAAATTCATACGCTTTGTAAATTGAGCCGATAGATCAAAACTTCCAGCGAACTAGCGGAAGTAATTATGCCAATTCAGTGACTAATATTGATAAAAAGTACGTCATAATTAGGAGGAAATGTAATAAATTTTCGGTTCTAAGCGCTTCAACTAAATTTGTTTGTTTTAATTATAATTTGACATTATTGACACACTTTTATTCGCCCAAAATCTGAACGCTAATCCGCTCTTAATGACACTTGAATTATATTTAAATTCTTCAGCCCCAAAAGTATGCAATGGTTTCTTTTGTTAACTTTGTTATACATTGAAAAGAAATTTACCCTTAACTATGCCTAAATTTAGATTTATGAGGGCTTTTATCGTAAAACACATAAGAGTGAGTGGTTTTCTTTTATATATTTTTTATTTACAATTTTTTATATTTTTGTTGTTTGTTTTGTTTTACATTTGTAACAGTAAATTACGTGTTAATATAAATAAATTGTATTATCTTGTTGTATATCAAAATAAATGGTTGTCCATTAAATACAAAAACACAAAAGCAAATTTTAAATTACCGATTGTCAGATTTAGTTGCCTATTATGTTTCTAGTGGACATTATCAAATCATTAACAATAAATAAAAAAAAAAATTATACAAAAGTTTAACGAAACTACACGCGAAATGCATTCTAAGTCATTGTTCTTGTTAACTAATATTATTGTTGCTAGTATTATGTTATGATTACAGAATTTTATTTCTTTTATTTAATAATTATTTATTGCACCCTGCACATGTGGAAGACGAATAAAAAGCAATTTGCAGAAGGGTATTTCCAGCCATTGGAATCAAGTTCTTAAGTTTCTTTATATTTTTAGGTGTGTGCAACATTTTTTTTTTGCCAAAATCGATAAGCGAGCTTCTTATCGGCGTCGTGGCCCTACCTTGCGTGTTGGTTTGGCTTTCAAATCATTTGGATTTATTAACAATTAATTATAGCATTTAAATTTTATTAATTAATTTCCATAGAAATTCTTAGCGCATTTGTCATTCAGTTTATGTGCGCATTATGTACGCCTTTTTATTTATGTACAGCGTATCGACATTTGTATGTGGTTTCATTTTCATATGTGTTTGTCATGTATGTATTTATATGTATAAATATAATTATATATATATAGATATATATATATATATATATATGTATATATTTATACATGTATATTTATTAACTTCCTGGCGCTGTGACTCCTACTAATGACGCGGCTCGTTTCAAAATTGATGCCCCCCACAAATTTAAATGTACATACAAACACATTCACATAAAAAAATAAAGTATGCTTTACGATTGATTGTGCGTGACTATCACTCGCTTTATCTCTTTCTCGCACATGCACACACATCAACATACACAAAACTGTAACTGCAACTGCAACTGCAACTGCTACTGCACCTGCAACTGTAACTGTAACTGAAACTAAAACGAACAAATTTTGCAAACCTTCTGCACTTTCTTCTCTCTCACTGCAGCAATGCAAAAACAATAACACAGCAAAAGTTCTGCCAGTTCACCCCCACCAAGCCACCGCCTACAGTCTCAATACAGACAGACGTCTTATAGCAGTCGACACTTGCGGCGACGGCTTGGACGTGTGGGTGGGCAGAGCACCGAACGTATTGCCTCATCAAAGACCGTCTTGAGGCCCTTCTGTGTAAGGGCCGAGCATTCCAAATACTTAACAGCAGCAATTTCTTTGGCCATGGCCAATCCTTGTGGATATGTAATGGGCGTTAACTTTTTATCCTTGAGCTTTTCAATCGTTTGTTTATCGTCGCGCAAATCGAGCTTTGTACCAACAAGTATGATGGGCACATTGGTACAATGATGACGCACCTCGGGATACCACTTGGCACGGACGTTCTCAAAAGAGGCGGGGTTCACTAGCGAGAAGCAAATTAAAAAGACATCTGTTTGTGGATACGACAAGGGGCGCAGGCGATCATAATCCTCCTGTCCAGCCGTATCCCAAAGTCCCAAATTGATTGGTTTTGCGTCGACCATCACATTGGCAGAGTAGTTGTCGAAGACCGTGGGTATGTACTCTCCGGGGAAGGCGTTGGTAGTGTAGCTGATCAGCAGGCAGGTCTTACCTACGGCACCGTCGCCAACAACAACACATTTGATTGCCTGCATGACGTAGTCTTTGTCTTTTTTGCTTTGTTGTTGATTTAGTTTCCTTGTGTATCTTGTATTTGTAGCTTATAAATTTACACTCACAAACAGCAGCTCACTGCGAGCACAGAAGTCACAGCAACAAACAAAGTGTAGGGGAGGTGTTCAGTTTAACAAGTTTTGGCGATTATACAACTATATTTTTTGCTCACTCAGTCAGTCACACAGATACTTTTCTACACAGCGCCAATGTTTGATTGTGTGTGTGCAGGTAATCTTTAATTATTGGCTTTTTTGTTCTTGTATGCAGTTTTGATCGTTTCGTTTTTTGTTATCTTTCTAGTTGTCACTAGTTTGTTAATCAATTGTACCCGCATACAGAGAGAAATTTTCGCGACCAAGAAAATAAAAACACACCCAAACGCTGTGAAGTCGACGCTATTACTGAGCAAAGAGAGCGTGAAACAGAAATTTCATATAACAACTATCGATGTTGTTGCTTTGTCATTCTTGCTTAACAGCTGCACACACACTAGCCAGTCATCTCTGTCACACTAGCGTGCGCCAGCGACTCGTTCAAAGTATGTCGCGCACGCTCCCACACAATCAGCAAGAGCGAATTTTACAGTGCCGTCGCGTATCTTAGGTACAGTGCTCATCCCATGAGTCATCATTGTTGTTACATTTTTTCCTCTGCTGTTTTCGATGACGTTTGATCTGGTAAGCGTAAAAAGAGAGAAAGAGGGAGAGCGAGAGAGAGAGAGAGAGAGAGAGAGAGAGAGAGAGTGAGAGCACGCACTTGAGAGTGCGAACGGCTCTGAGAGAGATAAAGCAAGAGAATAACTGCCATGCTCTTCAACTATTGTCGATCAGTGAGTTCACTTGCCCTTGCTTTGGTCTTTTTCGATGAGGTTTTTCTTCTATATTTGTACGTGTCGCTTTCCATGAAATTTTCTTTGCCATCGTCAAACACACTTTAAGTCTGAGACATTTTATTTTTTTTACATTTCATAGAAACATTTTCCATGGTCATCAGCACATTGTTGCATTGTTGCATTGTTGCGGCTGCTGCCGACTGTTTTAATGGACCACAAAAATGCAAACGCGTGCAAAACGTATCGACAATCGACAGACAGCGACGCCGGCAGAGGTAGCAACGTAGCTCTTGTTGTGGTCACGCATATTGAAGCCAAAAAGCAAACCAAAAAACTAAAGTCCAAAGCCCAAACCCAAAACCCAAGACCCAAAACCGAAAAGCCAAAACCGAAATCCACATCCGCGAAAATGCGGCTAAAAGCGATAGCAAAGCGCTGTTTTTGCATGTTTCCGCAGCTCCAACCAATACCTTCTCCCTCCCACCCATTAGTTGGCCAACTCATTCAGCTCGGCTGCGATTTTTGTTGTTGGGCATTTGTAAAAGCAACGTGCTATAAATGAAAATTCGAATCAAAAACAATAGTAATAAAAACAACACCAACAACAACTATAACAACACCAACAACCACAGCAACAGCAACAATAACAGCAACAGCAACAATAACAGCAACAATAATTCCTGAAATATTTGAAAATTTTAAGTTAATTTCTTTGAAGGCCGTAATTGGATAATTAAATAGACGCTAGGAAATGTTGTTGTTTATTAAAATTTACATAAATATATTAACTGGGTAATGGAATTGATAAAAATCATAAATTCACAACAATTAAATCAACGATGCAATTGTTCAATTTATATATACACATATATAATATATATACATACATATGTATATACATATATATGTATATACATATATACATATATGTATGTGGACGCCGTTCGGTATTCCGTTCTTTTTGTCTGGTGATTCTCAGTTCTGGAATGAGGCCCTCCGCATATTTTGTATTCCGAGGTCTGGGACTCTTTAAAGCCCCAGCAATTGAGTCACGAAGAGGCATTTTTAATATAATAAAATAGAAACCAAAAATTGAATTGGTTTTGATTGGTGGTTGCTGATGCAGTCCCAGCGTTTATTTAAGTTTCGAGTAATATTTATAAAAGAAAACTGATCACATGAGCTTCAAGTGACTAATTTTTATTAAGCATAAAGAAACACAAAAAGGAATTTTATAATATTTCACAGGTTGGTCATAGGTTCCTTGTTTTTTTTTTTTTTTTTTTTTTATATATTGAAGATAAAACCCTGACTCGAAAATTTATTCCAAGATTTCGTCTGGATAGAATTTTGAGTACATATCTTATATGGATTGACATAGCCTTTGGTTACATACGCCCAAGAATAGTGTTTGGGAAATGGGTTGATTCTTGATTGTTTCACATGGCTTCGCATAGGATGAATTTTCTGCACGCATTTTCATTTGAATGAAAATGGAAAATTGTGCAAATAATTTAAGTAAAAGCGTAAAATATATGACAGCAAATGCAACAATTATTTGATTACTGTCGTCGTCGTTGCTTTCGTAATTGGCGAAGTGAAATATATACGAATACATGCGTATACATGTGCATGTGTGTCTGTGTAAGTGTGAATGGATGTCTGCGCCTGTATGCACATAGCAGGCCTCTGACGCGACGCGCCCACACATTGCCACAGCTTGGGCCATTACCACTGTACACACTGTACTGGGGAGGATGGGAGTTATTCATAATTGTTGTTGCAACAAAAGTGGCAGAGAAATGCATAACAAACTGAAAAATATGCACGCCATTTTTATTGCCACGCCAGACAAGAGGCACACATGCACACACTCACTGCTCTCTCTCTGTGTGCGTGCATATGTGTGTGTGTGTGTGTGTGTGTATGTGACTATAATGAATGAATGCACAGCTAAAGAACCGCAGCCTGAACCGATGCCGCGGCCGATGTCGACCCAAAAACAAATATAAGCCCCATGACTGCTGACCAACAATAAATTTAACACTTTAACTGCTGTGTAAACAAGTGAATGAAATCCGAGCTGGCAACAGCAACGGCACCACACACACATTCACACACGCACATACACATGCACACATACACGCATTTGCTCAGAAAGATGTAATCTCCTTAAATGGATCAAGTTAACCCTTTCGTCCTGCCATCGGATAATTTTCAAACTTTATCGTCACACAAATTTGAACAATTATTGCCTGCATGGGGTTAATATATTTTCGAGAACTCTTTTCAATAAATATTTAATTAAAAGCTGACTAATGATTGGCTTGACGAGGGGATGGTTGTTGGCTTTGCAAGCTATGAAGCTCATCTGACTTCCTCGGGCCTGTGCTGTTCGACAAAGGACACTTGGTAATTTGATATAAATCCGCTTATTCCCATCTTTAGTTGCACCTAAAATATTGAAGCTGTAAAATAATTACATATCCTTTGGAGGCAATAAATAACTAATTTCCTCTCATTTAAAATTGCCCTCAATTTTGTGTGTCCTTGTTGACCTTTAATAAGCCAAAGCAATCTTTCTTTGGACTCCCCTTATTATTTCATCATATTATATATATTTATATATATATATATATATATATATATAATATATATATATATATATATATATATATATGCCACTTCTAAGTCTGGCTGTCAGGTTTGGAAATGAATGTGCCTTTAAAGAAGTTATTTGAGTCTAAATGTCGGACATATTTATTATATATAACTATGGGAAATCGTTTATTCCAGAGGCTCTGAATTTCATTTGGTGTTAATTAATGAAAACAAAAAATAGTTATTAAACTCATTAAATGCATTAAGGCAGCTTCTGTCGGGGATTGTGAGTGGCAAGCCTTGGAGTATGACAGAATATGAGCAACTGTTTTCCCCTTAGCCAATTTCAGTGATTTTGGTTCA
The DNA here is from genome assembly GCA_035044505.1 of Zaprionus lineosus. NCBI lineage: Eukaryota > Metazoa > Arthropoda > Insecta > Diptera > Drosophilidae > Zaprionus > Zaprionus lineosus. The sequence continues at coordinate 3,126,458 of JAWNNX010000694.1, read as the reverse complement.
TTTGTGTAAATAGTTTTTATTTTTAGCTTGTGTGCGAATTTACAAATTTAATTTGTTTAATGAGAAGCGCAATAAATGCATTTACTGTCAAGTGATAAAATGTCATTTTACTTTGCCGCCTGCTGTTTTATTATTTTCCATGCAACGGCAACTACTCTGTGTATTTTTCATTTGTATGCCATATGTCGGTGCAACAGTCCCCTCCCTTTCTCTCACACACTCTCACAGTCTCACACTCTCTGCGTACCCCTCTCCATTCGTTCCTCTTCAACCATTCCCTTCCATTCCGATTCCTTTCACTGCCGTCCTGTTGCCTGTTGACATGTAGCAATTATTAACTTTTATGCGGCTGCTGCCATGGCGCCGTGTGTTTGTTATTAATTTCTTGTTATTTATGCAAATAGTTGGCACTTAATACGCCTGTAAATTTTTTTTTTTTTTTTTTTTTAATTTTTTGTTGCACTTGTTATTGCTGTCACTGTTGTTGTTGTTGCTGTTGCTGTTGTTGCTGTTGCAGTTACTGTTGTATTTGGTTCAGTTGCTGTTGTTGCTATTGCTGTGGCGTACTGCAAATTGCTTTGCGCATTATAATAAATTAACAACAAGCAGCAACAACAATAGCAACAACAGCAGGCCGTACCACCAACAACAGTAACAGCAATAGCAACAACCGACAAGCGGACAACCCACAACGACGGACAAACAACAACCATTCCTGACACGTTTCATGCTTATCGAGAACGTCGCAGCGCTTGTCGAGCGATTCTGTGGAATTTAAAAACTTTGTTGCATACCGTGAGGCGCTTCTATAAACTCAACTGAGTTATCGCCCGCAGACGTGAAGTCATCTCTGAGTGCTGACCATATGAATGCCATACAAGTAGATGGCGGCAGCCAACATCAGCGCCTGCCACAGCATCGTCCTTAGCTTCATAGTTTCAGCATCTGTTTGGCTTGCTGAGGTCACGTCTGTCTGGCCCGTCGTTCACTGCTTATGAATAAAGTTGTTGGCTGGCCTGTCAATACACAAGCACGCTTTCACATCCACACATCCACACATCCACATAGCCACACATCCACACATCCACACATTTACAATTTCATTCACACACAAATATATATGTATTTACACACATATGCCCCTAACCGAAAGCCATCATCATCATCACTGGCATCCCCCCATTGCACCCCAACCTTCATTCAATTGGGGTTATTTGTCGCTCTATCTAGCACGGTCCTCGTGCAACGCTTTGTTGACTTTTTGGCTTTCAATGGCCCCAACGTCTATTCAATTTTTTGTGTGGCGCTATTAGAGGCAAACACCCTTACCACAAACCACACCCGACATCCCCAAGTCCTCTGACCCCGCCACACCATTCCAACCACGTAAAGTCAGGGAAGCCCCAGCGCAATTCTCCGGCTCACCCCCCAGCACTTCACCATCCAATCACCCATCCACCCATCTATACAGCTTGCCCCTCCAGCAATTTGAAATGAAAAGTAGTCTGCCACATAAAGATACATATTGTAACAAGAAAAATACTCGTCGAAAGGAAACAAAAATGATATGTGCCGCCCATATTTGTAGGCAGTAAATAGCAACAGGGCAACGGTGACGAAATGTGTCCTTTGACATTTGATCGCCAGCCAGAACGCCAGTTTGTCAGCCAGCCAGAATGCTAGCCGATGTACGATGCCTGCGATGTCAGAAGTCTGATAATCCTGCCAAGCGGCTCGCTGGCTTTTCACCAGCTTTTCGGGTCGCTTAATGGCCTGATGCATTATTTAGTACGTTCCTGGCCAATAAAGTTGCTTTAAAATACAGTCTGTTAAGTTGTTGACTTTAAGCCGTAGACAATGCGGCGCATTAGCCAGGATATCAGCCAGTAATTACGCTGCACACATCAAGAACAATATAACTTTTATATGTCGTCTGCCATTCAATTGTTCATTAGATCATTCAAGTTATGGACATAAGGCAATTGCTCATCGATGAGGCTAACGTCGTGAGGTGACTTAAAGGGCACCTTTAACAAGTTATGTGAGTCGAGGACTAGTCAAGTTGCCTGCCTTTTTGGAGGGTAGATACAGATTAAACTCAAGATAGATAGAGATAGATAGAGATTAAACTCAAGATAGATAGAGATAGATAGAGATTAAACTCAAGTATTTTCCCATTGTATTATTGACATCAGGGCATCTGATATTCGGCTTGGGAAGAGCTGAATTTTGTTGAACTTTTTTCACACTCAATTACAAAAGTTCGCATATGTTCCTCCTCGGCTGCTGGATTGGCGTTTTCCAAGTTAACCGACGTCGACTTTTACTTCTTCGTTGGCGTCTTAATTTACTTTTAGATTCAGGCAACTGGAAAAGAAGTGCAGCCACGGCCTAAAAGAACTGCAGTTAACGCTAGAGAATGGAACTAGATTTAGGTTGGAGCAGTGCACATTGAGACCAGGGGCAGTGGGCGGCGGATGGGAGATGGTGGATGGTAGATGGTGAGCGAAGGGTGGTGGATGGTGTGTGTTGGGCGGTTGATGTCGGGCCAAGTTGTAGTTGTGTGGCACAAAGAATTACGGCAATTTCCTGTGCAATTTCTTGTGGCTGAACTTGCCACGACGTCGCCGTTCTGTGTTAACAGATGAGAGTTGGCACACACATGAAGTACACACACACATACAATCATGCGCACACACATGTGCACTCATACACATGGACTTTTTGAAGCTGCCGCTCAGCAGTGCAGTTAATTATAATTAAGACGACTTAACTAACCACTTGCCAGGCACTTCAGCGGTGTGGGAGCGTGTGTATGTGTGTGTGTGTGCGTGTAAACTGAGCATGTGGCAAGGTGACTTTACTGTGTGTGTGTGTGTGTGTGTGTGTGTGTGTGTGTGTGTGGATATATAAATGCAGCTGCTTTAAATTTTCCAGTGCTTGTCGTTGGTGTCGTTGTTATTTGTTGGCTTTAATTAAAGTCGTCGCTGCGTTCATTAAAATGGTTGCAGGCAGAGCCCAAAAAAGTAGGCCACAAAAAGTGTTGCATATTCAAATGTCGCCCAACAACGTTCAACGGGTATTCAATACGGCTTTCAGTTGACGTTGCTGCTGCTGCTGCTGTTGCTGCTGTTGTTGTTGTTATTGTTGCTTCAGTTGTTGTTGTGGATCTGTTGTTTCTGTTGTTGTCCTATCCGCGCAACAATGGGGCATGTTAGCCGTCAAGGAAGCTGCGAGCTGTTATGCAAAGCCGCCAACGGCGACGTTTCTTCATTTGCAAGGACAATGCGGCATTGGTGACGTGAACGACAACCAGAATGAAACAGAAGGGCGTTCACGTTTGTGTGGCTGTGGCTGTGGCTGTGGCTGTAAGTGTATGTAAGAAATGCGAACTGTGGGGTAAAATGACAAAAGGAAAAAAAATAGAGAGCGTTGAATGAATGAAACGGCTGACTGAATGCAGCCAGGACATTCTAATAGTAGCAACAAGGAATGCTATTATAATAAATAAAGCGCCTTTCACTCATAAATGGTGCACAATGCAGAAACCAAAGCAATGAATATATCTCTTGCTTCAATGGATGGATCCATAGCTGTGGCTGTATCTGTATCTGTATCTGTATCTGTATCTGTATCTGTATCTGTATCTGTATCTGTATCTGTATCTGTATCTGTATCTGTATCTGTATCTGTATCTGTATCTGTATCTGTATCTGTATCTGTATCTGTATCTGTATCTGTAAATGTATCTGTATCTGTATCTGTATCTGTATCTGTATCTGTATCTGTATCTGTATCTGTATCTGTATCTGTATCTGTATCTGTATCTGTATCTGTATCTGTATCTGTATCTGTATCTGTATCTGTATCTGTATCTGTATCTGTATCTGTATTCTGTATCTGTATCTGTATCTGTATCTGTATCTGTATCTGTATCTGTATCTGTATCTGTATCTGTATCTGTATCTGTATCTGTATCTGTATCTGTATCTGTATCTGTATCTGTATCTGTATCTGTATCTGTATCTGTATCTGTATCTGTATCTGTATCTGTATCTGTATCTGTATCTGTATCTGTATCTGTATCTGTATCTGTATCTGTATCTGTATCTGTATCTGTATCTGTATCTGTATCTGTATCTGTATCTGTATCTGTATCTGTATCTGTATCTGTATCTGTATCTGTATCTGTATCTGTATCTGTATCTGTATCTGTATCTGTATCTGTATCTGTATCTGTATCTGTATCTGTATCTGTATCTGTATCTGTATCTGTATCTGTATCTGTATCTGTATCTGTATCTGTATCTGTATCTGTATCTGTATCTGTATCTGTATCTGTATCTGTATCTGTATCTGTATCTGTATCTGTATCTGTATCTGTATCTGTATCTGTATCTGTATCTGTATCTGTATCTGTATTGTATCTGTATCTGTATCTGTATCTGTATCTGTATCTGTATCTGTATCTGTATCTGTATCTGTATCTGTATCTGTATCTGTATCTGTATCTGTATCTGTATCTGTATCTGTATCTGTATCTGTATCTGTATCTGTATCTGTATCTGTATCTGTATCTGTATCTGTATCTGTATCTGTATCTGTATCTGTATCTGTATCTGTATCTGTATCTGTATCTGTATCTGTATCTGTATCTGTATCTGTATCTGTATCTGTATCTGTATCTGTATCTGTATCTGTATCTGTATCTGTATCTGTATCTGTATCTGTATCTGTATCTGTATCTGTATCTGTATCTGTATCTGTATCTGTATCTGTATCTGTATCTGTATCTGTATCTGTATCTGTATCTGTATCTGTATCTGTATCTGTATCTGTATCTGTATCTGTATCTGTATCTGTATCTGTATCTGTATCTGTATCTGTATCTGTATCTGTATCTGTATCTGTATCTGTATCTGTATCTGTATCTGTATCTGTATCTGTATGTATCTGTATCTGTCTGTCTGTATCTGTATCTGTATCTGTATCTGTATCTGTATCTGTATCTGTATCTGTATCTGTATCTGTATCTGTATCTGTATCTGTATCTGTATCTGTATCTGTATCTGTATCTGTATCTGTATCTGTATCTGTATCTGTATCTGTTTTTGTATCTGTATCTGTATCTGTTTTTGTATCTGTATCTGTGCCTGTATCTGTATCTTTATTTGTGACTTTGTCCTGGTTTATATATTTTTAATATCGCTGATTGCGAATGCTTTTAATCGATTGTTTTAATCGGCTGCCAGCATAGAATCGACTTGAGGTGCGGCATCTACAATTAACGGCAACTGCTGCGTTCATAAATATATAATACATATATGGACACACACACACACACTCGCATATGCGTAACACATACACACACCCATACACGCGCGCAGGCTCTCACATGCCAGAGGCGATTGCATAAAAATCACATTAACAATTTGCTACTACAAGTGTATTTTATTTTTATTGCTGCATGTTTTATTTTTATTTCATGTGGCGCTTTTTGTACTATGCAAAGCACACACACACTTCGACACACACACACTGACACACATACACACACAGACAGACACAACATACCCATTCAATACACATGGTACCGCCAGCACTAGCAGCAGCGGTGGCAGCTGCAAAAGCAGAAGTAAGCAGCAGTCCTGCCAGCACTGATCCTTGCTGTTCTCTGTTGGCATCGAAAGCGCAATAAAAACGCTTAATTTTTCACTTTAACACGAACGTGAATAACGCCTCCTTTGTTGTTGCTCAGAGGTGATGACTGCACATGTGCGCCTGTGAGTGTGCTTTGAGCTCTCTTTTGTGTGTGCGTCTGTGTGTATGTGTGTGTGTGTGTGTGTGTGTGACTGCGAGTGTGTGCTGCTCCACTGTCGCTTGTGTGTAAGCCATTTAAAAGTTATTTAATTTAATAACACGCACAAAACATGTTCCAAGTAAAAGCAAACGAACATAAATATGTGAAAAACACTTCGCACACCATCTACTGCGAGTGCTTGGCATGTGTGAGTGTGTGAGTGTGTGAGTAGGAGGACATTGCTGTGCGCATATGCGAGTGTGTGTGTGTGTGAGCCAGTAGCCCGCTTAGCCACATGGGTAACTGCTTAAGCGACGAATGTACAGAAATGCTTCAGAAGTGCAGCAACTAAACAGAGTTGAACGTGGCACAAATTAAAAGGATTTTGAAAGGAGAGATTTTATTGTAAAAGGACGTAGCATAATAATGTAGGTAAAGGGGAAGGAATAACATGCGATTTGAATAGCTTGGGATGCCTGTAAGTGTCGTCTTTGAAACTCAATAAATGTTGTTCCCACTTCGACTTCCCCAGGAAGTGCCTGATGTATGGGGAGCATTGCGGGCTGCGAAGTGGCCACTCTGAGTTTTTGGAACTTTTTGGCTATACTTTAAAGCAAATTTTGACTTTCAATTAAATGGGAATTTTTGCATTTTAATTGCATGCCGATAAGATTAAATTCACAAAACAAACAAACAGCTTCGTATAAATGAAATATAAATACGCAGACCGAAAGCGATACGCGTCTGTATAGCTGCTGTCGATACCCATTGATATTTAAGCCGCAGCAATGGCAATGGCAACGGCAACGGCAGCGGCAGCGACAACCAACAACAGCAGCAGCAACACAGACTACAACAAACAATGAACAACAAGAACAACCGAACAACAAGAACAACCGAACAACCAAACAAACGAACAAACGAACAAACGAACAACAAACAAAAGTGATTGTCAATTTGTATTTATGGTGAGTGGCTGTTGGTCTTATTTTACAGATTTAACGACAACCCGACAGACTGTGGCGACTCACAGATTTGGATTCGTTAAAAAGTGAAAAATCAGCAACAGAGCAGAGAGCAGAGAGCAGAGGGCAGGCAGCACACAGGGCAAACAGCACGCAACACGCAGCACGGGTTGAGGATACGGAGCAAAAAGGACTAGAGGCGGATGCAAATCCGTGCTTACAGAGACCCAAACCCGGATTCCGGTACAAGAACTAAAATCGGACCCAGACCCGGGGCCAAATGCAATAAGCTGCAGCGACATACACGAGGCCATAAACAAAGCGCAGTCTAAGCCCAAAAGCAACCAGGACTGGAGGCAGAAGGCAGGAAGCTGGAAGCAGGAGGATAGGGAAATACATACAGCAACTCGGTTGCCAGTAGCCGCCAGAATTGCTTTCTTGTACTTTGGACAGACGTGCGCCGCGGCTGCGCCGTTGACGTTGCCGTTGCCGTTGCAGTGCCCGTTGCCTGTGTCCTTGCCAACAGCAACATCAACATCAACATCAACATCAACATCAACATCAACTGCATCGCTATCGGCAACAACAGCCACAATGAAGCTGTCAAAACTGTCCAACCAGACGAACTCGCAGGATCCGCAGGCGGTTAACTCGCGCATCTTTGTGGGCAATCTGAATACATTTCAATGCTCCAAAACGGATGTGGAGCGCATGTTCCAGATCTATGGTCGACTGGCTGGTAAGTCGCCATCCACCTACTCACACAAACACACACACACACATCCCCCTATATTCACATATATGTATACAATATTTTTTACTGGCATTCGTCTCAATGTCCGATTTCATGCATCTGTCCATCTCTCCAACTCTTCATCCATTCATCTTTTCATCTCTCCATGACTCCAGGTATCTCCATGCACAAGGGTTACGCCTTCGTACAGTTTACCAATCCGTTCGATGCCCGCAATGCCTGCCACGGCGAAGATGGCAAGACGGTGCTCAGCCAGACCCTCGGTGAGTACTAAGTAACAGCCAGTTAATAATATGCATCCAGTTAATATATCCTCATGCCGATAGCTGTGTTGGGAGTCCTGTTAGCGCTGAGGACATCACAGTTTTGTCAGCATAATTCAATATTAGGCACTTCCGTTTAGGTTGTCAATCGGGAAACAAGCAAATAATTGTCTGAATATCCTTAAGGAGTGAGGTAAAGTGAAGTGAAGTTTGGAATATCGCAATGTAATTAAACAAGCACCATTGGTAAATCACGGGTCATTTAAAAGAAGGCTTTTTTTAATTTTTGAAGGATCCTGTAGGGTAGAGTATCTGCTGTTCGGTGTGCAGCAGCTTCTTTGTCTCCTTTGAAACGCCTGAAAACTTGAACTTTTCAGTCGGAATATCGCATACTTTTGTTGGGTATAAAAATTCTTAGTTACTTCTGAGTGTGTGTGTGTGTGTGTATATGTTGACTTGTTTTGCATAGACATCATCGCAGACCTTAACCCTCGCATAGTTGCATGTCCGATGCGGTTGAGTCGCCAGGTTAATGGCCGCCAGTGCCGGAAACTCGGCACTAAAATCGAACAAACGCGCGAAAAAGTCTGTTGGGCGGCACAGGGCGTGGGGCAGTAATGGAGTAATAGTTGTTGTTGGTTTTGGTGTTGGTGTTGGTGTTGGTGTTGTTACTATTAGAAGCGCCGGCACCATCCCTGGCATGTGTAGTGGCCATATCTTAAGGCGCCCCAACGTCAACTGTCTGCGTATTTTGTGCAACGGAAGTCGCTGCAGGCCGCAACTTAAAGTGCGGCCCCCAAACATAAATCCTTGCGCGATACTTTTAATGAAATTTCAATGTTGTGCGGGAAAAATGACTATAAGGACGAGCCCGAATACAGGTACAGGAATATTCATTCGAATGCCGACTGCGACTGCGACTGCGAGCACGAGGACAAGATCCAACGTCCTGTCAGGCCCGACAGTTGACTGTTTGTCGATTTATTTTTAAGCGCTTAATGAAATTTCAAGCGCCGTCGCGCGTCACTTGCAGCTGCAGTGGAACTGACAAAGCGACAAACAGACAAACAGACAGATGCACGGAGATGCACAGACGCAGAGGCACGACGTGGCGTGGCGTGGCGCAGCTCGGAAAAACAAAGAGAGACACAGACAGACGGACACTGCGACAGATGACTGAGTGATAGACACTCAGGCAGGAAACCAAAAGAGATTCCTTACAATTCTTTCATGCGTGTCTCGTGTGAGAAACAACTTAATGCACTTAGTGTGCTATGTCAGTCGATGGCAATGATGAGGAGGACAATGACGAAGACTATGACGATGACGATGACGATGACGATGACGATGACGATACCGATGCTGAGGCCGATGGCAGAGACGACGACGAAGCGGATGACAGCTCCGCGTATGCAGATGCTGTCATATTCATACGTCCCGTTAGCTCGTTTGTTCCTTTAGTCCGCGTAATGAAAACTTTACAACGCTCATAAAAAGCATTTATCGAGCTTCAACTTCTTCTTGTTGTTATTGTTGTTGTTGTTGTTGCAGTATTTGTTGCTGTGGTTGTCAGGAAGAGTCTTATGCAAATGCTAAATGCTAATTTCACTGATTAGAGCCAAGTACCAACGCCCCAAGCAGCGTCCAGCACTGAGTAAAAATAAATAGAAAATGAAAATGAATAAAAAATAAGAAATAAAATAGAAATAGAAATAAAAATAAAAATAAAATTAAAAATAAATATAGAAATAGAAATAAGAGAAAAAATAATAAGAGAAACAGGACTCTCAGGCTGAGTGGCTGCGGTAATATTTCATTGCTACGCGCCATTGACTTTGAAGCTGAGTAAAGGAATGTGGGCGGCGGTTGGTTGATGGCGTGACAGGGTCGGGGTGGGTTGGGGGAGAAGGCGGGGCTAGCTAAAGCTAAACCGATTTACAGCGTGAGCACTGGCAACTGGGCATTGCCTTGTGGAAACTTGTGGAAATCCTTCTTATGCTTTTATCCTTAATCTTAATTATAGCCTGCCGGCAGCCAGTCCAGCGACTCAGACAAACAGAAGAAATGCCAAAGACTTGGCAGGGGGAACAAAAAAAGGAGCAGCGGCAGGAAAAATGCAAAGCTTACGCCCCACTCTCTGTGTCCACTCGGTGAATTGTAGTTATAGCAACTGCGTCATCCTTCCCCAACTCCTTGCCCAACCACTCCCACTTCCTTGCCCACACCTACACCCGCACTCCCTCACACCATTAGTTGTGTCTTTTTTTTTTTCTTGCTTTTTTGTGTTTTTTGTTTTTTGTTTTTTAGCCACCCTGCGGCGCAGCCGTCGCACTTCAAACTTTGTCATGAATTATGATGAACGAGCCCGAGCCCAAGCCCCCGCCCTGACGTCCTCACCCACCTTTGCCCCAGCTCGAGCTCTTCCCAACTCACACAACGAAACCTTCTATAAAAAACTGCCGCCCGTCGCACCCTTTTCATTGAAATATGAAATGTTTAATGCATTCGGGCACTAATTCGGCAAGAGTCAGACTTGGATACCCTGGCAAAGGATTAAACAGCATTTTGTGGCCTGGGATTAGGGATTAACATATGCAACGATATATTGATTTGAACATGAATGAATATAAATGTCTGTACAGGAGAATAATTCCCGAATGAAGAGGAAAAACTATAAATTAATTAATATTAAAAGGCACCTGACAAAAAGTTAGATTGCCGAATAGAATTTATATATATATATATATATATTTATATATTATATTTATATATTTATATATATATTATATATTTATATATATATTTTATATTTATTTGATAATTTTATTAACTGAACATCAGCTAGGATCCTTTTGGTGTGCGGCATACCCAAGAGCCTAGCGAACGGAGACTTCGGCTCACATTCGAATGCCTCACGTTTGCCTTCCTGTTGTCTTATGCGAAATCTGACATTGTCCTTTGTCGGCTTAAGCGTTGGATTTTTATTAAGATTAATGATTCGAAGTCTGATTTAATTATAATTTTATGCAGTTGGACAGCGAAGTGCACACACGCACGCCACACACAGACACACAGGCAGACAGACACACCCGGAGAGTCAGATTAATCGGGGGATCGGCGCAGCACCCTTCCATTTACTTAATGAAAAGTCAACAAAAAATTAGAAAATTAGAAAAAAGTAATCAAAAGTCTCGAAGAGAATGAAACTCCATTGTCTCCTTCACTTTGAAAATCACTTCAAAGCAGAACAATAAATGTTTTGTTTTAAATATGGAAAATTCTTTCTGAGGGTCTAGGTGTGTGTTGGTTTATGTAGGAGTGTGGGTGTGGGTGTGGGTGTGGGTGAGGGGGTGGGTCCTGCTGTCGCTGCTGTTGTTGTGATTAACATTACCGTTATTTATCTAAAATGAGTCGCCTTTTCCATTGCAGATGTCAACATGGTAGCCGAGCCGAAGGCGCATCAAATTGGGAGGAAACGGCAGAACGTTAGCAAGACGGGCAACGATTGGTAAGTGGTCGCCTGTGGAAAACAATTTTCCCATTTTCTCAAACACAATTTCATGCTTGGAAATTTTAATTTAAATAAATGCGAGGCTTTTTAGCCCGGCGTCAACTTTTTGCTCAATTTAACGTCGCCATGTGGCGCTCATTTTGAAGTTTATTTACATATCATTTAACCAGGGGGCCCGGACTAGGCGGAATACCATCGCACACCCATACACCCATAACCCCGCACACACACACACACACACACACACTTTGACGCACACACAAACATATACGTAACAAATAAATAAATAAATAAGTCGCCATCCATCAGGGCATGGACATTGACATGGACACGGACTTGAATGTATTCGCATTCACTTCGGATTTATATTCGTGAATGTATTCGTATTCGCATCCCTATTCGTTTCCATATCCTTTGTTTCAACGCCGACTCACATAAAATATTTCAGCTGCCAACTCTATGCGAGTTTCGTTGCCACTTCCGAATCTGCAACTCCAGTTGCCACTCCAGCGCTCCAGCTCCTGCTCCCTCAGCTCACCGATCTCTGTCTTCACTTCAATGTATCCATCACCGTCTGCGTCGCCCATGCCTTTATCTTGGCCCGTGTCTATGGGTCAGTTGTGTGCGCCATTTCGAGTGCTCCGTCAACAGGAACACAACGAGCAAAAAACTCTGTAGCCCGTTACTTTGATTGTGAGTGTGAGTGTGAGTGTGAGTGTGAGTGTGAGTGTGAGTGTGAGTGTGAGTGTGAGTGTGAGTGTGAGTGTGAGTGCGAGTGTGACTGTGTCTGTGACTGACAGTTGCAATGTATGGTATAATATCCTGGTCTTGGTCCTGTCGGTGACATGTGCACTTGTTTGTCCCTGGTGTGTGCGGCCTTAATGATGACTGAGCGACCGGCGGCAACATTCACAATTTATTTGGCCTACGTCGACTTGCCACTCGTGTGGAAATATTTAATTTAAGCTTAATGACGCCGAAAGGAAGTGCGTTAAGGCTTTAAAAAGGGCTACCAAAGTGCACACACACACACACACACACACACATACACACACGCGTTCTTACAGAAACCACACTCGAGCAAACATACCTATCCAGCCACACGCCCACTCACTCACTCACACACCCACCCACCCACACACACACACACACACACACACACGGACTGACAACAACTTGATTGTAATTAAAACGCAAACATGTCACGGCTGTTGCTCTGCTGCTGCCGTCCAGGTGGACAAGAGCCTCGTGTTTGTCATTTAAATGTGGGGGGGTCAGTCCAGTCAGTCCATTGGCCGCACACAAACTGACCAGAAATGCCACAATTGTTGCCCAATCACCCTTGCTCCCACCCACGCCCCATCCGTAGGCCCAGCGATATGGAAACTGCCTCAATATTTGACCACAAATGGATGGTGAGTCCGGCGTTTGTATCAATCACAGGCAACACACAAAACGAGCAATTGTCGGTTGCTTGGTTGCCCGGTTGCTCGTTTGTTGAGTGGGGCGGGTGAAGCGGGGGGAGCGATGAGCTGGACAGGGGTGACTATTAAAGACTTGACTGGCTGGAGAGGGGGAGTGAGTGTAGGCTGGGGTTAAGGTTCGACATAATTGGCAAATGACAATTGAAGCCGCTTCGTGGCCGGCCGACGTCGGTTTGGATCCTAAGCAAATATTGACTCCATGGCGTGGCGCAGGCTGGGGCGAATGGGCGAATAAGTGGACGGGCGGATGGGCGGACGGGCGAGCAGACAGGCAACAGTTGGCGGCTGTACAGAGTTTTTTTTTTTGTTTGTGCCACACATTTGGGGGCAAGGTTGACACTTCAATTACTGCGCAAAGCAAACCACTTACCGCATCTAATGAGCTGTCACATTTTGAATCCTTCACAGGGACTACTTCTACGATAGCTACTGCTCATCGACGCTGATGCGTGGCGGCGGAGGGGGACTCAACGTTAATGGGGTGCGAGCTAAGAAGCGTAAGCGTCTAATGACCAACAACAATAGCTTGGCGGCCGTGCAACAGCAACAGCAGCAACATGGCCAACATCATCACAGCGCTGCGGCGGTGGCAGCAGCAGCTGCAGCCGCGGTTCATCATCAGCAACAGGCACAAGCGGTGCAACAGCATCAGCAGCAACATCAGCATCAACAACATCATCATCATCAGCAGCAAGTGGCCGCTGTTGCCATGGCGGCCATGGCCAATTTGTTGCCACAGCAGCAATTGCTGTTGCATCAGCAGAATCTGCTCTCAAACGCGGCAGCAGTGGCCACCACAGCGGCCACAACAGCGGCGCCCAGTGCACTCCACTGGTCGCAATTCAAACAGGAGTCGCAGCAGCTGCAGCCCCAGCAGCAACAACAGCACCAGCAACAACACCAACAACAGCAGCAACAATTTGTGACCGCTGCCACGGGCTTCCAGCTGAAGACCGTTTTCGCTGGGCAGTCAACGACATCGCCGCAAAATGCAAAGTCAGCAATAATTGCTAATCAAACAGCGCTGGTGGAGCAGTTCAGTGCCTTCTCCCAGCAGCCGTCGCTTCATCAGCAGCAGCAGCAGCAGCAACAGCAGCAGCAGCAACAGCAGCAGCAGCAACAGCAACAGCAACAGCAACAGCAGCAGCAACAGCAACAACAACAGCAACAACAACAACAACAGCAACAACAGTCCTTGGGCTGCCTGATACAACCGTTGAGTTTGACGTTGTCCCCACAGCAACCGCAGCCGCTACAATTGCATAGCCAATTGATGCAGCATCAACAGTTGCAGCAACAGCAACAGCATCAGCATCAGCAACATCCACATCAACACCAACAGCTTCAGCTTCAACATCAGCAGCAGCAGCAGCAGCAGCAGCAACACCAACAGCATCAGCAGCAACAACAACAACATCAACAGCATGCTCAGGAGCAATTAAGCTCGAATCAACACTGGGGACCATTGAAAGTCTACAGTGAGTATTGACTATGTGTGTCCCTCTGTTTGTTTTCCGTATTGCCCGCAATCGTAGCAGCTTTTGAGTTTGGCTTTCATTCATTGGTTTCCATTGAAGCTTTGATCTGATCTCAACTGAAAGGGGCTCATTTTCGTTTCATTTATGGAATGACACCCGACGCAACCTCCTAAACTGCCAGAAATGTGGAAGTTTACTGCAAGTGACACATTTCTGATGGCGCTTATTCTATCGGTCAGCCATGTAGTCCATGCGGACATTACCCAGGAGATATCGAGAGTCGGCTTGAAGATATATTCCCCGCAGCTCCAGCTGCAGAGCTCAAGGATGGAACAACTGGTGCCCGACCATGTCAGTGGAATGCTCCGTGCGACAACCAGACCCATGATGAGCCGTGAGAAGGAACCCGAAATCAAGTGGAGTTCGCAGGATAATGAGTTCAATCAGTTGGGTCGGTTGCAGGCATATTTGCAGGAACAGGATACTCACAGGAAGAAGGACCATCATATTGCACAACAAATTTCTGCTCCAGAAAGGAACCCGACTTATTTCCAGAATGACCAGGACCTCGAGCAATTGGAGCAGCTGAAACCGCAGCCTTTGCTGATGGCCACATATTCGCACAAGAATTTGCTTAAGTTGATACTGATAGCCCAGGATGCCTTGGCTGGGCAGGTGGACTGCGACCCCAAGTGCCTCGCCCAGATTCAGCAGCTGCAGCAACTGGCAAGCTTCCTGAGGAATGCGCAACAACAGGAACAGCAGAAGCGATCACCACATAGCCAGCCTCCACAGCTCACATTAAATCGGGATTTTAGGAAGCAGGAGTCAATTGATGCAATCAAAAAGGGATATGAGTGTGCAGGTCACACAACTCTGATCTACGATGTGGACGATGACTCAGAAGACTCAGACGCACCAACCCCCACCAAAGCGAGTAAATCAAAGGATCAGTTCGCCTCTGTGAAAGTAGGAAAATATAGGGAGAGGGGACAGGAATTTAATACGGGAGTGGATATGAGGACGGGAATGGATATGGAAATGGCAACGGGAATGGGAATGGGAGAGGAAAAGGAGAAGGAGAAGGAACAAGAGCAGGAAATGAAAAAGTTTCTAACTACAACGAAGAGACCCCAAGTAAAAGGCTTTGGTCAAAAGTCTACCAGGAAGAAACCCTGTTGCCCCAAGTTACCCAAGGAGAAGGATCGTCTGCTTGACTTGATCTGCCAGAAGCTGAGACGCAGACGATATAAAGATAAGGAGGACCCTTGGAGTCGCCTTCAACGTGACATCCTGAGCCAGCAACTCCTCGAAGCGGGGACCAAGCAGATGCCTATGAAGCGAATACTCAGGCTATGCAACATATATCCTTGAGGAAACAACTGGCCAAACATATTGAAGTACATTTACTTATACATCATATTTCATAACATCTGTGAGGTTGAAATATAAAACAAAATATCAGTAAAGAGTTTCGTTCAAAGCAAGGATTTTTAGCTGAAGGACATTCAGACCTCAGGCTTAATCCGAAATACTATTGTAATATTTTATCAAATGTTTCGCCACTCACTAGGACTCTTTTGTCATGGTGTAGGCTCGTCATGTTGCTATTGGGTTGCTTTTGGGCTGCGGTTGGCTATTCTATCCTTGCTGCTTGTAATTGTATTATAATCCATATTTTATGTCCTGTCCTCTTTTGCAGGCAATCCGGATACATTAATCTGCGGCAATTGCCGGGAATGCTTCAGCGAGTTGTCTGAGTTATTGGACCACAAGAAAAGTTACTGCAAGCTGAGGTTCACATGCAAGTGCCAGGATGTGGCCTTCACAGCAAGTAAGTCATCCAGTTCTTCAGCATGTGCCCTAAGAACAGGAGCCGCAGTTGCAACCTCCCGGGTGGGTGCATGGGTGGAGGGGCGTGGCGTCCGAGTGTGGCATTCTCTGTCGGCAATTAATTTATGATTGTTAAACACTTTTGTTGAGGCGTCTCGACTCTGTTCGGCTTGGATCGGGTTCTGGTTCTGGTTCTGGTTTTGGATCTGGTGTGGTGTTAGTTCTGGTTCTACTTCAATTTCTGCTTCTGTTCCTGTTCCTGTTCCTGTTTGTATGTTTATCTAAGGCCCTTCTTACGCGGAGTCTCCTTGTTGCAAGTCAGCAACATCTGCCGTCTATCTGACTGTGCCTCCTTCCGCCTGCATCTCCCACTGTCTGTTCGTCTCTCTATCTCTGTGTCTGTCTGTTTGTCTGTCTGTCTGTCTGTCTGTCTATCTCTTTCACTCCTCAAGTGGACCCTGGCGTTCATACGACGCCGTCGGTTGCCTGCAAATTCATTTAAAATTGAGTTATTTATGCGACTAAGCCAGCCCCGCCCACAAATTCCAACTTAAATAACTAATTAATTCTTGCCTGTTTCGCCCACACTCGCACACACTCGCACACACTTGGACACACACCCATATAGAAACTTCACCATCAAGCGCCAAATTGCTTTGCGCCGTTTGCAAGGATGCGTTCGCCAATCCCTGGGATTTGATGGTGCACGCACAGGCCGCACACATGGTTAACATTTACGAGTTGGGCGAAGAGGCCGTCTCCGGTACTGCCACTGCCATTGCCACAAGCACCAACACCGCCATCGCTGCCGCTGCCGCTGCCGCCATCACCAATGGCAACGAAAATCACAGCCCCAGCAATGCAAACGATGCAACTGAAAATGCAACCAATGGACACGAAATGCCATCGACGTCAACGGCTCTTGGACCTGCTGCCGCCTCTGCTTCTGCTGCCACTGCTGCCGCTGTCACTGCAGTCGCTGCCGTCACTGCTGCTGCTGCCGCTGCCCCAGCCGCTGGTGCGATTGCAGTCACTGCTGATGAGGCAACAGCCATAACAAAGCACATGCCAACGTCAGCAACACTTAACAAGGAGCCAAATAACAATAACAAAATTAGCAACAATAACAGCAACAATAACAGCAACAATAACAGCAACACCGACAGCGACAGCAACAGCAACAGCCACAGCAACATCAACATCAGTAGCATGCACAACAGCAATAATAACAACAACATCAGTAGCAGCAACAACAACAACAACAACAATTATAACAGGAACAACAATAACAACAACAATATTAACTGCACTAACAACAACAACAATAACGCCATCAACAACAACAACAAAATCAAGAGCAACAGCATCAATGGACACATGTCGCCCGCAGGCGACAAAGACAACGTTGCAGTCGCAGTAAATGGCAAAGGCGACACCAAAGTTGCTGCCGGTCCAGCCACAGCTGCAGTTGCCGCCAGCGATGGAAGCTCTGGCAGCGATACGGAAAACCATTGCATGGACATCAAATTCGGCCTCTGTGCCAGTTCCAAGGAGGTGTGTGTGAATTGTGAAATGTGAAATCTGCATGTCGAGTGCTTCCTTTGGCAAAGGATAATGTTTTCTTTTCTTCTTCCCATGGCTCAGTCGCAGGAAGAGCAACGGAGTCTTGTTTCTTTTGACGAACGTTTGTCCAGCAGCTCTCAGACGCGTCACTTGGATGACTTGAACATGAACATTAAGTTACTCACCGCTTCAGTCTCCTCACGCGGCAGCTCTCCGTGCCTGGAAACAGATGAGCCGCCGGCAACACGTGCATGCATTGTGCGAACCCTGAGCATTGTAAGTATTGAAGGACGATATTGGACGATATGACCAAGTCCTGGTTAATAAGGGTCGATAATGGGGACTACAGTCGGTTAATTCCATCTCCCGTACTAAGCATCTAGGATCTCTATTACATTCACAGGAAGCCACTAGCACTTCAGCCACGCCCACCACAAATCCTCTGAGCTTGATTTCCAATGGCCTCGGCTTGGCACTGACTCCACAATAAGCCAACTTGGAGGCTCTGACGAAGGCTCAAAATCAAAAGCACAGTTCGCGCGAGATCGACGAATCGAATATATATTTATATATTTATGAATAATTAAGATATATTATATACCGGGCAAAAGTATATTGAATGTGTAGGTGTGTGTGTATCTGCATGCAGTAATGACTATGTGTGTGTGTGTGTATGTATATCAGATCGTATGTTGTACAGTGTTTATTGTGAGTCTTCGTGTATTTAATGGTATTCGATATATGTTGTGTATCGTGCGTTATATATTGAATATCGTATATTGTATGTCGTCTATTGTATGTCATATATCGTATATCGTATATCGTATATAGTATATCGCACATCGCGTATGAAATATATATATATATATATTCTATGCCCTTTATCGTATACCGAATACCCTTACATCACAAATATTATACGATATATTTGACACCAAATACCGTACATAGTATATATCGTATGATGTATATCGTACAAGGGATATTGAACCAAAAATGTCTAAGGCTTGGGTGCAGTTACAGTATTCAAAATACTCATATTGCTTTGGCTTGTCTTCTCGTGAATGTATTCGTGAATGTATTCGTGAATGCGATGCAAATGCAATTTATTCAGTATTTTCATACTAGACTTAAACAGAGGAGAGTCTCGAAAGATGCAGAGAAAAGAACGTAAGTTAAAGGAGAACATATCATTTTAAATTAGCATCCATACATACACAATAAATATATAAATATATATATATATAGATATGTATGTATATGTATATTGATCAGCATATATGACTATATATGTTATGTGTATTGGTATTATCGTAGCTACATATTATAATAACTAATATACTAACCACTACTATATACATAGATATATCAATGTCGATCTTTTGGGTTTTGGTTTCAAACTGCATATGAGAACAAATAGGTAAAAGTATGGGGGGTATTCGAGCAGCCCGGGACTGTTGTCAGTTGGGGCGTACTTCAATATATATATCTATTTATATATATATATGAATATATTGGTTATTCAAGGATAAGGGAATACGTAGATAATATATACAAATGTATGCATGTGTGTCTCTGGGTGGGGGTGGGGGTGGGGGTGAGGGTGGGATTGCGGCAACATGTAGGGCCAACGAGCTTTGTAAATAGTTACGAGTAAAAAGAAGTGGAGTAGATGGAGAAGCCATGGTTATCGTTACACGGCATACCGAGTAGTACCCAAGGATATCTATTCAAAATGAGCCGAAATGTGTTTTTTTTTTCTTAAATACTCTTAAACAATATACCAGAATATTCAATATACGTACGAGGTGTATATCAAACATAGAATAGTTAAAGAACGTGTTTCAAAAACAAAAGGAATGGAAGAGGATCGCAGAGGAAGGACGAGGAAGGAAGAGGCTGGAGAGAGGAGAAATAAATACTTGCACGGATGTCCCAGGATCGCCCAAGCAGCTTAAGGTTAATCAAGATAATCTAACTAAATGCATACATAATCGTATTAATAATATTAAATATTGATAAACCATAAACATTTAATTGAATAAAAACAATAAACGAATCTACCAATTGGTATCTGCATGTGTGTGTGTGTGTGTATATGCATGTGTATGTGTATCAGTACTCACGCTTTGTAAATAGTCTAGTTACACTAAATGGGAACCTACTGTAAAACAAAAGCAGAAACAAAACCAATACCAAAAACAAAACCAAAACCAAAACCAAAAATAAAACCAAAAACAAAAACAAAAACAAAAACAACATTCAATTCAATGTCCTCCAGCTAAAAAAATGTAAACAGGCCGTAAATGTATTTAATAAATGAAATTATTTCAAATAAAACTATCATGAAACTGCAAGAGGCTTGGATTGTGTTTAATCTTGAAGAGGACTCCGGGGGTGGGAGCGGGACAGAAGAAGTGAAAGTGAGAGCTGAAAGCTGAAAGTTGAAAGCTGAAAACTGAAAACTTTGTGCTTGTGTGACTTTGGGAAAATTCAGTTTTCGGGGAAGGACACATTTGAAATTCTATTTTGAAGCTCATTAAAATAAATGATGATCAAGTGCATACGACGCGTCGGCAAGGACAACAAGGATCGCAGACGACGCAGTGTGTAAACAGTAGCTGCTTTGGACTGACGGTGACAGGGAGCAGGGAACTGGGAACAGGGAACAGTAGCGGCTGCGACATCAACAGGACAACAACAAGGACATCGCAAACATTGTCGAAAGCAAAGCGCACGTTAATGAAAAGCGCCAACAAAAGGTGAGTGCAAGTGGCCAAACAAAAGGTTGGCTGGATGACTGGCTGACTGGATGGCCGGATGGGTGGAAGGGTCGATGGGTGGTTGTTGACTGCCTAGCCACAGCCTCGCACCACTCTGCACCACTTGACTCTACCCTGTATCACCTTGTTCCAACCAAAAGTTTTTGGACACAATGCCAAAATGCAGTTAACTTTATTAAAATGCGCAACGAAAATGGCTCACAACGTGCTCTCTGTATCGCATGTATCCTTGCCGGCGGCATCTGTTCCGCCTGCCACTGCTGCCTCCTGCTGCCTGCCTCCTGCTGCCTGCCTCCTGCTGCCTGCTGCTTGCTGCATCCAAACATTTTTATTGTCGGTTAACTGCGGCAGCGGCCTGACATTGTCGGTGTCTGCGTCTGCAACGTGTGTCGGCCGTTTAGCTTCTGTTTCGGGGTCGAGTTAAGCGCCTGCGGTCGAGTCCGAGATTTTAAATGCATAAGCAAAGGACACCAGATGACTCCGGGCTCCTCCTGCAGTGCCTGTGTATCGGCTGTAGGCAGCAGCACGAGCAGCTATTCAATTTGCCCTCACATTTTATACTGGGGATGGGCAACCTTAAAGCGCCAGCGACTAATTAGAATGCCTCGCCCAGATGGCCAGTTGGCCAGTTGACTGGTTGACTGGTTGACTAGTTGACTAGTTGCCTAAGTTGGCCAAGTTAGCCAAGCTGGCCAGTTGTGAGGAGTCACCCGGCTGGCGCAAAGGTAACATTTAACCATTGAAAATTACGAGTGGCAGACTCGGTTGTTAGTCGAGGACCTTGGCGACGTATGAAGCTCACAAATTACGCACGCAAAGCCAATGAAGTAATTGAAATTATACCGAAAACTAGTGTAAATTACTTAATTTCACACATTCTGGACATTCCACACATATCACGCATACACACATACGCACACATACACACACATATGCATTCTTTGTTTATACACATGGCGTATGCGTGACGCAGCAGCTGCGTGCATGTTGAACCCACGAAACAAGAAGGACAAACCCTTTGGGGGAAACCGACGCAGAAGTCCCATAAGCAACGCCCGTCCAGAGCGGACTATATAAAGCCAGGTCGTTGCGTCCACTCGCCTGACTAAGTCAACACAGCTCCGGCGAGCCGGACTGGATACTTCTACGCGATCATGTCCTCGAACAGCACTGAACCGCAGACGCCCATCAATAGCCTGGAGGTGCCCAAGCAGGTTAGCCTGAACGCCTTGGCCGCCTCCAACCAGTGGAAACGAGCCGCACTCTTGGCCAAATCGGCGTCTGCATGTAGGGAGACCAATTCCGATGACAGTGAGGATGAAGTGGATACCAAGCAGCAGATCAAATACGGGAGTGGCTTCCAGGCGACCATGGCCATCATCCACGAGTATTGTGACTACAGTACCATACACGGCATCCGGTACCTGGGCGAGAAGAAGCGTCCGTGGCTGGAACGTCTGTTCTGGGTCGGTGTGTTCTTGCTCTCCATTATCACTTGCTTGAATCTCACTCTGAACATTTGGGACAAATGGAACAATAATCCGGTAATTGTCAGCTTTGCTGAGAAGTCGACGCCCGTGTGGCAAATTCCGTTTCCCTCAGTCACCGTCTGTCCCGAGACCAAATCCCGTCAGAGGGCCTTCAACTTTACGGACATTTATTGGCAGTTACGGGACTTTCGAAATAATAAAACCGGAATCTCTGACTTAACGGATAAGGAGTGAGTACTAGGTGCTGGAATCACCTCAGCCTTGAGCCCACTCTGTGAAAAGTTAACCCAATGACAACAGTCCTTGGAAGTACAAGTGCGCCTGGGCTGAGGATTCTGTTGAAAATGAAATCATTCAAAGGTCGCCATTCACATAGGAAATCCTTGTTTGGAGCTGTCACCCAAGTGTGTGATTCTCCACTGCATGACATAGAATTTGGAGCCCAGACCAGAAAAGGCATTGAGATTATCGACGCCCTTAATGAAGTGTCACCACTCTTCGAGGATACGTACCTGGACTGTAAGTGGCGCAATGCACCAATCAAGTGCAAGGAAATCTTCCACAAGTCCATTACCGAGGATGGCGTCTGTTACAGCTTTAACTCCCTAAGTCCGGCGGAGATCTTTCGCCCCGAGGGGTAAGATTTATGAGTTAGTGAAGACCAAGGTTTAAGTAACACATTACTTTGTTCAGAATCCTGTCCGACTTTATATTCCGGGATGAAAGCCGCTTCACCACGGAATGGACTGTCGAAGATGGCTACAGCGTAAGTGCCAATCCGGAGACTTATCCCCATCGTGTGTTGGGTCCCGGTGCCAAGGCGGGTCTGTATCTCTTTATGGGCGGCATGGAAGTGGACTTTGACGATATGTGCCGTGGGCCTGTCCAGGGCTTTAAGGTGTGTATCCCCCCGCCTTTGCGTGGCCAACTCTCTGTCTCACATACTGGTTGCTCCTAAGATCCTACTGCACACACCGGGCGAGGTTCCTCAGGTTACCCGGCAATACTTTCGCATACCCTTTGACCAGGAGGTCCTCATCTCAATCAGGCCCAAAATCATTACCACATCTGATGGCCTTAAGTACTACGAGCCGCACCGGCGCCAGTGCTACTTTCAGAAGGAGCGGCATCTCCGTTACTTCAACATCTACTCCCAGACCAACTGTGAACTCGAGTGCTTGGCCAACTTTACAATCAGCAAGTGCGGATGCGTCAAGTTCTCAATGCCGCGTAAGTCTCCCGAAAATCCTGGCTTATTAAATTAGGTGTCTGAAGGGATGTCCTCCGAAATATGTGTAAAATATAGGAAATCTGAACGCTCCTGTTTGTGGAACTGGCAACTTGAAGTGTTACAATGATGCGGAGGATGAGTTGCTTCTGAAGGAGTTCCAGCAGGGCATGGCCTCCGAGGACGAGAACTATCGAGGACAGACGGACTGCAATTGCTTGCCCTCATGCACCTCCATTGCATATGAGGCCGAAATCTCGCAAGCCGATTTCGACTACAAGACAGTCGCCAGCAAGGACAAAACGGAATCCTCACGCGAAGGGTAGTACAAGTTGGCAGTCCACCAAATCAATTCCCATCATCCAGACTATATTTCATGTCCTTTGTGTACTTGCAGCATGAAAATGTCGCGTGTCTCGATCTTCTTCAAGGAGGCCCAGTTCCTCACCTCGCGCCGCTCCGAGCTCTACGGCACCACAGACTTCCTGGCCAATTGTGGCGGTCTGCTGGGCCTCTTCATGGGCGTCTCCACGCTGAGCATTGTCGAGCTTGTGTACTTCTGCACGGTGCGTTTGATCTCGAACCTCCGCATGCGTCGCAAGACACGCAGGGAGCTGTCCCTGGCCGCCAGCAAGGAGGCCTAGTCGGTCCCAGGAACGTCAAATTGGAGACTGCCGCTTATCAATAAACCAGTGGCAATTGAAAAGGACTCTCCCCTTGCTAGTCCTTGGTAGTCGGTGTTCGTGGGTCTTATGTTAAATCAGCAAACAATGAAAATAAATTTGTACTCTCAGCACAGTCAGCAGTTCGAAACGTCCTCGAAGTTGGACTTGAAATTGCAGTTTGGAGTGTGGTCATGGGTATGGGTATGGGTGGGAGGAGTGGGTGGGTCAGGGGTGAAATCACTTGATAGTTGATAGGATAGAATGGAGCCCGCATTGCTGTCAAAGTCAAACTTTGTGGCTTGTTGTGTGTGCATTTCAAATGGAATCAATTATTTTATTGTGTGATTTGCTGCTGCAATTCAAATCGATTGCCAAAAGTCAACAGACGCAAGTCGACGCTGACGTCGACGTCACCGTCGCCGTCGCCGTTGCCGTCGACATCAGGAATCACTGGCACAGCATCCAAGGCTCGTCTTCAATCTCTCATATGTTATGCAAGGACAGGCCTTTGATTCGTCTTTCTCTTAGTCTCAGTCTCAGTCTGTGGATGTGTCTGTGTATGTAAGTGTGTGTGTGTATGTGTGTGTGTGTGTGTGGGTCTGTGTCTGCAACTGCAACGGCGGCTGCGACTGCCAATTGACTCATCATCATGAATTGTAGTTGTACTCGGGCTGCAAATGCGGGATCCACTCGTACCTTTGGCTATGCAAACAACTCAACTCGTCGTCTCCGTGCGAGTTGTGTGCGTCGGAGTCTAATGGAAATTCAATTGAATTAAGTTAATTATGTTGGCAAATATTTAAACAATAGCTGCAATTTATGCAGAGCAGCCAAACATACGCACCGCCAGCCTCCCCAGCCCCAGCCCCCAGCCACCACTCTCTCTATCTCCGCAGGTCTCTCTCTATCTGTATCTCTTCCACCCACACATACACTCACTCACACACACACTCACTCTCACACACACTAAAGAAGACTGCTTTAAGCCATGAACTGCAGTTGTCATTTAGTTTAATTCAATTTGCATGCACGACTCGCGGCCATTGTTGGCATATAATTTGCAATGGCAACACGCAACTGTGTGTAACTGTTGTGCAACAGTTGTGTGCCAGCTACGTGATGCCAGCCATTGAAATATGCATGACACTCACACACACACCCGTGCCGGTGCTGTTGAGTTCATTATGGCAACAAGTGTCGAAATGTGTCGAAATATTGCAAATAAAGTTGACACATTTGCATACCTAATAAAATTTTCCATGCACATGTGGAAAAGTTGATGCCGCTGAGTGCAACAATGGCGCGGAGTTGGCTGGGCGCCGCTGGGGCGAGCGCTCTCCTGGCCGCTGCCGCACAGTGGCAGCCATTAAATTGGCGTGCTTTTTGTGTATGCGTATGTGAGTGTGCGTGCGTGTGTGTACATTTGAGTGTGTGTGTGTGTGTGTGTGTGTGTGTGTGTATAGGCTTACTTTGACGCTTGCCACTTCAACGCTGCATTCGTTGCACGCCATAAACACATGCATGCATTCATGTGCCTCTGCCTCTTCCTCTGCCTGTGCCTGTGCCTGTGCCTATGTATGTGTATGTGTATGTATATGTATATGTGTATATGCACCTACGTGTGTCGATGCTGCCTCGCGAGGTTATCGATCATAAGTGCGGCTCTTAATACATATGGAGAGACCTTTTTAATGGTTCAAAGAGCCATTCACTGAAATGCCAATGGTTCAGATCAAAGTTTAACAATAATCAGTAATTAATAATCAATTGGAATTGGAAATGAAAATGGAAATGGAGGGGGTGGAGGGGGTGGTGGGGGTGGGGGTGGAGGTAGAAGAGGAAGTGGAAGTGGAAATTTTGTTCGCATTGCTTAAATTCTTATAGCGAAATTGATAAAAGTTGTAAGGGACACAGTAGAAATCGAGACATAATAGCGGAAACTAAGTTGCTGGCAAGCTCTTAATTTATTTGCCAGGACTTCAGTGTCCATCATGTGACATTGGCTCTCAAGGACTCAAGGAAAGTCGTCAACTTTGGGCGATGTCAGTAATCAATTTGCATTAAAGACTCACAGAGTGGACGGCAACCAAGGGAGAGAGCAACTTTTGGATAACATGACATTTGACATTGGCGACAGCAGCAACAACAACAACAACAAAAACAACAACAGCAACAGCAACAGCAACAGCAGCAGCAATTATAGTTGCAAAGGCAACAACAAATAAAGCATCAGTAACAGAAGAACTGCAGCAGCAACAGCAACAACAACAACAACAACAACAACAACAACAACAACAAGAACATCGACTTGACGGGCCAACTCCATAACAATATCAATAAAAAGTTGTTTCTGCTGCAATTGCAAGAAATTGCTAGGAATTGTAATTAAACTTTTGCACAATGCAACTCGCAGCTGTCCGCAGTGTCTGGCAGGCGGCAAGGGGCAGGGGGCAGGGGGCAGGGGCAGGGGCAGGGGCTGCAGCGACTGTGGCTATGGCTGTGGCGGTGGCAGTTGCAAGCAGCAACATCAAAAACAACAATCAAAATGCCTGGCAACTAGCAGCAAACAATTGCGGCATTGGCCACCGCTTCATTTGCTTGGCATGGCTTTAAATTTCCGGTTTCCGGTTTTAGGCGCGGTACCCCAGACCAAAGGAGCACACCCTCTGCCGCCCCCGCCGCCAATGAGTGCACGTACTCGCGTCGCCATTGACGGCCATGTTTGTTTGTATTTAAGTCGGTTTCTGAGCAACATTTTGCGGCATTCAACAGCACGCGGCTGTCATGTTGGACGGGTGCACCTGGTGGCTGGCTCCTGCGAGCTAGTGGCTGGTGGCTGGTGGCTGGTGGCTGGTGGCTGGTGGCTGGTGGCTGGTGGCTGGTGGCTGGTGGCTGGTGGCTGGTGGCTGACTCCTGCGAGCTAGTGGCTGGTGGCTGGTGGCTGGTGGCTGGTGGCTGGTGGCTGGTGGCTGGTGGCTGCTGGCTGGTGACTGGTGACTGGTGACTGGAGCAAGTGGCTCCCAGTTACTAGTTGGATGCAATGGCAATGGCAGCCAGACTTTGGCTGACTGCTTTAACGGAAATGACTTGAATGCTTTTGCTATCGTCAGGCACACATACACGTACAGACACGTATAGCCACACACATGGGAGACGTCACACGAGGCGTATGTGGAATTTCGCACTCGATTGCTTGGCCCTCCTTTTGGGCGAAAGTTTAGTGTAACGCGATTAGCGGTTTGCGTTTTGTTTGCCGTTGTGTCTGAGCTAAGTCGTTTGCATACAAGACAGCCAACAGCAACAACAGCAACAACAGCAACAATAGCAAATGAACTCACACACCCACACACACACACACACACACTCTGCTATGCATATAGTACCTTATCAGGTGCAGTAATTGCAGGGCTTAGTCTCAGTTTGAACTTTCGAAAAGTCATTAAAAACTTGTGCGCGCTCGAAAAGTTTGAATGCGATTTCAAGATTTTTGATTAAATCGTTTGGCGGCACATTTCCGCATTTTGTAAGATTTCAGCGACAGGACAATTAATGAAAAATGCATTGGTTCCAAAAGCTGCGAATCAATGTATATCGTGACATCAATTGCAAATTGGCATCAACGCATATGCACACACACTCACACACACTCTCACACACACTCTCACACTCGCACTCACACTCACACTTTCATAATAGATCTACATATATCCTGTCACATTGTCACGCACACACGTTGGGCGAACGAGAGAAACGGCGAAACGGCGAAGCGGCGAAAGGAATTTGTATGCAAACCGCGCACTAAATTAGATTCTTTTTTACTGCATTGGCATCGCCTGTTGATGATGACAACGCCATCAAGGATGCGGATATATAAGTAAATATATATACACACACATGTATAGGTGGATGAGCTGTCGCTGCCGATGTCCTTGCACCAATATCAACAAATCCAACAGCAGCTCCGGCGATAAAATGCGTAAAGCTCGTTAAAATTGCAGGCGTCGCTCCTTTTATAATACGAGTAATGAGGGTCTTGTAGACGGGGTCGCGGCCTGTGGTCCTGCTCCTGCTCCTGCTCCTGGTCCTGGTCCTGCTTCTGGTCCTGGGCTGCTGCGTATTGATTTGATATTTACGTGGTGTGTGGTGTGTGTAATGCATAGCGAAATGTTTGATTTTGTTTAAGACCGAGTGGCATCAATAATCTGTCCCCATCCCCGCGCACCCCTTGCGATCGTCGTCCCTTCTCAATTTCTCCCTTGGGCTGCGATTCACATAAAATGTTGATGAGCGTGTGAAGCGGCTCTTAAATGAGTTCTTAATGCAAAGTTTGTTTTCTATAAAGCCAAATGTGGGTGTGCCTGTGTGTATGCATGTGAGTGTGTGTGATATGCAATCTTGAATGGGGAGTCCCTGGTACTCCGATGTGGAAGAAAGTTAACCTCAAAGTGGAAAGTCATTGGGTCATCGCCAGGAAACATACCGCGGGTAACCACAGTGGCTACAGGCACCACCTTTCAATTGAAATCTAATTAGATTTTGAAGAACAAAACTAGCGAACGCTTCAAAGGACAATAACTGGAACAACAAAGCGATTCTCTTCACTTGCATGCAGAATTTCTATTAGTTGGTCTGCAGAACATAAATTCAATACACTCGCTCGCAAGGGGATAAAGGACTGGTGCTGGAGGCACAGACAGGATGTTCGTACTTATTATGCATTACCTAATGAAAAGTTGGCTGCAGAGTAGGGCAGAATCTGGCCGAGACCTGGGACCCGGGACCAGGGACCCGGGACCCGGGAGCTGGAAGCCGTTGTAACTCTCCCTGGATATGGCAGGAGGCGAGGCGTAAGCAAATAATAAATAAATAAATAAACGAAAAGCGCAAATAACATTTGAGCGCCAGATTTAATTTCTAACGTTGAGTGCGCATATTAAAACAGGCAGCAGGACGACTGTGTGGGTGTGGCTAAGGGTACGGCGGGGAGGGGAGCGTTGCTCTCTGTGAGTGCGAGGATGCGACGGTCCGGGGGCACGGCCGGAGAATGTAGCTGTGAGCAACAAACAAAGATGATGCGGATATCACTGCGTCTGGTGTTAGTGGAAGTGCAGCGGAAATGCGGGATTCCGGCGAGGGGTGGGGCACCACCTGGGCAATGGGAAAGGAATTGCCGACGCGGTGGATTCAGATGGTTGGGATGGAAACGGTTTTTATGTATGTGTGTTTCTCAGTGCTTGTGTGTGTGTGTGTGTGTATGAGAGAGTGTGTGAGAGGGAAGGCAGTTACTTGCGGGCTGCAGACTGAGAAGCCCCCGAAAAATAAACAATAAAAGCGCAAGGCTGAAGCGGAGCGACGCGGAGAGGCTCGCAAATGCTGAAAATTAAACACGTCAAGTGGCGGAGGGGCGGAGGAGTTAGAGGAAGGCGTAATAGAAGTTAGCGCGGGTAAACAATGAATTACGGAATCATGAAAGCAAATTGACTTTAATGCAAAAATCAAATATTTACACAGCGCGAGAAAAAGTAAAGGCAATGCAATTGCAATGCTTAAAGTGAAGAAGAAGATGCAAGGACAGCAGATGAACAGACAGACACTCGAAGCAGCAGATACAAAATCAGACAGACGGACAGACAGACTGACAAACACACAGTTACACACAGACAAAGGCAAACAAACGCAAGCAAAAGGCACACACAGACACAGACATACAAATTGAGGTTATGTTAGACGATGCTCCGGCCCACAAAAACTCGTTTCGGCACTTAAATGCCAATGCACACACTCGCATACTTACACATTCACACACACACACACACACTCTCGCAATGAAACACACACTCAGACATACGAGTGTACACAATATCACACACTCAACGGCTGAGCTCAGATATGACTAAGGCAGAATGCGGGTCGGCATTGAGATGAGTTTTGTTGGCCAGGGGATTTGGTTTTGGGGGGTGGAGGGTGGAGGGCTCTCGGAAAGAGTCGGACAGCTTTTGTACGCCGTTGGTCTGTGGCATATCCGGTTTTTGAGTGTACGTTATTAGCCCGCTGTTGTGGCTGTCCGGCGTGTCTGAATTTTACGATTTCATTCATTTTTGTGGCTGCCATTTGACGCCACAAAATATGCAACAAAATTTTATTTCCAGTCCTTCCCGCAGCTGCAGTGGGTAAATAAAAATAAAAACTATTATCTAATGTTCTGGAAAGAAAGCACAAACATCTCTAAAGCAACTTTATGAAAATTGCAATTTGACCAAAGAATTTCTCAATTAGAGCACAAACAACCCGGCCATCAAGGAGCAAGCAATGATTTTGGCAATGGTTGACCCAAGGATACTCCCAAGAAGATAAAAACGCATTTAAAAATTAAAGTCTCTTCGTCTCCACTTTTCAACTTTTAATCCTCTTAAATCTCTGTCATAGCTTCGATAAGGAATATTTTAAAAGCTATAGATACCCTTCCTATTTGTCCTTACAGGACTGCTAAAATAACATCATCATTTTTTCGTCGTGCTTAGAGCTTGCCAAACCAAAAAACTTTCATTACAAAAATAGAATTATTTTTGTTTTTTAATTTGTAGTCCTTATATTTAATTTAAATTCTAGGTAGAGAGATCTATAAATATGTTTATTTTTGTTTCTTATACTGATGACATTTATAGAATGTCTCATGCCCACTAGCTACACGTTTCGCCTTTTTTTATAGATAGCTTCATCCTTTCAACAATTATTATTCATCTTTTATACGCCCTTGCGAGCTCCCAACTTAAACTCTTTATTCTATGAGTGTCCTTTTAAGGCTATTCGGAAAATGGTCGAAACAGTCTTAAGGCGTAAGAGACTTAGGCCTCTAGCTAACATGAGTTTAAGGAGGAGGAGGTATTAAAAGTTTCCAGTACTTGTTTCACAACCTACCGAATATATAAATTGTTATTTTGTACCACTAAATTCTAATTTAATTTATTTATTTTTGTAATTAATTTTATTTTATGGTTCTTTTCAGGTTATACTTGCTTTCCGGACCGCCCCTATAACTGTTCATCAATCCTGTTTTCATTCTGCATACCCAAATCCCTATCACTGCCCTCCACTGCGATATGGAAGTAACACTAAAATATATGATTAATCAACTCCACGAAAGTCATAATGTATAATATGTCAATATGTATAATCGAGCAACATTTCTGCTAAGAGGTTGTTTCACCTCTCATTGCCAAAGACAAAAAAAAAATAAGATTTTTAAAATTTTATTTCACAAATAATGTTCAGCTTCAAGTTTGGAGAATTATTTATTTTTAAGATGGTAGTCCCACTGCCGTTCTTAATACCAAACTTAACCTTTTTAGCAAGGAAAAAACATTTATTTCACCAAAATATAGAACAAATACAAATTGGCCGTTCGCTACTGTTCGTACTTGTTTAATTCTTCTTCTTCCAAAATGCACTCTCATTTGTGTTTTTTTTTTTTTTTTGCAAAAATATTTATCTTTATTTCAATATTAAACAGGTTTTCTGCTACCTGAACGGCAGCTTGACAGGTTAGAAATCTTAAAAATAATAACAAATTAATCTTCACAATTGTGACGATATGTACTAATTCTAGAATACTGTTTTCAATATAATGACTGGGTATAATACTTCAGATTTTACAATTAAATACTAGCTATAATTAAATTTACATTTTATCTTATACTTAGGTTAACTTATATGTATATACAGTATATTACATTACATTAAAGGGCAAGGGTTCGTGTAGGGAGATCCTGCGGGTGGTAACTCTCATTTTTTTTTTTTTTTTTTTTTTTTTGGAAAAATATTTATCTTTATTTCAATATTAAACAGGTTTTCTGCTACCTGAACGGCAGCTTGACAGGTTAGAAATCTTAACAATAATAACAATATAATCTTCACAATTGTGACGATATGTACTAATTCTAGAATACTGTTTTCAATATAATGACTGGGTATAATACTACAGTTTTTACAATTAAATACTAGCTATAATTAAATTTACATTTTATCTTATACTTAGGTTAACTTATATGTATATACAGTATATTACATTCATTACATTAAAGGGCAAGGGTTCGTGTCGGGAGATCCTGCGGGTGGTAACTCTCATTTGTGTGACAAAACTTGTATGGAACTCAGTGCGTCGCTTGATTTGAGTAACCAGGCCAACAGAACGCTCAGCAGCCAACCGTACACTGGAAGTGTTATATTAACATAATGGATTTTTAATAGTTTGCCCATCACTAATTCCGCCATCATTAATGACAACTAGAGTTGGCTCCCTTCAACTTCAAGGCGCAGTACACTGGCTGTGCTGCTCTCCATTAAAAGGGGAAATTTGGAAGAGATCACTTGAAGCAAAGAGAGTGATAGTCGCCAGTTGGAAAGAACCGTTACCTTAAATATTTGTCTATTTCTCTTGTGCTTGACTTTTAAATACCCTTTATGAACAATCAAGCGTAAGGTTGCTGATGTGCTTGCACGTAAATGCTTCTAGTGTAAAATAAATAGAAGAAGATGTGCAGATAAATGAATAGGCTCACAAGGAACTCGAAAGTTATATAGAATTACATATAGTATTTAATATTTATTAACAAGCAATAATATATAATTTCCAATGAAGCTAATGTATTATCTTATACACTAATATTCTCTCTTCGTTTGTTTACATTTTATTACAAGCCGGCCATAAATCATTTCCCATATATCCCCCCACCCCCTTACCTAAAGCTCTTCAAGATGCAGCGCTTATCTGTCCGACCGACCAATGAGAACAAACCACTGCACTTCCCCTATCGGAGATCCCCGTTACTTGAGATCTTTTATTTTCCAAGTTGCTCGCTTTCAAATACTCTTCAAAAATAGTCATAGATGAATTCACAGATATGCGTATATGTAGATCACACTTATGATAAACAGAAGATCACTAGCATAAAAATTAATCTACCATCAGAACAAAACAGCTCTTAAATTTATTTCATTCAAAAATGGCTTGAATGGATGTTCAACTAAAATACAAGTGAATGATGACACACAAAGAATCCTCAATACTCTTATTATACCCTTTCTTTCTTTGTTTACATTTTGAAAGTGGGGCATTGGTCTTGAAAGCTATAGCTGTCTCTTTCTGATCTTAGCATGTAGCGTATTGGATCTATGCAACTAGTGCAGCTACTGCAACTAGTGCAGCAGCCATCTACGGATTCTATTCGCCTAGTAGCTCAAATTGGTGCTCATACAGATTTTGTACCACAAAATTGAAATATCCACCCGCAGGATCTCCCGACACGAACCCTCTTGCCCTTTAATGTAATGTAATATACTGTATATACATATATGAGTTAACCTAAGTATAAGATAAAATGTAAATTTAATTATAGCTAGTATTTAATTGTAAAATCTGAAGTATTATACCCAGTCATTATATTGAAAACAGTATTCTAGAATTAGTACATATCGTCACAATTGTGAAGATTAATTTGTTATTATTTTTAAGATTTCTAACCTGTCAAGCTGCCGTTCAGGTAGCAGAAAACCTGTTTAATATTGAAATAAAGATAAATATTTTTGCAAAAAAAAAAAAAAAACAAAATTGAAATGGATTTCAAATGGAGGAAGAAGAAGAACTCCATTGAAGCGGAAGGAAACTGCTGAACTTCGATTGTTCTCTTGGCGTAATTTGTAAATCTGGAATAGTTTAAAAGATACATTTAAAGTTTTCATAAAATATATAATGTTATTAATATTAAATTGCAATATTATCATGTTTTAGAATAATTTTATTATTATTTAAAAGCTATTGAAGGGCTTAAATTATTCAATAAAATTTTAAATTTTAACATCATTAAACGAAACCTTTACTCCGCGTTATCTTAATTGGGTAATTTCTATTTTATTCTATTCTGTTAAATTTTCATCCAAGGGTAATATTTTTCAGCTCATTTTCAGGTCCTTTTCATCTGCTTTCCAGCAGAACTGTTGATCGGTATGCAAAACTCATCAGCTCCAATATGATTTATTTTTGCTTCATTTGTAGAAGGATGGCTGAGCCAAGTATTTAAAATTTCAAAAGAATCCTTTATTTAGTTTAGTTAATGTAGTAAAATTATTGATTTCAATGCTTCTATTTACCGCAATTTGGTCAATTTAAGGACGATGGAGATTCATATCTGCGATTATTTTACACGCCCGAAAAGTATGCATCGCATGTTATTGACCAAAATCGGATTCCATTTAGCCCAGTTATGATTGTATGAATTTCTGAAGGATTAACATATTTTACTTGTTTATTTGCAATTATATAGCCAATAAATGTCTTTTGGAACTACGATTATTTAGCCGGAAGATAATCTTTGAGGAATAACATATCATATTTAGCTCATTTTCACTTCGACTGACGTTAAAATCTGATCAACTTAATATTTGTCGAGTTTTGCCAAATACTTAAATGAGAAAAATTCACAAAAGCGAAAAATACTGAAAAATTTAAAATTATCTTGCCTTTTCTCCTAATTTTTAACCACTAAATTAAAAGCATGGAAGTGCTCAATTTTCTCCCGTTCATGCGGTTACCTCGATGCCAAGTAAGAGCATTTTTTTTTTCAAAACTGGACAGGATGATGCCGTTAGGTAAGACTCTCGTGCAAGCTCTCCTTCAGTCGCGTACTTATTTCTCAGCTCTTCACAATGGGTGTCCTTGATAGCAGCCTGGAATGCCAATGGGGCCTCTTTAAAAGTCAATACGGACAATCGCACCCTATAAAGCGCCAAGTGAAACGCCAAATAGTGGGGCGAAAAACCCCAATCCAGGATATCTAAAAAGTCGAGCTTAGTTCACAAGTTGACTCACACAAATCCCAAACTCCTTATTTACTCCTTTATAACATAGAACTTATTGAAATTATTTGTTGGTCCTCATGAAAGCTTTTAATAATGTTTGGTGATTTTTTTTAACATTTGTTATCCTCGTACATGTTATTCCATAAAAGTAGTTCCTTTTTATTATATTTTATATTTATTTGTGGTTTTTTTATACTTCGTGCTGTTCATATTTGTGATGTAAATTAAACAAAGATTACATTTTGCATGTCCTTTGATATTGTCATTATCGTCCTTTATTAATGTTTTTTAATTATTGCAATCTTAGAAATTCAAAAGTTATCCTGTAATTGACCGAGATACAACCGGAGAACCGGAGGTACAAAATCTTTCATAATAATGAGTCTATTTCGATGAAGTAGTCGTTTTTTTTTAATTATCAAAAATCGAACTCTCCAATCGGCCCCCAGCCACCAATGACTTACTAGCCAAGGACATTCCAAATGATAATTGTATTTTTTAAGAATATTTCATTTTCTTAGAAGACATGGAAAATTTGTTCAAATATTGCTTCATAAATAAAATAACATGAACCAAACTACGACACGGTAAAAGGATGTCGTGTCGATGGCTGAAATTATCATAGGTGCAACTCCTGATGCGCAAAGGATCATCTGCTGTCATATGCCAATAAAAGCAGCAAAATTAATGCCTTTATTAAAAGAAATATCATTTTAACTTCCTTGTTTTAAATATTGTTTAAAATTATTATATAAATTTGTATCCCAAAGGAACAAATCGCTTATAGTTTCTGTCAGCTCCTTGCATTTTAGCCGCGGCTATTGTACAAGCTTCTTGAGTCCTTCGAAGCCTTCTGAATACCAGCTTCATCTTAAATCCGAATGCAAAATTTATGCCGGTCTTTGGTCGAATTAAGTTTGTAGCTTGGCTCAATTTTCAACGCATGTGAATTTCTTACTATTTTTGTATATATGTGTGTATGCATATGTATGTATGCAGGTGTGTATGTATGTGTTTAAGTTCCATATGTATGGGTGTGTGTGTTAAACACAGAATGTATGGGTGTCAGAGAGCCTTAGTGTAGAATTTTGATAGCTATCCCAAGAAGTGTGAGCACGAGGATAGCTATGAAGTAAGGATTATTGATAATGACCCTTGGCACTTTGAAGGACTTCATCTTATTATATATCTTTGTGTGGAAATGTTCCTGTATTTGATTGTTCATGATTTGATTTTTATCCAGTACCAAAAGATCTTCCTTAGGTACGTCATCCTTTCTAATTATCTTACACTTTTCCGGCTCAATATCAAACACTGACTCCTCGAACGTCTCAAGCTTAACTCGAAATTTATTAAAATGCATAGAAGCCTTGTCCACGGACTTCCAAAACTGAGAAAAATTTAGAATGTCTTCCTTGACTTCTGTGCTTAGCAGTAAAAATTTATGAGAACTCGATCCTGGCATCGGTTTGAATGGATATGCGTATATATCAATTACGAATGATTCTCCAGGCTTCACAATGCCAACGCATGGTGAGACTCCAAAAATTTCGGAATCTTTTGATTTTAATTTGAATGCTATGGTAGTCTCGACGCTTAAATTGTGAAGTTCGATTTGCTTGCAGAGAACCTGATCGAAGGGTCCTTTCACCAAAAGCTCTCCTGGAGGATCCAAAGTCAGCAAACCTTTGGGAGCGTCTGTTTTTTGCATTTTGAAATGTTTTTTAAAATTTTTAAAAATTTGTTTTATTTTGTACTCTTCCAAATATTTAAATTTTTTTTTCAAGCTTGACGTTATCGTATCGACACCTGCTAAAAGACTGAAATACTTTTTAAAGGCAATCGG
This sequence comes from Zaprionus lineosus, assembly GCA_035044505.1. Taxonomy (NCBI): domain Eukaryota; kingdom Metazoa; phylum Arthropoda; class Insecta; order Diptera; family Drosophilidae; genus Zaprionus; species Zaprionus lineosus. Next base: position 3,089,941 of record JAWNNX010000694.1, on the reverse strand, counting down.
TGTGAGACATGCCACCCAAAACGAGGCCTACTACCATTTAAAATTTATTTAATTTGGAACTTATTATTCCAAATATTTAAAAATATTCCAAAATATTGAAAACTCCAACATTTTTAGTTTTCCTGACTATGAAACAAACACAAATGGCTTTTCGCTACTTGTCCGTACTTGCTTAATCAATTCTTCTTCTTTCATAGTGCAACTTCATTTTTGTGTGGATTTCAGTGCGTCGCTTGATTTGAGTAACCAGGCCAACAGAACGCTCAGCAGCCAAACGTACACTGGAAGTGTTATATTAACATAATGGATTTTTAATAGTTTGCCCATCACTAATTCCGCCATCATTAATGACAACTAGAGTTGGCTCCCTTCAACTTTAAGGCGCAGTACACTAGCTGTGCTGCTCTCCATTAAAAGGGGAAATTTGGAAAAGATCACTTGAAGCAAAGAGAGTGATAGTCGCCAGTTGGAAAGAACCGTTACCTTAAATATTTGTCTATTTCTCTTGTGCTTGACTTTTAAATACCCTTTATGAACAATCAAGCGTAAGGTCGCTGATGTGCTTGCACGTAAATGCTTCTAGTGTAAAATAAATAGAAGAAGATGTGCAGATAAATGAATAGGCTCACAAGGAACTCGAAAGTTATATAGAATTACATATAATATTTAATATTTATTAACAAGCAATAATATATAATTTTCAATGAAGCTAATGTATTAGCTCATACACTAATATTCTCTCTTCGTTTGTTTACATTTTACAAGCCGGCCATAAATCATTTCCCCTATATCTCTTCCCCCTCTTACCTAAAGCTCTTCATTATGCAGCGCTTATCTGTCCGACCGACCAATGAGAACAAACCACTGCACTTCCCCTATCGGAGATCCCGTTACTTGAGATCTTTTGTTTTCCAAGTTGCTCGCTTTCAAATACTCTTCAAAAATAGCCATAGATGAATTCACTAATATGCGTATATGTGGATCACACTTATGATAAACAGAAGATCACTAGCATTAAAACTAATCTACCATCATAAGACAACAGCTACAAAATTTATTTCACTCAAAAATGGCTTGAATTGATGTTCTACTAATATACAATTGAATGATGACACACAAAGAATCATCAATACCCTTTTTATACCCTTTCTTTCTTTGTTTACATTTTGAAAGTGGGGCATTGGTCTTGAAAGCTATAGCTGTCTCACTCTGATCTTAGCATGTAGCGTACTGGATCTATGCAACTAGTGCAGCTACTGCAACTAGTGCAGCAGCCATCTACGGATTCTATTCGCCTAGTAGCTCAAATTGGTGCCCATACAGATTTTGTACCAAAAAATTGAAATGGATTTCAAATGGAGGAAGAAGAAGAACTCCATTGAAGCGGAAGGAAACTGCTGAACTTCGATTCTCTTGGTTCTCTTGGTGTAAATTGTAAATCTGGAATAGTTTACAAGATACCTTTAAAGCTTTTATAAAATATATAATGCTATTAATATTAAATTGTAATATTATCATGTTTTAGAATAATTTTATTATTATTTAAAAGCTATTGGAAAGCTTAAATTATTCAATAAAATTTTAAATTTTAACATCATTAAACGAAACCTTTACTCCGCGTTGTCTTAATTGGGTAATTTATGTTGAAAGATATTTTATTATATTAATAATTTAACTATAATCATTGACCTTCCATACTTAATTTAATTAAAGACACATTTAGTTAATCAAATTGGAATTGAGAAATTGGATATCTTAAAGAGCAAATAAAATATTATATAAACCGTTTAGAACTGAAGAGCACAAGGAATTGTTGGCCGACTTCGGTAATATATTTCTATATAAGTTGTGGTCAGGCATTTACTCATTCCGACAATTGTCAGGCTTGTGTGTGCACATCTGTGCACGTCCTCAGGACTCGCCTTCAGCCATATAAACGGATGATGCATGTGGAACGGAAGAGGATACACGGCACAAATCTGAAAACCATAAAAGTGTCGCTTTCAATTGTGGCACCCAAACCAAGGACTAGTGGCAATCGAAGCCAACAAGTGAAATTGAAACATTGCAAGGCTACAAATTGATGATGAAGTGTGTTGGATGTCCTGTGGGATTGATTCCTTTTTTGTTCACAGCAGAAACATCAGTTTTTTATATCCTCAGCGTGGGTATTTCCACTTTTTGATTGGCTATGTTTCCGAACTCCTTTTGGATACCAGATAAATAATATATCAGCATTTAGTTTGGGATTAAATGAATCCGAATCCTCTACTGAACGGATCAGCCGATCCTAAAGGATGGGCTTGAGTAAATTTAAAGAGATACCAGCTCAAATTTGCATCTCTTTATCCTGTCAACTATGAATTTCTCTTTTTTTTATTTTTTATAAGAAGAGCATTCATCATTCGACTTGCCCTTGGGACTCGATGGTTTTCCCGCTTTGTTGCCACGTTACACATTACTTTTTATGGCGATGCCTGGCGATGATTGACACCTCGTCTGGCAATAAATTTTTAATTTTCAAAGCGCTGTGATAGACTGGCTGAACGCTCAACGTGCCGCCTCTGCCGCCTCTTCTGTTGATGCCATCCGACCTGGCCGTCCTCTGGGTTGGCCTGGTTTCCTGCCATCCTGCCATCCTGCCTCTCTGCCTTCCTGACTCAGTGAGTAACTGAATGACTGACTGAGGACACGCTTTCGATGTGGAGCTTGTTAAATTCAAATTAGAGCCTTGCTCTTTCATAGACTTTGCCGTTGACAGCGAAGATAAATGACAGTGCGCTCTGCGATCGCAACAAATTAACCTTGTTAGGGGCTGCAGCCAGCAACAGTTACAAGTGTATGTAATTTTTTATCGTCTATGGACCAGACATGGACCCTCCATTCCCATTCCCGCTTTTGTTGCCATTCTTATTCCCATTCCCCATTACCCATTCCCACTGCCCTCCCTTGTTATCCTGCCAAGGAGCTGCAGTACTGCCCGCCCACTAACGCACTCACTTATGAATGGCATGTGGCAGTTCGAAGGAAGTTGAAGGGAATTGAGAAAAAGGCCGGGAAGAGGGCGAGTCCTGTGCTCTGCACCCTTCCTCCCAGCACTAGTCGCAGCTTCCTTAGCTCTTAACTCTGCTCAGCTCTGTTCTGCATCGATAAATCAGTTTGTATATCAAATTGAATTCACGGACGTGCACTTGACACCAGCACACGCACATTTATCAGCCGCCTCCGCATGGGAAGCGAGTGCCAGTGCGAGTACGAGTGCTCGGAGTGCAGTCGAAGCTGATGGAAGGACGGATGGGTGCGGCAGAAAAGGGAAGTCGCCCCCACCCCCGAATAAAACAAAAAGGACATGGAGATGAATACTTGGCGCCTGTTGGTCGCGCTTTAAGCTGGCAGCTTGAAAGGAAGCCGCAAAATTTTAATTTCAACTAAAAGCGAAGGCAAAATATTAGCGCCTGTATTATAAATTATTCATTACATTGCCAGCGACCACGCCCATCCAAAAACGCCCAGCCCTCAGACACCGCATGACGGCTGCTCGTTTGCACCTAATTTGATTTTTAGTTGTGTTGAATGGTTACTGCTTCCGCTGCTGCTCCACCCCCACCTCCATCTCCATCTCCATCTCCGCCCTCATCTGCAGCTTCAGCGTCATCTTCATCTTCATCCCCAGCTCCAGCTTCAGGGCCTGGTACTTTGCACTGGTCGTGAGTCCTTATCCCTCGTCACTCCTCCGGGCATGACTAGGAAACACTGACTGGCATTGTGGTTGCCCCGTGGCAATCTTTTTGTTTTTCGCCCCTTAGCCACACAGCCGCACAGCAGAGGCACCAACAAACACATGAGGATTGAGGATTGCAGGATAGGATGCTTCGAGGCTTGGGGGATTGGTGGATTGGTGGATTGGTAGATTGGGGGATTGTTGGATTGGGAGATATGGGTGGTTGGGGGACTGGGGGGAACTGGGAGAAGGAAGACTGGGCGCTGGGAGAGGATTGGACCACGCCTTGGCTGCGCTTTATTTCTTGCCATCCGTTCTTGCCATCTTCGGATTTCATTCATTTCGACTCCGTCCGTTGAAAAAATGTCTGTTATGTGGCTGCCTGAATTTTGCAGTAATTAATGGCAACTGTTTGATTAAAAAATTCCATAGTCAGTATGTGTATGTGAGTGTTTTCTATTTAAGGGATTCTCTCTCTCTCTCTCTCTGGTTGTGTGTGTGTGTGTGTGTGTGTGTGTGTGTGTGATTGTGTGAATCACACTGCAGAGCTCAGAGGTCATAGCCAACGACAACGTCGCAAATCTATGCAAAATTCCAAGAATCGTTTTAACCTGACATTTGTGCCAATCAGAGTCCCCACTCCCTAATCCTTTCTTGAGGACAGCATGCAATGTGCTCCGCTTTGGAATGCTGCGAGTCCATTGAAGAGATAAGCAATTAAATTGAAGTGCTTTCTCCTGCATGTTAGTCACTTCAATTATTATGAATCCTTCAATTAAATATGATCCTGTAAGCAGCTTAAAGCCCCCTTCAAGCTCGCAGAAAGTAAGTGCTTTCTTTTTTCTTTTTTTTTTAATTTTATATTAAAAAGTAGTTTAATTGAGGGGACTTTTAGCATCAACTTAGCCTGTCAGCTAAGCTCACAAAATACACTTTAATTTTAAGAATGGAAACTTCCAAATCTGAAGAGGATACTGCGAGGAGGTGCTCCGTGGTTTTCACATATCGATGTGCGATCGTTCTGAGCGGCGTTTGCAGCATTGTAAGTAAAGTGAAGAAGAAGAATCTTAGTCTCAGATCCTTAAACCAGGACTCCTCCTTTTACTCCCCAGCTCCTGAATATAGCCGATATTTTCCTATACGTATCCATCACCGCCTTCTACTCCGCGTGCTCGCAATGCCAGTTCATCGTTTATGAGGCGCTGGTGGTCGGGGTATCCATTGGGTTGATATTCCTGCTGGTCTATGCGGTGGTTGTTATCCTTGTGAAGCAACTGTTTATTTTGCGAATCGTGAGTGACGCCCCCTCCATTCAGTCCTTCATTCAATTGCTGACCTTTTCTAGTATGTGGTGCACCTGTTCCTGCTCACATGGTTCCAAATGCTTCTGACCCTCATTGTGACCGACAAGTTCCCCCTTATCCCACACACATTTGTAAGGCTCAGTCAACGCAAGAGTCTGGCACATTTCGAGAGAAAAGTATGTAAAGGATAATTATACGTTATGTGATCTCTGGCCATTGGTAGCAAACTCGTATCTCTAGTTCGCTTGCTGTGGCGCCCTGGGGCCCGATGACTACAGTCGGACAATGAAGCAGCTGCCGAGCAGTTGCTTCAGGAACGCAGTCAAAGCAGCCAACACCCTCCATTTGGATGGCTGCCTGACCAAGGATTACGTTCCCATTGTCTTTTTCTTTTTGGCAATGATCACCACAGTGTGCCAGGTAAGCGGCAATGATGCCGGATGGCTTGACGGTCAATAGATCAATAGATCCTTTATCCGTTATCCTTTATCCTTCGTGTTGCAGATTTTCCTCACAGTCGTGCTCATGTGCTTTTACTTGCACATAAAACGGCACACAAGCCCCCCTCAGGGGGGGAATAGGGCGGTGGTCTAATGCTCTTGTTGGAAGGCTTAAGCGCTAAATTGCATTTGCAATTGTGTTTGAATTCGTTTCAGATTTGTATTTGCATTTGCATTCGGAGCAAATTGGATGGCATTGGCAGATTTCAATTGCAAAGGCAGCGACTTACACTTCTCATATTTTACAAGCTGCAATCAATAACGATAAACACTCGAGTGTCTGGTCAAAGCTGAAGCATCTGCCCGATGTCCGGTGTCCGGTGTCCGATGTCCGATGTCCGATGTCCGATGTCCGATGTCCGATGTCCGAGTATCCACTATGCATATGCATGAGCCAATAAAGAAATCAACAAAGCGAACCAAGGAATTCAAAAGAATTGCAAATACCGATGAGAGCAGGACGAACAGGACACCAAATCCTCGACGAGGGGCTCCTAGACACAATACACAGAACGTTAACACGGGCAAGGGTTACTGAGTATGTATTAGTGTAGATTCGCACACATACACGAATACTTCGAACACTCGGGATGCAACAGAGCGGCACATCCTCAAGGACACTGGCCCATCCTTAGAAAAGCCGAGCTGTAGGTCGCTTTTTATGTCCGCACATAAATTTTATTGTTGTCAACATTAAATTTGGCGTCATGGAAAACAATTTTCAAGCGTTTTCAAATGCATAAAATATGCATAGAAAACTGCTCCACGAACAGGACGACGACCAACTTTATGGCTAAATAGTTTGCAGCGGCCCACGCAGTTAATGTTTTTTTTATCCTTAAGTTTCAACGATTTGGTAAACTTTTTGCAGCCACCCAGCCGCCGCTCACCCGCAGCTCACCCGCAGCTCACCCGCAGCTCACCCGCCGTTCACTCACCGCACACGCACCCCGTGTCACCCCCTTAACCATAACGATAACAATAACAATAACAACAACACTTGCCCCCTCTCACTCCCACTCTCTCTCTATCTCCTGGTCAAGCTGCTGAAGCGGACCTTTCGCTGGGTTTATGGCGGCAAAGGCCAAAGCAACTGCCGGCCACTGGGAAAGCTGCAAAACCAAAAGGGGTCATGTGGCTCATTAAACTTTGGCCAACAATTTTTTGCGCCCCAACAAAGACAAACAGAAAGTTTTGCACTAAATATTTTGCGACCCAGCCATGTTCATATTATTCTCTCCCCACCCCTCCACCCCTCTCGTCATTTCTTCCCATACCTAGGCAACTGCTGCCCTGTCTCTTTCATAGGAGCAAAAAATGGAATAAAATAAAATAAAGTAAAGTAGCGCCTGACGGGGATGGGTATCGGGTGAGAGGCATAAAATTATGGCACACATACGCCCCATTAAGCGTTAGACAAATGTAAAGTGCATCGGCTGGGCGGGGCTAGGGGAGGTGAGTGCGGGATAAGCGTCGTTTATCCTGAAGGGGCAGGGATGAGGGGCTCAACAATGCGGATCTCTATTCAATCTGTTGGCAGGGGACGAAGCTCTGCCTTTAAAGGTAAAACCATAAATTCAGACATTGAAAGTGGCGACTTTAATAAAGGATATGAAATTGTCTGAGTGGCACTCCTTGTCACATCCTCCTACGACTGCCATCTCATTTAATAGTCAACAAGTTGTAAGCCTTTTGGGTAACTAAAGTATAGTTTTATTTCGAGCGATAAATCAACAATAGTTTTAACAAATGAACGAGGAGCAGCCAGTGGTGCAGCCAGTGGTGCAGCTAGTGGTGCAGCCAGTGGTGCAGCCAGTGGTGCAGCCAGTGGTGCAGCCAGTGGTGCAGCTAGTGGTGCAGCCAGTGGTGCAGCTTAGTATCTAGTATCCCCAGTGGGAGCCGAAGCCATCGAAGTTAACGTGGGCAACACTGACAGCGGGCGAGTACTTGACATAGGCAGCTGGAGCGGCCGCAATGGGAGCGGAGTAGGCGACGGCGGGAGCGGCAGCAACTGGGGCAGCGTAGGCGACGGCGGGTGCGGCATATGTCTTGGCAATGACGGGAGCAGCCACTGGTGCAGAGTAGACGGTCTTGGCGAGGACTGGAGCAGGAGCAGCATAGGCAACAGCTGGAGCGGCATATGAGACGGTCTTGGCCAATACTGGAGCAGGTGCAGCGTAGACAGTCTTGGCCACAACTGGAGCTGGAGCGGCATAGGTGACAGCTGGAGCTGGAGCGGCATAGGTGACAGCTGGAGCAGCAGCGGCGTACACCGACTTGGTAACGACTGTGGCTGGAGCGCTATAGACGGTCTTGGGGGTGTAGACGTTGTTGGTGATGCGGGAGTCCACCTTGCTGACGCTGGAGTAGGGGGTCACAACGTTCTTGGAGTAGGTGGAGACGGTGCCACCGAAGGAGCGGACCACATTCTGTTGCGTAGTGCCAACGGCATCGTAATGGGGCTGAGCCAACTTGGCGACCACCGGGGAGGCGACGTAGGTGGCAGGTGCCAGGAGTCCAGCGCTGGCCATGCCGAGCAGAGCGCAGAGGGAGAGAAGGACGAACTTGAATGCCATGGCTAGTGGAGGATGTTGGTTAACTGCAACTGGAATGGTTACTGATGTCGAATTGTGGCCGCTGCTCAGTTTAAATAGCCAAAAAGTGTTGGCCAAATTTCACGGCCACAAGCCCAGAGGTCTCTTGGTGTGTGTGACAGATTGACTTAGGCCTAAGCCCCTCGTCAAAAACTGGTTCAATGGGTCGATGGGAATGACGGGGCGTGTACCGTCGACTGCTGACTGTGAGCTGCGAAATGCCGACTGCCGACTGCCGACGGTGGACGGCGGACCGTCGAGCAGCTCAATTGAAGTTCGGGCTGCCAAAGCAGAAAGTGAATTATTTTTGAATACTATCAGCGGCTCATAAATTTTCCAGAAAACAACAGGGCGAAACTTTTATTTGGCTGGCGTATTTTTCCATTAAATTGAGTTCAAGTCGTGCAGCAAATATGCCACAGGACACCGACATCGACACCAACACCAAGAGAAGTCCACCCAACACTCCGCCCACCACCGTCAGTCACCAACCACTCAATACTCCCCCCGAAATCTAAGGACTCTTCTGCTTGTGTCAACTTTTGTGTGAGTATCTGTGGCATGTCTTTCCCCTCAGATGTTTCTGTTGTTGTTGTTGTTGTTGTTGTTGTTGTTGTTGCTGTTGTTTTCATTGTTGACGTTGTTGTGCTCCTTCCCACTTTTGTTGGCAAACGACTTGTTTATGATTTTCGTACTTTCGTGCAAGTTTTTCAAAATGAATTTCCCGCCTCCTGTTGTTGTTGTTCTTGATGTTCCTGCTCCCGTTGTACCACGGGGCGCATGATGAATATTTATTGAAATTACCAAAGTTGCCGCTGCTTCAAATTGAATTGTGTTGCCAACTTGGGATGCTTGCACTTTCCATCCTCCATGACTTCTTCTTCTTCCTCATCCTCGATCCTCGTCCCCTCTCTCCCTCTCTCCCCCTCTCCCCCTCTCCCCCTCGTCCGCTCTCCCTCTCATCAATCTCCCACTCCCCAGCGAGTGTCTTATACTTTTTGGCAAATTGTTATTAATTTTACACGTGGGCCAAAGAGCCGAAGAGCCAAAGAGCCAAAGAGCCAACGAGTCGCTCCTAAACCTAATTACGTCGTTTAATTTATGAACGCAAATTGGCTTTCAAATGATTGGCGCAATCATGAGCCCAAGCAGGTGGACGGATAGTTGGACGGACAGTGCGACAATCAATCGGACAATTGGACACACTTAGACAGCCAGGCCGACGAATTGCCAGACTGCCAGACTGCCAGACAAAGACTAACGAAATTCGCATCTCATTGTGGGCAGTTTCCAATTACCGCAAAATTTTGTTGGCACGCGTCAGCCGCGTATAAAAGCCGCTGACTTTGGGCCAAAACAGCATCAGTCGCAGCTCCAACAGCTTGCCTACAGCTTCAGCTCCAGCTCCACTTTTTTTTTTCTAAATTATTTGTGCTTCTCGACATGGCATTCACCTACGTCATCAGTTTGTGCGCCTTGGTGGCCTACGCCAATGCTGGTCTCCTGGCCAGCCACGTGGCAGTGGCTAATCCTGCAGTGGATGCCGTAGCATCCACACAGCAGAATGTAGTCCGCTCCTTTGCCGGTACCGTGTCCAGCTACTCGAAGGCCGTGGATACGCCCTACTCCAGTGTACGCAAGACGGATACCCGCATCCAGAACAATGTCTATGGTCCGGCTATTGCCAAGACTACCTACGCGGCTCCATTGTACACCCAAGCAACGCCAGTGGTGCAGAAGACTGTCTACGCCGCACCTGCTCCAGTGTACGCCAAGACCGTGTCATATGCCGCTCCAGCTGTTGCCTATGCTGCCCCTGCTCCTGTCGTGGCTAAGACCGTGTACTCCGCTCCAGTGGCTGCTCCCGTGATTGCCAAGACTGTATATGCTGCACCTGCTCCAGTTGTGACCAAGACTTTGGCTTATGCTGCTCCAGCTCCAGTCCTCGCCAAGACCGTCTACTCTGCACCAGTGGCTGCTCCTGTGATTGCCAAGACATACGCCGCACCCGCCGTCGCCTACGCTGCCCCAGTTGCTGCCGCACCCGCCGTCGCCTACGCTGCTCCTGCCCCTGTCGTTGCCAAGACTGTGTCATACGCTGCTCCACTGGCCACCACCAACATCAACCATGGTCCAGCTGCCACCACCTACAGCCACAACGCACCTGCCCTCGGCGTGTCCAGCTATGGCACCGCCCAGACCGTCCACTACTCCCCCGCTGAGAGCGTCTCCCACATGAGCTTCGACGGCTTCGGCACCCACTGGGGCTTCTAAGCGAAACACCGCAAATTGTTAAAGCTTCTTGTTAATGTTGCTCGTTCATAATAAAATTCACATTTGTTGCAAGTAAAAACCTTGGCTTCTCTTTTCCTCCCCCCGACACACTTCCCTCCACCCTCCCTCCACCCCAGCAATCATCTTAAGGCTCAGCAAAATGAAGCCTAACAAGCAATAAACGCGCCATTGTTCGCCGTTCAATGATTGTATCGGCATCAGCCCTGCACTTGGAGCTAAGTCTAGGGATAGAGATGGAGAAGGAGAAAGAGATGGAGATGGAGATGGAGATGGAGATGAAGCTGGGACTAGAGTCGGAGCTGAAGCAGAGCCGGTTTTTTCGCGACGTCATCGTTGGCTTTTTGCGGCCTTCGACGAATGTTAAGCGGCTTTCTGATAACTCATATGGACGAAGGGGCAGGGGTTGGGGTTGGGGGTGGTGTCAGATTCGGTGTTAGTGTCGTAGGCGTGACCGACGCCCCGTGTCGTGTAGGTGTACGCATTACATTATTTGCCATTAATTGGACTTAATAATTTTGCACACTTCAAACACCCGAGGCACCTTTTCTCTTATTATTATTTCGCCCCCTCCTCCTTCTCCTGCCCCTCCCCTGACCCATCACCCGCAATTTGTTTAGCGCCCTGACAGTTCCTGTTGATCTGTGAAATTGAAATCGAATTTTAACTCAAAATCAAAATCAAAATCAAAATCAAAGTCGAATCCAAGCTCGAAAATGGAAATCACCTTCATTGCCACTCGATTTGCCTTTGGGGTCTCGCAGCCGGACACGCAATTGTTGCCATGTTATGTTACGCTTTTTGCACTTGTTACAATTATTGTCAGTTAATTAACGGCTCTTTTTCCCCTCTCTCTGTCTCCTTTCTTTCGTCTGACATAACAACAATTACAATGGCCGCAAGCCTAAGCCTAATGACGAATGACTAAGTACTTTGGCCCAAGTTGACGTCTAAATGCAGCAGCTCAACTTAATGGCCCAAAACATTATGTGGAGCAGGCACACAACTGGTCCGTACCCCAAGGCAACGAATGGCCAACAACAATTGCAACAATTTTGCTAACGGGTTAACGATCCGCCGGTTGATCTTGAAGCTCCCCAGCAACAAAAGGCAAGGTTTTGGCCACAATTCATTTAATTATGATTTCTGATTTATTGCGATTCTCCTTCAGTTGGCGGACTTTTCAAAAGTCTCGGCTTCTATTGTAGAGACTTCACTTCCGAGGGAGCACCTTTGATATGGGGCATTTGTGGGAATCTTTCTGGCTCTGAGCCATCGCACCTTCCACTGAGCACTTTTCAAGATTTGATTTAGATGGGTCACTGCCGATTGGAGATTGGCGAGGGGTGAGTGGGTGAGTGGGTGTCCATTGACTGGCAACCTAAGGAAAATAAGGCAAATTAATATCCAAGTAAATGACTAAAGGGATTCCAGTTACTTGGCTAGAACTAGATTAAGACTTGGCTTGTGGCAAGTTTGGCCTTAAAGTCAACACTTTAAATGGCCGTCTGGCAAACTTACCTGTTAACAAGAAGTAATTGGGTAACAAACCACCAACGGAGTCTCGGCCCTTCCCCAAAAAAGCAGCTAACGAACAGTCCATTCAGCCTTCCCAGCTTCCAGGTGAATTGCATTTGCATTTGAAGTCGAGGTCTCAAGAGGACGCGTCTCGCACTCGTCCGAGATAATCGGATAACATATCATTATCAGTGCCTCATCGTCTTCTATACCTTCCACACATCGAGAGGCTGCCATCAAAACAATGTCATTCATTCATTCATTCAATCGAATTCCATGCGAAAGTGAAACCATCCGAACTGCTGCGTCATCCACTCTCTGCGGCTCTCATCTTTCGTCTCTCGTCTCTCGCCTCTCGTCTCTCGTCTCTCGTCTCTCGTCTGCCGTCGCTGTGAAGAGGACACTCGAGATGGCGGTGAAGCTCTCGTAATATGGAAATGTGTCGGTTCAATCATCTAATTTGGGGGCATATCAAAGGCTGATTAAAAATTGTGTCTTTCGTGTGTGGCCCCAAAAGCCAGGGAAAATATTTGTGTATAAGATGGCTTATCGTTTGGGCCGACCGCATGGGACGTGGCGGGAGGCGGTAGGCGGGAGGCCAAGTAGGCCTTAAAGGGTATTTGACATCTTCTGGGGTGACACTAATGCGACGTGCAACAGATTTCCATTGAATTCCCCAGCCAATCGACAAATAAACAATCAAATTAAATGAAGATGCGATGGAAAAGATATCCGAGGCTGCAATCCTTTTTCCTTTGGCCAAATTAGCTGCATTTTCTGTGTTTTCTGATTGCGCACACGCCTTGGGGGCCTCAAGGCTTACACACTCGCGTGGTTGTTGTTGTTGTTGTCGTTGTTGTTGCTGTTGCTCTTGCTGTCTGCTTTGACAATTAGTCAATAATTTATTTCAATTTCATTTGGCATGCCAAGCACACACAGCCACACGCACAGGCTCATACCCGCAGTCATACACTCGCTCACGCACTCACACACACACACACACACACACACACACACACACACACCCACACACATGCAGCCTAAGTGCAGTTTAATTACATTTGCATTTGGACTTGGGTTGTCGCTTGTCGCTTGTCGCTTGTCTCTCGGTTTTTGCACAATCTGCTTGCAGCCGAACGCAGCCAAGCACAAACAATTGTTGCAATCCAATTTACGTAAGCGAATTTCCATGATTTAAATAACAGTAACAGAACATTAAGGTTTATTGTGTTTCCACCACAGACAAGAGGGAAAGAGAGAGAGAGAGAGAGGGGTAGAGAATATGTAGGAGACACAATGACAGAGAATGGAAGTGGATGAGAAAAAGTGCAGTTCCCTGCCCCAAAAGCCAATCGCCTGCTTTGCCCTGCCTACTGCCTACTGTCTGCTGTCCGATGTCTACTGTCTGCTGTCTGCTGTCTGCTGTCTGGTGTGCTATGTCCTCGTATAATTAAATTATGAAAGGACATAAGACGCATAATAAGTCATAAATCAAATTTACCTATCCCACGGGCCTAAGCCAGACAGCAAGCCGAACCTTGCAGCCGAAGCCCGCCGCATGACCAGACGCCTTCACAGACATCACTTGGACAGTTGGACAGCTGGACACAGGGACACATACTTGGCCCCCATTCGGATTGTGGCCTCAACTCTGGCTGCAATTTGATGGACATTATGACAACTCTGTCTCGGCAAACAATTAGACAATTGATGCATCTACGGCTATTTGGCCGATGCATTCGGCCATTTTGTATTTGTATTGAAGTGGATGGCGGCCAGGGGTAGGGACAGGAACAAGGACAGTGAGAGGGAGAGGGAGAGGGGCGACGACACAGGATACGAACGTGAAAAGGGCTGACCCCGGCTACCATAGGTTGGACTTTGGACAAATCTCTGGACATCTATTTGGTTGGAATTGTCTCTGCATTTTATGTCGCCCATGTCATGGCCAGAAGCTACTCGAGGTCTGCAATTGAAAAATTCAGTGCACAACAAGTCTACATTTGCAGTGTGTGTGTGTATGAGCATATTTGTGTGCATATGCATATGTGTGTGTGTGTGTGTGTGTGTGTGTGTGTGTGTGTGTGTGTGTTAGAATGTTGCAGTATTGCTGTTTTTCCTGTTGCCGCTGTCTTGTATGTTGCGCCACATTTGCCCAGCTCCGTTCATCCTTTGACAATTATAGCCAATTCTCATTTACATAAAGTTATTGGCAATGAAGGATTTTAGCGTTTCCATGCGGACAATCAACACACCTGCACGTAAGTAGGAGAGGAAGGTGGAGGAAGTGAGTAACGAGGAAATTGGCATTGAGCTCATGAACATTTCGCAGTCTCACCTGGAGCAGTTTTTCTCATATATCCTTGAATGCATTGACCAACAAGCCTTCCTCGGTGGACGGAGACGGAATGAGTACTAGAAACGTTCTCCAAGCGCAAGTCCTATGGCGTCTTAAACAAATTCGAGCATGTTCAACTTAAGACGCCAGACGAACTGAAGCAGAAGTAGGAAAAAAGGAAAGGAAAGCAAAGGACCTGCGACGACGACTTCCATCGCGATATGTCATAGCGGCAGAGCGGCAGGACGCAGACAAAAGGCAGACAAAGGGCAGCGGGAACCACTGGGATGGATGAACGAAGGATAAAGGCGAGGGGGAGCTGGTCTCAGATGCCAGGACTCCGCAACCTTCACTAAGTGATATGGATCATACGGTTTGGGCCGTCGGGCGCTTAGATTAAAATTTAATTTTTAATTTAAAGACTGTTTGTATTTTATTTGCGCCTTGTTTTTCTATTTTATTTTCGTATTTTCGTATTTTCTTATTTCGGTCGACTTTCTTTTATTTATTTATTTATTTATTTTTCCTTTTTTCCTTGGAAAATTAAATAAATGGGCGAGCGGTTTAAAGGTCCGTTTTCCGGCTGTTGATTTATCATTATTCTATGCAAATTTGTCGCTCACCTTTGCTTCTTATCATCGAATCTGTGGTAAGTTTGTCCATTTTGTGCTTTTTATCTGCCACTGCCACCGCCACTGCCACTCCACTGCCACTGCCGGTGGCACAAGCACAGTTCCTGTTACGGCCACGTGCAATGTCAATGCCAAGCGATTAACATTCAATTAGCTTTTGGCTTCATCAATGATTTTATCACTGCCATTAGAAGTGGGCGGGGTGACTGTGCGGCTGGGAGAGTGGGTGGCGTTTGGGTGGCTCCTGGGTGGACAGATGACTGAGGGTGGATACAGCAGCTCGGTGGCTGTGGCTGGTTTGAGTGTAAATTGTGGCAAATTATCATTAGCTTGTTGTTGTTGTTGTTTCTGTATGTTTGTGTGTGTGTGTGTGTGTGTCTGTGCCTCGACAGCGACATCTTCACATCTTCAAAAGGTTTTTATGACATCAACAGCTGTCGTTGACAGATTATTGTGGCGATTATTTTAGCAGACGGAGTTGGGCCACAAAGCAAAAGGCAGACAACAACCAAAGGCACCACCGACGGAGCCGGGCAGCAGGAAGGGGCAACCGACAACGGTTAACGGGCAACGGGCAACGGGCAACTGGCAACGGGCAACTGGCAACGGGCTACGGGCTATAGACGACGGGCGAAAGGGTCAGGTAAAGGAGGAAAACAGACTCTGTGGGCCTTTGGCTGTTGGCTCTTGCCAGTTAACTCCCAGCCAGGGCCAGAGGAGGCACTTAGAAGGAGTCTGCGCTGCCTTCTGCCTTCTGCCTTCTGCCTTGTGCCTGCTTTGTGTGTTCAACTGGAAATTGTCAACAATGTTGTCATTGCTGTTGTCTCATGGTTGTTGCTGTTGCTGTTGTTGCTGTTGTTGCTGTTGTTGTTGTTGTCGTTGTTGTTGCTGCTGCTGCTGCTGTTACACATGTGACCAGGCCACTTAAACATCTTGTGGGGTAACACTTGTAAATAAGTGTTGCTCTGAATTACTTGTCAAATGCGTTGACAGCTTCCAAATTCTCACACCTTTTCCCAAATTAAATTCATATATGCGAACGTGTGTATAAGACTTATATCTATATATATATATATTTCATTCTGTGTCAAAATCTATAATCTATTCAACTAATTGGACACTCAAGATGTGCGACATGGAAAGTCGAACCAATCGTGTCATAGGCGCCGCAGTATTGTTCATAACTTTGGTAAGCAGAGCTGCCATCATTGCGGCATCTCATCTCATCGGCGCTACGTAAATTTGGTCCTTTTTTATAGCAATTCTGTACAGCTGAAATAGTCTTGTTTATAAGCAAGGCAATGGATTATACGCAGGATGCGCCATACCTGATGCTTTGGAGCTTTTTAACCACGATCACTATATTCGTCTCCTTCTGCTCGGCCGTCTGGTTCTTGCTTGACGCAAATTACTCTAAACTGTTTTGGGTAAGTCCTTTGTGCCAATTGAGGAAGTTAAGGAGAGGATTTGAATAGGTCTCCTTTCCAGTTGGCAATCGTCCTCTTGGTCTGCATAGTCAACAAAATCGCTCTGTGGGTAACCTTCCTCTGTTTGGATCAAGCCGAACTCATCAACGTTTGGTTCCTTTTGACTCTTATGTGCTGTGTAAGTGTGTGGAGTCGCAACATCTAGACAGGACTTGATCCGTGCATTTGTTACAGATTTTTAGTTTGTTTTTGATTCTGTATACAGTGGCGGATCTTACCGAGTACTCAGATGATTGGAATATTTGAGCATACGCTTTGTATTGAGCTTTATCTTTCATGAACCTTTAGGTTAACTGAAGAAGAAGTTCCATAAGTAGTCACTAATCGCTGTTAGTCTTGGGTGTAATTAGTTCACTTCAATAATTGATTGCTGTATAAACTATTTAAATAAAATAAACTATTTAAATAAAATAAGATTAACAAGCAATAAATAATTTTGTCCTTCGCAAGCCTGGGATTGGGTCATCATAGAAGGTCTTGATCAAGCTCTTATCGATAACTTTATCTTTAGATTCCTTTTTCTTTTAAGTCATTCCGATATTCCGATTTGGAACTAAACATTTCAATTATTATCTGTAGAAAAGGCCGTGGATTGAGAATGTGCTGTCTCGAGGTGAACACACTCAAGTGGCTAACTCTTGTACTGGTCGCCATTTTAGGAGTAAGTCCGAAGGACATCAGTGTGGCCCATTTCCGATAACAATTTATCGATCTTCAGATATGCAACATTGTCGACATTGGCGTGTCCATCGATCACTTCTCGAGAATCCAAAGACGCTTTCAACTCGTCCTCTTCACTTCAATGGCAATGGACATTTTTTTGAACTTTGCCCTAATAACGGGTATCCTGGGAGCAGTAAATCAAATTTCCTCAAAAATGCAAACTGTAAGTGCCAAGCCTTCAGCCTAACCCAGATTCTATGTATGACTTCCCCCCGCCTCGCCCGAAGCTCATGTTCGCATTGACGGCCTTCTTTGTGGGCAAAATAATTCTTGGGAAAACAGTTCAGAACAACGAGGACGAAAATGTTGCATTGATCCTTACTTTCTGGTATGAAGGCGATATACTTCTCTCTGTAAGTGGTCTCGACTCCAAGGATACCTCAACGAATAGCAATTCACTCCTTAATCGCTTCAGGGCCTTTGCTTGTTTGCCGTTACTCCTTTTTACTTGGCGCTCCTCAAAAAGAGCTCCTTAATTGAATTCATTATTCGTGCCTAAAGTAAAGCAAGTGTCTCGTCTGTAAGTAGGAGATTTGAAGGGAGGACATGAAGGACAATAGACTGAAAGGAGACGAAAAAGGGGAGAAGATGAGCAGAGGGAACGAAAGACTGACCAGCCGGAACAACCTCAAGGAATGTGTGGAGCTAGGTACACCAATTAAAACAAGGACATTTCCCCTATTTCGATTCCGATCTGTGATTCTCCTGGAAAAAGAAAAAAGTAAGAAATAAAAATTAATTCGGCGAATTTAAATTTTAGGGACTTGTCAATCAATGTCTGTGCCTAAGAGATTCACATGTGTCGCTTGATTTATACATTTTTTGATTGATTATCCTTGCTTCCCCCTCCACGTTCTCTTAAAGCAAAGGATAACAGCTGTAAGTATTGAAGCCCATTAAATTTTTCCTCTTCTCCTATCAAAATCGACTTCAGGCCCTCAAAATGTCTTAGGGCCGCTTTTAATGTTGATGCGAAGTTTTCGATATAGGATTGTAGAGTTGTGTGGGTAATGGAATTACATGTGGAATTATGGACACAACATACCCGCAGGATAACAACAGCAGCAGCAGCAGCAGCAGCAGCTGCGACGTCGATGTCGACGTCGACGGCGGCAGTGGCAGTGGCAGCCAATAAAGATGACGATGATAAGATAAATGCAAAGTTGTGGCCAGGGACTGTGTGGCAAGGGGCAAGGGGCACGAGGCGAAGGGCAGGCAGGACAGCAGGACAGCGGGAAAAGGTACTGTAGGCGGGTCAGTGGGGCGGTGGGGCGGTGTTTGTATATCATTGGCAGTGTCTGCTTTAAATGAAATTTAACGATGCACACAAATAATGGCACTTTGCATTTTAAAACACTTTGGCGAGGCCAATGGCAGTGACTGCGGAGGCGGTCAAAAGTCACCAAACGGATGCGACATTGACATTCAATTGGATGGAGGACACCAAGCGAAGGACATTCGACTGCGGACTGAGCACGACAGACGACAGACGACAGACGACAGACGATGAAGTCCCCAGTAACTGAGGCTGCCGCTGCTCCGAACTCGATGCTCATTATACGCATTTCAGTTGACACTTTTATTGGCGCTGCTGTCCATGACTGATATTTCACACTTTTGCTCCTTGAAGTGGGCGGGAGGATGTGGGACGTGGCATGCGGGATGTGGGTTGCGAGACGTAAGCTGCGAGCTGCGGGTCGCGAGGAGAGTGTGGGGTGGGGGGTGAAGGACTCTGGCAAATTAAATGTGTATGTAATGCTGGGTTCCATTTATGCGGGTCATTTTATAGCCAGAAACGGATGCGAATGCGAATGCGGATGCGAATGCGGATGCGGTTACGGATATACCGATAAGGCCATTAAAATATCTGTAGCACTTTTGCTGGCCATAAACTCGCTGCCACATCACTCAGCCAACACGTTCATGCCATTGGCGTTGCTCCCCCTCTCCTCCTTTCCCCATCTTTCCTTACCGCTCCCGCCAATGCCCCGCCCCACGATCGAGCTCCCGGCCAACGTCAATGCCATCAGCACTCAGCCAATTACGCAAATAAAAGAACGCGCTCTTTGGTCCTGTCTACTTTTATATGGAAACGTGTCAAAGTGCTGAAAAATGCATTGCAGCTTTCGTGGGTCGTGGGTCGTGGGTCGTGGGTCGTGGGTCGAGGGGCGAGGGGCGATTAGGTCCTCACGAGTGGCTCATTAGGACGGCTCATTGGGCTGCCCCCAAGGTGTTGCAAGTAAATTGTGTGGAAAAACGAGCACACACTAAACTTACACACACACATACACACACACACACACTCACTCACTCACACATCCACATTTATATTTATATATATTTTATTTTCCACGAAAATTGAAATATTTTCCACCAAGTTTAAAACGCGCTGTGTTTTTTCTCGCATATAAAATATGGGAGATTGCAAGGATCGGAAACAAGGACAATGCATGTGCACTTTCCATTGAATGGCTCTAATTTAGGAGTCGCCTAATTAAAGCCAGACGCCATTGGCGATTTTCATCATCATCGAAGGCGGCGGCGGCGGCGGCGGCAGCGGCGGCGCTTGGACACTGCAATAGGAGAAGTTTCAATTGTCGCCAAATGGCAGATGCTTTGAGAGATGCCAAGGGCTGGCGTGAGATTGGATTCAGAAAGCAGCATGTCACCGGGATGTAGTTGGTGCTTGGTCCAGGCAGGCGCATATCCTGCGGCTGATTAAAATCTATTAGAGTCAAAGAGATGTAAGACACTGTGCCAGCCTCCTGGACGATGGAGAACAGTCCCTTTGGGTGAGTCCCCCAATGACTTGGCATGTAAATGTCGACGCAATTGAAATGCATGCGCCAGAAACTTCCGCCTTGCCACTCCCCTTCGCCCACACACAGTGCGGCTTATTGGTTTCCCCGAAGAGCCTGACGCACATTACATTTGAGTCCAAGGATCAAAGCATATTTATCGGATGCCAAAAGCCAAAATATAAAATGGCTTGTCACTTACATGCAATCGTCTTATAAGCCTGAAATGCCGTGCCTATTCTGTGCAGGGTATCCGACGTCGACTCGCTGTTGTTGTTGTTGTTGTTGTCCTTGCGACGCTGCCAAAAGTCGCACACAAAAACTTTGAGCGCAAAGTTTACAACGGAAATTGTGCAGCTGTTTTGTGTGCGTCGACAAAGATGTGAGCGGGTGGTGGGGGGGTGACTGAAACAGGATGATGATGAGTGGGAGGGGGAAGGGGGAGGGGGAAGTATCAGCACTTGTTGGCTACCGCCCCTCCATGCAACATGTAAAGGACATATAGTTAGATATTTAGATGAATGAGAGCTTCAATTTTCTACAAAATTTATTTTAAATTCCCGCTCAATGGGAAGGGGATGGTGCTTACAATGGCACCACTTTGTATGTACTTATTACATGCATACCTTGGCGTGCATGTGTGTGCGTGTGTGTCGGTGTATGTGTGTGTGTGTGTGTGTGTGTGTGTGTGTGTAAATACTTATTCCTATCGCTATCAGCCGAATGCCAACATGTGCAACCTCTCAATATGAATTTTCATGATTAAAGCGCGTGTCGTGCGGCCGCTTTTATCGCCAGAAGACAGAAAATTTTCCAAGTGCCGGAACGTCGCCGTTCGGTTCGATGGGAATTTTCTTATAAATTATCGTTGGTAACAAATGTGTCCACACAGCCATTGGCACGCATGCATAATAAAGTGATTTTAAAGGGCACTTTTCATGGGTTTCCTTGCGTAAAATTTCCATTTGCCGGTAGAGCGGCGGAATGTGAGTGCGAGTGTGGAAAGGGGGTGATGGTGATGGGGAGGGGGAGGGAAGAGGAGAGAAGGGAAAGAGGGTGATGGAGAGATTCTTTCGATGGCACTCAACTTTATTGGAATTGAAAGTTCTCGTCCCAGTCCGTCCTTCCTTCCCTCATTCTTTTCTATAAATGCTCTCCCGCTCTTCCGCTCTCTCAAGCCCGATGTCCTTGTTACCATCTCACCCACGCATCAGGAAGGTCTCCTTGAGCACATGTGCCACACTCTAATGTATGTCTTGGCTTTAACAATTCATTAAATTTTCATATAAACTCTGCAGCCAATGGCCACATAACATTTCATCGCATCCACTTTCCTTTTATCTAGTATTCCCCTCCTTTCTCTACCCCAGCCCCATGCCCATCCCCATCCCCATCCCCATCCTCGTATCCCTTCCTCAATGATATTTGCCATTCCATTCTGCCCTCTCCTGCCTACACCAGCAGTTCCACCTTCGCCTCCAGCGACTGCTGCATCGCATCTGCCGTAATGTAATCCACTTAGTTATTAACTGCCATTTACAAATGTGCATCCAGTGTTGGACAACGTTATAATAATAACACAAATATATTAAATGCAGCGCAAAAGCGTCAAGTCATAAACTGCTCATCAGTCTTGGGTCTACAGTGGCTGCGGCGTTAGCTGCCCTGCCCTGCCCCTGTCCGTCGCCTTCCTTTGCTTCTCTCTTCCTTCTGGGTAACTCTTTGTCACTGTGTTTCTTTTTCTCGTCACGACACCCCCGGAGCCCCGCCCCTTTGGTACCCCTCTTAGCTGTAATTATGCGCGTTGCTGTTGCAAAAACTTTACTATCACTATCACAACTCATTCTCATCCTGCAGCTCGTTCGCGTCCGCGTCCGCGTCCTCGTCCTTGCGCTCATTCTGTTACTCATCCGCGTTGTCATTGTCTCGACGCGCAGGAAGTGCCAAAGCGCTGGCGGCCAAAATGAGTGGTCGGGTGGTTAGGGGGTTGGGCGGTTGGATGGTTGGGTGATTGGGTGGCTGGGTGGTTGGGTGGCTCAGCTGGCAACAAGGTCCTTGCCTGTGCCCTGTGCCTTTTGACGCTGATAATGCAATTTCCGCGTTGCGCGCTGCCTGTAATTTACTGTTATGCAATGTTTCATTTTACTTGTGCCCCCCTTCCTCCACCTCCATCTCCATCTCCCTCCCTCCTTTTCCCTTTCCCTTTCCCTCCCATCCGCTTTCTATCTTGTTTGACTTTTCCGCAACAATTTTTTAAAGCGCCGCTGAGACAATCAACGCTAGTTGTTGCTATTTATCTACATAAAGTTAATTGAAAACATTCAAATGGCTGATCCTGGAGCCGGGTCCGAGCCCAGCCCTGGCTTCAGATACGGTCCTGTGGACCCTGATCCCTGTGTCTCCGCGCACTGCGTGATGTGTCAACATCTTTCGAATGCCACATAATCCTCGACACGCCGCTGCCCGACTACCCGACTACCCGACTATCCAACTATCTGTCCATCTGTCCGTCTCTTCGCGTATCCCGGTGCATGTCCACTTTTATGTCCTTCTCATTCGTAGTCTTTATTACAAATTGGTTTTCTGCACTCGCTCGCATGTTTCGTGCGCAATTTGCAGCTCTGCCAAATGAATATGGAAGCCGCAGAAGGAGCACTCGACAAATGGAGAAGGAGAAAAAACAAATGGACGAGAGTAACACGAAAATCAAAAAAATCATGAAGAAAGAGAGGAAATAAAAGAAAATAAATGAATTGCAACCGACAAACGCTGAGTGTAACCCACGTGGTAAATCCAGGAAAAACCCCGAGCATTGTCCTGAAACGTGTTCACTTTGCACGTTAACGAACTGAAATCGAAAGTTTGGCTGCGGTCAACGTTGTCATTCCGTCTACCTATTTGTCCACTTCTCCCCTCGTCGCACCATCCAGCCGTCCAGCTGTCCAGCTGTCCAGCTGTCCAGCCGTCCAGTCATCCGCCCGTCCACCCGCCTCCTTACTTCTTCTGTCTGCGAATCCACCTGTGCCGCCCAGCTTCTCCCTTTCATTCCCATCCCCCGCTCGTCGACCCATCTTCCCGTCTGCCTGGCCGATTGTTCGTGTATCTCCCACAGTTGGCTGTCAGATTGAATGGTTTATGTGTGACACCTTTGACCGGTCAGGTCCTGTTGCCGGCTATATAAATTAAACTCTGCAGCAAGCTCCAACAGCTTTAAGCCATAAATGGCATTTGTTTGGCTCAGATGGAAGCCGCACGCTGCTTTAGGCATATGGCAATTGTGCAGCCCTTCGAGCACCTGAAAGTCCTTGAATTAAGCGAATGCAGATTTGAGTGGATGACACCAATTTTATATGCATAATCGAATTAATCTCTACTTTACTCCTTTTAAAGCTTAAAGAAGTTTGAAAAAATGAACTAAAATTCTCAGTAAAAATATTTTAGCTCATTTAAATAATTTTATATAAATAACTGAAAGCTAGCAATAAATGATTAATTAACAAAAAATATAAGATTTATTTAAACAAATTAATAGTTGATAGTCTTGATTAATTTTTATTGTTATTATCCTTTTCCTTTTATTGAAGCTGCGACTTTCCTTTTAGTTCTGCGATTTGATTATCGATTTCGAAAGGCTCTTAAAACATGTGCTAAAAATGTCAAACAAATTAATCTCCCTCACTTTTCTTTAAGCTCTTAGTGTGAACTTAAAAAATTGATTCGGTTCAGTGGGAATTTGTCTCCGCTTCCCTACCTCCATCCCTCCTTCAAACATGGGTCCGCATTGGCTTTTGGGCTCCCTTCCATTTCTATATTTTATTTGCCCAGCAAAAGTCACGTGGCATTCATAATTCTTAGAACGACGCCATCTGAAATTATGTAGCAATGCTAAGTGCACCCAAACAGCGACAGCTGCCCCATCGCCCCATCGCCCCATCGCCTCATTGCCCCATCGCTTCAGCGCCGCAGCATCCCCTTGGCTGCTCTACCTTCCGATCTATGGCCGGGTACGTGACCAGCATTTGTCGCGCTGGAAAGTATGCTATGATTTTTGGACTCGCCCGAACAATGGGGAATTGATTTCGCCTTTTGGCCAAATGCAGGAGCTGATTATGGAATTAAAACATATTTTTGCAGTTGAAGTCGGAGAACCTAAAACTTTAAGTGGCAAAGGTTGTTGTCGTACGTGACGTTCTTGTGTTAGCTGAGTTTATCACATGACAAGTTTCTGCACACTTACACACACACACACACACATCTATATATATACATATATGTGTGTGGATATCCCACACACACATAATGCGTTTTATTTCCATTGTAGGAAAAAATCATGCGAGAAGGAAATGAATAAGTAAGCGAAACTACAAAGAAGTTAACTACAAAAGCGCATTGTGAGTGTGAACTTGGGTTACAAAGGCCCAAAGGGTGGAGGGCAGAGCGGCGGATTGGGCGAAGGACGAAGATGGGAGTGTGAAAGGGGTTGGGTGTGGATGGCTTGAAAGTCCGTAAAAAAGCAGATAAATAACATTGAATGCGAAAGTACGGAAAATAACGAAGACGGAAAGATTGAGTAAGAGGGAAGGAGAAGGAGAAGAAGTGAGCGAGAGCTTGAGGTGGAGGTCGAGGAAGAGGAAGGGGAAGGGGAAGGGGAAGAGGACGAGGACGAGGAAGAGGAAAGCAAGGAGATAAAAAAAGAAGAATAAACAATACGCCTTTTGAAATGCTAAACGTGGTTGGCACACACACGCGCACACACACACATACAGGCACATACAGGCACACACTTTGAAACGTACACACATGAGGAGCATCTTTGTAGTGCTGTCAGTGCCTGGGGCGCTCTTCACACTCTGCCAGGACGCGCACAGAGCTCGTGTATTTTTATTAGCCCCCACCAAAGGAACATGCTACCATCATCCGCTTTCCCACCCACCGCACAGCTTACCTACTCCCCACCACCCACCATCCGCAGCTTATCCTGTTACTCGGCGTGCGCTCAGTGCCAAAAAACATTTATCTTGTCGTATTTATTTTGTAGCGCATTAATTTCGCTTCATGTTTGAGATGGGAATTGACTTATTTGCATTCTCTTTAATTTGTATGGGCCATCAATGAAGGATGCAGGATATAGAAATAGCCCCATTATCGAGGAGTGGAATATATTTTCATTTTTTTATTTTGTCCTTTTTTTGGGGAGGGGGAAGGGCAGCCACAGGTGCTCCGAGTGTCAAAAATGTGATTGATGGAAAGGCTGAAGGAGAGGAAAATATTATGAGATTTGCCTGAAGGAGGTTTATAAATAAGAAACAAGGATCTGGCAATGATTGATTTTTGAAAAATCTTTTGCCAGTTTTCGAAAGATTTTCGAAAAGCAAAAAAAAAAGTTACTAAGCCCTCGAAATCACAACCATAAAGAAGCCCAAATCAATGCAAGTTCCTAAGGTAATTTTATTTCCCTTTATCTAAATTTTTATCTGTTATTTAATTAAAATTAAAATTCCGAAACTATAAACTTAATAAATACTTTAAAATATTAAATACTTTAAAAAATAAATAAATTGATTTAATTTCTCTCAGTCCTTCGCATTTGCTGTTCTCCTGAGCCGTGTGAATGAAGACTAAGTGAATCCCTCCTTGGGCTATCATTCATATTCATATCCGAGATCCGAGATCCTAGATCCTATATCTGAGATCCGAGTGGATGGACGGGGTCTATAAGCAAGATGGAAGAGCAACATTAACGGGGAATCATGCGAAATGAAGTTATTTGGTCAACTGGTTGCGGTTCACATCATGTAACAACAGGCAAATGCATTTTTCATAAGGCAGACAGCGATAGATTATACACACAGACACACACACACACACACATAGAAAGGTGCAGACACAGGTACACCCCTGCACACATACACTTGCACAGTAGAGCTGGGAAGATGGAGTGACGAAGGGAGTGCGGGGAGTGAATGTTTTAGTCAACTGGAATACCTGCAAACGACTATCGACAGGGACAGAGACAGGGCCAGGAAGAGGAGCAGGGGCAAGGAGAGGGACAGGGACAGGGACAGGGACAGGGACAGGGACAGGGACAGGGATAGCGAGAAACGGCACTGACAATGGCCAAAAGCGTACAATGTCAACTGAAATTGCGATTGCGTTAAAACTCTATAAATACCAAAGTAACATGCAGCAGCAACAAAAGCAACAAAAGCAACAACAACGACAACAACAACAACAACAACAACAACAACAACAGTAACAGCGGCAGCAGCAGCAACAGGAACAGCAGCAGCAACAGCAACAGCAACAAGGACATGCTGATATTGCAACAACACAATCTAATCCGGTTATTGCATTTTAAATTCAGTAGAAGCTCTCATTTTGTTGGTCCCACGACTCCTGTGGCAGGCGACGCGTGCCACGCCACTGACTGTGCCACGATTTGAGGCACTCGATGCTGACGTTTTTATATGGAGGTAATTATGCAACATGACACTAGGCGAAATTATGGCAAAGCCTCTTTGCGATCCGATATCAAATTTATTCAGATTTATCCGATATATATCGAATATATTTCTATAAAAAAATATCCCTCGCGGCGAGTGTCACGCGGCTGTGGCCAAAGTAAATAAAACTAATTAAGGTAATTAAATGAATTGAGGTAATTAAATTAATAAATTTTGTCTTCTTCAAATTGTGAATTTTTAATGAGAAATAAAAATGTTTGCGCTTAATAAAAAACGGCTAAAATAGACGTTAAATTAATGTGTATTAATTGAAATAAAATTATTAATTAAATAAAGCTTAAGTTAATAAATTATTGCGGACATTTTAATTGATTTAATTTTGGAATAAAAGTTTTCGAGATCAATGCCTTGGGAATATTTCTGGAATATTAACTAAACAGTGAGTGTTAATTTAAATATTAAAAAGTTTCAATTAATTAAAAAAATAATTTCCTAATTAAAAGTAAGAAGGTGCCACGTGTTATTTACAGTTAAGTTGCGACTATTAATTGCGTTGAAAAAATAAATATCACCTGGAATAGAAAATAAACACGTTCGTGGTATAAGTAAGTCACACATGCACGCACACACACACGCACACACGCACACACACGCACACACAAAGTGTGTGTTGATTCTAATGCTAATGCGCTTATCTGAAAGCGGCAAATGCCAGCAGGCAGCAGTAAGCAGCCAAGAGGAAAGACTGTGGGAAGGGGGAGGCAAGCAAGGTGACAGAGACTGGGGCGGGGCAGAGGCTGGGGCAGGGGCAGGGGCAGGTAGAATGAAGGCAAGCCGCAAGGCAACTCTTTTCAAAATTTAATGCAATTTCACAGCATATTAAACAGCTGGAGTCTGTGTTGCACAGAGAGTGTGCTGCCGGCTGAAGGTGCAACAGTTGTTGGAGTTGCCACCGCAAATCGCAAACAAATTTCAGGCAAACTTTGCCGACTGAGGACAGCAGTGGAAGGACACGGGTGGGCCAGGCTGCTGCCTAGGCTCTGGCCCAAAGGTGAAAGGCCAATCATAAGTGAGTGGCACAGTAAGTGCCACAGTTATTGCCACACTGAGCGTGTGGACGCCATTGTAAGTAAGTGGCGCAAGCAGAAGAGCAGGGGTGACCGGGCGTTGGCGGGCATTGGCGGGCGTTGGAGGGAGGGGTGCAAGGACTCTACTCATGAACTGGCAGAATGGCTAATCAATTGCGCGCACTTTGAGCACAAATCAAATTACAAACTTGCCACGTTTTTTCACGTTTGCACAAAAGTTTTTTGTAAGTTCGACTTTTGCTCAATTTGATTTTTCAACAAAGCACGCAAAAAGAGAAGGACACGAAAACAGAAAAAAAGAAAACAGAAAGCAGAGAGAAATGAAAAAGACAGAAAAATATAAAAATAAGAATTGCAAAAAACAGAAGAACTTTTTACCTTTTTACCTGTGGGGTGAATCGCACTCGCTCCCTCCCCCTCGCGGTCTCTTCTTGTACCTCCCCCGCCCACCGCCCCCCGCCGGCCCCTACCGCCCGTGCGCCTGTCGTTAAACAAACTTATCCAATAAAAGTTTGTCAACATTGATTTAAAGCGGAGACGAACGCATATATCAAACAAAAAGCAGGGGCCGACCCCCGACCCCCATCCCTCATTTTCAGCCCTTGATCCCCAGTCCCTGACCCGCTTGACGTCTGTTTGTCAGAAACAAGGGCAGGGCACATGTTGAATTGGATGCTGCGTAAGGTGAGTGTCTCGCAGCGGATAGAAACTTTCAAGAAATATTATTATAATCCTCAATAATTGATGGCTAAGCTGCTCCCTCGGTTCCCCTTAAGCCATCCCATTCCTGCGGGCGGCTTCAGCGGCAGCTCGACTCAAGAATCAGACTCGAGGGCAGCAAACGTCGAAGGTCTTTCGACATATAATAATTACAGCAATATTAAACTAATACTAAACTAATTCTAAACAAATACTAGAATAATACCAAACTAATACCAAACTAATACTAGACTAATAATAAACTAAATTTAATATTCAATAGGAAAATTAGAAGCCATTCCCTGAGACTCACAGAGCATGAGCTTCGATTGGCACCTTTCGATATGTTTATCGATAGCTGATAACTTGGGTAACTCGAGCAGAGGCTCTCATAAATATATACCGATTATTATACACTTAAGCCAGCTTTCGCCTTATCCAGGACAACAAAAAATGCTAAGCACGACGCACAGGCAGGACTCGCAGCAGCAGCAGTCAGGATGCGGGGATGCAGAGGCCAGGAGCTGGAAGGTTGCCAAGCGGCAAAACTTTCCATTGCAACACTGTTTGTTATTGTTGTTGTTGTTGTTGTTGTTGTTGCTGTTGTTGTTGGAAGTGCATTCACAGTTATGTCGGAAACTGAAACCGTGGCCACTGTCCTAATGCGACGCTGTAGCTTCTTCATCCTCTTCTTCATCATCATCATCTTCTTCCTTCTCTTCTTCTTCCCTTCCCTTCCCTTCCCTTCTGCTTCGTCTTCGTCTTCTTCTTCGTGTTCTTCTTCTTCTCCTCCTTCTTCTTCGCATCTACTTAATACTTTAATAGTTGCAAAAGTTTGCCCGGCGCTCGCTTAAGTAGCTGTTACTTTCCTTGTTGAACTGTTTGTTTGTCCGTTTGTCCGTTTGTCTGTCCGTTTGTCTGTCTGTTTGTCCGTTTGTTTGTTTATTTGTTCGCGTTGTTATTGTTAGTTGTTGTGTGTTCGTGTTGCTTCTTCGCGGGATACCGTCTTTAGGTAGTGCTTAAAATAACTGTAAAACTGCCAACATAAATCTAGCCACAACATCTTTTATGTTGGCACTAGCAGAAGTTAATGTTAATGCCATTTGGCCCGGCGAGGCACGTGAAGTTCGGCTGCTTTCAGCTGAGGATGGGGATGGATCCGTTCGGTCCAGCTTTAAGATGAGATTAAAAGTTCAGGATGTAGACGGCAAATTGACGCGTATCCTTTGCATATTGAATCAAAAGTCAAATTGTGTTTGGCATATTAAACGAGAATCATACGGAAAAATCGAAAGCAAATCTCCACTCAAGCTTCCCATTTGATCCCCCTCTCAGCCGCGACTGGCCCACATCCTTGCTGCCATTCATTGCCTTTAGTCTGTGCAAATGTTGAAAAGTGATTTTTCTTGTTGGACTTTCGGCTTAGTGACGCAGCAAATTCCTTAAGCGACGTCTGCGATTTTGATAATAAGTTCGAGGCAGCTCGAGGCAGTGCGAGGCAGTGCGAGGAAGCTGCAAGGTTGTGGGGGTATGCAGACAGGACGACAGCCGATTGATCGGATTCTCGATTATAAGGACTCGATTGCTGCCGCTGTGTTGTGTTGTGGCCATTGTTAATATTCAATGTTTGTGATTGCGAACAAAGTGATTTCCAATGATGATGAACTTATAGAAACTTTAAAGGTCGATGGAAGTGATTCAGGGCTAAGGCAGAGAAAGTTATTTCAGCCAGGATCAACCAGACTGCCAAATACCCTACGAAGCACAGGTAAGCACATTCTTTATACCAACCGAAGTTCTTGAACTAAAATCAAAAATATTTAACGAACTCACCCGTAACTCACATCAACAAATGAGCAAATTTCATAGTCTACTTTTTTGGGACTCCCAATGTCCCATATTCCCAGATCTGTGTATGTGTGTGTGTGTGTGTGTGCGGGATTTTAATACTGATTTTAAACACTTTGTAACGAAATTCGATTTAATATTTTTTTAAATTGGTTAATTTTCAACTGTCTGACAGTCGAATGGCGCTCCGATCCGGCGCTTCACTTGAGAATTTCTGCTTGTGCCATTTTGTATTGTTGACATATAATTATTATTTTATGTTTAACTATTTACTATTTTTTTTTATTTATTATTTTTACTTTTATTATTGTTGACAGAATTTATTTGAAATAAATATTTAACTCCCGAGCTGAGGCTGTTATTCAAGCTTAAATTCTGCATTGTCAGTGACCAAATGGAAACCACAATATTTTGTCAAATGCCAAATGTTCCTTCTGATTTTTGCTGGGCATTCCAATACCAAGAGGGCTGCTTCAGAACTTTACCACCTTTTCGTTCAATTCATTGTTCTCTAGGCTACACTCAACATGACTTCACATAAGGCTCCTAAGTACGACGGTAAGAATTGCTTCTATTTTTATATATGTCCAGTTGATGGGTAACATTACAAGCAACCCTCGCATGGTGAGCCTTCTATTCATGCCGAGTGCTGCCTACAAAGAGAAAGTCCCGCGGACCGCGGATGTAAGCGATTTACTGTTCGACTTCATTAGCTAAGTTTTTGTATTCGCGTTGAACTCTTCAAGCAACCCTCGCTGGAATTGCATTCATAACTGTAATTATTATTAATTTGTGACACTGGCGCGCAAATTCCGAAGTGTTTATCGAATTTGCCGCTGCTAATGAGCCAAACGCAATGCAAATTGATAGCACTTTTTGCGGCTACCCACGACACACCCCCCGCGGTCAATGGCGCTTGTTGAGGGGGCGGCCAAAGGGTCCGCAGGGAGGAGAGTTGGGGGTCGGCTTAAGGGATTAGCATCATTATGTGCAGTATATTTGCTTACATGGATGCTGTGTGTGTGTGTGTGTGTATTTATTTGCTTGTATCTGTATCTGTATCTGCGCCTGTATGTGTATGTATGTGTGTGTGCTTGTGTGTGTGTGTGTTTCTGCTTGTGTATGAACATTTTGCGGTATTAAATGTAATTTCATGTAATTGTTTTTAATTTCCATGTATTTATAATTCAACACTCGCGTCACGTTTAGCGCCGCGGCTCTTAAGTGTCATGAAAAGCTCATTTACTTTGTGCCACATAAATTAACAACCGGCCGTCCGTTTTTGGCTGCAGGTTATGAGTGTCGAGTGTCGAGTGCTGAGTGCTGAGTGCTGAGTGTCGAGTGGCCAGAAGCCCGAGAGTTGAGCGTTCAGCATTCAGCGCTGAGTATTAAGTATTGTGTGTTGTGTGCTGTGTGTTGCATGTTGTCTGCTAAGCGTTGAGTTTTGTCTACATCAAAGCCAAAATGGGACAGCGCGGCGTATGCGCAACGCGCTAATGAGGCGACTTTTCGGGCGCCCCAATGGCGATGGCCATGGCTCCCCTCTGTAATTATGCAAATTTTTAATGAGTGTGAAAATTGTATTCCCGTGCAACACGTGCCCGTTGTCCGTCGTCTGCCACCCAACACCCACAACCCACCACCCACCACCCACCAGCCATCACCCATTCCCAACTTCAGTTCCCTGCACTCCCCGCCCAACCTATCGACCATCCCCCCCGCGCTTTCTGAGCCATCATTGACAGCGGCTAATTCCATTTAGAAGCTTTGGCTCCCAATTCTTTTCACTACTCCGTTTTTTACTCCTGGCGCTGCTGCTCCTGCTGCCGCTTCTGCCTCTCGTCCCTTTCGTGCTCTGCTTTCCTTACTTCCTTCACATGGCAAATCCTCCAAATGTGTGTGAGCTGTTGTGTTCGTGTGTAGACGAGTGGGCGGTTGGGCGAGTGGGCGGTGGGGCGGTGGGCGGGTGAGTCAGTTAACGGGCTGCTGCCTGCTCCGGCATCTGCTCGCCAGATTTATACGGATTTTGTCAAACAAAACACGAATATGCACTTTTATGTATGCTAAAAGCCGATTTCATGAAAGCGACGCTAACTGCGTTTGGCCTATTGAAGTGGGCAAAGCTTAGGGGGTAAGCACTTTTTAGTGACTGTTTCGCATGGCAGTGCATCCTCTGCATCCTTTGCATCTTTTGCATCCCCTTGCATACACAGCATCCCCTTCAACCTGTGTATCCTGCGCGCACTCTATGCGTATGCGAGCTTGTGTCCTGGCAACAAAAAATCACGTTGCATCCACAGAGAGCTTCTAATTAGCTGAATGCCAGGATCTGCACACAAAGCAAGGCACATGGCCAAAATGAGAGTTGATAAAACGCGTTCAGAGTTTACTTTTCACATTCTGAAACAGAGATTTCCACGCGTAATAAGGACTCCACGGTGAAATTAATTGGGTCTTTGGGTCCTGAAATGTTTGAGACTGTCACTAATTTGGTGAGTTTTTGGCTTTTGCAAAGGACACTCCCGCGTAATCACCTGTAAAGCCAGTAACTTTGTTGACCATTCATTCACACTCAAAGTGTATTGAAAGGTATTCAAAATGTGTATTCAAAAGGCATTCAAAGTGTATTCAGAGTGTACTTAGAGTGTATTCAGAGTCCTTTAAAGGCCGACATTTATTTCCATGCTTTTAATTGTTCTGCCTGCGATTTAAATAGTTTCCGTTCCCTTTCTCCCAATTTCCCCTCCTCCCGACCCATCCATCTACCTGCCTCCCCCGCCTAGTCCCCCTTTTCCTTGGATAAGTCGGCTTTAATTATATCAAGTTCAATGTATGAAATCGAGCCTCTGGAGTGACTACCAGGACATTTTTAAGGACATTTAAATGGATTTCGCTGTATTAGTCAACACTTTGAGAGTCTAAATGCTTCGCATGTTGATTTTGATTCGCGTAGAAATCAATTTGCATTACTCGGCGGCTGCGGCCTGCGATGTGCGATGTCCGAAGCAGCGACTGTTTGTATATTGCGATTGTCTTTTTCAATTAATACAAACGCCACATGAAAGCCTCTACGTACACACACACACACACGCACACACACACACACACACACACACACACACACACAATCAGTTACAATGCTTCGCTTTAAATGCAAATGCAGATTTTTAAGCCTTGCGGCGGATTTTCGCAAACAGATTGTAAACAAATAAATGCCGCTAGCAGATGTACACCCACCCACACACACACACACACACACAACATGGCACTCATATAGGCCATTGAGTGGTCAACGTTGTGGCAATTTGCTGAACTCCCCCTGGGGCATGCCCCAACCCCACCCCCACCCCCCACCCCCATCCACTGTGCATATTTTGCAACCTCTTTCAGTTCGTAAATTGTAAATCGCGCGGCGTTTGCCTTTCCATATTTTATTTTAATATATACGTATGTAAGTGTGTGTATGTGTGTGTGTGTGTGTGTGTGTGTGTGTGTGTGTGTGTGCATATGCATAGTGTACTTCGCAACTTCAGCAACGTTTTTCACACTTAAGTGGTTAAATTGGCTGTGATAAATTGTCGCACAGTCAAAGTTGCTGCCACAGTTGCGCTGCGGGGCACCTTAAGTCACATGGAGCGCAGTGTCGCCGCGACGTCTATAAGCCCATAAGGATATGAGTGCCATGAGTGTCATAAGTGCTTATTCATATAGTGTGTGCCTCCTACCCTCCATCTATCTATTCATCTATTCCTTCTTTCTCACTCCTTCCCTCTCTCTCTCTCTCTCTCTCTCTCTCTATCTCTCTCTCCCTCTTCACCTTCATTCACTCCTCTCTGTCTGCCGTTGACAGTAATCATAGCGTAGACATCAGCTTGTATTATTAGGGCTGCCCTGACATATGACGACTGGGAATTAATATACGTGTAGAACCCTAGTCAAAGGCGATGGGAGCGCGGTGAGGTGGAGGAGGAAGAGGGGGAGGGATAAAAGATGCGGTGCCGGGGATTAAGCTAAAAGAAATGCCAAAATGAGATACAAAAGTCAATGTGATAATAGCACTTGGGCATCACTGGGTGTAAATCTTTATATGTGTGCTATATTAGTCGTATGTGAGTGTGCGCGTGTGTGTGTGTGTGTGTGTGTGTGTGTGTTTCTGAGCTGGCATGTGTCTGTAAGTGATGGCAACCTTTTAGACACACAGCCAAATTAAATGTCTCGTCTAATGTAGTTACTCAGTTGCCATTGACTAGGAGTGCGCCTTGGCGCAGTTGTCCTCAATCAGAACTTGCCTCAATTCGTGGCAAGTCAACCAGCAACCAGCAACAGCGACAACCACAACCACAACAACAACAACAACAACAGTCCACAAACAACGAAGTTAGCAAATTCTCGCGCTTATCGCACCATTGATATCAGACAGCGTTGATGTGCATATCATTTTTATGGGCATTTCATGCAAAACGCTTCCCAACGGCGCCGACGGCGGCAACAACAACAACAACAACACAACAACAGCACAACAACAAGAACAGCAACTGAAACAGTGGCAATAGAAACAGAAGCAGCAACAACTACGGTTCCGTCTGCTCCTGCCAAAGGATGAAGTCACTCGGCTCGAGCGACTAGCCATGTGCGCTACGCTCCTGTCAGCTGGACATCCCATAACTCCTGAAAGTCACAGTTTTCTATAATCAATCGATTTCTATACTTGAATCGATTTCTATATTTTAATCGATTTATATTTTCAGGATATTCTGTACTTTTATTTGCAATAGATGAATGATTCCTTGGAGCAAGGAGTTTGGTTTCTGTTTGAGGCCAGAAAAAGATCCGAGACGTTGACAATTTTATTTTCATTTGGAGTTCAGAGAGGAAGAGGCTAATTAAGTTTAATAAATTAACTTAGGCAATTTTTAAAATATTTATTAAATTAATAATCAAGAAAAGATTTTAAATAAATAAGAATAGAATCAAATCAACTTAGTCAGTGTAAGGATTCAGAAAGGACATCAATTTTTAAACTTTGAGTCTGAAAGTTTTTTAATTTTCAGAACAAACTTCAAGGCATTAATTTATTAATTTTTTTTTAATTAATTTATTAAGTATTTATTTATTATTTTTTATTTATTATCCATTATTTATTTTCTTTAATTATTATTTATTTAATATCAGATTAAATCCATGGTATATTTTTTGTAAGCTTTAAATTTAGCCTATACTTAAAGCTTAGAACAAATTAATTATTAATTTATTAATTAATTAATTAACTTTTTATTTTTTATCCTTAAAGCGTGAAATTTAAAATTTGTGTTTTAAACAATTTTAAATTTAATTAAAAACCTTAATTATTAAATAAATATAAATTATTTTAAAAGTCGCTGAAGTTAATTTAAAAATCGCAATAAACAAAATAAATTTAGGGAATTTTTTTTTTAATTAATGACATTTAACGACATTTTGTATTTGTTTTAGTTTTTTTTTATCATAAAGGACTCTCCACATGAGACTCTCATATGGGTGAAGCGCATTGCATTGTTCGTTGTCAATTATCCTGTTCCTTGTTTTCTTCCTTTTTTTTTTTGAAGTGCGGGGATTCCCCTAATTTTTTTCTTTTCGTGTCTCTAACTTGCCGGCTGACCGAATGCATTTGCAATTTATAAGAGTAGATGCATGTTAGTGTGTGTGTGTGTGTGTGTGTGTGTGTGTGTGTGTGTGTGTGTATGTGTGGTGTATCTGCGGCTTTTTCTGCAATTTTAGCTACAAGAGTTTTTTTTAAAGCAGAGTCGAGTTTGGTTTCCAGTTGTTGTTGTTGCCGTTGTTGTTGTTGCCGTTGTTGTTGTTGCTGTTGTTGTTGTTGTTGCTGTTGTTGTTGTTGTTGCTGTTGCTGTGTGTGATGGGCAAAAAAGCAACAATGGAAATGTAAATTGTTTTTATGTCTTTGTTTTTAATTTTTGCCTGGCATTGCGATTTCACGTTCGTCGCATGTGCCATGGATATTCGGCAGGCCTCTGAAAAGGATTTGTATGTCCTGCTACCATTTGTCGTTCTCCGTTCTTCATTCGCCATTCGCCATTCGCCATTCGTCGCTCGCCGCTCGCTGTTTGATGTTTGCTCTTTTTTTGGTTTTTTTGCTGGCGTAACTCGTCCCCTTCGTCCGCCCGACTCCTTTACAGTTTTTAGCCAAAAGCCGCATAGTACAACAAGAAGGACAATAAGAATGGTCAGACTTTTGGCTTTGTTGTTCGCTTAGTTTTCATTGTCGCCGCTGCCATTGGATTTTTTGTTAATTTGCATACGTGCAAAGACTTTCAGGATATGTTGCATCCGCCCTTCACTTCTCTGACCACGTGCCTCGTCCACCGGGTCCTCAGCTCCGATCCTTGACGCCATTTCGCTTGCTCCTGACATTGACGTATGAATTTCAATGTGTACACTTGTGTATGAATGTGTGCGTGTGTGTGTGTGTGTGGGTGGGTGTGGGTGTGAGAGCGTGCCACATATCTATGTACGCATATGACCATTCCATAGGGTTCAACAACCGCAGAGGAGCACCCTTTAGCCCTTCTTCTTTCATGCTCACCCTCTACTTTCTCCCCTCATCCCTTATCCTGCTCCCCCATTCCCCTGTCCCAAAATAGCCTTCATTAGCTGCCATTACCAAGTGAAATGTAAATGTGGAATGTGGAATGTGCATCGCATTTTACACGATATTTAATTGGGCAGAAGGACGGGACGCAACACGATGTAAGACAGTGTTTGAGGTGGTGGGTTGGTCGGGTGGTGGAGATCTGAATGGAGGTACCTTAAATTGTTTGGGATTAGTTGCTGGACCCATGGTGCCCCAGCCAGTGAAGTGCGTGTTTGTGTCATTAAAGTTTCATCAGCGCCGCAAAATGAAAAGAGCAACAGCTCAGAGCAGGAAAACCTCTGAAATCCCAAAGCCCCCGCGGGCAGGCTCTGTCCAGCGTCCAGGAGCAGCAAAAGCAGCAGGAGCAGGTACAGGGAGTTGAAGGGTTTGCTGTTGTCCTGCTGCTGATATTGTCATTACATGCTTCAAGGATATCTTTCTGTGGCGTAACCAAGGCAAATGTACTTTTGACAGTTGGACTCTTGAAAGGGTTGACCGACAATTCCGCAGACAAAACTTTGCCACAACCTAAAAGATTTGAATTTGTCCTTCTGAATAGCAACAGCTGCCATATGATAATACCGCTGGGGGCTAGTCCTTCGCCCCGGCACAACTCCGCCCGCCCCATCAACTCTCAGTACCTCTCACTCGGGCACCCCAACCCTCGAGTAAGCCCCAAATTGGTGGCTCCCGTCGTAATAGAACAGAAACGATTTTGTCAGCAGCAATAAATGTTAGTTAAGTGCTTAAATATTTATCAATGTGTGCATACACTCGCATCCTTACATCTCAAGCTCCTCTATAACTGTGCCGGCGTATCTGTGTGTCTGTGTATCTGTGTATATGTGTGTGTGTGGGTGTGTCAGTCTCCCACGTGTATTGGCAACTGGCGTGTCGGCCAATCAAGTTTGTTGTTAGCGCTTATTGTGGACATAGGCCCCTCGCTTAGTCCTGGCAACATTTCTAATCGTCCTGGCCAACTCAACTTCGACGCGGAACATTGATAATCCTCGAGTTAACTTAATATATTTATTGCCTACGAAGAGAACTTAAATATATAAGTTCAAGAATTTCCTATTCAATATTTAAAATGAAGTTTAACTTAACGCGTTCTTCCCTCATAAAGAATAGGAAACTTTTAAATGGGTTCCACACTGAATGCTGCTAACAGTCGCAAATGTTGCTGGGGACATGTTGCTGCAACACATTGTGGAACGCATGTTGGCAGCGTCCCGAAAGCCTAGAATCTAATTTTACATTTGATTATTTATTTCATTTAATTTTGTTATTTCTACATAACATTTTCTTTTCTTTCTAATTTCTTTAAATAATTAAAAACTGATGCATCAGATTTTTAATGTCTTTATAAACATAATTCCAATTAACAAATTAAAATATCGAAAGTAAAAAATTTAATTTCAAATTAAAGTCAAAATACAGCATTTTTTAAATATTGTCAGATTTTCCCTTTCATTTATATAGTTTTTTTATGTATTAGTCTTTCAATTAAATTCATAAAATAAAATTAAAAATATTTTCTGCTCTGCAACAATTTCTAACTGTATTTTTATATGTATTTTTTTTTATTTTTGTTTTCTATAAAGTCTTATTTATCATTAACTAATTTTATGTTGACTCCGATAATATTTTATTTTCCGCGAATTTAAATATTTTGAGTAAGTAATTTCATTTAATATTATAATTTAAAAAATGACTATCTGGGAAGTTGAGTTTGTTTTCATTAATGGATATTTAAATATCCATACAAATTATATGAATATCCTACAGGGAAAGTAAGAAGGACGTCAAGGCGAATCCTCGGTTAATTCCCTACAATATTTTATAGATATAGAAAATATAATCATTTACTACCTGGACTTTTGAATAGAGCTCAATATTTATTTATTTATAAATTATCTGTATATTTCGAAAACAGTCGAATTTTGTTTAAGGTACTCATTGACAAATTGTGTTGCCTGACTTCAACGAATAAAAGTTATATTTTTGTTACTTGCAATTATTTATTTAAATATAAATAATAAAAAATGTGTAATATATTTTTATTTTCATTTATTCATTAATTTTACTCACTAACACGTAACTAACACTTTGCTCAAAACTAAGACCTAAATGTTGCCACTGGGCTGCGTGTTGCTAGCAGCATGTTGCCAGCAACATCTTGTGGATTCCATGGAGACAAACTCATTTTCGACTTAAAACAATATTAACTAAATTAAGCTATGTCTTAGTTAATAATATTTGATACATGATATGTCTGTTCCTTACAACAAAAGCAAAGTGAAACATTTTTTTATCATTGGATTAAGGGACAATGGAGGAGGTTCTTTGGGCAATCATTGGCGAAAATAGAAAAGGTTTATCGGCAGCGATAAATTTGGAGGTTGCCGTAAAACACTTGAGATAACGGATGCCCCCTAGAACCCATTTTAATACCAATCGATGAGATAAGGGAACTT
This sequence comes from Zaprionus lineosus, assembly GCA_035044505.1. Classification (NCBI taxonomy): domain Eukaryota; kingdom Metazoa; phylum Arthropoda; class Insecta; order Diptera; family Drosophilidae; genus Zaprionus; species Zaprionus lineosus. The sequence continues at coordinate 3,050,830 of JAWNNX010000694.1, read as the reverse complement.
TTTTTTCGATCGATTAGCACAGTCTCAACGTTCAGTACGCAATATGATCTCGGCCAGTATTTTTGTGTGTTTTTGCTTGGTATCGGCCTTTAACTACTTTCGTACCCGCAGGCAGAGGAAGCTTGTTGCGAATCTCAAAGGACCTTTCACATGGCCCCTCGTGGGTGCCATACACAAGATCGTCTTCCTGACGCCCAAGAGTAAGTGAACTTCGAGTTTTCATCAGCTTGATCATTGGATAACTCAGTTCCTCAGACTTCTTTCAGCGCAGCGCTGGTTACCTGACCAAATATGGAACATTTACCAGGTGCTGGATCTTCCATAGGCTCTTCGTGCCTGTCGCTGACCTTGAGCTGGCGGCACAGCTGCTGCAGAGCACTGCGCATCAGGAGACGGGCTGTGAGCTCATGAGCGACTGGCTTGGCGACGGTGTGCTTATGTGCAAGCCGGAACAATGGGCCCAACGGCACCAGCAGTTGCTCTCGCTCTTCGCGAGGGACAACATGTTGCAGCTGACGAAGTTGCTGCACGGGCAGGCGGAGCAACTCAGTTCGCAATTGGTGGAACAGGCGGACACCCGTCGAGTATTCGACGTGTGGCAAGCGTTCTCGTCCAAGGTACTAGACTCCGTCCTGGCCACCACGTGCGGCATCCAGCCAAGCGAACAATACAAACAGTCACTCATCGAGTAAGTAATCGCCCGAGATGAACACCTGAAAACCAAAGGTGGATAGACAAGATTTAAGGGTGCTTTACTCCTACCTAAGCCTACGCACAGTTTAACCTTTGAATCCGGCTTGTAGAATCACGGAGCTTTATCGTCAGCGATTCCTTGGTCTTAAATCTGCCAACCGCTTCATCTTCTTCATTACATCCCCCTTCACGCGGCTACGTCAGAAGCGACTTATCCGCCGTATCAATGAAGAGAATCAACAGATGCTGGAACAGTTTCGGCAGGAGAAGCTAACAAATGCCCAGTTCAAGGATGGAAACGTCATAATAGATCGTTTGGAACCACTCCCAAAGCTGGAGCATCAGACGCTAATTGATGTTATCCTGGCCGATGAAGGCTTGACGGACAAGCAGAGGATGGACGAGCTGAACACCTGCAACTATATGGGCTACCTGCTGACCAGTACGACACTCTGCTTCGCTCTGGTGCAGATCGCTCGTCATCCAACGGTGCAGCAACGTTGCCTGGAGGAGCTGCGCAAGAGTCACAGCAGCGAAGACTGGAATCTTGAGAGTCTGCAGTTCCTTGATGCGGTGCTAAGGGAGACGCTGCGCATGTATCCACCCCAGCTAATCGTGGGTCGTCAGCTTAGCCAGGACTTTCAGTACAGTAAGTGCCATCGCTCAAGTGAAAGTCTCCACATATTAATCATCGCCCATCTGCCCACAGCACACTCTTTGGTTGGGGATGGTGAACTGCCCGCAGGCGCGGAAGTCTACATCAATCTTTACGAGCTGCAGCGCTGTGAGAAGAGCTACGGTAACAAAGCTACACAGTTCCAGCCGGAGCGGTGGTTGGACTCGCAGCCGGAGCTGCTCAGCTTCGGTCTGGGTCCTCGCTCCTGCCCTGCCCAACAGTTCAGTTTATCCCTGCTGAAAGCAATGCTTGCACCTCTTCTGAGGCAGTTCGAGCTACTCCCTTACGGAAACGAGGTGCGTCCGGACGTGCACTTAGTCTTGGGGTCTCGCAGTGGCTTCCAACTGGCGCTCAAGCCACGTTAGTCCATTGGGTGCAACAAATACTCATGGGAATCTGGGATACTATCGGAAATTATTCGGAGATTAGGATTAGAGATTATTTAATACACATTTATTGATACAGGACGAAAATAAATTGTTATCCAGGTCAAAGCATTGACTTGACCTTCGTCAGCAATTGTTACATTGGATTGCTTAAAGTATGACAGATCCAGTGGTGGATCCCACTATAATTTACTTAGAAACTAATATTAATATCTGGAGTAACCTAGTCGCTGCTCCTCCTCCGCATGCCCAGCTGAACTCCATTATCGGAGCGCAGGACAATGTTGACCACGGGTTTCACTGGCTCACCCATGGACAGCAGCTCGAACTCGCGCACAATTTTGGCCAGGATCATCTTCATTTCGAGCATTGCAAACTTCTGGCCAATGCAGTTCCTGGGCCCAGCACTGAAAGGGACGTAGGCGAAGGTGGCGTTCCGTTCGTTGCCCTCATGGCGCTCGGGCTTGAATACGCGGGGTTCCGGAAAGTGATCCGGATCGTTCTGTATGCCAATCAGAGCCATAAGTATCTCGGAGCCAGCGGGTATAACGCCATCCCCAATTTTGGAATGGGCTAAGGGAAGTCGATCAGTTGGATGTCTCGTCCTGGACGAAGTTTCCTACTTACTATACTTAAAGTCCGACTGCAGCTTCCGTCCGACGAGTGGAACTGATGGGAATTGTCTCAGCGACTCCTTGATGACGCATTCCATATACTTTAGCTCGCCGAGGTCACGCATAGAGATTGATCGGCTGCGATCTGTGCCCAACACATTGTGAATCTCGACCAGCATCTTCTCCTGCACATGGGCATGTCGGGAGATTGACCATAGACAGAAGCAAATGGCGGAGGTTGTCGTGTCGTGCCCTTCGAACATAAACGTGTCCACCTCCTCGCGAATCTCCTCGTTCTTCAACGGACGTCCATCGATGGTCGCTTGAAGCAACACGTCCAGAAGCGCCATACGTCGCTTACCTCCCACCTCGTCTTCCGACGTAGAGCCCTGAGCCGTCTTCAGCTCCTGGGCACGTTGTTCCTGCAGTGCTCGACGCCGCTGCTCGATCACCCCAATGGTAAACTTATGCATGGTCCGTATGAGTCTCGTTTGGCGGAGTTTTAAAAACGGGTGAGTCAGGGTGAAGACGAGTTCGCTGTGCAGGAACACGGTCATAAATCTCCATGCCAGCAGAGCGGTGCATCTGAAAGAGGGAAGGGGCAGGTGGTGCTGTTCAGAAGTTAATTTCGGGATATGGCGTCCAACCACACATACTCATTGACGGCATCGGCATAGGGGGTGCTCTTGGAGTTCTGGGCATTAACCTTGGTGCCCATTGCCGTCTCCGCTATGATGTCCAGGGCAGCCAAGCAAATGAAGGGGTAGACATCGAAGGGGGTGTGGCCGTCGGCGCGCTGCTTCAGTCGCTCGATGCAGACGTTGGACTGCTGGTCAAAGACCTCAACGAACTGTTCCAGTATCGAGAAGTGGAACGTGGGCGTTATGATCTTCCGGTGGGAGTGCCACACCTTCCCGTCACTAAGAAGCAGCCCATTGCCCAGCCAACGTCCGAGTATCTTGTACACTTGATGCTTCACCAGGTGCTCCTGGCTCGTCAGCAGCTGCTCATTGAACTCGTGATCGACGCTCAGTATCAGCAGCCGATTGAATACCCAAACCCGCTGCAGTTTTCCCGTCTTCTCCACTTGTCTGCGTCCCTCCTCGATGAAGCCTATGGGTGAATTTGAATTTACCTAAGTGCATCTTTCGTTCGTGTTTTATAATTTGTGATTCGTGATTCGTGATTCGTGATTCGTGATTCGACCCCTGCGATTTATGATATGTGATTTACGGCTTCGATTGGCCATTCCTGATATGCGATTTGAGATGTGCGACTTGTGGATCGAAATTCGTGGGTGAAATGCCCGAGAAGTGCACTGATAACGACCGAGCGCGTACCTTAAGCCGATCAAAGCAATTACCAAAAATACCTCGATAAGGAGATTAGCCCCAAGTATGTGAAAGGCAAACATTGTTTACTTTGTCGTTTGTTTATAGAATAACCGAGCCATAAAATTCTTTAAATAAAACATTAAGATTACGAATCCGAATCAATCGAATCCAAACACTTGGCGCTTTTATTGCACTGGAGACCCGGAGCATTCCAATGAATGGATGAGGGGTGCCCCTTTATCTATCACACGGCACGGTAATTACCCCGCAATTGGATCTTAATTAATTTGCCTTACTTTGGATAATCACTTGCGATGGTTAACTGCCAGGAATCGACTGAAGCCTCATTCTGAAGACTGTAGTTAAATTAATAAAAAAAGGCCATAAAAGTGAATACCCCGTTATTCAAGCTAACATCAGGTAGCACGCGATATCAGAGCGAACCCAGGTACGTGACTTGTTTATACAGAATGACATATATATTATATAAAATATATTTAATATATACATAGATTCGAGCTTATTCATATTTCAACACTCATTTCTAAATTAACCCTTTTATTGAATATTTTTTATTAATGAGTACCTCATCACGCGGCTCGATCTCGTCTCGACCTGATAACAAATGGAACTGTGAACTGTGCAAGTGCCCTGCATGCACTCAACGCTCAGCTGAGCACAAAGAAATTCCTTATCGGATATATATATTTATATGTATATGTATATATATATATATATATGCATTGGATATATTCTCGTTGTGATATATATATATATATATATATATATCCAAAGCCGGCAACAGATAGCGGGCTGAGCGACTTATACACAGATGTAACATACACGATATTTCAGCGTAGGTCCAATGATGGTAAAAAGCCCGACCTTGATCTGGAACAGGTTTGCCATAAGTTGCAGTCGGCAGTCGCTTGACATTCAATTTGAATGAAAACATTTAAAAAAACACCTCTCAATTTCTGCTCGGCACTCATCGTGATTGCATTAAGATCGACAAATAAATTAATGGAAAATTAATTGCACTCCTTGCGAAGAAGGACTTCATTTTGGGAGTCCTTGTGGACTGTACAACGATATCTGTGTATACATGTGCTTATGTATGTGTGTGTGTGGGAAAGAGTACCTACTTTTGGGATTAAGTTTGTTCATCAGATGCAGCGCTCCAAGTGTCGGCAGGCAGAAAGGTCCTGGAAGATTGGCGACTGCCTTCCGGCGGGATGCCTGGCTCCAATGGACGAGGCTGGCTACCGTTAGAACTAACACAACCAACGCGATCAGCAGCATTTTGTACTATGAAAGTCTAGCGGCTGAACTCAAGTCGAATGCTTAAGCTAAAGCTGTAGCTGCAGCTACTAAGGCAGCTGTGGTAGGTATGGGAGCTATGGGAGCTATGGGAGCTATGGGAGCTATGGGCGCTATAGGAGCTATAGGAGCTATGGCAATAGCCGATTATCTAATCACGGGCGGTAATATATAAGGATTATTGCAGTGCGTTGGCCGGGGATCGCGATCAGAGGAGCGGCCAAGGGAGTGGCAAAGATAGAGAAACAAACAAAAGCCCGCGGCTGATAAGTCCCAGCGGCGAACACTTGATAGTTGATTGTTTGATGAACTTGAATCGCTTGTAAATCGGTTTTGAAAATGAAAATGTAAATTTTTCTAAGGTACAGCGGCTGCTGGCCGACCTACAGAGAACTAAGAGCCGATAAGTGAGAGTGAGAGTGAGAGTCGAGAGTCGCGAGTCGGGGGTCGGGGGTCGGGAGTCGAGAGCTAAAAGTTGAGTCATAGCCGACTCTGGGTTAACTTTTTTTGAAGTAATTTCCGTTAGAGACATTCGTGCGGAAATTAAAACATTTGCCGTCCACAAGGAGTCAGTGCCGGGAGGGCGGTGGGGGAGCGGGCGGGTGGATGGTTGGACAAATGGACGGATAGATAGATAGATAGATGGATGGATGGCTGCCAAGCCATGGATAGCAGGCGTCGAACAACTACTCACACCACACCAAATCCACTCCTCTCCCTACACCCACAGGCCGCCCAGTAAAAAAACTAATTAACAGTTGCTTCCTGGTCCTGGGCGAGGGCCAAGTAACTTTGACTCTCCGTAATGGCATTTTATTATATTATTTTAAATGGCAAAAAGGTTGAGCAAGTCCAAAGGCAGAGACTGCATGTATGTGCATACATATATGCATACATTCATACATACATATATATATATATATATATATATATATTGTGTGTGTGTGTGCGTGTGTGTGTGTGTTTATATATGGGATCTGAAACGTGTTTTTAATTGTGCATTTTCAATTTTCACAATTATTGTTATAAATAAAAACGAGAAGCGGTTATTTTTTGGTTGCCTGTTTGGCTGTCTGTTCCTCTCTATCCACACTGCTCCTCCTCATTCTCGCCCACACCCACCCCCATCCCTCCCGCAGAGCAGCCAGCACTCTACTTCATTCTCTCAGCCTCTCTTTCTGTCGCCCAGCTGACCACGAGGAAAAAAGAAAAGATTTTCCACATTAATTCCTCGATATTAAAAATGCAATTTGTTGCGTTAATTGCAGCATGTGAAATGTATCAGACAATGCGACCGATAGTGCACACACACACTCGCAGACATGCACATGCATGCACACACAGACACACAAGACTCGGGCCTCTGAGAGATCCGGTCAAGTCACTTTAATAGCCATCAACGTACACGCCTATGCCCGTGCGGGGAACGGCGGACGAGTGTCCCCCCAGCCGCGTGACCGAATTGCAGGCAATGTCCTGTAGTCGCCGCCCGTTGGCAGCACTCAGTTTCCACAGATTTCTATATGCATTTATTTACTCGTACTCATATAAATATATACACAGATTCACACATGCACACATTCACACATACACACATACATATGCACATACACATGTATATAAATAGTTTAAAGCACGGGACAAGTTTTATTCCGGACAAGGCGCCAAGCATTCAAAAATTGATATAAATGAAGCTGCGAATGGCGCAAAGGCGGTGCGGGGCTAGGTGGGGCGGGTTAGGGTGAGACGAGGCGAGGCGGGGCGGTGCAGTGCGGGCCGATGGCTTTTTAAATCTGATCGATTTGTGCTTTAAGCAACGAATTTAAAGCAATTTTTTAATTTCTTTTAATATAATTATGATTTCTACTGAGATGTAAATGAAATTGTTTTGTATTCTCCAACTGATCTCAAGCCAATGATAGTCTCGTTATCGTTATCGATATAATGTATCGATTTTTTTTCATTTATCATTTCATCTATTAACATTTACGTAAATTGCGTGTTCAGTACATATGTGTGTGTGTGTGTGTGTGTGTATAATTGCGTATGTGTGTGTAAGCGACACGTCTCCCCAAAAAAATTGTAATTAACTTATTTTACTCTCTCAGTCATGTGATTCGCTCCGATATAACAAGTGATGTAAATGATAAAAAATTAAATACTTAAATGCATAATTTATTTATTTGCTTATTCACTTTGTACAAGTTTTATAATTAAGTCATGGGCGATGCCATATCCCACACGCGATGTAATCCAATAAGTGAATGGTGACCTATTAATACCCTACATACTACATCATATATAGACACTATGCATTCTTAATCCTAAATGTAATGTCGAGCTCGCTCCGTAGGAGCAACAAGATTTCTGAAGTTGTACTGAAGTCATCGATTAAAACAATCGACAATCGACAAAAAAACTATCGTAGGAATCTTCCTGAAGCTATCAAAGTTAAGGTAACTGGAAGCACAGCTGCTTTGGTAGGTCGGGACCCGGCATTGGGTCTGCCTAGCGGATAGATCTCAATGGTCTTTTGGGCCATGGCTTTTATGCCCACCCATGATTCCTCCGCCAATGTCTCAAGCAAATTCTCCGGAGGAAAGAAACCAAATCGTTTACCATGGTGGATACCAGTCAGCTCAAAGACAAAGGCGAGGGGAAATCCCACGTTATAGGCATAATCCATGCTAGTTCCACCTATTAGGTCAAGTTCATTAGCTTGACAATAGGTGTAGGACGCTCCAGTGGCTCGATTTATTTCATCCGTTCCGAACTTGGCGATCCTGGCTAGATTGTCTCTATTCTCGGCTATGGAACTGAAAAATACAAGGAGACTTTAGATATTGAAAGAGGCTCAGATAGTTTTGACCAACTTTTTATAGAGCCAGGGATAAAAGACACTTCCATGTTGACTGTGCAGGCTGAGAAACATGATTCCACGGCCGGAATCGACCAGGTCAAGCATTATGTCGCGAATAGTTAGCGTTTCAACCTCCGAGAAAGGGCTACTGCCAGCGTAATGTTCGCTACAGGGATCGCGAACCTCCGGATAGCCATGCTTCCAATTGATAGCGTAGTTACGGTTAAGGTTCGTACCGATGCAATTACCACCGTTGGGAGTGCGATTATTGCGCCAATAGTTATATTTGGTTCGGGAATAGATGTATCCATCGGGGTTGACCTCTGGCATAATGACCCAGTCATAGGTTCTAAGCAGGTCCGCATGCTTTTCATAGTTGACCACAAGTTGATGGATGGTGTACAAGGCGACAACTGGCGTCAGCCACTCGCGAGCGTGCTCCCCCGCAATCATGAAGATCACGTTGTTTCCTTTGCGTTTGGCTCCATTAGTAATGGTGACACTCATCAGGGGTCGATTTTCGTAAGTGGTGCCCACCTCTTTGAGCTGCACGCGATCGGCATAGACCTTGGTCAAGTTGTTTAAGTACTGGAGCATCTCATCGTACGCGTAGTAGCGGCTCGTGTCTAGCAGGGGGACCCCCCGACTCGTATTTGTGACCTGCTGATCAGGTTGAATTTTAAACGCAACCGTAGTATCGATATAAATGATCGATAAATAAAACAGGCATACGAAAGTTAACGAATAACGAAACTTGAACATTTTGAACGATAAGCAGATATTAAAATAAATGTTTCGATTATTGTAATCAAATTATTTAAAACAAATATCTTATTTATTTTGTGTACATACAATGTGTACCAGAAAACCTGTTCCCTCAACCAAACTGTAAGAGATTTGCTCTACACTAAGACTAAACGTGTGGAGCTCGTCAATTTATTTATAAAGAAAAGAGAGAACATACAAAATATTTGTACACAGGAAACGCATTAGTGTGCGTGTTGCCGGCTGTGGCAGTAAGTAGCAAATTTTAAATGAGCCCATGCTCCACCCGTCAAGCAACAAATTGCCATAGCTAGAAGGGGAGAAGAGGAAGAAGAGAGAAGGAGGGAAAAAATTGTTTATATTTTCATTTCTTTTCTTTTCGTGGTGATCTCGCGTTGTTCTGTGTTTGCAAGCTTATGTCACTTCTGGTTTTTTCGCGAAGTCCCTTAATTCATCTCTATTTGTATAAATGCTCTTTCGTCTAGTTGTATAAATTCTCTTTTCTGTGCAATATTACCTTATTCTTTCCAGGTCATTTATATTTGCTCACTTACTCATTCACTCACTCATTCGCTTGCTCCAACGTTAGGAGCACATCTAATGAGGTTCGGCTTATAATATTTTACGATCTATCGTTACTCTTTGTTTTTTTTTTGTCGTTCTTTACAACGTCATTTTTGGGATCGTACGCCGCCGATATTTAGACACCCAAGCAGCCGGCGTTGGGTGACTTCTTTCCATCTTATAGGCTGTGCATTTGCAAAGAGAAAGAAAATGTACTTTAGCCTCTCTTTATAAACAGAATACACAAATAAAATATCATATTTCAGTCAACAATAATTTTTTCTTAAAGCAGCGATCCAATTAAATACTTTGACCCCTTAATGATAACATCTTGTTGAACACACCCAAGGGTGAGGGAAAAAGCTGATAAGCTATATGCTGAATTCCCTATAGTCCCCCCCTCGCCCCTACAATTCGCAAAAATTTTGTAAATTTTAAAGCAGTTGAAGGAATGAAGATTTTTTGTACTAATGATGAAAGCTGCAGAGGAAAAACTAAGGACTACTCAACTTTTACTCATTTATGAGTAAATGATTAATGAGATTGTAAAAGATTTATTGTTATAGTTAACATTGCGATCACCGAAAAATTCACTTAATCTGAACATTTCAAGAATGCCAATTTATTTAAAAAGAACATCTCATTTAATATTTACTCATTCTCTCCAAGCCAATTTTATGTGCTAGCTCGTTCGGCTGTTTCCACACTTACTATCAGTGATACAGTTAGACCTGCAGACTGCAGCATATGCAAGTCTTCGATTTAGTGTAACAACCGTTACTGGCTTATCTGATGAAGATCGACTTGCACAATTTTATGGTCCACTCTTTGTTTTGTTGTTCGTTCAACGGAACTGTTTGTTTGTTTTTTGAAGTGCGATTGCCGCCGGCGCTAGGTGACTTATTTATATTTTATACCCTGTATATTTAAAAAGAGAGGGCATATACGTTTTAATCTCATTTAAATGCTTTGACTTTCAAATGATAATCTGTTGCTGAATACACCCAACGGCAAGGATAAGGAGTGCAAAACTGATAAGCTGCCGGCTAAATTCCCTATAGTTCCCCCATACTCGACCTTACAATTCACATGACAATTTCGCAAATTTTAAAGCAGCTGATGGAATGTAGATTTTCAGTACAAATTAAGAGTGTTCCAGAGGAAAAGGTGAGGATAACTCAACTTTAACTTATCCTTCTTAACGAGGAAATGATAATTGAAAAACTGTCAGCCTTGAATTCGTGTCTAATGAAAATGAGACTTTCTAAATGAAATGGCATAAATACCGTTATTCGCTTGCCTTTCACGATGCGTACTAACCTCTTCTAGTTACAGCTGCTAAAATATCCACTTAAAGCCACTGATTCGGCTAATTGAGTCAACGGAAGCCCCTCGCGACCACCGCGGGCAGCCTTACTGGGTTACAGGACTCGTCAGCTACGGAATAGAGCGGATAGATTATGAGCTAACGGAGCCACTATATCTTTTGGCTTTATGCTCCACTTTTATCTCATTTTGCGGTTTAAAAAGCCATTAAAAAATGTAATTATGTTGATAAATACGTCTTACTGGGCATTTTCTCTGCTTTTAGCCTTTATTTTTATTGCTCTTTTTTTCGTTTAGCTCCTTTTGACGCGAGCGCCCCGGCTCTGGGCATGTGGCAAAGGACGTTGAGAGACGTTACAACAGCAACAGCAAAGTTGCCATTGCCACTCAACTTTGGCCGCAACAGAAAAATAATAATAACAACAACTACAACAACAACAACAACAACAACAACAACTACAAAAACATCAAGTGCGGCAGCTCGGGCTTTTCTTCATTTTTTCGCGAACTTTTTACCAACAATTTACTTGGCGAAGCAAATATTTTATCATTGCGCCTTTTGCAGTCAAGTGGCAAGCAGGACCCCAGCTAGGCAACTGACCGGGGCAGCCACAGTGGCAGGAGAAGCAGATTCTGGGCTCAGGCCCTGCACCACCGACTGTTGCATTTAAGAGCCGTTTACGGATTCCAAACTCCTCGTTCAACACTTTTCTCAATTTCTCAATTTCTTAGCTTCTCAATTTCTGAATTTCTCAATTTTAGAATGAAAATTTTCACTTGATGAGTTTTGCGTCTTAGCCTCGCAGGACACTTTTCAATTGAAAGGGAATTGCAATCCTAATAGCTGCTCGTTCGTTCAATTGATTGGCATAATCGAAGGAAGCTATCAGTTTACCAAAAAAAAACTAAGAAGAGCTTTAAAAAACGGAATAAAAAAGGAAAATGAGAAAATGAGAAGATGAGATGATAGAAAAATGTTCCTTCCAAATTGACTTCTTCTGTAAGTTTCCTCGGCCGCTTGCAAAATTAATGAGGTAGCAAAAATTTCATTTCAATTTATAGATTATGACCCTCAAGGAGGCATCCATGCAATTGTCAATGTGCATAATTTATAATGGCAGGACCTGTGACTACTGTGTATGAAGAGAAGGGGTCGGTGGAGCTGAGATGGAAATAAGAACGAAGCGAAGAAAAATCCGATTAGTTCACTCGATGCTATGTGTCCTTCCGACTTTTGATGTTGAGGAGGAGCGACTCCTGCCTCAAAGGTCCTTGTGATGCGAGTCACGTAGCGTTCATGTCCGATTTTTAAGTTTGCGCTGCACAAATCACGTAACCCCAACGAGTGGGTTGAAGGGCCGCTGCCACAGGAGATGGGATCGTGCGGTGGAGAGCTGATGCGGTGATGTGCTCCTGGAGCTCTTTGTGGGTATCGGGTTTTAGAGGGTGGGTGGGTGGTGGGTGGTGGGTGGTGGGAGGGAACATTAACACAATAGTAAAGCTAATGTCCTACTTGAGGCTATTTGTAGTGGTGCACTTTGTGTGGATTTTTATGATTTGTTTACCCACCGACATTGAGACGTGAGCGAAATCCATTGAAGCTACAAGGACTTGGAAGGATGTCAGTGTACACCAATATATATACCAGTTATTATAAAGTCTTTGGCACTACTTATAGGAATCACATTCATGCAGACATGGGAAAAGTAACCAGGACACAAATATCGATATTCAAAGGACTTGATAAAGTTTCCATTGCGAGATCATCAGTTGGGTATCTTTTCCTAGGAATCTGAGCTCAAATTAGAGTCAAAAACCAAAAAGACAAAATATTCCCAATTTTATTTGATCAATAAAAATATAAGTGTGGCTTAAACGTAAGTCGTTTATCAAGAGTTATTCCTAAGTATTTAGCTTGGGTTTTTACTTGAAGCTCCGTGCCATTTAGGTAAACTGTTGGCGGATGTCTCTGACGAAGGGTGTAACAGACGTTTGTACATTTTTCCTCATTAAATCTGATGTTCCATCTACGGGCCCAATTTTCTAAAAGGTGAAGGTACTCCTGTACTCCATCTGCAGCCTCAGTTACACTCGACGACGAGTAAAAGTAACATACGTCATCCGCATGAGGCAAGTAAAGGTTTGTTTGGCGTATTACGTATAGCCTCATCTTGGGCCGGAATGTCTGAAGTGTAAATTGAGTACAGGAGTGGTCCAAGCACACTTCCTTGTGGAACTCCGGCTTTAGCAACGCGTGGGGCTGATGTTGTTGCCCTAACAGTCACATCAAATGTTCTGTTTTTTAAGTAAGAGCACAGCAGTAAGTAATAGGGCGCAGGCAGGAATATTAAAATGACGAAACTTAACTGGTTGATAAACAGCTCTAGTCGGCTCCCGTTAAGGTGCAAGAGAGCATTATATCAGGCAATTGTAGCACCTACCTGGAGATACGGCATCCAAATCTGGGGAATGGCCGCCAAATCAAACCGGAAAAAAATTCAAGTTTTACAAAACAAGGCCCTAAGACGCATTACTGGCTGTCCCTGGTACGTCAGCGGACAGACTCTCCATCGCGACCTCAACCTGGAGCCTGTAGAGTCCCAAATTAACAGACATACCAGTCGATACAATGACAGATTAATCGCTCACTCCAACAGGCTGGCAAAGCCACTAGCGACAGCCAGAACCATACGTCGCCTTAAGAAGAGGCAGTACCTATCTTTGCTGTAAATATACTACTAACTAACATTAACTGTTAACTATTACTTTTAGTCTTACTTTCACTTTTACTTTTACTATAATATTATAGTTGATTGGCGATATACTTTAAGTTTGTACAAAGCATTGTGATAGTTATAAGAAATTGGTTCTATGCTTAATAATAAAATAAGGAAAAAAAAAAAAAAAAAAAAATAAAAATATAAAATAATTATTCAATATTTTTTTTTATTTTTTATATAAAATATTTTCTCTACTTTTTAGTACACAATTTCCACATTAAAAATAATAACAAAAAAAAAAAACATCAACGTTTCAATTGCAGAAAATTCAGGAAAAAATGACAAAGAAACTTAAAAGGTGGAGGGGTGGCAGCCAGGAAGCGACTTAGAAGCCCCAATGGGTGCCGAAGCCGTCGAAGCTCATGTGGGACACGGTCTCCGCAGGCGAATAGTGAGCTACGGCGGGCTGGTGGCTGGTGGCGTAGGCGGCATGGGCGACGGGAGCAATTGGAGCCGGCTGAGTGTAGAACGCGGGCTGATGTGGAGTGTAGACTGGAACTGGAGCTGGAGCTGGAGCGGCATAGGTAATTGTTTTGGCAACTGCCGGTTGGTAGACATTATTGCTGATGCGGGTATCCTGCTTGGTCACTTGGGAGAAGGGCGTGGCAACCGATTTGGCATAGTGGGAGACGGTGCCATCGAAGCTCCTGACCACATTCTGTTGGGTGTGCGCGACGGCGTGCTCATCGCCCACATAGGCTACAGCAGGCTGGGCTATGATGCCGCACCAAGCGGGACACAGGAGTGAAAGGATTGCCGCGAGTGCTAGGAACTTGATTGCCATCTTGAAGCTGCGATTGAACTCGATCAACTGTTGCTCTCCATGGAGTCAGTCAAGCCTTATAAACAGGTACACACACGCGTTGACCTGGCCAATTACTCATACTGTGGCCCAGTTCCAAATACCTCTCCCTACCTGCCCTCGCTCGCACTTCATCACTCACCCACTCACCCACTCACGCACTCACTCACTCACTCACTCACTCACTCACTCACTCACTCACTCACTCACTCACTCACTCACTCATTCAGCTAGCACCGAGCAGCGACGTAACGGATAATGCGATTGACTTTTGCGTGACTTTCATAAATCCATTTCTATCTTGAGATCGTGGCAAATCAATTTACAACAACATCTACGGTGGGCATTTCGAGGGCGTGTCACCGTCCCACTTATCTGTGGCTATGTGCGCTCACTTGTTTGTGTAAACGCCCTGCCATTGGGAGGATTGCATAACCGGCAATTGCTCGATACATACGACCTGATGGTCGCCATCTGCCCGCCATCCCGCCATCCCGCCATCCCGCCATCCCGCCGAACCCCCCTCCCCTCCCATCACCATCCCTTCCACCAAGCGGACTGCTGGCCGGCCCAACTTTTGGTCGCAATTGCTCTGCACTCCACTCCGCACATACGTTGGATGCCGCTCTGAAGTGCCCTCAAGTGTCCCGGGCTTGTGCCCAAAATATAACCACCAGCACAATTTATGGCCCATCGGAGATGCATTAAAGATGGGAAATTGTTAATGCATTTCGACAGCTCGACTTCTCGCACGACTCTTCAACGTCTTTGCATTCAAATGGAACTTACGAGTACTCCATGGTTGCGGGTACTGAGCCCGATAAACTATTGTAGTGACATGGGAGCTTCAAAACTATGTATAAGACTCCGACTACAAGACTCCCATACAAAATGATATCACATGAAAATCGGCCCTTTGTTCAGATTTTCGGATTTTCAGATTTTTAAGGCTTCCCAATGAACGTCACTTTGCACTGTCATTTGTCGTTCGGGACTTTGGGGTCTAAAGAGATCAGTTCTTGGAAGTCAATTTTTAATTATTACTGTAATTGTCATCATTTTTAGATTAAATATTAAATATAACTGATTTGCAACGCCAATCAAAAACATGAACCTTGTTCACAAACCGTTGCATTTACCGTTACAGTTAAAGCTTTAGCTACAACTACGCGAAGTCTTGGAAAATGAAGGAGAATTCAACTTTTTTTATTTGAGGCTCTGATAAGAATGTCTAGAGATACTCAAAATATACACTGGAGTCTCATAAGACTCCCCAGAACTTCGAGTTGGGTTTTCCCTGATATAAAGAATAGGGAATCCAACAAGATATTATTTATTACCATTTTAACTGTCATTAAGCACACTTACTCCCAATAGAATTAAAATCAAAGCCTCCACGGCAATAAGCTGGCTTGTTCCTCTCTACCATACGTTCCCTCTCGCTCTCTCTTAATTACTCACTCTCTTACAGACTGCAATTACAATACTCCACACTCTCTCTCTCTCTCTCTCTCTTTTTCTCACGTTAGAATTTCAGGCTCCTTCCGATCGGTGCTTTCTCTTCGTGACGTGCGTCCGTCCCCTCCCTGTTCCATACTTGAAGCGAGAGATTGCTTTCCACCACTCACTCACAATTGAGCAGCACTCGAGTAAAGGAGCCCAGTCGATATACCCATAAAAATCGCTCATCTCCAATTGAGTTATAATGCAATTGGCAAACGTAAAGAAAATGTTGTTAACTTTCCAGTGAACGATGAAGAGGGGCCGGGGTGTGTACTTGTTGGATGGACGGATGGTAGACACGGTGTGGGTGTAAGTTGGCTGTTTCCTTCTATTCAGGACATTGTTGCCCATTGCCCACTGCACACTGCCCATCGCTCGTCGCCCATTGACCGTCTGGAAAAGTTTTGCGCAATGAAAATGACACATAAATAGCATCAACATTCAGGATCTCGGCAACACAAATGTGATTACGATTACGTCCAACTTCCAGATGCGGAGCAGGGCGGGCTGTATGTGGGCGAGTATGTGGGAGTCACCTTTGTTTGTTGATGACTTTTGCTTGATTTGTGTGTCCTGCATGTCCTAGCGCCCAACAGGGTGTATATGTGTATGTGTGTGTGTGCTACATGTGTGTGAGTGTAGGGGTCCATTATGGCTCTTATGAAATTTGGCACATAAATTGTATTATTGCATTTATGCTTGATTTTATTTCCGTTTGCCTCACAATCGCCATGTGATTGTGTGGGTGCTTAACTGCCTCGGTGTGGATATGCGTTTGTATGTGCGCGTATGTGTGCATTTGTGTTTTAGTGTGTTGATATGTGATTGTGTCCTTTTGTATTGACTGTTAAATTGGCTTTCGTTGCTTTTACGTCACTTAAGTGAATTTGCTGTGAATTCGTCTTCGTCGACGCTTTTAAGTTTCTTTCTCTTCTTTCGTTAAACCAAACACACACACACAAACACACACAGACGCGCGCGCATATGTACCTGTGAGTGCTTCTGTACATGTGCGAACGTGTGTAAGTACTGACATTTCAACGGTTTCCGTGCTAAGCGCCTTACTCAGCGCTGAGCACAATTTGAACTTCAATTAGCTGCATTGGCCAGGCTAATAAACGTTCCACTTACTTAACCTATTCCCCATCATCCGACACCCAACAACACCCATCACCGCAATACTGAGCTCACTTGCTCTTTCAATCTCCCACGTTCACACTTTTGCACTTCGTCCTAGTGCCCTCTCGCTCTCTCTTCACTTGCTGGTATACAATTACAAATGACGCGCCAGCGTCAGGCCGAAAGTCAATTAACGGGACTCGCATAAAAGCTCCACGCGCCTCGTCTGCTAATTGGAATTGAAACATAAATTAAAAGTCAAAGACGAGCACAAAGAGGAAGCCGAAGTCGAAGACGCAGACATATATAGACGAAAATGAGAAGAAAAGCTTAAAAGGCTGAATGCAACTAAAACTTTACGACTTCTTTGCTCACATATGTATGTGTGTGTTCAAAGTACCTCTTCTTCTTTCTAGCTTGCCTGCGTTTGCTTATGTGTTAGTGAGTGTGGATGTGTGCACTGGTCAAATTCTGAAGTAACGCCATACGAATACATGTAACCTTGTACAGTTCTCCTCTTTGTCGTAATGTTTAGCAATTACGCTAGTTTCTGGCTTCACCGTTATCGCTGCCGTCTTTCCGTTAATTTCGATTCTTTCTCATCCGCGTATTGACAGCTTAGATTAAGTGTTGACTATAAATTTAGTTGTTTTCTTTTTAGTTTGAGTTCACGATATTTATGAGGGCAGTGCAATTGCCGCTTACGAGTGGAAATTATTTACTTGCAATTACAAATGTGACCCGTTAAGAATTTGGCAGAAACCCAGCTATACTGATGCAAGCACACGCACACGTACACAACCTCTGCAACACACACACACACACACACACGGAAACACACAACACATACTAACTCTACTCACATTCGCTCATGCATGCAATCATTAAATGTATTAACCCTGGCTAGTGCATTACGCCAATAATCGACCCCATAGCGAATTGTTGTCATTTAAATGGAATAAAGCTTTATTCACAACAAATTATTACTGTAAATACATCATCGATACGAAGAATACAAAGCTAACACAAAACAAAGATATCTTTGTTGTATTTTAGTTCCCCACCAACTTAAAACTTCATACTTAAGGGTTAACGCTGTATTTCAACACTGTGGTTCCCGGGTGTTATATTGCCAATCAGCAGCCCTCTGTCTTGGGCTTGGTTTCAGCCAACCCCGGCCCCCAGTTCCAAGCCCAACTCCCACGCATCTCCCATTCCAATTCAACGGTATTCGCTGCCGTTCCCCTCTTCCTGTTCCCAGTTTGTGTGTCTGCCCAGAGCTCTCTGGCCCTGGTTTATGGCACAAAAGGGACTTTGCTTCAATTTTCTTTATATTATGGCTTGATTTAATTTGACGTGAGACTTGTTCTTGACCGCCACGTGAAATGAGAAAATCAAACGTCCTGCGGATTGCACAGTTTCTGGATTTCCGGATTGCTGGATTGCTGGATTGCTGGATTGTTGGATTGCTGAACTGCTAGATTGCTGAACTCCTGAACTGCGGGATTGCAGTGCTGGCCAAAAAAGTTGGCCAAGAAATGATTAAAAGTCACATTGAATGCGCTGGAATTCAAATTTCCTAATGAAAATATTAACACTTACAAAAGTAAAAGTCATTTCCCGGCTGCCAGACGCACAGGACAACATTACTTACCATATACTTCCATTCCATTCATAGGGTGGGTTCTGATCTGGCCGATTGATATAATTTTATTAAGCGCTCTCTGTAGCAATTATTGTTGTTATTCCTTTTTTCTCCCGTTCATTTTCGTGCTCCCAACGAATCCAGCCGGGACAAGCGTCACGCCCACGCGCCAATTGAAACGATGTCAGGGTAAAGTTTCGGCTGGGGTGCCACCCTCAAAGAGAAAAAATTACAAAAAGAAAATATACAAAACAAATTGTAACGAAAAATACTCGTAATAACAAATAGGAAAAGCAAGCAAAAAAAAAAAAAGTGATAATGAAAATGAAAATGAAAATAAAAATGCATAAGCACAATTTTGAGGGTAAGGACGTGGGACAGTCTGGACAGTCCGGACAGTCCGGACAGCCCGTAGATGGGACTGTTTAGGGGGCGGCAGAGTGTCGAAAACTCATTAAAACTTTTTTACAGCCCATTTAAAAGCAATTTGTAAATTGCGAGACCCTTGGACAAGGCGTTAAGAAACTGTAATAATTATTAATTATTTATTTTCGTAAGTATATACAAAACTTTATAAATTAAGTGTGTATATATATGTACATGTACGTATATATATGTACATATGGATGTACTCAAACTCAAAATATGTGCTTGTCGGATTAAATACTTAAACATTCTCACCTTTAAGTCGGCGCTTCTGTTTAACAATGAGAAACCGACAAACGTTTTGAAAACGGAAAAAGGCCCACAATCGCAGACACTAAATCACATTTCCTCACATTTCTTTGGGTATAAGAAAAATTGTGTTAGCCTGCGGTTTCCTCCCCTTCTGTCCTTACCGCGCCACTTAAATATTCAAAGCGAAAAGTTTGCTCTACACCTTTGCTGCAGTGCAGGGGTTCCTGGTTTATTCCTTATTATTCATGCGACGCTCTCTCTCTCTGTGTGCAGTGCTGAAAATTCCCACAGGATGCAACTCAAAGCCAACAACTTATGTAAGAAGGTTACCCCAGTAGCAGTCGAGTTAATATATACATATATGCGGGAGGTACGTCAAATGATTTTATCGACTTACCGTCAACGTTTTATTTTCACATATTTTGGCAGTAGGCTGGGACTACAAAGGATGTGTTATTTCTTATAAATTTATTGACTGGCTTCAAATTCCCAATCCATAGCTTATTTCCAACCTTTTATTAAATATCTTTTATACCAAGCCGCCGAGCCATATAATCATTTCACAATAGCGAGCGTTGAATAATCATTAAAGGTTTTGTAATTACGTACATGAGCTGAGACATTAAATAATGAAATCGGTTGATAATTTATGGTTAGTTTAATAACTAAAAAATTTTTTTTACATTTGCATAAGCTTTCAACATTTTTAAAAAGCCCGCCTATGGAGCTGTTTAAGGCTGCCAGACCGATGTAAATATGTATGGCAGCACTGTTTTATAATTTCTGAATGCTATCGATAGTAATACTAGGCGATAGTATTAGTTTGATAACATAAAAATTCATCGCCATATTGATGGCAAAATTAGTATTTATTTTCGATACATCGATTATCAGTTGACACTTGCCTAGTGTGGCCAAGTTGAAGCGAAAGCTAAAATACCAAATAGTTGAGTGACATGCATTCAGTATATTGCCTATAAGCTTATGTCTCAGCCGCTTGCATGTTGTGTGTAGTTGTTTGTCAAAATTAACGAATAAAATATTTCGATACAATTTACTCAAAATCGCTGGCAGTCGATGTCCATGCTACGACAAAAGCGGCTTTGACTTTACGCAATCACGGGAAAATATATTATAAATTTATCCATGCGGCACCGGGTTGTGTAGTGCTACTCAAAGAATAAAGAGATTAAGTGAAGAAGAGCGAAAGAGAGAAAAAGCCAATGCGAATGCGATTCGATTGGCAGAACGACAGACACAACGATATCCCGACATCGACACCGACACCGATTTTCTTCGCCTGTGGTACTGTGGTAGCCATCAGCCGTCTGTTCCGCTTTGCAATAAGAGAGAATATTTAGCAGATTTGCGCCGCAATTGACAATTTAGGGTAATCGGTGTACTGACGGCCGGAAAAAATGTTAATAAACCTAAAGGTGAAAACTTTAGATGCGCGCACACACGATTTTAGCATCGACAATGAGGTAAGTGTATGCGTGTGCGCGTATTTATCTATATATGCATTTATATATATGCACATATATATATATATATATATATATATATATATATATAATATACATATACATATTTGGGTATATATATATGTGTATATGGATATATACGTGTGCATGGATATGTATATTTAACAGCGTTTGCTTGTGCTTTCACATGCATGTGTGCTTGTGTATCGAAATCGGTTTTTTCGCATTTTGAGGTTGTGTTGACCAGAAGTTTCCAAAACCCGCTTTTCTCTTGCCTCCGTAGATAACTATACGACAGTTCAAGGACCAAATAGCCGAAAAAACGAACATTGGCGCCGAGTTTCAGCGCATCATCTACCAGGGGCGTGTACTAGCTGATGACAGGCAAATCAAGGAATATGGTGAGTCATAGACAGCTAGCTTAACTATTTTCCAATTCGATTTTACATTCAATGAGATTCTTTCAGATGTTGATGGCAAGGTGCTGCACGTCGCTGAGCGTCCACCGTTCTCACAACGCGGTGCCAACGCAACAAACAATGATGAGCCAATGCGTAACATTCGCAATCAGGGAAACCGCCCCAACCCAAGAAATATGCGAACTTCCCCATATCTTCGTGCTATCGATGGAATGGTAGTTGGTACTATGGCCATACCTGTTAACAATGGAGCTCTAAACGGCGCCGGGGTAAGTTCATTCATGGAACCCAAGTGCAGCTTGCATTCTCTTGAACAGATTCGGTCCTGTCACACAACCGTCCCCCACTGCTTTTGATAAGTCGGCTAAGCTTACCAATGACCTTCATGGTCTTTAGCTGTGACTCATAATAACTTAAATAACACCCTTTAAAGCCAACACTTGCAGGCTTTTAGGACACATCTTACCGCACCTTTAAAGCTTCACCTTTGACCTCAATGTTAATATGTTTATATTTTTTGTTCCCCTTGTAGACTCGCACAGTGTCCAATCGATTACCCCACTCGTCGTCCTTCTGCATGAACCGTATAACCGTTGCGTTGCACATGATTGACTGTGCCAACAATATAGCCGCCTATCTAGAGAATCCAGAGGTGGGACTGAACAATCAATCGTTGGATATTTTGCAACGAAATCGCTGGACAATGGAATCCACTGTGGTGGAAATGGGAATGTCCCCTATGGCGCGCCACAACAACGTTATGAACATAGTTCAGAATGCATTCAACATGGCGTATTCCGGGAACACAAACGGGCGCAATTATACGGTGCTCCAATTGCCTACAGTCTATACCAGCGAAGGGGCTGAAGGGCAGCAGCAGAACAGCAGCGCTGAAAACGCAGCAAATAACGAAAATGCCGCCAACGTCGTACCTGGCGACGATACAGAGGAAGGCGCCACAGCCGTCGCAGCGGTTATAATTGAGGATGTAATCGAGGATGACGAGGCATCTACTACAGACGCTACAGCTTCCGGTGCTGAGACAGAAAACGCTAACGCCAACGAGGCAACACCAGGCACTGCAGATGATAATGAAGCAAATGTGGCTGTAACTGGCATTGGTCTAAGACGTCGCACACGTCCACAGGTTCTGGCAAATGCCATTCAACGCTACTACACGGTTCAGACACGACTGAGACCTTTCGTGGATCGCTTCCTTCAAATACTGGAGCAGGATCCCACTTTTGACGAGCAGAACACTGCGGAGCGTGAGAATGCTCAGCGTATCTTTGACCGCGTTTCGGAGGCCTTCCATTATCTGTCACATGCTCAGCACTCCATTTCGGACTTAATGCTTGATCTGTCCCAGCCAACGCCACGCGCTCTCACCTGTCAGCCCATTCTCGTGGAGCAGAGCGGCTACATAAGGTCCAACAACATAATTACGCCCAACCTTATCGGTTCGCAGCTTACGTCCACCTCAGGAACTCCAACCTCTTTGCATACAGCACATAACAACCGCAATCATCTGCCGGTCTACCCGATGAATGTGAGTCAGGACATCCGTCAGGCGCAGGGTCGTGCAGCAACAGCCGCCAATGCTGCTGAGACCCGTGCACCGAGCACCATTGACTCTATTGCAGCAGAAACTGCGGCTGTTGTCGCTGGCCTCTTTTCAACGGCAGAGAGTATCGAGGATCCCGTGGATGAGCCTATGGTGGCCCCTCCTGCCAGTGCTCCATCAGCTAATAACCAAGCACCGGACCAACAATCGCGTCCAGAAACGGAAGACTGTAAGTATCCCGATCGATCGATGTGTATCCTTCGCTCCACCTAATCTTGACTTCTTAAACGGATGCACTAAGTGAAATCCCAACCTGGTTTATACATTTTCTAGATGCACACCAGGAGCAGGCAGCTGCTGCAGGCAATGCACCTCCAACGCCAAGGTTACGCCTGTACATGCCCGTACCATTGCCACCGCCCAGTAGGTTTTGCCCTCCCCCCTTGCCCGCTTAGTTGTTTAATTGCATCGCCTCCGTATAAGGAAGCTTTGATTGATTTCTTCCAATTCTGACCGTGTCGCTATTTCCTACTCCTAACTATCATTGACGGCGGCTTTAGCAATCAGTGCCAAGTACTAGAAATAGTTGAGTCCATCAATTCCATATTCGCATGTCTATCGATAATACTAACTGCCCCTAAAATCCGACGTCGCCTCCAGGCGCCGGACATTGTATGAACTTAGAGGCTGACAAGCGGATGTCCAACGACTTTGGTCACATGGTACCCACGATACCCCCAATATCCTCCAGCATCGGAGTATTCCTAACATTGTAATCCCTCCGCTTGGCTCCCATTAACCCAATAACCCAATAACTCATAAACGAATGAAATCGCCTTATATTTCGCCTCTCGCTCTAACTCCTTGTGCTTCCGTTTTTGTTATTGCTGTACTGTAGCGGCGCAGCCAGACTAATTAAATGTTTGCTAGATCGTTCGGCAGGATCCTAATGTACCTTGTTGGGATTCCATCTGATGCACTGCCTTGTGTGTTTGATCTCAGATCCGAGAAATCACTTTGTTATCCAAGATTTTAATCAATTCCTTTCCTTCACTTTTTTCTATGCAGATCCGCAGCTGCAGATGGCGCGCCTCTTCCAGGCAGTCGTGAACAGTGCCACGAATGATGCTGATCTACACTTGGAGTTTAATTTACCCAACGTTATGTCAATTAACTTGCCAGTGCATGTGATGGCCGCTGCAGTGCATCCGCATGACCAACAAGAGGGAAACGCTGCTCACAGCACTCCTCCGGCTGGCGGTGCTAGTGCACCAGCGACAGCGACTGAGGCCACTGTTAGTGGAGCAGCGACAGCAACTCCTGCACCGATGGCAGCTCCTGGAGCGACAGCAACTGCAGCAAGTACAGACACTGCAACAGCGACATCGGCAACAGCATCGGCATCTGGAACAGCAGGAACCGCATCTACCTCAAGCGGTGTACGCAGCGGTGATCAGCGGGCCAACACATTGCCCACAACAGCCACACAGACGCGCTCCACATCCCGGCCACAGATCCAAATCGGAGGCAACAATAATTTGGGCGGACGCATAATGCCACCTTATGCCGGATTCGATCGCTTTCTGCCCTGTCGCAGTCACCACATCCGAGAGCCAACACGGCTCACCAACAATAATAACAACAACAACAACAACAACAGCAGCAGCAGCAGCAACAGCAACAACACCCATCAAAGAGGGACAAGTAACAGTAAGTTTTTCCACCCTCCATCCCAATCAAATATTCCTTTTCCTATGCCACATTCCAATGGAACTATCGTTATCGGTATCGGTAATTGTTAAAGTTATCTTTACGGATACAAGTAGATACACAAGTAGACAGACAGATAAAGATCCTTTTTGTAGTCAATTAGCTTATCGTAACCAAAGCCTAGCAAGTGATTCCCTAGATGATCTTGCCTAGACTCTTGGGTATCGGGGATAGATATGGGGATTCCCATGTGAAGCTAAGCTCAGTTTCGGATAAAATGAGTGTGTTTAGTTATGTGTCCAGAGAGCGGGTTTGGATATACACTACATGAAACACAACAATCCCTTCCTTTTGTGAAGGATCCCAATGCTAATATGAGTCTTATCCACATGTAAACAACGTAGTCAGTGAAGGTATCGGGTCCAATGGCCCAAACATTTCAAGCCGTGAATCGGAAGAAGAAGAGCACAGAAATTGGAGTCCCGCATATAGAATGTTTCAGGCATTTTCCCAAGTTCCTCATGAAAGACATTCGTTACCCAATAACGCCCGTGATTGCTCCCCTGGGGCTCAGCCCGCAGAGGAATCCGTACATTCAAGCCTTATATCCGCATTGACTCCAAATCCTTTGATAGCTGATTTGGGCACAGCTGCAAGTGGCCCTGGCACTGGTGCTGCCGTGGCAACTGTAACCGTAGCTGCAACGATAGCCGATGGCGCCGACACGGCTACGACCGCCGCTGGAAGAACGACTGGCGGTAGCAGTGCTGCAAGTGACGCCAACGGGGGCAGTGATGAAGGTAGAGCCGCTCAAGCTGCTACTCCCTCCACTACTGCTGCTGCGGGTGTCGCTTCCAATGCCAACACCGCCGAGATCGCCCCCAATACCTGTGGATTAACCATAGGCGGAGGGAGGAACAATCATAGAGATGGAAGCATCGTGCTCTCCGAAATTCGAACCTATCTACAACAGAGAGTCTCTGCGGGAGCACCCATAAGCGAGGAGGCAATACTTTTGAGCATTGAACGTTTCTTAGATTGGCTGGGCGAAGTTACTAACTCAATGAGAGAAATTGAGAGCTCGGAATACAATTTAAGAGACTCCGTATACAACTTGTTCCGCCAGAGCATCCGTGTTTTCATCAATCTTTGCAACTCGTTCAGTGGCGACGGCTTGCTGTTCCTTCGCCAGCTTGATCAGTTCTGCGAACAGTTCCGCCAGCGCCTATACACAATGCTCGTTGAGTGCTGCCTGGACAGGGCCATTGCGAAGCGCTACTGGACCCATCTTATGCTCATCCTCTGCCTTACTCTTGAAGCAGGTGAGTAGTTGACTCTTTTTTGCTGTTTCTGATCTATTTGGATGACGAGGAGGCTAATCCTGCGTTTTTTTCCATTTTTCCATTTTCCACAGATTTCGCAAACGATACGTTGCATTACGTCTATACGTACACAAGGCCATCAACTCCACATATCCTAGATATCGCTGCTGTTCAACAGTTCCTGGTGCCGCGCGATGCACAGACAGCCCCCTCAACAGTCGTCAATGTATGTATAGATTTTCCACCTTAAGGTCTGATCCATCTATTATTTAATTAGGAACCATTTGTGTCGCCGCCGCCACTACCATTTCAACCACAGCCGCTGCAGCCTCAGCAAACGGAGCAGCAGATACACGACGACAACGTAGAGATGGCCGATGTTGCCAGCGGTAGCGCCAGCGCCACAGAGTTGGAAAGACCACTCCCTGCAGTAACTTTAGAGTCGCAGCCCTGGCACAGCAACTTCCCCAATGACTGGCTTCCTGTGATAACCCGTGACTTACAGAACCAAACGGAGGTGAGCGTTATCCTATGCGCCTTCCTCCTGCCACAGTGGGAGGGCAGTCTCCTTCCCACCATTTCTCGTTTCACGGAAGGAAACTGCTGTTATCCTGTTATTTATTATAAATGTTACATTTTATATTGCAGAATAACCCACAGCAACAGCCGTACTCAGATGCATACATAGCCGGCATGTCTGCCAAGCGTCGCAAGGTCATTCAATCGGATAAATCATCGTCCACTGTTGAGGGCCTCATTGCCAGCGGAGTGCAGCGCGCCATTGACAACACTGGACTGGGCGAGAGTAATGGCAACGTGGAGCGAGGTGTCGGCCCAATAGCAATCCCTCAGACGGTCATCGATAGCATTTCCCGCGATGCTACCGTTCAGGCCTCATACACAGATGCCGTGCGCACCAATGTGCGTGAACGTCTTAAGCAGGACAACGATTACAAGCCCAGCAAATATCCGCAAATCGCCAAGTTCTTGGAAAAAAAATAGACGGGGGATAGCAAATCCCTTGTGCTTAGTGCATGTACATTTTACTTTAATAAAATAATGTATTTAATTTAGATAATATGAATAGGTTCTGTTAAGACCAGAGCAGAGACAAACAACACACACACACACACACACACGCAAACACACAATCACACAATCACAATACACACACACACACTGACAGAAAGCGGCGGTCTATGGTCACAAGAATTGTTAGAAGTACATGCTTCGATTTAGTATTAATATTAATATTAATACAGATGTACCGCTGATATATAAGTATACATATATACACATAGGTATGAGTAAGTGCAAGACTTGCGAAATTAAAGGTCAAAAGAAATTTTTTTGGACAACAACTGCAGAAAAGAAAAGTTAATAAAAATAATAAATAATAAATAACAATAATAAATGATAAATGATAAATTATAAATAATAATAAAAAGAGATTCACGGAAAACAATAAAAGCTAATCGAATAATATCGATTTTTGTAGCCTGGAATAAAGTTGGTTGAATGGGTTGAGAGAGGGTGGGGAAGGATTGAGGGAGTCGCTATTGGGCTATGACGCCAAGAAATGCCTAGAATAGATTGATCTATTGATCTATTGATCCATCGATCGATAGCCATTGTGTGGCGTCCCCAAGTCGGGTGACGCAGTGGCCACTGGCGACCAAACAAAGTCGTGACGACAGCCGACAGAATTTTAGCCAAATATTTTAACTGTAATTAAGCGACCGGGCAGCCATTGACGTGATCTGCTCATGGGATGTGGTATATGGCTATAGCACATGATGATTTCCGTCAATTAGTCAATCTCTGGAATTTGCAGTGTATCTCGAGTGGCCGAGGGTGGAATTCGAATTGTCCATTCATTACAACAACTATCGTCCGGGCGCACATTTCCACGAAAAAGGCCCAAATAAAAACAAAGTAATATGAATTTCACATGACATGATAATCGTTCGGCATCTGGCCAAATCGGCGCTACTTGACAACGGCGACTATAAAAAGAGGAAACATGAAAAATTTGTCACATAAAAATGTTGCAGAAATTTATGATACCGAAAAAAAGGTAATAACTAATATTAGCTGTCGTTTGATGATGCTATTTTTGTTGTTGTTTTTGTTGTTGTTGTTGTTATTTTTGATTTTGTTGTTAATGTTGCCGTTGTTTGTTTCAAATATTTTCTGCGCGAAATGATCGAATCTTAAAAATAGCTCAGCTACGCAATCGTTGTATATTTTTAATACCATTAATCGATTGTATATCTATTTGTCATGAGGGGCGTGTAACGGTCACACTAAAAATAACCGTGCATCGCGCGTCCATATTCGTTGTTTGTCAAGGAGATTTGTGGGCGTGTGTGTCATCAGGCCAAGTCCTAGTCCGCGACCGAGACCAAAACCGCGTCCGAGTCTCGTTGCACGCTATTAGCAAATTGCCACTTACGGCGGCCCAATGATTAATTGCAAACAACTAAAGAACATAAGCCCTCAAGATGAGCAAGGGCACGGCGCGGGGAAGGAAGCTGAAGATGCCTGTGTTGGCACGCGCATTGCAGCCTGGAATTCGTTTGGAATTCGCGGCGACAGCCGGAATTCTTAAAGGGGCCTTTGGTTAATTATGTATGCGCTCTGCCCAGCAATGAAAACAGCCACAACTTCAAAATAAATTAAGGCTGCGGACTTTGAAGTATGTTGCATGCTGCTTCTGCTTTAGCGGCTGCTGTCGTTGACGTTGCTGTTTCTGCTGCTGCTGTCG
The DNA here is from genome assembly GCA_035044505.1 of Zaprionus lineosus. NCBI lineage: Eukaryota > Metazoa > Arthropoda > Insecta > Diptera > Drosophilidae > Zaprionus > Zaprionus lineosus. The sequence continues at coordinate 3,022,499 of JAWNNX010000694.1, read as the reverse complement.
CTTCTGCCAAAGCTCTTGTTTGTAAAGTTGCTGCTGCTGCTGCTGCTGCTGCTGCTGATGTTGATGCTGCTATTGCAGGTGCTGCTGCTGTTGCTGTTGCTGTTGCTGGAAGCATGCTCGATTTAATGTGGCGCCTGGAAAACTGCAACGAGATGGCGCCAGTTGCCACAGTAGCTTGAAGTGTAAGAGCCTCAAGTGCAATTACGTTGATTTATTAGTGGAACAGGTAGAAATTTTGGCTGCTACTGCAAATACTATAAAATACCAAATTTAATACTAGCTTTAATCTATCGTATATCGATATCTAAATCAAATGGTGAGCAATTCACCGTTAGCGTAATTTCACAAGCGATTGAATAACACAAAGGAGAGACCACTACTTGAATACCCTGTAAAGATTACCGTTCGCTCATCGGTTGGGAATAATGTGTAATACAATATCAAATAATGAAGAAAGTAATTCAATAATGTAATAAAGGTAATATTCCTTGATTAATTTAAGTTCCGAATAGTTATTTCCATTGATGGATAACTGATGTCGTAGTGTACCTAATAATTCATTTACAGGGTATTCATTTTGTGCCAGATGTGAAAAATCTTTACACACGATTATTATTCGATGAGGCGGTACAGCTGTTGCGGTGGCGGCAGTATCACCATCATCACCATTATCATCATCATCATCATCATCATCATCATCATCATCATCATCAGCATGAGTAACAACAACAATAATAATAATAATATCAGCAAAAGCTACAATAACAAACAACAAGAAGCCGGCTCATTCAGCTTATGCACTGGGAGCATTTCGATACTGTTTTGTGCAGTTGGAACGTCATAATTAAAACGTTTCTTCAAGATCCTAAGATTAAGATATACTCCGCACATATGTGTGTGTGGATGTGCTTGTGGTTGTGCTTGTGTGAGTGCGTGTGTTTAAATCTGTAAAGTAAAGTGCGCAGCCCTGATTTTCAAATCTCATGTGGTTTCGATTGTCTGTATGTAAGTGTTTGTGTGTGTGTGTGTGTATAAAGGACAATTTATCAACAGTGCATAAGAGTGGCAGTCAAAGACAAATAATAACAACAACAACAACAACAACATTAGCAGCAGCAACGCAACACAGAAGCAAAAACAGCAGAGAAAACAACAACAACAACAACAACAACTCGAAAAGATGAAAACACATGTAAACACATGATGATGATAATGATGCCCCATACATAGATACGAACACGAGCGCAGCAATGCATGGTTCCTAGGTTCCTAAGAAAGCAACCCAAGTTGCAACTCAACTAACAACATGCACATGTGGCTGCAACTCCCAATAGCAATAGCAATAGCATCAGCCGCACAAACGACAACACCAGCACCAGCAGCAGTAGCAGCAGTAGCAGCAGCATCAGCTCAAAGGGGGGGCATCTAAAACACGCACAAAAGAGACAGCGGCGCCGGCAACAACTCGCTGGCAGATTGAGATTGAGATTGACGCCTGGCGCCGCACACAGGAACACATGTAATTGAGTGTTGGCGCTGGACAATTACATAGGTAACAGTAGCAGCAGCAGCTCATCAATTTGCCAGTTGCCAGGGCCAATAAAAGCAGCAAGAAGGAAAGAACTTTTGCATTCGAAAACGCGCTTAATGTTCTACAAGAGCAGCAACAACAGCAGCAACAGCAACAGCAACAGCAACAACAACAACAGCAGCAGCAGCAGCAACAACGACAACAACAACAACAACAACAACAACAAAGATCAGAACAACAACAGTGACAGACATAACTGCGACATCAAGAGCAGCAGAGAAGTTGTCTGCAGCTTCATCAGTAGCAACAACCTACAACTCTAGGCACAACAGCGGCAACAGCAACAGCCAGAGCAACAGCAACAGCAACAGCAACAGTAGCAGCAGCATTAGCAGCAGAAACAGCAGCAGCAGCAGCAGCAGCAGCAGCAGCAGTAGCAGCAGCAGCAGCAGCAACAGCAACACCAGCAGATGGCGCCGAGTCCGCTGCCAGCGGCGCAGCCAGCATACGGATCCTCAGCGTTTTCATTACGTTTCCCAGTCGCAATCGGACCGTGTTGGGCTAAAGACGTGAACATCGGGTCTAGAAAAGACTAGCGCTACGAATACAATATACCATAATATACAATATATAGAAAAAAAGACAAATATAAAAAAAAAAAATATACTCACTCCACACTCACAATCTCGCTCAATAGTCGCGGGCTTTCGAAAAGACACAACAAAACAACAAAACGGTTTATAATATTTTTTTTTTGTTTTTTGTTGTTTTTTTGTTTTGTATTATATACAATATTATTATTATTATTATTATTTTTTTGTTGTTTTTTTTTTGTTTCTTAGAAGATTAATGAACAAGCTATATAGAAGTGCGTGTCAAGAGGTCACCCAAACACGATTGAGAGCGAAAGAGAGCGAGAGGCGAGTGCAGCCGGAGAACTCACATATGTACTAAAAATCCTAACGGTGTGAGTTTTATGCGCGTTTTTTAAGTGAAATCTAATGCCGCCGACAGGAGAAAAGTGATCGGAAAAACATTTCAAGGAAACTCATGATTCCCCAGATATTTAAACGCCGACATTGAAATCGACACTCAAATCTATACCGATATCGACACCGACTCCAAAATCGAGAGCGTTTTCGCCTGTGACTGCAACTGTGACTGGAACTGTGATTGTGACTGTGACTGGAACTAGAACTTAGACTGTGACTGTGACAGTGACTGTGACTGTGACTGTGACTGTGACTGGAACTAGGACTGGGACTAGGACTGGGACTGGGACTGGGACTAGGACTGGGACTGGGACTAGGACTGGAACTGAGACTCACTGCTCAGCAGACAGCCGACAGCCGACAGCCGACAGCCGACAGCGGACAGCGGACAGCAGACGACGCACAGCGCGCAGAGCCGATAACCGAAAACCAAAAACAAAAACAGAAATAAAAACAGAAAAAAAAAAACCGAAAGCATAACAAATATGGAAACTCCCGCACATATGTTCGAATATCAGTGAGATTTAGATTTTCCCCCGCATACGGAAAATTACCCAAACACTTTTGAGGACCGAGAGGCCTGCGTCGTGAGAATCGATTGCGGAAAAGAGCGTTTAGTCCTTTGGGAACCAAGAGACTCGCGTGTGAATGCAAATTGTGCAATAAATCGATTGGTGCGAGAAAAACGTTAAGTGCAAATATCCTAGAGATCCTGGGCCCGCTTACCCATCCGACACTCGTCTGTATAAATATATACAAATATATATATATCCCCGTATAGCGATCAGATCAGACTTACAACTTTTTCGACTCTCTGTCTTGATTGGTTAACGCTGCCAACATGACGTCCCTCATGTACACCGTGTTCCACATTGCAACATTGCAGTGTTCGGTGCGTCCGGAGATTTCGCCGTGCACGTGCGAGACGGGAAAGGCGTACAACTATGTGGAGCTCAACTGCGAGAAGCTGGAGTCCTTCAACGCTGTCGTGGACAGCCTGGCCAATAAGCTGAACCCTGAAATGAGCATCGATCTGAAAATAACGTACTCCCAACTGGACGACCTGGAGATGAGATCTTTTCGGGACATGAACTTCAATCTGTACAAGCTTCGCATGCAATGGAACGGACTAAGGTATGTGATCCTTTTTGCTTCCATCCAACGATTCTTCATAGATTCATAGCCATTAAACTCTATGGGTGGGACTTGAAAATTTCCCGTTAGGATTGTCTTTCCAATTCCTTTCCCCTTTTCCCTTTCCTGCATATGTGTATGTGTGTGTGTGTGTGTGTGTGTATGTGCATGTATATATATATATATGTGTGTGTGTGTGGTCACCAGAATTTTCCGTTCGCTGGCTATCAATTTAGGTTCCTTAAACCCAATAAAATCGTAACGGTAAACAACAAAATGTATGAGTAATGTAAATGCACGAAATATGCGCTTCACGTGTTTACAGCCAATTTCTTATTATGTGTGCCCAAAGACAGATGCTAAAAACAATAATAAGAGTAATAACAACAACAGCAACAACAACAACAACAACAACAAGAATCAGAAGAGGAAAAACAACAATAATATTGTAATAAAAAAAAAAAAAAAAATTAAAAAAATAACAACAATGACAAAAGCCACCGACGACTCATTATCAAGAGCCTCAATTGGGCCCCAATTGAGATGTGGACCACAGAAGCGCAGGCGTAGCCAAAGCCTCTAAAGCGTCTAATTATGACCTGGCCGAAGTACTCGTAAATGATTTAATTTTTCAATTAGGAAATGCCTGGCTGGGATCCACATGCAATTGAGACAAATTATGGTTACTTTTCGGTCATTGCGACACACGTTGCATTCCGCCTTCGTCCCGCCCCGCCTCTGTCACTCCCTCTGCCTCACCCTCTGCCTCTACCTCTACCTTTACCTTTACCTTTACCTTTACCTTTACCTTCGCCTTCGTATTAGCTTTCCTTGTTCGTCAATTGGCAACGGTCAGATGTCTCCCCTCTTACCAATGTTAGAAGCAAACCTAAGGGAACAGAAAAAATGGGAGCATTAGGTGAGGGGAATGGGGAATGGGGAATGGGGAATGGGGATGGGGGACTAAGATGAACCAAACAAACATTTTTCATCGAACTTCGATTTTTGTTATATTGATAATTGAATAGCCCAGAGGAGCTTCTGGTCTTATCAGTTTCTATATAAGCTTTCTCTCAGTCTCACCAACAATACATAGAATATATATGTGTATAGACATGAGTGTGTGTGTGTGAGTGTGTGTGTATATATATCCCCCTAGAATTATTATTATTATATTGTATTGGGCTTGGGCTTGGGCTTGGGAGCAGGCGACGTATACTTAATGCGTATGCAAAACTGATAATTGCAATTTATTGGATTCGATGAAATCTATGACTTGCAGTGCGAGTGAAAGGGAGCACACGAGCGAGAGGGAGAGAGGAAGAGAGCAGAGAGTCGAGCTTTAGTCGAGATTTGCACGTTTCCTCTGTTCTGACTCTGAATGAATTTCAAATTCATACAGACGCTTAAAGAAGAAGTCTATAGTTGTGTGTGCGTGTGTGTGTGCGTGTGTGTGTGCATGTGTGTTTTTCATTATTAATAACGAATATAAATAAATATTGGCATCTATATATATATGTATATATATATTTATATCATATATTCGTTTATTCCCTGCGTACATTCTCAGGAGTTTATAAAAATAATATTCAGGCCTATTTCATAAGCGGGGTTCATTGATATTTGCTTTTGCGTGTGTGTGTGTGTGTGTGTGAGTGAGTTAAGAGAAATAAACAAATATATAATTATATGCATATATATATATATATATATATATATATGTATATATATATGTATATATATATTTGTATACAAAGCTTGAAGGCAAGAAACAAATTTGCCAATTGATTTGCAAACTTCAAATTTCTGTAACTGCGGCTGCGGCTGCGGCTGCGGCTGCTGCTGCTGCTGCGCTGCTGCCGCGCTGTTGGCGCTGCTTCCTTCGGCTGATTGGTTATACAATTCGCTGACGCTGCTTTATCAGTTGAAAGAATCATTTGTCAAACGTCATCCATCAGTTGCAATTTGTATGTAAAACTGAATGATTTAATTACTAAAACTTAATCGAATCAGTGTTATATACACACGCACACACATATGTATATATATGTATATAGTATGTATGTGTATATGTAGACATCTGTATGCAACGCCGCCGATTCGATTTGATTCATTTCGATTCTATTCGATTCCCGCAACGAGCGCGTGCTGCCCGCTGAGGAGAACTCTTTACATTGATGTCAATTTATAATAATTGACCTATTGCCTTAATATCGCGCACTGACTAAATCATGCCAGGCCACGAAAGATGCGAATGTGTGTGTGTGTGTGTGTGTGTGTACCTATGTGTATGTATATATGTGTATATTCATCTGAAGATTGCGATCATGAATCGTATCAATAACGCGTGGCACATCTGCAATGATGATCCCTGATTCAGGCACGATCAACACATCATCGGATCGACTTTGGTTGCTAATCAGCAATGTCCATTGATGGGGCACACTTGCCGTGAATTTGAAATAATTCCCAAGCGCGTTAACTGCCAATTTTTCATCCATCCTCAATTCTGAGTCAATAAAATTATTCGAAAGTGAAAACTGAGCTCGATTTTTAATTCAATCAAAAGTTTAGTTAGGTCAACTTAAGTTCCGAGAGATGTGATCGCCTCTACATGTAACGGTATGTGTATAACGGTTATGTTTGTATAACAGTTATATAAGATAGCTTCTCAAGCTCTCCCCCTCCCTCTCCCTCTCCCTCTTCTTCGCGCACTTCTTCTTTAAATTATTAATTAATTTCTTTAAACTTTTATTGCATAAATCTCATAAGTACATTTCTATACATAAATAAGTACATAGTTCTTCCCCCAACTCCCCACCTCCCCACCTCCCTCCCTCCATTTCTCTCTCACTGTAGCCATCTATCTATGTGTGTGTGAGTGCGGCGATAAGAGCAGCTGTTTTAACGATTCGCTCGTCATAAGTTTATGACTGGCGCCAAACTTTTATTGTGATTTTTATGATCAATTTAACGATCGCTTGATGATCATAATCCGACCTAATCAAAATTTCTTGCAAGTGTATTTCTTCCTCACGTATGTCTGCCTCTGTCTGTGTGCCTCTGTCTCTATCTGTGTGTGTATTGGTAATCTTAAATCGAATTAGGTAAAATTCATTATTTCATTATTAAGTTCTGAGTCTACAAAATGGAAACATGAGTGCGAGTGCGAGTCACTCACGAGTGTGAGTGTGAGTGTGAGTGTGAGTGTGAGTGTGAGTGTGAGTGTGAGTGTGAGTGTGAGTGTGAGATGTGAATGAGATGCCTTGATGATGAGTTTTGTTTTGTTTTCCCGTATTGTATTATTTATATATTTTCCTCGTACTCGACTTATTATTATTAACAATTTGCTCTTTTTTTCTCAGGCTGATAAGCCGCTAGCCATGATCGTAGGGTATACACTTACACATAGGCCCAATCAGTTAAGTTGCTGATTATGCAGTTGAGTAGCCCTGAAAAAGTGCGAAAAGTATTAAATAAAGTATGATAACTATATAATTTATTATGGAATATTCCGAGTTGGTTCTGGGCGAGTGATAACGTTCAAAGTTCCAACTACTAGACTCCCTCCCCCCTCACCACTCTCCCATCATACCCTTCCCCTCTCCTTTTACTTTTCCCCTTCCTACCCCATCCCACCTATCGCTCTCACTTGCACGCAGCTTCTCTCTGTCGCTCCCCTCTATCGCTTTCCCTTTCTCTGGGTCGTAAAAACTTGAAGAAAGTAAACAATAAACAAGAAAGTTTCTACTTTGTTTTTGTTTTTGTGTTGTTTTTGTTTTTGTTTTTGTTTTGTTTAGACTTCGGTTATTAATTTTGTTTTTTAAATATTTATTATTCACTTTTTTCAAATTAATTTGTTGACGGGTTGACGGGCTGTCGGTGGCTGGGCGATGAGCGATGGGTGTTGCGTGTGAGGTGTTGGATGGAAGGTGGAAGGTGGAAGGTGGTGTATGGTGTATGGTGGGTGGTGGTGGGGCTGTCAAGCAATCCGCCTAATAATTACTCGAAGATGGAATGTTCTCTTGTTTCTGTTATTGTTATTGTTCTTTTAATTGTTATTATTATTGTTATTGTTATAGTTATTATTATTGTTATTGTTATTGTTATTGTTATTGTTATTGTTGTTAATGTTAATATTATTATTGTATTTGTCTGGTTTGGTGGGGTCAGCAAAGTTAGCCCGGCTTGTGGGAAGAGAGAGAGAGGAGTGTGTGCACCACCGACTTGGGGGAATCGAGAAAGTGTGCGAGAGAGAGGGAAGACATGGACCCAATTGAATTTTATTATTACGTTCAATCAATGATCAAGAGGCCAGCTTAGGTCGTGTGACAATTATATGGTTGACGTTAAGGAATTGCCTTTATATGTATGCATGGCATATCTATAGATAAACACATACAAATACACAGACATATAGACAGACACACATACGTAGAGACAGAGCCACATACCACATCTATAAGACATATGCTCAAGTTCAACGTGCGATCCGAAGCCACTAATTATAGATACAATACTCGTATCTATTGCAAGACCCCGACTATCATCCATCCATCCATCCATCCTTGCTGGTGCCGATCGAGAGCAGAGCCATTGAGAGTCTGGTCATTACATAATCAACGCTTGACAAGCCACTCACTCCCCGGGACCGGACTGGCTATCAATCAAGATCATGTGTCTCGCGCAGGCGCATCTAAAAATAGCCTCCTGCCAATCAGCGGACGCTGCTGGATATTACCAATAACGGCGCCAAGGATGTCCACTGGATGGCCAGTGCCAGTTCCATCAATTTGCACGCCAGCCAGGCCCAGTTCCCATCATGAATAATGCGACCGTTTGGCGCCCCGACGGCGACAGCCTAATAGCCGCCTATAGCCATCGATATAGATAGAAATGCACACACGCACACACATTACCATTGTGTGTGTGTGTGTGGGGGGGGGGGGGGGGGGCGTACTATTCATATATAGATAGGAACACAAATACACACAATAACTCATCTAGAACTATGAATGTTTTCAGCTCTTAGATCTGCGATACTTCATGAATCTATCGTTATCGATAATTTGTCGATCGATTCAAATGAAACCACAAGCTTAGGACTTAATTACAATCAATAGAATTTAAATCCGAGAATCTGAGAGTCTGTGAACCTAGGAATCCTTTATACCTTTCTAAAGAGGTTTCCAGTCGGTTTTCCAGAGCTTTAGCTCGGAAAATGTATGCAACGAAAACTTGTCAATTTTATCCTTTTTTTAGCACTTAAAAATATCCTTTTTTATAGTCTGAAAGTCAATTGTGGCCGATCCTTAAAGTCAATTGTGGCCAAGGAGTCTTGCAGTTGCATAAAAATCCTTGGAAAAGTTCCCATCTTTAAGTTGAACTGAGTGCAGAACTTTGAACTTTTATTAGATTCTTAAGGATATTCAAGCCGTTTACAGGAACAGTATGTTCACTTCAATTTGTGGTTTTAAATTTCAAGTTTGAAGCTCCAAATTCAAAATTTCGCATTTCACCTTCTAATGTTTTGAGAATTGTAATGGGACTCGTTTTGTTTTTCTTAAATAAAATTTTGTTTCTATTTATAGATCGCTGCCCGAGTTGCCATTTCGCGGGTTATCGAATGTCACCTACTTAAGCGTCGGCGACAACGAACTCGACGAGATTCCGAAGCACGTCTTAAATCACATGCCGATGCTGCAGACGCTGGACATTGGGCGCTGCAACATACGAGGGGTTCAGCAGGACGACTTCAAGGGCATCCAAGTGGTGACGAATCTCATATTACCCAGCAACAACATCACGCGGCTGGACAGGGGTGCCTTTCCGCTTAGCCTGCTCATCCTGCACTTGGGGCGGAACCAGATCGAGTCCCTCAACGGATCGCTCCACGAGCTGACCAATCTGCAATCTCTGTTCATCAATGCGAACAACATAAGTAGCCTGGATGGGGAGCTGCCAAATGGGAGCAAGCTAAGGCTATTGATGGCTCACAACAATCGTTTGGAGAGGCTGCCGGCGAACATGGCGGGCATGAATGATCTGGAGACGATGCATCTACACTTCAATTTGCTCAGATCTTTTGACGGCGTCTTGAGGAATGCCCAGTATCTGAACGAGCTGTTTGCGAACAACAACGAACTGGAGTACCTGGTACAAGATGAGTTCCAGACCTGTCGACAGCTGGAGACATTGAATCTGGCCTGCAATCATATTCGTTCGTTGAACTCCTCGTTGCATCCAATGGCCAAGCTAAAGATTGGTAATTTCTCGTTCAACGACATCGACATATTCTCTATGGAGGAGCTGCGTGGCCTGCGCTCGCTAAAGATCCTTGATCTGTCCTACAATCGCATACAACACTTGCTGCCCAGCCACAAGCACATGGCTGAGCTGATGCTAATTGATCTTCGCCTCGATCACAATCAGATCATCACCTTGAACGCGGCCCTGGCCGGATTAAGTAATCTCCGCATTCTGAGCTTGCCCGAAAACCGCATCGAGCGCATTTTACCGGGTGATCTAAATGGCATGAACCGTCTGGAGATTCTCGACTTGACTGCCAATCAACTGGTTGATCTAAAACAACTCGAAGTGGTAAGCGAATCGAAATACAAAAATTTCAGCTCTTCAATTCGAATTGAAGCTCGAAGTCAAACCCAAACTCGAATTTCATTCCGAAATCACAATTGCTTCCAAATATTCACATATGTGTATTCCACAGACTCTTCTGCCGAGCTTGAAGATCCTAAAGGTCGCTTACAACAACATAAGCAAGCTGGAGCACGACTTCTATGGGCTGCCGGTACTCTGTCAGGTCAACCTGACCAACAACTTCATCACCGCTATATCCAGTGAGCTCGTCTCGAAGACCCGTTGCAAGAATCACAATGTACCAGGAAAACTGGAGATACATCTAGATGGTAATCTTTGCTCTAGCCTTCAAATATATAGATATATATATATATATATATTTACCAAAATTTGGAATCCTACAAGCTGATGTTCCGATTAGTCCCGACGGGAAGCAATCGACTCCTTGAAGACTAATCTTTTCAAAAATTAATCAGCTGATGTTTCAGATTTTGTTCCACCGTCGCTTTCCACTTTAAAAAAATTTGTTGCATACTTTCGGGTGCTGCGCAATTTAAAAAAAATCTCATAAGAATTTCTTTGCTTTGTACGCAGATAATCCCATAATGTGTGACACGCAGCTAAACGAAATTTGTCGTTTAACGGCCGCCCAGGATGCGCGCATACGCGGTCGCTCCAAGTGCTTCGAGAACGACCAGGAGGTGTGTACGGTCTTGCCCATGCTGTACAACATTGCTCTGCCGGTGCTGATGAAGATGGCCAAAGTCGAGGATATGATAATCAAAAATAAGGATGAGACGCTGCCTCCAATTATAGCCACGTTGGGGCAGCCGCTAATTAATGCGGCTACAAATAATGCACCGTTGCCATCGTCTTTGGTATTGACTACGACAACGCCCGCTCCAGTTATTGAATTAAAGCTGGACCATAATTCCACAACAAGTCCAACAACAACAGTAACAGCAACAGCAACAGCAGCAACTTCAACATCATCTACAACAACAACAACAACTACAACGACTAACCCACCCATAATCAGCTCGACAACAACACCAGTGCCGGTCGCGCTGCAGGCGGAAATGGTTACCACCACAGCACCCACAGCCACAACAACAAGTACAACGACACTGAAACCGAATGATACTCTTCCCATTGTCCTGGACATTGAAGAACCAAACTTGGCACCCAACGAGGCCCAAATCAACGTGGGCCATGTTAATGCTACATCCGGCATTGGTGCTGAGCTGCCCAGTATAATGGAACAAGAGGAGGAGCAGAAACAGGAACAATTGCAGTTGCAGCCGCCACTGGTGGAAGATTCTGTGGCAGAGCAACAAGAGCGTGTCGCCGACACAGTGGCTAAAACAGAGTACGAAACGGTGGAGTTCATATCGAATATTGTATTGGCGCCAACGCCGCCACCAAGCAAATCAAATCTGCTTGAGGAGGATTCCGATTCGCAGTCCAACTCAGTGCATGAAGAGTATCCGTCGGTGCTGCCCGTTGATATGGAGCATGCGGTACAGAATTTGGAAATACCCGAAGAACCGCCGGAGGAGTGAGTCCTGTGCATAAATCCAAAAAAAAAAAAAAAACATATAATTATTTAAATATATAAATGCGCTGGCAGGCGTTAGGCCATGAGGGACTTGGGCGATAGGCGTAGGGTGTAGGGCGTGGCATGCATCGAGCAGCGAAACGAACATTTTGATTGTATGTTTTAAGTTAATTTAGTCTCTATCATTTGATTTAAGCGAATCGCGTTAAGTTGATGGCTTTTGTTGAGTAATGCGATCAATTTCAAAAACAATTTCAAAATACAATTCACGATGACCCAACGACAGGTGGACAAACACGACGAACAGGGACGGGCTTAAGTTATAGGTTTATTGCTGGGGGCTCAAGCGAATAATTCTCGATGTTCTATAGATATGATATGACAGCAGTTTGTCTGGCCAGTAGATGACAGCGATATTGAATATAAATATTTAATACTGTAAACACATATGTACGTTGAAAAGTTTAAGAGTAGGTACTTAGAATTAAAAAAATATATACGAAAAAACAACAAAAAAGAAAATATTCAAAAAAAAGTATAGAAAAACAGCAACACATACGCATTCACAGCGAAATAATGTTAAAAACGAGAAAGCACACACAACCACACATGCACACATACTCTCACGATACCGTAGTAACGCACATACACACACAAATATATTGTTATCAGTTGGTTAACAAATGAATTTAGTTCGTAGCGCGTAAATATATAAAAAATAAAAATGGTATTCTAAATAAAGTCGTAAATAAAAACATCTTTTCCCATTCTTACTGTTATCGGAAAGTAATTTAAAAGTAAAACAAGAGTATGTAAACTTTAAATTTAAAAAAGAGTAAATAAGAAAACAAGTAACAGTAAATAATACAAATCAGATTTTAAATACTATCTATTCGCATTAAAAAATCGATAGTCAATATGCAGCGTTGCAGTTTAATTATCGTAGATGTGTCATAAGAAGCAGCATGAAAAATGCTTATCGCTTATCGATACTTTGTACGTTAGCAGTTTATTTTAGTAGCTATAATAAATATATCCAAGTGCTCCTTATATATAAAATATAAAGCTTATAGTAAACACGAATATTCAATTTAATTTTGAATATATTTAAGATTTAATATTGATAATAATTTCCACCCTGAAAACAAATTCACATCTTATCACAATTTTATTCACATAAAACAAATAAGAAGCTAGATAATTAAAGGCACATCTATCTACAGTTATATTTGTGCAAAGACAATATTTAGCTAAATCTGTAGTAGGCCATTTCGGACCATCAATTTTAGGACAATTTTTATTAATCTTTTGAATCGAAAATTGAGCTGCTTTTGTTATTCGTTATTGAATGATCAACACTGCACACTATCGATTGTTCATGACTTATCGATATATCGTTGTTCGGTGATACCATCATCAGCGAAAGGAGACGGAACAAAACAGCAGCAGAAACAGCAAAAGAAAAGAAAGCAAACGCAAAAGCCATACAAAATAAGAAAACCATTGCGCTGCTTTTAATAATTTTCAAAGTTATTTTTTTGTCGTGTATTGTGCAAAAGTGTTTTTAACATCCACGAGTGTAAGTTCTACACTATAATTGTTTTACCTGCATCGCCAGTTTGTTGACGTCGTAGTTGTTTTCATCGTCTTGTGACTATCGCGCATTCGAAAAGAAAGTCGTAAAAATATAAAGCAAGCTGGGAGGAGTAGTTGCCGTTGTTTCTTGAAGCTACATACACACACAATCGCCAAGACAAAACTTCACACATAATACACTCAAACGCACACGCAAATCCAACAATAAACACGGACTAACTGCAACAGTGCAGAGCTGTGTGGAGAAAGAGAAAGAGAGTGCGAGAAGTTTAAGTCCACAGAGGAAGAGCCAGAAGCATTGCAACAGCGCCAGCAGGTAAGCAGACGTGGGCAGCGTTTGGGGCGAGAATTTCTCTTTAGTTTTAACTTTGTGTTGATGCTGGCATTAGCTGGTTGCAAAGTTGTTTTTTCGTTTTTATTGATTTCGGAATAGCTGCCATTTGTTTATGCATTTGGCAACGAATACAACAAACAAATGAAGCATATTGTACGTGTGCATATACATCTACGTTTATACATTCACATGTATATATAAGTATGCGTATGCGTATGTGTTCGTACGTAATTATTATTTTGTTTGTAATTTTTATTTCCATTTACTTCGTTAAACGGAAATCTTTATTCTTGTACATAATTAAAATGAAATTTCCCGCTTCCGTTGTGTGCGATCCCTCAGGTTATTTTAGTAGTTTTTTTATTATTTTATTTCCTTTTTTTTGTGTTTTTTATTCATTGATAACAGTTGTTGCTGAGCATTCGCCGGTCCATCTGTCGCCCGCTTCATCGTGGTTGTCGCTTAGTCATAGCCCAGCCCACCTGAAACTGGTTTATGTTCCCCACTTTACCGCAATAGAGTGACTAATGAATGAAGTTTCGCATTTTTGTGTGCCATATCAGTTGTCAGTACATAATAAGTAGTTTGTGGGCTTTAAAGGAATCTAATCTCATTTATTTTACTCGCTATCAGACGCACACTAACGCAACTTAACTCAGCACACAGACGTTCACTTACAAACGCACTGAGTGACACAGAGGCGCAGTACACGCCCCATATGATAGGCTTCCATGCAACATACAACATACATTGAAAGTGCAACACCATAAAGAGCGATAGAGAAAATCAAAAAGATCATTTGTACGTACAGTGGGCTGCATATCATAAAGACTGACCTTCGGCTAGACATTTCGCTCCACCTTCAATTGAACTGAAATTATCGATTCTACACATTCGCAACGTAACGCTAAACGATAAGAAGCACAAAAGAGTTTATAATATCTTTAGACGAGAACACAAACAAGATTTACACACAGTCATCAGCTGTGGAATAATTTATTTGTACATATAGAGCTCTGTGTACGTTACTTGTTTTTTTTTTTTTTCATTTTATTTTCTGTTTGTTTTTGAAGCCTCTTCTAATGTGCGAGAGTAGTTGCTGGCAGCCATTTAAATAGCATTCGTATCAATTCGCATCACGCATATTAAACATTAGACATTCGTTGATTTAGTCTCGCTTGTGATCTCGATCTCGGTAAAGCGCACGGTGCTTGCATTGAGCTTCCGCTGCTCAGAAAGTATTTGTTTTTTTGGTCGTTCGTTGAACTGAGCGCTAAATTCAAGGCTCTTGTTCGGACAAAGTAATTTGCAAACCGTTAAGCTTATGCACACACACATATATATGTCGTACTTGCATAGAAATTTTGGCAATAAAAACGTCGTCATCGTAATCTCCGTCGTGGTCGTAGGCGTCGTCGTCATCATCATTATCATCGTCATCTACGTCGTTTTCGTCTTCTTTGCATTTGCAGTCGCAGTCGGTATTTCTGCAAAAGTCAAGTGCAAAAATGTAACGCCATAACAAAGAAAGTGCCTGCCACCCCAGTTATATTTCAGTTCGCTCACTCCCTTTAGCTCTCTCCGTTTTTCTCTTCGTTTCGGCACTTTTACTGTGTGTATGTGTTGCTGTTTTCGTCTGGCCTTCAATTGCTCCCAAGTTCAAGCAAACGCACTTTCCTCATTTTCAATTCCTTTGACTTTATTTGCCTTTTGTTTTGTTTTTGGTGTTGTCGTTGGCCTTACCGTTCTTCTTGTTGTTGTTTTTCTTATTGTGGTGTGTTTTTTTTTACGCGACATTTAATTGAATTACTCGTTTCACCTTCTTCCTCTTTACGTCTGCAGTGACGAGCAGCGCGTGCAGAGAACAAACAATAACAAAACAAAGCAAAACAAATAAACCGTTAAACCACTTGCCCGTATAAAAAGCTTCACCGATCTTCACGCACTGTCCGTTTTTACAACCGAACGTCGGTCAATGAATCCCACAGAATTTATAAACAGGCACTCATACATCTGGCTGCACACATTTAGTAAACGCACGCAAACATATGAATACTTGTGTATAACTTGCACACACATACATGCAAACATGCATACTCGCTCGACAAGTTTAGTTTTGGAGCTTTTCAAGTCGAGTTCTTAGCAAAGTTTCCCCTATACCGGCACTTTACATACACGCAAACGTTTATATGTGTGTCAAGTGCGCAGCTTACAATAAACTAAAAACAACAATATCAACAGCAAAATAATATTTATAATAACAACTCGTTCTAAATGCTAGAACACTCACTTGAGCTCGACCATAATAAAAAAAATAACCTTTTAATGATATCTTATCACCTTAAGCTCTAGAAACTGCCATTAAAAATGGGTTGATGAGTGCGTTTGTATTTGTTGTTTTACCAGTGGTGACGTATACACATAGCTGTGGAATAGCCTCAATGAGTGTTCAGTGTGTGTGTGTGTTTGTGTGTGTGAGTGTGTGCATGTATATTCGTATTTTGAAATAATTATTGTACTTTCAAGAGTTTTAACTATATTTACTTAAGGATTTATAACAAATCCAAAATATTTCATTTTCTCCTGAAATAAGGTTGAATCATAAAGCAGCTACCGATGAAGAAACATTCAGCATTCATTATAATTTGATATTCTTGCATAACGACGGGGGATTAGTTGCAATTTTGTCTATTTTCAAACACCTTTCCATTTTTCTCGAGCTTTAACAACCCTCTTCCGCTTTAAATGTCTGACCGTTGGATTTTTGTGGCTTCTTTAAATTTGCATTGCAGGTGCATGGTGCATAAACCAAGGGCATATTAGTTTATCAAACACGTGCTAACACAACGCCAATACTAAGGAAAGTAAATGTATATGTGTATGTGTATGTGTATGTAAATAGATAGATAAGAACACCATGTGGTGAATCATATGGATATGAATCCAGACCACATTTGTCTGATTCAGCTTGAACCATGGCAGGCAGGCCCAAACGGACCTTTGACATAGACATAGGGTATCCCAGAGTCGACTTTACCGACGTCAATCTAAATTTGCACGTTCTATTCGCGTTGTACATTTTGTTTGCCCGCAAATTGAATTACACATTCCTCTCTATTATCTGCACCGGGCTGGGGCATTGTCTTTGTCTCCCTCTCGCCCAGTTCTTGCTCGCGCCTGCTGGAAGTCGGTGCTTCGTGCAGGCTTGAACTTGGACCTTCGGTGGGAACGCTTTGGTTTGGTATGGTTTGCTTTGGTGTTGTCTTCATTTTTATTTCCCCTCAACGTTGGGTACGTTACATTTTGCTTTCCAAAGTTTATTCCGCGTTCTATTCGTTTTGCACTTTCTGCTTTACAAAGTTTTAAAACAATATAACAATGTTTAATATTTAACACATTTGTTTTAATTTCTTATTATTATTATTATTATTATTGTTATTATTATTTTTTGGATGTGATCTTAAAACTGCACTAAACAACAACAATAAATATATATCTTTATATATGTACTCTTATACTATGTATTTTGATTGTATTATCTTGTATCTCATACTTAGCTTGCTTTGGAGCACTTAAACAGCATTAAAAAAAAAGAAACGAAATAAAAGTAAATCAATAAAATGATAATTTAACTAAAATCAAATCAAAAAAAGAGCAAACAAAAGCTAAAAATTTGCGCAAAAAATTTAAACAAATTAAAACACCTTCTATATATAGCATATAGAGAACAGAAATATATAGAAAACAAGCTACTCGTATAAGTCAAACGCAAATACAAACGAAAAGTAAGTCTCAATGTTTTCTTTGCATTTCATTTATTACATACACTGCCAAAAAAACTGTATCACTTGTTAAAACACACTTAGAAAAATAAATTGTACTATATTCTACATATATATATATACATATATATATATATATATATATATATATATATATATATATATATATCTATATATTTTGTATGGCTGTGAGCATGACATGAATAACTCAACGAAGTAAATGACACTTAACGAAACTTCAATGAAATCTATCATAGAGCAGTCCGGCAATAGGAAACACGTAATAGATTGAAAGGCAGGCAGTGGAAAGAGGAGAGGGAAATGTTGGGTAATAGAAACGAGACGAGAGACAAGAGACAAGAAACAAAAATATGCTGCACTGTATAAAGTTTTAAGTTAAAAACAAAAAACAAACATTAAAAAAATGTAATGGAATTTGTACTTGCTTTCTGATTTTAAACTTAAACACAGACATGCACACACACACACACACAAACACACGAACACACACAAACATATATATATATATATATATATATATATACAGATGTAGAAACACACACACACACAACAAACCAATAAT
This sequence comes from Zaprionus lineosus, assembly GCA_035044505.1. Lineage (NCBI taxonomy): Eukaryota > Metazoa > Arthropoda > Insecta > Diptera > Drosophilidae > Zaprionus > Zaprionus lineosus. The sequence continues at coordinate 3,004,392 of JAWNNX010000694.1, read as the reverse complement.
AGACTTGAAATCAAAATTTTATTTTCTCAAAACACCGACCGACGGATCTCGGATGTTGGGTCTCCGTGCGATACATTGGAAGTTATTCGTGTTTTTATGTTCGTATCCGTGTTGTAATTTTTTTTCGAACGTAAACTGACAAACACTTCAACATTGAACATTTTTGGAAGAGATATTTGGAATTATTAGAACATAACTGAAAATGAAAACGAATTGAAAATCTATATATATATGCAGATTTATACTAGAAACATAAACTGTAAACGCCTTTGCTGGAACACCAAAATTAAGATGTTAACGAACTTCTTTACATTTCTTGTTATACAGTGAGAAAGCAAAAGGACGATATGCAGGTCAATGTCGCCGGACTACGCAGAAACATCAAGAATCTCGCGCACAACTATTCGGATGCCCAGGTAAGATGCAAGTATGATTCATATTGTAAAAGAATGATGCACATAAATTTCATCTCTCGGCAATGTAGGTCAAGGTGCGCGAGGCAACCTCCAATGATCCATGGGGTCCGTCGGCCACAATAATGGCCGAAATAGCCGATCTGACATATAATGTGGTTGCCTTCTCCGAAATAATGCAAATGATATGGAAGCGTCTGAATGATCATGGCAAAAACTGGCGGCACGTCTATAAGGCGCTCATTCTACTGGAGTATCTGATTAAAACTGGCACGGAAAAGGTTGCACAGCAGTGCAAAGAGAACATTTTTGCCATACAAACGCTGCGAGATTTTGTTTACTATGAGGAGGGTAAGGACCAAGGATCACATGTTCGCGAGAAGGCCAGACAGCTTGTGAGTTTATTGAAAGATGATGAGCGGCTGAAAAATGAACGTGTGAAGGCATTGAAAGCCAAAGAACGATTCGCATTGCATCCTAGCGGATTTGGAAGCGACGGCTATATTGATGGACCCTCACAACGCGACATGCCGCCCGGCTGGCAGGAGGAGCCGCCCAAAAATGCCTCCGAGCTCGAGATGGTACGTCCACAAACCGCTGGCGAAGAGGAATTGCAACTACAGCTGGCTATGGCCATGTCACGAGAGGAGGCCGAACAAGAAGAAGCCAAACGGCGCAGCGATGATGTGCGTCTACAATTGGCCCTTAGCCAGAGTGAGCAGGATTTCAAGTAAGTTTCAACTGTTGTTTAGTTTTTTTTTTTTTATTTAACATTTGTTAAATTTTTTAGTCGGGATCAGAACGGAAGGCCCATAGTGCCACCCAAAAAGGAGGAGCAACAGAGCCATTTACTAGATTTGCTGGATATCTCGCTGGGTGCGACTAGCATCTCCAGTCCACCCTTAGGGGCTACAGGTGGCGGTGCTGTTGTTGATCCATGGGCAGCGCCACCAAATCGTGCAGCTAGTCAGTTGTCAGATCCTTGGGCGGGCAACGCATCGCCACAGGTGGATCCCTGGCATCCATCTGCACCTCGCCCGATTATGGGTGTCGGTGCGCCTATGGGCGCGGGTGCTACGAGTCAACCGGCGGGCGCCAATGATGCCTGGGGCTTGCGCACACAATCACCTTCAGTTGCTTCTGGCTCCTCCAACGAAGGCTGGCTGCAAACCAACGGCAATGCCAGTCAAAATGGTGGCCGGGTAGCTGCTCCTGCTCCTGTCGATGCTTGGCTAACGAAAACCACAGCTAATGCTGGCTTGGCAGCTGCACCCGCTTCTCAGCCCTCCACCAATGGCACCACTGCGGATCCTTGGCTATCGGAGGCGCAGCCTGCAGCGGCAGCGGCAGCGACAGTGACAGCGACAGCGGCAGCAGCAGCAGCTGCAGCCTCAGCCGACCCTTGGGCGGTAGCGCAGCCGGCTTCAGCAGCGCTGGATGATCCTTGGAAATCATTGCAAACAGGCGCCGTTAAGGTAACAACCAAATTATCATCTGAATAACGAATTTACATATTTGACTTCTTTCGTAGAAACAATCGCCAGACTTCGACGAGTTCGACTTGATTACCAATCGCAACAAAAGTGGCGATCACAGTTACAACGCCTCCAACAACAACAATGGTAAGTGGGCATTGATTGGATTTATTTATCCGTGAATTGGGCTGATTAAAAACATCCTTATGTTGCAGCTTCACTGCTCGATGACATGGATCCACTTTCAACGAATTACGGCAACAGCAGCTCAGTGCATCCCTCGACGGGAGCTACAGCCAAGAAGCCACTGAAGGATCCGCATTCATTCCTAGGCGAGAACTCGGCGCTGGTTAATTTAGATAATTTGATCAAACCAATCGCGCCGCAGTCTCAGCCGGGTCTGGCGCCAGCCTACAATCCATTTGCAGATAATGTGATGCCACCTAAAACGAATCTTTTCCAGCAACAGCAGCCAGCCGTAAGTGACGCACCAGTTTGGGCATGAGCCAGCATCAATGAGTAAAGTATATAATAATTTCATCTCCCTAATCCCCGCAGGTGCCGTCCATTAATCAGTTAAAACAACAGCCGCCCTTTGCAGTCAACATGAACCAGGATCCGTGGGCGCCAGTCAGCGGTGGCGTCAGTGCAGCTTCTCAGGTGAGTGTGTCGCGTGTGTGCAGCGAGGTGTTTCGGGCAGAGTACGTTTATAGATGTATCGAGAGGACATTTCTTAAAAATCTTACTTTCCACTTATTGTTTGAGGCTCTGATCTCTGTCTGATCTATCTAATAATTTTTATTGGTATTCCTATTTACTTTATTTAATATTTACTTTCTTCAATACGTTTATCATTTCCCTTTCATGCATTTTGTTTCCTACTTTCTTCTATACATTTGCTTTGCCGTTTTGATATCTTTCATTCGAGCAACTGTTGCATGCAACATATTAAATGCAAATCCAAATCTAAATCTAAATCTCAATCCAAATCCCAATCCGAATCCGAATCCGAATCCGAATCCGAATCTGAATCTGAATCCGTATCCGAATACGAACTCAAATCATAGCCAGCTCCGCGTCAGCCGGCGCGTCCCACCAGCTTGAAGTTGATCGAAGACTTTGATCTTCTGAACGCGTTCGGCAAACCCGTCTCCCACTCACAGCCTAGCGCGCAGGCCTACAGCAATCCATTGACTAGCAACAGCTCCTACAACAACAGCAACAATAACACCTATCACACCCACAACTATAACCACAACAATAGCAATCACAACCACAGCAACTATAATAGCAATGAGAATGGCAACGAACAGATGTACGGCTCCGGCAGTCAGAGCTACAGCAGCCCAAGCATCGATAGCATTCGGAACATGGATATTACGAGCGAGACACCGCAGCGACCGTTCTACCCGCTGGCCTCACCAGCCCCCGGGCCGTACAGTAATTACAGTACTCCTGGCTACTCATCCTACAGCCAGTCCTATAGCAGCGCCCTCTCCGAATCCCTAGCCGGCACTCCGGGCATAAGCATTACTCCACTGGGCTACGGCTATGGCTTTGATGGGAACATGGCTGCTGCTACGCCCAGCGGCGGCTACCACAACAACTCCAGTAACAACACAGCTGGTCATCATTGCAAGCTGGAAGTGAGTGGAAGTTTCTTGACGTGCCGTAGATTCTCGTTATCGTCGTTATCGTCATTATCGCTCTCCAAGTTGATCGTTGATCGCTGATCTTCTTCTTGTTAAGCGGCCGCTGATATTGCCAGAAAATCGTTATAGAAACAGTTACAGATTTGCGATTTATTGTTGTTGCTTTGCTTGAGTTCTTCTTTATTTTGTTGTTGTTAACATTATTTGATTTTCTCCTTTGATTTGCCTCCTCCCTAACAATATCCAACTAGCAAGTGCTAGAAAAGTTATCCTTGATGGTGCCCAGGGAATGAAACCGCTCTAAGAACTATTATTCCTTAGCCGTTAGTTGTTAGTATGAAAGAGTATATTTTTTATTATCTATTATTATCCTGTCATTTTGATAATCAGCTTTTGTCTGTTTGCGCAATATTGGGTCCTTAGGACAAGGGTATCCCTAAAACATATGGATCCAAGTGTAACCATAATTAGTTAATTATATTTTCCGTTATTTGAACTATACTGACAATACAGGATGTCTCAGGATAAGGACATACTTTTTGTTAGCTTAGACGGGGATGACGGGGTGAAAGAAGTGGATGCTGATTTACATTGAAGTCGGTTTTATTCCCTGGGCCATCGGTAGCTAGCGGAGTCGCATTTACCACGTACTCATCCTAACCAGCAGCTGCTCTGCGTTAAACACCGTTGATACATAATATTTTTTAATTGTAGCCAACAATGGAGGCTTGGACGCTTAAATAAAACACAAACAATAATGCAAAATGCAATGCAAATGGGTAAACTTGATTTTTCGAATGTGCATGAATCCCTGCTAACAAATATCCTAGGATTAAGGATGCGTACACCGTAGTTTGTCCATTTAGTTGGCAGTATTAAATTATAAGCAGAAACGAACTCACAATACACTAACAAAACTACTAATTAACTAAATAACTAAGTAATTAACTTAATCTTAGTCAATCTTACTAAACCCTAATCGCTCCCCATAGAGTATTGCATGTAGCTCGTAATGCATTTGGTTACAAATTTGCAGACTTTTAAGATTTTTACATTTTTGTAGTTTTCTCCTTTTTTTCGGAATCGAATTTTTAACAAAGTTTTTGGCATTTTTACAGCAAAATAACAACATGCCGTGGATAAAGCCGGAGGCGACAGCCACAAATCCGTTTCTGTCATAAGGTGAAGGAGTCAATCAATGAATCAATCAATCAACCAACCAATCAATCAATCAAACAATCTGCCAATCAATTAACCGATCAATGAGCAGCAACTAAACGCAACTTTAACTAATATCCGTTCATCGAGCAAATGTTGATGCAACAAAATGTCCATAGTCGATCAGGACAGATCGGAGCAGCAACCACAACAACAACAGCAACAACAACAGCAGCAGCAGCAGCAACAGCAACAGCAACAGCAACATCAACAGAATCAAAAACAACAACAACAACACATAGAAGCCAAGAGCAACAATAGAAAAAGAAACCAAAACTTTGATTTTCTTGATAAACTAAATTATGTGTAAGAAAGTATTATTAAATTGTAAAAATGTGATGTGTGTTGTAACACTCTGTAAAATCCAAACAACAACAACAACAACAGCAACAACAACAACAACAACAACAACAACAAACTAAGAAGTACAGTACAGTAATAAGAACACCAACAAAAGAACAACTAAATCAGATCAACTCCGTGCAATGTTTGTGTCAGTTTCAAAAGTGACATTTTGATACGACTTTTTAAGCAATAGTATTACACGAGCCTCCTCCCAAATTGTATAGATTAGCTAATTACTTAAGATGTGTACTAAAAATACAGTAGGTGATTCGATCCGCTGACTATAAGTTAATCAATTTTCCGCTGTAATTTGTTGTTGTAAATTCGTAATGGAAGTAGGTGGAAACCAAAAAGAGCAGAGAGCAGAAACGAGAAGCTTATATATATGTATATGTATATGTATATGTATATTTATATATATAGATCCGATCAATTCATTGACTAACCCACTAAATTGATATATGATAAAGATAATGGATACAAGATTGTTATATAGCTTTAAAACTTATGCATTGAGTGATGGACGTGGAGAGGGGGAAATTGGGCGGGTCGAGAGACATTCACATCGACAAAAACAAAATGTTTGTGTCTGTGCTTTGTAATTGTAAAATTTTTATACTTTTTTCGTTTTTTGCGAACTTTTATTATTGTTTACTTCCTTCGTATTTTTTTATTTGTTTATTGTGGTGTGCACAGCAGAAACAATAACAAAGAAAAACAAAAACAAAAAACAAAAAACAAAAAACAAAAAACAATAACAAAAATATATAGAGATTGAAATATTGAAGAGAAAACCAAGGGGAATAAAAGAACTAAACATTTTTAAAAAATATAAAATAAACACACATACTTAAACAATTGTTTCGAAATGAAATTTTATGTGCGCTTGTGTTTTGCAAATGCAATGCATCTGATTTTTGCTGTTGGACATTTTTATAGCAAATAGTTTAAAATTTACAAAACAAATCCAAGATCGAGACATCAAGCAAAAGATTATATAAATACGATACAAAAAGGAAACAGCAGAAAGGAAAACAAAAACAAAAACAAATATGGTATACATTTAGGTTAGAATACGTAAAAATTGTATAAGCATAAATTAATGATAAAAACAAAATTAAAAAAATTAAAAAAAATAAAAAAAATTTCAAAATATTTTAAAATATTGCAAAATATACTAAAAGAGGAAATTTCCCATATATTAACACACACACACACATATATATATATATATATATATATATATATCTTTATATACACATATACACGTGCAAATTGATTAAAATTGTTTAATATTGTTGCAATTTTTAGTAAAAAAAAAAAAATCAGAAAAAAACAAAAAACAAAAGTAAAAAAAAAATCAAAAATCAAAAATCAAAAATCGAAAAGAAAAACCAAAATCGCGTTGCTCGCATTGCACAACAAAATTGGCAAAAGTGCTAAATGATCCTCTGGCAGCGCACCTCACCCTCATCTTGCATGCCTGGAAGCCACCACTTGACAGTCAGCGCCATCGCCATCGCCATCGCCATCGCCATCGCCGTTGCCATCGCCACTGCCACTGCTAGCACTCAACACTTTGTTTGTGGTGAGGTGTGGATAGGATGGAATAGGCTGGGATGGGATGTATTGGCGGGAAGGCGGTTAAGGCGGGAAAGGCTGGGGTGTGTGCTGGGAGGCGCCAAATGTGGCAGCGGCGAACGGGCAGAGGCTAAGCACGATTATGTTAATTTGCGGTGTGGTGCGGTACACCGAAGCCGCCAGATCTCGGCAGCATTAACGGAGCACGCCCACCGCATATGGCAGTGATATTTGGCCAACGCTGGCAAAGGTATCCAGGCAGATATCTGGTGGTGGCCTGGGATGGGATGGGATGTAAATGTGTACGTCGACGTCGACATCAGCATGGATGTGGACGTGGATGTTGAAGTGGATGTTGAAGTGGATGTTGGAGTGGATATGGATGTGGATGTGGATGTGGATGTGGATGTGGATGTGGTGTTGCGCAAGTGGCTGCCTGACGCGATTTGGTTTTGATATTTGACATGCGCTGGGGGCCATCAGGAAACTTCGTTTAAATGAAATCAAAAGTGCACAAATACATAATCTACACAAATTTGCAATCAACGTACAAGTGTGAGTGCCAAAATGGCAGCATGAATGCATATTTGTGGCATGGACACGATGCCACGGCGCCATCATAATCATCGCCATCGCCATCATCATCGTCATCATCATCATCATCACCATCACCATCATCGTCATCAGCATTATTATTATCATTTTTGATCGAGGAAGAAAGATGAGAGATGCCCCGATGCATGAGCAGATGAGAAACGTAAGTGGAATCTATTTTCTATTCATTCATAACTCTAAGACAAGCGGAAATCATTACCTCCGGTTACAGGAGTGTAAAGGACTTGCAGTTACCCTGTACCTTATATCTCACTCTATGAACTCAATTATTGCTGTGGCTCCTTTATACATTTATCCTGGCATGAAACTGATGAACTTGTAGCCTGTACCCTGTAAATCGCATAGTCCCAACCAAGGCAAATCCTCAGGCCCCAACAGGTGGGTGGGTGGTCCAGGGAAATACATAATTGCAAATGTGAGGATCTCTTAAAATCTTCGTATAAATGAATATTTCCCACGAGTTATCAAGAATTATTTATTGTTGGCCACAAATTATTAAAATATGTCCTGCGCGTAGGATATCTTGCATATCTTTTGTATATACTGTGTCGGGATCAAAAACAAGTATAATCTGAAAATGAACTAAGATATGTCTGAATGAAAAAAAAGGATTCTACTCTAAGACCCTTGGGACATTTGCATCTAGGATCAGGACTCTATATACATACTTTTTAGATAAATATTTTATTATGTGTGTTTCTCCGTGTTTCTCCGTGTTTCTCCGTGTTTCTCCCCAGTTTATTCGCCTTTAAGCTACTCTCTGAGGAAATGTCCTGACATAAAAATATCTATCCTTGCTTCTTTTTCCTTATGTTCCCGGTGTCATGGGAAATCTTATTTCCTGTTTCTATGCCCTTTTTTTTTTGATTTCGTAACAAGTTTCATTCTTTAAAGGAACAATCGAAATATTTTCACTTTTTATTTGCCATTCTAAAAGACCGGCAACGACTTGGAGACACATCTTAATTTTATATTTACTATTCATTATTCATTATTCAATATTCATTATTCAACATTCAGTATTCATTGTTTTATACCCCTTTCTGTGCACAGATCTTTGGGTGCAGCATTTTGATTGATAAAATCCAATCCAATTATTCCTCTCGCTCTCTTGCTCTCTCTTTCCCTCTCTCCCTCTCCCTCTCTCTCTTAGGTATATTTGTTATATTCGGAACGATTCGCATCCATTATAAGAAACTACAGGGTATAGCGGGAAGTTAGTTAAGTGGCTCTTTATATTTCTGCAAGTCGGACAATCAGAGACAATTAACAGGTATCTCCCCAATATCTGCCAGGTAACTCTCAGGCTTCTCCCTTATTGAAAACTAATTGGGCGGGCGGGCATAGTGGGAAATCCGCTTGAGGAATGCTTTATGATTGAAAGTGTAATTTCGATCCCATGCTGACCTCCATAGACTGTGGCAACAAATGCTAATGACCCGCCGGCAACAGGTTGTTGTCGTTGTTTTTGCCGTTGTCGTTGTCGTTGTCGTTGTCTTTGCCGTTGACGTTGTTATTGTTATTGATATTGTTAGTGTTGTTTTTGTTGTTCCGCTTCGATAATAAAAAATAGAATTAATAGACAATTTCTGGCGGATTTTCTGCTGGATTAAAGTCGAAGATGATTTGTGAGCCCGCGACACGAGGTTCCCCATTTTGGCAAACATTTCGCAAAAGTCGATGTCACGGAATAGAAGTTTGCCAAAATGCTGGTCATCACTCCATAGAACAAACCTAACAAATTGCCAAATCCAAAGTCATACATTTCACTCACAATAGTCTTCTCCAACAAAAGAGTTACACTCCCCAACACACACACACACACATATACACACCTCGTGCTTGGTTATATTGGAGTATAGACCGTGGATTTTGGCTCGAGCTTCTTTTGGATCTAATCCCTTGTTGGTCTAAGGTCATATCATCTGTCTCGCAAGACCTACGCATATCATAGATCCAAGGTGTTCTTCTACTTTTGAGTTGCGCAGGACATACTTATAGGGATCCAATTTCAGTCCGGATTCCGTTAGAAGTTGGACTTCTCTCTGACAATCGGTGTCAGTTTATGGGAAATGAAAATTTTTTACGATAATTTTGACATACGGTTTCGCTTTTTATTCGGGTTTTATTCATTTAAAATATCAGGAATATCTTTGAACGATGTTTCGTATCCAGGGTCTCTGCTTTCTTATGTCTGTGTAGATGCCCGGAAATTGTGAGCGGGCACAACCAATTCCAAACGAGACGACGCCGTATTGTATCCTTTTATTGGTCAGCGGTCCGCCCGAGTCACCGGAGCAGCTGTCTCTGCCGGGTAGACTAGCGCACAGCATTCCTGGAAAGATCGTTACGTCTGCCTGCTGGTAGTTGCTTCTGCATTGTCCAAACGGAACAAGGGCCACTGTGGTGTACCGCAATTTACGCTGGGCAAACTGTGCAGACGCTCTGACCAGACCCCAGCCACAAACATTAAGAAATCTGGGTAATTTTGAGGTTCGCCGGGGCAGTCTCACGGGCTGGGCACATCTTCGGAAGCGAATGGGCGTGACTAGGCGCAGCATCGCGATGTCGTTCTGCATTGTGTTGGGGTTGTACCTGGCGTGGACCACAGCGAACTCCACCTGGTGCACTGTTCCACCAGCATTTTGCCAAGTGGTTCCAGCGCGCACCGTGTAGCTGCCGCTGCCAACCCCCGTGCAGTGGGCGGCTGTAAGGATCCATCGTTGAGTCAATATACTTCCGCCACACATATGACGCCCTTGAGACTGAACAGATACAACATGGGGAAATTTGCGACAAGTGGTTTGTCTACCACCGACGATCCTAGTGGGGAACTCAGGCTCCTGCCGCCGAATGCTGCTAACATTGTACATGCCGTCCACCTGGGGGGTTATCTGCGCTAGGGAAATGGGCTGCTCGTACAGCAAGAAGTGTGTCCCATTGTTCACGAAGTATCCACTGCTGAGCTCCGAGATGTGCTGTGGTTGATGCTTATGCTGATACTGCGGCTGAAACTGATACTGAGGCTGAGGCTGAGGCTGAGACTGAGGCTGATGCAGCTTTTGCGCATTGGCCGCCAGCAGTTGAAGTATGAATATCAAGAGGCCACTGGTGGCTAGGAGTGGTCTACGCTCCTCCATTGCCGTTCCACGCGACGATCTGTAGTCAACTAAAAGAACGTCGATAGAATTTCACCTTTTAACTTGCGAGTCCCTAGACCGAATGCTAATTAGTAACCGTTTCTACTTTTGGCAAATAGGTTAAAGCAAAAGTTCGTGCAGATTCGCAAAAAATCATAAATGAGAATCGTTTATCCATCTTTTGTTGTCTGCATTTCGCCTCTCTTTCTCTTTCTCTTTCTCCTTCTGCTTCTCCTTCTCCATCTCCATCTCCATCTCCATCTCCATTTCTTTCTCTTTTTCGTGCTCTCCACCTTTGCGTTTGATAGACCTTTGTTTCTTTTCCCACTCTTGTGTTTTTTTCTTGTTGCTTGTGTGCCGCCTTTCTCCGTCCCCTTTGCCCTCTGCCATGTAATTAGCCGCCAAAAGTGAAATGGAATCAAAGAGATTCCTATACTCTATCCAGCGATCTCCGCGTGGAGGCGGCTCTTTGTGTAAATTCCTTAAAAACTTCCAATCCGTTGCCCACTTGGTGGCTTCCAGCGCATAAATCTCTGGCGTGAGGCTTTCCAGCTTTTTGTCACCGGGCAGGAGTTGGGCGCCGGTCGCTGATCGCTGATCGCTAACCGCTGGTCCAATGGTCCAATGGTCCAATGGTCCGTTGGTCCGATGGTGGAATTGGTTGGCTTCGATTGTTGCCGCGTTGTTGGTTGGCTACTGTCTTGGCCATTTTTGGTAGGGCGCCGCTTCCGCATGGCACATGCCGCAGAGACAAAACAATAAAACGATTAATTTCATGTAAATTTTGCGCAATTTAATTATGTGCGAAATCTCAGCTAGACAATGCCTTCGGTCGGTGCTCGCCGATTGTGGGTCGGTGGGCGGGGGGATTAAAGTAGAGTCACGGACGGTGACGGAGATGAGGATGAGGATGGAGACGGAGACGGAGACGGAGACGGAGATGACGGGATTGGTCACCACCAGGAATAATAATTAGGCAACCACTGTGCGGCGGAAAGTGAAAGGAGTAGCCAGCAGCAGCCTGGAATCCGTAAGCGATCATCAAGATGATAATTATGAAGAGGATAATGATGATGTTCATGATTATGCAAACGTTCGACTTATTAGTTTTGTGCGTATGTAAATTTTCTCTTTCTGCACTCTGCGCTCTGTGCACAAGGTGAGCCTAAAGTAATTACGTCTATCGATAACAATCGATTGGCAGCCGTTGCGGCACCCAACTATCGTTGGGAGATACCCAAGAACAACTATATAAATAGTTGTATAAGTTATAAATTAAATAATTGAATTTAATTCACGTTACGCATTGGACAAGTGATGAGCTTTTGATTTGATAGAAGCTCTATGCATTTTTCGATTAATCGCGTTTCCGAGTATTAAAAGAGCTTTTCCTGGCTTCCATTTGGGTTCGTTGAGCTTTGATTTACCCGATTTAATAGTCTCTGCTTTGAAATCAAATTAATTTAATTTTAAATAACGGTTTTTGGATCGCTGCCAGATTTTTTCTCTAATTTGAATTTTCTTCGATTGATTTTTATATTTTTTATTATAAGTTTTATCGGCTTTTGAGCTTTTTCAATCAAATTTTCAGCTTTAATCCGCCCGTTGTCTATAATTTTCCTATGAGTGTGCATATTTTTGGGGTTAATTAACCAAAGTTATGGAAGCATGAGAAATATTTAGATACCATAACATCTTAAGGTTAAATGGGGCAGCTGCCAACATTTTCTCTCCGCACCCGCGGTCCCCCTTGCCGTCAGCCCCTCTGAGTGGCTGCTCTGTCTGTGTTTATAGAAGGCAAGTAAAAATATTTGCAGTGGTTTGTTTGTTGTTTGTTTGTTGTTTGCTTGCTGCTTGTTGCTTGTTGCTAGCTGCCTGCTGATTGCCGCCTGTGCCGTCAGCGTCTATCGCGTTCTCTGTTCCTCTCTCTCTCTCTCTCTCTCTGCTCCTTTGTCCCCCGTTTGCCTCCTCCTCCTTCTCCTCTCCTTCTGTCACTTCTGCCATCGCTGTGTTTAAGGTAAAACCATGAAAAATTGCAATTTGTATGCTTTAATTAAAAAATCTGTCAAATGCCAGTTTGTGCGCTCATTAATGGGTTTCTATGGCAGTTGGGAGGCGACGGCAGCTTCACTTAACCACTCAAAGCCGCGAGCAACAACAAAATCATGCTTGACATAGCGTGAACTCCACATAAGCGACAGCCTAGCCATATACACACACACACACACATACAACTATATACATATATAAATACATATATATATATATATATATATATATGGATTGATGCCTGTTGGATATTAGACTTGATATGCTCAGCTCACGTTGATGTCTAGTGCGAGGATCTGTTGCCTGCACCTCTTGCAGAAACAAAAGACTCAGGCAACGAACTTTATTATGTACTATCACGTATATATAAGCATATATTTTTATATGTATTTAAGGGTCTCTTTTTATAATGTGCGCTGGAGGCTCTTGCATAATACACGCTTTGCGCGCTTGGGTCTGACATGGCCCGTTTCTAAGCACGCCAAATTGATTTTTAATTATGGGTTGTCAAGAGATGAAATATAAACGAGATGCTCTTCGTTTTTCCTAGAAATCGATCCTTAATAGAATACAACTGATCTTTTAGCAGAGACTTTGAAAAGGAAAGAAATAACATATGAGAACATATTGCTTTTTGAAGTACACCCAAGCCTGCGGAAAGACGTAAGGCGAGTTCTCAACGGACAGATAATATATATGCAACTTCTCTGGTCACACTGTTTACTGGCGCCTTCAACTCGAAATATAAAAATATATTGAAATTTTTTTAAATTCGTTCCAAGGAAGGAAACTTTATATCTTGCTTAGAAATCGACCCCTTGACTGACTTAACATGCGGAAAAGGAGCTGCTGGTTGAAGCTGCTTGCTTCTTTTTGTAATTTATAATTAAAAATAAGTAACAAATAATATGGCAGTTACTTTGTGGTTAATCTGCAGACATTGTTAAGTGAATGAGTTTCACCCGTTACATTGTGATGATTATGATCGTCGCATTGGTTTGTCAACTCATCTGAATAAATGGCATTATCTTTCGTTATTCCGCGTAGTTCTTCATATTTAATGCGAACGAAGACGCGAAGCCCGACACGAAGCTGCGTCTTGCTCACAATTAAGCTGTTCAATTGAAATATTGCAACTTTCATTTTAAAAAGATTTTTGCTGCCGCCAGCGGTAATTGAAACATATATTTTGTAGTATATAAAATCACGTTGGGGCAACACTTAAACACGACACATGCAGACACCAAGTGGAGGCATTTGCGAAGGCCTCCAAAGCCGAAAAAATCAGCACCACCAACAACAACAACAACAACAGCAACACCAATAACGATAACAACAACAACAACAACAAGAAATCCAACAACATAGTCAGAAATTTCACCCATTTTGCACGTTCCACGCTCAATGCTTGACTCTCGATCGGAATGGCTGACTAGATGGCTGGATGGCTGGATGGCTGGATGGTTGGATGACTGGATGGATGGTTGGTTGCTTGGTTGCTTGGTTGCTTGGTTGCTTGGCTGTTTGGCTGTTTGGCTGCTCGGCTGGTCGCTCGGTTGGCCTGGTGTAGAGGCAAGGCAAATAGTCAATGGGAACCCATATCCAAACGAGAGACCTCATCGGCATCGTCGTCCCAATGTTAGTTAATCATTTAATTTCATTGCGATGCCTTTTTGTCAAGTCCAATGGAGATTCGGCAGCGGGAGCAGCCAGTTAAACACCCGTTTCAGCCATATCAATAATTATCAGCAAACCCATCAGACGAACCGATAGCGACTAGTGAGGCATAAAGACGGTTAAATGGATAGACGGATGGATGGCTGGTGGGCTGGTGGTTGGTGGTTGGTGGTTGGTGGCTGGTGGCTGGTGTCTTGCTGGCTTGCTGGCTTTGTGGGTTGGGTGGCCGGGTGAGCAGGTGGGCAGGTGGGCCGGCGCTGTGGCCGACCGACTGAACGTCCAACAAATCGGCAGCCGGATGAACGGATGAGCGGGTGAGCGGGTGATCGGGTGATCGGGCGGGTATTTGACTGGAGAGAAGTGCATACACAGCACACCTTGTTGACGGAGCCCACCTTCAGGCCACCCCGCCTGCTTGCGATATGTGTGTGTGTGTGTGTGTTTGTGTGTGTGAGCCAAGCCATCATTTTGGAAAATTGTGACATTTAGACACAACAAATCATAGCAGGCGGGATCATTAGGCTCTTATTGGTGTTGGGTTGTTGCTCTACCAGGTATTTTTGTATGTCAATGGGTGTATAGAAATCGAAAGTTTCACACTTGTCAATTAAGTGTACCAAGCGGCTAGTTGTTGTTGTTGCTATTGTTGTTGTTGTTGATGTTGTTGGCGTGCCTCATCGGGCGAATGCAGTTGAAAAGCGTCTGTCAATGAAAATGAAATTTTATTGAGATTTTTTTATTTCGAAATTAATTAGAAAAGCGCCGGTAAATGTGTGTGTCTATCTACCTAAGTGCATGTGTGTGTGTGTGTGTGTGTGTGTGTGTGTGTGTGTGTGTGTGTGTGTGTGTGTGTGTGTTTTGGTAGCTTAATTGCTTTGACGTGTGCGACTGCGTGTGTCTTTGTGTGCCTGGTTATATAAGTCGTAAAATATTTAAGCCATAATAATCTGGTATTGAAAAACGACTATCACTTTTTACTATCACCCGTCGCCCCGCCGTCACGCCCCCCGCCTTACCTCCCCCACATGTTGTTAAAGAAAAGCGAAAATCATTTCATGCACTTCTAAGCGATTCTACAGTGAAAGTGCGTACAATGCAATGAGTAGGAGAAAATTCAGGGTGGGTGTTGTGCGTGTGTCTGTGTGTGTTCAAGTGTGTGTGTGTTGACAATGTTATCATATGCCTTGCCTCGCCTTGCCTTGGTTATATGCTCGCCTGCCTGCCTGCCTGCCTGCCTGCCTGGCTGGCTGGCTGCAACTTATGCAATCTCATCCGTCAGCCGGATGACAGGCAATTTCAGCGGCTCATTAAACTCCGCATAATTATTGTTGTAGATACTTACATGTATCTCGGCCTATATGCTCACAGATACAGATGCTGTCCAAGTTTCCGACTGTCCGACTATCCTACTGTCCTACTGTCCTCGTGTCCCACTGTCCCTCCGCTTGTTCATCTGTTGGGGCTGTCCGTTTGTCTGTCGATTGCCGATTTTCACATGGGCGACCGGTTGCATTTCACTAACCAAACTTGGCTTAAATAATGCACTCGCACTTTTACTTGCGGCCAAAACCAAAACCAAAACCAAAAACAAAAAACGTCCCAAAATGAAAGCGAAAGTTCTTTTGTGTTGCGTTGCTTGTTGAGCGTCGATTCTTATCGTTGCTTGCAACTTGCAGCGTTGTGGCAGTGAATGCTGCGCCTTCAACATCACTTCAGCTGCAGCCTCAGTCTCAGCCTCAGTCTCAGTCTCAGTCTCAGTCACAGCCTCAACTTCAGCCTTAGCTTCAGCCTCGTCTCTGCCCCCTTCCCTCTTCCCTCGTTGCCGTCACATTTGTGTCTCCGTCTTTGGAGAGGCGGCAGATTTATTTATGCACTTTTCATTTCACTTAAGACCACATGAAACGATGCCGAGCAGCAGTCGATGTTGCTACTTTCTTCCTAAAACAACAGCAGCACCAGCACCAGCAGCAACAACAACAAGGACACAAGCAGAGGCTATCCAAATTATGCGCATACGGGGGCGCCAACATCGGACACTCGATGCGTCGGCTCTTCACCCGATTCTTTAAATTACCACTTGCACTTGACCGATCGGCCGATTGGCCGATTGGTCCATTGGTCGATTGGTCGATTGGCGTAAAAGCGATTGCTACCAATGTACAGTGGAACAAGCATACGAAATGCAGATTAGAATTTTTTTGGAGTTGAAATGTGAAGGAGCTTTGCTTGAGTTTTCATCATATCATCTTTTATTAAATTCTGCACCAGTCAAACTTAAGAGATATTTCTATTTCCCTTAAACTCGCCATTTAAATGCTTTTTGAGTGCGAAAGACATATTTCTCGTTCCCTCCCCGCACCGCGCACACAAATATAATCCAAAACTATCTCAAGAAGTACTTGCCCCGCTTTATTATTAAATAAAATAAATGATATTTTGATGATTAGACAACCTTGACGGATGAGTTGTCAATGTGACTGAGTCATTAAGCTAAGCGAGCCAGCGAATTTCCGGGTTCGACTCCCAGGCAAGGGTGATGGGTAGATGTGTTTCTATGATCTTCGTTGAAGGTCGGATCAGCTAAAAAATGTTTGAAAATGAGCTTAGAGTCGGTATCAATTTGAAACTGTAATCATTTTCGGGTTCATGTTTCGTGTGAAAGTCCTTCAAAGAACACGTTTAAAAAGCAATCCTTCACAGGGTAACTTTAAGCTCCACAATCCTTACAATTGATCGAGCTCACTTTCCGAATATTTACAATTAATTTTTAAATTATGTAAATTTTTGAACTGATCTAAAAGGCTTTCCGTTCAAGGTTTCCAAATTGTACTACAATTTTTAGGACAAGATTTCTAATAAACTTCTTTTAAAGTGAATACACCCCTAGTTCTTGTAAAAAAAAAAAATAAAAAAGAAATTTATATTGAGATTAAAATTGCTTAAAAATATTTCTTTCTTTTTTTGCTTATAGCTTTGGTTAATAACTTTTGAGGAATTTCCCAGGCAGAGGATTACATTTCTGATTCCATTCCGAATACTCCAATAATTTCGGAGTGCTTTTTCTAGGCACCTGTATTATAATCCCTCCACGTCTTCCTTCCAAGAAATAAGGATTCTTTTTTGTTTTCTGAAAATTCTCTCCTTACTTAACTTTTTTGTTTGTGTATTCAACGATTTGACCCATTGTAGGGGCCACCCAGAATTTGCGACCCGTTTGGAGACCAATTAAATTTGCAGCATTTTAATCGAGTCGCCTGTGCAACAAGTCGTTGCAGTTGTTGCAACCTTTTTTTGTCTTTTGTTTTTGTTGTTTTTGTAATTTTTTGTTTTTGTTTTTCTGTTTTTTTTTTCTGTCTTTTCGCTGCTTTAGCTTTTCAGTTCAGAGGTTTTGGGGCTTTGGTTAATTTGTGAAAGTTTTGTGTAAACAATTGGAGACCAATGCAGGGCAGGCATAAATTCAATCAGGCGTGGCCAATGGTGGAAGGTGTACGTACCGTGTGCGGCCCTTGTCAATATATTGAGCCATATATTTGGTGCCCCTTTCGCTGCATCCGAGCCTTCCTCGGTTCCATAGAGAGCAACCCTTTTTGTTGACATTGCCATAAAATATTTGGAGTAAAACTGATTTAATTGACGCTGGCGTTGCGTAATGTGCAGTAGCCTGAATCAATGAGCAGTACCCCTTCTCCGAACCACCCTTCGTCCACAATTTGTACTTGGACTTGCACACGAATCCCAGCCCCAATTCCCATCTTCGTTCCCGTTTCCCGTTTCCCTGTCCCTATCTCTGTTCCTGTCTCTGTCTCTGTATCTGTCCCTGGAGCTGATAATATGCCCTGTGTCACGCAGTGAGCCGCTTATCCTATGCGTAAGAGGCGACTCCGTTTAATGTGGCATAATTGGCCAACACAAATCTCTGTCGAAGATTTAAGTGGGTTAGTGGCGCCGGCGCCAAAGCCAAAAATAAGAAAAAAACAACTCCAAAGCTAAAACCGAAGTTGGATTCGAAGCTGTGGCCGAGGCCAAATCGCCAACCAGTTCGTGTCATGTGATTTTATCGTTAATAGGAAACAACTAAGGCAACAAGAGCAACGCAACAACAGCAACAGCAACAACAACAGCAACGATAGCAACAACAACAGTCACAACAACAACAACGGCAGTTGCAACAACAAATGAAAACTGCATCACAGACAAGTACAAAGCCAAAGCGCCGCCAATGGCAATAGTTGTTGTTGCTATTGTTGATTGTTATATGTTGTATGTTGAATTTTGCTGTTGCTGTTGTTGTATTTCTTATAGTCAAACAAATATTGTGGCAACATGAAAAGGGTTTTTATTCAATTGGCCAACCACATGCACCATAGATCAGCCCCAGACTTTTATAGTGTCTAACTAGAAACTGTTGTTGATGTTAATGTTGCCTTTGCAGCTAATCCTGTTACTGTAACTGTTACTGTGACTGTGACTGTGACTGTGACTGTGACTGTTACTGTTACTGCTACTGTTACTGTTACTGTTACTGTTACTGTTACTGTTACTGTTACTGTTACTGTTACTGTTACTGTTACTGTTACTGTTACTGTTACTGTTACTGTGACTGTGACTGTGACTGTGACTGTGACTGTTACTGTTACTGTTACTGTTACTGTTACTGTTACTGTTACTGTTACTGTTACTGTTACTGTTACCGTTACTGTTACTGTTACTGTTACTGTTACTGTTACTGTTAGTGTTACTGTTACTGTTATTGTTACTGTTACTGTTACTGTTACTGTTACTGTTACTGTGACTGTTACTGTTACTGTTACTGTTACCGTTACTGTTACTGTTACTGTTACTGTTACTGTTACTGTTAGTGTTACTGTTACTGTTATTGTTACTGTTACTGTTACTGTTACTTTGAATGTTGCTGCGGCTGTTATTGGTTGCTTTGTTTACAACATTGCAACTTTCATAATAAAATCAGCAGCTAGCAATCAAATGTACGCAAAATGTTGCGACCTTTCCTCAAACTTCGAGCCGCGTCGTCCGCTCAGTCGCCAAGCCATTCACATTCCCAGCCGCTAACGAGGATTGACGGACAAGGTCTTCCATCCATTTGACTGTGATTGTTGCACTTTTATTGGTTTTCCACGGAAATTGAAAGTTCTGCTCGAAACTTTCAAAACCGCAGCTGATGCTTCATTTTATATCCTGCGATTTAGTTGAACTAATCGTTTCCCATTTGGTTGATAGTTGCGATCGAGTCTCATCAAGCCTTGACTTCTACTTTCTTTAAGGTAACCCAAGTACCTGCAGATCTTGGGTGGCTGTAGTCTCCCTGTATATCTCTCTCTTGTTCATTTTTTCATATCATCAGTTGCAGATTTGATACTTTAAGCAAATAATCAGTTCAATTTAATTAAATAATAAATTCCGTCAATTTAAATAGATTGAATGCCTAATTGAGTTAAACTGAGCTAAAGACTGACTTTGCTAGGAAAAATCTTATTATATCACACCAGTTTCTTTGTGGGTTAAAAGGACGCACTGGCCGCGACTCTAGGTTTGGGATTGGGGTTGGGATGGGACTG
The DNA here is from genome assembly GCA_035044505.1 of Zaprionus lineosus. Classification (NCBI taxonomy): domain Eukaryota; kingdom Metazoa; phylum Arthropoda; class Insecta; order Diptera; family Drosophilidae; genus Zaprionus; species Zaprionus lineosus. The sequence continues at coordinate 2,984,651 of JAWNNX010000694.1, read as the reverse complement.
GGAATGGGAATGGGACTGGAACAGAGTCTGGGTCTGGGTCTGCGTCTGGGTCTTCACCATGGCCGCTTATTGGACAAGATACAATAAAGCAATCTGAGGCCTCCTGCCGCTTGTGGGAGCGGAGAGCTGGACGCTGATGATGGCTGTCAGTTGGTCAGTTAGTGAATTTAGTTGTTTCTTGGTGCGGCAATTGACTTTCGTTTTCTTTTCTTCGTTTTCATTTTCGTTTTCGTTTTTGTTTTCATTTGGTTTTTTTTTTTGTCTTTTGCCCCCGCCTCATGTTGACAAAATGCGGCGCATTCTGTGATGATGCGACAGGCGGCAGGTGAGAGCAGCCGTCACGACAGCAGCAAAAGCGACGCATGGAAAATAATTATAATTGGCCGGGGGTAAAATTTCTGTGTGTATGTGTGTATGTGTATATGTGTGTGCATGTGTGTGTGTGTGTGTGTGTGTGCTTGCGGGATGTGAAATGCAAATGGAAAACTTGTTGGCAATCAGCAAAATCAATCAGCAGGTGAGCAATTGACGGGACGCCCGCCGGCAGCTGAATGGCCAATAGAGTTATCAATTTTAGTGCCAATATGTCACAATGTGTCGCTAAATTGTAGACAGCAGTTGGGGAGATGGGGAAATGGAAGAGCTGGGGAGAAGTGCGGAGCCACGATGTGGAGCCAAGGAGCAGGGAATGGTAATGGCAATGGGAGTGGAAGTGGAAGTGGAAGTGGAGGTACAAGATATAAAAGGAGAGAGGGATGAGAGTGGGAGAGAGGGGGGTGCGAGTGGGCGAAGTAGGCGGGACGGGAAGGCTGTAAAATAAAGTGGCAAGTTTGTGTGCTACATGTAGCAACCTTGGCGCCAGTTTTGTTTTCATCTTGTTTATTTCTTTTAAATGCCGCGCGTAGTGAGTAAAATTTCATTTTATAGCGCCAGACATTCAAAGACGGCAAACAAAATAAAGTTGTAGCTGAAAGGCTGTAAAATAAAGTAAAAATAACAACGATAATGACAACAGCAGGCAACGACAACAACAACTTGCAACACTATTCAAGGTGAAGTGTCGCCTCTCGAGCGCCAGCCCGAGCCAGCGGCTAGTGTCATTTTTATAGTCCATCCCTTTCGCACCTCCGCCAATGCAGGCGTTCCAAGCCTTGGGGCGTCGCGCTGCACTTTTCAGTGTTTTGTTTATTCACACAACATTTTACATAAAAAAAATAAATATGTAATTACAATTTAACATATTTAAATATTTACATATTTACATTTAAATCATTTATACATTTTTACACATTTTATATTTAAGTTTTTGAATCTTAAATATTTGTCTTTTTCACATTTTTATAATTGTATATTATGAATGTGCACTTGTCACAGGCTGTTGCATGTTAATTGGTGCGACCGCAAAATAGCCCGAAAATATTTAATTCAGATTTAAAAACATAAGAAAGATCAGAAAATAATTATTTAATTATTTCATAAAATCGGGGCTTGTTTTTGGGAAACGAGAAATTTGCTTATCGGAATAACCCAAAGATGAGGAGATGTAAAAGTTGAAAGGCTGCTGTGTGTGTGTGTGTGTGTGTGTGTGTTTCTTGTGTGTGATGTTTGTGTGTGCGTGTGTGAGTGTGTTGGATTGGCCTTTACGCAATCTGGTCACACTGAATTCAATTGCAATTAACACCATGTACATGATGTTGAGTGCCATGTGCGATCACCACTCTGTTATGTTGGGAACGCGATGTTGCAATCACAACAACGACAATAACAACAATAACGACATCGACAACAACAACAACAACAACAGAAACAACAACGACGACAGCGCTTATCCAAATGCAAGCAGGGCCTTCTCCTCAAGTTCGTTGCCTGAGTCTTTCGATTTTTCAGTTTCGGCTTTGAAGTGCATCAGCCGCAAGTCAACGTCGCAGCGTCGCAGCTTACAGCTCACAGCTCACAGCGCACAACTCACAACTCGTCGCACGCATTCGAAAATCTTCCGCATGTCAAGGTCAATTAGCATTCGGCTGACTGTGCGTGATAAAAATGTCAAAAGGTTTCGATTGGTATTTCTGATGTTGTTATTGCTATTTAGTGGCTTAGCGGCGATAAGTGTTGGGCCCCCAGCACAAGTCCACTTTAGATTGTCAGCTCTGATCCGAGGTGCTTTGTGTCATTGAACTGAACGTGTGTGTGTGTGTGTGTGTGTGTGTGTACAGAAGTGTGTGCTTGCGTTTCTGTGCCTCTGTGTGTGTGTGTATGTGTGTGTGTGTGTATAGAAAGTGGTCACCGCCACAATCCTTGGTGATCTATCTTTGTGACCAAAAAACTATGTGCACTCATACTTGTATTCGAATTGGTATATGTATTCGTATTTTTTATTCGTATTCGTATTCGTATTCGTATGAGTGCTCATAGTCGTTGTCGTATTTGTACTCCGTACGTACTACAAAAAGTTTTCTCTCCTTTCGCTTTCATTGCAATTACCAAATACGATTCTTATTTTCAATTTCAATATGACGACGACAGCCACGATGCACGGCACAGTGGGGCCGGGCACACGAACAACAGTTCCAATCCTTGAAGTGGGTAAAATGACATTTTCTTCACTTTTAAAAGTGAAGAGTTGCACTTTTTGTATTTGGATATGGGATATCTGCAGGAGAAGTTCTGAGAAATGAAAATCATTCCACGTTTTCCTCTTATTCTCTGTCCACTTATTTATCTACTTACAAGTCCGAACTGCAATCCTTTTTAGTGATCCTTTTTATGATCAGAGCAGCATTAAGACTTTTAGGTTTAAGCTTTAGTTTTTCCATATTCGAATCCAAAGATCATCAAGGAAAATCTTTCTATTATTTTGACATTCCTTTGAAGTTTTCGCATGTTCTGAACCACTGTGCGATGTCCGCGACAGCCTGCGAGGAGAGCAGAAGGCGACTGCGACAACGCAGCTTCAGTTTCGCACCAAATTTGGTGCGCCCGGCGCAAGGAGATGGGGCAGGAGTGGGAGTGGGTGTAGGAGCTTGGGATGGAAAAGGAGCTAAAGATGTAGTAGAAGAAGGAAAGCAGTAGGCGAACAAGGAGTAGGGGGAGGCGTAGAAGGCGAAGGAGTCAGGCCAATGGCAATAGCAATAACAATAACGTCGCTCGTCGGTGCTCAGTGCAATGTTTTTGGTAGCTTTTGTTGTTAGTTTTGTTGCTATTGTTATTGCTGTTGTTGTTGTTGTTGTTGCTGTTGCTGTTGCTGTTGCTGTTGTTGTGGTTTGGGGCCTATTACTGTTTGGCTTAGTCAAATCGTTTGTTATGTTTTTATCTTGATGTCCAGTCACCTTGATTTGTTGTAGAAAATGCAACTTTTGGCATGGCCGCTGTCGTCTGATGGGGGACAACGCTCTGGCTACCGACGCGTAGGGTGCATCCATCGCTTTCCCAGTGGCCAGCAGCGCACCGATGTTATCCAGGTGGGTGACGGCAACGGCAACGTCAACGGTGACGGTCACTGACGGACTGCCAACGAAAGTGAAACTGCAACTGCAACCGCCTAGAATTGCGGCAAAGGCGATGCAATAAATCAGCGCTCATTGTTAGCGAAATCAATCAATTTATGGGCTTGGCTTTGAAGTTCAATGCACCGATGACTGGATGGCTCAAGGCAAGTCAATTTTTGTGCAGTGTATCTGGGCAGACATGCCCACATACTTCCACACACACACACTCACACACACTGACTGACAGCAATGGGAGCAGTTGTGGGGGCGCCATGGCCCGGAGGACCGGAGGACCAGAGGACCAGAAACGGGCGCTGCAGCATTTTCGGGCGATGTCAGAGTTCAGCGCATGTTTTTGGGGGTGGTTGGCAAATCTAGAAAAATGCCAAATGGAGAGGTTGAAGGGACAGACGGTAAAAAAGTGCAACAAAAAAGAAACCAAACAAAAACAATAACAGCAACAGCAACAGCAACAACAACAACAACAGCAAAAACAACAACATACAATGGGCAGACGTCGTTGGCGCTTGTTATGCTTGAGCCCAAACAACAACTTGAAACAAACAAGCAAATGCCGCAGCGACAATAATAACAACAACAACAACAACAATAATAACAACAAAAACAACATAAGCAACAACAACAACAACAACAATAAGAGCCAAAGCAACAAGCAAAACAAAACAAACAAAAACAAATGCAAATCAAGTAATGCACACGGGGCTGAGGCACTGCGATCATTTGTTGCTGCCTGTTATGGTTGTTACTTTGGTTGTTGTTGTTGTTGTTGGGTTGTTGCTTTGAATGTTGTTGCTGTTGTACGAGTATTGTCATTATTTATTTATGCCCAAAACGTTTCATTTTCATTTGGCCAAGGGAATCGTTATTGTTGTTGTTGACGCTGCGGTTGTGGTCGTTGCCAAAAACCTGAAAACTGGGTTACTGGCGCCTGTTTCGGGCTACAAGATCGTGTCATGCGATTTCTATCTTTGTCGTCGGCGACAACGAATGCTGTCGAATTGCTGAAGAAGAAAAACTCTTAAACCGATACCGAAACCGAAACAAGCCCAGCAACTGACAACTGGGAAATACGGATTGGAACTGGAACTGGGACTGAGACTGGGACTGGGACTGGGACTGGGACTGGGACTGGGACATGAACTGGGACTGAAACTGGGACTCTAACTGGGACTGTGACTGGTACTGAGACTGTGACTGAGTCTGGGCCTGGGACTGGGTCTGGGACTGGGACTGGTACTGAAAACTTAGGTTGACGCTTTGAAAAACAAAAGTAAAGTGTCTGCTCTCCACATGCGCCACATGTCGCCTTTATTTATATATAAATATGCATGTATATGTGTGTGTGTGTGTATGTTGTTACATATGTGAAGGCAGATTTGTATATACATTAAAATGATCTAGCACATGACTCACATGGAGCAGTAGCAAGTTACCACTGGGGAGTAGGGGGGATTGGAGTCGCCGTTTCACTTGGGCCTGGCAAACCCATGACAGCGTCTGGCCAAAGAGCTTAGCATCGGACTCCCTCAATTTGCGTTTGCCTTTTTATTTGCAGTCGTTAAGCTGTCATTATTCCTGTCAAAGGGTATGCCGGCTACGTAATGCCATTGGACATGTGCATCCCAGCTGAATGTCGGGTTGCAGATAAAGTCCTTAGACGGCTCACGATTGTGTAGGTCGAAGCACATAATTGGATTTCGGGATACAAGTGAAGTTACCCGAAGGACTTACTCGTTAATTTGTGCGTATCCTGAAAAAAATAGGTATATCTTCATAGAAGAGGAATTAATTCAGCTATCGGAGCAGAGAACGGCTCACAACCAACACAGACTTTGGCGGTACGCGATCCTTTCCTTAACACTGCCTTCCCGGCTGTAGTGTATACACTTGTCGTTCAGGCTGCGGTTTGTCTACTGTTATTGTTATACTTAGGGCTTTTTTCTGCTGGCAGCCGCGCAACAATAAAGTACAACAAAGTAGTCACGAATTAGCGCAGTTCAGTTTGAAACATTCAAAGAAAGGGGAAGGGGAGGGGGAAGGAGAAGGGTGCTGTGGAGAGGCAGGAGCAGGAGTAGAAGCAGGAAAAGCACATTGCTGTGTGGGGCATGTATGTGGACTAAGAATATGCTTGTTTCAGATGCAGCTGTTGCCGCACAATTGCGGCTGTTGCAGCATATGAGAAACGCATTCTGTTGCAACAGCGTCGAGTCGCGTCGCGTTCGTTGCCTAAGTCTTTTGTTTGCTGACGCATGAGCGAATGCCCGAATGGCTGGCTGAATGCTTGAGTGTCTGAATGTCTGAATGTCTGTCGCACTGATTTATGTGCTTGACCGCACAAGCCACCTACGCACCATGAATGCACACGCATACACAACACACACACACATACTTACACGCATTTCTTCATTAATATTTCGTGCACACACACACAGAGTCCCGCTGAGAGTTTTCCAGCTATCAGAGCTGATAAGTAGCTTATGTAATGAGCCAAAAATGAAAAAATTAAACGAAAAATGAAAAAAAATAAAAGAAGCGGAGAGACATGCGAAGGAGAAGGAGAAAAATAGGTTAAAAGTCGGCCTGACAGTTTAATTTGACATCTCGCTTTTAGGCTTACGACGAGGGCGCAAACTCTTCTCGCTTTGCCGCGGATGACAGAGTGCTTTATGTTTCTCTTCGAGTTTTCCTTCGCATTTGCTTAACAAGATTTGTTGTTATGTATATTGAATTGTCATTTCTCTTGACAATTTAATTTGGATTATGTCGCAGCTACCGAAAAGCCAAGCAAAAAAACAAAAAAAACAAAATTCGAAAAGGGGAAAAGGGGAAAAGGGAATAAAGGCATAAAAATGAAACACTCGCCAAGACGGAGGTGAAGATAAAAAGCAGATGTTTACGTTTTGACGATCTGTAGGTTTTTGCTTGCTGGATGGATGGTGGTGCCTGGTGGTTGGCCATTGCTTGTTGTTGGCTGGTGGCTGGTGGCTGGTGGCTGGTGGCTGGTGGCTGGTGGCTGGTGGCTGGTGGTTGGTGGCTGGTGGTTGGTGGCTGGTGGCTGGTGGCTGGACGCTGGTCACTGGTCACTGGTCACTGGTCGCTTGTGGCTTGTGGCCTAGGCACGTTTAGTGCTTGGTTCATTAAAAACAAAAGGCTCTTGAAACGCATTGAAGATGTCCAACATCTACATCCATGTACACATCGATATTCACATCCATATCCATATCCACATCCACAGACACATCCACAGACACATGCACATGCACATGCACATGCACATCCACATTCACATCCACGTTCACGTCCATGTCGACGTCCACGTCTATGTCCACGTTGCCGCAACGTACAATAAAAATTATTAATGGCTGGCAATGTCTTGCATTTCCGTCTTGACCCGAAGTTATGCAAAATGTTAGCCAAAAGGCCAAACGAAAGCAACCGCCAAGTAGAAATGTTTGCCTAACAAATGATTGCTATTTTGCCAGGTCTGTTAAGTTAACCAAGTGCGTTGCCATCTGTCCAGCTGTCCAGCTGTCCAGCTGTCCAATTGTCGAACTGCCGGTTGCCCAGTTGCTGTTTGCCGTCTGCCCAGTTGCCACTTGCCAGTTGCAGTTGCCACTTTGCAATATTAATTGAAAATTCGCATGCGCAGCCACCAAAAATTTCCAATTTCAATTTATAAGATCAAAATTAAAGGAATTGGTCGAAAAATGTTAACGTTAACAGCGGCTGTTAAAGCGATTTACATTGTTACCTACATAGATAGATAACAGCAATCAGTTACTGTTACTGCTTTGATCGCTGTTTATGTTTTTATCACTGTTACTGTTACTGCTACTGTTACTGTTCTGTTACTGATTCTGTTACTGTTATTGCCATGTAACTGTAACAACTTGTAGCGGAAGCCTGCAACTCAGTTACGTTCATTGTCTTCTGGCTGTCTTTTGATTTTATCGCTCAAAATCTACAATCAGCCTCGCGTTGCATAAACTTATTGATTCGCCTAGTTATTGTTGTTGTTGTTGTTGTTGTTGTTGTTATTGTTGCTGCTGCTGCGGCTGCTGCTGGTGTTGTTAGAGGCTGTTGCTGTCGTTGCACATATAAACAAATCAGCTAGTGGCTAACAAACAATTGCATAAATCAATTTTACACCAAAACTGTTGCTGTTGTTGATGTTGCTATTGCTCTTGGTCTTGCTGTTACTGTTGCTGTTGCTGTTGCTGTAGCTGTTGTTGTTGCTGCTGGTGTTGTTGTTGCTGAGGCTTGGCGCCAATTTTGTGCTGTGGCACAGCCCACAGTGCGTATGCGCTATAAACATTGTTGTATGCTGCATGTAAATCTGATTAAAAGCTAGTTTTACAACAACAACAAGAATAGCAACAGCAACAACTGTTGCTATGGCAATAGCAACGAGAAATGAAGTGCTAAAATGAATTTTGGTGCATTGCTAATTTCAACTGTCTTGAGCACAAATGACGCCTCCATTTGATGATAAATGAAAGTAAAAGTACAAACACTTACACTTCATAGATCATTAGTGTAACTTGTCGCTGTTGTTGTTGTTGTTGTTGTTGTGGTTGCTGTTGTTGTTGTTGTTGTTGTTGCTGTTGTTGGTGCCTGTGGTTGTGGTTGCCTGAGACTGCCACCCATATGCGTGGCGCGTTCGTTGAACCAACAACCGAACAGCTGAGACATTCAGTCAGCCAGCGAGTCGGCTACTCAGCTACTCAGCTAGTCAGCTAGTCAGCTAGCCGGATAGACAAATGCTGAATGGAATTGCCTTGTAAAAGTCATAGTCATTAAAAATAGAAATGATCGTCGTTGCAATCGCTGACGTTGACGCTCATGCTGTTGCCGATGCTGCCACCGACGTCGACATCGACGTCGACGCCGGCGCCGAAAACTTGTTCTTTCACTTTCAATGTCATGCCACAGGCCGCAGAAACAGAAGACCTTCAACTTCAACGCTTACCTCTAGTTCCTCAACGCCAAGTGCGAGCCCGACTGCGACTGTGACTGCGACTGCGACTGTGACTCCAACTTCAACTTCAACTCCACCTTCACCTCCACCTCTACCTCCACCTCCACCTATAACTCTAACTTACACCCCCACCCCTATCCCCACCTTCAACTCCCAACTTCACTTCCACTTCCATTTGAACCACCTTTGGGGGCCACTCGGTGTGTCGCTGCTGTTGTTGCTGCCGCCGTTGCTGCTGCCGCTGCTGCTGCTTCTTCCGCTTGAAAATTAATTGCGGCATAAACCAAACATTTTGCGAGTCAATGTACGTAATTTGAAAATCGTGCCAAAATAGTTGCAAAGCCAATTGCAATGCCGTCTACTGGATGGCGGCTACAGGTGCGACGCCATCGCCGGGGTCTAACGATATGACACCCCCGCAAAATGCTTCACTATCTGTAAATAGGTATTTATGTTTGTGTGTTTGTGTTTGTGTTTGTGTTTGTGTTTGTGCTTGTATTTCCATTTGTTGCTGTATTTGTATTCGCATGGCTTATACATTTGTCTGTCCGTCGCTCTGGCCGCCTGTTTGTGCTGCTTGTTGCTCTTTGCTGTAGTCATTTGTCTGCATGTCGCTTTGTTGAATTGTCTATTTGTTTGCCAAAAAGTGCCATGAATACAAGTTGTTTTTGTCTTGAGGTTGTTGTTGTTGTTGCTGCTGCTGCTGCTGCTGCTGCAGCCTAAAAGCAATTTCATTTGTTGCTTTGCCATAGCTAAAACTGTGACTGTGACTGTGACTGAGACAGAGTCTGCGACTGAGACTGAGACTGCGACTGAGGCTGAGACTGAGGCTGTGACTGAGACTGTGACTGAGGTTATAGCTGAGGTTGTAGCTGAGGTTGTGGCTGAGGCTGAGGCTGCGGTTGCTACTACAACAAATTACTATCATTGCTGTTAATAGTTCATTAAGTCGTGGACATCGGGGGGGTGGCAGATGTGGAGAGGGAGATACGTATGTGGAACGTGAAACATGAAACATAAAACGAACATAAAACCCCAAAACGAAACTCCAAGTGGCAGAATAATTGAGTGAATGGCAATGATAAACAATTCAATTTTTATTATTAAGTCATCAATTAGACAAATCGCGTTCATATCCAGCATAAATAACTTTATTGCCAACATACAAAGCCCATAAATACCGTCACCCCCCGCTCCGTCACTCAACGCTCCACCACCTCACCACCTCACCACCTCACCACCTCACCACCTTCTCGTGCTCTTGCCACCACACGGCACCTTTCACCTATCCACCCACTCGATTCCGAATGCTAATTTTTAATTCAAATCTATCTTAATCTGAGATCGGGATTAAAGTCAATGATCCGATTGAGAGTGTCGCTCGATTAGATCGAAGCCCAGAATCGGGGAGTAAATCGAGATAAAGCCAGAAAGAGACGGAACATAGAAGTAGTGGAAGAAAGATAGAGAGAGAGAGAGAGAGAGAGACAGAGATAGATGGAGAGAGAGAGAGAGAGAGAGAGAGAAAGTGAATTAGATGAACTAAAACTTGAATTGCAGTCAAGATTCAATTTAAAGGGTTCAACTTAAGTAATTAAATTTTAATTTAATTTAATTATTTAAGTTCATTCAATTATTCAAGTATTTAAGTTATTTTTTTATTTTATCTGGAATATATACTTAAAAAAAAATATGAATAATATTTTTCTATTCGATTCAATATATTTTATTTCCCGTAAACCGAAATATTTACAAAATTTATGATTTTAAATTTAATTGACGGAAAAAAAGTCTTTGATTAATTAAAAGATTTATTACTTCGATGAAGTTTTTGAGGTACCAAAATCGTTGGGTCTAATGTTGTTCATCTTTTAATTAATGTTAATTGAAACGATGGTAAAAAGATTTTATTATTTTTTAATAGCGATTTTAAAGTTTATTTTCTGGTGGCAGTGTCTTTAAAGGGGGAAGATTTTTCTTAGAGACTACAGGTAGATTATAAAAAAAAAGTGTGTTTATTATAAAGTTTAATTAGTTGCTAACTATTTAAAATTGAACGTAGTCCTTAAATCTATTTCATCACAAATTCAGTACAACAAATTTCGCAGCGTTCGAGCTGCTCATGGGTTGCCTTGGAGGGGGACGTGTAGTCCAGAAGGCCGCTTTGGTGCTCCTTGCTGTGAGTGGGGTCCGCATTGTGCTTTACCCAGGGAGAGGTGTGTCGTGTTCCATGCCCAGGGAGGCTTGGGGTATTGGAGATGCGGGCAATGCGTTGGGAACTGTTGGAGGTCAGGGACTGAAGGGTTGTCGTTGAGCCGCGCCAGTCGGATAGCTGGGCCAAGGCTGTCAGAAGATCCACGTCGGCGTATTCCCTGACCACGACTTCATCCGGTGTCTGGGATACGGTTGCGGGTGTGTTGAGGTGACTGATGGGCCGGATGACTACTTCGTTGCTGCTGTTGGAAGACATACGCGATAGACTGCGCGAGGTGGAGGGTGATTGTGTCCTGGAGGTAGGCAGGTTGGAGGACGATTGCGCAGTTGTTGCTCGAGCTCTTGACGGCGTGTTGTATACTGAGCCTGTCCTTGAAGGTGTCATAGTCGCACTTGTCTTCATCAAGGCGTGTGAAATAATTGAATCGGTCTTTCCTTGTACTCTTGTCAGTGCGCTAATGGAAGACGAAGCTCTCGATGCTGCACGCGATTGTCCTAGAGGTGTGTCCAAATCCTGTTCTGCCATGGGCGAGGCAACGGGTTTGACATTGAATTTACTATTCCTACGTGCTTCTGGCGCCTCGGCAATGAAAGATGAAGCACGCGAAGTGAAAGGTGACGCTACTTTCCAGCTCGTTGGGGATGGGGAAATGTCCTTGTGCGTTTTGGACAGAGCAGGACTAGGCAGATGAGTATCAGACGTTGAATTGCTTTGTACCGCTGGGGACAACTCTCTTTGCGATTTAGATCTCGATGGGCTCGGCTCATGGTAGTCAGATCTGAGGTCATTATTTGGAGGTAACAAGTCCTTCCGTGATTTCGCACTCGTAGGGACAGGCGAATGTGAGACGGAACTTTGAAGACTGTTTACAGCTGGTGGTATATCCGCCTGAGATTTGGAGCTAGTTGGGTGCTCATCAGTCCTTTTATTCTTTGTGGTAGTGACGGATAAATCCCTGATTGTCTTGCCTTGGGGGGGAGTGGGTGATAGTATTTCGGACTTAATATTCCTAACGGTATTTAAGTGGGATTTGTTAAAGGTCTTGTCTTCGTTGCGGCCTTGAGTTTCATCCTTGCTGCGCTTCACTATTGCTGGGGCCTCCTCTCTGGCAGATCTTCCAAATTCAATCTGCTTAAATGCGGGCTCACTCGTTCTACGACTGCTTTGGAGTGCGGGCTTAGAGGTTCCTGTGGCTGATTGTCTTCCATTGTCCTTCTTTCTATGTGTGACTCTTGGGGACATGGACAAGTTCGTGGTTGACCTAACCACTGAGGTGTACAGTGGCAGTGGTGCACTGAGTCCCAATCCCGCGGCCATGCTGCTCCTTCTGAGCGGCGCATGTGGCAACGGCTCCTCCGGCAGCACTTCCGGCTGCCCCCTCGCCCAAAGGGATCGCCGTCCGCTAACAGCAGATCCAACTCGACTGCCAACACGACTTGCAACTCGACTGCCGCCACGAGTGCCGACATTGCTGAAAACTGGAAGAGTGATGCGCTCGCGCTGGGGATTGAAGTCGAAGGTCCTGATACTGCTGCCGCCCACATTCGAAAGCCTGGAACTGGCACGCGACACACTGGCCGGCTGTTCGGATGCAACGAACTTGGCATACTCGCGCTGGCCACGACGTGTGGGCGGGGCAGGTGTCAAGTGGCCGCTGGACAGGTCCGATTGGGATTGGGAGGTGCTCGACAGCGAGGTGCCGTCACTGAAGTGACCATCGTAGTGGTTGGGCTTGTCTCTCAGGCTGGTGTAGTCCTTGTAGACTGAAAAGTGATTTTTTTTAAGAGCGAAGCTCTCGTAGGGCTTGAACTTGCGGCTCTTGGCCAACTCATCGGCCAGCTTTTCCCACTCCGTGGTGCTTGGGCGGCGTTGTTCCTCCTCCTTCTCGACACGTTTGTACCAGCGACTTCTACAGGTGTAATTTTGGCAAGCATGTGTGTGAGTGTGGAATGTGTGTGTGTGTGTGTGTGTGTGTGTGTGTGTGTGTGTGTGTGTGTGTATTGAGTGTTAGTAACGGATTCAATTGTTGATTTTTCATTTGTTGTGTTTGAAGTGTCCGTAAGATTTGCTTGGAAAAACTCTTGTACGAACTTCTCAAAATTATCCAACCCAAGACCTTTTTTGGAACAGTGATTAAAGTAGGATGTAAAAAGGATTAGCTGTTACAAAATTGGGTTATAAAACGAACTATTTAATTTTGATACTTTCTGGAAAATAGCAGTTGCTTGTGGGAGTTTTGAGTCCTTGAAACTTTTTGGCACTCTTTTAATATATGTGCCTGGACATTCGACAAATGTCAGAGACGTAAGATTTTGATAAACTTTAATATATTTGAAATTTCTCTGGGTCCTTCCTCAAACAATTGAAAGGTACTCAGTATTTTTGCTTGACAGCTTCCATTGGAGAAGTGATCCCTCGATATTCGACCTTTAATCCTTCAATCCTACAAGAGTTTTTGGTATCTTCGGCAGACCGAAGAGCGTGAGATTGATGTGGCCAGTGTGTGTGTTCGGTGTGTGTATTAAGGAGATATTACCAATACTACGTACAAGACTTGTTGTTGTTGTTCTTGTTCTTGTTAGTTAGAGGTTTGCTTGCTCGCAACAATAACAAATGCAGAGTATATGATATGTACATAGAGATAAAAGTTATTTATTTACAATTTACATATTGTTAAATAGAGAGAGAAAAAGAGAGCGGTATATAAGATAAGTTAGGATATTGATATGATAGTAACTTCGATCTACGGCTTACGGTTAACTACAGAAGCTACAGATACAAACTACGCGGTTACTTCGTTTGTTTGTTACTGGGGGTGCAGCGGGTTCTACGAATTGAATTGGTTCAGTGGTTCAGTGGCTCTACGGGAGGGAATTTGCATCGGGTGCTCACTTGGGCTTACTTACTCCACGTTTCCAGCCTTTGCTGCCACCTCATCCATCACCCCCTTTGCTGCCGTCGCTGCTGCCGTCTCGATTACTGGAGCTGCGCCATCGCTCGCTTGGACACTTAGCTCGGCAAGCTCCTGGAGTGAGGGCTTGGGTGTCGGTGGTGCCTCATCCTCATTGACTGAGCTGTTGGCCAAAGCTCGTTCGATTTCCGGCTCGGGAGTCGACGTCTTCAGACTGTCCATGTCGCCATCCAATGCCGGTGTGGGTGCTCGTGATGTGCTTGGCTCCATATCTTCGGTCGCCTTGTCCGCTTCCGTTTTCGCCTCCAAGTGTAGACCCTCCAGCACCTTGTGCTTGGCCTCGTCCAGAGCTTCGGTGCCATCCTTGAAGGCATTGCCCAAGTCGTTGGTTATGCCTGCCACAGCTGTGCTCACAGTCTCCTTTGCCGTATCGATGGTCTTGCCCAATGCGTCACTGGCACCTGCCAAGCAAATTAATGACACAAATTATCCTTAAGTTGGGCGTGTTGAGTGTTAAGGCTCAGCGGGTCAACCACCTGCTGTCAATCATGTTGCTTGCTTTCAATCAATGAGCCGACAAAACAGCGTTTCAATTACGTTAACAAGCAATCCGAATCCGCATCCCGATTCCCATCCCAATCCCATAATATGCCCTATACAGATTCGGGTCTGTGCGAATGGGCAGCGAGTTGGCTGAGTAACTGTGGGGGTGGGGTGAAGGTTTCTGTGGGTTCTGAAGTGTGTACTTGCTTTGATATTTGATACTGGATCTATTTCATTTGTGTCTTCGGCAAACTTCAAGTGTAATCAATCACTTGCTCTGATCCTGAACTCCTAGGGCTCTTCACCTCAGCGACTTTCACTTGGTGATTTCTTTAATTAAAATTTGCCTTTGCGTTTCACCGTCCGACGGAGGTCTGGGAACTCCTGGGAACTCGCCAAATTTAATAGAATCAATCACCGTAATGGAAGCAATGAGAGAAAAGCAAGGCCACCACTGACCACTATGTAAGCTCCATGTATTATTTTAAGTAAAAGCATTGCTCTAATTTCTGGACTGGTCGGTCACGCAAAACACTCGTTTTTCTTCATATGCTTTTAATATAAAATATGTTAGTATTGTGTGGTATGGTATGGCTTGCTATGGCATGGCATGGTATGGTTTGGTATGGTATGGTATGGTATGGTATAGTATACATATAAGGCCAAGTACGCTAATAAAAGCGCTGAAAGCCGAGACACGCAGGTTTTTCCTATTTATTTTATATTTTTTTGCTTATTTTGCCTTTTGCTTCGTATATGACATTTCTTGACCAGGCTTAAAGGCTAATATTGTGCGTGTATGAGTGTGTATTAAGTTGGTTTAATAAACCTTTTGGATGAGGGTCTTTAGCTAAGTAAGAAGGTCAAGCTTTATTAGGATAATGATTAATTCGGATTGATTCGCTGTCACGCACTTCTTGGCCATAGAGTCGACTGTTAAAAACGCTTTGAGGAAAGTTTAAGTTACTGCAATGCGCTTTTAAATGTCAACTTACATACGCTGCACACTCGCACACTCACACACTCACACACACCTGCTATGGCGTCTTCACCCTTCTGCTGCACATCTCCTGCCACATGTGTGGCGGCTTTTAACATTTCACTGCCTGCGGTTGCCACCATTGGAGTGCTGCTGGCGCAGCCCATGGCTATGTATAGCTGAATATATATATATTTATATTTATATATATATATATCTATAAATAGAGAACTGAAGTTGGATTTTTGCTTCACTAAACGTTCAACTCCAAATCATATTGAACAAAAACAAACAACAAAAATGTCGCACAGACGGCGATGTACGAAAACAATTTGAAATATGAATATGAAGTACGCGCGGCCGCCTTTGCTCGCGATTTCAACGCAACTGAACTGACCCAATGGCTGGAATCCATTGCTTAGGGTCAGTTCGGCCAGTTGTTGGTCATTTGACGATACAAAACAACAGAAGCAGCTCTAACAACAACAGCAACAACAACAACACCCAATAATAAAACTTACAAGAACTCCCTACATATACAATGAGTACTCGCTTCTGCCATTGCTCTGGTTGTTCTTTTACTCGTTCTGGGGCACGCAACAGGACCTCGGTTTGAGCCCCCGATTTTTCCCCTGAGCTGTCCTTACGGTGTGCTGAAAATGGCTGTGGGGGGCGAGGTGGAGCTGGTGTGCGTTTGCACTTCAACTGAACTAAAATGTTGAGGTCATGCGCGTTGAGCGCACATTCATAGGCTAAAGGGTTTTGGATTTAACTGAACAAAAAACCAAAAAACAATATTGTGGACTTCAGGATACCCTCCATAGGGCTATGTAAATAGGGATTATTAGTATTCAGCTTGCCTAAGTAATCGCTCCAATAGTCGCAGTGTTGACACTTACATATACACCCTACCCAAACTTAGGCATCTAACGATCCAATAATTGATTATTTCATAAATCAATAATAATAATAATAATAATAATAATAATAATAATTAAATGGAACGTGCCGATTATGGAGCAACCATATACCCCGCAGGCCACTCTGCGGTGAATACAGGGCAAGCAAATAGGCTAAATATGAGTACACGCCATGGACAGAAGTACTTATGGCGTGTCTAGATGGCGTGTCTGGCTACGCTTCGACTATCCGCTAGGTGGCGCATTCCCTTCATGGGCCTTTTACATATGCAAATGCAAATGTGCTGACGGGCGGGCAATCGGGGAGCTGCTGGGAGATGTCGATGCAGTCCTTCACTTGTTGGTCTTTCCAGGCTATGTACGAGTCTCGGAACATATTGTGGGCTCTGCAGCGATATATTTCGGTTCTCGACGGCAATTCTACTATTTCCATTCATAACTGTGTCAAGCGAAACTATCATTAATTATTTGTGTAGCTTTGAAGCCCGTCACCGAACACAAGAAACATTTTTAGAATCAAAAATCAATTTACAAATGTCAAAAGTATCCGTTTTATTTTTTTTTCTATTTTTTTTTAATGTTTTTTTTTTATAATTTTTATTTTTTGAAAGAATGGAGAACCCGCTTAGTTTAAAACATTTCTTAGTGTCTTTTATTTCTTAACTATCGGTACCATCGCCGTTGTATCTTCTGTGCCAGTGGGTCCCACACACACACACACACACACACACACAAACACACACTTATAGATAGGCAAAGATCAAGATCTTCGCTATGGATGACAGTTGAGGCTAAGATTTGCCACGTCGCGTTGTTCTTTTATTTAGTTTTTCTTCTTTTTTTCCCTTTGCTGTTGTTGTTGTCGCTGAACATTTACGAAAATTGATTTTTGATTTATTTTTTGAGTTCAGTTGTTCAGTTTTAGCGATCAACAGCCGCCGATTGGCGATCATTGCGTTGGTTTTTAGTTTTTAACTCTATGAATCGTTTGCTCAAGCGTCGAGCTTTGAGAGTCGAGAGTTGAATCGATAGATCGCTGGATCACTGGGCTGTTCGATCGTTGGATCGTTGGATTCGTCGAATGGCTGCTTTTTGCGCGTGATTTATGTCAGTCAGAGGCAGTGACAGCGCTTTTCATGAGCCAATAAAGTTGTCCATGTCGCTTTGTCATATTCATATATCATGGCAATACACCCGGCGACTTATGTCACATGTTCCACTTCGATTGCAGCTCCAGCCACAGCTCTCCGGCTTTGGCCTCAGCTCCATTTGTGAATCTGACTCTGACTCTGACTCTGCCTCTGCCTCTGCCTCTGCCTCTGAGCCAGGCTCTGATTTTAACTATGAATATAAATAGGAGTACGACGGTGACTACGAATACGAATACGAATACGAATTCGAATATCAATATGAGTGCTTCATTCGAGAGCCTGCGTATAAACGAGGCTTAAGTGCGCGATCGAATTGTGGACGGACAGACGGTGACAAAACACAATTTCGACGGCTTCGGCCACTCAAAAACTCGCATATAAATCAGCAGCTCACGCAGCTGCCCCAATGCTGAGAGGGGTTCATTAGACTCTTGTCTCTTCTCTGTTGTGTCCACTGTCCCTTGTCTCCTGTCTCTTGTCTCTTGTCTCTTGTCTCTTCTCTGTTGTCTGATGTCTGTTTCTGCTGCCTGTTGTCCGCCGTCTCTTTGTCTGCTTGACATTAATTACATAAGCTAAGCGGCGCTTAATTATGTGCTCAACAATAGCTTCCAAGTGCTCAAACTCATATGATGTAATGCTTTCAAATGGCATGCGAAAGTTGATTGCTGGATACCCTTGGCTTGGGCTACTCTGCCTCTGACAAGATGCAGGTAACCCCACGAAGAACGTTAGCTAAGAAGTAACCCCAAGCCAAGATTCATGTCCGCATATCTTGAGGCTTTGCTCGAGAAGAAACTGAGACTCTCAGGACTTTCCTTTAAGTTTTCCCCAACTCAACATCGATTTGGGGTCTCAGTATTTTTTCAAAATTTAATTGCTTTTTAGATATTCTCATCCTTTTTTTAAGTTCTATTTTCATATTCTAATTTTGCAGCTCTGCCAGCAAATATCCTGCCATAAATATCCTTCTTTGAAATCGCCATGTTGCGAGCAGGTTCCTTTTTTTGTTTTTTTTAATAAGATTTAAATTGAAATTGATTTAGAAGGTGTGATTGCTCCTCGGAACTAGTTCCATTTCAAGTTTACCGCAACTTTTGGCCCATAGAACCCCAAGACTTGATTTGAAGGGTATGCGGGTTTTGGGAGTGAATTCGATCGTCTTGAGGCTTCGGGTGCTGCTGCCCGCTATTCACTTTCAGTACTGGCAAGAATAATGGCAATTGTAAGACAGGTAAACGGATTGACAGCCTGACAGACAGTCAGACAGTCAGCCAGCCAGCCAAGCAGACAGACAGACAGACAGACAGGCAGACAGATAGACAGTGTGAGAGACGGACAGCTTCCTCAACAATTTGTAGGGGCTTTGTCCCTGGTGACAGCTTCCTCAAACATGGCTTGAACTTGGTAACTTGGTGACTTGGTGAATTGGTGACTTGGTAAATGGTCGTATGTTGCACAAGTTGTTTGGTGGTCTGGTGGCCGAAGGGGCATAAATTGTAATTATGCCTGCCACTGTGGCAAACAATAAATCTCAAAGTATTTATCGTGCAACATGACAGAAGTGGGTCGGGCCTCGGCCGGGACCCAACATTCGATTGGGTTTAGCGCCTTCCTTTATGTTGCTGTTGTTGGTGCTGTTTCTTTTATTTTTCCCCCCTTTTTGTTTTTTTTTTTTTTTTTTTTGCATATGGAGAGCTACAGCAAACATACAATAAATGCAACTTTATACGAGGCATAGCCAACAATAACACAACCGTCAAACATTTTAAATGCAGTTATGACTATATGCCAAAGTTATTTTTAAGCCATAGCTGTTGTTGTTGCTATCATTATTTTTGTTGTTATTGTTGCTGTTGTTGATGTTGGCGGTTGGCGGTTGGTGGTTGGTGGTTGTTGGTTGGTGTTGGTGTTGGTGTTGGTGTTGCTGTTGTTTGTGTTGCTGCTGTCGCTTAAAATTGTGCGCATAACTTTAAACATGAAAAGTTACTTAGAGTCAGTGGACAGCATCGAGTTTGGGGTCTTATTGAGGACCATTTCGGGGGCCACGTCGGGGAGTCAGCATCGGGGGGGCCATGTCGGGGCCTTTAATTAAAAGCGACAGGTTTCAAGACATTCTGCGTTATTTGCATTGATGCAGTTGCAGTTGCAGTTATTGTAATTACATATGCCGATGTCCAAGTCCAACTTAAAGCCGCGCCCATACCCATAAGAGACTGCCTCACATGCCCCCTTCATCCGGGGGAGGGGGTGCCTCGCCGTCCCTGGTCTGCTCTTGGGGCATGTGCACAGTCCAAAAAAGCCCGTTGCTGACACACATTCGCAATTCGT
This sequence comes from Zaprionus lineosus, assembly GCA_035044505.1. Classification (NCBI taxonomy): domain Eukaryota; kingdom Metazoa; phylum Arthropoda; class Insecta; order Diptera; family Drosophilidae; genus Zaprionus; species Zaprionus lineosus. The sequence continues at coordinate 2,965,117 of JAWNNX010000694.1, read as the reverse complement.
TTGAAGATGCAAATGGAGCCGCATTCGCGGTCAGGCGCCAAATTTATGTAATCAAAACCAAACCAAAACTCAATTGGAACGCCATGGAAATTGCTCTGCCTGCTCCCCAGCTCCCAAATCCCAACTCCCAAATCCCAGTTGCCAGTCGCCAGTTGCCAGTTGCCAATTGCAAGCTCGCAGGCTATGACTTTGGCTATGCCTATGACTATGACTATGGCCAAGGCGATGGCGATGGCGATGGCGATGGCTAAGGCTATGATGATGTCAGTTTAGACGCCATCCACCAAACGAAGCGTCGAGACGACGGACAAAACGCAAAACGCAAAAAGCAAAAAGATAAAAGCAGAAAGCAAAACAAAAATAAAACCTAAGCAAAAAGGTTATCGATGTCTCAAGATCTGAAGAGTGAAAAGCCAAGCCACAAATTTCACCCGTAATGCAATCGCACGCAATGTCCAAGGCCCAAGACAAGATCTTTGCATTACCAGATCTCTTGCATTGGAGCAAAGGGAAAGCTGCCGGAGACTAGCCAGCGCTCGTTTGGGATGATCTTTAATTATGTTTCTATAAAAGATCTATATAAGTGTCTATACGTACAGTGAGTCCTACACTCCGCACCCCGCACCATGCACCCCGCATTCTACACACTGGGAACTCTACACTCAATACACTCCTCCTCCTCCTCCCATAGAACAAAAAGCAGTGCTGCATAAATCAAATGCCTGTCGGGCATCTCACACTCAGAAACTTAATTAAAAATGTGTTCGGGCTGTGATCCAGCGGTGGGCGGGGGTAGAGCGGCGGCAGTTTGGCAGTTGGTATGATTTTTGTAGAAATATCATAAATCAATGCACTGCGAAAGCAAACGAATGAAATTCAATTTGTAATCAAAAGGGTAAAGATACCTGCAACGCCCTACGAATCTCGAGTGGCTTCAATCAGCGTTCCATGGACAGGAATACCGCAAGGTTTAGAACGAAACGCCGTATGAATCGCGATGTCTTCTAAGAATGCACTTGGGTGATGGTGTGACGCTGACGAGGCAACGGTGACGGTGACGGTGACTGTGACGGTATCGCTGATGGTGACGCTGAATCTGACGCTCGCGGGATGATGCTCTTGGTGATGGGGCTGGTGACGGCAGATGGGATTTTGAAGATGGAAAGATCATATGAATCGGGAAGGGGATAAGTGGGAAGTCTCAGCTATGGATCGGGATGAGGTCGGATATAGAGGGGGTAAGTGGGGGAACCCGAGCTCATAAAAATGAACATGCCAGGCGGCTGTCAAAAAGGCAACATCGGCGCTCTTAAGACGGCTACTCAAAAAAAGCACGGCCCAGTTGAGCTTGTGTGTGTGTGTGTGTGTTGGTATAACCTCTTCTTGTGCTTCTGCTTCTTTTTCTACTCTTTTTTGGAGTGACGTTTCGGGTTTGGCATTCAGAAGAACAAAGCCAGGCGCCGATGCGATGCGATGCCCGAGGGCGCTAGAGATGACATCGTGAGAATCGTATTTACCTGCCGATTGATTGTTGAACATATGCAACGGCCACAGGCTGTCGCTGCCTATAGTTTCGAATTGATTTGATTCCCTCCTTACTCCTACTTATTACTTTTAAAAAAAGAACTGCCAAATCTAAGTCGCGATTTCAAAGTGTTACTTCTTAAGGTCGTTTCTCTTTCAACCACATATATCAGAGGCTTACATATAGAAAAAACAATAATATATAAAAAAATAATAAAATATAAAATATTTTGAAGCCCTAAAAACGGGTAGTTCCCCTGCTACAGTAAAATCTGCTACTATTTCTCGTGCTCTATTCAAGTAATCTCACTACTATTTAAACTGCTGCTACTTCTTTTATTATTCCTACTACTATTTCTACTACCATATCAGCTAGTATAATTATCTTAACAAAATGTTACTACTATTCTAATACGGCTACTACTTTTACTCCGATATACTGCTATTTGAAATACTTCCTTCCTGGCTGGTAATAACTTCACTACTATTTTAATGCTACTCCAACTGCTTACAGTTCCGAGCTTCAGCACCCCCCACTAAGATATTCTCAAGCTTCTACTACTTTTTCACAGACTATCATGTTCCCATTTTGGTATTAAATTTCCACTACTATTGCCTTCACTGCTGAAAATAGTTCCTTTTGCCACACTACTATTTTTTATAGCTTCGACTCAAAGTGTGTGCCTTTAGGCTATAAACCCAACGTTGGGATAGATAAAGAAAATCAATACTCAGGCTGTCAGGAATATCGATAAGTCAACGAATCGATAACTTGATGTCAGTCATTCAATGAAAATATCCTCACCCCAGGGGGGACTAACTGTTCCCCACAAGTGATCTATGAAGCACTTGTCCATCTCTAGCAGTGGATGGACTCCTGAGTGGTGGGCGCGAGGAGCGAGTGGGGACGATGAGTGTAGAATGATGAGGTGGGCGGCAGGAGGATGGTGGAGGGAAGGAGGAGGGAAGAGTGGGGCGTACTCTTCATTTTATTTTGTTCCATTTGATGTTTTGGCCCGTTTGTTTGCGCCGTTAACCTTGGGGGCACTTTGGGGAAGCAGACCGAATAGCAGAAGTTTTTGCATGGCATCTTGAGTGGAGCGAGTGAAGTGAGTGGAGTGAGTGGAGGGAGTGAGGCGAGTGGCTTTGTGGTGTTGCGGCGCTGTGGCGCGTCGAGGTGGCAAACAAAAGTGCCAAAGTGATTGACGTGTTGCACCGCTGACTTTTCTTTTCTTTTTCAATTTGAGATCTTTGCGCTCTTAAATTGAACTTGCAACTTGTCGGTGGCAATTGCAATTGCTCTTCCAGTGGCAGCGGCTCTGGCAGTGGTAGTAGCAGTGGCAGTGGCAGTGGCAGTGGCAGTTGAAGTTGAAGTTGCAGCATTAATTGTAGTTGCACTTGTAGCTGTAGTTGCTGCATTGTAGTTGTCATTGCAGTTGCAGTTGCAGTGGCAATCGCCGTTGCATTGACTTTTGTGGGTCAGGGTCAGGCTGGCAAATGTCAAACTAACACATGCAACACAACATGCGGCAGGCTACAGCCTCTGGTAATTGCGTACGCACGCGACCACAGATTGGTGGACATTGCAACACACTCACACACACACACACACACACACACACACATATACCGGCAGACAATCAGACATATGTGTGTGCCTGCCCGAGCGCTGCCACATTGCCGCATGTCCACATCCACTTTCTTTGCAATTTATATGAGTTTATGTGTTTATCACTTCTTGCTAATCTCCGGGCCTGGCAATCAGTGACGGTGACAGTTGTGGTAACTCCTCCTAACTCCTGCCTGCTGCTCGTTGGCTGCCTGTAGTCCGCATACCACATACTACATACCGCCCGCTGCCTGCTGCCTGCTGCCTGTTGCCTGTTGCCTGCTGCCTGGTGCCTGCCTCCCGCTTGGCTGCAACAAAATGTTGCAGGCGCAGCCCAGCAACAAGCGAAAAAAAAAGTGGCCATTGCATGATTTATGGCGCGTAATTTGCGTGCGCATGCGCAAATTGCGCCGCAACCTTTTGCCGTTGCAGTTGCAGCTTCCTGCTGACAAATGAGCTGCCACACGGCGGCGGAGAGGTTGAAAAGTGTGTCACTTGCATTCTTTGCATCTTGAATTACCAAACGACATGAGCAGAGGGGATGGGTGGGGGACGGCGGTGGGTGTGCGGCAGCCAAATCAGCAGCGGGGGAGCAGCTGAAGGAGCTGCTGCCACAGTTACTGGAGTTACTTTATTATTATTATTATTATTTCCCCTCCCTCCATCCCTCCATCCGTCTTTCTCTCTCTCTCTCTCTCTCTTTCTCCTCTTCCTCCTTTTTTTTGGCTCGGACTGATTTATAATTTCATTGAACTATTACCAGGCTTAAGGGGACTGTAGGACGATCGGACGAGTGCCAGGGTGCCAGGGTGCCTGGGTGGCAGGGAGAGGGAAAAGGCGGGGGAGGGAAGGGGACACAACGGCCGCGCCAAATTGATTAACAATCAAAATAAATCAATACACAGCCCCAAAGCCAAAAAGTGTCAAAACTTGCAACGAGCAAATTGCAATTGCAACACTTTCGCTGCAGATTTTGTGTTTTTCACACTTGATTTACATTTTAAATTGAAAAGGCCGAAAACTGTAAACTGTAAACTGAAAACTGCTAGTTGCAAGTTGCAAGTTGCAAGTTGCAAGTTGCAAACTGTAAACCGAAAACCGAAAACTGCGAACTGAAAACTGAAACCGAAAACGATGCCGATACCGACACCGACACCGATGCCGATGCCGATGCCAGTGCCGATGCTAGAGCCGAGCTACATGCCACAAACTACAAACCCAAACTACAAAGAGCCAAACTTCAAAATCTGTAGACAAGGCAGAGCCAGTGCCTCCTTTGGCCAGACAATTTCCAGGCCGCCAGGCATAAAACTGCAAGACGAATTGGGCGACATTGTCAGCCAGTGGAAATGATTGTGTTTGCTGTTGTTGTTGTTGTTGTTGTTGTTGTTTGGATGGATATATGGATTTGGGGCATATGAACAACAACTCTAAGGAGCACAGCACAGCACACACACACAGACACACACACACACACACCACACAACGGGACCACCTGATAAAGAGATCAATGGCAGTTGTGCTGTGGTGTCTCCCTGCCTGTCCCTCTGCCTGTCTGTCTGTCTGGCTGTCTGTCTGTCTGTCTGTACGCCAGGTGAAATGTCAAATCCTCTCCGCATTTTACACTTGCTGTCCCATACTCGTAATTTAAGTCTTAATCGTCCACGCCATAATGTTGTTAAGCGTCTAATTGAAGTTTCACTTTTTACGAAACGCAACCAATGCGCCGGGAGAAGGTGGGTGATGCCAGGAGAAGATGGTGGCTGCCGGCAGAAGGTGGAGGGATGCCGGCAGAAGGTGGGAGATGACGGGTGATGTCTGCTGGTCGGGGGTGTGGAGGCAGGGAAGGTTGCAAGACAGAGACTCAGACTCCGGCACAGACACATATACAGGCACAGGTATACACACTCACACACACACACACACACGGACACAGACTGAGGCACAGATCGAGACCCGGCTGACCTCTGGCCGCCGTAGTGCAGATACATTAATTATCTGTAATGAACGTTTACACTTATTTATTGGCATTAAATCATCGTTTAACGCGTTTTGAGCATGCACTTTTGGCGGCCCAAAGACCCGGCTTCTGCCCCAGCCTCGGTCACAGCCGTAGTCGGTGCCCCTGCCTGGCCCTCGATGCCGCGCTCCTCACCTTTTGATTCCAACTCCGTTGCTACCTCACCAGGCGATGGCCTTCAAGTGCGTTACATGCCGCGGATGCTGAGGCTTGTCTGTTGTTTACTTGCCTTCTTTATCCGCTTGCTTCTGCCCCGTGCGCTCCTTTCGTCTTGGGCAACCTATAACTACAAGTAGTACTGCCGCTCCAGCTGCCCCTCCTATCGCCACCGTCCCCTCTCGTGCCGCAGCTGCCACTCCTTAGCCATGGGAAAGACATTACAATTGCTCTGTTATGCATGTCAAAACGCCGCAAATTACCAAATGCTTTGGATGCCACTTGCGGTCGCTTCCGTTTAGTTGCAACAAGTAACAGTAAACATACTTGAGCGCGTAAGGCGTAACGTGTAACGTGTAACGTGTAACCTATAACATGTGACGTAAAATGTTTTAAGTATCGCGTTAATATACAGCGCTTTACGTACAACATGCAACTTGCAACGTATGACGTTTAATGTGCAACGTGTCACTTCTAAGCCCAAAAAATTCGTGCCACAGAGCGAGGGTTCATTGGCATTTTGTGCCACATAACAAATGCCTGGTGCTCACCCGGTTATATGAGTTATGAGACCCCCACCAAAGCCGTTAACCAGCCAGCCTTCCACATCTGCCCGAACACTGGCAATAAGTGCTTACAAATATATTCAATTATATTATTGACAACGCTTCTGAGTTATGGGCCTTATTATGGGGACTCGTCGGGGGCGCCTCGACCCTAAAGCCAAGCAAGAAAGGAAAATGTTTTCAACTCTCAAATGTGCGACAATAAATTCATGTAAAAAAGACAAGAATTTCAAAAACAGAAGAATTTTAAAATTACAAATTTAATAAATAAAAAAATATTTATTAAATAATAAATAAATAAATGAAAAATAAATATTTAATAAATAATAATTAATTAAATAATAAATTAAATAATAATAAATAAGGAATTATGAATAAATATATAAATAAATAAATAAATAGTAAATAAAACACAATTAAATAGTTAATTAATAAATTATAAATAAATACAAAAAACACAAATAAATAAATAATGAATTTATAATAAATAAATAATAACTTTAATAATAAATAAACAGTAAAAATATAATAAATAATTAAATCAAAAAATAAATATTAAATAAATAAATAAATAACAATAACAATAAATAAATAAACAATAAATTAAAAACAAATAAATAATAATTTAATTATAAATAAATAATGAATAATCAAAAAAATAAATAGTAAATAAATAAATAAATAGTAAATAAATTTAATTGGAAATTAATATGAATATTGAATAAATATTTTGTTATTTACATTTAATTATTGATCAGAAAATGTAGATGGTGAAAGGACTTCCTTCTCGGTATCCTTAGCTTTTAGGTTCATTTTAAGACTCCATCTACATTTGAATTTCCTTCACTCTCTCCTCCAGCTTGGGTAATATATCCGAAGGCAAGACCTAGGAGGAATATCTAGTGGAAGGTTTTGTGAGATGTCGCCCCACTGTGCGAGGTTTTAAGGTTTATTGGCCCAATCAGCAGCATCATTATCATTATCATTATCGGTATCGGCATCTTGGTCATGTTTAATGTATGTGTTTTGTGGCAATCAAACATTTAATGATTGCCTATGCGATATATCGGCAGCTACTATCGGCGGCTAAGTGTCATTTGGGGCAGGTGAAAATGTTAGATTCTTGGCGACGATGAGGGCGGGGATCCGCCGAGTCACTTATGCAATGGGATGGATGCCAGGGTGTGCTTTCGGGGTCGTTGCAAAAATTAACGCCTCAGGTAATTTGGAAAAATAAAAAAAAAAAAAAACAAAGAGGCAAAAAGTCAAAAAGGAGAAAAAGAGACAAAAATCGCAAAAAATTTACTATGCAGGTTGGAATATTTTTAACGCTTTAATTTTTTTGTTTCTTTTTGTTATTGTTTTTGTTTTTGTTTTTGTTTTGCTGTGTTTTTGTTTTCTTCTCTGTGAGTTTGGCTAATTGCAGCCACTTGTGTGCCATAAAGATTTTTACTGTTTAATACATAAATATGTTTATGGCAAGCGCCGTGGACGCAGACGTGGACAACGTGCAGCGTGTGGCGGACAGCTTGCAGCCTTCAGCGCGCAGCGAACAGCAGCGGGGAGCAGGCGGCAGGCAGCAGGCAGCGTGCAGCGTGCAGCAACTGCAACTGCAACTGCAACAATAAAAACTGTAGTAAAGACTCAAAATGCAGCATGTTGAACACCCACAAAGCATAAATAACAACGGCAACAACAGCGGACCCTCCCCCTCCCCTTCCCTCTGCCACAACCACCCCTGCTGAACACCACCCGCTGCCCCATCGCCACATTGCACATCTCCCACAATGTCTCCGGCAGTCAATGAGGCGAAGGTGAAAGTGTTTTCGGGCTCCTTGCAATTATATTGTAAATGATTTTATTATTTATTTGCCGAATTAATTTCCCAGTTTTATACAGATACAACTATATATATATAGATATATAGATACATATATATATATAGATATATAGAGAGAGAGAGATATGTAAAATATTCGGTATAAATATTTATGTTTTAATTAAGGAAACTGAAAATTTTGAATGATCAAAAATTTCATCAATTTCATTTGGATCGCGGCTTGGGGAATCGAGGAAACTGTGGCATTTACTTTGCATTTTATAGGGTGCAATTTATGATTGTCATTAATCCAAATGAAGTTGTGTAATTGAATGGCAGAAAGTGAGTGAGATGGACAGAGGGGGTGGTGGAGAGGGGGGAGAGGAAGGAGCTTACGGGGAATGAAATATGATGAGAACTGCGAATGGCAAACAAAACGCCGAAACAAATATTTTGGCTGATGTTGCATAAGAGATTAAAGGAACACATGTATCCATCTTGTGGATGTCATAAATATCTCTCTCCCTCTCTCTATATACATATATATCTATATATATATATATATATATATATATATACCGTATATACAGACTAATTAGCTTTATGGTTATCTATACAAATTCATCGCCAGCGATCACATTTCATCGCTCAGATCGTATTTCATCATAACACATTTGTTTGACATCGCCGCGGGGGCACGGGTCGTCGGTCGTCGGTCGTCGGTCGTCGGTCGTCGGTCGTCGGTCGTTGGTCGTGCGATGGGTTGGCAGGTCGCCAGATCGACAGGGGGACGACTGCAGGGCTGCAGGGCTGCACAGCTGTACGGTTGGTGAATTGGAGAGGTAGAGGCATGGAGGGTCGGCGGAACGGCGGGCCGACGGGCGACATGTCGGTAAATCGACCTTCATTTTGTGGCACAGTCAGTTTGTCAACGTTGACCAACTGCACTTCATAAAACCTTAAATTTGGTTCATCATTCCACATCGCTGACAGCGGTGTGTCGGAACAGGGAATGGGCGAGGAAGAGGGGGCAGCGGTTTCCCGATTCCTGTACCCAATTGGGGCACTTACTGCGGGACAGTGGGACATCAGCGTAGCGGCCATCCGCGAACCCAGCAATTTGCAACGTTTTTTGGTATCCGGCAACTGGTTTTGCGCATGCGCAATTTTACGTATTCATTATACAAATGGAGAGTACGAGCCTGCCGCTCGGCCTGGGCAGATGCACCAGGGGCATGCCACATGGAGGTGTACGTGTACGTGTACGTGGACATGGACGTGGACTTCGATGTGGACGTGGATGTGGATGTGGATGTGGATGTGGATGTGGATGTGGATGTGGATGTGGATGTGGATGTGGATGTGGATGTGGATGTGGATGTGGATGTGGATGTGGATGTGGATGTGGATGTGGATGTGGATGTGGATGTGGATGTGGATGTGGATGTGGATGTGGATGTGGATGTGGATGTGGATGTGGATGTGGATGTGGATGTGGATGTGGATGTGGATGTGGATGTGGATGTGGATGTGGATGTGGATGTGGATGTGGATGTGGATGTGGATGTGGATGTGGATGTGGATGTGGATGTGGATGTGGATGTGGATGTGGATGTGGATGTGGATGTGGATGTGGATGTGGATGTGGATGTGGACGTAGACGTGGACATGGACATGGACATGGACATGGACATCGACAAACTCATATCCACATGGCATATGTAGCGTATGCAGCGCACTTTTTGGACACAAACGAAAGTGAACTTTTATCTTTGATATTGCCTGGGAAACGTGTTCCATGGAATGGCCTCTGCCTCTGCCTCTGCCTCGGTCTCTGCCTCTGTCCCTGTCTCTGTCTCTTCCACTGCCCATGTTGCTGGCAGTGGTGCCCCTGCCTTTGCCTCTGCCTCTGCCTCTGCCTGTGCCTGGCCTGAAGCTGATGCTGATGCTGGAACTGATGCCTGATGTTAATGTTGGGGCCTTTTTATTTATCGTCATTTTTTTATGATTTAACATATTTACACATGTGTGTGTGTGTGTGTGTGTGTGTGCGTGCCTGTCACACATACGCACCCAAAACATGATTATATATTAATTTCATTAATAATAAGTAATTTCACTTTTCATTTCACTCAAGACGGGCAAAGAATTCGCAGCTTTCGTTGCGGGTGAAGTTTTGTTTCTCCTTCTCCTCCTTCTCCTTCTTCTTCTTCTTTTTCTTTTTAACCTCAACAACTTCCCCCTCTTCCCACTCCTCTTCCACTACTTCCTCTTCTTCTTCTTGTTGCTTTGCCCCACCAACCTTAAACTTTTCTCGCTTATGTCAAGGGGAGCTGCTCAGCTGCTCCATGGGGGGCGGCAAGTATTCGCCGCCAGCGATGAGCAACTCGATTGCCTCGCCAAAGTCGACCTTGGGTATTCGCTATTTTCGATACCCTGCAACAAAATGTGGCACCACTTGTGCGCCCTGAAATAGCAGTAAATTTGCAATTAGTTTAATTCCTACGTTTGTTTTTATTTCTAAGGCAATAAAGGAAAGCCCGAGAGTTTGCAAATTGTCGAGGTCCTTGTGACTTTTGGCTTTCCTCATCCTTTCCAGGGCAGGATATTGCCCAGTCGATCTCTTCAATAAATCCTTTTAGTGCACGGAATGTCACCAGGCTGGACACGTACAGTTGTCAAGGATCAGCTTTGGTATTCCTTCTAATATCCTGTTCTGCAGGGTATCCTTTGGTCGAGCCCTTTTATTTCTCATTTCATTGTTAACTGTTAATTACACGCAACTATTGTGTCTCTATTGTTATTGTTTCTTTATTGTTGTTGTTGCTGCTGTTGTTGTTGCTGCTGTTGTTGTTGCTGCTGTTGCTGTGTTTATTTATTGCTTCCCCGGCAAAGTTTTCCGCCACAATTTGGATTTGGGCGTCAAAGACAAAATGTTGCATGTTGCCGCCTCCAGTGTGTGTGGGGGGCTTATCGATCGCTTGGGGATCAGTGCCAGCATTTTAATTGCTCCCGAAAATTGAGTTATTTTGAGTTATTTTGATTGCTGCCCGTTGACCTTTTTTGTTGGATTGTTTTTGGTTGTTTGTGGTTCTGGCGTCGCACACACCCAACAAAATGTCAGTGTCTCGCTTCGACTTCGGCTTTGGCTTTGCTTTGCTTCAGTTTTTATATTTTTATTTTTATTTTTATTTTGATTTTTATTTTATTTTCTTATTTTATTTTTCTGTTTGTTGTTTTGTGCCTTTGGTCGCTTTGATCTCTCGGATAGGCGTTTGGGCCTGGCCAAGATCACTTCTGGCGCTGTTTTCGAGTCGTGCATGCCGATGTTTATCGCTTTACCAACAGCAGCAGCAGCGGCAGCAGTTGCAGTTGCAGTCGCAGTCGCAGTCGCAGCGGCAGAGGGCGAACTGGAAGCCAATTCATGCGATTGGTGGCCAAATAAAATTGTAAATTAAAATTGTAGATTGATTTTTGATTCGGGAACATTCTTGCCGGCGCTGCCCACGGCCCGCTGTTGTTTATTGTCATTGTCAATTGTTGCATTTGGCTGGGAAAATTAATCATTAGACTTGCCCCAAGCGGTGTGTAATGTGCAATTTTCTTGCTTTACGGAAATTGGCATTAATTTTGTCATGGGAGCTTTACGACCAGACGCACTCCACACGACGTAACGCAACAGCAACTGCAACAGCAACAGCAACAGTAACGGTAACAACATTAACTGAATCTGCATTTTCAACTGCAACCGCAAGTGCAACTGCAACTGCAACTGCACCTGCAGCTGCGACTCGAGAGCTCAATGAAAATGTAATTACGCCCTCAAATCCCAGACGTGGCAACTGCAACGACATTGGCAAAGCCAGCAGACAACAGACAACGGCCAGCGGGAAGCGGGAAGCGGGAAGCGGGCAGCGGGCAGCGGGCAATAGGCAACGTGCAACAGGCAAGAAGCAACACAGGCAACGCACCGGCAACACCATTTTTAACGTCAACAACAGCGACAACGCCATCGCCATTAACCGCAACAAGTGGCAACTGAGACCGTTGTTGTGGTCGTTGTCGTTGCTGTTGCTGTTGCTGTTGTTGTTGTTGTTGCTGTTGTCTATGCCCCCGACACTGTGGCAGCCACATCAACATTAGCAACGCCCTGTGGCTTCTGCCTTGGCCTCTGCCTTCGGCATCCAGCATCCAGCATCCAGCCAGAGCGATGGCCATTTGATTGATTACACATGCGCCGCGTGGGCCGCCGTTAATGTTAATGTTGATATTGATGTTGCCACGTTGGCACATTTGGCACATTTGCCACATTTGCAACATTGCCACGTCGCAGCGCTGCCACTTTTATCTGTCTATGCAACACAAAGCAAACAGTCAGCCGCACGCGCATGACGTCATGCGGCTAATAGCAGCACAGCTACAGCAACAACAAACAACAAAGCAGCCAGCCACTTGCAACTTACAACTTGCAACAACACCAACAACAACAACGAGCACTTGCAACAATAACATTAAGTCTTTACCGTCTTTAAACGAGCGCATGTGGCGAGCCAAAGTTGAAACTATTGTTGAGCGGCTGCTGCCACTTTTCCCAGCAACAGGTAACATTTTTATTACCTGGCGATAATTTGGCTGTAACATTTGAGTGCCTGCAACTTACTTAATAAATAATTAATAGAAATCGCAAGTGAACAATAAAATGCAAATATAAACAAAATATAAAAATAAATTAGCTACCGAACCTCGCACTGGGAAATCCTTTGTTTGTATCACTTTTATGTTGCCTCCAAGCCCTGGGGCTGAGGCTGAGGTCAAGGGTCTTCCCCTTAAATATTTTCAATTATCATTTATTTATTCAAATGCACCTAGGGATTCCATTGCCATAATGAATAAATATTTTATAACATAATAAATATATTTAAATACTTTCAGAGCTATAAAAAAATAATATAATTTTTTATATTTCATTTATTTTTTTTACACTTTCAAATCTTGTCCTTCCTTTCTTAGAATCAGAGTCCATGCAGAATTGGATTCTATTTGAAAAACTGAAGCCTTCTGAGTTTTGAGCGGATAAAAACTTATATTTAATATTAATATTAAACCATCTTTATTCAGATCTAATATAATATAATATATATCTAATATATTGATTTAATTATTTAAAGTTTAAAAGTTAAGCTCCAATTATTTTATTTCTATTTTTTAAATTTTATTTCAATTTTTTAATTTGTTTTTTGATTATTTTTTAGTTTAATTTTTTAATTTCTTTGTATTTTTTTTTTTTTTAATTTTTGGTCATTATTTATATATTTTTAATGTTTTGTTTTATTGTTTTATGTTCGATACAAACGAATCTTAATGAAAAAAATATCAAAACCGATCTTATGAGAAAAATTGGCATAAATCATTTTTATTTAAAGGGTACCCGAATTCCTTACATTTTTCAAAATTATTTTTTAATTATATATAATTAATCAAATCAAAATTCATTCAAAATCTTTTTGGGAAGAATTTAATTTTTATATATATATTTTTTGCTCTGAAATGAAAGCTCAACATTAAAGTATTTTTTTTTTGTTTACGTTCCAAAGGATCTCAAAACTAGAAAAATACTCCCCACTTTGAAGGGTTAGGGATTTTCATTTTAAGAACTTTTTAAGTGTAATTAAAAAATTACATTTTGTGAAATTATTTGCAGTCGAGCGGCGTGAAGTGTCCCTTAATGGAGGAGTCAGCTGTCCGCTTGCTTCTCCTTAAGGATGAGAGCACTTTCGATTTCAGGACTTTAATTTCAATTCTGGGGACTCGCCTTAGACTCTTTTGTGGTTGGGGTTGGGCGAAGATTACCTCAGCAGCAATAAAAGTAACTGTCGTGTAGGGTAGTGTGGGGTAGGTGAAGGCAGGGGGTTAAACCAGGAGTACGGGCATCACCAGCAGCGGCAGAGGCAGCGGCAGAGGCAGAGGCAGCAGCGGGCAAAGACTTGGCGACTTTGGCCAAAACGTTAAATTTCGCTTTCTATGCCAAAAGTTTGACAGCGTGCGGTTGAAATTTTGCACGTTTGACCAAATTTGGGCGAACAACAAATGCAACAAAAACAATAACAATAACAACAGCAGCAGCAGCAGCAGCAACAATAAAAACAACAACAACAACAACAAGGAACAAACAATAACAACAAGAGAAGTTGGGGCAACCGCTGTGGCCAAACGGTGATGACGATGACGATGACGCCGCTGACTGCTGCTGGGCCTCCGCCTGCTGTTACTCCTCCTGGCCTGGCGTTGGCACAAGCTCTGGTAGCTTCTTGTCGCCGTATGTCATGCGCTTTTATCTTGATGCCGCTGTCGTCGGGAGTCATGCGCCTTGCGCCTTGCGCCTTGCGCCTGCGTCTTTTGACTGAGCTCCAGCTAAAGCCCAATCCCGTACTCGTACCCCTACCCGAGCTTCCCTAGCTGTGCTTATACTCAAACCCGTGCCTGTGCCTGTGTCCATGCCCGAGCCTGCTGCTTGGGCTCAGAGTCTGATTTCGCTGTTTAACATAGTTAAACGGGAGTGCGAGAGGGATTTTCACCGCAATACAGTAGCCGCTGTAGTACGTAGGTTGAGGTTGAGGTCAGTGCACTTTGGGGCACAGACTGCAGCTCATACACGTACCCAGAGATGTACTCGTACTCGTACTCGGAGTCGTACTCGTACTCGTTTTCACATGTGATTAAAAGCCAAAATGAAAGACCATCATAAATATCAAATGCGCCACATTTTAGGGCCCCCTCCCCCTCTGCCGCACTTAGTCTATCTGTGTGTGGACTTGGACTCCATTATTTTTTTAATGTTTTGTATTTTTGCTATTTTTCTATATCTATTTTCTTTTCATTTTCATTTTCATTTTCATTTTCACTTTTGTTTGAATGCTGAGCGACACCTGGCAACGACTTCGACTTCGACTTCGACTTCGACTTTGACTTCGGCTTTGACTTCGACTTGGACTTCGACTTGGACTTCGACTCTGACTTCGAGTTTGAGTTGGAGTTGGAGTTGGAGCCCGAGTCTAAAAACTGTGAGCTTCCAGCATGGTGCTCCCAGCTCCTAGCTCCTAGCTGCGAGTCTGGGCTAGCTCGCAGCACATGAGTCACACAGCCTGTCACAATGGTCGGGGCCGGGCAAAGCGGTGCCCAAGCCCCACAAAAGTGCATCATAAATTATGTTTGGCTTTGGCGTTTTGCTCACAAAACCTTTTTTTCTAACCATTTTCATTTGCTAAAGTAGTCACACGGTCAATTGTCAGCGATCGGAGCGGTAAGGGGCAGGGGAAGGGGAATAGTGACTGGGACAGAGATGATGGTAGTGGGAGGGGGGGTAGGCATGGGATTCGGTTTGGGAATGGTAATGGAAATGGGAACGGGAGAAGCTAGAAGATGGAGGGGGATGCCTGTGGAGGAATGGGCAGGCAGGCTAGATGGACATGTGGACGGACATAGCACATTTGTCGCCGACCAAAGCGAAATCGAAATCGAAATTGAAATCTTGGTGCAGCCTAAGCATCAGCTCCAGCTTCAGCTCCAGCTCCAGCTTCAGCTTCAGCTTCAGCTCCAGCCTTAGCTGCAGTTCCAGCTCCAGCTTTAGCTCGACTTTAGCTCCAGCATCAGCTCCGGCATCAACATCAGCTTCAGCTTCAGCTCCGGCTTCAGCCTCAGCTTCAATCCAAGTTCCAGCCTCGGCAGCCGCACTTTGGTCACGAATGTCGGTCAAACGTGTTTTTCGCTATTTTACAACTTTAAATATGCCAACAATGGCCAAGCCACCAACCGCCACCACAGCCAGCACAGTCGCAACCACCAACAACATCAACACCACCACCAGAGGTAGCACCACCACAAAATCCGCCATCGCCATCGGCTCGGATCGCCGCACTTTGGATACTTAATTTGTGCGCATATTTTTGCAGGGATTATCATTGTCACAGCCAGAAAAGCTTTGCAACTGCAACTGCAACTGCAACTGTCACTGTGCCACACCAACAGCAGCAGCAGCAGCAGCAGCAACAGTAGCAGCAGCAGCAGCAGCAACAACAACCATTCGATGCGGCAGCGACATTTGCCACATGTGAATTCTAATTTAGAGATTTTCCTTAAGAGATTACCACAAATTTCCCGGCGAATGGAGGGGAAAGTCTTTTGGCTGCCCAAGTGTTGGGTTAATATGGTATTAGCCTTGGCTAATACCCATCAGAAATTTCCTCACTCATTGAATATCGGAGCTCCGATTACCTCTAATCTCTGATTGGATGCTTTGGCTACCAAAAGCAGTGATTCCCCTGAAGGTGCAGAAGGAGGCACTCAGCGCGTATCGGGATAATAGTGTCTGGGTGTGAGTGTGAGTGTGAGTGTAGGTGTGGCGATGGGTGTGGAGTGGGTGTGGCTGTCGAGTGATCTTTATAAGCTTTTGATCCTTTTTTTCTGATCTGATTCTCTATCGAAATTCCCTTATGTTTTTTATCGATCTCAAATTTCCCTATGAATCTCTTCCTCTTTGGGTGTAAAATAAAGCCAATTTAATTAATTGATGTTTTTTTTTTATTATTTTTCTATCAACAACTGTTGTTTATTTAATTAATTAGTTATTATTGATGTGCCTCACGCACTGATGTCCTTTCATTAGTCCATCCTTCAGACACTTTCAGCTTTGGCGCAGATATTGCTAATTTATCGATTAACATCAATCGATGGCTTGTTGCTAGTTTGCATTTCGCTTCAAGTAATCGATAATTTTGGGTCTGACACACATTTGCAGCATTCCCCTTGGCACTTTCCCATTTTCGCCCAAATATTGCAAAAGAAAATTAAGTGAAAATTTCCTCATATCGCGGGTCGATTGCGCTTTTATCGGGAATTGCCATTTGTAGAGCTCTTTGACTCCTTAATGGAACACTCTGTAGGTGGCCCAGATTGAGGCAATAATCCATTTGTTGTCCCCCGCCCGCCAACTCCTCCGTTGCCAGGCGTTGCCCCGAACCTCGCGTTCGAGTTGCGCATACGCCGCGTGGCACAAAAGTCGCAGACGCAGCCTGCAGTTGCCTTCGGAGTTGCTTGGAGGTGCGCTGGGACTGCGATGGGAGCCTCGGGATCCACATCAGGGAGGCAATGGGAATGCAATTCAGTAAACCATTTAGCCCACTAACAAATTTCTCACATAATTCACAAAATTCACAAAATTCACAAAACTCAGAAAATTCACAAAACGCCGTAATACGGAAGCCGTTGCCGTACATTTCTCAGCCGCTGATAAGTCGGAAAGTAAATTTGGCAGCAGTCGAAATTTGAATTTCATGTCCCTTTTATCGGTGTGACTATCTTAGCCTAGAAGTGGGTATTGTTTTGGGGCTTAGCTGCTTTGCTGCTTTGCTGCTTTGCTGCCGTGTCGGCCAATTTGGCAGCTGCTAATAACGGTGCTTGGGAGCTTACCAAATTTGGCCGGTCGCCCGGTTGCCCGGTTGCCCGGTACGCCGTTTGGTCGGTCGATCAGTCGGTCGGTTGGTCGATCGATCGCCCGGTTTGTCGGTCTGTCGGTCTGTCGGTCTGCCGGTCCGTCGGTCGGTCCATTGGATTGATGTGCCTGCGACCAGCAATTTTTCGGCTACCGCAAAGTTATAAAATATCGAAAATTATGCGCTTCGACTACCGTTGCTGTCGGTTGTCATCAAAAGCGCGGCGCCGCAGACTCCTGACTCTTGTGGCAACATTGCAGCAGCAGCAACTGTGGCTGTGGCTGTGGCTGTGGCTGTGGCACTTAACACCTTTTTGACACACAGCCAACGACGTCAAATGCAAATGAAGATAAATCGCTGCCTGTGATCTTTTTAGCACCTTTTTGCATACATTGCAGGCAATAGGCAGCAGGCAACAGGCAACAAGCGGCAAGCGGCAGACAGCAGGCGGCAGGCGGCAATCGCTGGTGACAGCCACAAACATGCAACATTTTGTCGCCAGTTGTACAACTGCCTGCGAGTGCCTGACTGTTGCATTCATTGGCTCTGCCCCACTCTGCCAGCCGTTTGTCGATTATAAACCCTCCCATGGCACGCCCCCATACCACACACCCCGCCCCCGCCCTGTCTCTGCCAACGTCTTCGCTGCGCCGCCCTCTGAACTTGCCCCGTCCATTGTGCGCCTTGCCAATTGTTTGTCTTACCGCCAAAGTAACTCATAATTTCCTATGATGTTTGTGACAGGCGTAGCACAATCTCCTGTAGTATAAGAATATATATATATATATATATATATATATAAACTGATTTCTACTCCGATCTGTAAATTAGAAGTTATTCATGTGCTTGAGACTTCAGGTCACTGGGAAAATAGCGGAGTTTCCCTTAAGGAAATTCTTATAATTCCTCCCCGACTGATCGGGATCTATATTATATACATATACATATACATACACACACATATATATATGCATACATATATATTGATATGTACATGTATTTCGATGCATACGTGGCATCTCTCGATGTCTCCTTAATCTTGGACTGCATTTGGGATCTGAGGATTTCCGTTCCTTAAATTCCAAAATTTTCCATTTGGAGCTCAAATATCTCAATACATTGAAACATTGCGAAGAAGAAGAGCGTCAATCCTCGTGCTTCTGTCTCTCGGAAGTCAACTAATTGACCTTGAGTCTGGGGCCAGAGTATCGCGTAGTCGTTGTTGATGGAGCGCCGGAGTCTTCCCTGTCTTTGGGCTCTGCTGCTGTTCGACACCGACAATGAGGTCAAGGGGGGAGCTGTAGTTGGGGGAGGGGGGGCTTTGTGTGGACCCACTTTGCATATGAGGAGCTCGGCGAGCGGCGGACAATCAAAAATTATCAGCCGGGGCCATGGACGTCGACATCGACGTCGATGTGGATGTGGATGTGGCCGTCGTCATTGTTGTGGCCGCTGCCGTTGGTATCAGTGGCTGGTCGCGGTGCCCGGGTACCCGGGTACCCGGGTTCCCGTGTGTCTGGCTGGCTGGCTGGTTGGCTGAGTGGCTCTTTGGATACTTGGCTACTTGGATACTTGGATACTTGGGTTGCCCGGCAGCCCAAATGCTTGGCTGCGGATGAGGAAGTTGTTTGTTTGTTTATTTTGCTTTGTTTTGGGTCTGGGCTTGGGTCTGGGTTTGGGCTTGGGTTTGCGCTTGGGTTTTGGGTCTCGGTGTTGGTTTTGGTTTTGGTTTTGGGTTTTTAGTTTCGGGATTTGAGCTGCTTTGGTTGTTGCATGCCAGCAACTATCGGGAGGCAACTATCGGCAGCTGCTTGTCGCGTTTTTTATTTAAATTACGAAATGTTTTGTCAACAATTTGTCCGGTGATTTATTTGCTGCAGCGGCGGCGACTCCTGCCTGCCGCTAATCGGAGGTGCAACTTATCAGCTGACAGGTGCATAAATTGCGTTCAAAATCGAAAGTTGCGCCCATGACGTTCAGAATGTACACACACACTGGCACACACTGACACACACTTATACACTCGCACACATGAAAATGAAAGTGAGCGACGTGCATCCATTAAATGTGTGTCAGTTGTAGTTGCAGTTGCAGTTGCAGTTGCAGTTGCAGCCATGGACTCACATCGATCCTCCTTCTCCTGCTCTTGATGTTGTCCATGTTTCTGTAGTTGTTGTTGTTGTTGTCGTTGTTGCTGTTGCTGTCGTTGTTGCTAGTGCATTGACATCAACGACCGCAGCGGCCCCTGCGCTGCAGCTGTCCATCAGAGAACTTTCGATTTCGATTGCGTAGCTGTCGCAGCATCAACGGAGGCCGAATATGTGGCAGAGGCAACGCTTTCCACATTTCCATTGCCGTTTGTTGAACTGAACCGAGGCGGCGAGTAACTGCCACAGATCATGTCCAGGTCGGGATAGCGACCGGCCGTATGGTTGCGCGTTGCGCGTTGCGCGCTGCACGCTGCACGTTGCTCGGAGTATGGGGCATGGGGCATGGGGCATGGCAAAAACACATATTTCTGCCAGCGCTTTTTTGAAGCCTCTGTGAGTGACACACAATTGCGTTTTTTGCGCATAGTTCCGTATTTGGTCAAAGATAATGATGTGAAATGCACCAACAGCAACAGCAACAGCAACAGCAACAGCAGCAGCGGCAGTAACAGTAACAGCAAGAGCAACTGCAACATCGACAACATCTACAACAATCACCCACTCAAAAATTGTTAAAGAAAAATTGCGAGAGTCTTGGACCGGCGATGCATGTAAATGAGTGAAAATGTTTTTAACTTAATTTCATTTATGTGCGTTCCACATGTGCAACATGGGCAGGCCAGGCCAGGATAGGAAGAGAGGGAGAGGGAGAGGGAGAAGGAGATGACGACTCCGACGACGTTGAAGGAGTTGCCATGGAGCCGCTAAGCAATGGTAATTTGAGGGAGAAACTTCACATGGCGCATGCCCAGGCATTGCCATGGCAGAAGTTTTGGAAAATTGAAATGGAAATGGAAACGAAAATGAAAATGAAAATGGCAATAGAAATGAAAACGAATATCGAAAATAGGAATGAATATGGAAATGGAAATGAAAATGGATGTGATATGTCAAATGTGAAAACTAAAAACTAGAAACTAGAAATTTTTAGACGAATTTGAATCAACTTCAAATTTGAAAAGCCACAAAATAGAAAAATTAAAGCAATCCGAGTTTTACTTGGAAAATGGAAAACTCATCATTGGCAACAGAAACTAAAAACTAGAAACAGAAAACAGAAAACAAAGAATAAAAAAAAAGGATAACACACGATTACAAGATGCAGGACGAGACACAGGATTGGGCTGGAGAGGGGGAGGCGGCAGAGGGCCATCACTCCTCACGTAAGCGACGGCTCTACATAAAGAAGTTCATCCAGCCGGACTCGGATGAAGATGTGCCCGACATGCAGAGACTCTTCAACGTGCAGGAGTCCTGGCGCACTCTGCTCTCCTTGGGCTCCGTTCAGAAGGTTATGATCACGTAGGTCTCCATTGGACCCCTCAGTCCTCCTCTTGATTAATTCCCTCTTGATTGCCCTGTCGCCTGTAGGGAGCCCGTGCAAAAGACGCTTAAGATTCAGGTGGGTGTCAATGTGACACAGGAATTTCCCTGGAAGCAGCTGCAGTTCAAGGATTTGCGCGATGTGCTCTTCGAGGAGCTGGAAAATACAGCATCTTTGAAGAAACTCTTCAAGAACTTTCAGGACGATCACTATATCCTCATTGGCTACTGCCCGATACTCACCGAATCCGATGAGGACCCACCCGAAGGGGATCCCTTCATATTCTACGTTGGCAGCAAGGACGCTAAGACAGCCATGGGCATCATACAGAACATGGAGGCCTTCGAGCGCTGGCGCATGCAGCGACGTTTACGCAAGAAGCCCCGTCGCTACGTCAGCATGGGCACCGAGGACGAGATGACTGTGCTTGTGGAACGCTTCCGTGATGAGCCCGTGGATGTTGAGATCCAGAGTGTGTATCCCATTCAAGAGCCGCGCCACGTCGCCTTTAGCTACCGCCTTGCGCGCGATGTCCGCGACGGAGTCATCGAGCTGCTGCCCAATGAAAGCGTTAAGTACGACAACATCGTCAAGCGGCGGATATCCGTGGCTGTCCAAGTGGCGCCCGCGTGCGTTGAGCGCGAGCAACAAACCAACCCGACGTTCCCTTCGAACGCCTGGTCCCAGTATCTCTATGAGATCGACGATGCAGGTGCGTCTGGGTGCACACCCTTTAAAAGTCCTTTGAGGTACTAACCACCTGCTAAATGTCTAGATCTCGAGCTGGATGAGACGGACGTCGAGGAGGATGAAGGTGCCACAAGCCGCAGCCGGCCAGCCTCGCCATCGAAGGAAGAGGCAGCTCCCAAGCCACCACCCGAAATGTCCAGTCAGGTGAACTTACTGCTGGACACTCTTGACTTCAATCAGATCGATAGCTATCGGTGAGCAGCGATCATCTGCATCCCCCTCCAGGGTTCCCTCTAATCAATGCATCTGTTTCTATCCTCGCTTTCCGACGAACAGCAACGACTACCAATTGATATCCACCAAACAGGTGGCACACTTCACCAACCCCTTCCTCCAGGAGTTCATTTGCTTTGCCAACATCGCGAAGAGCGACAAGCGATTCGTTACCAGCTGCGATTGGTATCCCAAGCTGTCGGGCCTCATTGCCGTCTCCTATGCGTTTACTACTCCGGTCACCTCCGAACTGGCCACATATCAATCGAATTTTGTTCAGCGCGCCGTCCTGGACCCCAATCCTGTCTTGCTCTGGAGCTTCGCTGATAACCTTAACTATAAGCTTGAGTTCGAGGCACCCTTTGAGGTGACAACTCTCTCATTTTGTCCAAACAACGGCGATATTCTTCTCGGTGGCGCCTCGAATGGACAAGTTATCTTCTGGGACCTGCAGGGCCGCTGCGATCACTTAGATGAGGAGGAGTACCTGACGCCGGCACAGGCCAAGTATCGTGCACTCATTGGGGAGTTCCTCAACTGGACACTCGACATCAATGAAGAGGTGGTGGTGGCCCCCACGGCCGTATCGCCGCTGGAGCATTCCCCGAACGGCGCCATCACAGGCATCTATTGGCTTAGTCAACACTGCTATCTGAACCACTTTGGAAAGGTCTTCACCGATCCTGATAAGCGTCGCCGCCACAACTTCTTCGTGACATGTGCGTTTGATGGCACCGTCAGCTTCTGGAATCTCGACGGGGAGATGTCCAAGAAGGAGGCACAGCAGCGCGGCAAGAACCTGCCCAAGGAGCTGACCCAAAACGAGTCCCCCCTGAAGAACAAGACCATTAAACCCACCTACAGTTTGTTTTACAACGAACCCCTTACCGGCATCATAGCTGACACATCCATCTTCTCGATTCAAACTCCGCCGGCCAAAGTGATCTTTGGGTCGCCTAACAACTATCCCATAGTAATGGTGCCCAAGAATCCTCCCGAGTTGCGCCAGTCTCTTATACTGTCCACCTACTATGGCCACATTGTCCGCATCGAGTGGCAGGGTATGTACGGCGAGGGGGCCACTAAGGAGCAAATCAACAGCTCGGTTCAATTTGCGATGGTGCATGACGGACCCATTGTGGCTATGAGCAAGAATCCCTTCTATCCGGAGCTCTTTGCCTCCATTGGACGTACTGTGTTTGCCCTGTGGAAAGAGGACTATCCCACATCGGCCATCATCTGGCGCAAGCGACCCTGTGACCTGACCGCCATTGCCTGGAGCGAAACGCGTCCTGCAGTCCTTTACATAACCCGAATTGATGGTATACTGGAAGCATGGGATTTACTGGGTAAGCCTTTGGAGCTATATGAGAATATTAAGACTGCTGACTCATCGTCCTCCAATCACAGCTCGGGATGATCAACCGGTACTAACCGAGGTCCTGGGTGGCGGTATAATCACGGCCGTAACAGAGCATCGTCCGTCGTTGCCCCACAAGATCCTGGGAATCGGTGACTACAACAGTAGTATTCGAATGGTGAAACTTCCGCCTAGCTTCGATGTTCCATTAGACGATGAGCTTGCCGTAAGATCTTCCGCTAATTGCATCTAACTGGCTCTTTAACTCTCCGGGACCTTCATTTGCAGAAACTTATAAAGTACGTGCTCCGACAAGTTAGCCGCAAGATGAGCATTCAAGCCTGGGAGCAGAAGTATTATGAGCTCAACAAGGACATCATCGAAGCGAAGCGCGAGGCTGAGGAGGAAAGTCGCAAGGAAATGGAACGCTTGGAGCGCGAACAACAGAACCAACGTAAGGGTCCGGCCGGCGAAACCGAAGGGGAAGCCACGTAAGTCGACCCTAGGCTAAGTCACCAACGAGGCTTGCAAAAAAACATTCTCTCCGTAGAGCCGGCAAAAAGCCCGGAACTATTCCTTACAACGAACGTATGGCCAAGAAGTGGGACGAGCTGAATCTGAATCGCATGATGACCATCCTGATGTCGCGCAAGCAGATGGATCCAGAGAAGCTGGCACGTGAAACGGCGATGGAAAAGGAGCGCCTCAACTATGAGAATGCCAAGAAACTGGCCCACATTCGGCTGATGCAAGCGGCTGACGAAGAGGTTGCTACCATCCGATCTCGCATCCTGCCTGTCGAGGTCTCAGACATGGAGCGCAGTGAGATGATTGCGGAACGTGTCAAGGCCGAAATGGCGGCCGCCGAGCCCTACGAGAATGTGGAGAAGGAATGCTTTGAGAAGCTGAAGAACTTCCCCGGACTCCAGTCGATTGATTACATCGAACTGCTTGAACGCGGACTGAGGCGACGTCAGCTGTTGGATCAGTCCTTGGGCGGAAACACTGACCGCTTGCTTTGGTACCAGGAGAAGTGCCGCACCAATGAGATCTTTAAGTGCGACTTCGGTACCGATCTCCTCTATAGCAAACGCAATTTGGGTCCGCCGTCCAAGGAGGAGCTCACCGAAGGGGAACCCACGATCCAAGAAGCCGCAAAGGAGAATGTGAACACCGAGGTGGAGGAGGAGAAAAATATCGAGATGTAGACGTAGGGCAGAATGCAGAATAACTGTAATTCCTACACACAAGTAATAAGTATCGAATGCGATGGATGAACCAATAAAGTTACTTCTTCGTTTAAGCCTTGAGGCAGATGATGGCCATTAATGTCCCCCGACGGACATGGAGGATTTCAAGATGGTGATAGTGGCTCTTGGTCAGGGTTAGGGCTCAACTAGATCCCTGGTAACTGAGTAAGCTATGTGGGTTCTGTCGTCCGTCTTGGTATTGAAACGATATGTGGGTTCCGCCACTTCCCCGGCCCTGCCTTAGGGCAACGATTCCAATACTTCCTCCGTGTACGCACGGATCTCATTGAAAGACAATTCCATGAATTCGCCTTAATTGCCGACTGTTCGAGTTGCTTTTACTATTTGCCAAAAGTTGCTCTTGGTGTCTTAATTAAGCGTTCAGTGAACCTTGACGGGTCATTTCCGCTCCAGCTGCGAGTTCAAGTTTATGACATTTCTAAGCGGCGCACAAATGAAGTCATCTCGTGGCCGAGGCGTGTCATAGGTTTAATGAACTGCCGCACAGCCGCTGTCAGTATACCAGCCCCTGCCCTTGTGCCCGTGCCCGTGCCCGTGCCCGTGCCTGCGCTTGTGCCACAGCCACAGCTGCTGCCCTGCCAATTGGTATTGCGGCCGATGCAACCGCAGTCGCTTTCCCACGACACTCAACGTCTGCGGTTGTGGCATTGCCCATCAGCTGACCGAAGCACAGACCATAATGCACATATCACTAGTGGCCGGTGCCTGGTCACTGGTGCCTGGTCACTTGTGCCTGGTCACTGCTCACTGGTCACTGGTCACTGGTCACTGCTCGCCGGTCACTGGACACCGTTCACTCCATCAAGCCACCAATTGGCCAGGTAAACGCGAACGGACGCCGCCAGTCCATCATTTTCCCAAACACATAATGATATACATTTCGGAAGCAATGCATCTGAACTTTACCATAATTTTTGGGATCGTTATTATTGGCAGCGACTTGCAGTCGGCTGCACTTAAGTTGCCGCTGGCCTCACTTTGTTGCATCATCATCATCATCATTATCGTCATCATCATCATCATCATCATCATCATCGTCAGTGCCTACATCCACATTCCCAAGCACAGCCATTGACTTGGAGCTGTCGTCCTTAGAGGACAGCCAAAACGATGTC
Organism: Zaprionus lineosus; assembly: GCA_035044505.1. Classification (NCBI taxonomy): domain Eukaryota; kingdom Metazoa; phylum Arthropoda; class Insecta; order Diptera; family Drosophilidae; genus Zaprionus; species Zaprionus lineosus. The sequence goes on along the minus strand of JAWNNX010000694.1, from coordinate 2,939,692 downwards.
CATAAATTTGATTTCGCTCGCATTTTGATACACCTTAAGCTCTTTATCTGCGACTCTCACCTGCCCCCCCCCCCCCCCCCTTCCTTCGCGCTCGTCCTTCCACCTATTAAGTTTTTCTTATCTGTTTTTGTTAATAATTTTTAACTGCTTTTACCTCGCATTGCGTGCGCCTCGAACTGCCAAGTGCATTTTCCACATTTACATAACAATTGATCTTTGAATTGAAATTGGCCGACAGACAGACAGACGGGCAGACAGATGGACGGACGGACAGACGAGCAGGCAAGACAACGAAACAAGTGCCAGAGCTTAAATGCGACCCAAGATAATTTACGATTTTATGCAAATCGATGCCCCAAAGTTGCATCCACAAACGTTTGCCGTGACGTGGCATAAAATCCGAGCTCTGCCGAGGAATTAAATAAATACATCGATTTTTCACGCTTTTGTGTGCAGTCGCGACACCAGACTTAAGGCTCAGTTACAGCTCGGCTTTCAGTTCAGATTTCGGGTTAGGATCCACCTCAGGTTTCAACTCAGATTCCAGTTCAGGTTCCAGCTCAGCTTCCAGTTCAGATTCCAGTTCAGGTGCCAGTTGAGGTTCCAGTTTAGCTTCCAGGGCATCGCCTGCTCCAGCATCGACCAGATCGGCCTTTGGATCCGTATTGAGATCAGACTTCCTCGAGTCCGGGCTCCACTCCGACAATCCTTGCCACCAGCTGCTGCCCAAGGCAATGTTGCAACCTTAGTATGTAGTTTAATCAGATTAACTAAAATTAGTTTCTGGTTTAAAATTTTTATTTTATTATTAATTTAATATTTATTTTGTTAAGGAATCGTCCTTTTTAAAAAACAGTTAAATTTTCTATAGGAAGGTACCCCTGGGATATAATGGCCCGAACTTTGCCACGTTTCGTGGCACGATCGGAAAGCTGCGAATTTGGGGCACGAATAATTTTGATTAACTGTAAAAGATCAAAAGTAATTCTAGTTTACACTTGTTGTTGATCTGTTGGTCAAGTGCTTTGAAACGCCTTCGAGGCGCTGCAGCAGCTGCTTGCAGGACTTCCTTTCGTCCTTCTCGCTTACTCCGTTAGGCTTGGCCAGTTCCAAAACCAAGTTCAGTATGCCTGACAGAAGTGAGTCGAACTCCTCTTCAAAGTCATGTAAGTTGCTATCGAACTCCTTGTCGCTGGGCTGGCCAACGAAGTTGCAGAAGTTGAGGCACAGCTGACCAAGGGTGAAGAGGGATCTGACGAAGGTGCACGGCTCGGAGAAGAGGCACTGGGCCAAGCACTGATGCAGTGTGTCCATGAAGTGCGTAATCAGCTCGTCGATATGTTGGTCCTTCGGCACGGCCGAGAGAAGATCCGCCCAGAGTGGCTGCACGACGTCCTGATGCATGTGCTGCTCCACCTGTCGGATGCACTCCATCATGCGATCGTGTAGAGCGCCAGCCGGAGTATCGCTCATTAGACTGTTGCACAAGGCTTTCATTTGATGATGCACGTAGCTTAAGAAGAAGAGCACCCGATGGAGTATTTGTAGTTGCTCCAGGGGCTCCTTATGGATGACCAGACTAACGGGCCAGGGGGGTTCATAGCGAAGGGTGAATACCTCGTAGCCACTGAGTAGAGTCTGGTCAAGATTGCAAGTGGATAATTTTGATTCGCTGGTGATATCCATTACGACGAGGGGTGCCATATCGCTGAGAGGTTCCATATCGCTGAGGGGTCCCATATCGCTGAGGGGTTCCATTTCGCTGAGGGGTTCCATTTCGCTAAGGGGTTCCGTTTCGCTTAAGGGATCAAAGTCCTCGGCCTCCTCAATACCAAACTCTTTGTAGAGTCTGTTTGTTCTTAGGGTCAGTTGGGTGGCCACGTCATAGCTCATGAGGTGACATTGAAGCAAATGCTTGTACGGATCGATGCTGTGCATCAGAGTCTTTTGAATCAATTTGTTAAATTTCTCAAGCTTCAGGTCAGAGATGTTGTTCCCAAGACATGGAACACATTTTTCCAGGAGGGTCATGGCGAAGTCCTCCCGCTGAAGCAGAAAGTATCCCAGCAGGTTCTGTAGGTGTACCAGCAGGTGATGCTCCTGGACAAGAACCTTGAGCAGCTTGCGGCCTGGCAGAGCATAGCTGGAACGTATGAGCTCCACGTGTGCTTCATCATTGGGCACATAGGTCAGGGTTACATGCATTAGCTTCATTCGCACGTTGCACTGGCGGAGCACATTGAGGTACTTGCCTGCCAAAAGGATCTTCTCGGCCACCGGCTCCAGGAAGCTGGGCAAGCGATCTGCATGCAGGCGATAACGGTTTACCCAATAGGCGTGGCAACATTGCTTGGGAGCGAACAGTGTGCTGCTCATGGCACTGGCGCTTGTGTCTTCGATGAAGAACTCCTTGTGCACATCGTAGAGGACACCCTTTTGCGTCCACAGCTGCACAATCTTCATGTAGTAGCGGGATACCTCAGAGGTCAGCTGCTTGAGGCAGCTCGTCTTGTATTCCTTGTAGTGACTGTCGAGGAGGGTGAGCAACTGGGCGCTGGTTCGGTCCTCGCTGCGTACCTCGTTAATTATCTTGGCATAAGCCTCCATGGTGACCACCCAGGGACGCACCTGTTGCACCAGCTTGTGCAAGTTCAGCTTTTGGTCATGCAGCTGCGTCTCCAGGGCCGCCTGCGCCTCGAGATATGGCTGAATGTTGTTGTGCAGGGCGACTCCCAGGAGATGAGTATTGTCGCTCGTCAGGATAGTGTCCTCGATGAAGCCTTGCACGTTGATGTAGTAGCCAATCAGTGGGAGCAATTCATTGGCCAGTGATCGGAAGGCGCTGCAAAAGCTCTCGTCGATCTTGAAACGAATCCTGCAAATGTCCTCGTTTCTCAGGTTAGGAATCTCATCCACGCTTATGTCCGGACGGATGTGCGAGGAGGGCACACCCGAAAAGGAGTAGATGAGATCGCGTATGAGCAGATGCTCCTGCCGCTGCAAGGAGAACATGCTGACCTTCTCCGTGGTCAAGTCGAAGCCGCCAACTGTCTCAAATATCCAAGGCCCCATTTTTTCCCTGCCTTGCGTTCGGTTCTTTTTAATCTTCTCCGAGTTTGCGGCACCGGAGGTGTCAGAGCGGTCAACGGGTTCTAAGTCAGTGCTTGAGTCTATCGCCGAGTCCACCATGTGCTTTGTGTGGTGCACCTCGACCTCAGATGCGTCCCCTGGCAGCGCTTTCTCCGAGCCCTCATCTAATTCAATTTCCATTAAACCAATTCTAATAACGCGTTTGTGTTTGTTTATTGCTATGTCCTTATAGTCAATGGAAATATTACGGGCTGAAAATGTAATATGTTTATTTTGTGTGCTTTGTGAATTTGAAAAGTTTTCCAGCTTCAGAGAAAAACTGTTTGATTTAACTTAGTGCCAAAGGCATCTACGTTTTGCCCCCGATTTCTTAACCCTTAAGTCGGTCGCTTTAACAGTCTTTAGCCTAGTCAGTGGAAAGGATACTAGCAGAGATATTATTAATTATCCTTGGCTCATATAAGCGCGGGGATACATTCATAAAATGCATAATAATAAAATAAAATGTTTCTATCATTTTCAGACTCAACCCTTGGCTTTTTAAATGCAGTATTCGCTCTTGGGGGGAGCTCCCCTGGGGACCCAATGCGTTACCTATCCGAAAGCTGAGTTTTGCAGACTTTCAAGCCCGCGAGCGATAGAGTACGTAAACACCTGTGCAGCATTTCCAACACATTTGTGTCTTTATCTAGGTATGTGCAGATACATGTGTGTGTTTGTGTGTGTGTGCGAATGTGAAATTGTTGGTTCTCGTGTTAAAGGTTAAACGCTCACCTCAGCGTTATCAATTCAACACCTTAACGTGGAATAAGGCCTTGGCTGTGGCTGTGGCTGTGTCTGGCTATGAATGAGCCGACATCACAATTCATTCAACAAAAATGGGTTCGAGTCGCATAGAAATCAGAATTAATATTCATTTGCAAGTGGCACGTACTCGCTTTCGTACCCAGCGGCGACGTCCTCACAAGACTCAGGCTTATCCATCCACAGGTGGTTTCAATTGGATGTCGGCAATCTCATGAATCAGCTGTGCGCGCCTTCGTGATGAGTCTGGCAGCAGTGGGGAAACGTGTTGAGAATTTTCCATATTTTTCACAGCGCTGGGAAAGACTGGAAGTCAAGCTGATGACTGCTGCAAGCTGAACTTTCTATATAAAGAAATAAATATCTAAGTAAGTACACTCACACTCTCACACACACAAACACACACACACATTTTAGTATAAGCATATAGTGTCGAGTATTGGTACAAGAGATAACTATGAGAACACTTAATTTATGGGCTTTGTCGCGTGAGTGCTACTTGTCACAGTTATTGTTGGTGTTGATGTTGCCGTTGTTGTTGTTGTTGTTGTTGTTGTTGTCTCGTTGTTCTCATTCAGAACAATGCAACGTCAGCGTCGATGGCAACGTTGACTGAGATGACGGCGTCGTCGCGCTGTCGACTGCAACATTAGCATAAATAAATAAATAACCGTAATAACAACGACTACGACAGCAACAACAATAAAATGCATTGGCAACGCGAGCAAGTAAATAACAATAACAATAAACCCACCAACAACTGCAACACCAACAACAAATAACAGAAAGAAGTACCGATAAAGCTTTTTGCCTTCTCTTCATTTTGCCGCTTCCCCTTTTTTCTTTGCTTGTTACCACGCAATGCACTTGCACGTCAAGCTTTTGTTTTCGTTCTCTCTCTCTCTCTTTCCCGTTCTCGTTCTCACACTCACAATTCGATTTGGCACTGTGAGTAACTTGAGTTCAGGACACAGTGGACCCCCCGTTGCTCTAAATTAAGGCAATGCATTTAAAGAAAACGCTGAAGCCTAAAATGAATTCATTAGTTTGAAAATCTGTTTCTCTTTTTAAATGTTAATTGTTAAGACTACAATTCTTATACAAAACTACTGGCGGAATGAAACAGTAAATAATAATACTTAGGTACTGCGGGTTTTCTATAATGGTGATTGCACTTGTACATCACTGTACTTTAAATTTGAGTAGTTCCAATAACAATAACAACACCTGAAGAACGTCTATAGAGGAAAACAAAAACATAGAACAACAAGAATTTAAGCTCTTTTAGGCTGCGTGTTGTTTTTATCGCTGCAGCAAACAATCGCATTGAGCACAAAGCTCAGTTTCATTTTCGGTAGCGACCGCGGCCTAGAGCAGGGCTGTGCGAAACGAAGATAGCAATAGCGATAGTGATAGCGACAACGGCAGAGCTAGTGGCAGAAGCAGAGCAACGCTAACCGCGACGCCGGCTTTGAAGTGCGATGTGCTCTGACTGCAAAAAAGTGCCGTTTAAGGTTTCGGATTTTTTTTTTCATTTTTTTGTCTCTGTTGCTTATTGCATTATTTATACGTTCGCATGTACTTTCTTACGCTAAGCAACACACACGCATACAAAAATAAACAAAACGCGCCCAGACACCGACGGTATCAACAATAGCAACAGTAACATCAGAAACAACATTAGCTACAACTACAAATACAACTAGCCGCATTGGTGACAATTTGTGCCTACTGCAACACTCTCAACAGTCTCAGCGTTCGGCCGTAGTCTGAGCCGCTCTCGCAGTCAGCGCTGCTGTCGTCGCCGTCGCCGTCGCCGCCACCGCCACCGCCACCGTCGCAGTAGCGGCAAACACGGCCGCATTCTCAGTCAAACAACAAACGCAATTGAAGTAACAACAGTGTGTCCGCGGCCCATCAACGGCTACATAAACCGCAAGGCACAATTCGCCTGCTAAATGAAAAGTGCCAATAAGAAAGAAGAAAAAGAAAGTGATTAAAAGAAAAGCACACACGCACAAATACAATACAAATACGTAATTTGTGCAATACCAAGTGTCCCGTCCCTCACTCTCACTTTCTTGTGCTCTCCCTTTTTTTTTTCTTTTTTTTGTTTTCGTCCCTCTCTAATTTACGCGCGTGCCGACTATCTCTCCCATTGGTCTCGCTCATAAGTTATGAAATTAAATTTGTTGTTGGCAGCCTCAGTGCGTTGTGTTTAATGTTGCGTCTGCCGACGCCGTACCGGTGCGTTGAGTGGCTGCAGCGAATCCTTGTGCTGATCTTGCACATTTGGAGCATTTGCAGTATGTCGCTAACACGCAGTCGCCAAACGACGCTCAAGTGGATTAAAAAGCGTCTAGTGTTGCCTCGTCGTCGACAGCAACATCAACATCAACATCAACATCAGCATCAACAACAGCAACAACAACACTCACACCATCAACAACAACATCTCTCCCACCACCACCAACAACAACATCAACACTACCACCACCAGCAGCCAGAACAGCGGCCGCAATGGGTAAGTGTCCTTTGCCGAAAGTGGGTCAACAGCAACCACCCGCCTGCAGACACCCAATTGATGGCTGTCTAACGTTTAATTTCTGAGGAATTCAATTAAAACCGATTCCCTGGCCAAATTCAATTAAAGTCGATAATTTTCGGCGTAATTTTCAGCTAATTTTGTTTTTCCCGCGAATCGAGGGCGCCGCTAAGAGACAAAGGCAAAAGGCAGAAAGGGTTACGACTTTTTGCATTGGCGTGACTAACTTCAATTTCTCCAAAGCCCAGACGTCAAAAGTTGTTCAAAAGCTCAACCCCACGCACCCAACGCCCTTTTGTTCAGCTTTGTTCAGCTTTGTTCAGTTCTGTTCGCTTCTGTCCTATTCTGTTCCCCTCTGTTCAGCTGTGTTCGGTTTAGCTTTAGTTCCAGTTCTTGTTCCACTTTCCCTCCTTCGCACTCTGGACTGTGACGTCGACGATGGACGTGGATACGTGGACAGGGACACGGACATGGACTGTCTGCCGCTTTGTTCCGTTTCCGTTTATTTTCATTTTTTCTATTTTTGTTGTTGTTGTTTCTGTTTTTTTTTTTGTTTTTGCTAAATATTCCCATAGGCCACGCCAGGAAGGTGTGTCCACCGGCCTGGCCAGGGGCGCAGTGGTTCTTGCCGATATTCTGCATGTTTGCCCCCCTCGCCGCACCACTCACTCCACTCACTCCACTCACCGGGCGTAGCTTGAGCGATTAGAGCTGTCAGCTTGAAAAACAGTTGGAGCCCCATTCCCGTCCTCTCTTATCAATTCAGAGCCCATAATATTAATACTAACGGTCGAGTCTTTATCCGCATTGTTGGAAATCAAATTAATGGTGTTTTATGAAAGTTTTTTAGTTCGCTTTTGTTTGCTGATTTTGGGATTGTTTTTTGTTTTTTGTTTTTTGTTTTTTAGTTATTTTTTTTTTTTTTTTTGTTTTTTTTTGTTTTTTGCATTTTGCTTTTGTTTCTGTTATACGTTTTTTGGCAATTTGTTGTATTTGTTGTATTTGCTGTATTTGCTATATTTGTTGTATTTGGGCATTTGGGCATTTGTGCGATTTCGAAACTGTTTTGGGCGCGTTAAGTGTGTAACCACTCATAACTAGGCGGACCGCAGGCACAACACGTAGGGAGTGCAGAGTGTGCCACACGCAGTTGGCATATAAAAGAGGTTTCTATCTTCTATCATGCGGATGGGCACCACCCTTAACCTGAGCTGTAGTTCAGGCAAAGGAACCACTGGTTCCGGCTTTCGTTTTTGGCAATAGATTCACTTTGAAATCCATCGGCAGGCGACTTGCAGTTCATAGCCTATCATCCCGTATATAGAGATCGGATGACATCAGCGATTGAGTCACGGCTTTAATTGAGTTCCGAACTGCGGAAGTTCAGCACTCATTGTATTTTTCAAATATGTCGATCGAGCCGTAAGATAAGATTGTTTGACGTGTGAAAGGATTCCAAAGAATTTCAAGCTCTTCAAGCTCCAATCGAGTGCCTGGCGATGCTTGACTTTGTTTATCGATTGAAAGAAGAGTCAAAGAGCCAACGAGCATTGATACAACTTTGTTAAAGAGCATTAAAACTATGATATATGCATATATGCACACACACACACACACACGCAGGCACACACATATAGACATTCACTCACACGGACAATTGGGTTGTGGTTTGGGGCCCGGCTTGGTCTAGGCGATAAATGGGATCGAATGTTTATCCTTGCGTCAAGTTGTTTACCTCGAGGCACTTGGAACTCGGAGTTCGGTTTGCTCGCATTCGGTAAACAAAATCGCATGTATCGATAATGAAAATCACATTAAATACTTTGGAACGAGGCACAAAAGGCGACGAGTCTCGTCTGTCATCTCCCGTCTCCCGTCTTCCGTCTCTCGTCTGTTGTCCCGTCCGTCGGACGCTCGGATCCCGTAAACAAAAGCCTGTCAAAAGACATAAACTATTCTATGGTATCGCATATGAGGCATAGAAAATATCCAAGTGTTTGCTTTTTTATGTTTTATTCTTCCTTTTGTTGTTGCTGTTGTTGTTGTTGTTGTTGTTGTTTTGTTTAGTTGTCTTTTATTTGCTCTTTTTGCCAAGTTCAAGGCAGAGGCGCTTGGCACTTGGCAATTATGGCAAACAAAGCCCTGCCCGGGAAGCAGGAGTGAGCACGAGAACGGGAACGGTGGGGGGAAGAGAGGAGAGGGAAGGGAAAGGGCGGGCGAGAAAAGGACAGTAAGGGGAGGAAAGTGGGAGGAAGAGGTTGGGGTAGAGCCAACAATAACACTCAGAGAACATCACGCAAAACAGTCTAACAATAAAATACCCCACCCCCCCATCCACACCCGACAAAAACTGGGTGTGTATTGTTCTCCGTTTTTGTACTCGTTCAACACTGTGTCACAGGGTTCTGGAACGGACACTTTGCTGCAAGATATATGTAAAGGATATTTGTAGGTGTAAAAATTAAAAAGGGAGTTTCTGGCAGATGCTCTGATTCGAGGACTCAAATCTAGACACAGAAAAGCAAAAAAAAGAAAGTTCAGCCTTCAATCTGATCTTCTTCGATTTCTATTAATTATTGTAATATTTACAGTTATAATTAATTATAATTATTTTATATTTAAAAAGATCTTCATCGCATTTGCCATTAAATGGGAGTTTCTTCTTCCGCTTCTTTTAAAGTCCTTCGGGGACTCAGGCTGACTTAGAGCTCTGATATTTTGTGAATTTGTAATAATTTTTTTATAGAGGACGAGATAAGTGTATCATCTCAATCTGTGCCTTGTTGGCTAGTGTATCGGGGAGACTGGCAGTCGATCAAGCGCTCAGCGATTCATTCGTTTGGCGGATTCACATTGAAAGGCGTTCGCACGCATGGAAAATCATTCAAGCTTGCAATGGGCGAGTGTCTTTTGTGTGTGTGTGTGTGTGTGTGTGTGTGTGTCAAGGTGTGTTGATGTGTGGGTGTGTACTGTGCACCCTCTTAGCTATCTTAATAAGAGTGTGTGTGAGTGGCTGTCCATCTGTATATCTGTATGTGTATGTCTGTATGCGTGTGTGTGTGTGTGTGTGTGTGTGTGTGTGTGTGTGTGTGCTTGTAGTGTGTGCGGCTTTTCTATTTGACGCTCAGCTCATTTCAATTTTGTTGCGCGCCGCAAACGCTTTGAACTTGTTTTTCACCGGACACAAACGGACATTTCGCAGTTCCCGAGTTTCGGACAGTGGACAGTGAACAGTGGACGTCGGACAGTGGACAGTGGACAGTGGACATTGGAGCAGCCGAGTTTCAGTGCCAAAGCCAGTGCCAGTGCCAGTGCCAGTGCCAGCGTCAGTGCCAGCGCCAGCGCCAGTGGTTGGTGGTAATGGAAGTACCCGTACCAGTACCCATGCCATTGGAAGTCACAGCTCGCAGCTCCAATCCCAGACTGGAGCCCCAGTGTCAGGCACGGCCCAAAGCCAATGCTTCGGTTACGGTCCCGGCGCGTTTTCCTATTGATCTCCTCGCTGAAATCGCTTACGCCCCCCGTAAAAATTTGTGCGCGTTTTGATTTTTTGGCGCGTTTTTCATTTCTGAATATTTTCTATTTTTTTTCTATTCGTATTTATTTTGTTATTGTTGTTGTTGTTGTTGCTGTTGTTGTTTTGGATTTGGATTTGGATTTGGCCCGTCGCACATTGCACGTACATTGCTGGACCTGAACCTTAGTGGCTCCGTCTCTTACCTTAGGCTACGAGCCCAAAACAAAAAGGAAAGATACAAATAAAAATAGAAAATAAAAATGAAAAGAAGGAAAACAGATGAAAAATAAAAATGAAAAACAACAACAACAACAACTATGTATTGATAAATTGCCAGCCGACGATTTCCGTCGTGACCCGCGCGTTATGCAAAATGCTCAAATGTAAATAAATATTAAAATAATACAAAAATCACTAAGTCGCTGCTCGGACTGTCTCTGCCCCGCGTTGGCGCTGCGACGTCGCCACCCCTTCGGCTATCCCAGTGCAGCGTTCCGTCTGCAGCGTCGGGCTGCCCCACAGCCCTCGCAGTCGGCCCATTCCCGTCGTTCCTCCTGCTCGATACTTTTGTTGGTTTTTGTTTTGTGAAAAATGAAGTGAATCTGTCTTTTGTAAAGTGAATCGCCATCGCCATCGCCGTCGTCGTCGCCGTCGTCGTTGCGTCGTCGTCGCCATCGCCGTTGTCGGTGCTTGCGCCTGCGCCTCTGCCTGCGCCTCTGCCATAATAATAAGCAATAATAATAATAATGTAAGCCGACAAATTTTGGAGTGGCAGGCAGTTCGTGGATAGAGCGGGGGAGGGTGTCGGAGAAGTTACCTCGCGTTTCGTTCGACGTTCAAAATACAAAGAAAAAAATACATAACAAAAGCAACAACAACACAAGAAACACAAATACAAAATTTTTCTTTATTTATGAAAACAATAAACGCAACATAAACTACGCATTAAGCGGTGATCCATCCTCCTCTGACTCTTCCAACCACCCCTCGGGACCGTGGAGGCATCGACTTGAGTCTTCTCGCTGTCTCGGATCCCCTAACCAAGGCTCGAGTCCCAGTTTCAGTCTGTGCCTGGAAACCCAGACGATTTCCTGGCACTGGCACGCATATAATTTGCATGTGGATATCTCACGCTGCCCGCATCGATCTTTATGAGTCGCAGCCCCAGAGTCGGTCCTTCGCCTTCGTCTTAAACTTCGCCTTCGTCTTAAGCTTCGCCATCGTCCTCACCTCCGTCTGGAATCGCAGCAGCGATGTCTTATGTAATCTGGAAACTATTCATGAAGCAATATACTCGCCTCCGCCTGGGCCACAGTACGCAGCCGCTGAGGCCGACATTGATCTGGCATTCGTATGCGGCCATCGAGGGGCCGACGGCGGTGGCAATGCGGGTGGCTATGGAGGAGGAGAAGGAGACGGAGAGGGACAAGGAGAAGACGAAGGAGAGTGAGAAGGAGATGGAGATGGAGGAGAAGGAAGCGGGAGGAACAACGGCAATAGGAGGAACGACCACCGCCGCAACGGTAGGTGGCTTGGGTTTGCCCATTCGGCAATGGGATTGGATATGGAAATGGAAATGGAAATGAAATTGGTATTGGTTATGCGAATGGGGGTCACCTCAAAATTGTGCTACGAGCTCTTTCCGTAGCCCAAACTGAAGCTGAGGCTGAGGCTGAGGCTGAGGCTGTGGCTGATGCTGAATCCTAAGCCGAAGCTGCAGTTGGAGCCTGGATGGCGGAGCCAAGGCTGAGGCTGCAGTTGGAGCCGCGCTTTTATTGATTTAAATTGAGTAATTTGTAACGACAAGATCCATTGGCAGTTGCGATCGTGTATGTAATTGGAGATTAATGATCCGAAATAATTCATAAGTAAGCGTATAAATTGAGAGATCATATCGGGCGGCGGGTCTGTCGCCTTTGACGGGCTGAAGGGCGCGCGGGGCTAATTTGGGCTTTAATTTTGAGTAGTTTTTGACAAGAATGCAAATCAGTGGAAAACTCATCCCTCCCTCCCCTCTCTCCCACCCCTTCTATCTCAGTCTTTAGTATCCTTGTTTTCATAAGGATCGCTCCTCTGGCAGACTTATAATCGATTAATTATTAAGAAATTCAATCGAATTGTAATTTTCAAAGTTTTCCCATTGATTAAAACTCAAATCGTTTAATTGCGAGAAAAACTGACGAAAATTTGAAGGAAATTTCAAGAGAAAAGCAAAAATGAAAAAATGAAAAATTAAAAATGAAAAGCGAAAAATCGCCGAAAAACATTTTTATTTGACGTACTCGTAATTCGTGCTCCTAATATGATATGGAGTATCCATGGAGCTGGGACCACCAGCAGTCGGCGGTCGACAGTCGACAGTCGACAGTCGGCAGTTGGCAGTCGGCAATCGGCGGTCGGCGGTCGGCAGATATGAGGTAGCAGTCATTGGCCATTTAACCATTTGGCCATTTAACCATTTGGCCAATTCCGCTGCCCCATTGATAATAACAATCTGAAAAAACTAAGAGATGCAATAAGTCAGCGCTAAGTGTTAAAATGTCGATATTAATTGTGGACTCGCTGCCACCGGTCGGCAGTTGGTAGCAACTCCTCTAGCCGTGCCCCATGCCCCATGCCCCATCTCCGAGCTACCAGCTACCAGCTACCAGCTACCAGCTACCAGCTAGGAGCTAGCAGCTCCCATCTCGCATCTCCCATTTCCCTACTCACGCTTCAGCCACTGTTGCTCCTGCTCCCCGATCCGCCTCTGCCCATGAGCAGGAGCCCCTCTAGAGTCGCTCGCATTTAAATAAATTGCGATTATGGCCACAAATGTGGCAGGCATCGAGTCTGAGCCAGTGAACCGAGCAACGGCCGCCAATGCGCTAATAATATTTATCAGTGCCTCATTTGTTGCACGGCCAGTGGACAGTGGACAGTGAACAGCGGACAGCGGACTATGCACAGCTCCGACTCTTGCTGTGGGGGAGGGGATTCAGTGGGGCAAGGGGGACGAGTCGATGGCCAAAAAGCCAAAAAGAAATACAAAGAAAAAAGCAAATACAAATTTTTGCTGCCAGCAACTGGCGGCTAATTGCGATTGTGTTTGTTGCCGCTCGACTGTTGTTGTTGTTGTTGTTAGGTGGGGTACTGCTGTTGCAGTTGTTGTGGTTGTTGCTTTTGTTGCTGCTTTGTGCATCCGCTCGTCAGTTTTCGGTTGCCGTTTTCCACATTGTTCGCCTGCCATCCCATGCATATTTATTTATCGCAACTAAGTAAGTTTTGCATTTTAACCAGATATCATGCAGAAAAGGAGAGACACCCATACACCCAAGCCAGACACACACACACACACATACACACAGGAGACATGCAACAGCAGCAACAACTCTGACGATGAACGGCTTTCAAATCGCATTCAAAGCTGTTAACTAAAGAAAGACCCAACGACAGAGAGAGAGAGAGAGAGGGTGATGGTGGGGGAGGGGGTGGGTGAGGAGGAAGGAGGAAGGAGGGACACGAAAACTGTTCAAGTTTCATATTTTCCCGCGCAAACGCACGCACAACGTGGGAAATCTCATGGAAAATTCAACGCATTCAAATTGAATACAAATTTTGCATGCCGCAATGCAATACGAAAATCGTTGCACATTTTATAAGCTCGGACTTTCGGCTGTGGGGCTTGGGGCTTGGGGCTTGGGGCTTGGGGATTGTGGATTGGGCGGTGTGGACAAGCGATGACGGAAAGGGGGCGGCTGTCAGGAAGGGGGTGTAACCGGTAGGGGGGTGTCCAGCTAAATGGGGAAGTCAGCACAGACGTTCGACTGATAAGCGACACGGACTCAGGAAATGGAGTTACTGCCCTCCAAAGGCTTCAAAAAAATAATCGATAAATCGTTAAAGCAACCAGGAAAATGCGGAGCGGAAAATGAAAATGAAAATGTACATTTTTTAAGAAAATTATTATTTTCTCAACTTCGAAGTAAGACGAGAAGAGTCCCTGATGGAAGTGCGTAGCTCTCAGTTATCGGTCATAAATCGAAGTCGATAATCGATTAATCGACTTGCAGTCAAAAGAGACATAGTCAAAGGGAAAGCCATTGGTCAATTCAGAAGCTTCCCAATTATTTCCCAAAGAACACAGAAACTGAGGCAGAGGCTTAAAAAATGACTGCCTGGAACCACAGCCAAATGAATTTTCTGCGTCTTTCCGTCCTCCATTTTCCAAGTGAAAACGCAAAATAAGAAAACAAATGAAAAGAAAGTAAAATTTGAAGATGTGAAAATCCAAACTTGAACTTCGAGAAATCGAGAAATCGCGTCTCGATATTCTGACGGATAATGATTACCATATCTGAATCTGATATTTCGAGCATCGCTTGGAAATCAATTTGGATTTTAAACAATCCGTGATTTATGATCGCTTGTTGTGGGCATTGTTTTCCCCGATTTCCACACAATTTCCACTCGATTTGTCCACTTTAAGTGCGAGTCTCAAGGCTTCCACTGTCCACAGTCGACCTTAGGGGACCGTTCGTTTACACATTGTCACTTGTCATTCAATATTAGGAGGGCATTTGAGGCTGCTTTGCATGCAAATGGCTTTTCTCACATAGTTTTCCACCATAGCTTCGCACCAGCACCGCCAGCACCACCGCCGCCAGTACCACTGAAAGTACCACGCGCACCGCTGACTCGATCAATTCATTTCTCTTTCGTTCGGGGGCAGCCAGAGGTTAGCCTAAGCCATTAACGGCACGCATTCACAGTCGGAGTCGGAGTCGGACTTGGACTCGGACTCGGACTCAGAGTTGGATTCGGAGTCGGAGTCAGAGTCGGGGCTGCAGATGGAGACGCAACTGATGGTGGGGAGGGGCCGGGGACGCAGCGTTGGAGTCGACGCAAAGTAATTTTCAATTTTTTTGCTTGGCTGTCACTTAATTTGGAAGCGGGAGCAGTTGCAGTTGCCACCCACGCACACACACACACACACACACAAGCACACATACATACGCATACGCACAGGCATAACCACCACCTCACACATGGCTATGGAAATAGTGTCTCCAAGATTGGCTGCACGTCCATTTGTGGCGAGGGCGAACAATTGCAATTTGCACCGCCAACGCAACCACTGGCCACGTTCAATGTCCACTGTTTTCCCCAAGCGGCGCCCCGCCCGCCAACGCCACTCAGCTCCTCCGCCCTGGCCCCCCCTCCCTCCCTCGCACTCCCTCGCTCTGTGGCTAACAAATTAGTTACTGACGCAATATTTTGTGTATTCCGCTTGTCTTTTTCACTATCAAAATCACACGCAATAAATTTAATTTGTGTTGTTTTTCTCCTCTCTTAGAGGCAGCAGCAGAGACAGAGGCAGAGGCAGTGGCAGAGGCAGTCAGTGGTGGCAGAGCGGGGGGCAAGCGGCGAGAGGCAAACGCAGCCCGCACAGGTGTATTTTTGGGCTTTGGGATTTGCTGGCGGTGTTGGCTGAGATTGGGAGCTGGAACTTTGGTCTGGGTGATCTGTGGTATGGGGAATGGAGTTTCGGGTTTGGGGGTACGGAGTTTGGGGCATGGGGCACGGGGCATGGGGTTGTCCAATTAATAAAAGAAAACGCAGTCATAATGTTTTGATTAACACAAATGTGACAAGAGCTGCATAAAAATTCATTTGGGTTCGGGCTTTCGGGGTGAGTGGAGAGTGGTGAGTGGTGAGTAGGGAGTGGTGGTGGGGAGGAGGAGTTGAAAAGGGAAAATGTGGAGCTGGGGAGTTGGGTGGAAGGTCTATTGAAAATGAGTAACGAGCGAAGATTTTGATTTGATTTGGGATGTGGGTCAGAGCGGCGTTCGGCTGTAACTGCAGACGCGTGAGAAGCCATCGCTTGGAGTATTCCAAATCCAAAGCGAATCGCCTCAAGGTTAGTCGTTAGACTCTTGGTTAGGCTGTCGGATCGGTTGGCCAGCTGTCCAGTTGACCAGTTGACCAGTTGCTTGTCCGCTCTGCGGTGCAGCGAGGCGACCTTCCTTTAATGGCCTGTCCAGTCAACTAGTTCAACATTTTCGATTTCCTTTACGACTCGTAATTTGAACAGCAGCCGCCCATAAAACTTGGCCAAGTTGGCCAACTGGCGACCCACTGCCCAAGACCAGGTCCCCAAGATACTGCCGCACAGCCGCACGCAGCAATGCACGCACGAACGCGTGGAGACGCCTCCGGGCGCCTCGACGGGCTCTGACCACGGCCAGGGTAATTAATTGATGAGCTGCGTCCGGCAGCAAATTGGACTGTTGTCTGGACGGGGGGAGGGAGTGAGCAGTTGGACAGTTGGACAGGTGGACAAGATGCGTGCAGAGGCTATGCCCACTGGGGGCAACATTGGAATCTTAAAATAAATCTGAATCTGAATATGAATTCGGATTCAAACTTGGACTTGGACTTGGAGCTGGAGCTGGAGTTGAAGTTGGAGTTGGAGCTAGGGGGGTTGGGGTTAATCTGAATGTGGAACAACAGAAAATGGCAAACGAAAAATGTGTATTTTTGATATATTTATTGGTATTTATTTGGTTGGACATCAAAGTGCCGACCGGCAACAAATTGTGGCAACATCTTGTGGCAATTTATTGTGGCGCATGCGCATACGCCGCTGGCGACATCTGGCGGCAGCTCTAGACCGGCTAGGACTAACCACCAGCAGGACACTAAGAGCAGACAACAAGCGGCAGGCAGAAGGCAGCAGGCGGCAGGCAGCAAGCGGCAGGCAGCAGGCAGCAGGCAGCAGGCGTCAGGCTCTCCTTAGTAGCCAAGACGACGTTGCCAATTTCTGTTGTGGGCGTCCGCCGGTTCGTATTTGCGTGGAAAGCGTTTGTTTCGTACGGAGGCCTTTTAGCCGTTTGGCCGTTTAGCCGCTTAGTCGTTTAGCCGTTTAGCCGTTTAGCCGTTTAGCCGATTTGGCCTGTTAGCCTGTTAGCCGCTAAGGTGTCACATTGTCAGTTAAAGGCCTGAAACTGTTTTTCGGCTGGCCAAAGTCAGTGGCATTGTTATGTGTTATGGTCAACTGGGAGCAGCGGGAGAAGAGCAGGGGGCCTATGTCGGAATGGGAGTGGGAGGACCGAGGAGGAGGCCCATTTTGGTCGTCGTCTGTCTCCACTTTCACTGCAAATTTGTGTGCAATGTGTGCGAAAGAAAGTGAATTCTACTGTGCTACACTTGACCTATGACAACAGACCAATAGCAGCAGCAGCAACAACAACAGCAACAACAATAACAGTAGCGACAACAACGGCAACAACTGAGGCAACTAATGCAACTAAAGCAACAACAAAACGTTTGACGTTTTGAGCTTTAGCCAAAGTCATTTGATTGTCATGCAATGCAAATGCGACTTGCAACTTGCAACAGCAACAACAACAACAGCAGCAACAACAGCAGCAACAACAGCAGCAAATGCAAAGCAGTTGCTGTTTGCTAGCTTTGCCTGCCCCCATGCCACGCCCTTCCTCCGACTGTGTCTGACTGGGCTCGGAAATCGGATCAATGGTGTCCCCAATTGATTTTTTGTTTAACTTTTAACATGCACCCGGCCAGCGGTAGCCCCAGGCAACCCAGAGTCGTGTGTGCCCAAAGAACCTTAGTTTTCTTTTTCCCTGCTTTGTTTGTGCCCCCAATTGTGGCACACCCTATTTTAATGATGTGCTGCCTAAACTTAGTACGGCCAAAAGCTGCAGTGAGTCTTTAAGTGCCTCAACTCCCTGCGAGAATCTGTGACGGGCTTTGTATTTTTTCTTACTGTGTTGTGCGTGTGGCAGTGACCACTCGAGGGGTGGAGTGTCCTTGCCAGGATATCGCTACTCACACGTATGAGTTCCATGAGAACTAGTTCCCAGCTGGATGAACGAACTGAACGCAAATGAAGCGTTCGGAGTGAAGGTGGACGGAGGGAGAAGCTCCTTTGGGAGGCTTCAGGATATTCCTGGGCTTGGGCTTTAACTCTTGGGCGCTGCCACATGTAACCCTGCTTAATGTGTAACTCCTTAATGGATTTCTCTGATCCCGGAGTCAAATTAATTTGGTCTTTTATCTGTTAAACGCATTTCCCTGACTTCACACGTGTCTAAGTTTTGTTTCTTCTTCTTCTTCTTTTTCTGTTTTTGTTTCTGTTTCTGTTTCTGTTTCTCTTCGGCTTGTGTCTTTGCCCTTGTTGCAGGCTGACACAAACACGGCAACAGCAACAGCAACAGCAACAGCAACAGCAACAGCAACATCAGCCGTGAACAACGACCCAGGAGCTGAATTAGTGGATCAGGGCCATTTAAGCGAGATCTTGGTGGTGAATGACACTCAAATCGATGGCCGGGCCGCGATGTCGGCGCCGCTAGCGGTGGCCATCGACATGGACAACATGAACATGGACACCGACACGGAGTGCAACAGCAACGACATGAACGAGGCCAGAGCAGGCCACACAGCGCCCATAGCGCGCGACGAGGAGGAGGAGGACGATGGAGTCGAGGAGGTGGAGCTGAAGGAGGAACTGGAGATGCAACAGCAGGCGGAGCAGCTGTCGGCGCTGGCCAAACCAAATGCTAATTATGTGTGCTGTCAATGCCCAGGAACAACTGCAACAACTGCTACAACTGCAACAACTGCAACAACTGCAACTGCAACTGCAACAACGGCAACAACTGATCTGCCAGTGAACCGCAGCAAGTCCCGGGTACGCAGCTATCTTAGGAAATGTAAGCAACGCCTAACGGGTCAACAGAGCAGACCACCAGCAACAACAACAGCTACAACAGCAACAGCAACAGCAACAACAACAGAAACAACACGGGCAGCAGCTCCGCCAACATCACCAACAGCAACACTGCCAGCAGCAGCAACAACAACAACCACGACGACGACAACTACAATTACAATGATCAAGAACGATGCAGTGGGAAGAGCTGGCGGAGCGGGAGGAATGGGAGAAGTGGGAGGAGAACAAAATGGAGGAGGAGGAGGAGGAGGAGGAACAGCACCCACGATAGCAAAATTTGTGTGTGCACGTAATGGGGAGGAAATGGAGGAGAGCTCCAGCTGTGGCAGCAGGGATTCGACCAGCTTAGGTTATGTTGACTGCTTGCCGATCGACTTGAGTCTGCGCCGAGCGCCATCAGCGCCGCAGGAGTCCAGCAGCGAAATGGCCAGCAGCATCTGCGGATCCGACGACGAGCAGAAGTCCAAGGCATACAACAAGGTAAGTCAACGAGCCACATGATTGTTAGCCCACTAACTTGGCCCTTTTCCCTATACTTAATGCATCCTCAGCAGGCAACAACTGGAGCTAATGCCAATGCGGCGGTGGCAGCGGCGGCGACGGCGACGGCAACGGCGGCAACACAAATTGTGGCCACAACAGCTTCACATCCAGGGAACATCGATGTGGATAGTGTAAATAGGGATACGGATATGGCTAGGGACATGGATGTGGACATGGAACTGGAACTGGAACTGAATGCGAATGTACATGAGGATCTGGCGATGGCTATGGAAATGGACGTGGACGTGGATGTGGATGGGGATGGGGATGGGGATATAAAGGCGAATGTAATGCTGGGCCAACTGATTGACAGGCATCTGTCGCACATTTATCCCATCTACTGGGCACGCACGCGTGCGATTTTAATCCGCCAGGCACGTGAGCTCCTCGTGCGCCACTTCGAGGGATGCCTGGCCAGGTTCGAGCAGCGATTCCTATGCAAATTTGCACAAATTGCCGCAACGCTGCGCGCCACTCATCAAATTGGCGAGGTAAGTGCCCAAAAGAATTACATACTCACATAAGCACAAAATACCCTAGAACCCAGCCCCCAAACAAGTACACACGCACACACACACACACACACCAATACAGAGAGCGACAAATAAGAGATCGCAAAGAACTGAACTGATCTATCATTTAGTATTTCTCGGGGCTCGCAAATTAGCGCTTGGGCAATTTCATGACCCACCTATGGAAATGAAGGGAGCCGAAAAGGGAATGGGACGAATGGGATAGATATTGGGATTGAAATGGAAATGGAAATGAAAATGGCTGTGGTTATGGAAATGGGAATGGGAATGGGAATGGGAATGGCCTATGCATATCGATATTAAATCGAGCTTCAGCACTTTTTGATTGCTCTCATTTCATTGATGATCCATTTTGTTCGATGGGTGGAACATGGAAAAGTTTTCCCTAAAAGGCGCATTGTTAGAAAGTTAGACGGAGAAAAGAATATGGAAAACGTTTTACAAATCAGGCAGCAATTAAAAAGAGATCAAATTAAGAAACAAAAGATTGATACACTGAACTTAACGAATGTCTATAATATATATATATATATATATAATATATATATATGTCTATAATAATATATACATTGTTTTTAAATCGGCATTCAAATCGACTTGACGTTTTCTTGTGTCTGTCTTTTTGTCGTCGGGAGCATTTATACGGATGTACATATGATTTCCAGTCCGTCCGTCCGGCCGATCATAAGTGTATATATAATTAAGTTCACTTCAACTTTAGTTCTTATGGATTGTTGGCCTATCAGGCATTTAAAAATACTCTAATCATAAATAAAAACAATAACAATGATTAAGACAAAGTCGAAATATCACATCTGACAAACTGTAAAGCTTCAGAGCTTCATAGGTGCCAATTAACAGTAGATTTAATGGTACGTACACCTTGCGTGGAGAACTTAATCGAATATTTTTTAACTTTCCTTTAACCCATTCTCAAAAATGCAGTCAAACATTGGAAATAAGATTACGATCGTTTTATAAAACACGATAAACAGAACTCTAACCACTAAAATGTTAAGCGACTGTTAAGCAGCCATAAATGCTGTTAACTTAGGTCAAAACTAACAGCGCTCTGTTATCTGTAGCAGTGCCATTTCGAGTACTACAGTGCCAGTTGGAGTGTACAGTGTACATTTTGACTATTGGCACAGAGCACGAAATACTTCGTGCTATTGGCGACAATCGCTGTTAACAGTTAGTAGGCGACGAAACAACAACAACGTCGTGTGCGCGCAACGACGACTAACGAACGAGCGACTGTTACGGCTTCGATTTAACGAAAAGGTCGAATCGTTGGAATTCGCGCTGTCAGTTTGAGATTTGAATTCGCGGCGCGCAGTCTTGTGAGCGGAAGGAACAAGAAAACAAGTAAACGTAGACGAAGACGAAGACGAAGTCGATCGTGGAACGGAACGTGCAGCGTATTTCGTATTTCGTATTTCGAATGTTTTGTTTTTTTTTTACAAGCGCTTCCACCAAAGAAATGTGCAACAGTTTTTTTCCAAAGGAATAACAACAGTTGGGAATCAATTTAATGCCCCAGTGTAGTGCCTTTAAACAAAAAAAATAAAGAAACAACAGCAACCACAACACCAACAACAACATCATCATTAAAGTGCCTTGAAAGTGTGAATAAAAAATATTTAAAAAAGAAGAGAAAAACAAACATAATTAAAAATATAAATTAAATCCAAAAGTGCCCATCAAAATTGCCTATAACATCAGCCGGAGGCGCTTTATGTGCGCATAAATCACGAGATTATTAATTTTTATAGTTTGAGGTAATTTCTGGTCTCTGAAAATGCAACCCAAGTTTATTGTTATATTGTTACTTCTATCTATAATATAAATACTGTTTCTAATTGTTGTATTGAAAACTCAAATATTTTTTTGTTTTTTTTTTTTTTCGAGTTTTTTTTTTTTTTTGCATAAATTTTTTACCTTGTTGTCCCTGAACTCTCTGGCAATTAACAAGCAATTTTCAATTGTTGCTATTATTATTTTTATTATTTTTATTATTGTACTTGTCTCGTGTTGGCTTTTTTCCACAATTTGCATTTTAATCGCAGACACAAAGCCACAGTCAAAGCCAAAGTCCGGAAGCCAGATGAAAGCCAAAGTCGCGTCCCTCTGCTCGGCGTCCTTCGGCCCACGTATCGTGTCGTACCGCCTTTTCAGAACCTTCACTCAAAGACCCGAAAGCGAAAGACCAAAAGACCAAGAGACCAAGAGTCCAAGAGTCAAGAAAATATCGAGACACTTGTAAATAGGCTTTAGATTTCAATGACAAAGCCAAAGACAAAGTGTGGGCCGCCTTTCAAAAGTCAGGGGGAAAAAAGACGAAATACTCAAATGTTGAATGTATGAAAAACTGACGGACTGAGGGAATGAAGTGAAATAAAAAATTATTGAAATCTTGTCTATTACAAAATTCTATATGTTCTTGACGAATTTGTGTTAAATGCGCTTATCAGCGGAGACACACAGATAGAGACTTGGGCTGAGGCTCGGGCTCAGACGGACAGATGAATGCCGTCACGGAACGTAACAGATGGGACGAACGGTGGACAAAGGGATGGGGGAACGGGGGGCAAATGGACTGAGAACGAGCCGTGGCCGTGTCTAAGCTGTAATTTATGGTAATTTGCGTTACGCATACGCAGTGTGGCACTTGGCGAGCCCGAGTGCCCCCAACATGTGTTGCACATTCTACTCTATGGAACGGCTGTGGGAGTCTCAATAGTGCTCAGTATGACCTACATACACCACACACACACACACACTTACGCACACACACACACACACACACACACACACACACATAGAAATGAAACTTCAATTTCTGTAGTTTTTGTTTTTACTATTTGAATCAATCAGCAAAAATTACAAGGCACATTTGCAGTTGATTTTAGAAGCCGTAAAAAAGTTGCGGCATTTGCTGAACCCGAAGAGCAGCAGAGGGCGCCCCCGAGTTGCAGCTGCTTGTTGCATGTTAATTGACTTTTAATTTCTCAAGCTGTGCGTTCCGCGTGTTCTTTCTGTGTGCGTGTGCTTGCCTGTGTGTGTGTGTGTGTTTGCGTTGCGCTAATAATGTTACTTTATGCAATCTGTAAAGATTCTTAAAAGTGTTTTCTTTGTTCCAATACCCTACACCTCCCCAGAGATAGGCATTTCCGTTCTGATAAGCAGATGAAGTGATCCACAATGAGGCATCTCTCGTCTGATCCCCCAAAGATCGTTTGGCTCTCGGAATATTCAAATATTGAAAAGAATTTCATTTGAGATTCTTTGGGCAATCGTGAAATATGAAGATGGTTCTTAGATCGTGATGATGACGATGATGATGATGATGATGATGATGATGACGATAAGGATGGTTCGTTGAGAAGGTTCTCTCAATGGGTAATCCCCCGGCCCCACTAGATAACACAATTGAAGGGGAGTTGAGATTAAAGAGCAAACTGAAAGCTCATGTGGGGTACTCGCCCGGGCCGTACTTGCAGCAGGAATAGCCGTACTTTACTTTTATTTATTATTTTTATTTCGCTTGTTGTTGTTGCTTTTCATTTCTGTTCTTTTTATCCATACATTTTTATTTGTGATCGGAGCACGTTCTGTAATTTAATTCGCTTTTGTTGCGCAGCCGCAGCCGCAGCCGCAGCCGCATCGACTGTGGCAGCAGCAGCGGCAGTGGCAGCGGCATAGAACGAACGAAGGGTCGCAGCGACGGCTCTCGTCAGGTTTTGTTTTGCTTCGCTTTGTTTTGTTTTGTTTGAGTGCCTTAAATTGTAAGCGGAAATTGTGTATTAAGTGCTGGGCGAGAGCATGGAAGAGGAGAACGAGGGGGCAGGGGCGAAGAAAGGGCCCAACAGTGGAGACAGCGGAATGGGACATTAAGGAGCGCTAGGGTTAGGTTTTTTGTGTATTTATTTTTTTATTTAGGCTTCTGCCGCCATTTTTGATTTTGTACCGTCTGAGCAAACGGTTACTGGGCCAAGCGGGGCTAAGCCCTTCGTC
The DNA here is from genome assembly GCA_035044505.1 of Zaprionus lineosus. NCBI lineage: Eukaryota > Metazoa > Arthropoda > Insecta > Diptera > Drosophilidae > Zaprionus > Zaprionus lineosus. The sequence continues at coordinate 2,915,906 of JAWNNX010000694.1, read as the reverse complement.
AGTGATTGAGTAGCCCAACAACAGAAGCTGCATTAGCAGCGCGGACAGCACCAGTGGCAGAGCTAGAGGCAGCAGCTGCTGCGCTTCTACATGGCATATCACTTAGACGTACAGCAATTACTGCCAGTCCCGCATAGATAGAAAACAGCTTCCGAGTTGAGTTCCTAACCACCAGCAGCAGCAGCAGCAGCAGCAGCAGCAACAGTCGCCCATCAATCCCAGCAGAGTGAGCTGATAAACACACAAACACACACACACATGAACATGCACAAACACATATACATCAGACCCAATTCCAATTCCAATTCCAATACGAATTGCAGTTGCAGTTTCCAGACACATGGACGCTGGGACGGTAGATGGACACTCGAATGAGCGAGAGAGAGAGAGAGAGAGAGAGAGAGGGGGGGGGGGGGGGGGGGGGATATTTGCAGTTGGCTTTGCCTGGCAATAATTTAGCTGGAAAGTGCTTTGAACTGTGTGTTTAACACACACAACACACACAACATGATCGGCATTTGTTAGCGATAATGAATTGAACATTTCTGAAAACATGTTTGTACATAATTTGTATGCAGGCACCACTCGGCACCACTCGGCACCACTCGGCACCACTACGGGACACATATCCTCCCCACACCCTCGTCCACCTATTCTTCATGCTATCTATCTATCTATCTATCTATCTTTCTTTCTTTCTTTCTATCTGTCTCTGTTTTGTGTCTTTCTTCTGTCCGTCCATCCCGTCCAGTCCTTCCGTCCCGTCAGCCAGTGTTGGTCTAACTAAGAGCTAAGAGCCAAGAGCCAAGATACTCGATCTGTATCCTATGGACTGTTGTTTGTTTTTCATCGCACAACAAGACCTATGGAGACAGAGACAGCAATATGGAGGGAGGGCGATGAAGAGGGAGGTAGGGTGAGGGGGTGGGAGAGGGGGGGGGAGAGAAATGTGCAAAGTGTAAAGTGCATATTTATGGCTTGCATAAAATAACTTGTAAAATGCATTCACGAGTGCGCACTCACATTCATATGAGTGGACACGTGTTGTGCATGAACGAATATGTGTGTGTCTGTGTGTGTGTGTGCATTGTACATGTGCGAGTGTGAATTGGCTATAAAGTCATGACAATCACATGTCGAATTAGAGTTCGAGAGGAAGTTGTCGTTAAGGATACGATGAATATCCATGAATACTCTGAGTACACGCATGCGAATCAACTTATAAATAACAACCTCTCGAAATTTATCTAATGGAGTGTGAAGGGAGGCGGTCGAGTGTAAGTGGTGGTGAGGGGAGGGGCGGGGGTCTTGCCATTAATATGAATGAACTATCATTAGCCGCCTGAGTGTCCATAAATTTTTTACTTTGTGTCTTGCGTTTCGTTCGTGTCACTTTTATGTCTTAAGTTCAACGGATCTGAGCCCGACTTCGGTCTGCAATGAATATAAATATGAATATGAATATGAATATGAATATGAATATGAATATGAATATAAATATGAATATAAATATGAATATGAATATGAATTTGAGTATGAACATGAATATAAGAGACTTGAATAATTTTTGAATATATATAAGGACTTAAATTAGATTCTAAGTACACATCCTTCGTATTCGAAATGCATCCCAGTTGAATTTTAAATGTTATTCACCTGTTGCTTGTTTTGCTCCCAGCTCCCAGGAGCCTCTTGCGTTCTTTGGGTACATAATCCCTTGAAGGAAAAACCCTGCTCTATTGTCGACTCTTCGAATATGAATATATATTAAGAGTATCTGATCCGATTAAAAACATTTTATTAAGTCTGTCGCTTCGCTCCATTCGGAACGTAGAGCCTTAGGTCATATTACCCGTCTCCAGTCGTGATCTTTTTTCGAACGCATTCATTTCGTAGGAACTGTTTATTTATATGTTAGGCGATATGTTTATATGGCGGGCAGACATATCATATTAGTAGCTACGGTGAGCACTCCTCTGGATGCACCTCACATGGCCAGCGCTTGCCACCATCAAATCCAATGCCACAAATTACACATTGCCACTTCATTATAAAATACTTAGTCATAGCTTCTGTCGCTTTGGCGGATCTGGCGGATGGATGGGTGCGGTATGCAATATGCGGGCTGTGGGGTGTGGGGTGTGTCGTCAAGTTAATAAAACTCCCTAACCGTTCCAGAAGTGTGTAAGATTAAGAAGGGATCGGGCAGAGAGGAAACGGGAAGTGGCAGGCGGGAGGCGGGAGGCGCGAGACGGGAGACGGGAGACGGGAAGGAGATTATGTTACCCACGAGCTGAGTGATGTTTGGATTTAAATACAATGGACACACAAAAATAGAAGAAGAGACACCCAAGCTTGCCACATGTCCAGATATCTGCTTGCAACTTGTGGATGCGCAGCTGTGCACTTGGCAATAGATACACAGACGGCATCCAGAAGTCCACGGATAGCCTTGAATTATTCAAGCGCGTGTGACTCGCTTAGTAATTAACCGGGCAACAAAGCCGCAGGGCAGATGATGAGTCGCCGCTGCTTGGATTGGCTCCCAGCTCGGGCAACGTGCGACGTGCAACGTGCAACGTGCAACGTGAAACAAGCAACAAGCAACAAGCAACATTCAACAGGCAACATTCAACGTATAATGTGCAATGTCCAACGGGGCATATGGGGCATGAGGCATTGAGCTTAAACTGCAGCTGAAGTTGAAGTTGAAGTTAGAGTTGAAGTTGAGCTTGGGTTGCGGCTTGAGGCTTGAGGCGGCGACCATGTCAAGTGCTGGTGGCAGACACCGAAACCGAGACGCACAACAGTCACACACTCACACTCACATACTCACACACACACACACACGCACACACAAGCGCATACGTACGCACACACACGCACATTGTGTTCCTTTTTGTTTGACTAACTGACTGACTGACTCCCCGACTGTCAATTGTTGTTGCTTTTGTTGTTGCTGTTGCCATTGCCATTGCCATTGCCATTGCCATTGCCGTTGTTGCCGTTGTTTCTGTTGCTGTTGCTGTTTGTTTTACTTTGTTTTTATGTCATTATCATCATTGTCTGACTGTCTGTCTAACTGCCTGTCCGTCTGTCCCTCCGCTCGTCCACTCGTCCGCTCGTCCGCTCGTCCGATCGTCCGCCTGTCTGCGTGTCTGCCTCACCGTCTCTCAGTCTCTCCGTCCGCCCGTCTGTCCATCTATCCGTCTGCGTGTCTGTTAGCTTGCTAGTCTGGAGAAGGTGAATGCTTCCTGCAATGCCAACAGGTAGACAAAGACAAAAGACCCACTGTGAGAATCGACTGCCTCGGCTGCTTCAAATGCCACAAGCGCTGCAGGCGAAGAGGCAAATAAATAAATTGTTATACCCGTAAATTTGTGCAGGCAAAGAGACAAACGAAGCCGTCAACTCCCATGAATGACTGACTGACAAGCCCTGGCGACAATTGTATCCATGAGTACCTTGGACCACTACCAGCGACACGCTCTAATAAATGGTTCAATAATAAATTACGGTTCCTATTGACGGCTCCTATGGACGACTCCCACAATCCATACGGAGTTTACGGTCTTTCGACTTTACGGGGCGGGGGAGTGTGGGAGTGCAGGGCGGGGGCAGGGGTCTCGGGGAGAGTTTTGGTCTTTTGGTTGCCGTCAGGATTTGTGTTTGGCGTCACGTTATTTGGGCATTTGTCAAGTTCAAGCGTAACGTTGGTTACACTGCGCAACAGCAGTGTCTGCACACCCCCAACCCTGAGCACAGTGCAAATTTGCAGAATCATTTATCAAATTTTGATACAACAAATAAATGAGGCGGCCGAATGAAAAAGGTAAAAAACAAAATCATCCCAAGTGCCGATCTCCGTGTGGGAGCCGCAAACAAATTTGCAAATCATTCCTGACTCGTCGGATTTATGGCACATTCTGATCTGTTTTTTACTCATTTATTTATTTATTTGTTTACGTTTTTGTCTTTTGACTTTTGTGGCTTGGAATTTTTTCCCTCCAAACTCGAAGGTCACATCACAATTTGAGTCTCGGCAATGTTGCAATTTATTTTGAAATATCGCCCAATGACCCTCACCGAAAGTGAGTCCAAGGATATCTGTAATAGGAACCTTCTAAAAAATATTGAATATATATTTTTTTAGGATTTGGTATTATTTTTTTTATATATATTTATTTTTATATATTTATTTATTAACATTATTCAAGCATTGTTAATCTAAGACTTAACGTAGTTCTAGGAATTGCTTGGGTTTGTCTTGAAAATTATACCAGCTTCAAGTGCAGGGATTTTGGTGTTAGTTTGTGGTATTTTTTTTTACTTTAAATACTCCAATGCCTCATTGATTTTTCCGCCCATAATTAATTAAATTTCCCAAATGAGCTGAGTTTTTAGCTTCGAAGCAATGAAGTCATCGACTCGGCCTTAGGCTGCAGCTGAAAGCCGCTTAATATACCGAAAATATACCACATTTGGGTATTTGATCTTCTGAAGTTAATCATTCGTAATTAATACCGAAACCTTGAATTCAAATCCGATCTAAATTTGTCAGATTGAAATTAATCTGAAGTCGCCCCATGCGCTCCCCAAATTTGAATGTGATTTTTATGTGAAATAATCCCCAGGATCTTCTGTGCTCCACTAGGCTTGGCTTCCCCAGAGGAACCGTTTGGATGGACTTTTGCTGCACAGTGTAGCCCAAGCAGTGTCTGCGGAGTGTACACTGACACCTTGCCTTGGGCCAGTTGTGAGTAGGATGTCAGATCGCGCCACCTTCGTGATTTGTGGCTTTAGGGCACATGTGCAGCTAGACAAATGCGGCGGAGGAGCCACAGGAGACGTAGCTGTGACCGCCCGGTGGTCCCGACTCCTGGTCAGCTGAATGAGTGTGCCTCTGTCCGTTGCTTTGTCCGTTCGTCTGCGTGGCTTTTGGCCGCCGGATTAGCATTGAAATTGACTTCGTGCTGTGCTCATTAAAATTTTACGTGCATAAAGTTTATTTCGATTTGCCTGGCGTTGTCGTTGCTGTTGTAGTTGTAGTTGTGGTAGTAGTTGTTGTTGTTGCTGTTGTTGCTCTTGTCGTTATTGTTGTTGTTATTGTGTTTGTCTTTGTCGTCGCTGTTAAAGTTGAAGTTGTCGCTGGCCACGTCCTTATCCTCAACCTCTACCTCAAAGTCATAGTCACCGTCCTCGCCATCATAGCCGTCGCCGTCGCCGTTGCCGTCATCATCGCCAGCGTCACCGTCATCGCCATCGTCATCGACATCGTCATCGTCATCGGCATCGTCATCGTCATCACCATCTTTATCGCCATAGTCTTTGGCGTCTTTTTGTTTCTTTGTACTTGGCTCCAAAAGCAAACAATCACATTTTGTAGTTGCGGCCAAGAATTTTCCTAGAATTTTCCTGCAATGAGAAAATTTTCGTTCATTCTGTTCTGCTGCTCAACAAATAGCTACTCGTTTTTATATAAATTTTAACTTCCTTATTGGCCAGAAAGCAAAAGCAAAAGCAAGGCCCAATCCTCAATTCTCAATCCACTGGCCAATCCACAACCACAACCAAAGCCAAAGCCAAATCCGAATCCGAATCCGAATCCACTGAGGCTACTTACTTAGGAGGACCTTTCGGTTATAACAAACTTCAGTTATTGGCGTTTTTTTTAATGTCTTTTTGGCCAGTTCAATGCATTAACAAGTTTATGGCCGTTTTGGAATTGATGTGGCTAACAACTTTTTCAATTACCCAACGACAAAGGCCGACAGAATCAGAGTCCAACATTGAGTCTGAGGCTGAGACTGATACTGAGACTGAGACTGGGATTTGGACTGAGACTTGGACTGAGACTTGGACTGAGACTTGGACTGAGACTTGAATTGAGACTTGGACTGAGACTGAGACTTGAACTTAGACTGAGATTGAGTCTAAGACTTGGAATGAGTCTAAGTCTTGGACTGACATTGAGACGGTGACTGAAATCTAGACAGAGTTGAAGACGATGAAGGAGACAGAGGCGGAGACGGAGACAGAGACGGAGACGGGAGGAGGACTCAATCGATATTGGAGACTGAAACTTAGTCGAAGAGGTAACCAAAGAGTTGGATCATCTCTGGCTTGCCGCTTGCTGTTTTCTTTTGCCTCTTGCCCGTAGCCAGGTGCCCGTTGCCCGTTGCCCGTTGCCTGTTGCCTGTTGCCCCATGCCCGTGTCTGTCCTGTGCTTGTTTCGTCTTCTGTTATTATGCCATGAGGCTATAAAAACTCGTTTTCAGCTGTTTTCCCGAAGTTCATGATCAGCTGTGAACTGAAAGTGGTTGATGGCAGGAGAAGCAGAAATAGCAGCAGCAGCACCACCACCACCACCACCGCCACTACTGCCATCAGCATCGCCATCATCATCCCAAGAATCTTTGGCTCCATGTGGTACCGGTTTTTGCTGTTACTTGCCGCCAATTGCACTCGTAATTGAGCCACGGAGCATCGCATTGCATCGCATCTTTGTCTCAATCTCAGTTCCTGTCTTTAGGCCTCATCTTCATCTTTAGTATCGGCGGTTCGGCTGGTGCCCCAATCCTGAGTCCCAGTTGCGGGCACGTAACGTGCACTGATGTAACAGCAACTTGCAGCTCACAACGTGCAACGTGCGACTTGCGACTTGCGACTTGCGACTCGCAACTTGCAACTTGCAACTTGATGTTGCAGTTTTGTACGCCTGCTCAGCAATTCTGCTTTGATGTTGCCTCGAAATCGAAATGTGATTTCAATTGTGCCCCTCCTTCCCCCTCAGTCCACGCCCCTAACTGCGACAGTGTCTCTGCTGGGATCGGCGACTGCGACGCCAGCTGCAACGCCAACTGCGACTGTTATCTTAAGCCAGCAAAGTTGACAGGCTGTGAAGTGCTTGGCTGGCATATTCTCCGGGCCGGGATGCCCTACAATGTTTCAACACCCAATCGACGGGTCCAATGTAAGCAGCCACTTCCTGCTCCGAGGAACCTAAATCATTTAGCTGCCAGTGCCGCTTTGAAGAAGCTGCAGCAGAAGATGCCACAACAGCAATGGCAACACCAACAGCAACGACAACAACAACGACAACAACAACAACAACAACAACAACTGATGAATTTGGCATGCCATCATTTGAATAGAGAAAAATAGAAGAAGATTTTGAGCGGGTGAAAGAGACGGAGACAGGGAGAAGGTGGGAGAGAGAGAGAGTGAGAGGTGAAGCGAGGGGGGAGTTGGGGTGCAGGAGGTGGCCTGCCATTGCATTCCGGCCATGCAGCAAGCATGACAGCCTAGACCTGATCTATTTTGGTCACGCTGCACCTCTGCCACACCCGCCCCTCCCCTCGCCCACTCCACCGGCTACTCCAGCGACATGACAAAATACACAAATGCACATGCGAATATATATTTATATATATGTATGCATGTGTGTGTGTGTGTGTGTGTATTTGCATGTGTGTGCTCTTCTTCATCCTCCTTCTCCTTTGCCGTCTTCTCCCTCTACCCTCCACCCTTCCGCCGCTGACACTGCCTCTGTCTCTGCCTCTGCCTCTGCCTCTGCCTCTGCTTCTGCCTTTGCCTCTGCCACTGCCACTGCCACAAAACAAACAATTTGTAGGTGTGGCTCCTTTGTTGTTGTTGGACAGCCGTCGAGGTGCTGCCGGTGATAGCAACGGTGCCGCTGGTAAAGGTGGTGGAGGTGGCGGCGCTGCTACTGGTGGTGGTGCTGCTGCTGTCGGTGATGGTGGTGCCATTCTCCTGATGGCCGTTCTGGTAGATGAAGCGGAAATGTGACGTTGACTGCAATAAATTCACTCGCTTTGTTTGTGCAAAAGTTCAAAGATTTTCCACAGAACGCGAACTGCAGTTGAGTTCGCAAGGAATTCCAAACGAAAGGCAATGCAAATTCTCCTTCTTCTTCTTTTTCTTCTTCTGCTTCTGCTTCTGCTTCTTCCTCCTTTCGCAATCTTCTAAATACATGTGCCAAATAAGCTGCTGCGATTATTTATAGAGGTGCCAGGGATATAAACAGACTGCGAGTGGAAATTTCGAAACTTTAGGAACACAAAACGTAAACATTTCAATTTGAATCCCCCAATCGAACTGCAGGGACTACACGATGTTAATTAACATTCATGCCCAGCCACATTCACATTAACATAATGTGTGCCTTATGCGATGCTCCATTCTGTTATGCTTACAATAATTAACTCTTTTTTTCCGTGGCCGCCCCGCTGCCCCAACGCCTCAACGCCCCAATGCCCCAACTCCCTAACGCCCCTCGCTAATGATAAGTTCTTGAGTTTGGGCTTAATCGGAATCGCTTTACATAATCCCGAGTTGGGGCTGCGAAACGCTTTGCATAAGAGACTCCATAATGTTCACATAATGGCCCGGCGGACTTCCCACAGTCTTAGTCATAAGTCTCTGGGGAGAATGGAAGACCATCGACGCCCAGTATCAAATTGATTCGCACAAAAATTAACGGCCTTCTGTTGGATCGTTTTCTCATAAGCGTTTCGCCGGCTTACGCGGCGTATGTGTAATTAAAATTTTATGCTGCCGGCACTTTTATTTAAACATTTTTTTTTTCTGTTTTATCTTCACTTGTTTTTTGTATATTTCTTTGTGTTTCTTTATTTTTTGTTATTTTTTTTTATTTTTTGCCAGGTGTGGCCCTTTTGCCAACGTATTAATTATTGTTTCCAACTAAACAAAAACCAAAAGAAAAAAAAAACTGCAAAAAAAAACACATTTATAAAAATGTTTTCAAAAACTGCGAGGCACAAAAATTCACAAAAAATCCAAGAAAAATATAGAAAATAGAAAAAGAGGAAACAGCACAAAAAAGATATGGATAGAGAGAGAGAGAGAGAGAGAGAAAAAAACAAATTACTGGGCGTCGGCGCACTTTGTGCCCCACAAGCCAAACAAATTGCCGGCCAGCGGCCAACAAGTTGTCTCCTTTTTCTTCGCTTTTTCATTTTTCTTGTATTTCAATAATTTATTAAGAAAACACACCGAATGCATATGTTGAAATGAGTGTGTCTCTTGTCTCTTGTCTCTTGTCTCTTGTCTTTGGTCGCCGGTCGCCGGTCTACGGGCTCCGGTGTTCGGTGTTCGGTGTTCGGTGTTCGGTCTCCGATCTCCGGTGTTGTGTCTCGTTTGTGCAACGCCTTTGTGCGGCTTTGCATGCGTAATTTTGTTGCGCCGCTGCCGTTGACGGTGGTCCCAATGCTCCCAATGGCCCCGTCAATGTCCCTGTCCCGGTCCGGGTGCGACGGCACCCGCATTGAATAATTGGCATAGGCTGGGCGCCACACGCCGCCAACAACAACAACAACACGCAACAACCACAGCCATAGGCAACGGACCAGGACTGAGCACTGGTGGGGAGCAGGGGCGTTGTGGGCAGGGGGAAGTGTCCGGGTCCGGACTCGAGATTCGGATGTGAGTATTTCTGTATATGCATAAAGATATATCTATATCTGCATATATGCTAATGCCGCGGCCTGTCGGCTTGATTACTCAGAAAGCAAACGAAAATGCGTTGACTGTGCGCGAGTTTACCCTGTGAATGCTTTGGGTTGAGGTATGCCGGACTCTAATGAGTAAGGCCTCTACTCTACCCGGACTCTAATTAGTAAGGCCTCTCCCCTCTCCGGACTCTACAGAGTGATGCTGTAGAGGAGACTCTGTAAAGGCAACGCCTTTGCCTAGAGTCGCAGGTGTGAGAGTCAGCGAGTGAATGGACGTTCTAAATGATCTAAAGGACTTTTTGACCTTTTGAGTGCTCAGTTCCAGGAATTTTAAAGCTGCTTTAAGGACTCGAATACCTTCCCTTTACATCTGTAGAAATTGATTTAGTCGCAACTCCTGCCTAAGGTTCAGCTGCAGGGTATCTAAAAGTCAAACACTTTTCCACCTCGAGTCAGTCTTAAGTATATAAATGTCTCCTTTGTTGTTGTTGTTGTTGTTGTTGTTGCTTTGTTGGCAGCTCGAGTGTAATTTAGTTTTCAACATCAAAGGCGTGGGAATGAGGCACAAAAAGAGCGGCACAGAAAAATAAAATACCAGAATGATATATGAGTCTGTTTTGAGATCCGAAATTCTGCAAGGATACAGACAAATCCTCGCTACTATCTGAATCCGAAGACCTCTGCCCAGATTTATGGGTCGCTCAAAAGGCAAAAGCCGCCAATGGAACGGAAATTTGTCGCTGCAGCAAATTGAAAAGCAACAAATAAAAAACACACATTCAACCAACACCAACAACAACAACACATACAACCAACACCAACAACAACAACAACAACAGCAAAAATTATCAAAAACAAAAAATGCCAAATGGTGACTTGACTTTGAAAGCCAAAATGGGAAAAATTGTAACAAAAAGAACAGAAGACAAGGAACAAAAACAAAAACAACAAAAAACAAGCCCAAAAAAAAATAAGACAAAAAAAAGAGACACATTTAAAAATAAAACTGAGGAACTTTTAGAACTATGAGCTGGAGAGGCTTCGGGCTTGATGGCTATGGCCCGAGGCTGGGACTGTGGTTTCGAGGTTTTTGGGATCTCTGTGGTGACTAAGGGGCATGACGAGGCGCTGGCGAGAAGCGGGTTGTAGGCGACGTCGTCGCCAGCGATGACAATGACAAGCGGCGTCCGAGCGACGCGCGCATTTGGGTCAATGACGACGAAATCGAAGCGTCGACGACGATTCCAATGATTTAGAACATATCGATGGAAGACCAACAACAACAACAACAACAACAACAAGTAAAAGAAGAAGAAGAACAACAACAATGGCAGCAACATTAGCAACAACATCAGCAACAGCTCGGAATGGAATTGGCGGTCAATCAAGCAGAAAATGTCGAACGCGAAGCATCATTTTAGCATGTGGCGACAGCGGCTTATACAACGCAACAGTGCCCCGCCCCCTCCAGCCCGACCCACCAGCCCGGAGGGTGCCATCCCTCCGTTCCATAGACCGAAGAGCCAAACAGAAAGGAAGTTGTTGTTGCTGTTGTTGTTGCTGTTGCTGTTGCTGTTGCTGTGTGTGTGGCTCGAAACGGCGATGATCATTTTGTTCAATCGATTGTAAACGATGCGTTGCGATCGTTGCTCTGCGGCTTTGATCAAATGACAAAATTGATCATTTTCTGTTTGAATGGATTTTGGAACAGCTTTAACCCCTCGCTCGCTGTCCGTCTGATTGGTGGGTCCAACCGACAACCCGCACTCCACTCCCCGAGAGACCGCGTCCTGCACCCATGCATCACATCGCACCGCACAACAATTGATTTATGCTGGCTGTTGTCTCAGCTGTGTGGGGTCTGTGGCATGTGCAACAGCAACAACGACAACAAAGCATCAGCACTGAATATCTGTGTGTATCTGTACATGTGTGTGTGTGTGTGTGTGTGTGTTACCTATAAAATATCAGAGCTTTTGTGTTGAGTCAAAAGGTGCTATAAATCAAGCCAAATGTGAGCGCACCTTCTTTTTGTTGCTGTTGCTGTTGTTGTTGTTGCTGTTGTTGCTGTTGTTGCTGTTGACTGTTTTGACTGCTCTTCTATAGCTGGAAATGTTGCTTTTGTTGATGTCGGCCTAAGCAAACGCTCTGACCACATTTTCCCAATGCGAACTTCCCAAAAAGCGCCCGGCAAATTAACAATGCGAATGCGAAAAAGATTTTCGCCTCATAACAATTAATAGCGAGCAAGGATCACAGGCGACCCGGACGGCAGTCCATAAGGTCTGGCCAGCTCTTGGTCTCTGGCAGCTCTCTGTTCCAAGTCTCTTGTGTGAGGCCGTTCCAAGCTGCAGGTCTCTGAGCTTCAGTTTCAGTCAGAGCCTAAGCCTAGGTCTGAGTCTGAGTCTGAGTCTGAGCCTGAGTCTGAGGCTGAGACTGAGGCTGAGGCTGAAGCTGAGGCTAAGCCTGAGTCTGAGGCTGAGTCTGAGTCTGGGTCTGGGTCTGAGTTGTAAGTTCGATTTCACATTCCCGTAGGGGTGAAATCTTTGCGTTTTGTTGTCGCTTTGTTTTTGTTGTTGCTTTTGTTGTTTTTAGCAAATTTTTACGTGGCGTTCAGTTTTGTGTCTTGTAGTTGTTTTTCTTTTTAGCTTTTTAGCTTTTCAGCTTTTCAGCTTTTTAGCTTTTCAGTTTCTTTTCTCCTTATTTTTTAGCTCAAAAACGCTGTGGGTAATAACCAAAAATTAGCAAAAATTGCCAAAGTTTGACTTGCATGATTTATCTATAATTTTGCATCGCTGGTCGGTACTCAGTTGCAAGTTGCAAGTTGCAAGTTGCAAGTTGGTTGGGGCAGGCTGCCACACTCGCCATCTGATAGGCCCACAGTCAAACACACACACACACACACACGTACAGAGAACACACAGAAAAGGGGACCCCAGCTTGAAGTCCAACTCCATCTGACAGCCTGGGCCCATTTTAAATGCGCTTTTCAGTCTAAGCGATTTTCAGTTTTGAGTTTTGAGTTTTCATTTTTCATTTTTCAGTTTTTAGATTTGAGTTTTCGGTTTCCTTTTTGCAGCTTAACACTTGCGGGTGTTGTTGTCTACATAATTTCACTGTGAAACGATGATGATGTGACCTGATGGGCCGGCGGGTAGGCGAGTAGGCGGGTAGGCGGGTAGGCGGGTAGGCGGAAAGGCGGTTAGGCGGCTGAGCTGGGGATCAAAATCCGAATTGGTATCGGTATCGGTATCGGCATCGGCATCGGTATCGCTTTTGAGGCTACGACTGGGGTTTGGGGCCGGCCAACATGTAATCGTCGTAATAATAAAAATTTGCAAATGATTTCGTTACTCAATCTTCAATCTCTCCTCTTCACCGCACTCCCCCTTCCACCCATACACTCACACTCACATTCACACTCACACTGACGCTCTCTTCTCTGAATATCGTTACAGTCCTGGTTATGGCACGCCGGCTGGCCGCTGGCTACATCCAATGGAGCGCTGGTGCTGCAGTTGAGCGACTCTGAGATCGCGCACGCACTTCGTCCAGCGGAGCTTTATCTCTGTGTCAAATTGGGTAAGTGGGTCGACGTGCCGCAGACTAAGTCGCTATATCATTAACCACACTTCACTTAACGAGTAAGAACGATTCGATGTGGGAGTCCACGCGGCCTCCAGATACTCTACTCACACAGAGCTTAGGCCCGTACAGGACAGCAGCTCCTCTATTTGAAAGGCCCGTCGAAACTATCGATCAATAGAATAAAAGAAGATTATATAATAGTAAATTATAGTATATATATATATATATATATATATAGAATTGATAGCAAAGGATCTAGATATTTTACTTCCATATTATATGCAAATGAAACATAACATCCCCTGAGAACTTAAAGATAGGAGCCGGGACTTCCAAGTTCCAATTGGATAAGCAAAGAGTTGAGCAGGAAGCTGAAGTAATCCCCTTAGATAGAAGGATATATTATATATGATCAGAGTCCAGTAGTTATTCCCAGTCTTTAGCTCTTGCTGCCAGAGGAAGCTGTAAACTGAAATCCAGTCAAAAGCCTTGCCCGAAAGTATCTTGAGGCCATAAAGTACTTATATCTTGAATCTTGGATCTTGGATCAGATAATATTATGTGATAATTTGTGCTTAATGTTTCAGAAACTGACGCGGAGGCCACACCGCAGCTTTATGTCGTTTGGTGCTCCTCAGATCAGCAAGAGGGAAGAGCACAGAGACAGAGTCACTGCATCGATATCGATTACAATAATCCCCAGGAACAGTCACTGAGCGTGCTCCAGCTAGAGATGTCGACGGCGGCAATATCGGCAGCGGGGCAGGTGCAGGGGCAAGGACATGGCCAGGCACAGAGCCAGGGGCCGGGTGGGCAGCTACAAGCACAGGGGAGCGCGGCCAAGAGCTTGGCTAACGAAGCCATCGAGTTGCCGCAGCTGCTGCAGAATCTGCTTGTGAGTGTGGAGCGTAGCATTGAGCGCGTGTCTTTGAACGAGCTGCAGATGCCACTTGCCCTCGGCGAGGATCAGCTCGATGAGACCAACAACAACAACAACATTAATAGTAACAGCAACAGCAACAGCAGCAACAGTAACAGTAACAGTAACAACATTTGCAACATTGGGTCGCCAAAGTGCGCGCTGAGGCGCAGCGATTTAATTACCAAAAACAAACTGTTCAACAACCGTTACATGCTTCGGCGCCTGACCAATCGACAGGACAGCATGAACTCCACCTCGTCGGGCAACAGCAACGCCAGCGAGCGCAGCAGTTCCAGCGGCAGCAGCAGTGCCGGCGAGGAGTTGCACAGCCACATGAACAGCAACGGTGGCGGCAGCAACAAAAACCATATAAACACCAACAACTTCAGCAACATCAGCAACAACAACAACAACAACAGCAACAACAACAACAACAATGAGCTAATGCCATCGATATCGCCCGCATTGCCGCTATTTTGTCTGGGCAACTCATTTCCGCACATTGACAGCGACGAGGAGGCGACCGAGACTGGCGAGAAGCGCCAATCGCTGGGTAAGTGGACATTTAATCAACGTATACGTAATATTCGATTTGCATTACGCATACGGCACCGGCGTGGCCACAGGCCATACTCCATTAGCCACAGCATTTTCTGTGCCAGCAACAGCAACAACAACAACATTAGCTGTTGGTTGTTGCACTTGCAACAACGTTTGCAACGTTTGCAACCTTATCTCAATTTCTGGGCGTTATATTTTTGTTTCTTATTTGTTTTGCCGCCAAGGCGAGCCAAGAGTTAAGAGACCCCTCAAAATTGCAGGTATGCAAATCTTTGAGTCGACCAACCGACCGATCGACCAACAGACCAAGCGACCAACAGACCAACAGACCAAGCGACCAACAGACCGATTGAGTGGACTCTGGTGCCCGCCTTGCCCCACCTCATGGCGCTCAAATATTCAATTAAACGCCCCGCAGCCAAAGTTTAGCTCATTTTGGGGGCACGGCACTTTGAAGTCCGAGTCGCAGTCGGCTTGGAGTCGGAGCTGAAGCTATAGCTATAGCTGGAGCTGGAGCTGGAGCTGGATTCGGAGTTGGACTCTATGGCTAATAGTACGATTTTGATAGCGTTAATTTGATATATTTTCTGTGCATAAATTTGCCAGCATTTAATTCAATTAACGATCAGCGATTGTGCACCGCGCCAGTGGTTCCATGAGTGTGCTTGATGTAGATGCTGTGGTTGCCGACTCAAAGATGCGGTGAAGGTGGTGAAGGTGGTGCTGATGATGATGAAAGGCTACCCAGAATTCTAGTGAAAGTGGTACTATGATAAATTGAACTACATCCATTCCGGTAAAGAGTGAAAACGAGTGATGAATATTTGGCATCTCTCCATCTCCACGCGGCGAGAGTTGAGGAAAAAGCGTTACCTTTGTGAAGACATTGCGAAAGTTTGATACGTTCCCTTGCTTGATCTTTAATTAGCCGAGAGATTCATTTTTTATGACTTTCTTTGGATGTGACGCACACCCCATTTGGCAGTTAAACTTTTACTGATTTCCTGATCTTCAGTAACCCACGGAATTCGGCGACTGCTGCTGTCATTTTCACTTGCTTTTCCGACTGCCACACTTCCGTGCCACATACACAGTTTTCCATTTTTCTTTGTCCTTATTTTAAATTAGGCCTAATCTCCGCTTGAGACCCAAATTATTTTTATTGCTCTTCTCTTCGGCGGTCGCTGTCGCCGGTGATTGCATCGCTTTGTCGGTGTACCTGAGTCCAGTGACTCGTGTGATGTGGTGAGATGCGACACAGTGTGAGTGGTGAGTTTTCTATCAATGGGCAGATGCTCAGAGTTTCTATGGGTGATCTGTGAACTGCGATCTTCTAGCGTCTGCGACTCTTAAATCGAAAGAACCTTTAAGTTCCTTAGAGTCAGACTTAATGTATCTCAATCATATATCCTTTTCTGTTATGTCAAACGTCAGTTTTCCTCTCTTCACACATACAACATCGTTTCATTTACACTTACACCTACACCCACATTCGATTGAGCCTCCAGTCAAGTGACCAACAACAACTGCCAGAGAAGGGCTTCCATTGGGGGGGTTCACCATGTGCTTCCACACCGAGTGGGTCTGCAATCGTCAGCAGTTGGTCTGCACGTGCGCCCTGCTGAACGCCGTGGTTGCGGTAAGTTTCCACTCTGCGAGTGGCTGCCACCTTGGAAATGTCTCAGGTGCGATTGCTTGCAGCGTGCAGTATCTGTACATGGGAGTCTTCTTTGAGCATGTGTATGTGTTATTGAAGCTATCGAAGCACTATGAATTCCTTCAGCTGTTCATGGCTCTGGCTTGGCTTGAGGCCGTTTCCATTATTGCGTTGCTCCTCGATATTATTTTTATCCTTTTTCGCATTAAAATCTTCATATACGTGGTAAGCGCACACATCATATTTTCGTATTTAATCCTTCATCAATTGACTTCACAAAACATCTGCTCCCTCCCAAAGATTGTGGCCCTGACCAGCCTGCTGTCGGTTATCCTGCTATTCCTTGGCAGCTATGCGGTTTTTAAGTACACGGATGTTTACATTGTTGTTCGAGGATTCAATAGCCACGTACTGTACCTATATGAATCAACGTTCCACTGCTGCGGCATCAATGGGCCCAGGGACTACAACTCTAGTCATGAGCCCCTTCCGATATCCTGTTACCAGGACCGCGTAGAGAATTCTGAAAAGCTCTTCAGGCTGGGCTGCCTGTACGCCTCCGAAGATGCTTGGTTCTGGGTGATTTTCTCGAACTGCTACTGGTTTGCATATGTATTGATGGTGGTCAATATGATTTGTCATGTGAAGCTGAAGCATCGATCTTGAGCGCAGGAGCTCAAAATGTGTGAACAACTTTGTTTGCATTTCACATAAAGTGGAAAATTCAAGCCACAAAATATGTTAGCCATGTTAATAAATTTGGTGGAGCCCAGCCCTAATTTGTAATACGGTTCGAACTATATATATATATATATAGTTTCAAAAGCTCTGTCCGGCGCACAAAGCGGCACATATTGAATCATAGTTTCGACCGCCGCCAAGTGACTTCGACTAGAATGCGTCGCCGTCGCCGACGCCCACGGCTCGACCACAAAGCCAGCAGAAAGCCATTAGCCATTAACAACGGCGGCCCACAGCATCCGCCAGGCGTTGGTTAACCACAAAATATCGTTGTCTCCGTGACAACAGTAACAGCACCAACAACAACAACAACAACAATAATAGAGGCAGACAGCGGCAGCGGCAGCGGCAGCAACAACAGTGCAAATGCCTTTTAATTTGTCAAAGCCTAAAATATGAAAATTAAATGAGAAACCAAAGCAATGCACTGTGCACAGTGGAGCAAGCCTTGTGCAATAATCACAGTGACCCTTGTCACTGCCACTCCGATAAAAATCAGGTTGCCGCAATGAAAAGTGAAATCATACGCAGCGCCGATGTTACGTGTGAAACGAAACATAGATGGCGCCTCGAGTCCAAGGGACTTGCAGGTAAAGCTTTGGGAGTTCATCATGTGAATAATGAGGGGAAGTCCCACTTAGCTTGTGCCCTTCTATCCCCGCCCTCATCCTTTTTATGGTTTTAATAAGTTCCACTTTACTTCACATCGTTTTGGACACTTTGTTCTTTGCGGCATCTCAGCTATGTTAATGCCTCCCTCGAGATCTTAATCTTGCTCCAATGTGCGCTGGAATGCGATCGACCCGAAGCCGCATTTTGGGTGTGTGGGTGCAATTTGCAAGCGCGCATAAATCAGCTGACAAGTGCGGGGGCAATTGTGGTCTGGGTATTGAATTACATACTTATGCATGCAAAAGCTCCGACACCGGCACTGGCACCGTCCCAGGCACCGTCACTGGCACCGTCACTGGCACCTGGCATTTGTATTTTTGCATTCGCACCACTGAAACCGCGAACCCCAGTATCACCTCTACCACCACCACCACCGATGCCTCCACAAGCAGCAGCACCTCCACCACCAACGACAGCACCTCTACTACTACGACTACTACCAACAACAACAAAAACAACAGGTGGCCAGGTGGTTTCTGGTCTATTCGGTGGGTCACCCGGCGGAGACAGGGCCAAGAGAATTTCTGCAGACGCTGCAATGTGTCGCATTTATTACTGAAATTGTCGCACGCGAAAGTGCCGACTCGGAATTTATGGGTTAACTGGTTTGAGATGGCCACGCCCCCCTCCCAGCCAGGCCGATATGTGTGTGGACTACTGTGGCTGCTGTCGCCAAATTAATCAAATGGCATTATTATGCAAAAGACGTGCAGATCCTGAACCAGTTTTCAAGGTTTCGTCGGGCATTTAAAGTGCAATTAACCCATATCCGAAAATAAATATAGTTATGCACACACATTTATTTATATAAAAAAAAATATATATATACATATAGTTATATTTATAAAAATAAAAAAAAAACACTTGTCTACTTTTCAGGCAACAGCGAGGCGGAGCCCGTGCCCGAGCCGGAGACGGAGCTGCTGCCGCCCAACTCGATCTGCGAACTGCCCGAGAAACTGCTGAACAGCGGCGTCTATTTACCAGGTAAGGCGTCCAGACTTTCCATTTTGCTGGTGGTACTACTGCCGATGGTGCTGATGATGCTGATGATGCTGGTGGTGCTGGTGGTGCTGGTGGTGCTGGTGGTGCTGGTGGTGCTAGAGATGCTGTGCATAATTCTAGACTTTCACTACCACATCCAACGGACTGACTAACCGAAATTTGCTTATAAATATAAATTGGAAATTGGAATCACCTGGCAACGCCCCGTTAGGCAATTTGCCTGCGAGGCGAATTGGTGAAATGCGCTTTTCAATTTCAAATTCAACTCGTTTCAAATTCAATTCAATTCATTTCAATTCAACTCAACTGCATTGAGTTACCCTCAGTTACACTGAGTTACACTCAGTTACATGCAGTTACATTCGGTTCCATTCAACTCAATTCGATTCAATTAATTCACACACATTTTCGCACATTATCACCACGAACACCAACACCAACAGCAACAGCAGCAACGACGATCGGACCACCCAGCGGGCCAAGAGCCATCCATTCATATTGAGTTCGATTTCCATATTATCCACCCATCCATCCATTCCACTCGATTCCATTCACAGGCACACGCACCCTCCAAGGCGACCCACTTGTGAACGTGGACGCAGACGCTGTGGCCAGTGCGGGCCTCAACTGCTACGAGTTGGCCACATTGTTGCTCTACTATAGCACCATACCGGAGCGCAGGTGAGTGTGAAGTCCGGACTGCGGACACTGACTGAGTGCCGACTTAAGATAGGTTGCCAGGCGCAAATACTCCAGGGTATTGCCCCAATCAGTATCATCGGCCAGTTTAATGTCAAATGCAAAACGCATGGGAATGAGCACATCGAACAGCAGTGCAGCAGTGCAGCAGTGCAGCACTGGAGCAGAGCAGCAGTGCGCCTGCGTCCAGGTATTTCAATTTGTTCGTCGTTTCAAGGCATAAAAACGGCAAACAGAATAAAAACAACAAAGACAACAAAAGCAACTTCGAACCTCGGACCTCGACAAAGCCCCATAGACCCACAAGCTGCCCATCCATATTTACGAGCAGATATGCAAATGTGCAGTTAATGCCTGACCAAGAGCCAACTGGCGCTGGGGCGCTGGGAGCTGGGAACTGGGAACGACGACAACTGCGCAGCACTTAAGCCTTTAAGATCTCATAGAGGGGGAGATCTCTCAGCCAAGTAGAACTCACGCCCTCTCCCTTGCTCTTGCCCCTTGGCAGCTATCTCCTTCCTTCCCACTTTTAATCCCCAGTCTACGGTTCAGTCTCAGAGTCGAGTCGTCTGGCTGTCTGGCAGTCAAACTCATTGCCGCAGAAGAATATGCATGCCAGTCAATTTGCCACTTTGGCTAAAAGGAAACATGCAACAAGCACGGCAACAGCAACAGCAACAGCAACAACAACATTATCAGGAACAGCAACAACAACAACAACAACAACATTGAACAGCACTTGCATTCAATGCTGAGAACTTCGCCATAGAAAATAGAAAATGGAACAAAAGCCTCAGCTAAAAGTCAATAACACTAGACAACAAGAAGAGGGAAAAAAGGAAAAGACAAATCGAAGACACATTCGTAAGATAATCATGAGTAGCATTCCATCGATAAGCATCGATACTACTTGACGTTAATAACGCTCGACGTAAGATTTGACTTACTCATTATGTTCCTGACATTTAACGAGACGTTTCCTTAACGGACGCTAATTCGTTGTCGGTTCTCTGATAAGAGCAGAACTTCTTCTTTGCTGACCAGTGTAGCTTAGAACTCTGCTCGGGCTGTTCGGGCTGTTCGGGCTGATCGGGCTGTTCGAGCTGTTCGGGCTGCTCGGGTTGCTCGGGTTGCTCGGGCTGCCAGGCAGGCAGTCGGGCTCCACTAAAGCATGGAAGACACGTCGCTCGAGGGACTGTGAGTTTTCGGCTTCCCTTTGTAGAGTATCGGACCGAGGGACACAAGGTGTGAAGGAACGAATGAAAGAAATAAGAAAGAGATATATTGGGGGAGAAAGAGAGAGAGAGAGAGAGGGAGAGAGGGAGAGAGGAAGAGCTGGTGCTGCAGGCGTATGAATGATTTTTTAGACAGATTCGTGACACTTTGAATTTATGATGTGAACTTTTGTGGCCCAGCGTTGACTTGTGGCTGGGCTCCTCCACACGATTCCTGGAAATAGTATCTGAATAATCTGTGAAATCTAAATCGACATACGAGAACACATATATACATATATATATACACACACACAGATGTATTATTATAAACTGGCATTTCCATTCTCAGTGCCATTCCCATACCCATGCCCATACACATACACACACACATACCCCTATCCATGGCAACTCAACTTCTAATTCTTATTCAGATTCTGATTCCCGTTTCGGTTTCGGCTTCGGCTTCGGCCTGAGCTCCAGCTGCATGTTAATTGCTTCAATGCCAATTGCTAAAATGCGGCCAAACCGTGTAGAAAACTTTGACAAACATTTGCACAGATTTGTTAGACTCGTAACTGCACAGGCAATTTGAAGTTTGAGCTAAAAACTGGCACAGCATCAGCATCAGCCTCAGACGTGTGTCTGACGCGCAGACGCGCCGACGCGCCGACGATGACTGCAACGATGACGATGACTGCAACGATGACGATAACTGCAACGACGACGACGACGACGATGATGATGACGATGACAATGACAGTAAAGACTTGAAGTTTGACTTGGTAAGTCACTCAGTCGGTGCCTTCCCCCACTCCAGACGCAGCCACAATCATAGCAACAGCCGCAGACGGAGACGCAGACGCAGACACAGACGCAGACGCAGACGCAGCCACAGCCGCAAGCACAACCACCGCAAGCACCACAACCATTGACATTATTTGCGTTTGTTTGCCGACATGTGTAAGGTATTCATTAGCTTTCTGTCCAAATCCAAATGCCAGTCGTCGGTGCACGCAAATATTAAATATTTGAGCTGTGTAAAGTTTTCACCGCGATCTTCAGACTGGGCGCAGTGTCAACAGCAAACCACAGCCTTATGTCTGGCTTATCCAAACCTTACATCATCTACATAAAGTACAGGGGGTACACGGGTCCCTGGGTACACGGGTACACGGGTAGACGGGTACACGGGCCATGGGCTTGACCCCCTCACAGTTATCCACCTTCATGGGCTCAAATGATGTGCGTGTATGTGTGTGTGTGTGTGTGTACTGTGTGTGGTTGGTGTTGTGTGTTAGTGTGTTAGTGTGTGTGACAGCTTGCAATTAAATTTGTTTTTATGGAGCTCGGCTGCACTTCTGGGAATCTTTAAACACAGCTCGCTACGAGTGCAAAAGGTATTAATATGCATGCCTGCGCATAATACAAATATAAAGAAAGCTCAGGTTACACACGAACGACCCGGACTAGGACTGCACTCATATTTTATTACACTTCCTCCGCTCGGAGCACACTTCATTCCTCACATCACTTGTCTGTGCCCTCGGTGGGAACTTCTCGGAAATCCATACAAATCTCGCTGCCCATAGGCAATCGATGTTCAATACAAATTCGGGCCAGCGGTGGCCAGCGGTGGCCGGGCGGAGGGAGGGGACGCTGTTAACAGAGCGGCAGGGGCCTAACAGAGGGCAGTGCGTAGTTAACAGAGATTTGAATATTGAACAGATCAGCTTGTGGTATAAAGAGAAGAGCAAACATTTCAAAGATTTATCGAAGCGGAGCTGGAAAATTGGAAACGCACGCTTTTGGATTATACAACTCGGAGTTGGGCAATCGCCGTCAGATTGGGGCTTGGACGTGGACTCGATAGGGAATTCATGATTCGTTGTGAAATCCGTAGAGGTCGTGTGGCGACTTAGTTCATGTGTAGGCTGCTTTGAAATTGAAATGCCAAACGCTTTTGATGGCCGTGCTGTGCGGCATCATTAAACTCGAAACATGCCAGCGATGATGATGAAGCCGAGACTTGCAGCTCGTAGCTGGCAGCTCGCAGCTCGCAGCTCGCAGCTCGCAGCTCACAGTTTGCAGATCGCAGCCCGCAGCCCGCAGCTTGCCACTTGCAGCGCGACCTGCCGCATGCGCATTGCGCATTGCGTGCAAATATCAACTCAAATGCGGTCTCTGACGGGGGTGGATCACTCTGTGAGAACATAACTGCCTGGCTGCCTGGCTGCCTGACTGGCTGGCTGGCTGGCTGGCTGGCTGGCTGGCTGTCTAACTGGCTAACTGCCTAAGAGGCTGAATTAGTGCCTGGTTGGCTGGTTGGTTGGTCGGCTGGTTGGTTGGTTGGTTGGTTGGTTGGTTGACCGGCTGACCAGGCCGCGAGTGGCATGCATTTACAGTTACCCAGCAGAGGGACGGTGGTGTAGGTGTAGGAACAGTGGAGGACGGGGGAGCACAACTGCAGCAAGAAGGCACAGCTGGAAGAGGAAAAAAGTTGGGCTAAAGTGTTAGGAAATGCCAGTTGGGCTTTTTATTAATGCGCCAGCTGCCATTAGCGGCAATTTTCAATTTTTATTTACGCTGATTAAAAGTGGCTACCAACTTGTCATATTTACTGGCCGCCGTTTGATATACTCAAAGGTATAACACAGGCCGCAGGCTGGGGCGGCAGCATCCCGTACAGAGTTGCCCACAAGCCATGGGCAGCACACAGCGGAGAGCGGAGAGTGGACAGTAGACAGCGGGTAGCAGACAGCTGGCAATTGGCAACCCGGCAAAAGGCATCTAGTTGTGGGCTGCTGTGGCAGCTCCAAGTGGCAGAGGCCGCTTATTGCCAATTAAGCTGAACTTGTTTTGGGCGTTGCCAGTTGGTTCTGCTCAGATCTGACCATAGCAGTCGCACTCGTGGTCGGCAGTCACTGTTCCAGTGGCAGTCGCAGTTGCAGTCGCAGTTGCAGTCACAGCAGCAGCCGCAGCCTCAGCCGCAGCCAACAGTCAACAGTCGCTGTTGCCGCCACCAACCTGCCACATCCACAATTTACACCACACATTTGACGTTGTTTATGAGCACCTGACCGTGCACTTCTTACTAGACCGAGACTGAGACTCATTGCTTTTAACTAATGTATTTGCAGCACCATTGGCCATAAAAGTACACAGCAGCAACAGCAGCAGCAGCAACTGCAGCAACCGAAACCCGCCCAGCAGACATTTACCATTTTAATTGCCATCGAGAAGTCGCAACATTTATGCGTAATCGACTTAATTTGCCAAAGTCTCAAATTGTTAAGCAAGCAAATTGGCAATTGTGAAATTTTGGCCGTTTGTCTCGATGCGAATTTGCTGCCATTGTGCAACCAGCAGCAGCAGCAGCAGCCTCAGCAGCAGCAGCAGAAACTGCAGCAAAAGAACCCAAACAACAAAAGCTGTGATCAGCCGGTAAGTTCAGAGTTTGACCTTTGCGATTGCACCACAAAATGAAATCATTACGAGGGTCCCAGTCTGACTCGGTTGACGCCCCTCATGGGAGGCAGCAGCCCGGGCAGACACGGACACCCAATTAAAGCGCTTTACATGGCCAGAAATGAGCCACCAGACACAGAACTTGGCCACTAATGACGGCTTTCCGTTTTTTACTCCTCTCTCTCTCTCTCTCTCTATCTATCTCTCTCTCTCTCTCTCTCTCTCTTTCTTACTTTGTTTCTCTTTTCACTTTGTCTGACTCTCTGTTTTCCTTACTAACTACTCACACAGGAGCAGCAGTTGGAGCTGAAGCCAGGGCAGCCACAGCCACAGCCACAGCCGCAACAGCCATCGTCATCGTCATCGTCATCGTCATCGTCATCGTCATCGACATCGCCAGCGTCATCGTCATCGTCACCGACATCGCCAGCGTCATCGTCATCGCCATCGCATTCGGTTAAATTCATTAGCGTGGACCAAGTCACGACAAGTGTTGCGCCATCGCAGCTGCCAAGCGGCGCGCTCCGGGGCCAGCATCATCACGACGCGCGCAAGTGGCGCGAGTTCTTCGCCCAGCTGGAGGCGTTCCAGCGTCAGTGCTCGGCGGCCGGCAGCCGCTTGGTTGGGGCACTGAGCGACATACGCGCTGCCGATCTGTTGGGTCTGCCAACGCGTCGCCAGCTCTACGGTCAGCATCGTGCCCTGAGCCGTGCCCTCATGGACTCCCAGCTGCATGCCCTGCGCAAGCGCGGCGCCACACAGCTGATCCGCCTCCAGGAGGCGGCCTGTGCCATTAACAGCAGCCCAGCAGCTCCCGCAACGACCACATCAGCACATGTGGCATCAACAGCTGTTCCCTGCAACCTCGATGCCACAACCAGGCTGCGTAAGGTGACCCTCCTCTACAGCGAGGTGGATCGTGCCGCCCAGCGTCTGGAGCAGCTCACCGAGCAGCGTCGCGAGCGTCTGCGCCAGCTGACGCATCAGCGAGCGCTCGAGGATGAAATCAAAGAGGTGAGTACCCTTTTCACATACACATACAAGTATATCCTGGGTCTTGGGGCGTCCCAAATTTATGCCTCTCGTGGGACCTCGTGTGTAACTGCCGTCGAAATTTGTGCCTCGGAATTTCCCTGGAAACGCTTATCTGGGGGAAATGTGAAAATTCTATTAGGCAGCAAATTGATATGCGCAGAGCGTCCCGCAGATTGGGGTGCACGTTGGCAGCAACAATGTCTTAGGGTGATGGGAGGGAGGGGCGAAGGGGGCGGGGACCGTCAACAGGAAATGCACCATCCCATGAATTCGAAATGCCAAATGTATCTGCCCGATACAAGGCGCACACTCACCTTCATCGCCGCTGCCGCTGCTGTTGCCACTGCCACTGCCACTGCCATTGCAGTCGCCGTCGCCGTCGCCGTTGCCGTTGCCGTTGCTGCCGCTGACATTGTTAATTGAATATGCATTGCATTTAATGCAGACTTTATTAATTTATTACGCGCATCCGCTTAGTGTCCCCAACGGGTTGCTGGCCACTGGAATCCACTGGCAGCCACCGAAAGCCACTGCCCGCCATCGACTGCCACTGGAGTCACAAATCTGGCGTCTGCCAAATGGAGCCGTTAGATAAGCTTGCCAAGATTCGAGTACTTTGCGCATCTGCGCAGCGCAGTTGCACTTCTACAGTCGAGTGTGCGTGTGTGTGTGTGTGTGTGTGTGACTCTGGTTGTAGATGTTGCCATTTCCTGGCATTTTAATTGACTTGTTAATGGGTTGCATGGAGCTAAGGCCTCGATCCCAAGGGCCGACTCCAGCAAATGAATGACTTTTCATGATCATCTCTTGCTCGTCTTTGGCTACCTTTAACCCCGCCCAACTCCCCGTTCCCAGCGCCCAGCTACCAAATCCAACACGCTCCACGCTCGAGTCTCAACGCTGCACAGTTTCAGCTGCCGTGTGCATAATTGAGCACGCACGCACCCACAACTTGGCTCCAGTGGCTCCACTGGCTCCACTGCTATTCAGCGGTATTCAGTGGCATCAGCGGCTGCGGCAGATCGCTGCGGTATCATATATATTGGCGACTCAGTAACGCTGGGCGGTAGCCGGAATGGCGATGGAGCTCTCTTCTTCTCATCCGCGTTATCTGGCGCGGGTAATCTTGGCTTTGCGGCGCTTAATCAGCGCTAGTGACAGTTGCAGCAACGCCCAAAGACCAAAGACTTCGACTGCATCTCTGACTACCACCAAGACTCCCGACTCGCAATCCCAACTCCCGTTTGCCGTCTCCCATCTCCCGTCTCCGATCTTCCGTCTCCGATCTGCCAGCTCTCCTGTCCCGCTTCCAGTGAGTCGCCAGAGACCCGAAGCATCCGCTAATGCAATTTCGCTGATTAATCACAATAATTTGTTGTGGGATTAGTTAGCGCAGTCATAAAGGAAGCCTCGGGTTCGCACAACTCCTCCAATGCGTTTACATATTCGTCATACTTTCGCGCTACTATTAAGTTTTGCCATTATTATTATGATTGTTGCATGTATGAGCCTTGTTGCAACTTGATGTTGCAGTTATTGTTGTTAGTTTTATTGGTGTTGTTGTTGTTGTTGTTACTGCGACTGCTGCTGCTGCTGCTGCTGTTCAACAAAAGTATGTCAAATTGGAAACACACGACACGCAGATACACGCCGATACCTGCAGATACTCGCACATGTATCTCCCAGATAAACGGCTCCTGGATCTTCAATTTCATTTAATAATTTGAGGAAATTGGCATTTAAAAATTTGCAGCGCCTTGTTAACGTTTCTACTTAGCCAAGTTGTTGGCATTCAGTTTTGGCTTACAGTTTGCGGTTTTTGCTGTTTTCTGTCCCCTGTCCCCTGTCGACTGTCTCCTGTCTCCTGTCTCCTGTCTCTTGTCTCATGTTCACTGCTTACTGTTTACTGTTTACAGTTTTCGGATTTCGGATTTCAGTTTTCGGTTTTCGATTTTTTGTTTTCGATTTTCAGTGTTTAGTTTTCAGTTTTCAGTTTGCAGCCTTAAGTTTTCAGTTTTCAGTTTTCAGTTTTCAGCTGTCGGATGTTTTTCACACGCTCCTCCGCCTTTGAGATATGCCCGGCCATTTATCAAAAAGTTGGCGCTGGTCAAAAATTGAATTTTAATTGCCGACGAAAAGTTAATGAGAAAAGTGAAAGCAAGGTTAAAGAAATTAAATACATTTTGTGCGATTTTCAATCGATTTGCAATACG
Source organism: Zaprionus lineosus (assembly GCA_035044505.1). Lineage (NCBI taxonomy): Eukaryota > Metazoa > Arthropoda > Insecta > Diptera > Drosophilidae > Zaprionus > Zaprionus lineosus. Next base: position 2,888,637 of record JAWNNX010000694.1, on the reverse strand, counting down.
TGGGGCAGCTCCAGCTGCCCATTGATTGCTCCATTGATGGCTTCACTCCACTCCATCCCCCTACCATCCTCCCTTCCTCCCATCCCCATCCCCATCTCCATCCTCATCTCATCTCAACTCATTTCATTACTTTTCATTCAAAAGTAGTTCAGGCGATAAGCTTGACATGCCGTCCATCCATCTATCTGAATGACTGAACGTCTCTTTCTGCGAGTATCTGAAGCTCGCTCCATCCATCTCCGCCTCCGCCTCCGTCTCCATCTCCATCTCCATCTCCATCTTCGTCGACGTCGATCTTCGGTTCGCACTCTTCCCACCCATTCCATTCATTCCACTCCCCACTCCGCACTTCCCACTCTCCAATCTTCACTCTGCCCACTCTGCGGGCCTCGTATCGCGATCGCCGCTAAAACTATAGTTAGCAGATACTAAAAACATTTAGTCACACACCAACAACAACAACAACAACAACAAGCTTTCAATTAAAGAGCCGTTGACAGGCACCAATTGTGAGGCGCTCGTTTGATGTGTGTCTTGCCTTGGGAGATTCTCTAACTTGGGCCGGGCATTGGCCACTGGCCACTGGCCACCAGCCACTGGCGAATGGGCAGGTAATACGGGGGACGACGGCTGGTAAGCTGATACCCATGCCATTGGGGCTGGGGGCATGGCCCTCTTTCCATTGAAAGTGCTATCTATCAAAATCAGATACTTCTACACTGCAATTAATACCGTTTCGAAATTGATTCGAAGAGATTCTCCCACCGGGAGGGTTCCTTGACCCCTTCACTGCACAAATTCCTACGAAGTGTCCAATCTTTGCACTTCTTGCCATCAATTTCTTCGCCCTGGAAAGGTGCCCCAAGCCCAGCAAGAACTCCCCTTACATTACTTTCGACTGAATCGTCAATCCATAAGGCAGAATCGCTTCTTGCCTCGGGCTGAGGCTTAGATCATCTTTCGCTTGGTCTGCAAGTGTCTTCCTTATTACCCTATTATACATATACAGACATAATATATATATATATATATATATATATTATCTGGCGAATTTTGATTATTTATATGTCTTAATCTGGCGCTCAGATGGGAACACTTTAAGTGGAGCTCAGCTGAGGAATGTGTGGCTTACGTCGTCGGCCAATTAAGCCGCAACTATTATTTATTTACTATTTACTATTTGTGGAGTTGCTTAATCTCTAAAATATTATCAGGTGTATTTAGGTATTCCATTTAGTCATATTCCCTGCCCGCCGCCAGAGAGCGCGATGGCGCCCAAAGAAGGACAACGCGAGTGCAGACGACATTGATTGAGAGTCATTCGCTGTTTATGCGTTATAAAAGTGTCCCATAACTGTTGTTTGCCAACAACTCAACGAATTTATTATGTTCATAAAAAAGCCATCGCTTCGCCTGCAATATCATTTCATTTCCTGAATAGCAATTGCTCAAAAGCGCATTTAACCGTCGAGTGGCGCTGGCTCTGGGTTTAATTAAATCAATGCATCTGCGCGGTTGGCTAACAAACCGCGGCTAAACTGATCCAACACGAGCCTCGACTTCACCAAGTCCCATGCCCAATGCGAGTCCGAATCCCAATCCGAATCCGAGTCCGAGTCCGAATGCGAATGCGAATGCGAATGCAACTCTGCCACCTAACAAATGTCGCCGTCTTCCATTAGGCGCTCATTCAAACAAGGTGCGAAAAAAGATGCCGCCGCCGCCATTTTGTTGGGCCACAGCGACGACAACACTCACAACAGCAGCAACAACAACAGCGCCGACAACGACGACAACAACGACATTATGATGCGATATGCGATATGCGATAGGCGATATGCGATATGCGATATTATATCTAAATTGTTGATCGGCTGCATTACTCGGGTGGGCCTGGAGCGGCGGGCAGGAGCTGAGCTTAGCTCCAGTTATGGCCAAAAGTGTTGAATGGGTGTGTGCGTGTGTCGGCAGCCTTGGGTGTTGCTGCCGTCCCTGCCACCGCTGCTGCTGCTGCTGCTGCTAGTTGTTGGTTGTTGGTTGTTGGTTGTTGGTTGTTGGTTGTTGGTTGGTGAAAGAGTTGACGCGTCTTGGCCGATAGCTGCATGAAGATAGGAGATAAAATACACAAACGCCGGCGGAGAAATTGGATTTGTTTGGGGCGCTTTCTTTGAGCTTCGCCCGTTTTTCAAATTAATTTGCGCACCGTCGGCGGCTTTTGTGCAATGAAAACTATGTTTAATTGTTTCGCGCCTTCGATCGGAGTTGCAGTTGCAATTGAAGTTGCCGTTGCCATTGCCGCTGCGAGCTGCAGCGATGCACGGCAGCAACAAGAAGCTGACGGGCTGATCGCTGATCGCTGATCGCTGATCACCGACCACTGAGCAACCACCGAACACCAAACACTGATCGTTAATCAGTGATCACAGCGACCAGTGACCGGTGACCAGTGACTAGTGACTAGTGACCAGTAAGCGGTGAGCTGTGAGCTGTGAGCAAGCGACAAGTTTTTGGCGCGGAAGCAACGTCTGGCTTATTTATGGCCTCTGACATTCGAACTTGGGGTCCCCCAGGCTTGGAGTCCGAGACCCCGATGGCCCGAGGAATGCGGTGGCAGCCACGGCTTGCATAACTGCAGCTGCAACATTTGAGAATTTGCTGCATAGAATTCGGTCAGCCACCAAACTGGCCATGAAATATGAAGGCTTATTTAGTGTCGACATCCCGAGGAGAAGTCCGAGACCAAAAATAAAAGCAAAAACAACAACAGCAACGGCAACGGCAGCGGCAGCAGAAAGAATGCCAGGCGAGGGAGTGGGCCAGACAGAATGAGAAAAAGAGAGGGAGAGAGGGAGAGAGGGAGAGAGGGAGAGAGGGAGAGAGGGAGAGAGAGGGGGACAGAGGGGGGAACAGAGATCAAGAGCGAGACCAAAACCCATTCACAGTGGCATTAATAATAGTCCCGTGTATTAACCCTCGCAGCAGACAAATCTTCTGCTGGGAGCAGGGACATGGACATGGACATGGGTACATGAGTAGATGAGTAGATGGGCAGATGGGTAGATGGGTAGATGGGTACATGGTAACTGGGACCTGGGACCTGTACTGCCGCAAGTGCCGCCAAGCAGTACCTGCAACCGGTTGATGCATGCAAATTCGCCACGCGAACAAACAATGCCTCATACTTCCCATCGCAGCTGCAACTTCATCTGCTGCTGGTGCTGCTGCTGCCGCTGCTGCTGACTGTTGCTTCTTCGGCTCGACTGTGTGTCATCAATGTGGACGTTAATCATACGCTTAGCTTGGCAGGCATCGCCCAAGGCTCCAAGTGCCGCCTAGAATGTCTGCATCTGCGTATTTATTGAATTAACCAAAGACTCCAACCCGGAGTTGAGGTTGCAAACGGAGTTGCAGTTGGAGCTGGAGCTGGAGCTGGAGATGGTGACTGGGTCTCAGGTGGAGTGACAGCGAACAAAACGTAATTGTTGTCGCCGACATCGTTGGGGCATGTCAAAATGTAACTGTCGTATTGGGTTTGACATGTTTTTTAACACTAATTTTACACGCATTTTTAGAAATCGTCAACTTCATCAACAGCTGTCATCATTTTTTCCGAGCGTCGCCACGTCCGTGCGTCCGACTGTGGCAGTGTCTGTCTCCCAGATTCAACGATAAGCTGCAGTCGCTGTCACTGCCACTGCCACTGCCACTGCCGCAGTGCCCCCTCCTGTCAGTTGCGTCCACTCGCAGCCCCTATAAAATTTGTGTTGTTGTTGTTGTTGCTGTTGTTGTTGTTGTCATCGTCAATGTTATTATGGCTATTGTTGTTGTTGTTGTTGTTGCAAGTGCAGCAGCAGCAGCAGCAGCAGCAGCAGCAGCGGCAAAGCTGCTTTTCGACCAGCAACAAGTCGGTTGCATGCAATATTGTCACCACATTAACGTCTTGGCCTTTTGTGGCCACAATTTATGACTTGGTGCGGTGCGTGCCTCCAAGGCGTGTATGCTATACATGCATATCTCTCTCTCCCCCTCTGCCCCTCTGTCCGTCTCCCCCTCTCTTCTGCCTGCCTCTGTGTGTGTGCGCGCTGACTGCTTCGTTGCTTTGGAAAGTGAAAAATAAGTAAAATTGTAATCGCCTTTTCGCGTCAAATAGTTAAACGAAATTGCTTTATTATACACACACACACACACACACACACACACATACACACAAACACACATTCACACACACACACACAGAAGTTCGACTCTTTCTTCTTAGCTCACCAAAAATGCAGCGAGGCGTGAGTCAGCTTCGTGGCGGCAGCGATAACAACGATTGCAACGATAGAAACGATACACGGAGTATGAAGCGGTGGAAGCGATAGGAACGATGGAAACGATTGAAACGGTGGAAACGCTGGCCACCTCATCCATTCATCCGCTGGTAAAGCCGCGTAGCTCCATCGGAGCTTCCGATTGTGCATTTGGGTTTTCGGACTACTCGCTGTCCGAATTTGTCCGAAATGCCAAATGCAATTCGATAAACTGAACGACGCTGACTAAATTTATAGCTTCGTTCAGTTCGGACTGGCGATTCTTTTCTCTGCGCATAAAAAACTCAACTCCAACTCCAACTCCAAACTGAAACTCAAATTTCCAATTTAAATTCAAATGCAACTGCAGCCGCGCAAAAGGCGTTGAGTTCTGTTGGCATCATTTGCATCGACGATTGGCCTGCCAATTTGTGTGTGTGCATGTGTGCATGTGTGTGTGTGTGTGTGTGTGTGTGTGTGTGTGTGTCTGTACATTCGCATTTCACAAATAACGACTTGCAGCTTTCAATCAACTTTTTATGCAAAATGTCTTCAAGTGTGAGTTTTATTTAAATATCTGAGAGTCACTGATTGTTTTAGAACATTTTTTAGTACACTCTTAAGCCACTTCCCCTGCAGCTCCACTGCTCACTATACCTGCCCCTTCGCTCACCAGCTTCTTTTTGGGTTATCTTTTTATTCGGCTTAACTGCCCCGCAAATGACTGCAGTTACGGGCGACATTCGCGTTTCATGTCTCACTTGCAGCACTCATCTCTTTGGGGGGGAGTCCGCCGCCTGCCCCACCCCAATCCCGTTATCACCGCTATAGTTTCTGAGTAACCGCCATAAATAAGCTAGTAAATTACTCGGCAGAGCAGTTAAAATGGTAAAAAACTTAAAAGCCATAGATAAGCCGCATGAGATATACGCACAGCTCGCGGCTCGCGGCTGGTGGAGAGATCTGCATCTTGTGGAGTGAGAGAGAGAGAGAGAGAGAGAGAGAGAGAGAGAGAGGGAGAGAGAACAAATTAGCCAACTCCAAAATGCAAACGGCAAACGGCAAACGGCAAATGGCAAAAAGCAAATGGCAAAAGGCAAATGGCAAATGGCAAATGGGAATCGCATATCATTTAGGACGTACTTCAAATAAATTACCCGGGACCAGAAATAGAAACAGAACCCAAAGCCGATGGGGGGACAAGCGCACACAATGCACACACAGCAATAGTTGCAGTTGTTGTTATTTTCGATGATAGCAGCAGCAGCAACCACAACAACAACAACAACAACAACAACAGCGACAATGGCGACAACTTTGTTAAGTGTCAAAATAAATTCGATATTGTGGCTTAAAAAATGTTTATGGCTCTGAGATAAATACGCGACATTTGCGTAAATTACACGACAGCAGCAGCAGCAGCAGCAGCAACAGCAACAGTTGCCACAACAGCAGCAGCAGCAGCAGCAGCAACAGTTGCCACAGCAGCGACAACAGCAGCAACAGCCTCCACGCATGCCCACAACAACAAAGTTGCTGCTGCTGGTGCTGTTGTTGTTGCTGTTGTTGTTGCTGTTGTTGTTGTTGTAGGTGTTGCATGTGTTTTATGGCACATGCGATCAACTTGTTAAACTGTCACGTTAAATTTGCGTTTTATGTCAGGGCAACACCAACGCCAAAGCCAAAGACTTGCATAGACGCTCTAAGATGTGCCGATCATCGACTGTTGCCGCCCCCGCGGACCCTCCCCACCCCCCCTCTCCACCACAAAGCTGCTGGTTGCAGCGTTGCTATTACTGCCGCTGTTTCTGCTCTAGCAGAGTGCAGTCAACCCCCGCTGCAATCTCCTTATCAGTTCCCGAAGAGACAGAAAGGACAGGAGACAACAGACAACAGACAAAAGACAAAAGACAAAAGACAAAAGAGAACAACATCCGCAGTGGCCGTTGGCAGAGTTGCCACTGGCTGGGCAAATAGAGGAATAGGCGAAGCGACGCTTATCAGCAGATAGTGGCAGCTGCACTTGGAGATTGGGAGCACCCATTCCAGCACACACACACACACACACACACACACACACACACACAAGAACTTAGATACAGACACAATTCTTATGTGGCATCAACATGCAATATTTACTTAGCTAAGCAAATTGAAGACGGCAACGATGAGGGCGACGTCGTCATCTGCGTCAGCGGCGTCATCAGCGTCATCAGCGGCTCCCGAAGAGCACGAAGCCTGCACCAGCAGCTACCCAGACCGTCCTAAGGCCTCCAATTCAAATTCCAAAGACGCCACCACCGCCACTCCTCCCCAGCCATGGCCATTATTTGTGCTTGCTAATTGTTTTGATTTGATTGAATTTCATTAAGTGGCGTGTGGGAAGGGGGGAGGGGACACGGGTAGGGAACGGGTAGGGAACGGGTAGGGAGCTGCTATATGTGGATATGTGAGTGTGTAGCTGTGGATGGGGATGAATGGGAATGAGGGCCTCTTGGTGAGTGGCTGCGGCTCAGTTTCCAGTTCCAGTTCCATTTCCATTTCCATTTCTATTTCCAACTCCAACTCCAACTCCAACTGCAACTGTATTTCCAATTCCATTTCCAATCGTCGCAGTTGCAGTTGCAGTTGCGATTCTGAGCTGCCAGTGGCATGTTGTTGTTGACGCTGTCGCGCTTAGCGGCCACTTTTAATTGTTATCGCATTTCGAGCACGATCCGCGTCATGATCGCCCGGCCGCCAGCCAAAGCCGCGTCCCCGCCGCCACCAGCACCGCCACCACCACCGCCAGCACAACCACAGCCACAGGCACAGGCACAGCCACTGCCAATGCCACTGCTACTGCCGCTGGCACTGCAACCGCCCAGCGAGCTTGAAACAGCCGCCAGTCATTTGGCAGCCCAAATAACCAACTACGTGAGTCATCGCTAGCGACACCCAAATCCATCCAATTGAGACCGAAATTTGTTGTGTTTTCTTTTCTATTTGTTTTTTTTTTTCTCTCTCTTTATTTCGTTTGTCGTGCATCATCATACGATTTTCACTAGTCTCTGAAGCAGAGAGAGAGAGAGAGAGAGAGAGAGAGAGAGAGATGGAAAGAGAGAGAGAGAGAAAAAGAGAGAGAATGAGAGGGGGGGCATAGAAGGTAGACCGTGCAGCGGATGACGCAGCTGCAGGTTCTTTCCGGATGGCGTCCAGCCCGCTTATCGCGTCCGTGCAACATTTCCCTGACGCAGCAACAACAATTTAGTAAATCAATTAATTTATTTATTATTGACATTTGCCTGTGTGTGGCAATCGTTAAGAAACAATCTCTCAAATGCCGTTTAGCAATAAAACCAAAAAGGCCTTGCGCCCCATCATCCACACAATGCAAACAGTCAGCCGGCTCCCCATACAGGGTGTTCCGCCGCTCAGCCCCAAGCACTTATCAATCGATGAATGGATTTCAGTTTCCAATTCGAATTCGAATTCGAATTCTGCTTGAGGAAATTAACCCAATTTCCGCAACTGCATCATTTCCACTTGGGATTAATTGCTCTTGAATCGAGGCGTCTGATGGGCTTTTCCGAAAGCCTCTCGGAGCTCCAATTGGAACTCGAGTGGAAGTGGATACTTATCACTATCACTTGGGAGCCATCGAAGTGAAGTAAGAAAAATCTCTCGATCGCAGAGCACCCTGTATGAGTGGTGGCGTATTTGTTCATATGGCCATGCCTGCCGCCATATCTGATGAGCATGAAGAGTCCGAGTCCGAGTCCGAGACCGAGTCCGAGTCCGAGTCAAAGTCGGAGCTTGAGACTCTGTCAGCCGGCTGCTGATTGTGCGGCAACTGTGAAACTGGAGCAGCTGGTGCTGGCTCAGCATTGGGATCGTTATGAGTATGGGTATGGGTATGGGTATGGGTATCGACAGCAACATCGGAATCGGTTAGAGCACCGCTTCGACCTCGCCTCCAGCTCCACTTGTACCGCTGACAAGACTTACAGCATTTGCCCCCCCGTCCGATCGAGCGCTGCCGTCGGACATTTTCATTCATTGGGGAGGACGTTAACGTGGATGTGGACATGCCCCCAAAACTGACTTGGGCACATTATCTGAAAGCCAAAGATCGTCCAAAGACAAAACCAAAAACGGAAAGTGAATGCGGTGCGGCACACGCGCCGCCAACTGGGAGCTTCGGTCTGGGATCTTGGGAAGCTTAAAACTTGCAGCTGGAAGCTAAGACCTGTGTGTGCGTGAGTGTGTGTGTGTGTGTGTGTGTGTGTGTGTGAGCCGCAAGCTAGTTAGTTAGTTCAGGTTACCCTCCACCACTCCGTCGCTCCCTCCACCACGCCACCCCTTT